>CAWUFW010004862.1:0-1449547 GCA_963921515.1 Calotriton arnoldi | reverse complement strand
ACCCCATTTTAGCTAGGAATGAGCACGGATTGCCATATCACACCATTAAACTCGCTCAATCAATCAATAAATGCTTAGTCGAATTTTACAAAAAAATCCATAAAGCAATAAAATCACAAAAAATACAGGGGCAGATTTACAAGAAAGTGACGCATCTGTACAGATGCGTCACTTTCCCTGCGCCACCTGAGAAACCCTTGCGCCACCATGGATGCTCCGGGGCAGATTTACAAGCCTTGCGCCACTTTTGCGTCACCTTTAACATGGGAAAAGTGACGCAAAAGTGGCGCAAGGCTTGTAAATCTGCCCCTCTGTTTTTATAATACAGCACACCATGGCGCAAGGATTGACAAATGCGTCAAAAATTCTGACGCATCTGTTGGGGCAAAAGACACGCATTGCTGGAGTCGTGTCGCAAGCACGACGCAACTCCAGCAATGCATTTTGAGGCCTATTCCCACTAGCAGGTGTAAGGTTTTGACGCAGTGGCGTCCTAGAAGTGACGCTGTGAAATCTTGTAGATTTCCCTGCGTCACTTTTACAAGGCTTTCCGGCGTGGGAACACCCACCCTGCATACATTATACCTGACACAGGTATAATGTGACGCAGGGCTTTACAACGTGACGCATCTCCCTAGATGCGTGACGTTGTAAATTGGCGGCATTTTTACGCTGCCGCTGCGTCACAAAAGTGACGCAACGGCAGCGCAAAAGTGTCGCAAGGGGCTTGTAAATCTGCACCAATGTATTTTTGTTACATTAAACTCTCAAATTATCCCATTCAAGGAAAGAGTAGGCCGGGGTCACTGTCTCCTATGTCTGAAACTAATGTCCATTAGAGGCAAAAGCCAGTATCTATGACAAAAAAACATTTCACTCGCAGGCCATTGGGGATACGAAACAAAACAAATCAGTTACAAAAAAATTATATTTTACTGTTTGACTTGTGGCTCCCACATATTTTCTTACATTGAAAGTGTCATTAGGCTCTGAGGGCATTAAAACACTCATACATTAAAGGAGATTACACTCATTTCTTAATCCAGCAGTCCCTTGCTGATTTGAGCTCTTTCTCCTATCTAAGTTGCAGTACTTCTCTCTTCCATCTCAAATTGTGTACTTGTTATTCTAGCCACATGAATGTCTAACACAAACTCCTCCCTAATTGCAAGCTTACCTCTCCATGTAACTTTTGTAGAAGGCAAAAAATTTACTTTCCCAACTTTGCCCTACTCGGCAAAACCCAGGACTTACGTGTCAACCCCAGTCAAATCCTTAAAGGACTCTTGCATTACCTTTTAAGCACCCACCACCCTGCCTCACTCTCCCCAGCCACCCCTCAGCTGACACAGTTGTTGATGACCGGTCAGCCATGGGCCCCATACTCTGTCACTATAGGCAGCAGGAAAGTCCCCCCTTATCTCCTTGTGAGAGGATGTACCTTCGTCATAGCTTGCTTCATGACAGTCTTATGCTACCTGTATATGGACACCAATGAAGACTTGACTGTCTCCTTTCTCATCACTATGTTCCATGCTGTGTCAGTGTTCAGGGACTGCCTTTCCCAATCAGCAGATTTCTTATGTGTGCCTGCAGGCATCCATGCTGCCTCCCTCAGGATGGCAAAGACTCCAAAGATGAGAGCAACCTTAACCCATAGAAATCCATAGGTTCTCACTTATGGGACCTGAGCTGCCTCCAAGTCTTCAGCTCTGCCTTTTCCAGCAAGGGCCATCAGCACTGATCACCAGGAACTACCACCATATTTAGGTGAAGGGTCTCCCTACATCGGATCTCCTCAGTTTTGCCTCCTCCCACAGGCAGTGGGAAACACCCAGAGAGGTTCTGCTATGTTAGGTCCCGGAATCATGCCAGAGGCCCTGCTCCTCCTCAGTAAAGGTGAATGGTGACCCACAGTTGCTGGTTGATATCTTACTCAGTCAGTAGCTGCCTGGCCTGAAGGTTTCTTGTCCCAGCATGTCCAGCTCTTTGGTCAATCATCAATGCCTGGCAGTTCACCACAGTCACCCTCCTCTACCATCCAACACCATTCTGACAATCGTATCAAAATCAAGTGAGGCTGTGCCTGACACTGGCGGACCCACAAATGCAAAAACAACAGTTGATGGACAGAATGCAGAACAATGTCATACATTCACCCCAGTACAGAGATCTGGGCCTAAATCCATCGTTTTTGCTCACCATGCCATTTCAGTTTGGACCCAGCCATATGCAAATCAGTCTTGACCCTGTGCCTCATGGGAACAGTCCAGCCCGAACTGCCAAGCCAGGTCCTCCCTGGACTGGAAACAAGCATCCTAGGACCGGTTTTGGGTTTCACCCCTCTTCAGCCAGGATAGCTTGATTCCAGTGGCATGGAGAGCACGGGACCACGTCTGGGCATACCCGTCCCACTCGGGGTGACAAATGCAAAAACAACAGTTGATGAACAGAATGCAGAACAATGTCATACATTCACCCCAGTACAGAGATCTGGGCCTAAATCCATCGTTTTTTGCTCACCATGCCATTTCAGTTTGGACCCAGCCATATGCAAATCAGTCTTGACCCTGTGCCTCATGGGAACAGTCCAGCCCGAACTGCCAAGCCAGGTCCTCCCTGGCCTGGAAACAAGCATCCTAGGACCGGTTTCGGGGTTTCACCCCTCTTCAGCCAGGATAGCTTGATTCCAGTGACATGGAGAGCACGGGACCCACGTCTGGGCATACCCGTCCCACTCGGGGTGACAAATGCAAAAACAACAGTTGATGGACAGAATGCAGAACAATTGGGCACAGGGTCAAGACTGATTTGCATATGGCTGGGTCCAAACTGGGGTGGCTTAGTGGGCAAAAGAACGATGGATTTAACCCAGATCTTTTGACTGGGGAGAATGTTTGCATTGTCAGCATTCCGTCCATCATTTGTTTGCTGTAACACTTTTCGCCCTAAGTGGGATGGGTATGCCCAGACGTGGGCCCCTTGCTCTCTGTGCCACTGGATTCAAGCTAGCCTGGCTGAAGAAGGGTGACATACCCTGAAACCGGTCCCAGGATGCTTTTTTCCAGTCCAGGAGGACCTGGGCCTGGCAGTTCGGTCTGGACTGTTCCCATGGGGCACAGGGTCAAGACTGATTTGCATATGGCTGGGTCCAAACTGGGGTGGCGTAGTGGGCAAAAGAACGATGGATTTAACCCAGATCTTTTGACTGGGGGAGAATGTTTGCATTGTCAGCATTCCGTCCATCATTTGTTTGCTGTAACACTTTTCGCCCTAAGTGGGATGGGTATGCCCAGACGTGGGTCCCTTGCTCACTGTGCCACTGGATTCAAGCTAGCCTGGCTGAAGAAGGGTGACATACCCTGAAACCGGTCCCAGGATGCTTTTTTCCAGTCCAGGGAGGACCTGGCCTGGCAGTTCGGTCTGGACTGTTCCCATGGGGCACAGGGTCAAGACTGATTTGCATATGGCTGGGTCCAAACTGGGGTGGCGTAGTGGGCAAAAGAACGATGGATTTAACCCAGATCATTTGACTGGGGGAGAATGTTTGCATTGTCAGCATTCCGTCCATCATTTGTTTGCTGTAACACTGGCAGACCCACACACAGGAGATTCACTTCAATCCTCACTCCATGCTCACCTTGTTGAAAGCCAACAGAATCAATAGAGGAAGTGCTGAGGGACTTGAAAAAGGTGAGTGCTATTAAAAGAAGCACTGTGATAGTTGAGTATATGGCAAATTTTTGGGCTGCATAAGAATTTTGTTAGCTACTTAGTGTGTGTTGGCTGTTTTTGGTAATGTGTTGCAGTTGCATTTATAAAGTGTTTCAATCCACTTATGAGGCACCAAGGTGCTTTTTAAGAGGGGTAGCATGCTACTTCATGGAAGTGTGGGTGTCAAGTGGCTTAGTTGAATAGTGTTTCAATGTCATGCATGAGAACCATGGTTGTGTTTTTATCTTTTTATTGTTGCTGTGCCTTGGCATGTACTGAAGCAAAAGGAGAGAAAGGACAGTGAAATGAAATGAAACACTCACTATGAGTAGCCTCATTATTTCCGATGGGAACTACAATTGAAGTTACCGTTCAGCATCGGAAATATGGGTTCTGCAATACCTCCACAGACCTGGAGTTTCCCCCAGCGACTTTGCCTGCTGAAAGCAGGGGAAGTCCCCCTGAAACTCTGTGGCATGAGGAATTACGAGCAATTGGATGTGGTGTTTTTGATTCCCCTGGTCGCTCTAATTTCTGAGTGGCTGTTCCTATAGATGAAGTTAAGTCTTAAAGGCAGAGCATCTGGCAATTGAAAGTCAACAGAGCGCTGGAGGACAGGGTAGATGTGGTCATGTTGATGGATTCATTGCAGTCTTCAGAGCAGACAGAACAAGGCCCCGGACTAGTGTCTTTGCATCATCAAGAGGAGAAAGGGTGAGTGAGATAGCGGCCAGGTGCATGTGAGGTAAATGTAGAATGCAGAAAACTTCATAATAGAGTTTGCATGGTGTATAAAGCATTTCTTGTGACTTGGGAACATGGGAAAGGCTACAATTAATAGTCACTCCAAGGTTTCTCACTTTTGTCAATATGGGTGGTGCTGCACTAAATTCCTGATTTCAAATGCTTGTAGGCCAGTAGTTCTACCAATTGCTTCATGTTAGGATAGAATCTCTGTTTTGGACCAGTTTAGTTTAAGGT
Source organism: Calotriton arnoldi (assembly GCA_963921515.1). Classification (NCBI taxonomy): domain Eukaryota; kingdom Metazoa; phylum Chordata; class Amphibia; order Caudata; family Salamandridae; genus Calotriton; species Calotriton arnoldi. The sequence goes on along the minus strand of CAWUFW010004862.1, from coordinate 1,444,852 downwards.
GAATACTCAGTATTCATTGGTATTGACTTAAGTCAGTGGTCTAGTCCCGAGGTTTCCTGGTCCCTCTGTTGTTTCAACTTTAAGATGACCTACATGGGGTCAGTGCACTTGTAGCATGTTAGGTTGAGGATATTGAGGAATTTTGGTAGTGGTCTTAGGTAGGCATTAAAGGGCAATAATGTGATGAGTGAGTTTTAAGGAACAGCATCATTAATGTTGACATTTGGTGATGTGAATTGAGCAGCAAGATTATGCTGGGTTTAATGGAAAGGTAGGAGAAGAGGCAGTCAGAAATACTTGTAATGATGCTAAGTTCGTCTGGGCTTACTATGAGGGAGTGGTGGTGAACTGTGTCAAAAGAAGCAGTTAGAACCATCAGTGAGATTTCAGCAACTCTGGTCCTGTCCATGGCGGTCTTCACATTGTCTGAAATGGAAATCAGAATTCAGTTGGTGCCTCCCCAATGGTGGCCAACCCTGGCATTGTGGTTGTCCCCCGGCATCATAATGGCTACGATCAACATATTTTGTGTCTTCTTGGCCAGCCACTGCATTATAGCACAATGCTATATTTTGAGCATCCATGTCATTGTGCTGGATATCACTGAGATGTAATGGCAGTACCTGGGCACTTAAGGCAGAATCTGTTCATGCAAGGGGTTTGTACATTTGAGTACCTAAAGGAAATGAAAGGCTGATTTTGTAAAGCATGCTACAATTTTGAGGCAAGGATTGTGTCTTTCTTTTCAGAAAAATACATTTTTCCTTGGGGAAATGAGTTTGTATATCCCAAGTTGAAAGCATGTATTTGCTAGTAAAAAAGGAATTGACCCAAACTGATATGCTTATGTTTGAGGGCAAAATAATTGTGTTTTCATAACGTATTGAAAGTTGATATTTGAATGATGAAGCTAGCTGTCTGGGGAAGACCCATTGCTTCTTTTATTCCCTTTTTTCTAGAAGGCTGCTATGGCTGTTATTTCATTGGACATGTGGTGGAATTTCACTTAGATGAAACACTTTCTGACACTAATGTTGGTCACCTCTCCTGATGATTGGTGGTGGTCACTACTGTGAATAGGATGGTCACTAAAAATGTCAACTCGGATGTGGTCACTATTGTAACAGCTATAAAATGTGATGGTAGCTCAGGACTATTTTCAGTACTCAGAAGTAGCTCTCATTACAGAAAGGTTGGAGACTCCTGATGAAGAAGCAACATTTTTTGAAAGGCAGAGGAAGACTCAGCATTCAAATCTCAGGGAATTAAGAGTTTATGGGTGTAACCCCCTGGAAGATGCAGTTTTCAAACCACCAGGGTACACTTGGCTTACAAAAACACAGACTATTTAGTTTTCTAACTGCCCTCAAGAAGTAGTGACAGGAAATTCGCTGGAAGACTTAGCTTCCAAACCACCCCAGAGTTATAGGTCTTTGGAGTTGCAGCAATGCACAAACCGAAAAACACTCCTTCCAAAATCACCAGAAAAAATTTCTAATTACCTCCCAAGTGGTGCAGGTGCAACTGATCCGATCAGAAGACACAGCTTCTAAAAATCATCACAGAATTAACAGTCTATGAAGTTTCCATAGAAGCAGCATGGGTGCAATCCGGTGAAAGATGTAGTTTCCATAAACAACCATGGAACGGATTATTTAGTTGTCTATGGGCCATCAAGAAGTGGTAACAGGAAAACCGCTGGAAGACTTGACTTCCAAACCATCGGGGAGTTTTGAGTTTATGGAGTCCACCTAGGTCTCAGATATACACCCACAGAAATACACACCTTCCAAAACTACCAGAAACATGTCTAATGAACCCCCAAGTAGTGCAGGTGCCACTGACGCAGCTTCCAAAAATCATGACAGAATTAGGAGTCTATGAAGTCCCCATAGAAGCAGCATGGGTGCAATTCACTGGACTATTAAGGTTCCATAAATAACCAGGGAATAAAGAGTCTATGGAGCAACCTAGTAGCAGCATAGGTGAAACCTACCAGAAAATGCAGCTTTCAATACCACCAATTTACGAAGAGGGGGCAGACCCTACGCTGGTTTCTACACAATCATTATTGTAGAAAGGAGTATAGTGTTCTTCCCAGATATGGGAAGGAATGTACTTCCTTCAGTTTAGCAACCCCAAGGTAAAACTTCTAATACCCCTCTGTCTTCTAAAGATCATGATTTCTTGATGTTAATTTTTAAGACATTTATTGCGCAGTACTTCTTCACAGCATATAGCAGGACTTGAAGCCCTTAGGGTTTCTAAGAATCAGAATGCTTGAGTCTGTTTTATGAAGAGATGGTTTCTGTATCCCATATTGCTCCGGCTTAACTCGACAGCTAGACTGTGCATTGGCAGAAGGAGGGAGTTAAAGTCTACCTTAGAGAACTTCAAACTTTTTTTTATATTTTGGAGGTTCTCAAATGCTCTTAGTTCTTTCAGAGGCTCTTTGATGAAAACCTATGAAGCCCAGAAATCTCATAATCTGTTGTGTCTATACCATTTAGGGAAGAAAGGTTCTCTCTAGCAACTCTGGGTGTTGATACAATGGCCAGCCCTGATTTTGAAGTTGTGGTGTTACTTTAATTTTAACCATTGTCATTACTCTAGCTGTAACTACACCAAATAATGGAAGTGTTACAATTTTTACGTCAAGTCTGCTAGACAGCTCAACTGTCTGTTTGCAAACGACCTATTGTTGGCTTACCAAGAGCTTACCTGGGCTTATAATCAGCCTATTGCTTACCATTGGTTGGTTCCACTGTCACTCTTATTTACTTGCTTCTTATTCAATGGCTTTCCATGTTACAGCTTTTCAATATTGTGCGTGTCTCTCCCCTGGCGCATAACCTCTTTACTGTCTCTCTGACTGGCTGGCTTTTTATACCACTGGTTGACTGGTGTTATTGCTGTTATTATTTATTTATTGTGATTGACTTTTGTTATTGCGGTTATTTATTTATTGTTCCCAGCATTTGCCATATCATATATATTAAAATACATACAACATTGATGATTACACTTTACTCCACTCTATTCCACTCTCTGACACTTTACTACACTCTCTGACACTTTACCCCACTCTACTTCACTCTACAGCACTTTTCTCCACTCTGCAATACTTTACTCCACTCTATGACACTTTACTCCACTTTACTCTGCTCCACTCTCCAACACTTTACTCCACTCTGCTTCACTCTACGAAACTTTACTCTGCTCTGCTCCACTCTACAACACTTTGCTTCACTCTACTCCACTCTATGACACTTTGCTCCACTCTACTGCACTGTACTCCACTCTGGCACTTTACTTCAATCTACAACACTTTACTCTACTCTACAACACTTTACTCAACTCTATGTCCCTTTACTCCACTCTACTCCACACTATAACACTTTACTTCACTCTACAACACTTTAATCCACTACTCCACTCTACTTTACTTCACTCTGCTCCACTCTGACACTTTGCTCCACTCTACTCCACTCTACGGCACTTGTCTACACTCTATGGCACTTTACTCTACTCTGTTCCACTCTACAACACTTACTCTACTCCACTCCACGACACTTCACTACATTCTATGGAACTTTACTCCACTCAACTCTACTGTGCTCCACTCTACAACACACAACACTTTACTCCACTCTACAACACATTACTCCACTCTATGACACTTTACTCCACTCTTCTCCACTCTATGACACTTTACTCCCCTCTACGGCACTTTACTCTACCATGTTCCACTCTACAACACTTACTCTACTCCACTCTATGACACTTCACTACACTCTATGGAACTTTACTCCACTCTGCTCCACTCAACAACACTTTATTCCATTCTACTCTACTCTGCTCCACTCTACAACACACAACACTTTACTCCACTCTACATCACTTTGCTCCACTCTACAACACATTACTCCACTCTGTGACACTTTACTCCACTCTACGACACTTTACTCCCCTCTACGGCACTTTACTCTATTCTGCTCAATTCTATGACATGTTACTCCACTCTGCTTCACTCTATGGCACTTTACTCCACTCTATGACACTTTAATCCACTCTCTGGCACTTTAGTCCACTCTACAACACTTTACTCCACTTTACTCCACTCTAAAACACTTTAGTCCACTCTATTCTACATTGCTCCACTCCATGACATTTTACTCCACTCTGCTCCACTCTATGACACTTTACTCCACTCTATGGAACTTTACTCCACTCTACTCTACTCTATTCCACTCTGTAACACTTTACTCCACACTACAACACTTTACTCCACTCTTCTCCACTCTATGACACTTTACTCCACTCTATGGCACTTTACTCTACGGCACTCTACTCCACTCTGCTCCACGCTTTGACACTTTACTCCACTCTGCTCCAATCTATGGCACTTTACTCCACTCTATGATACTTTACTCCACTTTATGGCACTTAACTCCACCTACTCCACTGTACAACGCTTTACTCCACTTTACTCTACTCTGTTCCACTCTATGACACTTTACACCTCTCTACAACACTTTAGTCCACTCTGCTCTACATTGCTCCACTCTATGACACTTTAATCCACTCTTCTCCACTCTACGACGCTTTACTCCACTCTACACCACTTTAGTCCTCACTACTTTACATTGCTCCACTCTTCTCTACTCTATGGCACTTTGCTCCACTCTACAACACTTTGCTCCACTCTACAACACTTTGCTCCACTCTATGACACTTTACTCCACTCTACGACACTTTGCTCCACTCTACGACACTTTACAACACTATACTCCATTCTACTCCTCTAGACAACACTTTACTCCACTCTGCTCCACTCTACTCCACTTTATGACATTCTACTCCACTCTACAACACTTTACTCCACTCTACAACACTTTGTTCCATTCTAATCTATTCTGATCCATTCTACGACACTTTACTCCACTCTGCTCCACTTTAGAACACCATACTCCATTCTACTCCTCTATACAACACTTTACTCCACTCTGCTCCACTCTACTCCACTTTATGACATTTTACTCCACTCTACAACACTTTACTCCACTCTACAACACTTCACTCCACTCTGCAACACTTCACTCCACTCTACAACACCACTCCACTCCCTCACTCTAGACACTCCACAACACTCGTCTCCCCTCTATGCCACTCCAGAACTCTCCAGTCTATACTCCTCCATTCAACACCACTCTGTTCCACGATACTCCACGATACTCCACAAAACCCCACAACACTCCTCTCCCTCTCTGTTACTCCACAACCCTCCACTCCACTCTCCTCCCCTCCGCACCACTCCACTCTACTCTACACCACTCTACTGCACTCTACTCTACAACACTCTGCGACATTCCACGACACTCCACTCCATTCTACTCCATGACACACCACTCTATCTAACTCCTCTCTATGCCACTCCAAAACACTCCTCACCACTCTACTCTACACCACTCCACGTCACTCTATGCTACTTCATGCCACGCCACTCTACGCCTCTTCATTCTACCACACTTTACTCCACTTTGGAGTATGCTGGTGTAGAAAATGGCTAAACACACATTGGCAAAGCCAATAGCTCTTGCATAGGTGAGACCTTATGCCTTTGTCAATGCTTGTTATGATTGCTCTTCATCCACACTTGGGAATGTCAACAAACTGTGTTAACTTGGAAAACTTTAGGAACTGTTTTTACATTAAGCCGTTCAAATGTTTTAAATTATAATTACATATAATGGCGATATCTGAATATATCTTCTAAGCAGTTTACTATTAATATAAGAACTTTCCTTTTCTGTTAAAAATAAACTTCCCCATGCTGTGGGCATAACGTTGCTTCAGTTCGCTACCTGTGAGAACGTAGCCATTACCGCAAAATACCGCTAGTCTCTCACTCATCTAGCCATCATCTAAAATAACTTATTCCACGGTGCTTATTAATATTTAAACAAAGGCAAAGCAATAGAAAGACTTTGTATTTCTGGTATGTACCAGCATTAAAATGTAACATTAGGCTTTTTTTTTTTAAACTTTGTTTATTGACATTTTCAAATAAAACAAGAACACAACAAAGCCAGGACCCTTGCCCAATGATATTTGTAGGCGACATCATAGCATGACTACAGATCAAATACAATACAGTTCGCATATCAACCAGGGCCCGCCCCACCACCCGCCCCCGCCCATCTCCCAGGCCTCAATTGTCCATTTGCGTCTTCCGCTCATATTTCAAAGGGGCATTACATCCCAAACCACCTGTCTGGCGAGCAGCCGATATCGTACATTCTTCCTCTTAACCTACATGTGCGACATTCCTCCATCTCCCTCCCAACCATGTCCATCGCACATGGCCCGATTTCGCTAGTCCGAGGCATCTCCTCCTTCCCATCTGTCACTATGGGTGTGGTGTTTTAGTCCTTGTGATTCCGAGCCCAGTCCACAAACGGTCCCCAGATGTCTTTCGGCCTGGCCGCTGAAGGCATCAATTCCCAGAACATAGTTAGTTGTGAGTGACCGAAGGTCACGTCTCTGAGCCAGTCAGCTTCAGATGGGATTTTCTTCCCCCCAGTGAATAGCAACTCGACGCTTTGCATATAGTAAAAGCATGGCGTGCAGTTTCCTATATCCCACTGGCGTGTCCTTAACATAACCCAGCAGGCACTGCAGGGGACTAGGTTCCCCAACAGTCCCCGTGATTTGCATGATAGTATTACATACTGCCGTCCAGTATCTTGCCAGCCGCGAGCATTCCCATGCCACATGCAGAAATCCCGCCGGGTTCGCCCCGCACCTCCAACATGCAACTTCGCGCAACCCTATATGGTGCAATCTCTCCGGCGTGTGGTAGAATCTATGTAGAAATTTAAAATGGATAAGTCGAAGCCTATAGTTAGGAGACAGCGCTGTCAACTGGCTACAGCAATATGTCCATTGGTCCTCTGACAGTGGGACTGGAAGCTCCGCATTCCACGATGCTAGCACCGTGGGGAGCAAAACAGGAGCCGACACCTGCATGTTATTATATATTCTGGTAATCAGTTTACGCGGGGATGCACCAGCTAGCACATTCTCCAAAGCCGGCAGCGGGGGGGGGGAGCAACAGGAAAAGTGGCATGTAGCGACCGGCAAGCTCGTTTTAATCGATTGGTATGCAAATTGCTCCGCGAAGGCCACCGGGCGGCCATCCCCGGCCTCCGGGGGCGGCCTAAACGTCTCCTCCGGATACAGATCTCCAAATGTGGCCAAATTCATGGCTCGCGCCAGTCCTGGCCCTATTCCCTCCCCCACTGGGAACAGCATCGGGTTGCTCACAAGGGGGACTGATGGAGCGTATAATGTAGTCGCTCCGGCTCTTTTCTTTAACTGGTGCCATGCCCAGCGCAGCGTTTCCACCGTATCTATGCCGTCCCGGGGGCGTTTATATTCGCCATAGAGTGCCACGTTCAACGGCAACGGCCTAGCCAGATCCTCCTCTACCACCACATGGGGCTGAAACGGGGTAGGGTGTACCCAGTAATGCAAGAATTGAGCCTGTGCGCTCCAGGCATACAGTTTCATGTCGGGAGCCCCAGCCCCCCTGACGCAACGGCAGTGTGAGCAGTTCCCACGACACCCTGGCCTGCTTCCCCGCCCAAGTGAGAGAAATTAACAAGGACCGTAGGGATTGGAAAAAGCCTGCGTCAGCACAATGGGTACGTTTACAAACAAATACAAAAATGTTGGCAGTACCACCATCTTTATTAAGGCTATCCGTCCAGCCAGTGACAGCGGAAGACCAGCCCAGGCAGTTATCTTCCCTTCCAGCCAGGCTATGGCCCGTCCGAAATTCAGATTCCACAGCTCCTGCAAATCCCTGCTTATCCAAACGCCCAGATATTTCACAGGCTCTACCGCCCATTTAAGTGGGAACTCGGCTATGCTGCGGGTCGTATTATCAGTTAACGGAAAGAGGACGGACTTCGCCCAGTTAATAGATATTCCAGAAAGGCCCCCAAATTTAATGAACTCCCGCAGTATGGGATCTAAATTTATAGCTGGATCAGAGACATACAGTGTGACGTCATCAGCATACAGCGAGATCAGAAGACTCCGTGCGCTGAAACCGATTCCCCTTGCAGTGTGGTGTTGCCTAATTCGTGCGGCGAGGGGCTCCATAGCGATCGCGAATAACAACGGTGAGAGTTGGGCACCCCTGTCTTGTCCCCCGTGATATAGCGAAGGGGTCCGAAAGAAGACCATTCACCCGCACCCGTGCAATGGGTTTCATGTAAAGTAGTTTTATCAAGTTTAAGAAGAGCGGGCTAAACCCCATACGCTCTAGAATCGCAAATAGGTAGCGCCACTCCAATGTATCAAATGCTTTCGTGGCGTCCAAAAATACTGCCGCCACTTGGGCCTCGGGGTTTAGGTAGTGCAAGACGGAGAACAATGTCCTCAAGTTCTGCGACGTAGACCTGCCTGGGATAAAACCCGATTGATCTGGCCGCGCGACTAGCGGGAGCAGGGGCTGTAGCCTATTTGCGATCAGCTTCGCAAATATTTTAACGTCCACATTTATTAGTGAAAGCGGTCGATAGGAATCCATTTCATCTTCTGGTTTACCCGGCTTTAACAGGGTAATGATAATGGCTTCCCGCATCGACGGGGGCAATACTCCGGACTCCAGCGCCTCCTCATAGACCTCGTATAACTTGGGTGCCAGTTCTTCCACATAGGTTTTATAGAAGATAGTGGTTAAGCCATCTGACCCTGGGGCCTTGTTCGAGGGCAGTCCCTTTATGACCTGGGTTATATCCTGTACTGTAAAGGGAGCGTCTAGGTATGCCCTGTGTCCCCTACTCAACCAAAGCAGTTCCAGGGAGTCAAGGAATGGTAAGAGCCCCTCAGGCGAAGTACTCTGCGTCGTAGTATACAACTCTTCGTAGAAGCCAGTAAAGGCCTCCAAAATGTCACGCTGTCCTCGTATATGTGTCCCATCAGTTTTCGTGAGTGTAGACACAAATGCAGTATTGCGTGGTGGGCGGAGCATTGCAGCCAGTGTCCTCCCGGGCCGGTCTCCCCCCATACCGTCTTGCCTGCGTGTGTTCGCCCAGAAATTTAACCTCCCGGTCTGCCTCGCCTTCGAACTCCAGAAGCGTTTCTTTAATGGATGCTAGGATTTTTGGGTCCCCCACAGAATAGAATTGGTCCTCCATCCCTTTTATCTTTTTCTCGAGCCGTGCCAGCGTACCCCTAATATCTCTCAACACCCCGGCTTTCCTTGCGATACAGTTCCCCCTAACCACCACCTTAAATGCCTCCCATAGCGTGGCTACCGAATCGACAGAACCAGAATTTAGAGAAAAAAAATCTGTTATGTCCCCCCTGACTGCCTCCCGAAAGGCCTCATCCAACAATGCATCCTGCGGCAGTCTCCAAGTGTACATCCGCTGGGCGGCGTTTGGCATTTCAGCCGTAGGAGACAGGGTGCGTGATCCGAGAGTGACCTGGGGAGATGCAATGCCTCCTTAACCCACGTGACCACATCCCTGGAGACTATCCAGAAGTCCAACCGGGACCATGCTTTGTGAAATTCGGCGATGCACGTGCCTTCCCGTACACCGGGATGAAGATGCCGCCAGATATCTACTAGATCCCCGTCCTCTAACATGGCCTTCAATGTCCCGCTTGCCGCCGGGTGCAGCACCCTCGATGTCCCCTTCCTATCCTGCTCATCATCCATTACAGCATTGAAGTCCCCACCCCAAATAATCGTGTCACAGTTAGTGGCTTTCACAATCGCCCATATACGTTGGAAGAAGTCTGGAGAGTCGGAGTTCGGGCCATAGATGGCCACCAGTACAACCTCATTCCCACTCAAGCATCCCTGTATGATAGCAAATCTACCCTCTGGATCCAGATGCGTCAATCCACCCCTCCAGTCCAGGCCTCTCCGAATCAGCACCGCTACCCCCTGGCATAATTGGAGTACACTGATGAATATGATGACCCCCATCTGCTATGTTTCAATCGTGGGGATGGATTCATGCTGAGATGTGTTTCTTGCAACATACATACATCTATCTGATGTCTAATGAGATATGAGTGGACCAATCTGGCCTTCCTGCCGTCATTTAACCCGCGAATGTTTCATGTGAGAAAGTTTAATCCGGACATGGTAAGCTAGTGCTTTCACAATGGAGCTGGGCGTGCGGCGACCAGCGCGGGGGCTACCCACAAACCTACTGTCATGCATTTCTGAGGGCATTATACTGGCTATCTGAAACCCGACCCTTCCCACCCTTAACCCTCCCACTTTAAACCCCCAAACAACCAGAACAAAAACCCACCCATTCCCCCCACCACCCACTCCAACCCCCCAATCAGGTTGCAGAATTCCCACCCCAAACATTAGAACTGTAGAGCTTCGTGATGGGAGCCCTCCCATGGGGGCATGGCGCAACGGCTACCTCCCCTGTCACCAACAGGGTGGCCAAGAGTACCTCAGAGTGAACCGTTACCATATTACAACCAGTTCAATCTAAGGAGCCCACCCCGGAGTCTTCATTCAAAACCTCAGCGCATCTCCCAGGAGCCCAATATCATCAGGATGGTAGTACCACCCACGGTGCCACCAGCCCTCCAATCTCACCAGGGGCAAGCCAACACAGTACCAGAGTTAATCATTATCGCTGAGTCGGGCAGCTTGTAGATCTGGCGATCCCGGGCCCTTCTTGTTCCGTGTCCCGCCCACATGCTTGGCAAATTTCATAGCTGATTTCGCGTCCGTGAAGTAATGTACAGTGCCATCATACACCACCTTCAGCTTAGCCGGATATAGCAAGGAGTATGGGATCTGGGCCTGGAGCAAAATTCGCTTGGCGGGCAAAAATTCCAGTCGTGCCGCCTGCACGGCAGGTGTAAAATCCGGGTAAAAGGAGATATTATTGCCTTGATGTGATATTGATCCCTTCTCCCTTGCTAACTTGAGGATCTGATCCCGGTCCTGATAGTTCAAGATTTTCGCTAATATGGGTCGTGGGGTCGCCCGACCGGCGGCCGAGGGCCCAGGGAACGGTGCGCTCTCTCCACCGCAAAGACACTGGACAAATGGGGATCGAACAGTTCGTGCAGCAGATCTGCGACATACACCTCGATCTTGGACATGGCCGTCGTTTCCGGTATTCCCGTTATGCGCAGATTGTTTCTACGCGACCTGGCTTCCAAGTCCTCATGTTTGGCACGGATTATTCCCAGTAACTTATCTATGTGTAGTAGTTGTTCCTTCGTCTCTGCTTGGAATTCGTGGAACACTGTATGACTATTTTCTAGCACATCCAGCCGTGTTTCGTGGGTATCCACCTGTTTTTTGACAGCATCCAATTGCCCCGTGAGGGTGTCCAATTTAGTGTCAATGTTCCGTAGGCTTGAGCGCATCTCCAACATAAGTGATCTCAGGTCCTCCCCCTGGTCCTCTAGTGGTGAGTCCGCATGTCTGTCTGAGCTCGTTTCAGGCTCCGACTCCGTATGTCGCGTGGTCCTCTTATTCTCGAAAGTCAGTTTGGGCTGTTTAGCATCCTGCTTGCCCATGACTGCAGGTTCAGGAGAGTAGGCCAGTCGACCAGCTGGCTGTCCCTCAGCCGCAACTCTATGACCACACTGACGCAATCCGCAGCCTGTGCCACTCACCAGCGTTCCTCTCCCATGCCCAACTCGGGGCCTGTCGTCGCCGCTCTGTCTCGCACCAGGCTAGGGATTATTCCTGGAATATTGAATCCAGCTCTCTCTACCTTTATCCGGCGTACCCGCCTCTGTGATCCACCATCCAGCTCAGCACCAACCCTCCAGATCCGCTAGCTGTCCACTCAGAGCAACCCACTCCTAATGGGTTAGCACCTAGATTCGCCTTCTTCGTTAGGCGCATTCACCGCAACAGTTGTCTGTTAGTGGGCCGCAAACAGTGTTCACCCCAGCTGCGTCGCGTCTCCCCTTCCCTCGCTGGGTCAGTGGATCCCACTGTAACACGGCCGTCGAGGAACACTTAACCCCTTCTCCACAGTCCTTTAGTGAGGCAAGCGGTCGCGCCTAAGTGCTGTTACCTCAAGGTATCTTCCCAAAGGTTGTGAGCCCGAGGCTCACGTCTGAGTTATACCCCCAGCGTGCGGTCTCACAGGCATCCTGGCCGCATCATCGATGGCGCGTGCACACCTCCATTATGACCTCCAGCCAGCCAGTTCCCTGCAGCCAGGTAGCGTAACCAACAAAATGGCAGTTCAGGGTCTCCCGGATATGTGCCCTGCAGCGTCTAGGCCTAGATGTGCTTTACCCTCGTTGCGCAGTGTCTCCAAACCTACCCCGCTCAGGCCCTTGACCAGTGTCCAAATTGACTCTCCACCAGTTCACCACAGCCTCCTCACCCCCAAAATCGCCGCTGTCTCTCCTCACCGCGTGTGTCTGCCGGGGCCTTCCGCAAACCCCTCTCAGGAAAGAGATCCCGCCGGGGCCCACCTGCACAAAGTCCAGCACCCTCCTCCAACGCGGTACTTGATCAGGATAATCCGCCAGTCTCCAGCATGCAGGGCCGACTTACTTCACACTTTCGCCGATGTGCGGCCTAGGGCCGTTTCCAAACCCCGGGCTCAATTTGGCCTCGCGCCGCCTCAGCTTCCAGCGCTCGGCGCAGTCTCAACCTGCTCTCTGCGTCACCCAGCAGCTGTGCCCTCCGTAGATGGAATCGGAGCCTCCAGGCGTGACCTCCGGACACTCTGAGCACTGGGCAGCCGTATGGTCACTCCCTGCTCCCCACGCTGACTGGGCCTTCCGCGAACACCTCCCGGGGGGGAAGCCTCGCCGGGTCTCCGGGGCCAGTCCACACAGCTGTAGGCACCCACCTCCACCGCGGTAGGCTTCCAGGCCGGTGCGCCGGTTTACACCATGCGGGGCAGTCCTTTTACACACTTTGGGCCGTCGCGCGGCCTAGGGCAGTCGCCAAGCCCCGGGCTCAAGTTATCTGCGCACTGCCTCAGCCCCACCTCACAGTGCAGCATCGGCTCTCTCCCGTCTTTGCTCGGCGGCTATGCACTCCGCGGGTGGAATCGGAGCCCCAAAGCACGATCGCCAGATGCCTTGGGTACCGGGCAGCTCCTCAGCGTAACCTCAGCTTTTCAGTTCACTCCTCATGGGCGGATTTTAAAAGGATTTTGTCTCGGCCGGCGGGAGCTCGCCTAACTAGCGGCCATTCCGCAGCACGGCAGACCACGCCCCCTAACATTAGGTATTGATGCCTCTAAGTTACTTGCCAAAAACAATAAAATCAGTTTATTTGTATTGCATTCTATTGCACCATCATTCTTTAATTGCAAATAAGGATACAATGGCAACAGTGAAGTATTCTGGGTTTCAAAACTGACCAAAATTGCTTTTAGCAATGTTATAAAACCACTAACAATATATAGACCCAAAATGTCAAAATTCAAAAGCTTCATTTCAATAAAGATTTATTTTAATAAATAGAGAAAAGGTTCATTTGAATGAAAAATACTTTGATAAACATAGTGCTATGCAGCTTTTAATATGAAATGTCTGTCTTTTCTGCTGCTAATATGTGTTTCTGGTGAGCTAAGTGTGTTTAAATGCAAAGTGTGGCTATGGCTATGGCTTGGCATCTGTGTATGAATATGTTATCATGACAAAGTAGTGCATTTTTTAAGTCTGGCTGAACATACATGTGGTATACTCAGCCAATCAACATCATGTAATCAAATTTTGTTTAAGTGCACGTAATCAAATCAGTTCCTACAAAAGAATTCCATAATTGTCACAATTCTAACATAATACATGTAAAGGCAGAAATTCAAACATTCTGTTTAACTCTGTAGTCTTAAAAAAGATGCTCGGTGCGCTGACCTACTGCAAAGGTATCAAACAACTTGGCACAATGGCAATTCGCGCATCCCACACTGTCCCATGTCACAAATTTCTGGTGCTCGCTCTATTCTCTGCATATTGTTCTGCTCTTTAAATCACTCAAAATAAATATTATTGTGATATTCGAATATATCTTTTAATAAGTTCACTAATTTTATTAGAACATCCCTCGTCTGTTAAAAATATACTTCCCAATGCTGCGGGCATAACATTGCTTCCGTTCACTGTCTGCAAGAACGTAGCCCTTCGCGCAATACAGCTCTAGTCACTCACACATCTAGCCATCATCTAAAAGAACATATTCCATAGTGCATATTAGTATGTGAACAAAGGCAAAGCAATATAAAAACTCTGAATTCCTGATACAAGCATTAAAATGTAACAATAGGGATTTATGCCTCAAGGTTATTTACAAAAAACGATCAGATCAGTTTATATCCTATTTCAGTGCAGTGCACCATCATTCTTTAATTGCAGATACAGATCAAAAGGCAATTGTAAAGTATTTTGGGTTTAGAAACTGACCCTAATTGCTTTTAGCAATATTTATAAAACCACAAACTATTTTCAGACACAAGAAAGTCTAAATTAAATAGCTTCATGTAAATAAAAAATGAATTTTAATAAATAGAAAGGTTAATTTTCATGAAAATATTTGAATAATTACAGAACTATGCAGCTTTCCATTTGAAATGTCCGTCCTTTGTGCGGCTAGCATGAGATTCTGGTGAGCAAAGTGTGTTTAAATGCAAAGTGTGTTTAAGACTGCAGTACCATCACCTGTCTACGGGGGCAGAGCTGAGCAGAAATATAAACACACTTGATGTAACACAGGTCCCCACAAGGCAATTTTTTTTAAAGTTGTAAAAATTGACACAGATGTTCCTGAAGCCATTTTTTTATCATTTAGAAGACATTGCCTTGTGGGGACCTGGGTTCAAGTCCCCACAAGGACGGACAGACGGACAGACAGACAGACAGACAGACAGACAGACAGACAGACAGACGCACACACACACACACCTTTTTCCACTTCATTTCTTTATATCTCATAGATTGCTTGCGTTGACATTTCCCTTTCATTGTGTGCTTTAACTTACTGAATACTAAATATTATGCAGATTGCTGCTGAGAAGTACCCAGTCTGCTCCAACCCCTGGGTCCTTCTCACACCCCTCCCCCGCCTCTAGCTGAAATCCACCAAACACTTTTGATAGAGAGTAAATCCCAGACCAGGAATCAATAATGTGTTTGGGTGGGCCATATCTGTGCCCTATAGTATATTGGCTATACAGTACATAGGTTATTGAGTTAAACGTAAATGCATACCATGCAGCATTGAGAAGAGACCGTTGGATGCATTTTTTAACATCTTCATTCACACTTTTATATCGCTGCTGTTTTTGGTTTTCCGCATTGTCTACCTTCAGCGAGGATGGTGCGGGTGGACAGGCTGTTCTGTCTCAAGAATGACAATGGAGCGTTCCTCTAGGTGACGTCTGAAGCAGAGTGCAGATAAGCTGAGCACCTGTCATATATTAATTGATATTTATTTTTTGGAGTGCAAGACAAATTTGCATGAATACATTGCAAAAGTGGAATGCAGAAGGACTTCTCGCCCTCCAGGTATGAGTTTTCAATGATAGGCCAAGTTTGCACACAGGACGACTCATTTCTGTTTAAAATAATGTATATTATTTTAATGTTGAAATCTGAATACACTTTCAGTAGTAGCTCATAAAAAATATATATCACGTCTTTCTTCACAGAAGTAAAATCATATCATTTGAGGAAAACTAAATGAATAAAATATTTAAAGATTTAATTATGCCAGCATTGCAGAATTGTGGGTTGTAATGTGTTGTATTTTTCTGTTTACATGTGTTTTATTTAGTGCTAATTCTTCTGTGAGGTTTAAAAGAAAAGCATGAGAATAAAGGTCCAATCGAGTCAGTACAGTATTCAGCAGTTAGTGACTAAGGTAGCTGACCGTTGTAAGGGACAAAAGTCTGTATGTCAAGGTGCTTTTAATCCTTTCTGGAGAGCATATTTTGAGAGCCGACCTTGTGATGTGTGCATAAGCCTATAATACATTCCATTCCATCACATATTTTCTGTCGAGCTATATTTTTTCCTCAGCATATTTTGGTTGCAATTATGGGCACCTCAAATATGCTAAAACAGTTGATCTGTCGGATATATGATAGATTTTTTTCTCAGAGCAATATTTAATCATTAGAACACAGACATCCAAACTGGAGCCTTGTAAAGGCTTGTTTCTAATTGTCTGTGGATCATTTATCACGGTCACGCTGAAAAATCTCGAATAGCAGGAAATGGTGTGCAAATTAACATTCAGTGTACAGTGTGACCATAACATTTGGTTTAAATCAATACACGGGGAAGAAACAATTCTACTGGTGAGCCAGTCTATGCAATTTCAATGTTTGCGACGCAGTTTTTTGCCTAATTTACTGGCATTGTTCTCCTCAGTAATGATGTCTCGGGGTGCGTTTTAAGGGGCATATTTGCACCCTTGCGGTCCTTACAATCCTCGGGTGTTTTCTGCTGTAAACTCATCGACACTGTTGCAGAGACCGCTCTGCACTATCGTTTTGCTGTTCCGAATGTCGGTGTTGTACGTTGTCGCATCTTTTCGTATTACTGATGCTCAGTGACAATGATTTTACCGCGTTTTCTCCTCGCGCATAATAGGCAGTATTATTACTACGTGAAGGCAGTAATAACAATTTAAATGTGTGCACAACGTTTAATTTAACCATTCATTTGAGGACCGCAGCATCCTACAAACTGCCAACGGTATGTTCATCGAGAGTTTCTAATGCTTTTAAACCTAATGTGGAATGTGACAGAGCGGGTTCTGTTAATAAACCGGGTAGAAATGACAGAGGCTTAGATCAAAATATAAGAGCTATGAAGTAAAATGGGAGATAAAACATATACATCACACAATACAATCTCCGCACAGACTGGATGGGAAAATTTAGAGTTCATTGTGACAGACCTTTTTTTATACAACGCGCTTTCTTGGTATAAGATGATAAAAGAATTACAAGAAAAACGGTCGTTTAAATATATTATTTCGAAACTGAACCATTCATCTACTGAAAACACATAACGATCTAACTTCCAATGACGTCTTCCCTTTAATTTGTTCATAGCCTCAGAACAAAAACTGTTAATTGGGGTTAACGGGAGACGGTAATCAAAAGTAGGGTTAAAACTTGGAAAGTAGTTCATTAAACGTTAAAAGAACTGGAAGAATAGCGCTGTCAATGTAAGCAAAGGGATGCAGATTAAAAAAACATCAGTTCATGGTCTTCTAGAAACAAACGGAGTACATTCAATGAAATAAACTCAGAAGTAACATACACAAGGTCTGTTTGGCTCCGAAGGAACCATTATTTTTGCCAGGCTGTTTACTATTTAGTGCTGATAACTACATGCAGAAGTGGGCAAAAATAAAAGAGTATAACACATATGTAATATGATGCTAAGGAGCACCCTGATGGACTTTAGCATAGACAAACAAGCATTGGCCCATGCCAGCGTACCGGCAGACACTGAAGACACTGGTGAAAACAAGCAGATGATCCTGTCAATGACTTGTAAGACAGGAAAATCAAATCAAGTTTCTGTTTAATCACGGTCTTGACTCCTTGTACTAAACAGCGCTAATAACCAACAGAATGCATCCACTGAGGCTGGGGAGGCAATTATAAGAGTTGGTTTTACAATAATGTTTCCTAACTAGCCTGAAAAGAAACATGAATTACGACGGCATATTTATTTTGAGGTGTTGTGTGGGCAAGCAATGCATTTTTAATGTGCCCATTACCGCGTGCATTTATGTAATGGTTTCGTGTCGTTAACACACTCAAAATGCAAAAGTAAAGAAATAGAATCTATTTCTTTACTTTTGCTATATCGTGACACCGGCGCTTTACTTTAACGTTAAAAGTAAAGCGCGGGTGCCGCGATTATAGCAAAAGTAAAGAAATAGATTATTTTTCTATTTCTTTACTTTTGCTACAATGAGGCACCCGCGCTTTACTTTTAACGTTAAAGTAAAGCGCGGGTGCCGCGATTATAGCAAAAGTAAAGAAATAGACAAGCAATGGCCGCGCGGCCGTGAAACTGACACGGCCGCGAAAGTGAAAGTATCGCAAGGGAAGCCATATGGCGCCTGATCGCGCGTGCACGCTCGCGTGAACGCAAGCTGGTCGCCAGCAAAAGCCACTGCTGTTTGCACTTCCAAAACCCGCTTACTAAAACTCTCGCCAGAGCAGCGCATGCGCTGGCTCAGGCGAGACCTAAAAAACAGTCTAAAGCTGCTGCCAGATAAAAACACCGGCACTTACTCTGTTGCAAATTAAGCACTAGAAGTGCGGCGGTAGGTACGTGTTTCGAGCTCTATAGAAAAAAAATGTAGCGTAGCTCCACATTAGCTAATAGTTATTCATTGTATGTCTAAGTATTACGTACTTCGTCAACACTCAGAGGCTATTAAGTACAACTACGCAATACAAATTTTATACAAACTAGTACCTCCATTTTAGGCCTTTAAACTACATGCCATCCCACTAAAGTCAGTAAAAAACCGAAGTAAGAAGCACACAAAAAACCTTTTTATTTAAGAAACAAACAACAAATGTAGAGTTACATGCATGTTTGTATTAAAATACATATAAAATGTAACGCTGCTGCCTTTTTAAAACACCAGCACTTCCTTTCTTAAAAGGAAGGCTGGAGCTATGCGTTTGCAACTAAACTCAAATTGTTTTGGAAAAAAGGCAGCCTGAAAGTCTACTGGAGTGTGACTTTATCTGTAAATCCCTACACTTGAGAAAGGAAACCAGGACAGGCTAATTAAGGGCGAAGTAGCTGAGCGAGAAAGATTGTAATCTATTCGTCTGCAGCATCTGTGGCATGCAAATCAAGGACAGCAGGACGCTGAGGTTGTTAAAGCAACAAAGGGTACCACTAAAGTTAGGAAAAAAACAAAGTTCGCTCGAAGTTTCACTAAATAAAAAATAATGTACTGTATAAAGATGCTGCATAATCCGAAACACAACATGTTTGGCCTTTAAACACTATCCCCTCCCGATTTGTATTAACGTTCCTGATTTTTGGATTAAGCAGATTAAACAGAACACACGCTGTGTAAAGTTGCCACCTTATAAGAGCCCCGGCACCTCTTTTAATGTTGCCTTTGGACTATAGTCACAGTTGCAGTGCTTTTTTAAGCAAAGTAAATAGCTTTGTTTAATATTATAGTTTTATAAATATCAAGTGTGGGGTAATTAATTATTCTTCCACAATTATGAGCTAGAAAGCAGATTCAGACTTTAAAAGCTGGTTTGCAAACTAAAACGCCCCAATGTAATAGTGGTGCCTATTGAAAACACCGGCTCTCCATTTGATACAAATTAAGCACTAGTAGGCGACTTTACCCACATATTTATATCTAGACAGAAATACAATAAATAGCATAGCTCCAGTTTCCTTCATTTATATTCTGTGTGTGTAAAGAGATATTAAGTGCTCCGTCTACAATAAGAGGTTATAAATTACCATTACACAATTAAACATGTTTTCAAAATTTGCACATACGCAAGTTTTACCTTTAAACACTATCCCCTCCCCATTTGTACCGTTCGTGAGCTTTGTGTTAAGCAGGGTAAACAAAACACACACAGTGTAAAGCTGCTGCCTCATGAAAGAACCGGACTTTATATTATGCAAATTAGGCACTATGAAAGTGGCGGTAGCCACGTGTTTGTAGATACACATAATTTTTTGTTGTAGCGTAGCTCCACTTTAGGTGTACTTTTTTGGTCGTGTGTATTTTCTCCTAAGCACTGTTAGTCTGTAAAAGAACACTTCAGGCATGTTTAACTTATTCAAGCTAGCTGGGCACAGATGCATTTGCACTCATTGGAAATGCTAAGTAAATCGCTATGTTTGTAGTTATAGTTTTGTAAATAGCAAGGGTGGGGTAAAACAGGTCTATGGTTGTTTTTTTAGACAGGCTAACCTACAAAAATATTTGGCGTGAAGCTGCTGCATGTCCATTTAAGCCTGATTAAAGACAAACGAAACAAGAAGGATAGGTGGTCAGTGTTTAAGCAGAGAGGGCGGTGTGCGTCCAGAGAGGTCAGCGAACACGTTCAGAGAGAGCAGATGGTCATTGTGTAAGCAGAAGGCGCCGGCAGTAAAGTAGGCTTAATTAATGAGCCTTGACAGAACCCCACATGGCGGCTTCGCGCGTGCACGCTCGCGTGAACGTAGGCTAGTCCGCAGCAAAAGCCACTGTTTGCACTTCCAAAACCGCTTACTAAAACTCTCGGCCAGACCAGCGCAAGCGCTGGTGCAGGCCGAGACCTAAAAAGGACCATATGACCTTTTTCAACTTCAATATGATTCTTCCATGGCAGGAGAGCATCACTGCTGGAACTCATTATCAAACTCTCTTTGAAGAACTAAAAGATCACCATTAATCTAAATTTTGTAGAGGAAGATCAAAAAATAATTCAAGCAAGATGGGCTTATTCGACTCCAGAAAGGAAAGATGGGAAGGTCCGACTGTGTTTGATTCTCTGGGACAGTCATCACTACAGCTCAGAGCTAAGAGCAGCTTCTTCACGTACTTCAGTTCTCTAAAATAGTCACTTTCTGCTGCGTTTAACATTTATGGGGACCAGACTAACTTATTACCTTAGAGTCAGAAGCTCATAGCTAAGAAGGAAACAAATAAGGTACATATCTAAATTTTTAGAAGCCACCAGTTTCAGATGAGGGGAAATTTAAAAACGACATGCATAACAGCAACATGGCTTATATATCACAAAACTGCAGAAACTAGTATTCTCATATGCTATGTTATACTTAGGTTATAATTGCAGTCTCCGCAACTGACTAACTCACAGACCACCCCCTTGCTCTTCGTACCTCCATTTATCCCTTCTTCCATATGATCGCCTATCAACTGTTGCTTCCATCTACATATTCACCCCCCTCCTAGCGCTCTTCATTCATGCCAGCCCCCTCTTCAAGCACGCTGGCCCTCCCTTTATCCACACTGATCTCACTTTTCCATGCTGCCCCCACTTTTCCATGGTGCCCCTGCCGTTCAGCCCCCTCCTCCCAACCCTGCCCCAATCCGTGTTGTTTATGGGAGACCACGTGCAGTCTCTCTCTTTTCATACTACAAAACCTACCCCAGTTACTGAATTGATTGGTGAAAAGCGTGACACTGGGACAATAAGTTAATTGCCTTTATCGCCATTCGCGTCCGGAATTAAATGTGCTTTTATACACTGCATGTTCCCTCAGTTACTTCTGGTACATAGTGCTTTAAACGGGAGCAATAAGTATTATCTAGTTTACCTGTCCTCGCTGTAACAAACCAGAGAGGAAGAAAGACTTTCTTGGTACTTCTGGGTGTCCTACATGTACCCTGGAGGTCCCCACAGATATCAAGAGAGACCATGTAACCAACTTCTTACCCGCTTTGCATGATTTTTAGAATCCCTTTGCACTTCTTTTTAGAAGCGATGTTGCGGAAATCAGCACGAGTTTAAAGTTTCCATTACCCTTCTGCTGACTCTTTCTATGCCCTCTGCCTCTAAATTCTCTCTAAGGTTCTCAAATTAGAGTGTTCGACGAAAACCAATGGCTGGTACATTCATTCATAGGGTGTAAATCACCTCTGTTTCATTCAGTGCCACTTGAACTACTTTTTAACTGCAATTTAGGCTTCGGCTTCTTTATTAGTTAAAAAGACCTGTAGAACAAACTGAAACACTCCCAATTTAATGAGACTCATGTAGATTCTTGTCTGTTTTCTTCCCAAACACCTTTTTGTGAAAACAACATACAGAGGGGCATATTCTCAAGGAGCTGTTGCCGAGTTATCGGCACTTTAACGCATCCAAAGTCGCGCTAAATTTATCGCCCCATTCACAAGCTGGTGCTAACAGCCCATAACACCAGTTTTCCTGCGAAAGCAGTCGCAAAAAACATCGCCACAGATGACCCCGGCAACTAACGCTAATGAGATGCAGAGTAGGCGTTCCCGAGCAAAAAGGCGCAACACCACAACGCAACATTCTCAACGACCAGCCACATCGGCGATAGGAACACAAAACAGGCGATAGGGCGCGTTACCAGCAGGAAATTAACACCTGCTCTGACCTGGTGCAAAGTCGGACGTCAACCTGCACAAGAAAAGGGAGCCCAGCCCACAGCCACACCTGAAGAACAACAGATGCCATGGAGCCACTCACCATGCACCCCGGAGCCCTGAGAGGGCAACAACACCCACAGCCACCACCCCCAGGACTGCCACCCCCCCCAATGGACCCCCCCTGCCTTCCCCCCCGGACCACCACAGAGGCAGCACAGACAAAGACAGCGGACCTTCAGGAAATGCACCATCCCCACAGACCTAACACCAGACTATGCCAATGCCCACTACAGGCCCAAAAGGACAACCATCCTCCGCATCCTGAACATCACTGCCCACAGGCTGACTGTACCAACACAGCGGACAACCAACATCCCTCCGCAGACAAAGCTGCTGGCTGTGCTGCACCTGTTGGCCTCTGGTATCCTCCCAAACAACAACCGCCCGAGTCTGAGGAGTCTCACAGCCAGCCCCATCCAAGTTCCTCACACCTGTCCTGGATGCCCTCACCAGGTAGGGACCCCAGCACCCATACGTCCCCCAAAATGCGCAGGAACAGTTGGAGACCAAGCAAGGACTATACGCCATAGCTGGATCCCCGCACGTGTCGGGGGCAATTGACTGCACACTTTTCACACTTGTGCCCCCTGCCAACACCGCACACAATTACCGCAACAGAAAGCACACGCATCCCATCAATGTGCAGGCAATAGTGGACCACAGGGGACTCCTCACCAATGTCATAGCCAACTACCCAGGCAGTGGGCATGATCCCTTCATCTTCCGACAGTCCAACATCAACCAGCGCTTCCAGGATGGCACCCATGGGAATGCACTGCTCGTTGGCAAGTACCAAATGAACACACCTCACACCTCAACCCCACAATCATGCAACTCACAACTCTGGCACTGCACACGTCACAAAATCACATACAACATGCCCTCCCACCAGACACGACAGCACAACTTACTGTGGCAACCTTGGTTAGCCATGTACATGAGCCATCAACGGCATGGCACCTCAGCCACACAATACCGAAATGTGGGGAGAGGTGGGAACCAGGCATGTGCGCAGGAGGCAAGTGAACCATGAATGAGTATGTACACAATGCCAAGTGTGGCGGAGATGTGCTGGACAGACTGCAGTATGCAGACCACAGACATAGCCATGTCTACATGCACTGCTGGTGTTTGGAGTGTAGTGGACGCAACCATGTCACCCCAGCCAGTGGGGAAGATTGCGGAAATGTAGCTTGTGACGTCCCCCCCCCTGTAAGCGTGTGTGGAGTGGGCTGGCCCGGCGTACGCCAGGCCAGCGTAGGGGTGTGAATAAAAAGCACGTAGCTCTGGGCGTGGTTCACTTCTGGAATGCCCAACGTGTCTGCCAGGGCGGCGCCTCCCACCCCGTCACGAGGCCGATGCCGTCGCCGTGAGCGGTGTGGCCTGCGATCCTGTGTGCCTGCTGCACCCCGGGCCGCTGGTCCCCAGACCCGTCATGCCCACCCCTGTGCAGCCAGGCCTCACTGCTCACCTGCCGACACCGGCGTGTGTCAAAGAGGGCCCACCACGTGCCTGCGCAAGCTCCAAGCCCGAGGCCTACGACCTTCGCAGCATCCTCAGACCATCACGGCCTCCGCGACACAGGCCCGCTTTACTCCTTTTTCGTTGACATACTCCACCGCTACCTCAGGCCTACACTACGCTCAAGTAGGTCACACATTTGGAACTAAGTCTTGATTATGCAATGGCAGAGTACACACTTTATGGCAGCGTTTATATCACTGTACTCCCTTCGAAGTGGTGCCACAAACTCTGTGCATAGCATCCCAACCACACGTGTCTGTGGGCCCCTGATGACTATGCCTTCGGACTACACTGTGGTCCTGCAGACCCCACACAAATCCATGCCAGTCCGTACCAGGCAGGACACGGCATCGTCGCTGGCTAAACACCCGCTCAGCTCTGTCGCTACTGCCTCGGTCACCCACGAGTCATCCCCACATGCCATTTCAATGCCGTGTGTCAGTGTTCCAGGAGGAGCTTGCTGAACAGCGGTTGGCCCCCACTGGCCGCTGCCTCCGGACTACACATCGGTCGAGTAGGGCACACATTGGGAACTCAGTCATGATTCATTTATGGCAGTCCTGATATCATTGTACTGGCCTCGTCGCAGACTGCATCCCCTTTCAGCTCCGGTGCCACTAAGTCTGTTCCCCGGCAACCATGGACACTTTCTTCTTGAGATTTGTTGGCAACTGAGTCCATGGACTGGGGGTTGTCTTCATCATCATGTCGGTGATACTGACTATGTGGCCAAAACGAGGCTGTAGCATTCCACTCCTCCATTTGCCGCTTCTGGCCGGCTCCTGCCCTCTGCATCATGCCCTGGAGGACACCTTCCACTGTCCCCCGCAAACCTCCGCTACATTCACCTTCGACATCGACGACCCGCTCACCTCGCGTGGCCCTATCTCACTGCACCGCAAGTCACCGACCCGTGGCGGTGTGTCTGTGCCGGCCGCAGTGCATCCGGGGCCACTAACTCTGTGCAGCTCAAACCATGGCCCCAGTCTGATGGCATGTTGGATGGCCTCTGGGTCGATGGTCTGGGGGTCATCAACGCCATGTATCTGTGGCCCTGCGCTGTCCGCTGCCTCCGGCCTCAACTGTGGTCCACCTGGGCTCACACATCAAATCGAGTCCTGACCTGCCCGGACGTCGCATCACCGCAGAATGCACACGCCACCACCGCCAGGACCAACTCCAAACGACAGGTGCCAGAGTCGGAAGTGTCTTACTGCCAGACTGTCAGAGTTGCTCACACCTGTCGTGGGTGCCATCATCAGCTTGATACCCTGCTCAGCTCTTCAGGTGCCACTAACTCAGTGCACCACAAATCAATGAACATTCTACTTGCATGTTGGGTGAACACTGTACTCCCTCCGGCTACCACCATGATGCTTCACAGTTGTTTCTGTTGTGCTGGTGTTTTATATTTCTGCTTCAATTGTGATCACTGTTCAAGTTGTTGCCAGCACCAACGACTCCATGAGGGCTGGCTTACACTCACCCAACACACATCCAGCACATGCGTCACTGTACACGTGACCATGCCAATAAAGGTGTTGAGCGCACGTGCCCGTGGCCAGTTCAACGAACTATCTGTGTGTGTCCATGTGCTCATGATGTATGCATTAGGGCCCCGGCCCCACAACCTTACATTGTGCCGTGTACAGAGGATGCAGCCATGTCACCGCAGGCAGCGGGTGAGACATTGCACATGTTGCATTATCGTCCCCCACTCAATACATAAGTGGAGTGAACTTGGCCGGCATACGCCTGTCCGGCGTGGGGGTGTGGGTGTTTGTCCCGTGGCTCTGGGTGTGGTTCAGTACTGGAAATGTGCAAAGGCATGTGTCTCTGTCGCAGTGTGGGTCTCCGTTGGGGAGTGTAGGTGGTCCCTGATGGGACTTGGACACCCACGTATGTGATCTAGTTCGTCTTCCATGAGGTAGTACCCCACCCGCACATGTTCAGCCAGCCCCTTCTGGCAGTCTGACAGCTGGCCTTGGAATGGGATGTGTGCTTAGGTGGGCTGTTGGGAGCCAGCCGGGGTGGTTGGTGCATCCAGCTGTGTTGTCCGTGCAGGGGGTGGTGTATCCTCGATGCAGCGGTGCTGCCTAGCTCCTGGAGCTCTATTGCCTGGGATGTCCATGGACTGTTGTGGGGCGTCGGTGTCGGAAGTGTGGAGGTCCTCTTCAGCATCCCTGATGGGTTGTCAGGTCTGCTCTGCTGGAGGTGTTGTTTGTCCCTCTGCAATGGGAAGGGGAGATGCTTGTTGACATTGTGTTGGCATGTATGTTGTCGCATTGTTCGAGTTTACATACAGACTGCTTGACAATGTACATTGTGACTGTTTGGGAGGGGCGGACTATTTGATGCGTGATAGTGGACATTTGGACTACATGAGGTGGGTGATGTTGTACACGTACATTTTCATCTCCCAGTTTCCTGCTATATCAGATGTGATTGTCCATTTTCTACGCACAGGCGGACCCAGTTGTGTCCTCTGTTCTTCAGTGTAAGTGTTGCACTGTGTCCCACATTGTCGTCCATGTGGATGTGCTGTGATTGCTATGTGTGTGTGCTGCATTGTGTGAGAGTCGCACCTGCAGCTGTGATTTTGCTGCCCCTTATCCCTTGGAGGCGGTGTGCCTTTGGCTTTCGTGCTTTTGAGGTGCTGTGATGTTAGCGACTTGGGTCATTTGTGCTCTTGGAAGGTTGTTGTACTCCTGTGCATTGTTGTCTGCAGATGTATTGTTGACGTCAGTGGTTGTTTGTGCACGTGGATGTGTCAGAGTGTGACCTGCTCCTTCCGGATGTGGTCCACAATCAGCCACCTCAGTCTCGTGGCGTGCATTGTGTCATGGTGATTGTACTCCGGCCATGCTGCTCGTCATGTGGTGTCACTTGCGTTGTCAGTGTGGCTCTCGCATACGCATCTTTGCTGTGTTTCGCACTGGTGCATGTGTGTGTTGTGGAATTGGTGTTGTGTGGGGTGGGACCCCTTCGGGCACATGGTGTACGGGGGCCTACTTGATGTTTGTATGTGTGCTGCAGTGTGCCACGGGGATCAGGGACATGACCCAGGGTCGTTGTGGGTGTGCGGTGTGCTACACATCGTTGTGCATGTGTGCCACTGTGCCCGTCCCCCCAGTCCCTGTTCGTTACTCACCCTGTTGATGTTGTCTCAGGTCATGGCGAGCAGGGTATGGACTCCAGACTCCTTGCACCGTCTCCACAGTAATGACTGTGGCCACCATTTGCTCCAGCTCCTCCTGTGGCGCAGGACTCCCACCTCCATTCACCGTTGCTGCCTTCCTGTTGGCAGCGGGTTTCTGCTTGGTTTGGCTTTTGACATCGTGCCAGCGCATCTTGGCCTACTCGGCACTCCGACTGCATTCACAATGGGATGCCATTTTTCCGTCTGTATTGCCAATGACACGGTGGTGGTGACGGACAGTTGTTGTTGGTGCTCTGTCATCTCTGTGACGACGATCGGGTTTTCCTGCGGACTGTACCCAGTCTTCCTCTTCTCCTTTGCCTTCCCTGACCCCGAGGTTCCTTGCTGGTGGTCTGTGGGGCTTGTGGGGTTCGCGTTGACCTAGGCACTTGTTCCGGGTGCATCCATGTTACTGCGCAGTTTGATTTGTTTATGGTGTGTTTTTCTTGTTCAGCTTTTATCGTGCATTTTCCCGCCAGATGCGTGGGAATTGCAGGCCTATCGCTGGATGTCGCAGTTTTTTTTTTCGAGGTTGGCCTCATCACAACTTTATTCGCGTTTCGCATTTTTTCGGCGTCGCGTTATTTTTAACGCGGTCATTTACCGCGTTATCGTGGGACTATCGCATGGTGACGCCAGGTTGAGATTGCTACGTTAACACTGCGTTGTTTTCCCGCGATGGACTGCGATGTGCAAAGTTGCGTTAAGCTAAACTTGCGGTGGTTATTACACGTTCTTGTGAATATGCCCCACAGTGTAGTCGAATTTCAATTAATATCCTAACTTTGCCTTGACTGACAGTCTCGTCAACAAAAACATAAAAGATGAACGTTTAATTACCTAGCTCATGCATTTCTTGCAACAATTAAAACAATGTCCAACGCAGTGGCGAAACAAAGTTGTCGGGGTGAGGCGGCTGTAAAGCAAAACGCATGCTGGCTGGATTTTCGATCACACAAACAGAGCAGGGGTGGCTTGGGAGGGGAAATGTTTCCTCAGGCAGAAATCTACAGCAAACAGTAGTGCCTGAGCGCCCGATATATGACTGTATTGCGACCCAGTCAATGCGAGCCTTTCCCTCGTGAACGTGCGCTTGGTTTCCGCGCACAACCCTCCTGGTGAAAGAACTCCGTAGCTCTGTGTAAATAAATAGGAAAACAAATGGCTGCTGCACTCTTTTTTTCTATTTATTTACTTTTGTTATCAATCCCGGCACCCACCCTTTAGCTTTGAGCATCTTAAGTTAAAGCTTGGGTGACACAATTGCTTCAAAAGTGCACAAGCATTTAAAGAAATGCACATTTTTTTCTGTTTGTTTACTTTTGAAGCAATCGCGGCTTTAGCTTTAGATGTTCAAAGCTGGAGCACGGTGCCGCCATTGTAAAAATAAAACATAAATAAACATAAAATGAAAGGCATGAGGCCAGGTTCGGTCAACAAATAACAAAAAATAAAATGCAGCCGCCATTATTCTTGCCAGGCGTACCGCATTAAATAAATCTAAAAAAAATAGCTCAGAGGGACAGCGTGCCCTGCCTGCAACAGAAGGCAGGACAACGCTATATTTAAGAAAATAGTGCTCGGAGGCTGTAGTTAAAGCCTGCCGAGTAACATGTGTCACAGGGGGTGTCCTCATGGCAGGTCACAAGAAGAGGCAAGGCGGTACTAAGGAGGGACTAATAAGCCTGTGGCAAATGAAAAGCCACCATTTACAAAGGACAGGGACAAGAGCCAATTAAAAAGATGGGCGGAAAATTGGCAGAGCTTCATGTCCTAACCAGACAACAGCATGTCTCGAAGAGACGGAGCAAGCACTACCTAGGCGAGATCTAAAAAACTGTTCTAAGCATGTAGTGGTAGCGAACACAATTTATTTTATTTTTTACTGTTCATGACCACCAGGTGGCCATGAGCGCTGTTTGTACATAGTTCATCTCCACGATCACATCAAAAATCTTGATTACTCTTTAAGCACTGCTTGCTAACCGATTTTGAACACAAAATCTTCTGAAGAGACAATATGGTTGGTACGACCTGTAGGAAAAGAAAACAGGATCCTAATAACAGAATCAAGAGTCTTAGAGTTCGACAATCAGAACTGGTATTTTGACAGTCTGGGCAAAATTTAAACCTGAATGGCAACAAGCAAGCTCTGTCTAAACATTCTGAAAACAGAACTTCTTGTGGGGCTCCGTCGAACGAGAGAAACATATGTGATCGTGTTGATTACCAACACGAAAGTGGTAAAATAGCTTGACTCTAACGAAAGTAAACAAGCATAGCAATGCAATAGGTCTCGCGTTTGTAACAGTTAAAGCTACCGGCGTTATAAATTATAATGTTTTTTATTTATATTTTTTAGTTTACAGTGGAGTGGGTACTTAACAAAAAAAAACTTCCTTGTGCATCAAGTAGTTTTCAGGCAAAAATATCAAGATAACTCTAGCTCATCGTAAAGTTGCACGGAGGGTTAATGTGCCTGCTGCAAAGAATATGTACCATGCAGATCAAAGAACTGAGGGCCCGATTACGATGATGGTAGGACCGCCACCGACAGCCCGTTGGTGACGGTCCCACCGCCATCGGAACCATATATTTCGCCCACCATATCACCAAGGCGGGTGGATGGGCGGTCGGAATGACCCACTGCCACGCATCCGACAGGCTCCTTGAGCCCGCTGGTGATCGGAAGGAAATCCAATCCCTACAATGGTGTCGGTGCCTACCAGGCACCACCATAGGGATTATGATGTCCCTTTGCGCCCGCCTTTTCATGGCAGTTAACCGGCCATGAAAAGTCAGGCAGAAAGGTACTTTGGGGGTCCGTTTTGGGCTCTCCTTCCCCACTGGCCCTAAGCTGTGGGTTTTGGGGGGCCCTTATGGTGCTCCCCTACATATCCCTGCACCATGTGGCAGGCACCACATGGTGCCTGCCACGCAGTGCAGGGATATGTAAAGTATCCCCGTTTTGCATTGCAGCGGGTGCTGCATCCAGCAGTACCCGCCGCAATGCAAAAGATAGGCATTGGGACCACCGTGGTGGCGGTCGCTTCCTAATGCCTATGGTGGAACTGCCGACAGCGGTCCAGTTTACGATAGGGTGGCAATCAGACGAAAGTCAGACCGCCATCCTAATCAGCCCACGAGTGTGAGTGAACTATGAGTAGCACTATAAAAAAAATGAAATGTACATCAGAGAGAGGCTATGGAGAGATGAGGTGCACTGCTGGAGAGTGGTAGTGAGGGAATTCATGGAGAAGGAGGATCTGGGGGAGGAGAGTGCCAAAAAGACTGCTGTAATGGCTGCCCCCAGCTCTTGAGCCGAGCCTGACTGGGAGTGTCAGTGCCCCCCTTCCCGAAGTACAGGTCTGGTTGCTTCTCTGGACCCCATCCATCAATCCAGTGCCTGGTGTGGTGCAGTAATGTGCAACATCAGAAAAAAATGACAGAATCAGAAAGATATGTGATGGGGAGAAGGTAAGTTGCATGAGGGAAACGAAGAAAAGAGAGATGTGGTAGGAAGAAAATGGGGCTATAGTGGAAGAGGTGGGAGGGGGAGAAAGACGGTGTGGTGTGAGGGGAAAGTGTTCAGATGATTGTTAAACGGGACTACGGTAAAACTGCAAGATAAACAAGTCCGGGCTACAAGACATCCGGAGGGATGTCATGGAAATTGGAGGACGGGTGGACGACCTCGAGCGCATGATGGACGCAAGAACGGAAGACAACGAAAGTCTCTGGTGTTGGATGGCGGAGCTGGAAGACCAAAACATCAGTCTACAGCTCAAGCAGGAAGACCTACAAAATCGAAGTCAGCGTAATAATCTATGCATCAGGGGGTCCCACGTGGAGCAGAAGGCGAAGACATCATGACCTTGACGGCGGACCTCCTGCAGGCGATCCGGGAAAACGACAACGCCTCTACGCCCGCTTTGGATAAAGCCAAAGGGCGCCCAGACCTCATCCCGGATATACTCACACAGGTCCATTTATTTGTTGAAATAGAAGCCATCCTGAAAAAGATCCAAGGAGCCACAGCCTTGACATACAACGGATACTCAATCCAAATCTTCCAAGACATAGCCCCTGCCACGCTACGCAGACGCAAGGATTTCAGACCAGTTATGGACAAACTGCGTGAACTTAAAATCAAGTACCAGTGGGGCCATCCCTTTGCGCTGATGTTCTCTTGGGTGGGCAAACGCCGAATCCTTCGCTCGCTCAGAGAAGCAAAACTGCTTCTTCTTCTCCCGTTGGATCATGGGGAGGTCGGACCCCCCATCCCCACGTGGACGTCCCAGAAAGCTTTCCCAATTGGAATGGTCTACTAACCTGCCGCCTAAGTACAGGAAGCACCCCAAAGACCAGGACTCGTCTCAGGCCAAGCAAGACATTATTAATCACATCCGGACCCTGAATGACTCTCTCCCACAACCTCGACCTTCTGGTCAAACGGAATGACTTAACTGGGCACACTCATATCTAATTCCTCAAGGCTTAATCTGGTTTCCTATATTCAAGTCTATTCAAGAGGGCCCAAATATACGCAGCAGAACCTGGTATCCCAGGGCGGTGGTTGGATGAGCCTCTGCTACTATGGAAACATGGGTAAACTTATCTCTGCAATGGGCCCCCCAGCCTCGCCCTTGACTACTTCGACACCCGCTCTTCGCTCCTGCCGAGGCGTGCTGGTGGCTCTGCATCTCGTGCAGTGGGCTGCAGGAAGCGGAGACTTGGAAATCTGCTTACGCCTGCCACTTTCCCCCACGACTACAGTGTCACATAGAAGAATGACTTCTTCAGAATGGCCCATTCTGTGAACTATGGGCTATTCCTCGACGACACTGAACTTGGTTGGCCCTGTTGGCCGATTGTTGTTGATGATATTATCCCTACCCCTTCTTCCCTCCAACATCTCTACCCCCTGGATGCGTCTTTCGAGAGGGAGACATGGCCGGATTTCTCCAACCCGACTAATCTACTACATAACTTGGGGACCCCTCCTCACTTAAGCGGCATAATACGCACTCTCACACATCTCATTATCTCTGGTGGACCCAAATATGTGCTAGCATTTACATAAGCGACCTATACACTCCTACCTTGTGGATACTCCTACTGAGATGTCAATGATGTCTCCCTTTAAGCTTCTTTCGCTCAATGTGAAGGGACTTAACTCCCCCAATAAGAGATGCCAGGTCTGGCGCTACTTGCTTCTACAAGACCCTGACATTATATTCCTCCAGGAGATCCACCTTGTCTCCGCAAACACTCGTCTCATGACACACCCTAAATATCCACTACAATATTGGGCTTGTTTCTCTTCCAAAACCGCTGGAGTAGCCATACTACTGAGGGCTGGTTTAGAGGGGAGGACCCCTGGAGTGGTGTTGGACACCGAGGGTCATTTTCCTAAACTTCAAATACAATAGGGCACACAACCTTTGACTCTTCTAAACCTTTATGCACCTAATCAAGCCCAAGACATGTTCCTGCGCTCCCACCTAAGAGACCTGCTAAAACCTTCGGAAGAGGCGATTATCTCCGGGGGAGGCTTCAATTTGGTGTGGGACCCTGACTGGGACCGCAGCGCACCAGCATATCAGGGCACGGGCGCTATGTTGGCGGCCCTTAACAATACTATCACTGACTTAGGTCTATTTGATGCCTGGACATACCTCCACTCTGACATCAAAGACTATTCATTCTTTTCCCACATCCATCGCTCATATTTGCAAATTGACCATTATTTCCTTTCCCTCCCCCTGGTTTCTTTTTTAATTGCTGCGGAGATGTCTGACATCTCAATCTCTGATCACGCCCATGTCTCGATTTCTCTCCAACCTCCCAACATACAGCGAAGTGCACACCCCGATGGAGACTCCCTCCTCATGTCCTGCGCGATCCAATAGATGTGGCACACATACGGAAAGAGATTGAGGCCCGCTTCGTTGCCAATAACACCTCTGACACTTCGGAATCTGTCAGATGGGATGCCTTCAAGGCAACTATCCAGGGAGTTATCTCCTCTATTGCTATAGCTTGCTCCCAGGAGGCTCGTCTCCTCGAGTCGACACTCTCTGTCGACATTAAAGCGTTAGAGCGAAATGATCATCAACAACCCTCGCAACTGCAAGGCCAGCTACGCCTACACTGCACCAACAAAGCAAAACACTCCTTACTAGCCCTTAAACAAAATTTTTATACGGGTGGGGATAAGGTGGGTAAGTGCCTTGCGCGACGCCTGCGGACCCAAGCTTCGCGCGGCATGTCCCAGCTTAGGCAACCAGACAGCTCTTGGGCCACATCTGAACTCGATAAAGGCCTAACACTCTCAAACTTCTACAAAGATCTGTACGCAGCTGAACCTTGTGCCCTGGAGAATATCAGCTCCTACCTTGATTCCTGCCCCTCGGAACCTATCACCTCGAAGAGAAGAGATAGCAAAAGCACTAAAACAGCTCCCAATAGGGAAAACCCCCGGCCTGATAGTCTCACTGTTGCTTTTTATCGCACCTTTTATCCGCAGCTCCAAAATCACCTTCTTCCCCTTTTTTAATAATTTTACCTACACCACTGGATCACTCCAACCATGTTAGAAGTAGTGCTGGTCCCAAAACCAGGTAAAGACCCCTCTCTTTGCACATCTTATCTACCCATTGCCCTCTTAAATACCGACGCGAAGATCTATACAAAGATCCTTGCAAATCGTTTGGAGCCTTATCTACCTGGTATTATCAACCCAGACCAGGTCGGATTTATCCGCCACCGCCAGGGTGCAGACAATATTTGTCGTATAGCCCACCTTATCGAAAAAGTTCAATACAGCGACATACCTGCCTGCCTGATGTCATTGGACGCAGAGAAGGCATTTGATCGTATAGACTGGCACTTTCTCAGGGAGGTCCTACACTGAGTAGGATTAGGCCCTACCATGATCTCCAGGCTGATGGCCCCTTACACTCAACCGACCACGCGTATCCGCATCAATGGCCGCCTCACCCCTCCCATTGCTATACATGGGGGCACTAGACAAGGGTGCCCGCTAGCCCCACTCTGATTTGCCCTGGTGGTGGATCCTCTAGCAATTGCAGTACGCCAATGACCCACCATCTCGGGCATTCCTTTTGCAGGATATGAACACAAGATTTCTCTATTTGCGGACGACCTTCTTTTGTCTCTTACTACTCCGGCCTCATCTCTTCCAGAATTAGCATCACTCCTGCTCTCCTTTGAAGAAGCCTTGGGCTTCAGGATCAACTTAGCCAAATCCCATGCTTTGAATCTCACCCTCCCGTCTTCAGAGATTCAAGAATTACAGAATCTGATCCCATTAAAATGGTCGGAGAGTTTGATAAGATACTTAGGATTGGACCTGACTCCCTCACTATCTTCTTGCACCCATGCCAACTGGCAGAGCTACAGATGCTAAAAGAAGAGGGAGGTACCCTAATGCTCAGAAAAGGGACGGGGTAGCGCCAAAGAAAACAAAAAAGTCCCTAATCTATACATAAGTAAATGTGTGGATCATGTGTTGAAAAACGGGCTATACAATACCATAAAGAAATATAGTTGCAATAAATTCAAAGTGCAGTGGGTATCAATTAGAGACAAAAGATAAAAAGATACATAAAAACAATATACAAACTAATATGTCAGTATAAAAATTTAATAAAGTTTAGACAATACAATTGCATATGGGCTTAAAAACATCTCGTACTGGAAATACAATATTGTTGATTCTTATGGATACAGTTTATACATCACAAGAAAACTACAAAAAGGTTGACGCGGCGTTTCGGTGAGATGTAACTCCTTCACCTTCTTCTGGACAGAGTTTTCTAAAAACAATCTAGATAGCAAAAACAATTCATTAAAAATAGAATAGAAATCTATTGTCTATAAACAGTTGCTCAAAGCATACATCTTGTCTAATGGTACACATTGCACTTATTGGGATAAGCCAGTTGAATAGAGTCAATAAGCTACAGTTCAAGTTATACAACACATGATCCAAAGGATGTAGAAAGAGAAAACGGATGTTGCTACAACCTTCCTAAATAAAATTTCAATATATCGAGGTTTTTATGTCACTCGATGGAAACAGTGCAAAAAATAGTTTCACCTTACAGACAATGCAAGAATGCAATATTATCAACTCAGACACTGGCTGCTCTCCCCGGCATACATACAAGGAGCGACTAGATTGCTTACTCCCTTTAAAGCCCTAGTCTGGGACTTCGAGGGATCTAGGGGATTGAGCTCTAACGCATACAAAGTGCTACGACATTCATAACAACCTCGACCCCACACATACCAAAACCAATGGAATATGGATCTTGGCGGGGAGGTCTCCCCAGAGAACTGGGACCGACTATGGTGAGACATACCTAAAATATATCAATGCAATCCCCAACGCGAATCGGCCTATAAACATCTGACACGTTGGTACTTTACCCCCGCCCGTCTCCAGAAGATGATTCCGGCTTCCCCCCAACATGTTGGAGATGTCAGAGAGGAACGGGTGACTTCATCCACATCTAGTGGTCCTGCCACAGCCTGACGTTTTAGTGGAAGGTGATCCTTAGTTACATTAAAGATACAGTGGGATTCCCCATACCCAGCTCTCCGACAGTGACTCTGTTGGGCATTAGACCCTCACAATTAACAGCCATGACACACTCAGATTGGCGCCTATAGCACAAATGCTGGGGGCAGCATGACAGACCATAGATTTATATTGGAAGGAACCCGCCCCTCCACCTATCACGACGTGGTTTCTTCGGCTGTGGCATGTCCTGGCCCTAGAGTTACTTACTGCCCGTATTAACCACACAGGCACCAAGTTCACCCACACTTGGGAACTATTAATTCAGCACCTATGCCAGATAGAGAACTCTCGCTTTACTCCTCCACATCTTCGAGTGCTGCAGCTATTCGAAGATTCCCTTCTAACTTACTCAAGAGGTACACACCAGTCTTCCCCTACTCCACAGGATCATGGTTGGGCGTCTCCCTCCTCCTAGACGATTTTAACTACCCACCCCCTTGACACTCTGTGCGCATCTCCCTCCCCTCGCCCTTCCTACCTGTTTTTTTCTTCCCCCCTCTATTCTATAGAGGAGGGGAGTTTTCACTAACCCCATCTCTCATTAGCGCCATCACGCAAGTTCTAACATACTTTCAATCTAATACACTGGTATGCACAAACCCTATTCACATAGCCCGAATATTGGGTCAGCGTTCCCAGGACCCCCTTACCTTTGTTCTCTCACACTGGGTAAGCTTTCATTAATAAAGGGATCTTGTTGATTTTCACATTTATTTATATCCCTGTTCCTCTCTGGCTATTTCGCTACATACTATAATTTAAAACAAATCTATGCCAGTGTATCAGGTTAATGGATAAGCATACTGTTTATCTTTGTTACACCCTCATCCTCTATTGTTTCTTTTTACTGTAACAGGAGAGATTTTGCAAGGCCCTGTCAATGTACCATGCTATCAGTGATGTACTTTGCTTTGTTTCTTCTTTTTTGTTTTCCTATTCAATTTATATTCAATAAACAGATTTGAAAATAAAACTGTAAGATGAGAGGGGCAAGAGCCAGATCAGGAGATGTGACAGAATGGAAAGCAGCAGGAGACGACACGAAAAGAAGGCAGAGAGGTGAGAGAATGGAAAGGGGCCGGAGACAACAAAAATTGAAGGAGGAGAGGTGGGACAGAGATTGTTAAAGTGCAGGATGAGAGGCAAGAAGAAGGGAGAAGGGTGCACAGGTGATCGGGAAACAGACACTGAGGAGTCATTAAGTGACAAGTCCAGACTGAAGTCTGAGGTGACTAGGTTGGAGGGAGAGGTGGGACGGAGGCATGGAGTAGCATGGGTTGTGTAGCTGTACCATGTGTTACTGAAAGGTATTGAGAGATTTTTCTTTTGGGGTATTAAGTTAGATACTACGAGGGAGGTCCGGGGGGATTCACTGTGTTGAGATGCCTGTGCGTTATTAGTGTATGAACAGTTGGAGGTACAGGCACTGTCTATATGATAACTTGGAAAGGAATGGCAACACCAGGTCACCCCTCAGTGGTGCTGGAAGTTTGGACTAGAGTTGAAGCCTTGTAGTGCTTTCCATTTTACGGTCAATAAGTCATTCACACCTAAGTGGTTATTATCTAAAAAAGGTTGGGAGTGGCTAAAATATCGTTTTGCGCAATATTAAACACCTCAATTATTAAATGCATAAAAACGGGAGGGGTACTTCACTACATCAGGCACAGAAACTGCCATCTCCTCATTCGACTTGTTACGATTATTTTTCACTATGTTGCAAAGGAAGGCTGTTTTTGTCTTTGTCCACTAGATGGTGCGATAACACCACAGCAAGTCTGAAGATATAGAGCCAGTAGCTGGTTGTTGACTATCAATTGCTGACAACAGGGTCTATAATATAATCATTGTAGTCATTGTTAAGGACACACATGTATATTGTTAGTGTGCATGAGGTGAGGAACAGCGTGCAAACCTGGATGGGCGGGGCTAGTTTTGCCACCTTGAAGAATCAAGCATTAAAACGGAAATTGAACTGACAGCTTTATTCACTTACAAAAGAGAATACAATACAACTTTAACATGCACTATATGTTCTATGTTTCATGCACAAGTCACAGGTTTATCACCCAGATAAGGCACAGAATGAGGCATTGGCTTTGCTATGTATATGCTCCCATCACAGAGTTAATCACACGAAACATTAACTTAAGGGACTGACAACATTAACCTCTCCACACCCTACCACTCTCCAAACACATTCCTCATTCACTATTACGAGAGCCTGTCATCTTCAACTGATAACAGACTGTAAATTACACATTCCTTACTCAAGCAAAGAAATATCGACTGCAACAAAGTTCTTGGGGCATATTAGCAAGACCCACGTTAAAATTATCGCCGTTTTAGCGTAAACGGCGATAATTTTAACGTGGGTCTTGCTAATATGCCCCTTGGTTCGTAAACATTATTTTTCAAAGAAGTTACCAGAACGGTTGCTTTAGGAAAGTGGGCTGAGCACCAGAGCACTGAAGCGTTATTCGTGCTGTCGAATTCTGAAGACGCTATTTCCTTATTAACCTCTCGCAAACTACAGCCAATCACTGAAGCGAGAAAGGTAGAATTTAGTTAGTAGGTGTGGTTTCGTGTCTGCTTTAAAGAAAAAAATAAATCACAAGCTTGTGGCGCAGCATTTTTGCTTCAGTAACTGCTGGCGGCTTTCAAAGGCAATTGGTAAGTGTTGGTATAGATTTATTGTTGGGCGCTACTTTAATTTGCAATTGGTTTCTAAAAACAAAATCATATTTCACTGACCGCGATGGGCAGTAAGCAGAGCGTCTGCAGCTGAAGTCGTGGTGTGCCGGAAACAGGATAAAGAGTACTCCCAAAAACTAGATTAAGAATGCAAGCGGAAGGTAACTGTAGTTGGCCGGTGCTCCTCTTCTAAAAACGGAAGTAAGGTATCGCTGCGTGAACTATTTAGCAAGCAGCAAAGAAGATCGACACTGCACTGAACCAATGGGAAGGTAGCAGGCGGAAGCTAAGTCCTTTTCAACTACAGCTGGTCTTCCAGACCGCGAATGCGCGCCGGTTAGGCTCGACTTAAAAATGCAATGGGATTCTGACTCACTACAACTTTTCTACAGAGGCAAAAAATCCTCTCGGTATTCAATACATGAACCTCTCTCTTCTGACCTTCTATTTGAGCTAATCCCTGTACAGACCTTCATGTTTTCATATGCCATACAATGTGTTTCTGTTCCTCCTACGGGAATGCACAGTTTTGAAGGCGAAGGGGAGACTATAGTGTCAATACCCTTTGGACAATACTGTCCATCCTTCCTTGGAGGCAAACTGGCTGACTAACCTGGATGAGACTAGTTGTCTTCAGTCCTCCCCAGTTCCAGATTTGCTTTCTCCTCCTGGTATGGCAACAGAGGTGAGTTCCTTTCATGCTGAGGTATTAAGGAGGGCAGCTGTTCTCTTACATTGCCAGCTCCCCTTGTCAAATTGTCCAAAGACCCTAAGGTGGATGTTCTTCACCAGGGTAAGACTGGAGTGGAGCCCTTACTTCCTTATAATGAGTCTCGCCATGACATATTGTTAGGGGCTTGGGCAAGGACGGTAAAGGGAATGCTGGTATACCGGGCTATATCCCATAGGCATCAGCCCGCCCCTGGAGACGCTGGCTGTCTCTTGAAACATCCCTCCACAAAAGGTCTGTTTGCGCAACTAGCTTCAGTCGCAGCGGACCCGAATGTCCTCCCTCTGGTTCCATCAAACACTGGGTCCA
Organism: Calotriton arnoldi; assembly: GCA_963921515.1. Taxonomy (NCBI): domain Eukaryota; kingdom Metazoa; phylum Chordata; class Amphibia; order Caudata; family Salamandridae; genus Calotriton; species Calotriton arnoldi. The sequence continues at coordinate 1,405,596 of CAWUFW010004862.1, read as the reverse complement.
GATGGATGGAAACCTATGGGAGGAATATTTTCTCTTCCGTTAGTGCGGCTTTACGGTCTTTGAATACTACCTGTATTCTCTGTAGGTTTTCCCATGCATTATGGGACTCAGTGGAGAGTTTGTTTCCCTCTCTCCTGGAGGAAGCCAGAAGTGAACTGCTACAGTTGGTGTGTGATGGACGGGAGGAGTCAAAATTCACCATGAAATGTGTAATGGACACCACTGATTCCATGGGTAGAGCTATGAATCAGTCAGTTCCACTGCGCAGACATGCTTGGCTGTGTCAGTCTGGGTCTTCAGAGCTTGTACAGAATAGCCTGAAAGATATGCCATTTGATGGTATACATTTGTTTGGTGCGCATGCTGATTCAGCTTTGTGATGATTTAGAGCTACATGGTGTGAGAAAGACACTTAGACATGCCTTTCAAGGCTCTGCTTTCTTTCTAACTTGTGTAGAAGGAAGTGTTTATTCATCACTGGCTTGCCGTCTGTATTCTTGAACTTGCAACCGGTTTGGTGTTTCTGCTTACTGCAGGAGTTTACGGTTGTCCTAACCTTGAGATTCTTTCCACATTTTTGCTTGACCCTTACTCTGGTCAGTTACGATTGTAGTAGTGCATAATCCAGTACAGTTGGGTTCTTTACACTATATTCCACAATCTGTGGCTTTCTGGGTTACTATTATTGATTGGCACACAAGTTGTGCCTTTCTCCTTCAGCTCTGTCGTAGACAGTTTTTCGGCTGTTTATTTATGTTTGGTTTTTGATTGATACCCGATATACAGATCTTGCAGTTTATTTTACTCTGCAGAAGGGTTCAAGAGATGATATCTTCATGGTACGTGTCTGTACTCAAGGTGGAGTACTTTTTGTATGCTATGTCAGTATATATATATATATATATATATATATATATATATATATATATATATATTCACTGAAAAAACCATAGGTTTCAGATATGTTATAGTTACAAATTAGCATTTAAAAAACCTTTGAAATTCACTGAAAAAACCATAGGTTTTAGGGACAGTTATAGTTAGTTGGACATTTCACTCGTACAAAACCCGTGAAATTCCCCCGTTATAGTTAGTTCAGCTAACTATAACTCGCGCCCCGCAATGCACTGCTGATGACGTCACATATTACATCACTCATGACATGGTCAGTGACATCACCGATGACATCACTGATGACATCTCAAATGACATCACTGATGACATCATCCAGTGACTGTGTGTTTCTGTAAAGTTTAAATATGTTTAATATATATAGGGAAAGGCGTATTGAAGAATGAGTGGGTGTATAAGTGTCTGAATGGATGATTTAGTACGTGCGTGACTGACTCTACAAGTGAGTGATTAAACGTATCTTACTGAATGCATGGGTTAGTGACTAAACTGTGTGAATGTCTGTATCCGTCTGTTGGTGTGTAAGTGGATGCATGGATTTGCGAATAGCTACATGAGTGTCTATATGGGTTATTGATTGGTTCTATGAGTATCTGTATGGGTGCCTGAGTGTTTGTGTGGATGGGGTGTGTGCGACTGTGCATAGATGTGTGAGTGGGTGATTCACTGGGTGGATGGTTTCAAGAGTGCATCTGTGATAGACTGTATGGGTGGGTAAGTGTGTGTAAGAGTGTGTTAGTGAGTGAATGTATGTCCCAGTGGTACATGTGTGAGTAACTACATATGTGAAAGGCAGTATATATGTGTATTGGAGTATATAAATAGCTATAAGCTGAGAGTGAGTGATTGTGATAGTGGCTGTATGGATGAGTGTGTGCTTGTATCAGTGATTGTATAAGAGCGTAACAGTGTGCTAGTATTTGTATGATTAAGTGAGCTGGTGTGTGTATAACTGTATAGGTGAGTAAATGGCAGTGTGTTTAATTATTTGCATGACTGACTAGGTGTGTGAGTACCTCTATGGATGAGTGGCGGTGTTTGAGTGTCTATATAGGAGTAAGAGTGCATATGATAGTCCTGTACTGAGTGACCATAAGTATGAGTGACTGTACGGGTGAGTGAGTGGATGTGTGTGTGTAGACCTAAGAATCAGTGAGTGGGTATGTAGTTATTGGTGTTGGAGTGTCTATAGTTTTGCGAATGGCAGTCTGTAATTTAGATTGGGTGTATCAAAGGTTATATTAGGGTGTGAGGAGCTGCATCAGATTATCACGTGGATGATGTCATCAGTGATGTCATTTGAGATGTCATCAGTGATGTCATCAGTGATGTCACTGACCATGTCATGAGTGATGTAATATGTGACGTCATCAGCAGTGCATTGTGGGCGCGAGTTATAGTTAGCTGAACTAACTATAACGGGGAATTTCACGGGTTTTGTACGAGTGAAATGTCCAACTAACTATAACTGTCCCTAAAACCTATGGTTTTTTCAGTGAATTTCAAAGGTTTTTAAATGCTAATTTGTAACTATAACATATCTGAAACCTATGGTTTTTTCAGTGAATTTCAAAGGTTTTTTAAATGCTAATTTGTAACTATAACGTGCCTGAAACCTACGGTTTTTTCAGTGAATTTCAAAGGTTTTTAAATGACATTTTTTAAATGTATTAATTTTTATATTAATTTTTTTCATACTGATTTACTACATTTTTAGAAACAATTTCTTTTACATATTTTATTTTTTAAATTACATTGTAATTACATTATACATTACATTACAAAAATACTTTCTCAGAATGAATTACTTTAGTTTAAATACTTAGCACATAGGCAATAGACTTTTAAGTACAGTAGTTACAGTTGTTGCAATGGGCAACACATTTTCAAACACAATGCAACATTCAGCTCAATGTGAATTTCTAGTTAAATGCAATTAGTTACTTTATGGATTACTTGTTCTAACCACAGGACTGGATCCTAGATTCAGTCCTGGGACATCTCCTGTAAACAGTTGAGTAAAAGCGTTTTGGTTACAGTCGTGATTTTTAAGGAATATTATTGTATTTTAAAAGTTGACACTTAGAAACTTTTCCTCATAGAATCACCAATGTTATCCTATGGAAGGAAATTCACTTAGCAGGTAAAAACTGTTATCGTTACTTTTTCTTACTCAGTGTTGGATCCTGGATCCAGCACTGGTGCATCTCCTGTAAACAGTTGAAAAATGCGTTTAAGTCATACAGGCGATTTTTAAGGAATATTTGTAGTTTGTGAAAATCGACACTTTGAAACTTTTCTGCTGAAAACCAGACAATGGATTCCTATGGAAGAAAAGATAAGTTACTGGTAAGTACGGTTAAAATTACTTTTCAGGGTCAGTGCTGGGCTAAAAGATGCAGCACTGGGTTCTCTCCTGATAACAGGTGAGTAAATCGGAATTCGTATTTCGGCTGATTTTAGAAGAATAATTTAAAGTTCCAAAACTCCACACTTAGAAGAATTTCCAAGTGAAACCAGTCAATGTTAGCCTATGGAAGGAAATTCAAGTTACCGGTAAGTACGGTTAAAATTACTTTTCAGGACCAGTACTGGGCTGAAAGATGCAGCACTGAGGTCTCTCCTGATAACAGGTGAGTAAATCAGAATTCGTATTTCGGCTGATTTTAGAGGAATATTTGTATGTTTCAAAAATCAACACTTAGAAACTTTTTCAGCAAAAAGCAGGCAATGATATCCTATGGAAGGAAATTCAAGTTACTGGTAAGTACGGTTAAAATTACTTTTCAGGATTAGTACTGGGCTGAAAGATGCAGCACTGAGGTCTCTCCTGATAACAGGTGAGTAAATCGGAATTCGTATTTCGGATGATTTTAGAAGAATATTTGCACAATGGTGAAGGGAGGGGCGGGGCCTGAGGTGACATCTGTGCAAACGCGCCCCGTGGCGCGTTTTAAGTTGGGGGATTAAGTCCCCTTGAATCATGTGGGTCCCTACGGGCCAACTAGCCCACCAGGAACCTCCAGTATGCGCCAGGGGCTGCGTTGCAGAGACTGTAGAGAGGCCACACCCATTTTTACACCTCTCTGCAACGCAGCTCTGTGGCGCTTTCTGGATGTACCTGTTGGGCTAGTTGGCCCCCAGAGACCCTCAGGATTGAAGGGGATTTAATTCCCCATCTTAAAACGCGCCACGGGGCCTGTTTGCACACATGTCACCTGAAGCCCCGCCCCTCCCTTCACCACTGTGCAAACGCGCCCCGTGGCGCGTTTTAAGTCGGGGGATTAAGTCCCCTAAATCCTGAGGGTCCCTGGGGTGCAACTAGCCCACCAGCTACCTCCATTAAGCGCCACAGAGCTGCGTTGCAGAGAGGTGTAAAAGGGGCGTGGCCTCTGTACACCTCTATGCAAGGCAGCCCTCGGCGCATACTGGAGGTTCCTGGTGGGCTAGTTGGCCCCCAGGGACCCCCAGTATTGAACGGGAATTACTTCCATCTGCAAACGCGCCAGGGGCGCGCTTGCAGAGTGGTGAAGGAAGGGGCGGGGCCTGCGGGCCCGATCGCTTTAAAAAAAAAAAATGTTTTGTCCTCTGAAGGGGGACACTGTGGCCCCCTTCCTTTTTCCAGTTTTTATGCCCTGGGGACCCCATCCCCCAGGGCCTTACCCCTTTTTTTAATTAAATATTTTAAAAACGGGAAGGGGGCCGCGTGGCCCCCTTCCCTGGGCCTGTATTGGCCCCGGGACCCCATCCCCGGGGCATGGCCTCGTTTTTTTTTTCTTTGGAGGGGCTGCGTGGCCCCTCCTCAGGCCATTTATGGCCCCGGGGACCCCATCCCCGGGCCGGCCTTTCCGTTTTTTTTAATTTTTTTATTTTTTGGGGAGGGGGCCGCGTGGCCCCCTCCCGGGCCACTACTTGCCCCGGGACCCCATCCCCCGGGCTGGCTCCTCCGTTGGGGACTGTGGGGGTCCCCAATCCCCCACAGTCCCGCCGGCTCCCCACGTCCCTTGGGAGCCGGCATTGCTGTTCCACATGGGGAGCAGCTGACATGCTGCTCCCCATGTGGAAAGCAATCGGCTTTGGATATTGGAAGAGAGAGCAGGTTTCCCTGCTCTCTTCCAATATCCAAGCAGTTTGCTATGGCAGGACGGGAGCCGCGAGGCTCCCGTCCTGCCATAGCAACTACAGTGTCCCGGGGTAGGCACCCCGGGACACTGCAGGAGCCGGTCCTGGGGGTGGCGGTCCCCAGGGCCATCAAGGGCTCCAGGAGGGGCCGCGCGGCCCCCTCCCTTAACTTGCACAGCCCCGGGAGGTGGTGGTCCTCGGGCTCTGGGGGTCCGTAATGGACCCCCACATTTATTTTATAAGTGCCCCGGGAGGTGGTGGTCCCCGGGCATGTGGGGGCTGGAGCCCCCCACACCTTATTCAAATTTAAAAAGAAGCCCCGGGGGTGGCGGTCTCGGGGCTGCGGGAGGGCAGAAGAGCCCTCCCGCACTATTTTTGCAATAAAGCCCCGGGGGTGGCGGTCCTCGGGCTTGGGGGCCCTTTGAGGCCCCCACACATAAAATTAACCCCCCACCATGCCCCCGGGACTTGGGCCACCCGGGGCAAATACAATCGAGCGCGGAGACCGCGCTCGATTTTTTTTTCGGCAGGATTCGCGCACCCTGAGCGCATCCTGCCGATTTAAAAATTTTTTTTTTTTTTTGCCCAGGGGTCCTTGTGGGACCCCTGAGCAAACCTAGGGGGTCAGGGTGTTTCTACCCTGCCCCCTTTGGGCGCTTTGCGCACTTGTTTCTGTCCCTCGGTTCTACCGAGGGATAAAATGGCTGCCAACATTTCCTGAATCGGAATGTTGACAGCCAGCTGACAGCCAATTAACATGCAGCTCGTGATCGGGAGGGTACGCGGACCCTACTCGGCCATAGATATCACTATCTTTTTACTTTTGATTTTCTCAGCAACTACTGAACGGATTTACACCATTTAACAAAAGGGTTCTTTCTGAACCAAGAACTACCTCTTTGCCAAATTTGGTGTAATTCCGTTCAGCAGTTCGGGCTGTAGCCGTGTCTAAAGTTTCCTATGGAAAAATGCATGGGGAAAACGCGTTTTGGGACCCCCCTTTTTTCTTGGCCCCCGCTTGACGAATCTCCCCGAGACTTTCAGGGAAGGAGCGGACCGGAGCGGGCCACAAAGTTTGAAAATTTTGCGAAGATACGTCAACCGGCAAGAGAGTTATCTCAAATAGAATGTCCCGGATTTCCTATGGATAATAGGTTGTAACTATAACTATCTACTGGCGACCGCCAGTAGATTATATATATATATATATATATATATATATATATATATATATATATATATATATATATATATATATATATATATATATATATATATATATATATATATATATATATATATATATATATATACATACCAAGCTGTGATTCTCAGTTTGTGCACTATTGGACCCTTGTTTGGGGGTACCTAGTTTCACCCTCTGAGTCTGGTTATTTATCTGGCTTACGATATCATACATTCATGAAGTTTGGTACCCCTTGTTGGGTGTTTTTGATATTTGTACCTCCATGGGGGTATGAGTATGTATGATCATTGTTAGCCGCAAGGTTATCTTCTTGAGAGTCTTCAAACACTTTGGGGTATATTCACAAGAACATGTGATAACTACCGCAAGAGTAGCATAACGCAACTTCCAATAACGCAGCCTATCACGGGAAAATAACCCCGTGTCAACGTGGAATTCACAACAAGGCGGTAGCATGCGATAGTCACCAGATAACACGTCAAATGCCAGCGTGTAAATCAACACCACGCCCAAAAAATGCGGAACGCGAGAAAACATGCGATGAGGCCAATCGCGGTACAAAAAGCTGTGAAAAGCAGCCTCAGGCCTGCAACTCCCACGCGTCTGGCGGGCAATTGCACCATAAAAACCACAGGCACAACACACCAGAAACAAGCCAAAGCACGTAGCAACATCCATGCACCCTGACCTAGCGCAGAGGGCAACGCAAACCCCACAACCCCCACAGACCACCAGCAAGGAACAAGTGGGTCGGGGAAGGCCAAGGAGAAAATGGAGAGGAAGACGGGGTGCAGACCGCAGGAAAACAAGACCAAGGCCACGGAGGCGACAGAACACTACCAGCAAATGACCCACAAGCAGACCACCTGGAATGCAGTCGCAGAGCCCAGGAGGCCAATCCAGGAGGCCAAGAGGCTCCGCCAGGACGTGACAACCTAAACCGGCACAAACCCGCTGCCAACAGGAAGGCAGCAATGGCGACAGGAGGCGGCAGTCCAGCGACACAGGAGGAAAGCCAGGCCACAGTCATCAGTGTGGAGAGGATGCAAGGAGTAGGGAGTACGGACACAGCTCGACAGGACCCGACACAACAACAACAGGTTGAGGATCCAACAGGGACTGGGGGGACGGGGGGTGATGGGCACAATGCCACACATGCACAATAAGGTGTAGCACACTGCACATCCACAATTACCCAGGGACATGTCCCCCATCCTCTTAGCACACTGCAGCACACACACATAGCAATCACAGCACATACCATGACAATGTGGCACAAAGTACAACACCCACACTGCAGAACAGGGGACACAACTGGGTCCACCCAGGCGCAGAAACAGAACAATCACATTGGACAGAGCAGGGAACTGTGAGATGCACATCTACCCCTACAACCCCACATCAGCCATGTAGGCCAAATGTACACTGTCCCAATTCAAATAGCCACCACCCCCCAAACAGTCACAACGTACATTGTCACACAGTCTGCATGTCGACAAGAACAAGGCGCCAACACAATGCCAACATGCACCTCCCCTTCACAATGCAGAGGGACAAACAACACCTCCAGCAGGGCAGAACAGACAACCCATCCGTGATGCCCGAGACGAACACCACAGCCCAGACACCGACGCCCTACAACAGCCCATGGACATCCCACACAACCCACCACCAGGACCAGGGCAGACAAGCTACTCAGAGGAGAACCCAGACCTTGCAACAGACCACACTGCATGAAGCACCCACAATCACGGCTGCCTCACAACACTTCACCCACCCACACATGGTACCATAATGCCAGGTGGCAAAACGCCAAAAGGAGGTGGGCCAACAGGTGCGGGTGTTGCCAAACCCATAGAATGCGAACTAGAACACATACGTGGGTGTCCAATACCCTTCAGGGACCACCTACACCCCACAAAGGAGATCCACACTGCCATAGAGACACATGCAGATGCACATACCCAGTACAGAACCACGCCCAGGGGCACGCACATATCAGTCACACACCCACGTTGGCTCTGCGTACGACGGCACAGTCCTCCCCTTACGAATTGAGTGGGTGACCACAAAGCCACATGTCCAGGTTCTAGCCCGCTGCCTGCGGTGACATGTCTGCGTCCGCTGTACACAGCACAATGTAATGTCGTAGGGCCCAGGGCCCCATGCATACAACAAGACCACAGGGACACATGCACATATCATGTTGAACTGGCTATGGGCACGTGCACCCGGCCCCTTTATTGGCAGGGCCACATGTACAGTGACACCTGTGCTGGGTGTGTGTGGGGTGAGTATAAGCCAGCCTGCACGGAGTGCTTGGTGCTGCCAACAACCTGAAAAGTGGACACCAGTGTCATGGAAACAGAAAACACCAGCATAACAGAGTCAAATGCAGAGCAACGGAGTAGGGCCAGAGGTCACCCAATATTCAGTCTGGACGTTCCGTGAGTTGCAGTGCACTGAGGTAGGGGCACTAGAGAAGAGCGCGCTCATGTGAAGAAATTGCTAGGATTATGTCCCTTCGGGTTAGTCCTGATGCAGATGCAGTGGGGTGTGTTACAACTGCATCAACTTCCTCATCAACGTCCCAGGTCAACCACACTGCCTGAGGTGACAGTTGCGTCTGCAGTCCACAGCGCAATACTCAGTATTAGATCCGGGTGTGTAGCTTGACTACCACCACCAGTCTGCATTCCTGCCTTGGGGCTGTTGCCACCTGCCCTCCCATTGTCTGTGCCTTCTCCCGTCCACACACTTGACACATCCTCCTCCTCATGGTCCCAGGTCTTCCCCACTGCATGAGGTGACATTGCTGCGCAACCTCACAACAGCACAAAACTCAATCAGTAACGGACAATGGCTTGCGGTGCACTGAGTCACTGGCACCTGGAGTGCTGAGCAGGGTATCAGGCCGATGATGGCATCCACGACAGGTCTGAGCAACTCCGTAGATCTGTCAGGACCACCCTTTCGACTCTGGCAGATGGCGGTTGAAGGTGGTCCTTGCTGTGGTGACGTGTGCCTCCTGCGGTGATGCGACGTCCAGGCCGGTCAAGACTCGATGCCATGTGTGGGCCCTGGTGGCCCGCAGTTGGAGCCGGAGGAGGCGGACAGCGCAGGGCCACAGACACATGGCGTTGATGACCCCAAGACCATCGCTACAGAGGCCATTCAATGTCTCAGAAGAAGGGGTCCCAGGCCTGAGCAGCACAGAGTTAGTGGCCCCGGATGCACTGCGGCCGGCCCAGGCACCCGGCCACGGTGCAGTCAGATGGGCCATGCGAACTGAGCGGGTCCCCATCAATGTCCGAGGTGTATGTTGCGGAGGGTTTCGGGGGACAGTGGAAGGTGTCCTCCAGGGCATGATGCGGAAGGTCTGATGTTATCTGGAAGCAGCAAATGGAGGAGTGGAAAGCGCAACCCTCGTTTCCACCAACAATTCAGTATCCGCTACATGAGGATGAATACTAGCCCCTAGTCCATAGACTCAAACGCCACCAATGTGCGACCAGTGAGTGTCCATGAATGTCGGGGAACACACCTAGTGGCACAGGTGCTGAGAGGGGATGCAGTCTGCGATGATGCCGGGACACAGATGGGAACTCTAACATTGCCAAATCAAGACTCTGTGACCCACTGGACCGCAGTGTAGGCCAGAGGCAGCGGTCAGCATGGGCCCACAGACACGTGTCGTGTGCCTGTGATGCATTGGTTTGCTTCACTGAAAGCCGGGAGTTCAATGATATCACCCCTGCAGTAGGCATCTGGTCACTGCCAAGGTGTAATCAAGACTCAGTTCCAAATGTGTGACCTACCTGTCCGTGGTGTAGGCCTGAGACAGCGGTCAGCACGGCCCATTCGCTGAGTGTCGCCGGCATAGGTTGGATGGCCCCACCGGCCTGCATAGTTCAGGTTCAGTGGCACCACGTGTAGCCGGCTGACGTTGAACAGGGTTAGTGGCACCACGTGTAGCCGGCTGACGTTGAACAGGGTTAGTGGCACCACGTGTCGCAAGAAGCCCATATGGAACTATGCCTCACTGATCGGGGGGGTCTGGTGCTGTGGCCGCTGTCCCGGATTTGGGGTCACTGCCATTCATGACTCAGGACACAGTTTCACATATGGGACCTACTGGTCCGAAGAGTAGGCCGAAGGCGGCAGTGGAGTACGTCAACGAGAAAGGAATAAAGCGGGCCTGTGTCGTGGAGGCCGTGGTGGTCTGAGGTGGCTGCCAAGGTCACAGGCCTCGGGTTTGGAGCTTGTGCCGACACGTGGTGGGCCCTCCTTGACACACGCAGGTGTCAGAAGGTGATCAGTGTGGCCTGGCTGCGCAGGGGCGGGCCTGACGGGTTCTTGGTCCAGCGTGCAGGGGTCCGGCAGGCGCACGGCATCGCAGGCAACTCCACTCACGAGGATGGCGTCGGCCTCGTGGCGAGGTCGGAGGCGCCGCCCTGGCAGAGACCTGGGTCTTTCCGGAAGAGGACCACGCCCAGGCCTACGTGCTTTTTATTCACACCCCTAGGCTGGCGTGGCGTACGCCGGGCCATCCCACTCCACTGACGCATAGGGGGGGCGCGTAACAGGCAACATTTCCGCGAGGTCCCCCACTGGCTGGGGTGACATGGTGGCGTCCACTGTCCCCTACACTCCATACGCAAGCGGTGTATGTCACCATGGATATGGGTGTGTTCTGCATACTGCGAGGTGACCAGCACATCTCTGGCACTCTTGGCATTGTGTACTTTCCCAATCATGGTTCTACTGCATCCTTCACACATGCCTGGTTGCCACCTCTCCCCACATTCGGCTATTATGTGGCTGAGGTGCCGTGCCGTTGCTGGCTCATGTTCAGGGCTTGCCCATGTGGACATTGTAAGTTGTTCTGTCGTGTCTGGTGGGTGGGCATATTGTTGTGCCTGTTGTATGTGATTTTGTGACGTGTGCATTGCCAGCGTTGTGAGTTGCATGGTTGTGGAGTTGAGGTGTGTGGGGTGTTCATTTGTATATTGCCAAGGGGCTGTGCATTTCCCTCGTTGCCATCCTGGGAACGCTGGTTGATGATGGACTGTCTGAGGATGAAGGTATCATGCACACTGGCTGTGTATTTGAAGGCGACATTGTTGGGTGTTCCACGGTGTTCTGTTGTTGCCTGCACATTGGTGTGAGGCGTGTGCTTCCTGTTGCGGTGATTGTGTGCTGTGTCACCAGGAGGCACGGGTAGTACATGTGTGCTGTGTGTTACCCCCAACACGTGCTTGCATCCTGCTATGGCGTATGGTCCTTGCTTGGTCTCCAGCGGATCCTGCGCATTGTGTTGTACGTATGGGGACTGGGGTACCAGGGTGATGGTGATGGTGATGTCCAGGACAGGTGTGGGGGACTTGGATGTGGGACTCCTCCGACTCTGGCGAGTGTTGAATGGGGGGTCTCAGGGGCCAACAGGTGCAGCCACGCCATCAGCTTTGTGTGGGGTGGGATGTTGGTTGTCTGCTGTGTTGTTGCCGTAGGCCTGTTAGGCGATGATGGTCAGGATGCATAGGTTGGTTGTCCCTTTCAGCCTGTAGTGGAAGGTGACATTGTCAGATGTTGGGTCTGTGAGGCTGGTACGTTTCCTGGGGTTCCGCTGTCTTTGTCTGCGCTGCGTCTGTGTTGGTCCGGGGGGGTTGGGGGTGTTCCGGGTGTGGGATGGGGTCTTGGGGTGGTGGGGGTGGGTGTTGTGGCCCTCTTGGGTGTCCGGGCCGCATGATTGGTGGCTCCATGGCATCTGTTGCCCTTCGGATGTGGCCCTGGGCTGTGCTCCCTTTTGTTGTGCTGGCTGCCGTCTGACTTTACATCAGGTCAGAGCAGGTGTAGATTTCCTGGTGTTAACGCGCCTTATCGCCTGTTTTGTGTTTTTATCGCCGATGTGGCTGGTCGTTGTGAATGTTGAGGTGTGATGTTGTCTCTGCTTTTGTCACGGGAACGCCTACTCTGCATCTCATTAGCGATATTTGCGAGGGTCCTCTGTGGCGATGTTTTTTGCAGCTGCTATCGCGGGTAAACTGGTGCTGTGGGCTGTTTACACCGGCTTGTGAATGGGGAGGTAACTTTATCACGACTTTGGCTGCGATAAAGTGCCCTTAATTCGGCGATAGCTCCTTGTAAATATGCCCTTTGTGTTTTGCTCTTCAGGTTCTGTCTTATAGACAAGATTGGTTTGTACATGTCCTGTGGTCAAAATTGTTTCTTTTCTGGGATTATGTCATGTTAATATTGGTCTCCAGGGAAACATGTCTCTCCGTGGATTCTATTCCTTCTCTTATGAAGGTTACTTAATACTCTTGATTATTTTCGAGTTGTTAGAATGCTTTTCGTTATTACTAAGATTTCTCTCTAATGATGTACCTTTTCTTCTCTCTGAAGGTATTTCTACACGTGGCCATGAGGGGACTAGGCGCTTGCCTCATAGCTTCTACTTTTTGTTTTTGTAGATGCATTTTTTCTTTTCTTACTGGATAGTTGCTCTTCTAGAGGGCAACTCTTTTCATCGTTTACCTGACTCTAGGTGGTGTAGTTCGGTTTACACTTGTGAACTGTGGTCCTTAAATGGCATATACATATTTATGTTTATTTTGTAGATCACTGGGATTCTTTTATCATGGAATCCTTTCAAATTCCCTAGTTTCAGTATGAGAGATTTTTTTCTATATCATCTGTAGATGGGTCTCTATTCATATTTTAAGATTATGTACTAACCTTGGGTTTCGTTAGTCTTCAAGGTTTCTTTTTCAGAGGTTTCTTTTTCATACTTTATATGTTATTCAACGTTATACTCTATTGCCTCCTGATGCTGTCTCAGGCAATTTACATTACGCTGACGTTTTGGATGGCTGTTGCTTTCCCACATGGTATAATGGCCTTTATGGTTTCCATACTATTATGTCAGCATTGTCTGGCTGATTGTTCAGCTTTACTTTTTTTTCTGTGTTACATTTTCTCTTATCTATACATAGGTGGTTGTTCATTTAATTACTCCTATGTCATTGTATTTCTAGGAAAAATCCTGGCAGTCTTTGTTATATCTCTCTAGGGTTATGACTGCTTCTAAGCCCCTAGTTGCTATTTTGGGGTCTGGTGACTACGTGTACTATACGTCCATGATAGGGGCCTGTGTTTAACCTTTTGGTCACAGTTTCATATCTCGGCGACTCAGCTTTTATTCTTTCTGAGGTCGATAACTTGGGTACGTATCTGTTGGGTGCCTTAAACTTCAGTTCTTCAGCTCCAAGTTACCCTTGCAGTGAGTATGTGCTTTAAGACTACACATTATGTATGTTGCTTTTACTCTTTTTTTTTAAAGCTTTCTTTATCCCTTACCACGGGTGATGGACCTCTCTTGCTGCTTCGGTGCGGGCCTGGCTTGGGTACCACTCTTATGGTACAGAGGTTTTCCTCCATGACTTCACCTTCTGTTCTGTGTCTGACAAGTATCAAACACGCTGTTCGAGTCTATATATGTACAGCAATAGCTTTATTTTATAGAGTTACTGGCAAGTTGTCCTACTATCAGGGGTAACGTTCTTCCCATGCCTTCTATGTCTTTATGACTTTTATTATTGTGGTTCCTTTCACAGTGCTTATGCGGTGAGCATGCATGGGTTCAGATCCCCTTTAGGATGCAAGTATTTTATGTTAACATGGATAATTTTATTCCCATGCTTCTTTAATGTCTTGTGACTTTCCTTATCTGCGGTTCTTGCGCAGGTTTGTTTAACTTGTACCGTATGTTATTGCTCACCTACACTATTATAGAGGTCCAGTCTTTTTCTCTGGTTCTAGACCATTTTTGTTTTAGTTGGTAGCTTTTAGTGGTCTCAGTTCGCAGACCCTCCTCCGGGGATGGTATGCTTTGGTATTTGATTCAAAAGTAAGGAATCTGCGGCTAGATGTTTCTATCAGATGAACAAGTTACTTACCTTCAGTAATGCTGTATCTGGTAGAGACAAGAGCTAGCCGCAGATTCCTTACGTCCCTGCCATCCTCCCCCTCTACGAACTGAGTTCTCTTGGTCTCTATACTTTAGTTATGAGACTTCACATACTGAACTAAGAACTCAGTGTTTATTAATACCGAGTCCTCTTTCATCTCTATGTTTTCATTATTATATCCACATACTGCATTATACTCTTTTTTGATACAATGCTTTTTTGACACAATGGGGGCTATTATTTTAGCACACTGTTTCAATAGGCAGTTTCTATATGAGGCTCCACAGTTTGAGCACAGAAAATAGACACAGAAGAAACTGAAATCGGCGAGGGGCTATATGGACTCCTTTGATGTCACATTGCGTAGTGATGTTGATACGGAGTCGAGCAGCGCCCTCTTCAGACGCGCAGAGATGCTGTGGAAAAAGTTTCCAGATCTAGTCTTGCGCCTGGGGGAGGATTCTAAAGTAAGGAATCTGCAGCTAGATCCTGTCTTTATCAGATACAGCGCTACCGAAGGTAAGTTACTTGTTCATTAAACATTTTTGAAGTGCCATGCATAAACAGCAGAGGGCTCAAGCTGCTTGTTGTCCTTCGACAAAACAGTACCAAAACAAAGCTTGAAAAAGCATTTATGAAGCCATTTGTTTTTCCACTTGAATGTAGTTTGTCTTGCAACATTTTACATGGAATTCAGGGTCTGGCCTGGTCTTTTCCTTTCACTCTAGATAGGACAACTTAAGTGTTTTTGGTTGGATATTTAATGTAATAAAGTATAATATTAAAATCCCATTTATGCATATACCACTTCAAATTGGGCCTTTAGTTGCCTGATATTTGTAATCAAATATAAATACTCTTTTTCAACTGATACTCTCTCTGCAATAGTGAAAATCAAAGCCCTGCTACAAGGATTTTCATAATTCCATCGGATTTTTTCCTGAATTCTCTTACCTGGGAATATCCCTCCTCTCCTTTATCCATGTGTACAATTTTGTGGTAAGACAGTGACCTCTGACTCCTCAGATAAGTGAAAGAAGTGGGAGGGGAGAGACAGGAGGCCAGAGCGACAATAATGAGAATGGAATACTGAGATAGTGGCAGAAGAGTGACATAGATGAGGAAATGAGATAACTAGGGTAGCCAAAAATAAAGATACAGAGAGGCAGAAAGAGGAAGCATTAAGTAGAGAAATAGATTTACAGAGATAGGTAAGGCTGTAGAGTGCAACAGAGGGTAGAGATGCTCCTTGTCGCACCTACCGCCCAAAGCTTGGAACAACCTTCCCCTGCACCTCAGATCTGCCCTATCGATCCAGCAATTCAGAAAAGGACTCAATACCTGGCTATTCTAATGAATCAATCATTAACCAGCAGCTACAAAATCCAGCATGGGTGATTTGCCGAGCTTTATAAATAACTGATTGATTGATTGAGAGACAGCGAGAAAGAAGAGTAGGAAGAAGGGTGTGAAAACTGAGGGGTGAGGCAGAGAGAGGACTGAAGTAGAAAGAGGTAAGTTGGAGGCAAAGAGAGAGAGAGTTGGATGCAGACAAGTAAGGTGTGAAAGAGAGATAAGAGCTACAGCCAGTAGTGGGTGGCAAGAGGGGCAAAACACAGAGGTATATAAAGACTGGTCAGATAAAGAGAATAGTGAGGCGGAGAAAAAGGGAGCAAAAGATGAGGGAAGGACAAAAAGAAAGAGAAGGTATCGAGAAAAGAGGTGACGTGGAGATAAGAGTAATGTAGATAGAGGCTGAGGCTGATAAAAAGGTAGTGTGAGAGGATGAGATGCAGCTGAAAATGAGGTAGAGAGATGTATAACGAGAGAGACAGAGAGGAGTGATGTAAAGAGGATGAGCTGAAATGGCGAAAAAGGTGGAAAAAGACAAGCGAAAATGAGAGAAGGTTTCAGAGGTAGAAAAAGAGGCAAAGAACGAGAAAGAGAGGTAATAAGAAAAGAGTAAGCCAATGAGCAAGTTGAGGGAGGTGAGATAGTAGACAATGTGAGAGTGGTGGGGTAGGGTGATGAGCTTAGTGATAGACATGAGTTAGACAGAGAAAGGAGTTGTAGTTAAAATAGGTAGAGAGAAATGAGGTAAAGAGTTTTGAGTTAGAGAGGGTGCTGATAGAGAAGAGCAGATGAAGGAGAGACGCACAGAGGTGAAATGGAATAGCTGCAAGGTACAAAGAGGCGTGAGGTAGGAATAGTTGAGGTAGAGATTGGTAGATATGTAGAAGTAGGCACTGAAAATAGTAGAGAGAGGTGAGGTTGTGAAAGAGATGTTGAGAGATATAGCACAGAGGTATTTTGACGGTGAGATGAGGTAGACATTGTTGACCTAGAGAGAGTTGCAACAGAGAGAAATGGGCTAGGTACTTTGGGATGTAGATAGGGAAAGCAAGAGAGGGAAAGATAGAGAGGTAAAGAGAATGGGTGGTTGAACAACCAGATATGAAAAGAGAGAGAGAAAGATACATGTTTACAATTAATTGCCAAGTGCTTGTGAGCTCAAAGTTTAATTAAGGCTGAAGAGACTGGGAATGTACAGCTGTGAAATTCAGAAATGATCCCCTCACTGGGTCCCCCCTGGAAGTGGGTGACCTGTATAGTTGCATATGCCTTAAGATGACTCTTTTCTCATTTATCATCCATCTGTCATTCCCCATGTTGGCTTCTACCGCATCCCCCCACCCCGGGCACTTCACTGCAGTCTAGTATCCCTCACCAGAAACTTTCAATTCCTCTGAAGCCACTGTCAGCAAGTCAAGTGCCATGTCTTAAGCCTGTCTTACCCTGCAGTACAGTTGCAACACCCACTGCTTTTAGATGCAGTTATGAATGCTTCCACGTGTCCCATCTTTTCCCACTTTGAGACAGTCTCTTCCCCCATAATTGGCATTTTCGATACCCATACACTGAGTTAGAGTTTTGCCTCTATTCTTCGCAATATTGCTTCTAGTCACGTTAAAAAAATTGTTTTATTTTTTATTTTTAGTCAGATCCTTTTCCACCGAGCTGCCCAAAATAACATGATTAAGGTTTACCCATACACAGGGGAGAGCTACCAACTCACTGTACACCCTTATACTACCACCCTAAGCAATGTGGGGTTTGATAATACGAACATTGAGAATATTGGTTTGACAGTTGGACTTACGACAGAATGTTGTGTGTGTGTTTTGGTGGGGGCATAAAAATATTGTATAGAGGAATATTTTGGGGCTGTGGTGGCTTTGGTTACCAGGCTATGAGGAGATGGGACAGGTTAGAGCAAGCTATGGCTTATGATTACATTTCTAATTTAGTCTGAATTTCTTTATTGAGAACTTCGGGTATCTATATAGAAAACCTCTTGAGTATCTTACAAGTAAAACAAACACAAAGGACACTGTTCCTCCAACTTGAAGTGAAGCTGAAGTGTATTTTGTAGGTTTAAAAGGGCTGGATCAATGTCACAGTTTTAGAACAACCTTGTATGAAAGATCTGCATACAGTGAAGCTCAATGGAACTAATACATGTTGCCAGAGGTAATCAAGAAAATCAGGCAATGATCTTGCCCTCATGCACCTATGCTGGGCACCCCTGATATAGAGTATATTTAAGTTTGCATTCCATGGCTTCCCAAGAAGAAAGAACTACTGGTACATCCATGAACCCCAAGCAAAAGAGAATTTAATAATTATATGTGCCACTATTTGCTCACAATCTGGTAACTGAAAATATTGCTTGTGTATTCTATTTTCAGTGCGTACAGCCATACTCTATATATTAACATAGCGAAACCTACTTTTAACCAAATATGCTCAATATGTTGGTAAACTGTTGCAGTGGACGTAAAGAGTCTAACACAGATGAGCTTGACAGTGTCCTGTATTCAAATGAGCTTGATTTTGATGCATGACCATCGGGTTTCATTGGAAGCAGTGAATAATCATTCACAGGAAATATAGCCCTAAGAAATATTGGTTTCCAATTTCAACTTAAAGGTGAAACCACTGAATTCCGAGTAATCCAGGACATGTCCACTGCAACAACCAAAACTGCTGAAATTCCAAATTGGTGAACTGCTTTCTCTATTTGCTCTGTTGCAGAGCTTCCTCTTCAGGCTCAATGGGGATTTAATGGCAACAACTTGTAATGTTAAACCCTTTACACAAACACATTCATGTTCTTTACCTTGCGTTCAGGCTTCTTCCCCCTCATCAGTGATTTCAGTTTCATTATGTACCACCACGCGTGTGACAGACATGTCAGGGTGCATCTCTTTGGCTTCTTTAATTGCCTGTGCCAGAGTCTGTGAACAAAATCATACAGTGCATACTTCAGTAAACTAACCAAACACCCAAAAACAGGATAACAGGCAATTAGCATTGGAGCTTCAGAGTTTTCAACCTCAGCTTTGTGCAATTTAACTTAGAATGTCCACTTCTGTTCCACGTCGGGGGGGGGGGCTTACTGATCTAAGCTAATCACCCTGATACTACTAACTTAAGTGTTATACAAATATAATAATAAAAAATAAGAGTAGAGCGATATGTGTAAAACTGTTATGGGTGAATCTACTATGTGCATTATGGAAAAAGAACAAACTCTTTGGAACAGGCAGGAAGCCTATGGCCATCTCGGAGTACAATAAGGGCTAAAAAGAGACCTAGGAGGCTCAAGTCCGATTCCCACCACCAGATATGAGAACAGCACTTCAATCTCTGTTTCTTTCTCATCACACTAATGGCAGGCACACCTAGCTAGCAAAACGTCTGTTGTACCTCTCCGAGCCATCTTGCACTACGGAGCGCGTCTTGTCAAGCGAGCATAAAAAAGCTGACAGAATTACACCCAGTTTAAAAGACCTCCACTGGCTGCACTCAAGGCAGAGTTAACTTCAAAATAACCTGCCTGATGTACAAGACAGTTTATATTGGTCTGTCCTCCCAAGGAAGAAGCAGACTCCACACTGCAGGAAGACAGAGTAACATCAGGTGCAAATCAACACTACTTTGTGATATTCCAATTACAAAAAGAAATCAAACTCTCAACCAAGCTTTCTCCTGTCAAGGTCCTAGAACTTGGAATAATCTCCCTGAAAAACTCAGAGGCAATAAAAACGTTGTAGCTTTCTATAAATCTCTCAATGCTCACCAATATAGACTCAACCTGAAATTGGATAGGTAATGGATCCGAACATTTGCTACAATTGGAACTGCTACTTGTTCTAGTCTTGACATAGTCTTGCATATTCGTTACTACACATATAATCTGAATCTCTGAATTGTTAGCCAGTTCTATGTAACATGTTTTTGCAATGTGAAGTGCTTTGCCAACCATGCTGTGAGGTTGTGTTGCATAAATACTACAATAAAAAAAGTAGAAATAAGAATGTATCCCTCAATCTGCTATCCAGAAGCCAAACAAGGTATAATTGTTAAGTCCTCCACAATGCAGAAATCCCTTTAGACTATATTCTGTCTTGGACCAGGTGATGTGAACATCCACCTGCTCTGCTTTAACTAAAAACTTGAATGATCACAGTAGCAGTGCCTCTGAAGTGATCTTGTTCTACAGTTGTAAATCATTACACTGCAACATTTTACCTCGTGGGTCATTATACTGTTGTTATTACATTGCAGCGCTTTACATAGGGATTAACGTTACTTGCGCACACTTTTGTTTGGTATATATATGTATATGTTTTTGTATAAATATGCAAAGATATATAATTTCCTAATTAAACTAATTTTATAATAAATATTAAACTAATAACAATATACATAATAATCATTACTTAAAAATATATATATTTTCTTTAAGTAGATTTATTTCTCAACATAACATAATTAGTTTCTTGTCCCAGAACCCTAAAAAACCTTTACTACACCCATACACTAGCCACTCATGAATCCTAAAAACTCCTTAATACTCCTATATACCTACCCATCCCTGAGCACTAAAAAGTCATTACTACCCTTATACACTATACATCCCTGAACTCAAAAACCCTTACTTCCCTATATACTACCTACCCTGAACCCTAAAAGCTGCAAAGTACCTGTGATTGGCTGGCCTGGTATATGATGTCCACTAACGTAAGTGGGCACCTTGCACCAGTCCAGACAACCCTTATGGTGATTTAATAGGTCTCAGATAACCTTAGAAAGCTATCCAAGTGGTAGCTGTGGAGAGCAGCCTTCAGGCTTATGCAAAAAGAACAATTGATGGACAGAATGCAGAACAATGTCAGACATTCACCCCAGTCAGGGATCTGGGCCTAAATCCATTGTTTTTTTTGCTCCCCATGCCATCCCAGTTTGAACCCAGCCATATGCAAATAAGTCTTGACCCTGCGCCAATGGGAACAGTCCAGCCTGAACTGCCAGGCCAGGTCCTCCCTGGACTGGAAACAAGCATCCTAGGACCGGTTTCGGGGTTTCACCCCTCATCAGCCAGGATAGCTAGACTCCAGTGGCATGGAGAGCACGGGACCCACGTCTGGACATACCCGTCCCATTCGGGGTGACAAATGCAAAAAGAACAATTGATGGACAGAATGCAGAACAATTCAAAACATTCACCCCAGTACAGAGATCTGGGCCTAAATCCATTGTTTTTTTGCTCGCCATGCCATTCCACTTTGAACCCAGCCATATGCAAATCAGTCTTGACCCTGCGCCCAATTGGAACAGTCCAGCCCGAACTGCCAGGCCAGGTCCTCCCTGGACTGGAAACAAGCATCCTAGGACCGGTTTCGGGTTTCACCCCTCATCAGCCAGGATAGCTAGACTCCAGTGGCATGGAGAGCACGGGACCCACGTCTGGACATACCCGTCCCATTCGGGGTGACAAATGCAAAAGAACAATTGATGGACAGAATGCAGAACAATTCAAAACATTCACCCCAGTACAGAGATCTGGGCCTAAATCCATTGTTTTTTTGCTCGCCATGCCATTCCACTTTGAACCCAGCCATATGCAAATCAGTCTTGACCCTGCGCCCAATTGGAACAGTCCAGCCCGAACTGCCAGGCCAGGTCCTCCCTGGACTGGAAACAAGCATCCTAGGACCGGTTTCGGGGTTTCACCCCTCATCAGCCAGGATAGCTAGACTCAAGTGGCATAGAGAGCACAGGACCCACGTGTGGGCATACCCGTCCCACTCGGGGTGACAAATGCAACAAAGAACAATTGAGGGACGGAATGCAGAACAATGTCATACATTCACCCTAGTACAGATATCTGGGCCTAAATCCATCGCTTTTTTTACTCCCCATGCCATTCCAGTTTGAAACCAGTGTTGGTCACCTGGTACTTGTACTCGGGTATAAGCTGAAGTTGGGGTGCTAGGTTTCCTGTCACCATGGTGACACTAGCTCCTGTGACCATTGATCAGAGGCTCCTGTCTTTACTTGCCCAAAGTATTGGGACTTTCAGTAAAAGTTACAAACCCCATGCCACCATCACAGACTAAGGTGGCCAGTGTAGGGGACCTGGCTAGGCCAGTATCCACCTCAGTGCCTCAAGAGAACCCAACTAAATTTTTGGGTGTGCTACTACTACCTGGGGGAGTACTGCCCGGAGCATTAGGGGGTGCTATAATAGTAGGAGGAATATTTTCCTTATTGCTGGCCTTGGGGCAATTAGCATCATTTTTCCTGTGGCCTGGCTTTTCACAGACCAAGCAATAAGGTTTCTTTTCAGGGGAGGAAGGAGTTTATGACCCACCCCCAGAGGAGGACTCTTGGGGATCTTCAGAGGACTTATCATTAGACTTATCCCCACCTTTCTCTTGGGTTTTTGATGAATCTTTTTTCTGGTCACCACCACCCAGGTTCTTTTGTTTAAGTATGGTTCTGACCCATTTATCTGCCTTCTTTCCCAATTATTGGGGGAGAAGTCAGATCTGAGTCCACCAGATACTGGTGCAGAAGCTGGTTTTGACAATTATTAAGGATCTGCTCCCTCATAATCAAATTGTACAATCCTAAGTAGTCATGCACTTTGCTGCCAAGCAACCAACCTCCCAGAGCCTTTGTAGCACTATCCACAAAGTCTACCTAGTCCTGATTTTGTGTCTTCTGGGTGTCTCTGAACTTAATCCTGTACTGTTCAGTGGTTAAACCAAACCCATCAATGAGAGCACTCTTCAGAACTGAATAATTTGTCAGCATCCTCTTCTCTAACAGTGAGGAGCTTATCTCTACCTTTGTCAGCAAAGGAGAGCCACATGATAGCTGCCCACTGCTCTTGAGGGACCCTCTGAACTTTACAGGCCCTCTCTAAAGCAGTTATCCATTTATGGATGTCATCCCCAACATAGTAGGGAGGGACAATCTTGCTCAGGTTCCTATAATCAAAGGAGTGTTCATTAACTCTAGGGACACTGTCGCTGCCACCATGGGACTCTAGTCCCAATTTTTTTCTAGCCCTCTGGACTTCCAGGGACTCCTTGTCAAGGGCCAACTGCTCTTCCCTGAGCCTAAGCCTAGATTTCTCAAGCTCAAGAAGTTGGTACTCCCTATCAAAAGAGTGGTCCCTCTTGCTAGATACAGAGGTCCCTACAGACTGTCCTGAGTGATTAGACTCTGCAGAGGAAGATCTAGATCTCCAAGATAAACTCTGCTCTCTTCCAGGAGGAATGAAGAGGGGGCCCTCAGGGCCTTCTGCATTTTCTTCTAGAAGATCTGAGTTGTCCAGGTGGGCGCCATCAGGATCCCCCTGGTCAAGGTTAGATTCTAGGTCATAAAGGGGGTCCCCTCCTGACCTATCCTCATTCCCTGTCCCACCCACTCTGTCCTGTTCATCTGACCCAGGGGTTTTCCTTAAGTCATCTAACAGTAACACCTCTACCAGGCGTTGAGTGTTGGCACTCCTTCCTGTCTTCAGCTTCCTAGAGGCACACAGTGCTTTCAGTTCTTGGAACGCAAGTTCACTGTATCTAGAAGGCAGAGAGCCACTGGCATCCCCTTTAGTAGACATACTAAGTGTGGTGTGGTGTTGCACCTACCTAACCTAGTGGAAGCTAAACTCCCTTAGGTTGGAGAAAGGGTGTGCTAGACCCTTAACTTACCCAACCCCAAGTTCAATGGAATTTACTATTCTAAGCTTGTATTATATGTGCCTAGTACTAGTAGTTTTTCAGTTAATCAATACAAAAGATTTATCTGGTAAAACAATGCAGGCTTGAATCCCAACCACTGCACACCAATGTGAGAGGCTGGCCTGGGATATGATGTCCACTAATGTAAGTGGGCACCTTGCACCCGTCCAGACAACCCTTATGGTGATTAAAGAGGTCTCAGACAACCTTAGAAAGCTATCCAAGTGGTAGCTGTGGAGAACAGCCTCCAGGCTTAGTCTTGAAGGAGAGTAAAGCAGCTTGTTTTACCAGAATGCAATCTTATAGTATAGATTAAATGAAAAGAGAACCACACAGTAGTTATTAAAATATGTATTTATTATATAACACTACCTAGTACGTTACAGTATCTCCCACACGGAGATCGACACAAAGCACACAATACTTTAGCAAAGAAGTCACAGTAAATAGCACTAATACACAGCGGGCCCCAGGGGGTGGACCAGACCATATACAAAGAAAGTGGTATAAGAACCACCACTCGAGTCAGGACAATGTCGAGAGGACGTAGTATTGCTGGTACCCCAAGGAAGCACCGAAAGTGAGTAGACAGGGACCCCACAGAGCATGTGTGCAGTGTGTGAACATGACAGCGTGCTCCGTACAAGTCTATGTGCAAGTCGCAGTTGGAATTTTAAAGATTAAGGACCCTTCCCAGTGGACCCTGAAGAAACCCCGTGGAAGACAGAGGGTTGGAGAGCCCCCCCACCCGTGGATACCATGGTACCCAAGTTACCTATCCCAGGGAAGCTGGGTGCATAGGTGTGAAGTGGTGTCGGAAACCGCAGTCAAACCCAATGGAGGACTTCAGGAAAGTGCCGCTGCTGGAAGAGGAGAAAGTGTCCGGAGGAATCCAAACATGGATTCTTGATGGAGAGTACCTGAAAGCTGAGGGGACAGAGTCTGGGTCACTTGGAAGGGACCAGGGGTTCGGTAGACGAATGCCCACTGATCTTGGGTGCTTCAGGATGGATGTCGAAGACCTTGACTCTGCAGCTGTAGGGACCAGGCAATGCTGAGGACAACCAGGAGCTGGATATAAGCTGTCCCACGAAGGATGTCGAGAGCTATGGGGTCGGTGTCCGGCTGGAGCACCAACAAGCCTTGGCAGAAGTCAAGAAAGTGTACGGTTCGGACCAGCAAGGTCCAGGAGACTCACCACAGGCAGGGGAGTCCGGGAAAAGCCCCGGGCAATCAGGGGAGCCCAAGGAAATCAAAGGTGACCCTCAATTGGACCCACAGGCCAATGGCACAGGAGTCGCAAGAGGACTTTAAGCAGCTCACCAATAGAGGCAGGCCTCGATGCACACAATGCGGTGTGGCTGAAGATTCTGGTTACAGTAGGTGCTCGGGATTGGGGCTACTTGGAGCCCAGAGATCTTCTTGCAAAGATGTCAACAAGCCTTTGCAACTGCAAAGGGGATGCTGTACCCAGGGGTTCAGTTATTGCAACCCCCACTCAAACTGCTGGCCTCAAACTTGGTCAGACGGGAGAGCAGGCCTCGGGGGCTGAGTAAAACTACTGCCTGAGTTGCAGAGCCCACGGAGTCTGGAGGAGCTCGGGATCTGCAGACTGGTCATCTTCGTTGTTGTGCCTGCGAATGCAGGGGAGTGACTCCTTCACTCCAAGGGAGATTACTTCGGTTGTCCTTGATGCTTCATAGGCCTTGGAAGGTTCCTGGAGGATGCACAGCTACAGGCGATGCAGCAGACTGGAAGGGAGACAAAGTCAGACCCAAACAAAGTCCAGCGAAGTCCAGAGTGCCCAGACGGTCGAAGTGCAGTGGTTTCAATTCTGAATCTTGTCCACAACGAATCTAAGGTCCTACAGCCAGGGAAGTCCTTAAGTACCCACGGGAGAGGGTTGGAAAGATTCAGGGAACCCTCCCAGGGGAGGGTCTGGACAGGGGGGAGGTTACTCCCATGTCCTTTGTCCAGTTTGGCACCAGAGCGGGAGCCAACTGCTCCCAGGACTGGTTTGAACTGGACGATGTACAGGGACACCAAATGCGCCGCTCATGCAGACTTTCAGGCGTTGTCCAGTGCACCCACCCAGTCCTAATACACTAATTCCTGTCTGGGAGGTAGTCACACCTCCCTGTGACAGGATGCCTATTGTTCTGCCTTCCCCTGCACGAGCTTGGCTCAGCAGCAGGAGGGCAGACATGTGTCTCTGGTCGGCAGCAATGATTTTGTGCTGTCCGGAGCTAGAAGGCTGGTACCGGGAACACCAAGAGCCCCAAGAAGGGCCTTCCTGGTGGGCGGAATCACACCTCCCACACCGGTTACCAGTATGATTCCAACATGTTTGACACCAAACACGATAGGGTTTGTTGCAGCCTTTTTCGAGATGGTCATCACGCGGTAGTGTAATGCCCTTCTATATTAGTATATGGCTGCTTCACTGACAACCCAAGAGAATGGACGATATAGACTGCAGGGATGTCCTGCTCATGCAGTGGCACCCTCTCACTTAGAACCAAGCACCCTGCTCTCAGGATTGTAAAGGCCTGCTATAGAGGTGACTTATAGGTTTTAAGTGCAGTGACCCTTAGCACAGGCTGCAATGGCAGGTCTGTAGTTCCATTTTGAATAGCCTCTCATGGGTGCCATAAAACATGCTGCAGCCCATGGGAGACCTCTGGGCTACCTATGCCCTGGGTACATGGGTAACTTATACTAGGGAGTGACAAAGGTACCACAGTCTCCAATCTGGGGTGTACCTAAGTACATAACCTAACAGTTTAGGGAGAAAGCAGATAGACCGGGGTCCTGATTAGCAGGATCCTAGTCAGACCAGTCAAAACACAGCTTAGCACCAGGCAAAAAGTGGGGGTCACCATGCAGAAGGATCCTACCTTCCTACAGTACCCCCTACCACTTACTACTAAACTTGCAACCTCTGAACCCTAACTGTACCTTACCACCCACAAAACCCAAATATTACATTTAAATTATAAAATATTTTAATATCTCACATCATTCATACATATATTTAAAAATTAATCATTAATCTATACTTATTAACTAATATTTTACTTAAGCTTATATAATTTTTCTTAATATACTGGTTAAAATTTAAAAAACTATTTATGTATTAATTCCATTACTTTAATAAAAACCTATTAATTTTAAAAATACTTTTAAATTAACCTTTCCTTATCATAATATCTGTGTATATATTTGTGTGCGTGTGTGTATATACATATATTTTTATATATATATATATATATACACACATATATATATATATATTAACACATATATACACACTCACATATATATGGATAAATATATACACATAAATATATATATGCAAACATATATAAACATATACACATATAATAAAAACATATACACGTGATTTTTCACAACTAAAAAACTACTTAGAGATCAAGGAAAATACTGCAATGTAAAGTTCTCAAAAACCTACCTGTGATGTAAAGACTAGAATGTACTACCTGTGATGTAAAGTCCCAGAAAGTAAAATCTAAAATGTAATGGTAGCATACTGTTAGAAATGTGATTCCTGGTTTGCGGAGATATGCACCCAAGCCATGCAGGAACCTCCCCTCTAGTCAGGGTAAGCTAGATATACACTATAAATTAACCCATGCTCACCCTTTGGTAGCTTGGCACAGAGCAGTCGGGCTTATCTAAAGAGGCAATGTGTAAAGTATTTGTGTAACACACACACACACAGCTACACAATGCATATACCACAAAAAGACTCCACATAGGTTTAGAAAAATAGATTATAATATTCTGAACAAAACAAGACCAAAACAACAATAATCCAATGTATAGAAGTTGAGATACTGAATTTTAAAGGAATATCTTCAGTAAAGAGCTTAGAAGCAAGCAGTGCTAAAATGATTACTTTAGGTTGCGCTGGACTGGGGCAAAGTCCAAGTTCAGGCCGACCTCATGGAAGCGCAGGCCAGCTACAGGACCCACAGAGGCACCCGTGAACAAAGCACCTTTTCCTGGTCGCAAGCAACAAGATGCGTCAATCTTCTCCACAAAGTGAAGGCTCCGAAGATGGGTGCCGGAGTCAAGAGGCATCGAGCAATGCACCGTATTCTGCCACACAGTTGAGGGGATACATTGATCTCACCAAGTTGCAGCGGCAGCGATATGCTGTCCGATGTGTCAATCTCTGGAGGCAAAGTGCTGCTTCTGATGTGATGTGTCGATTTTACTCCTGCAACTGTGTCAATGCACCAATTCAGCTATACACAGACAGGAGATGCTTCAAAACCGTATCTGGGCCACTTTCAGTGAGCTAGACACAGGCGCACGGGTAGAGACTTTGATATCCCGGAGTCTCAAGCAACAGGAGGGAAGCAAACAAGCCCTTGGAGATCACTTGGGTGAAGGCACAGTCCAGCTCTCCTTCAGCAGAGTCCGAGAGCAGCAGAGAGCAGCAGGCAGCAGTGCAACAAACAGTGAAGCAGGCCTCCCAGATCAGCAGGCCAGTTGAGTCCTTTAAGCAGCACAGCAGTTCTTCTGGCAGAGCTTCAGTTACAAGTTCAGTAGTGTCTGATTTTAGGGGGTCAGAGACCCAGTACTTTCTTTATGCTTTGCTGATATTTGCAAGGCCTCTACACGCTGAAGCTTCGGCCCAACAGCTTGCTGATTTCTCTGCAAGGGTAACCAGCTCGTGACCAAGGCGGGGACTTACATTTTTTTCCATCAGGTAACTGGGGTTGGATCATCCAGTACAGGGAATCTTGGTTGTACACACACATATACACTCGCCCTAGACACTTAGGTTACGGACTGCGTAGTAGGAGTATGACCAATTTTATATATTGTTGTATATGTGTGCATATATAAATACTGTTTTACCAGCATGGTGGAGCTTCTTATTTTGTTCACTGTTCTGGTGCTTCTAATAACTCATTTGTTTCCGTCTATTGATCATTGGGGCACATATATTCTATACAAGAATCACGATGGTTCAATAAACATTGAAAACGTCCCTTTGTGTACTGCTTGTATACTTCTCTGAGAATACTAGAGCACGAGTGTCTGAGCAAAAGGGTTCTAGATCAGTTACTGCGCTTCCTGGGGGACTAGGATTGTCATGTTCAGTAGTTGCCAGAACCTATTTGTTGGCCAATTAGGTTTAGGGGGGCTTATGGTGGCACTGAGAGCTAGCTATCAATAGGACAATATATCCTGGGTGGTTGCACCAAATCAGTCTGGCACCATCCCAACATTTATGCTGTCCATAAACATGCAATTCCTACCGTAAGGTGGAAACTACATGCCATGGTGCCACCAACATTGGTTAGGTTCTTATTTAGTGGATCACCTGAATAGTTCAATCGTGCTTTCTTAGAGACCCCTACTTACCTCCAAACAGGAGACGTCCGTGGTGGTAGGGAACATCCTCCTCAGCTGAGTAAGTAACACCTATGTATTGGCTGTAGGCGAATCAAGCTTGAAACTATTTATTATTTCCATTCTGTAACCCTGTCTGCAATTTATTACCTATCATGGCTGCAGATGAAAATCTCCGGGCATTAAACATACCCAAGAACTGCAGACATGCAGTCACTTTGAAATTATTACAGCATGGCCCTTCCAGCAAGGCAAGGAGATATTACTTTTGTGATTGAGGCACACAAAGCATTTAGGACAGAGGTATTCTATTCTTGGGTTATATTCCTGTCTGCAGACAACGCGCCAAACAGTTATTTCACACCTACACTGAGGACGAAATACCAAAAGAATACATTCCATATGAAGCAATAGAGATACCGCTAACTTACCAAGAACATATGAATTGGTTTAAAGGCGCCCTCCCACACTCAAGAGCAAATGTTAGACTCGGTCCGCTCAGCAATGAGGGAGCGAAATGGCCGGTCTTGGCTGGATACACACCGCTCCTAATGTTGATAATTTACCAACAGCAGAGGTGTGCACACTATATAAAGACTTAGTAACAATATACAGGAGTCCTACACAGTTTGTTATGCGGCACCATCCCAACGTTTATGCCGTCCACAAACATGCAGTTCCTTCCGCATGGTGGAAACTACAAGATACTCTTCTGTGATAAAAAAAATTCTGCTTAAAAGTGTATTATGGAATTCCCAATGCTAACCTAAGAGAGAAGTAGGCCTCACAGTAGTGAAAAACTAAATAGGCTGTTTGCCACTACCAGGACATGAAAAACATACCAGTGCATGTCCCACCTTTCATTTACACAGCACCCTGCCCTTAGTGCTGCCCAGGTCTTACCTTAGAGGTGACTTGTTAGTAATAAAAGGGGAGTTTCAAGCCTGGCAAGTAGTTTCAAATGCCAAATTGAAGAAGCAGTAAACTGCACACACAGGCCCTGCAGTGCCAGGCCTGAGACAGGTTTGAAAGGCTACTTCTGTGGGTGGCATAATCAGTGCTGAAGGCCCACTAGTAGCATTTAATTTACAGGCCCTGGTACACCACTTTATAATGGACTTACATGTAAATCAAATATGCCAAACATGTGTAAACCAATTATACCATGTTTAGAGGAGTTAGCACATGCACTTTAGCACTGGTCAGCAGTGGTAAAGTGCCCAGAGTCCTAAAGCCAACAAAAGAAGGTCAGAAATAGAGGAGGTGGAGGAAGAAGGCAACATGCATAGGGTGACCCTTCAAGGAGGGCAATTTTCCAACACATTCTACAAGTCGTCCCCCCCGAACAGGTTCAAAGCTTCCCAAACAGATGCCAGAGATGGCTTTTTGGTGTCGTTAGTTTGGAGAGTCTGTAATCACCTTTTGGAGAGAGACGATCATAGCTGGGCAGAGAGTCTCTAAGGTGCCAGGGCAATGTCCTAGGTTGTGTGACATTCTGTCTTAGAGGTAAGGAGAGGGGGGCATGGTCTGAGAGCGACTGGTAAGCAATATTTGCCTCTAGCGTAAGAGCAAATAGGGTTGGGTTGCAAGGAAATGGTCAATACGTGCATATTTTTTGTGTGCCGCCGAGTAAAATGTGTAATCTCTAGTAGAGGGGTGCAGCCATCGCCAGAACGTCCTACAGTCTGCAATCTGTATGCCATTGTAACCCGGCTGCAGAGAAGGCCCCTGTTTAGTTGAAGCGAAGTCCTGACCGATCCATATCAGTATCCATAACCAAGTTCATGTCCCCACCTATCAAGATAGCGGCATCAGGATATCTAAGTGCAGGTGCCAAGGTAATGGTAATAAAAGATTCTTGGTGCTCGTTAGGTGCATAAATGTTTATCAGAGTGAAGTGGAAGGTGCCCAATCTAAGCCGGACTGCTAGGAGGTGCCCCTTGACTTCCATCACTGTGGATAGTATTACCCCTTTGAACCTTTGCGATCAGAGAATGGCCACCCCTCCCTTCGAAGTGGGGCACGAAGACCAAAGTTGGCGTGAGAACCAATGGGACTGCATTCAGGGGACATCTTTAAACTTTCCTGCAGGAAGCATATGCCACTGCCTGATTGTTCTAAAAGTGAGAGAAATGCTGATTGTTTAGTGGGATTGTTCAGGCCTTATATGGAGGCTAGTGACCTTACGTTCCTGCAATACAGGACAGAGGCTGTGAAGACTCCCTCATGAGGGTGTCAGGGCATGGAGCAATGAAACAGCTCCACCAAAGGTAAACCCGAAAAGAACTTATTGAAGAGCCAAGGACTGACCAGGTACAGAGATGGGGTAAAACGCACAAAAAATAATGCCTAAAAATCAATCAGAATAACATTAAACCAGTAACCATCCAAGTCCATCATGGACGGGAACAGGTCATAGAGTGTGAACCAGGCAGACAGGGATATAAGCAGCCAAAGTCTCAAAGTAAGGGGAATGTCCCATGGAGGAGGGAACCATGGATCTGAAACATGTCCCAAAGCCTTCCCGCCCCCATCCTCACCTCCCTCACTCCCCCTTGCCTCAGGAAGAATCAGTGCTGCAAGACTCTCCTCTGCTCAAGATGTGTCTGCCTTGTCAGCATTGCCCGTCAGCGTCTTCAGCACCGATTACCTTTCCAAAGCCATTGTCTCTGGGTCAGGTCGCACGCCAACAGGTGTACCATTGCCAATGGGGACGTCTACGCATTGTGCGACCCTGGGGGCTGGATTCTCACCCGTCTGCCGAAGGTTCAGCAATAACGAGCAATTGGCAGGCCTCTGTGAAAGATCTGATTTGGTGGAGCTTCTTCTCGTATCGAAAGATGATCTGGAAAGTATGGCAACAACAAAGAGAGACCAAAAGGGCGATAAAGGTCCAGCATACGGGCCCTAGCATCAATAGCAATAAAGAGGGTATGCAGTTCCTGAAGTGAAAGGCGGGAAAATAGCGATGGAAGTATCAATAACTGGCTAACAAAAGGAAGGATGGGGAATCCTTCCTTTCGGAAATAGTGCCCTCACACACCCAGCCCGCTGGGTGTCATGCTTCATCATTGGGCATGCTCCTCGTCGGGTCGGCGCTGCAATACCCGACGGGCACCCTCAGTGGGGGCTCTTTGGCGGAGATCTTTTATTCCTGCCGTTTGGTGAGGTGCGTGTGAGGGGCCCTATAGTGTAGAAGTGCAGTGAAGTGTATAGTGCTCAATGGAGACAAAGTGGATTAAAACAGGTCTGGGAGAAACCAGGGCAACTAATTTAATATTCCTGACTCCCCACCTGATTAAAACTAGAAATGTGGCAACTGTCTAAAGTGATGTAAAAGGCAGTTGCACTTTAAATCATACGGTCAACATGTTTCTTGCCCTAGTAGTCCCTAATGGATCAAGCGACAATTCATCAGGACCAAAATCTGGGTTGGAAATCTACACTAAACCATTGGTAATGGGGTATGTTTAACCTAGATATTACCAGTCTTGTCACATCAGTGACGTGCAGTGTTCATGGGTGCTGTAGCCAGTCTAAAAGATGGGATAAATAAAAACAAACCATCTGTTTACAACATGTCGATTCCACCAAAGCCATTTAGTAGCATGCTGTAGGCACATACTCGTATCGTCATCGCTAAATGATAAAAGCGTCCCATCTAGTATAGGGCATCAGTTTAACCTTTGTGCGCACAAGGTACCGCACTCGTGATAAATCATAAATCATGTGAAGTCACAATGCAGCAGAAGTACAACGTAAGAAATGAAAGAAAACTAAAAATGCATATACAATATAAAATCACGGTGAATTAGCGACAACATCCCAGTGTATTGCGGATGTAAAAACTCACCGAAAATTAGTTAAAAGCCAGCCCCATCAGATACCGGCAAGGAATGGACACGTTGATTCAACATGTGTCCTGCATGATGGGGAAATGAGATAAGTAAAACCAGTGGATATGCCAAGTAAAATATATTTTTTTTTTGGAAGTATCAAAGGGTGCACACCCCGTCTGTTTAGAAGCATAAAGCGGAAAACCACCTCTAGTGTAGATTTCCAACCCAGATTTAGGTCCTGATGAATTGCCGCTTGATCCATTAGGGACTACTAGGGCAAGAAACATGTTGACCGTATGATTTAAAGTGCAACTGCCTTTTACATCACTTTAGACAGTTGCCACATTTCTAGTTTTAATCAGGTGGGGAGTCAGGAATATTAAATTAGTTGCCCTGGTTTCTCCCAGACCTGTTTTAATCCACTTTGTCTCCATTGAGCACTATACACTTCACTGCACTTCTACACTATAGGGCCCCTCACACGCACCTCACCAAACGGCAGGAATAAAAGATCTCCGCCAAAGAGCCCCCACTGAGGGTGCCCGTCGGGTATTGCAGCGCCGACCCGACGAGGAGCATGCCCAATGATGAAGCATGACACCCAGCGGGCTGGGTGTGTGAGGGCACTATTTCCGAAAGGAAGGATTCCCCATCCTTCCTTTTGTTAGCCAGTTATTGATACTTCCATCGCTATTTTCCCGCCTTTCACTTCAGGAACTGCATACCCTCTTTATTGCTATTGCTGGAAAGTATGGCCCCAGGAGTATGATATCCCCACTTCCCTTAGGTGAAGAGTAACTGGGTGGAAATCTTGACTTTTCTGCAGAGTAATAGACGCAAGGTCTGTACAACATAGGTGTGTGCCCTCTGAACTGACTCAAGTGGGTCTCTTGTGCTTTGCGCAGAATACTTTCTTTCATTTGAAAATCATGGACAAATACTAGGATGTCTGCAGGAGGGGCTTTCTTTGGTTTCGGTGTTCCCACACGATGTACCCTGTCCAGTTTTATGTCTTTGTCTGCAGAGGCCCCCAGGATGTGTCGAAAGAGAGCCCCAAAAAATTCTCTCAGGTTGGCACCTTCTGTATTTGTCAGACCGCTTTGATGCGGACATTGTTCCATCTTGAACGATTTTCCAAGTCTTCGGCACAGGCCTGTAGGTTGAGCTGTTGTTCCCTGAGGAAGAGCATTCTTGCTGCAGCCACTCAGCTTCTTCAACTCCTCAAGAGAGGAGACCCAGTCTCTCACCTACTCCAGGTCTCAGCAAACTTCACGCAAATCAGATGAAAGGTCCTTTTTAACCGCTTGTGAATCATCTCGTATTGATGAGAACAAGGCCTCCAGTAAGGGTCGAGTCACTGGCCCCTCCGTGCCATTAGTCTCTAGGAGATGAACCGTACACGCCACAGACATCTTGTCTCCTGAAGGTCCACCAGCGGGCTTAGTCAGTATGCCCTGCAAGGAGTGATCTTTCTTCGCCCTGGCTGATGCCATAGTAGTGCCCTTTATAAAGGAGAATCCAGAAATAGTCATTCAGTTAGCAATGACCCAGTTGAGGGGGGAGGCTCAAATCAGGCACCTCCACTAGGACATCAGGTATGGCCGGCAAAGGGTTCAGCATTTCTACTTCTCCCCCCAGAGTTTCAGCTCACAGGTGATGACCCAGATGCCACCAGAAGTATCTGGTCTGTGGACAGCTCCAGTTACATCTCCCCCATGATATCTAGGGTCGCTGCCAGGTGGGCCTGGGGGGCTCTCTGGATGTGTTCGTGGATGAGCCCCGGGAGGCCGGCCTCTAGGAGCCCCCAAAGTACAGACCAGGCCCCCAACTAGGCGCAGGGGGAGTCAAATGTCACAACAACAGGGGGGGAGCCAAGGCCCCACATTCCAATCCAAGCAAGGGATGCGGGCCGAGACCAGGTGCCCCAGAGCCAAGCCACAGGGCAGGGCGCAGGTGGTGGCAGGCTTTGAGTCTGTGGTAGATCCACAAATGGGGCACAGCTTTAGCTATTCTCAGTCATCAGGCTGGGGGCAAAGCGGCTGGAGGGCTGGCCGCAACGTGGGTGGGTGGGAGATTCTGGCAGCAGGAATGGCTGAGAAGTGGGCAGGCCGCCCTGAAGATCTCGGTAGTCCAGGCCCACCCTTACCGTGCAGCGGTGCTTCGAGTACCTTAGGCTGCTCTGGGCCCCCACCAAGGGTCCCCTGGGGGGAGGCAGCCAGCATCAGTGCCCCCTATGGCAAGTCGCAGGGAGGGGCCACACTTATCTAGTCCTTCCGCCCTGCCTGGTATGTGCCAATGGTAATGCTGAGGGCGCACATCTGCCCTGGCCCCAGGTGTCAGCCACCCAGGGCCGAGAGCCCAGCCGCCTCTTGATGTCAGGAGCCGAGTCAGGCGGGTTGCAGGTGTCACTTTGCTCTTGTCAGTTGGATCCCCAATCGTTCAGGCAGTACCTAGGTGGTTGTTGAGCTGCCCCACCATGCAGCTGCTGGGTGCGGGCTTGGCTTCAGTTGGGCTCAGGCCTCGGGCCGGGAGCAGAGCAGTCAGGAGGGCCGGCAGCCGTGTGGAAGACCCTAATTGGAGAGCCTACCAGCCGCTCAGGGGACCACTGTCTTTCAGGCACACTAAGGCCGAGCAGCGGGGCTTCAGGCGCACCAATTGGCCTCGCTCTTTTCTTTAGGGATCCCCGGATGGGGGGACAGTTAACTCTCATGCCTCCCTCTCTGTTAGGCTGCGGGGCCTGCTCATCCGGTCCCCCTCCCAATGAGTTATGAACCAGTGGGATCGTTGCGAGTGCATGACCACCCAGGCCTCATGAGTTAGCCGCCCTGGGCCAGGAGACCAGATCAGCATGCGAGGCACAATCACAGATAGGAGGTGGTGGGCTGCAGGATTACTCCATCCTGCCAGGCGCAGGAGCACAGCCAGGTGAGACTCGCCACGTTAGCTCGGGCTGGCTGCTGCCATATTTCCGTCGAGCGTGGCCGTCACTTGCCGCCATCGTCCCAGGGTGGACTGTCCACCCACGTCCGGCGGATCTCTCAGCTTCCATCTCGGTGCCTCACAGCATTCGCAGTCCAGATGAGTGCTAAAGTATGGCAGGAAGGGAGCTTTATGGTATTGATTTGGTGGCGGGGACGGAGGGACAAAGAAACCTGTCTCAGCCATCTGCCATCTTGCCCACGCCCCCCCAATTCGAGATTTAAACCCATCTACACATCAAAAAAAATTCTGCCTTCAGTGAATAAAGGGATTTTTAACTTTTCTAGCTTAATAGCTGAGTGGCACTGCTAAACACAAGTCCTGGACCCCACTGCTGAGCACCAATGTGAGAAAGTGAGTAGCTTAACAGGAGGCTAACTAACTAGCCTTTGGAGTCCACTCTCATCTCCTGGGATCAAGTGGAAGCAGATCTAGCCCTTGGGATCTCTCTACGCAGGTTACAGTAGATACAGTCTGCTTTCTGAAGTCAGGGTTTAGCAGGTGCCGTCCCTCTTCTGTCTTTCAAAGGTCTAGCAGTGTTCTGAAGAAGGTAGCCAGGGTTGCCATTTCAATGTAGAGAACTAGCTTATGGGTTAGGGATCCCTGCCTAACCAATATGGAAAAAGTTCCCAGGGGCAACACTACCCACTTTGACATTTCCTGGAGGGTAGGCCCAAAACAATCCAACAGTTCCCTGCTGTACCAAACTCCAATATGGCAGAATATTTCTTCCCTTGGTCAGAGCTCTGGTCACACACCTTAGGTGTGTCTGGGGAAATGAAGAACTCCCTCTGCAAAACCAGTTCTTGAACAGGTTTCCGCCCCACTGGGATTAGTGCCACTCTTGCTACTTGGACAATGGTAGGAGCAGGCCATAGATGTGAGCTACATCTGCCTGTGAATTGGGGACACACAAGACAGGGTTTCAACACATGTGGTAGGCAAAGGCGCCACAATGAGTGTGCGTGTGGTGTATCTTAGGTCCACGTGAGACGGTGCTACAGGAGGGGGCTAACCCTGAACCCCCTGAGTGTCTGACCCACGGCCATATACAATAGCACCAAGCCCATGCACACGTTTACAGTATCAACAGAGTTATGCATATATACAGTGAAACTTGAGGCGAAGAGTCATGAGTGGTGTTTTCTTTCTTTTTATTCCAGAACGGTTGCCCAGCCAACACGTGTTTCGTCTGGGAAAGTACCCCACGACTTCTTCAGGGCTTCTGGCAAACTTAACTATGGCAGGCAATCTCTCTGCCGGTTGTAATTCCGTCCCGGCTGGCGAAGGTAAATAAGTCTTCTTAAAATAGCAAAGTCCGTGGTAGGGTACCTTGAGAAGGAGCCGGGTGTGGAGGCTTCACTCTATGCCGGTTGTAATTCCACCCCGGCCGGTGAAGGGAAGTAAGTCTTCTTTGAATTGCTTGGGTCCATGGTAGGGGACCTTGAGAAGGAGCCGGGAGTGGAGGCTTCACTGATGCAGCGAGTACGCTGTGAGCGCCATGTCCGAAGTGTCGGAGACCGGAAGTGGGGTCCCGACGAGGGGATGAAAAGGAGGATGTCTGACTCCATACGACCATGACATCCTCACTCATTGGATGCCATGGAAGTACAGACAAATCAAATAGAGTCAGAAATGTTCAGAGAGGCCAGGAAATCACTGACAGATGAAGAAAGGAAAAGTAGAGGGAAGGCAGGCTTCGTTACGTTTTTTTGTGGACAGAAGGGTTATTTTGTTTAGTTATGTCCGCAGTTGTTGAAAAATGGATTGGCTTGTCCTGATCAACTGCCCGGGGACGAGGAGAGTTATTACTTAACTGTCTGCTGCCAATAAGACTCATTATATGCTACAAGTCCTGTTGACTACTCTGGAGACCTGATCACTGTCCTGGGTTTGGAGGCATCCTGGAGCGCCAGGATGCTTCATGAACCCCAACTCCAGGCGGAAATAGAGATGCCTGTAAACAATAAGACGGCCCCAGAGGAGATTCAAGGCTTTGACGGAACTCCACTGTGTTCTAGAGCTGTCTGCACCGAAACAAAAGTGTTACTAACGAACAAAAAAAGACCTTACGGAAAATATTTATTTTGATATCACTGATCCTCTACATGTTCCCACAGTCCTCAGAATGACCCGATTCCAACATCAGTAACCCCCACACACATACACTGTAAAAGTCTGCCCATTACATTTTCCTCAATTTACTGTTTGGAACATTGCATTCCTGCTCCACCTCAGGACAGGAATCAACTGTTATCCTGTTTTATTTTGTAAACGCTATTCCAAAACTGAAGATTTAAATAAAAGATGAAGATAATTTGATTGTAGAACTGTACATAGAGTTAAGTCAGTTTTCTGAAATACATGCACACAGGATCCCCAAAGCACCTAATCTGGACTAAAGTAAAGTCCTGCAGCCTACAGGCCCACCATCACTGGTCAAATGTCCTCACTGAAAGTCTCAAAATGAAAAGTGCTGCATTTGCCTCATCGCGAGTTCAAAACAGCTTTCAATAAAATTGCACACACAGCTTTCTTCATGATGGACCGACACAGTTTGAAGAGAAGAAAGTATGCCCACCTTGTCATCGACAGCTACGAGCAAAGAGAGATTCAAGAGTACCTTATTAAATCATTAACTGTCTATTAAAAAACTGAGGTTCTGCCAGTTATGGATAGGATGTTTTTCTTCACTAGTTCCACTGTCGCCTTGGGCGGCTCAAACACCCTCCAACAAGTGCTGTTTATGCTGCTTGTACCAGAAGGCACTGCCACATCTCCTTTGAATCTGTACACACTTAATAAACGAACGCAGAAGATTTCTTTGATGGCCCCTGGTCAATCAGGGATTACAGCCAGTTCAGGCAGCCATAGTTTTCCTTCTGAAAGGAGCACACCAACAAGTGATAATAAGTCTCGGAAGATTCCTGAATACTGCAGAAAAAGCACTAAGGAATGCAGTTTTGCCAACTTTATGTGCAGGAACCCAGTCAATCCCAGCTTGGATGGTTTTCGCTGAACAAAGGAGTATTCGTAGCTATAGCGATCAGGCTGCTACTGTAAGGTAGAGATTAGGTGGGGGGTTTTTAGTTAAGACAGGAAAGTGGCGCTCAGGCTATTGCGTATACTAACTGTAGGCTTATAAGCATGCGATGCCTCCAGGTCAGGGGATTAACCCAATAACCCCTGAAAAATGTGTGAATCGCAGGATCCTCACTGTAAATTGAGTACTGTCCTGGGCACACGCGGTGAGGGTATTGACAATATATTAGTCTGTTACAAAATGTTATATAAATGCAGAGGTCGGCATCAGTATTAGAACAAAAAGGGGTTTATTTATGTCTCAACACCAACTATGTTGAATACAAAAGGCCAGCCGACACGTGTTTCGTCACTGGGAAAATTCCCGTGACTCATCAGGGCTAAAGCGAATGTATCAGAAGGAAAGTTGACCCCGAAGACCGGTGATAATTCCAACCCGGTGTGGGGTGAGCTGGAGGCTGGAGCAACAGGATTGATAAGCGCTAGATGAGGCGCTATGAAAAATTACAGCGGTGGACGGAGACCGCGGGCTGAGTGCAGCCTAGGCGGATTAAAGGTATAGCGTGGGTATGAAGTTACCAGGTGCCTGTGATGGCAGTTAGTGGCTGTCCAATGTCTGGCGTGGTGGAAGGGTAAACCGACAGCCAGGCGATGTGCAGAATCTAGCTAACCTGGGTACGGGAAGACTAGGAGAATAATTCAGTATCTCACTACTCGCTCCAATGTCCTGACGTCTTCCTCCGCACCGGACTCCAGAGTTCTGCGGCAACTCGCCATTATTATTCTCCTAGTCTTCCCTGGAATTATCACCGGTCTTCGGGGTCAACTTTCCTTCTGATACATTCGCTTTTAGCCCTGATGAGTCACGGGAATTTTCCCAGTGACGAAACACGTGTCGGCTGGCCTTTTGTATTCAACATAGTTGGTGTTGAGACATAAATAAACCCCTTTTTTGTTCTAATACTGATGCCGACCTCTGCATTTATATAACATTTTGTAACAGACTAATATATTGTCAATACCCTCACCGCGTGTGCCCAGGACAGTACTCATGCTACTGTAAGGTAGTCATTCTACCTCGACTTTAATCAAACAATTTCTCTGATGACTGTTTTAAATTGACAACCCTAACTATCCTGCTGCTAAAAGCAAAAAAGAAAGGACTACAGGAGAAAATCCATAAACCCAGTTGAGACCTGGGTAGGTTAAGTATACCAATGAACAATGTCTGAAAAGGAAAACTCGTGCCTGACTCATTGGCCCCGCCCATCCATATCCAGACTAATGCTGGATCTTCTTGCACTGGCTTTATTCCTGAGGAGGGCTCGAAATTGTTCTGTAGCCCTGACTGCATTCGGATTCACACCAGATTTCTATACTCAGCTATGACCCTGTCTTTGCTGCTTCCGCCTTTTCCGATGCCGGACTCTCCCATTGGAAAACATGAGAACATGAGCGCAATCAGCCCCTTCCTGCGACGTGATATTCGTCTATGAAATGCAAGAGATCGCCCATCATTGCACCTAGATGCCATGGTATGCCCTCGTTACCCTCACTGACTCACCCTGGTCAATGGAGTTAATTCCTACCTCGTGTGAATGTGATCACACTACAGCACTGATAGATCTCTTGTGTAACCTGGTCTTGATGATGACTTGAATTTGCATACAGGTTGAAAGTCCGTCAACCTTTCAGTGCATCCCTGGGCATTTTTAGGGTTTCTTAAACAGGTTGATTATTTCTTGGACTACCACTATACTATTTTGTAACCACTCTTCGAATCAAATTTTGCGCCGTTTATTTAGCTGTTTCTCACTTTATTTTCACGTGTCACTTGCGCTGTTCACTTCTTGCACGAACATGTATCTGTACACTAATGTTTGGGTTACACCCACATAGAACGTAAATAGTGCTGAAATAACTATTGCTGTCGAAATACAGACCGTTCTATATATTTCATACACATTTTTGTCTCCCTCAATTTCCTTGCAACTGTCTGTTTTTTACTTTACAAAATTGCCTATTAAAGTATTACCTGCTGAGACACTGTTCATTGCTATGCTTTAGCTATAAGCAACACAACATACTGTCAGTTGCTTATTGCATCATTATCGATTACTGTCCCCTGAGTCTGCATGTTTTTAGAGTTCCAAGGTCTTAAAATCCCTGTGTTTGTTCGCTCCGATCTTTTTTACATCAATTGTTTTCATAGCTCTGCTCTTATCAAAGACAGTTTAAGGCACATGGCCATTTGTAATTTTACACAAGCTCAGACGATAATGTCAGCGGTGGGCAAGTCATAGATACATACCTTGATGTGGGCTACTTTTATGTAATCGTTATACCTTTCTGCCACCATTTACGTAAAGCTGTCAACTGGCTTGTGAAATGTTTGTTTGTATCTTCTGATTTGCACTAGACTTCGCACTTTACATCTACAGAGTAAGCCTGGGCGTAGTTCGCGAAGTAGCGCTACGCGAAGCTACGCAAAGTGCAGTTCGCACTACGCGAGCTACGCGTAGCACTACGCGAACTGCTTAGTGCGCTGTTCGCAATGATTGCACATTGCCGGATGCTTGTCCGCACTGTGCAATCATTGAAAACGGCATCTTGCACAGTGCGAGCTGTCTTTACTGCCGCTCGAGTAGATTTTTACTCGAGCGGCAGCTTTCTCAACGCAGACTGGTAGTTTCTCATCGCGAGCGGTCGCGAGCATACGCGACCACTCGCAATGAGAAACCTGACCTCCCCGCGTTGAGAATCTCGCCGGAGGTTTATTTTCCACGCTCGCGATCGGCAACTTGATGTTGCTGATCGCGAACGAGAAAAAGTCTCGCCGGGATGTCATTTGCTTGCTCGCGGTCGCCAACTTGACGTTGAGGACCGCGAGCAAGCAAAAATGACCGCTGCACTACGCTACGCTATGCTACGCGTGTTTGCACTGTGCTACGTGCAATTCGCGTTGTGCGAAGTAGCGCAAACTTCGCAAACTACGCGAGCGTAGCGTAGTGCTTTGCCCAGGGTTACTACAGAGCATAGCACTTTACAAATGACAGTAGTACAGTAAATAACAGGGCAGGCTTATGCTGTTTGCAGGCGTTGACAGATTTAATCAAATGTCATCATTCAGCCTTAGAAATTGTGGACTAGCTGAACTCTTTGATTATGGATTTTATGATTATTATGCTATTGAAATTATGCATTTGCACTTCACACTGGCAAATACAATAAGGTTTTATATGTTTTTAGCACATTGTAAATTGGAAATGTGTTTGGTTTCTATACTTCTTTTAAAAAACGTGTTTGCACGTTAATGGACTTTACTGTCTAAATAAACTTGACATTTTTGCTGACACATACAATTTGTGACATCAGGTTTATCATCATTAAGCCTTCCCTTGACATGTTGTGATTTGTTTCCACTGAATCTGCAGTCAAGATCTATCTCTATGCTGCAAATCAATAGATCACATCTAAATGAGCCACGAGTCACAGTTTTTATGTCTCTCTAGCAT
Organism: Calotriton arnoldi; assembly: GCA_963921515.1. Classification (NCBI taxonomy): domain Eukaryota; kingdom Metazoa; phylum Chordata; class Amphibia; order Caudata; family Salamandridae; genus Calotriton; species Calotriton arnoldi. The sequence continues at coordinate 1,363,527 of CAWUFW010004862.1, read as the reverse complement.
TTTCTACATCAATTTGCTTTCAGGGTACCGTCACATAAAGGCCAGTATTTTACCTTCATTCTCACCCCATTACTCCTAAACAAAGATAACCAGGCAGATATAAATCTTGATCTTGCATTTTGTGCGTCCTTCATTTAGCTACACTTTAGAATGTGCTATCTGATCCTTTACGCATGAAACATAGGGGCATATTAGCAAGACCCACGTTAAAATTATCGCCGTTTTAGCGGCAGGAAACTGCCGCTAAAACGGCGTATAATGGGCTTGCTAATATGCGTTATGGAATTCCAATAGAGCCCAGGTTAGATGTGCAGGACATCTAACCTGGGCTTCTATTGAATTCCATAACGCATATTAGCAAGCCCATTATCGCCGCTTTAGCGGCAGTTTCCTGCCACTAAAACGGCGATAATTTTAACGTGGGTCTTGCTAATATGCCCCGCAGTTATTTAAAATCCATGTGAACAGTAGCCACCAGTTTTTGGGCAAAGTGACGGGGTGTAGTGTAGTTTCTATAGTACCCCTGCATGACCTGCGCTTTTGGACAACATACACTGTGGGTCTGGTGGTAGACTGACTCTGTGCACTCCCACCGCGTATGTTAGCCTTGTTTGCATTAGCTAACTCACAGTGCCACTAGAATCTCCTTTTATCAGAGAGATTAGTTTTTGGCAACCTCAGAACACAACAAACCCTGATTCATCAGACTCGTGGAAACAATATACTACTTTTCACCCAGTCACTCGTGCTAGCTCATTTGGTCTCAGAGAGATACACAGAAGAAACAGTCGAGCGTGTTTACAATAAGAATTTATTGTACTGTTGTTCTTCTAGTGTAAAATATATGCGCTGCTACAACTGTTACACAGTAGCAGAGATATAGGATCAGCAGTACAGTGAATAAAACGGAATAGTACAGTTCTACCATTTTGCAATAGTCATGAACATATACATGAATATAAAATGCATTTATAAAATAAAGCACATACTCCTACTATGCCTGTCTAGATGTACCTAAGTGTACCTAGCATGTGAGTAGGTGTGAAAGAGCTAATAAGCCTAGGAGCCAAGAATCCCGCTAGGATTTAGTCGAACCCCATTATCTGAATAATGAGAGTGTGGGACCTCGTCCTGGTCTCGAGTTGGACACCCCGCAAGGGATGTTTAGACCACTGTCAGCTGGAGCGACTGCATGCAGGAGCCTCAGCGTCTCCAGTCAGTGTGTCGGCCTAGAAGTCTCAGTTCCCTCCAACTACTGATAGCAAGAGGTGCTGTATTTATACAGAGTCCCTTTGCCCCTTGTGCGTGTGTTAGCCATTGTTTAGTATGAGGATGACGTATGGGATTAAACCTTGTGCGTAGATAGGAGAGGTGAAGTATACCCCCTGGGTAGTGTCCTCATAAATTATTCATATGTGCTAAGGATGACGGCTTAGCATTATTGATTGGGAAAAACCCTCCCTCTGCATGGAACTAGGTAAATGGTTTAGTCCATAAAAGGCATCAATCCTTATAAGGCGTTCTGTCCTTATTAGGAGTTATGTCCTTATAAGGCTCGTTCATGTGAAATGTAGGGGAGATGATGTAGGGAAAGGGTACGATGTTCCCTGGACCTATATTAGAGTACCTATATGAAACATAACAGGGGCGGATGGAGAGGGGGACTGGGATGAACAAAAAAAATAAATAATAGTAAAATAACTTACCTGTTCGACACTCCAATGCTCCTCTCTGGCTCAGTCACCGTGCACTGTGTAGGAAAGTAGGATCTGCTTCTTATGGTTACACCCACTTTTTGCTTGATGTCTCACTGTTTTTGACTAGTCTGACTGGGATTCTGCTAATCAGGACCCCAGTCTATCTGCTTTCTCCCTTAAATTGACATACATGTACTTTGGTACACTCCAGATTGGATACTGGGGTACCCTTATCAGTCCCTAGTATTTGGTACCCATGTACCCAGGGCATAGGTACCCCACAGGCCTCCCATGGGCTGAAGCATGTATTATGCCACCCATGAGACGCCATGCAAAATGGAACTCTAGGTCTGCTACTGCAGCCTGTGTAAGATGGTGCTTGCACCACTTACTTTAGATATAGGTTCACTATATCTAATGGTCACTACACTTAAAACTTATAAGTCACCCCTATAGCAGGCCTTAACAATCCTGAAGGCAGGGTGCTGGGTTTTATGTGAGATGGTGCCCCTGCATGAGCAGAGCCCCTCTGCAGCCTTCGGAGACCATTCTCCCGGGTTGTCTGTGAATCAGCTGGACATATAGGTAGAGGTGCATTATAACCTCGCAATAAATGCCATCTCGAAAACGGCTCCAAGGAAAAATATTGTGTTTAGTATCAAACACCTTGGATCATACCTCCACACCAGTAACTGGTGTGGGAGGTATGATTTCACCCTTCAGAAGCGAGCTTCATGGGGTCACTGGTCTATCCGGTGCCAGCCTTCTCGTCCCGGACAGCACAAAATGGATGCTGCCGACCAGAGACACATTTCTGCCCTCCTGCTGCTGAGCCAAGCTCGTGCAGAGGAAGGCAGCACAATAGGCATCCTATCACAGGGAGGTGTGACCACCTCCCAGACAGGGTTTACTGTATTGGGGCTGGGTGGGTGCACTCTGAGAGTGCCTGAAAGTCTGCACCTGGGGCACATTTGGTGTCCCTGTGCATAGTCCAGCTCAAACCAGTTCTGGGAGCCATTGTCTCCTGCTCTGGGGGGAAACTGGACAAAGAACATGGGTGTAGCCACCCCTCTGTCCTGCCCCTCCCCTAGGAGGGTCCCCTGAATCTATCCAACCCTCTCCCGTGGGTACAAAAGGGCTTACCTGGCTGTAAGACTTTAGATTTTACGTGGACAAGATTCTACAAGAAGAAACCAGTGACCTTTGACCGTCTGGATACTCTGGACTTCGCTGGACCTCGACTGGGCTTGACTTTGTCCCCCTTTCCGTCCAAAGCTTAGTTTGTGCCTTTGCTCCATACAGGCTCTGTGCAGGACCTGTGTTGCACTTAAGACACCTGAAGAATCTCCCTTGGAGTGAAGAAGTCACTCCCCTGCATTCGCAGGCACCTAACCGCAACTGACCAGTCTTGGACGCCTGAGCTCCTGTGGACTCTGAAGATTTCAGCAACACAGGAGGTAGGTTTCTGAGGGTTCCTGAGGTCAATCTGCCCTCTCACCGAGTTTGAGGCCAGTATCCCTTGTGGGGACTGCATAACCCAAACCCCTGTGCACTGCCTCCATTTGCAGTTGCATACGCTTGTTGGTGATTCCCGAGCTTGTGCATTGGACTCCGTGTAGTCCTGACCCTGAGCAGTATTTTCACCAAAGAACTCCAGCCTCCTCACACCGAGTGCTCCGTGGGCTGGTGCTTTGCAATCTTGCTAGACGTCCCCTTGCGACTCCTGGTCATTCAGCCTGTGGGTCCTCCTGAGGGTCATCTTGATTTATTTTGGGCTTTCCTGGTTTCTCTAGATGTGCCCTGACTCCCCATTGCTTGGTGAGCCCCCTGGACCTTGCTGGTCTACACCGTAACCTGTTTGACCTTACTCTGTGGGTTGCTTTTGCCAAGGCTTGTTGGTGCTCCAGCCGGACACCGACCCCTCAGCACTCGACATCCTCCATGGGACAGCTCGCATCCGGCTCCTGGTCATCTTCTATGTCTCCGGGTCCTCGTGACTGCAGAGTTAACCATCCCTTCTTCGCACCTGAAGCACCCGGCATTGGTGGACATTCATTTACCGAGCCCCTGGTCACTCTGGAGTGACCCAGACTCTGTCCCCTCTGCTTTCTGGTTCCTGCCTTCCAAAATCCAGGCTTGGATTCCACCGGACCCTTTTCACCTTCACGGCAGCAGTACTTCTTCACTTCTTTCCGTAGAGAACGATGGCGGTTTCTGACACCACTTCAGACCTATTCACCCGGCTCCCCTGGAATAGGTACTTCTGGTACTATGGTATCCAGGGGTGGGGTGGCTCTCCAACCTCTTAAGTTCCAAAGGGTTTGCTCGAAGTCCTCCTAGAAGGGTCCTTAAACTTTAACTTTCCAACTGCGACTTTCCCATAGAGTTGTACGGAGCACGCAGTCGTGTTTCCTTACTGCACCCGTCCTCCATGGGCTCCCTGTGTCATCACCTTGGGTGGTTCCTCGGGGTCCCAGCAATTCTACGTGCTCTAGACCTTGTCTTGACTCAAGTCGTGATTGTTATACCACTATTTTAGAATATGGTTTGGTCTCCCCCTGGATCCCACTGTGTATTGTGCTACTTACAACTGTTCTATTGATCTCGTATTGTGTGCTTTGTGTTCTATCCTCGTGTAGAGGATAGTAGAGAGTGTTATATTAATAAATACATATTTTTATATAACTACTGTGTGGTTCTCCTTCATTTAGTCATTCAGGAGGTGATATTCTGGTAAAACAAGCTGCTAAACATTCCGTCAAGATTAAGCCTGAAGGCTGCTCTCCACAGCTACCACTAGGATAGCTTTCTAAAGGTTATCTTTGACCTCATACATCATAAGGGTCGTTTGGACTGGTGCAAGGTGCCCACTTTAATTAGTGGACAGCATATACCAGGCCAACTTCTCACATTGGTGTACAGCGGTTGGGATTCAAGCTTGCTATTGTTTTACCAGATACATCTCATTGAGTGATTAACTGAAAACCACTAAAGTATTAGGCACATATAATACTTCAAGATTAGAATAAGTAAGTTCTACTGAACTTGGGTTTGGGTAAGTCAAGGGTCTAGCACACCCTTTCTCCAACCTAAGAGAGTTTAGTTCCCACTAGGTTGGGTAGGTGCATAAACCACACAACACTAGTATGTCTTCTAGAGGAGATGCCAGTGGCTCTCTGCCCTCTAGGTACAATGGCCTCTCATTCCAGCAATTGAAAGCCATGTGTGTGTCTAGGAAGTTGAAGACAGGGAGAAATGCAAACACCCAACGTCTCATTGAGGTGTTACTCTTAGATGACCTTAGGAAGACCCCAGGGTAGATAGAGTAGATAAGGTAGATAAGGTAGATAGAGTGGGTGGGGCAGGGAGTGAGCACAGGCCAGGAAGTGAAACCTTCTTTGACCTAAAATCAAACCCTGACCAGGAGGATCAAAATGATTCCAACCTGGACAACTTATATCTTCCAGCAGGTGGTGGAGAAGGCCCCAGTGGCCCTCTCTTTACCCCTCCAGGAAGAGTGCAGAGTTTACCCAGAGATCTAGATCTCCCTCTGCTGAATCTCACCATTCAGGAACTTCTATAGGGACCTCTATATCCCATAAGAGAGATAGCTATTATGACAGAGAGTGCCAATTTTTAGAGCTTGAGAAAGTCAAGCTTAGGCTCAGGCAAGAGCAATTAACACTAGAAAAGGAATCCTTAGAGCTCCAGAAGGCTAGAAAGAAGTTGGGACTAGAGTCCCATGGTGGCAGCAACAGTGTCCCTAGGATTAAGGAGTATACTTATGATCATAGGAACCTGAGCAAGATAGTCCCTCCCTACCATGGCGGGGATGACATCCACAAATGGATAACTGCTTTGGAGAGGGCCTGTAAGGTACAGAAGGTCCCTCAAGAGCAGTGGGCAGCTATCTTGTGGCTCTCCTTTGCTGACAAAGGTAGCTATAAGCTGCTCACTGTTAGAGAAGAGGATGCTGACAACTATTCAGTCCTGAATAGTGCTCTCATTGATGGGTTTGGCTTAACCACTGAACAATACAGGATTAAGTTCAGAGACACCCAGAAGGCACAAACTCAGGACTGGGTAGACTTTGTAGATTGTGCTACTAAGGCTCTGGAAGGCTGGTTACTTGGCAGCAAAGTGAATGATTTCAAGGGATTGTACAATTTGATTATGAGGGAGCAGATCCTTAATAATTGCCAAAATTAGTTGTTGCATCAATACCTGGTTGATTCTGATCTGACTTCTCCCCAAGAATTGGGAAAGAAGGCAGATAGGTAGGTCAGAACCAGGGTGAAGCAGAAAAACCAGACCCCAGGTGGTGACCAAAAGAAGCAAGATGCTAAACCTGCAGATAAGGGTGGGGAGAAGGGTAAGGACCAGAAGTCTTCTTCAGGGCCCCAAAAACCTGCATCTGGGGGTGAATCACAATCTAACTGTCATGGCTCCCGCTCTGGGTACAATCAATCAGGTCCATATGTGTGCATGGTTGTAGCGGGCCGTACTTGGGAATAGCTGGACCGGTTAGCGGTGCAGCTTTCCTTTAACAGGAAGGAACAGGTCAGCTGACCAAGCACTACCGGGTGAGACAGCATAAGTACCGCGGCGCTCAACCCGACGGTGCTTCTAGTACGAGTACGTCTTGACGCCAGTTGCAGTCCCCCTGTTCCAGGAGACTTCTTCCTCTCGACGGAGAAACGAGGTACGCCCTTGCCGTACACCCTTGCGCAGGAGCGCAGGTGTGTTCATTGCCCCTGGTGACACATGCAGGAGCACGCTATCACAACTCGAGCCCTCTCACCTACACAGACGTGTTGAGCTTAACATTACCCTTTGCGGTACGTGCAGGAAGCGTGTGGCCGCCTTTCACTTTGCTTTGTGCTCGTGCAGGAGCGCGTTGGTTTTCCTCTCCCTTTGCGGTACGCGCAGAAGCATGTAGCTGCATTCAACTTTGTCTTGTGCACGCGCAGGAGCGTGTTTGTTTTCATTTCCCTTTGCGGTACATGCAGGAGCGTGTGGCCGCATTACACTTTGCGGTACGCGCAGGAAGCGTGTGGCCGCATTACACTTTGCTTGCACTCGCGCAGGACCGCATTGTTTCCATTGCCCTTTGCAGTACGCGCAGGAGCGTGTAGCCGCATAGGAACCTTCCTCGCACACCAGCTGGTGCACCTTGTTCTCCTTGCCATTTTGGCACGTGCCGGAGCGCGTAGCCGTGATTCACTCCCTCATAGTCGCGCAGGAGCGCCTTTGTTTACCATTGAAGCACATGCAGGAGCACGTAGCCACTCACCTGAAGACCTCTCATCTCTGCTGATCAGTACATTCTCCAGGTGACTATATGCCCTTTAGCAGTGCCTCTAGAATTGGTGTGTGTGTGTGTTAGGAGTAGAGCACCCTGAGAGAGGGAAGGACAGTCTCACTAATTCTTATGGTTTATCCCTTCTCCAGATGGTGTTTCCCAGGAGGTTTCCCCCAGCATCGGTAGGAGTACCCACCCAGGCCTTCACGCACGATATCTCCCCTTCACGATCTTAGGATTCCTTCCCCCGGTCCCATCCTTGCCCTGGTCAGTATACATTCCTTTACTAGGGAAAGGTGGGGGACGGTGGAGGTTGTTCACGTCGTCCCTGCAAGAATCCTCCGCAAGTACATAAGGTAAGACTTGTGGGGCCCTGACACTAACAAGGGAAAAAGCAGAAAGAAGCCTTGGTGTTTCCTGTGTAAGGAAAAGACACATTGGCCTAGGGATGCCAATTGTGCCAGAGCCAAGGATCCTCCTACCAACACCACCGCCCCTAAGGCAACTGTTCCCCCTAGTTCAGCTCCAAGTGGTGGTACAGGGAACAAGGGTATAGTAGGGTTAACCCTGGGATCTGAGATGGGTTCTGGCCTAGTCAGAACTCCAGCTCAGGCTCTTTTAGTCTGTGATGGAGGCATAGATATTGCCTCCCTATTTGTCAGCCCCAGTAATCTGGGCAAATACAGACAACAGCCCTTAATAAATGGTAAGGAGGCCATAGCATATAGGGACACATGAGCCAGTGTCACAATGGTGACTAAGGAACTTGTGAGCCCTGACCAGATCATACTTGGTGAGATGTACCAAGTGACCAATGCTAGCAATGTCAGGACAGACCATTCCTTGGCAGTTCTTAATTTCAGATGGGGAGGGGTAACTGGCCCTAAGAATGTTGTGGTTAGCTCAGACCTCCCTGTGGAATGCTTGTTGGGCAATGATTTGGAGACTTCAGCTTGGGTGGAGGTGGAACTCAGGACACATGCAGCAATGTTGGGCATCTCTGCAGATGTGTTTGCTGTGACCAGGTCACAGGCAAAAATGTCTTCCACTGAACAGGCCCTGGATCCTGGAAAAATGGACCAGGTGCCTTCCAAGAGAAGGAGCAGTAGGGGTAAGGCAGTGTCTTCCACCCAGACTCAGAATGAGGATCAATCTCCTGAGGAAGATGATTCCAGTCCCTGTGAAGGAACTGTCTCAGAGGAACGTGAACCTGATCAGGGTGAGGGACAGGGGGCGCTTCCAGGGCAGATCTGAGTCAGGAGCACCACAGTGGCCCCTCTCTTGAACCCTTCAGACAACAAGCTGCTGCTGAGGCTGCTGGGAGCGCCAGTGGGTCCCACAAGATCTACTGGGATGAAGGACGCCTTTACTCAGAGGGTAGAGACCCCAAGCCTGGTGCCACCAGGAGGTTGGTCATAGGTCATACCTCTGAAGTTTAGGGGCTTCCTACTGACACTGGCACATGACATCCCTTTAGCAGGAAGCTTAGGCCAAAGCAAGACTTGGGACAGGCTTGTCCCTCACTTTCACTGGCCTCACATGTCAGAGGACACAAAGGAGTTTTGTCGCTCCTGTACCACCTGTCAAGCCAGTGGTAAGGCAGGTGGTACCACAAAGCCCCCCCTGATACCACTCCCTGTGGTGGGGGTTCCCTTTGAGAGGGTTGGGATTTACATAATTGGTCCCATGGATCCTCCAACTGCATCTGGGCACTGATATATTCTAGTGGTGGTGGACCATGCCACTAGGTACCCAGAAGCCATACCCCTTAGAACCACCACAGCTCCTGTGGTGGCCAGGGCCCTCCTGGGAATTTTTTCCAGAGTGGGTTTCCCTAAGGAGGTCTTAACTGACAGAGGTGCAAACTTCATGTCAAGTTACATAACTGCTATGTGGAAGGAGTGTGAAGTAAATTATAAATTCACCACACCCTATCACCCACAATGCAATGGGTTGGTTGAAAGGTTCAACAAAACCCTGAAGGGCATGATCATGGGCCTCCCAGAAAAGCTTAGGCGAAAATGGGATGTCCTGTTGCCCTGCCTTCTCTTTGCCTACAGAGAGATTCCTCAGAAGGGGTTGGCTACATCCCTTTAGAACTTCTGTTTGGACATCCAGTGAGGGGTCCCTTGTGTCTAGTGAAGGAGGGATGGGAGTTACCTCTAAAACCACCTAAACAAGACATAGTGGACTATGTACTTGGTCTCTGCTCCAGGATGGCTGAGTACATGAAAAAGGCAACCAAAACCTGGAGGCCAGCCAAGAATTACAAAAAGCTTGGCATAACCAAAAGGCTGTGCTGACTGTGTACCAGCCAGGACAGAAGGTATGGGTGTTGGAGCCTGTGGCCCCCGCAGCTCTACAGGACAAGTGGAGTGGACCCCATACCATTCTTTAGCAGAAGGGAAAGGTCACCTACCTGGTGGACCTTGGAACTCCCAGGAGCCCCCACATGGTGCTCCATGTGAACAGGCTCAAGCCATATGTTGACAGGGCAGACATGCCCGTATTTGTGTCTGCTTTTCTCTCCCCATTTTCCCTTCTGTACCCCTCGCTGCCCCATTTGCATTGTGCCCGTATTTGTGTCTGCTTTTCTCTCCCCATTTTCCCTTCTGTGCCCCTCGCTGCCCCATTTGCATTGTGCCCGTATTTGTGCCTGCTTTTCTCTCCCCATTTTCCCTTCTGTACCCCTCGCTGCCCCATTTGCATTGTGCCCGTATTTGTGTCCGTTTTCTCTCCCCTTTTTTCCTTTTGTGCCCCCGCTGCCTCTCGCCATTCCCGCCGCTGCGTCCCTGCGGCCCCGCCCCCTGTCTGCCCATTCGCTGACCCTGCCTCCCGCCTCCCAGCTGCTCCTCCCTCCCACCTCCCCATAAATGGCGGCCGCTGCGCGGTGAGGAGAGCGACCCTTGACCTTGCCAGGTAGGTCGCTCCCCCACCACACAGCTCCGCCTGTGTTGGCCGCCCGCTGCTGCTGCTGGTAAGATCGCCGTTCCGCTTGTGGCCTCAGTGCCCGCATTTCTTGCTTGTCTCCCCTTTTCCTTCTGTACCCCTCGCTGCCCCATTTGCATTGTGCCCGTATTTGTGTCTGCTTTTCTCTCCCCATTTTTCCTTCTGTACCCCTCGCTGCCCCATTTGCATTGTGCCCGTATTTGTGTCTGCTTTTCTCTCCCCATTTTCCCTTCTGTGCCCCTCGCTGCCCCATTTGCATTGTGCCCGTATTTGTGTCTGCTTTTCTCTCCCCATTTTCCCTTCTGTGCCCCTCGCTGCCCCATTTGCATTGTGCCCGTATTTGTGTCTGCTTTTCTCTCCCCATTTTCCCTTCTGTACCCCTCGCTGCCCCATTTGCATTGTGCCCGTATTTGTGTCTGCTTTTCTCTCCCCATTTTCCCTTCTGTGCCCCTCGCTGCCCCATTTGCATTGTGCCCGTATTTGTGTCTGCTTTTCTATCCCCATTTTCCCTTCTGTACCCCTCGCTGCCCCATTTGCATTGTGCCCGTATTTGTGTCTGCTTTTCTCTCCCCATTTTTCCTTCGGTACCCCTCGCTGCCCCATTTGCATTGTGCCCGTATTTGTGTCTGCTTTTCTCTCCCCATTTTCCCTTCTGTACCCCTCGCTGCCCCATTTGCATTGTGCCCGTATTTGTGTCTGCTTTTCTCTCCCCATTTTCCCTTCTGTACCCCTCGCTGCCCCATTTGCATTGTGCCCGTATTTGTGTCCGTTTTCTCTCCCCTTTTTTCCTTTTGTGCCCCCGCTGCCTCTCGCAATTCCCGCCGCTGCGTCCCCTGCGGCCCCGCCCCCCTGTCTGCCCATTCGCTGACCCTGCCTCCCGCCTCCCAGCTGCTCCTCCCTCCCACCTCCCCATAAATGGCGGCCGCTGCGCGGTGAGGAGACCGACCCTTGACCTTGCCAGGTAGGTCGCTCCCCACCACACAGCTCCGCCTGTGTTGGCCGCCCGCTGCTGCTGCTGGTAAGATCGCCGTTCCGCTTGTGGCCTCGGTGCCCGCATTTCTTGCTTGTCTCCCCTTTTCCTTCTGTACCCCTCGCTGCCCCATTTGCATTGTGCCCGTATTTGTGTCTGCTTTTCTCTCCCCATTTTTCCTTCTGTACCCCTCGCTGCCCCATTTGCATTGTGCCCGTATTTGTGTCTGCTTTTCTCTCCCCATTTTCCCTTCTGTACCCCTCGCTGCCCCGTTTGCATTGTGCCCGTATTTGTGTCTGCTTTTCTCTCCCCATTTTCCCTTCTGTGCCCCTCGCTGCCCCATTTGCATTGTGCCCGTATTTGTGTCTGCTTTTCTCTCCCCATTTTCCCTTCTGTGCCCCTCGCTGCCCCATTTGCATTGTGCCCGTATTTGTGTCTGCTTTTCTCTCCCCATTTTCCCTTCTGTACCCCTCGCTGCCCCATTTGCATTGTGCCCGTATTTGTGTCTGCTTTTCTCTCCCCATTTTCCCTTCTGTGCCCCTCGCTGCCCCATTTGCATTGTGCCCGTATTTGTGTCTGCTTTTCTATCCCCATTTTCCCTTCTGTACCCCTCGCTGCCCCATTTGCATTGTGCCCGTATTTGTGTCTGCTTTTCTCTCCCCATTTTTCCTTCTGTACCCCTCGCTGCCCCATTTGCATTGTGCCCGTATTTGTGTCTGGTTTTCTCTCCCCATTTTTCCTTCTGTACCCCTCGCTGCCCCATTTGCATTGTGCCCATATTTGTGTCTGCTTTTCTCTCCCCATTTTCCCTTCTGTACCCCTCGCTGCCCCATTTGCATTGTGCCCGTATTTGTGTCTGCTTTTCTCTCCCCATTTTCCCTTCTGTACCCCTCGCTGCCCCATTTGCATTGTGCCCGTATTTGTGTCCGTTTTCTCTCCCTTTTTTCCTTTTGTGCCCCCGCTGCCTCTCGCCATTCCCGCCGCTGCGTCCCCTGCGGCCCCGCCCCCTGTCTGCCCATTCGCTGACCCTGCCTCCCGCCTCCCAGCTGCTCCTCCCTCCCACCTCCCCATAAATGGCGGCCGCTGCGCGGTGAGGAGAGCGACCCTTGACCTTGCCAGGTAGGTCGCTCCCCACCACACAGCTCCGCCTGTGTTGGCCGCCCGCTGCTGCTGCTGGTAAGATCGCCGTTCCGCTTGTGGCCTCGGTGCCCGCATTTCTTGCTTGTCTCCCCTTTTCCTTCTGTACCCCTCGCTGCCCCATTTGCATTGTGCCCGTATTTGTGTCTGCTTTTCTCTCCCCATTTTTCCTTCTGTACCCCTCGCTGCCCCATTTGCATTGTGCCCGTATTTGTGTCTGCTTTTCTCTCCCCATTTTCCCTTCTGTACCCCTCGCTGCCCCGTTTGCATTGTGCCCGTATTTGTGTCTGCTTTTCTCTCCCCATTTTCCCTTCTGTGCCCCTCGCTGCCCCATTTGCATTGTGCCCGTATTTGTGTCTGCTTTTCTCTCCCCATTTTCCCTTCTGTACCCCTCGCTGCCCCATTTGCATTGTGCCCGTATTTGTGTCTGCTTTTCTCTCCCCATTTTCCCTTCTGTGCCCCTCGCTGCCCCATTTGCATTGTGCCCGTATTTGTGTCTGCTTTTCTATCCCCATTTTCCCTTCTGTACCCCTCGCTGCCCCATTTGCATTGTGCCCGTATTTGTGTCTGCTTTTCTCTCCCCATTTTTCCTTCGGTACCCTCGCTGCCCCATTTGCATTGTGCCCGTATTTGTGTCTGCTTTTCTCTCCCCATTTTCCCTTCTGTACCCCTCGCTGCCCCATTTGCATTGTGCCCGTATTTGTGTCTGCTTTTCTCTCCCCATTTTCCCTTCTGTACCCCTCGCTGCCCCATTTGCATTGTGCCCGTATTTGTGTCCGTTTTCTCTCCCTTTTTTCCTTTTGTGCCCCCGCTGCCTCTCGCCATTCCCGCCGCTGCGTCCCTGCGGCCCCGCCCCCTGTCTGCCCATTCGCTGACCCTGCCTCCCGCCTCCCAGCTGCTCCTCCCTCCCACCTCCCCATAAATGGCGGCCGCTGCGCGGTGAGGAGAGCGACCCTTGACCTTGCCAGGTAGGTCGCTCCCCCACCACACAGCTCCGCCTGTGTTGGCCGCCCGCTGCTGCTGCTGGTAAGATCGCCGTTCCGCTTGTGGCCTCGGTGCCCGCATTTCTTGCTTGTCTCCCCTTTTCCTTCTGTACCCCTCGCTGCCCCATTTGCATTGTGCCCGTATTTGTGTCTGCTTTTCTCTCCCCATTTTTCCTTCTGTACCCCTCGCTGCCCCATTTGCATTGTGCCCGTATTTGTGTCTGCTTTTCTTTCCCCATTTTCCCTTCTGTACCCCTCGCTGCCCCGTTTGCATTGTGCCCGTATTTGTGTCTGCTTTTCTCTCCCCATTTTCCCTTCTGTGCCCCTCGCTGCCCCATTTGCATTGTGCCCGTATTTGTGTCTGCTTTTCTCTCCCCATTTTCCCTTCTGTGCCCCTCGCTGCCCCATTTGCATTGTGCCCGTATTTGTGTCTGCTTTTCTCTCCCCATTTTCCCTTCTGTACCCCTCGCTGCCCCATTTGCATTGTGCCCGTATTTGTGTCTGCTTTTCTCTCCCCATTTTCCCTTCTGTGCCCCTCGCTGCCCCATTTGCATTGTGCCCGTATTTGTGTCTGCTTTTCTATCCCCATTTTCCCTTCTGTACCCTCGCTGCCCCATTTGCATTGTGCCCGTATTTGTGTCTGCTTTTCTCTCCCCATTTTTCCTTCTGTACCCCTCGCTGCCCCATTTGCATTGTGCCCGTATTTGTGTCTGCTTTTCTCTCCCCATTTTTCCTTCTGTACCCCTCGCTGCCCCATTTGCATTGTGCCCGTATTTGTGTCTGCTTTTCTCTCCCCATTTTGCCTTCTGTACCCCTCGCTGCCCCATTTGCATTGTGCCCGTATTTGTGTCTGCTTTTCTCTCCCCATTTTCCCTTCTGTACCCCTCGCTGCCCCATTTGCATTGTGCCCGTATTTGTGTCCGTTTTCTCTCCCCTTTTTTCCTTTTGTGCCCCCGCTGCCTCTCGCCATTCCCGCCGCTGCGTCCCCTGCGGCCCCGCCCCCCTGTCTGCCCATTCGCTGACCCTGCCTCCCGCCTCCCAGCTGCTCCTCCCTCCCACCTCCCCATAAATGGCGGCCGCCGCTGGCGCGCCTAAGGCAAGCCCGTCTGCGCCCGTCCGTGCCTGGACCGCGCCCAGCGCCAAACCCCTGGCCCCCGCAGCAGCCAACCCACCCACCGGACTTACGACACCGCCACCCTCAACGCACTCAACACCGGCCGTATCCCCGGCTGCCACCGTGCCACCCCAGGTCGCACCCACGGACCCTTCGGCTGCCAATCCTGCAAGTTCTCCTGCCTCCGGACCTGCACCGCACCCGCCAAGCCGAGCACCAGCAGCAACCACCTGAAGTGCATCCTGCTCAACACCCGCTCCGTCCACAGACACGCCGTGGAACTTTGGAACCTGCTCGACTCCACATCACCAGACGTCGCTTTCCTCACGGAAACATGGATGAACGCCTCCTCAGCGCCCGACATCGCCATCGCCATCCCGGACGGATACAAGATCACCCGAAGGGACCGCGCCAACCAGACCGGAGGAGGCATCGCCATCGTCCACAAGAACACCATCCGCATCACGACCAACTCCGACGACACCTTCACAGCCGGCGAACACCTGCACTTCCAGATACACACCGACCCCAAGACCACCCTCAGAGGCACCCTCATCTACAGACCCCCAGGACCACGCACACAATTCAGCGAAGACATCGCCGACCTCATCAGCCCGCACGCCCTCCCCTCGGCTGACTACATCCTCCTTGGGGACCTCAACTTCCACCTAGAGAACAACAACGATCGCAACTCCACCACCCTGCTGGACAACCTCGCCAACCTCGGACTCAAGCAACTGGTGACCACCCCCACACACCACGCCGGCCACACGCTTGACCCCGTCTTCTCCTCCAGCAAGGACATCTCCTTCAGCCACACCACCGGACTCCACTGGACAGACCACAGCTGCGTCCACTTCAGCTTCAGCAGGATCACCACGCACCACCACCCGCAACAGTTTCCGCGCAGAAGCTGGAACAAGATCACCACCGACCAACTCACCACATCCCTGAGCCAGAACCCTCCCGCCAGCTCAACGAACCCCAACCAAGCCGCCAGCAACCTCACAAGATGGATCACCAACTGCGCAGACGACCTCGCCCCATTGAAGACCCCCCAGTCAGACCCGGCAACAAGAAAGCATCCTGGTTCACCGACGAACTCAAGAAATCCAAGAAGAACTGCCGGGCCCTCGAGAAAGCATGGCGCAGAGACCCGACTGCAGACAACATGACCACCCTCAAGCACGCCACCCGAAAACACCACCAGCTGATCCACACCACCAAGAAAACCGCATTCAAGGAACGACTGGACAACAACGCCCACAACAGCAAGGAACTCTTCATCATCGTCAAAGAACTCTCGAACCCCAGCGCCGGAAACAACGACATCACTCCCTCGCAAGACCTCTGCAACTCGCTCGCCTCGTTCTTCCACAGCAAGATCGCAGACATACACAACAGTTTCAGCACACAGCCGACGTACCCTACGACCGTTCCAACGTCCCCCACCTCCACCCTCCGAGCCTGGACCCCGATCAACACCGAAGACACTATCCGCACGATGAACTCCATCCACTCCGGATCACCAACCGACCCCTGCCCTCACCACGTCTTCAACAAGGCCGACGCCGTCATCGCACCCCACCTCCGGGACATCATCAACACCTCCCTCGACACCGCCACCTTCCCAGAGAGCTGGAAGCACGCCGAACTCAGCGCCCTACTGAAGAAACCGTCAGCGGATCCCACCGACCTCAAAAACTACCGCCCCATCTCGCTCCTTCCTTTTCCTGCCAAAGTCATCGAGAAGACCGTCAACAGACAACTGGCCGCCTTCCTCGAGACGAATGGATCCCTCGACCACTCGCAGTCCGGCTTCCGGGCCAACCACAGCACCGAGACCGCCCTCATCGCAGCCACCGACGACATCCGAGCCCTGCTCGACAACGGGGAAACAGCGGCCCTCATCCTCCTGGACCTCTCTGCAGCGTTCGACACAGTCTACCACCGCACCCTAGTGCAACGCCTGAACAACGTCGGAATCCAAGAGAAGGCACTGGAGTGGATCATCTCCTTCCTCGCCGGAAGAACCCAGAGAGTCCGCCTCCCCCGTTCAGTTCCGAGGCCACCGAAGTCATCTGCGGCGTACCACAAGGATCATCACTCAGCCCCACCCTCTTCAACGTCTACATGAGCCCCCTCGCAGCCATCGCACGCCAACACAACCTCAACATCATCTCCTACGCCGACGACACCCAGCTGATCCTCTCCCTCACCAACGACCCCACAACCGCCAGAACCAACCTACATGAAGGGATGAAGGACGTAGCCGAGTGGATGAGGAACAGCCGCCTGAAACTGAACTCAGATAAGACGGAAGTCCTCATCCTAGGATCATCACCCTCCGCCTGGGACGACTCCTGGTGGCCCCCTGCCCTGGGCAACGCACCCAAACCAACGGACCACGCACGCAACCTGGGCTTCATCCTGGACTCCTCCCTCTCAATGACCCGACAAGTCAACGCCGTCTCCTCGTCTTGCTTCAACATCCTACGCATGCTGCGCAAGATCTTCCGGTGGATCCCCACCGAAACCAGGAAGACGGTCACCCAGGCCCTCGTCACCAGCCGACTGGACTACGGCAACTCCTCTACGCCGGAACCACAGCCAAACTTCAAAAAAGACTCCAACGCATCCAGAACGCCTCAGCTCGACTCATCCTGGACATCCCCCGACACAGCCACATCGCCGGACACCTGAGAGACCTGCACTGGCTCCCCGTCAGCAAGAGAATCACGTTCCGACTCCTCACCCACGCACACAAAGCTCTCCACAACCAAGGCCCCAGATACCTCAACGACCGTCTGACCTTCTACACTCCCACCCGCCAGCTACGATCGACCAACCACGCCCTCGCCGCCGTCCCCCGCATCCGAAGAGCCACAACGGGAGGAAGATCCTTCTCCTACCTGGCTGCCAAGACGTGGAACTCCCTACCCATCCACCTCCGCCTTACCCAAGACCACCTCTCCTTCAGGAAGCAACTCAAGACCTGGCTGTTCGAACAGTAGCGGACCCCCCCCTAGCGCCTTGAGACCCTCCGGGTGAGTAGCGCGCTATACAAATGCTTGATTGATTGACATGGACTTGCTCATGGCTACTGACGAGGGACAGGAGGAAGAGAGTGACCCACTCCCTGACGTCCTCTCACAGAACCCTGATGATGGTTCAGTTGATGGTGTAGCCTTGGCAGGCAGCTTCACTGAACAGCAACAGACTGATTGTAGGAAGGTCCTCAATCAGTACAGACATATGTTTTCCCTGACTCCTAGTCAGACCACTTGGTGTACCCATGAAGTGGACACAGGTGAAAGTCTGCCTGTTAAAAATAAGATTTACAGGCAACCTGATCGTGTCAGGGACTGCATCAGGACTGCCGGCCCAAAAGATGCTGGAATTGGGAGTCATTTAACCCTCAGATAGCCCTTGGGCTAGTCCAGTAGTCCTGGTACCCAAACCTCACACCCAGGGTGGTAAGAGAGAGATGAGGTTTTCTGTAGACTACAGGGGGCTAAATGCAGTCACTAGGACTGATGCTCATCCTATTCCTAGGGCAGATGAACTTATTGATATTTTGGCCTCAGCCAAGTTTTTGAGTACATTTGACCTCACTGCTGGCTATTGGCAAATCAGACTAGCTGAGGATGCCAAGCCCAAAACAGCATTCTCAACCCTTAGTGGGCATTATCAATTTATTGTAATGCCTTTTGGTTTCAAGAATGCACCTGCCACATTTCAAAGGTTGGTGAATAAAGTTCTCATAGGCCTGGAAGACTATAGTGCAGCTTATCTTGATGATATTGCTGTCTTTAGTTCCACCTGGGAGGATCACCTGGTCCACCTGAGAAATGTTCTGGAGGCCCTGCAAAAGGCAGGCCTCACTATCAAGGCCACTAAGTGCCAGATAGGGCAGAGTAATGTTGTGTACCTGGGCCACCGTGTGGGTGGAGGCCAGGTTCAACCATTGCAGAGCAAAATCCAGACCATCATGGACTGGGTTGCTCCAACTACCCAGACTCAGGTCAGAGCTTTCTTGGGCCTGACTGGGTACTACAGGAGGTTTGTCAAGGGATATGGATCCATGGTGACCCCCTTGAATGATCTGACCTCTAAAAGAATGCCTAAGAAAGTTCAGTGAACAGATAGCTGTCAAAGGCATTTGATGACCTGAAGCAGGCCATGTGCACTGCTCCCAATCTGCAAAGTCCTGACTATTACAAACAATTCATTGTTCAAACTGATGCATCTGAGTTAGGGGTAGGGGCTGTGTTATCACAACTGAATGAAGAGGGTCAGGATCAGCCAGTAGCTTTTATAAGAAGAAGGCTGTCCCCAAGAGAGAAACGTTGGTGAGCTATTGAGAGGGAAGCCTTTGCTGTGGTTTGGGCTCTGAAGAAGTTGAGGCCATACTTGTTTGGCACTCACTTCATTGTTCAGACAGACCATAAGCCCCTCTTATGGCTTAAACAGATGAAGGGTGTAAACCTTAAACTTTTGAGGTGGTCCATTTCCCTACAGGGGATGGACTATACAGTGGAACATAGACCTGGGAGTAACCATGCCAATGCAGATGGACTCCCCAGATATTTCCCCTTAGAAAATGAAGACTCAACTGGTCTAGGTTAGTCTCATGTCCTTTCGTTTGTGGGGGGGTTGTGTAGGAAACTAGGATCTGCTTCTTATGGTTACCCCCACTCTTTGCTTGATGTCTCACTGTTTTTGACTAGTCTGACTGGGATCCTGCTAATCAGGACCCCAGTCTATCTGCTTTCTCCCTTAAATTGACATACATGTACTTTGGTACACTCCAGATTGGATACTGGGGTTCCCTTATCAGTCCCTAATATATGGTACCCATGTACCCAGGGGCATAGGTACCCCAGAGGCCTCCCATGGGCTGAAGCATGTATTATGCCACCCATGAGACGCCATGCAAAATGGAACTCTAGGTCTGCTACTGCAGCCTGTGTAAGATGGTGCTTGCACCACTTACTTTAGATATAGGTTCACTATATCTAATGGTCACTACACTTAAAACATATAAGTCACCCCTATAGCATGCCTAAACAATCCTGAAGGCAGGGTGCTGGGTTTTATGTGAGAGGGTGCCCCTGCATGAGCAGAGACCCTCTGCAGCCTTCGGAGACCATTCTCCCGGGTTGTCTGTGACTCAGCCAGACATATAGGTAGAGGTGCATTATAACCTCGCGGTAAATGCCATCTCGAAAACGGCTGCATAGAAACATATCGTGTTTGGTATCAAACACGTTGGAATCATACCTCCACACCAGTAACTGGTGTGGGAGGTATGATTCCACCCTTCAGAAGCGAGCTCCGTGGGGTCACTGGTCTATCCGGTGCCACCCTTCTCGACCTGGACAGCACAAAATGGATGCTGCTGACCAGAGACACATTTCTGCCCTCCTGCTGCTGATCCAAGCTCGAGCAGAGGAAGGCAGCACAATAGGCATCCTGTCTCAGGGAGGTGTGACCACCTCCCAGACAGGGTTTAGTGTATTGGGGCTGGGTGGGTGCACTCTGAGAGTGCCTGAAAGTCTGCACCTGAGGTACATTTAGTGTCCCTGTGCATAGTCCAGCTCAAACCAGTTCTGGGAGCCATTGGCTCACGCTCTGGTGCGAAACTGGACAAAGGACATGGGTGTAGCCAACCCTCTGTCCTGCCCCTCCCCTTGGAGGGCTCCCTGAATCTGTCCAACCCTCTTCCGTGGGTACAAAAGGGCTTACCTGGCTGTAAGACTTTAGTTTTACGTGGACAAGATTCTACAAGAAGAAACCAGTGACCTTGGACCGTCTAGACACTCTGGACTTCGCTGGACCTCGATTGGGCTCGACTTCGTCCCCCTTTCCGTCCGAAGCTTAGTTTGTGCCTTTGCTCCATACAGGCCCGTGCAGGACCTGTGGTGCACTTAAGACAACTGAAGAATCTCCCTTGGAGTGAAGGAGTCACTCCCCTGCATTCGCAGGCACCTAACTGCAACTGACCGGTCTGCTGATCCTGAGCTCCTGTGGACTCCGAAGATTCCAGCAACACAGAAGGTGGGTTTTTGAGGGTCCCTGAGGTTGATCTGCCCTCTCTCCGAGTTTGAGGCCAGTATCCCTCGTGGGGACTGCATAACCCGAACCCCTGTGCACCGCGTCCATTTGCAGTTGCATATGCTTGTTGGCAATTCCCGAGCTTGTGCATTAGACTCCATGTAGTCCTGACCCTGAGCAGTATTTGCACCAAAGAACTCTGGCCTCCTCACACCGAGTGCTCCGTGGGCTGATGCTTTGCAATTTTGCTTGAGGTCACCTCTCGACTCATGGTCATTCGGCCTGTGGGTCCTCCTGAGGGTCATCTTGATTTCTCTTGGACTTTCCTGATTGCTCCAGATGTGCCCTGACTCCCCATTGCTTGGTGAGACCCCTGGTCCTTGCTGGTCCACACCGTAACCTGTTTGAGCTTCCTGCGTTGGTTGCTTTTGCCAAGGCTTGTTGGTGCTCCAGCCGGACACCGACCCCTCAGCACTCGGCATCCTTCGAGGGTCAGCTCACATCCGGCTCCTGGTCATCCTCGACATCTCCTGGTCCTCGTGGCTGCAGAGTCAAGCATCCCTTCTTTGCACCTGAAGCACCCGACATCGGTGGTCATTCGTCTACCGAGCCCCTGGTCACTCTGAAGTGACCCAGACTCTGTTTCCTCTGTTTTCAGGTTCCTGCCTTCCAGAATCCAGGCTTGCATTCCACCAGACCCTTTTCATCTTCATGGCAGCAGTACTTCTTCACATCCTTCCATAGAGAACGACGGCGGTTTCCGACACCACTTCAGACCTATGCACCCGGCTCCCCTGGGATAGGTAACTCTGGTACTATGGTATCCACGGGTGGGGTGGCTCTCCAACCTCTTAAGTTCCAAAGGATTTGCTCAAAGTCCTCCTAGAAGGGTCATTAAACTTTAACTTTCCAACCGCGACTTTCCCATAGAGTTGTACGGAGCACGCGGTCGTGTTTCCTCACTGCACCCGTCCTCCGTGGGCTCCCTGTGTCATCACCTTGGGTGGTTCCTTGGGTTCCCAGCGATTCTATGTGCACTAGGCACTGTCTCTAGTCAAGTTGTGATTGTTATAACACTATTTTAGTATATGGTTTGGTCTCCCCCTGGAGCCCACTGTGTATTGTGCTACTTACAACTGTTCTATTGATCTCGTATTGTGTGCTTTGTGTTCTGTCCTCGTGTAGAGGATAGTAGAGAGTGTTATATTAATAAATACATATTTTATATAACTACTGTGTGGTTCTCATTCATTTAGTCATTCAGGAGGTGATATTCTGGTAAAACAAGCTGCTTTACATTCGTTCAAGATTAAGCCTGAAGGCTGCTCTCCACAGCTACCACTAGGATAGCTTTCTAAAGGTTATCTTTGACTTCATACATCATAAGGGTCGTTTGGACTGGTGCAAGGTGCCCACTTTAATTAGTGGACAGCATAACCCAGACCAACTTCTCACAAACTGCAGGCACAAGCTCCCAGAATCCACTGGGCCAATCATGATGCTGCATGAAAGCAGCATCATTATTGGCCTGAGCGCTGATGATTTGTGCTCCCAGGGAGACTGGAGCCTGTGCCAGCTGGTCTCTCCGACCCAGCAACGCAGCTGGGTTAGAGAGAGCTTCAGTGTGCATGAGGGTTTGGCCGGCTGACAACCAGTGCACCTACCACTCCCCCTCTGCCTGTCATCCCCGTGGCCCCGCCCCCTAAGCACGCCACAGAGAAAAATATAACGATAATAAACACAGGTTAATTTTCATTTGATTTTTCATTTTTTGGCTGCTAGCAGCGGGTGGCGACGCTCCTCCACCAAAGCGGAGAAGCCGCCGCTGATATGAATTAGCTTTTTAATATATGTTTCCTCCTAACTACCCATTTATCCTTCATATTTTTCATTCACCAATAGCTTCCGCTTTGAAACGTGCACTCCATTTGGTTATTAATAAATCATCGACGACAAAAACTTAATGACCTTCTTGCCAAATCTCTCCCTGCTACCACACCCCCTTAATTCTCCAACTTTCTTCACTTTGTCCTTTCAAATATCATATGTAGAAGTTCTATCAGTAGTGTTTCTTAACCCTTTCATGACTTGAAAAGCACTCCATAGACCGAGTTGAGCTCACCTCATCTTTGTTAATGTCCATGTCTCCAGTGATGACAATGCGCTTTTCAATTCTTGTTTGTGATACAACGCCCTTTATTGCCTGTAAAATTGCATAAAGAAAGTAAATGTAAAGAATACACATTTATTTAGAAAAGAGGAGCAAGTTGCTTTAAAAGTATAAACACAGAAAGGGTTTTACTCCCAGCATTTGCAAAGCTCTAGGTAGCATTTTTTACTACTTTTAAGAACTACTATTGACTTAATGTTAATAGCTCATGAGTTTACTACAAACTATGAAAGAAATTCAGGTTATTTTAGATATTCTACACATTTGTGTTTATTAATCCTGTGCAGTAGGGCCTAACCAAACTTAGCATCTAAAACAGAAATACTTTTGATCTCACCTTCGAAAGCAAAAACTCCAGCACAAGAATAGATGGCCAACTTTACCACCTTCAATGGCTGCGTTGCCACTGTCACAAGTGCCAAATCACTCCGAATCATTACAGCCACATAGCAGCCATGGCCAACAGCGCACACCACCAATGTGGGCATCAGACAATTGATTCCGGATCAAGACCTTAAAACAGTTCTTCAATTTTTCGTTCTCCCTAGACTAGACTATGGAATTGCCCTTCTCTCAGGCATTCCCAAAGTTCACCTATGCCCACTGAGAGCAACACTACATGCGGCAGCACGCTTTATCTTAGGTCTCAAGACATGTGACCACATTTCCCCTGCCCTACTAACCCTCCAATGTTTCCTCACTGAAGCGCAGGCCCAATTTAAAATCGCTTGCATTACCTACAGCGTGCTGCACTCTTCCTCACCTCCCTATCTAGACAAGAAACTGAAAATCTCCAGAGCACATAAGGGTTCCAGAAATGCCCAAACCCTACTCCTGGAACCCCCCACCTTCAGTTGAGAACAATACAGGAACCAGTCTTTCTCTGGTAGCGCCACTAGAATCTGGATCTCACAGTCGCCCTCACTTCGTCTAACCACCTGCCTAGCAACCTTCAAAAAGGACCTCAAGCTCCTCCTATTTGATAGACATCTTGGTTAATTCACCCTCAACCAGAACTAAGTACTTTTTCTACTGCTCCTTGATCTGACTTCATGTAACTGTGTATGTCCTCTGCCCAATTCTGGTAACTATTGTACACGTCCACTAATGTAAACGTTCAACTTTAACTATTAGTTCTGTAACCCGTGGTAACCCTTTATCCTGTGTTGTAAAGTGCTCTGATGCCTTCGGGCCATGTCCGCGCTAAATGCAACTGCAAAAATAAATCAATAAAATCACCAGAAGAGAATAAAAAAAGGAGTTAGCAAAGTGGTATGTGTGCTCCTAATACACTGCTACCTAGACACTATGGGGCATATTTACAAGCCCCTTGCGCCACTTTTGTGCCGCCGTTGCGTCACGCATGTGACGCAGCGGCGACGCAAACCATGCGCCGCGTTGCGCTATATTTACAACGTGACGCATCTAGGGAGATGCGTCACGTAGTAAACCCCTGCGCCACATGAAACCTGCGTCAGGTTTCATGTGGGCGTACCGGCGCAGGGGGGCGTTCCGGCGCAGGGACGCCTCGAAGAGTGACGTAGTGAAATCTACAAGATTTCACGCAGTCACTTTTCCGACGCTGGTGCGTCAAATCCTTACGCCTGCTTCAAGCAGGCGTAAGGATTGACGCAAACAAACAATAAGAGGAGTACAACCTGGAGACACAGTGAAGTCTCCAAAGTATTGGGATAAAGGGCACAAGAGAGGAAATATCCTTTCTTAAGAAGACCCCTCACTCACCAACCTAGTTGGTGACATGCTTCATCATCGGGGTCCCACCCGAATGGCCGAATGCCATCCGGGTGTGCTTCGACACCTGATTACAGTGGAGCAGGTTTATTTTCTGTGTAGGTGAATGAAATAGTGATTTAAAAATTGGCCAAATATTACTCAAAATTAGTATTTTTAATAATAGAGCACCTGGACAATATTAAAAGAATTATAAGACACCCTTTTTGGTTAAATTGACCAACTGGTATCTTTAGGTAAAAAAGTGCAAAAAGTGCGAAAAAGAAGGTCTACATGTTTCAACCTAATGTCGATATTACTAGGTTTTCGTCAGGACCAAGAGTACGTGACCCGGGTGGTCTACACATGCTAAGGTGTATCCTGCCCTTGATCACTGCTACCTAACTCTGTACTCACAGTTAGGAGACCTTTCATCCTAGTAGTTGAAAGGAAAGAATTATGTAACGCATGATTGCGTGCCTCATGGGAAAGGGGGTCATGGTGCTGGCTCAGTCGCGTGATAGCGAGTCACCAGTCACCGGCTGCTATGCCTATACTAAAGACCTGCCACCGCTCCGCGACGCAAACCATGCGCCGCGTTGCGCTATATTTACAACGTGACGCATCTAGGGAGATGCGTCACGTAGTAAACCCCTGCGCCACATGAAACCTGCGTCAGGTTTCATGTGGGCGTACCGGCGCAGGGGGGGGCGTTCCGGCGCAGGAACGCCTCGGAAAAGTGACGTAGTGAAATCTACAAGATTTCACGCAGTCACTTTTCCGACGCTGGTGCGTCAAATCCTTACGCCTGCTTCAAGCAGGCGTAAGGATTGACGCACCATGTTAGGGATAGGGTAGGTTGGAACAATGCTGGAGTTGCGTCGCGCTTGCGACACAACTTCAGCACTGCGCCAACCTTCCGCCGGCAGATGCGTCACGCATCTGCTTATCCTTGCGCCACGATGCGCCGCATTGTAAATGCGGCGCATCGGACGTGACGCAAGGGTAAACTTGCGTGACGCATTTTCCCTGGCGCATCCCTGCTGATATGCAGGGATGCGCCAGGGAACGTAAATATGCCCCTATAAAAGTAGATTTACAAACCTTGAAAACACACTCAGGGGCATATTCTCAAGGACTTATCGCTGATTTACCGGCACTTTAGCTCCGCAAAAGTGGCGATAGACCCATCGCCCTATTCTCAAGCTGGTGCAAACTGCCAATATCGCCAGTTTCCCAGCGATAACCTCCGCAAAAAACATCGCCACGGATGAGAGCGACAACTAACGCTAATGATATGCAGAGTAGGCGTTCCCATACGAAAACACCACTTCGCGATATTCTCAACAACCAGCCAGATCCGCGATGCGATCCGAAAACAGGCGATAAGGCGCGTTAGCAGCAGGGATTTAACACCTGCCTTTTACTGGTGTAAAGCAGGACGACAACCTGCAGCATGAAAGGGAGCCCAGCCCAGAGCCACATCTGAAGACCAACACATGTGATGGAGCTACTGACCATGCAGCTTGGAGACCTAAGAGGGCCCCAATACCCACCGCCACCACCCCCAGGACCACCCCCCCGGACTACCACTGAGGCAGTGCAGAACAAGACAGCTGACCTTCCCAAAACGGCATGGTCCCACAGCCACACAATTGCAGAATGTGGGGAGAGGTGGGAACCAAGTATGTGTGAAGGAGGCAAGTCACCCATGAATAAGAATGTACACAATGCCAAGTGTGGCGGAGATGTGCTGGGCAGACTACAGTATGCAGAGCACAGACATGTCCATGTGGACATATACTGCTGATGTGTGTAGTGTTGTGGACAGCGGACGCAACCATGTTACCTCAGGCAGTGGGGAAGACCCCGGTCATGTATCCGTGTCGTCCCCCTTCCTGTAAGCGTAAGCGGAGTGTGCTGGGCCGGCGTACGCCAGGCCAGCGTAGGGGTGTGAGGGATTTGCCCTGGGCTCTGGGCGTGGTTCAGTTCTGGCCTGGACAAGGAAGTAACTAATGAGTGTGTCATTGTTGTAGTGTCGGCGCCACCCAGCCCGCAATCAACAATGTTGCAATGTGGCATGCACCCGGAGGGCGGGCTCGCACAAATGGAGAAATGAAGGAGCGCAAGACTGATGAGGGTCTAGGCTCATACATGCCAAGTGTTGTGTGTATCTGTATTGCCGCAGCATGAGCCAAATGCCTAGCCTTAATCGCAGCGCGAGTTCAGCCAGGCATGAACTCTACATCTGTGTCCGCCCTATCCTTCCCACAGGCCTACACTCACGTGGCCGCCCAACTTCAACGGCCAACATCACAGTGTTGTTGTCAGCCTTGTGGACATGCGCAGACAGGCATGACAATGGTGTGCTGTAGGAGTGCAAGTGATGCAACCGCGCAGCGCACACAAGTAAATAGGCTCGGAGGGAGGGAGGAGCAGCTGTGAGGCAACGTAACACACAGTGATGCCGCTCATTTGCCACATGCAAGACATGTCACACATGAATCCCAAAGTCGCACACATCCCACCCCCAACAAGCCACTCCACATTTCCTGAATGCAAACAGATGAGAAACCAGCATTAGGGATGAAAGCACCTTTGTCTGCACTATCAGGCGGAAGCACATCTGCACCTCCGACCTCGGAATTGCATGTGCCCGGCACCCCCTGACAGATACCATAGCAGCTGATGACGACTCCCACACTACGCAAAGCCCGACGAAAGACCAACGTATACACACCCCCCACACAGAAGTCCATGCTCGAAGTTATCTTGCATGGAATGTTCTTCACACTTACTCCCACACCATCCCAGGCGTACAACCGTTGCACACTAAAACAACTCATTGATCCGAGCTGTGGCTTTTCATCCACAGAACTGGCGCAGGTCAGAACAGTGCCGCTTCAACCAGAGCCACTAACGCAATGGCAGAACATCCCGGACACATTCACAACCCGTCATGTGGAACTGTACCGTGCACGTATGCTGCGTTTACTGGGGGCACTGCCATTGGCAGTGCTGCGGATCAGTTACCGGCTAAGCTTCCGCCTTGCCAACGTCACCTGCGTTCAGCCTGTGTTGCATTGTCGATCGTACATATTCGAGTGGTCCATGGATGTCTGCCTATCCAACAGGATGGTGGCTGAACTGGATTTTGACATGTGTGCGCGCCTCCTGTTGGCCCACGACCAGGAGTGTCACAGTGATAGCGTTTATGGGATGCCTTGATACTTGGCATACATGCTGGCAGCTGGACCTGGGAGATTGCACAACTCCTCGTGTGCAGTGACCACATTTAACCGCTCCCCTATTGGGCTGTAGTGCTAATAGGTGACAGGGGGTGGACGCAGCACATCTGTCTGGACCTGCTAATGAATAGCCTCGCCGTCCTGTTCGATGAAGTCGACAACGACCTCATGTTGGAAATGATTGCCTACGAAGCTGCAATCGCTTTCATGGACTTGTAACTACGTACCTGCAGCCACAACAGTTTGGAACCCATTGCACATGTCCCGACACCTTGTTGCATCTTGGGGTTCTGGTCACATATCCCATGACAACAGTGGACATGGCTGCATTCGCCTGGACCCCAAATACGTGAGCGGACAACCATGCGGGGTAACACACACCTGTGAAAGGTGAGGCACTCCCCCGGAGTGGACAGCGGCGCGTGGCAACGTTCCTCATTCTGACATACTGCTGCATTGGTCCGCATGTTGTGGCACTTATCTTGCCCGTACTGACACGCATATGCTAATAAAATCTACGCACATTCACTTGTATTCAACTGTGATCTGAGTTGTTTTGAATGACGATGTGTGTCTCACTGCCTATCTGGGTCACGGCCATACATGTGCATTGATAGCATAACCCAGGGAGTACCATTTATGTGGAATCACTGTCCCTACATCCATCAATACTTTCATGCTTAATTGATCAGGGCCATGACACATCAGTGGGAATTAGAATGTTTAATTCGCATTCAGTGGGATGTTGAAGCTGTAGCAGTACAGGGCCATGCAAACCCCACTTTACATTGTCGCCCCGTGGAGGGCCAGCCAGAGCCCTTTGGGAATTGACAGGTTCATCAGAAGAGGAAGACTTCAGTCCACAGTGTGATTGCTGTGTCATTGGTAACCAATCCAAATATGGCAGTCCATGTCGAGGTCCAAGGTGAGTGTCGCTGAGTGTAAGATGTTATTCCAGGGCATGATGCAGAGGGCAGAACCAAACTGAAACAGGCCATATGGCGGTGATGTATGCTACCACTTCAATCTTACCACCAGGCCAGATTCATCATCATCTTAGTCCTCTGATGTGTCAGGTGCCTCACATGTGGGTGGTGGTGTTTAGTCTGCCGCACTGTGTGGCAGTGACACTTCAGGGGGCGGAGATGTGGATGGAGTAGTAGCAGCAGCAGTCATCTGCGCCAGGCCGTGTGGCGGCAATGCCATGATGAGGATCTGCAGGGCATGGAAGATCCCACCTACATCTCGCTGGTGTGCAGCCGTGGCAGCAAATTGTTCCGCATGCATCCGCTCCATGTTCTCAATGATCCTCTGCATGTGCCCCAACTCCCGGCTGACATCGCTGGGGCCACTCTGACTAGGCAGTTGTTCTTGTCTCCGAGTCATGACTCCAGCGATGTCAGCCATGGATTGTTGGAGAGCATGGAGCGGACAGTGGGTGTCCGTTAGGGACTGTAAGTGGACCCTGATGGGACTTGGACACCCATGTATGGCATTTAGTTTGGCTGCCGTGAGGTCGAACCCCACCCGCAGCTGATCAGCCATCTTCTCCTGGCATCCTGACACACAGCATTGGAATGCCATGTGTTGTTTGTGGGGGTCCTGGGAGACAGCCGTGGTGGTGGGTGCTTCCTGCTGTGTGGTCTGTGCAGGGGGTGGGGTCTCCTTGATGCAGCTGGGCTGCCCTGCTCCTGGAGGTGGGGTGCCGAAGCTGTCCATGAGATGCTGGAGGGCATCGGTGTCGATGTTGGGGAGGTCCTCTTCGTCATCAATGCTGAGTTGTTGTGTCTGCTCTGCAGGAGGTGTTGATTCTCCCTCTGCAATGTGGAGGGGAGATGCAGATTGACACTGTGTTCACATGTATGTTCACGCATTGTACAAGTTTACTAACGGACTGCATGGCAATGTACATTGTGACTGTTTGTGAAGAGATGCCTATTTGATGCGGGACAGTTGACATTTCTACACCATCAGGGATGTGAGGTTGTACTTGTCCATTGTCATCTCACAGTTTCCTGCTATGCCAAATGCGAATGGCCATTTTCTACACACAAGCGGCAGCAGTTGTGTCCTCTGTTCTGTTGTGAAAGTGTTGCAGTTTGTACCACATCGTTGTCAATTTTGAGGTGCTCTGATTCTTATGTGTGTGTGCTGCATTGTGGGTAAGTTGCCCCTTCAGCTCTGATTTGGCTGGCCCTTCTCCCTTTCAGGCGGTGTGCCTTTGCCTTCTGTGCTTAAACAGTGTTGAGATGTTGCATAATTGGGTAAATTGGGCTCTTGGTGGGAGTTGGGACTCTTGGGCATGGTTTGTCTGCAGATGTCTTGTTGCCGTCAGGGGTTGTTTGTGCACATGGATGTGTCAGTGTGTGACCTGCTCCTTTCCGGATGTGGACCACACTCAGCCACCTCGGTGTCGTGGGGTGCAACATGTCATAATGAGTGGCCTGCAGACATGCTCATTGTCATGCAGTGTCACTTGCATTGTCAGTGGGGCTCACAGATCCGCAGCTTTGCTAGGTTCAGCACATGTGCATGGGTTTGTTGTGAGATTGGTGATGTGTGGGGAGGGCCCCCTCTGGGCACATTGTGGACGGGGGACTACTTGCTGTTTCTATGTGTGCTGCAGTATGGCAAGGAGATCAGGGACATGATCCAGAGTCATTGTAGTTGTGCATTGTGCTATACTTCATTGTGCAAGTGTGCCATTGTGCCCATCTCCCCCCGTCCCCCCAGTCCCTGGTGGTTACTCACCCTGTTGCTGTTGTGTCAGGTCATGTTGAGCAGTGACCGGTCCCCCGACTCCTGCCACCATCTCCCCACTGATGACTGTGGACACCATTTCCTCCATCTCATCCAGCTCCTCCTGTGGCGCAGGACTCCCACCCCCAGTCTGCATTGCTGCTTTGCGGTTGTTTGCGAGTTTCAGCTTCGTTTTGTGCTTCACATCATTCCAGCACCTCTTGAGCTCTTCCATTGTCCTCCTCAGCCCTCCGACTGCATTCACCTTGTCCAGGATGGACTGCCATATTGTATTTTTGTTGCCAATGACACAGTGGAGGTGACGAACAGTTGTAGATGGTGTTCTGCCACCTCCGTTATCAGGATCCTGTTTTCCTGCGGACTGAACAACGTCTTCCTCTTCTTCTTCTCCTTGCCCTTCCCTGACCCCGAGGTCTCAGGCTGGTCCTCCGTGGGGCTTGTAGGGTTCGGGTTGTCCTCTGTACTTGCTCCGGCTACCTCCATTGTGCTTTGCAGTTGTTATGTTTTTTAAATTTTTTTTATTTGCAGCTTTTATGGTGAGTTTTCCTGCCTGACGTGGGAATTGCAAGCCTGGCACTGCTTGTCGCTGATTTTTCTATCGCGGTTGGGCCCATCGCAACTTTTTTCACGTTTGGGTTTCCTTTTTTATCGCCGTCGCGGTAGTTATATCGCGGACATTTGAGGCATTATCAGGATACTATCGCATGTTACCGCCGTGTTGAGAATACGACGTTGACACCAAGTTATTTTCCCGCGATAGACGGCGATATGGAAAATTGCGTTAGCCTATTTTGGCGATGTTTATCGCACGTTCTTGAGAATATGCCCCTCAGAAGGGCAAGTTTTGGAGGTATGCAAAGCCTGGGCTAAACTGTTAATCTTGAGATGGAAAGCACGAGGCTGGAGATTGTGTGCATAGGGTTAGGTAGCCATCTATATTGCTCTCTGTGCCCTTTGCTATGCCTGCACATTCCAAGACACCATCCTACAATTATATTCCTCAAGATCAGGGGTCTTCAATCTGTGAGGCGCGACTGCCAGGGGGGGCGTGGAGACATCTAAAGGGGGTCGCGCATTCCCCGTCACACTTCTACCTGGAACTGCCTGGATCCAGAATCCAAAATGTTTGCTCTTCGTTTTGAATTCAGAATATGTAATGTCGGGTCTTTCACCCGGAATAAGGCACGGACGCAGATGGTGCGGGACAAGCTGGTTTATTACGGAGAGGGAGAAGGAGGGTGCTCCCCGTTCTGTGCCCCTGTACTAGTGAGCGCGGTGAGCGCGCTATCCCGTCTGGCACCACCGGGGTCACGTGGTTGCCTGACGACTAGACTGCGACACCACACATCTCCCCCCTTAACAACAAATGGAAAATACATACCATTGCATTAGCTTCGCCTAAGCACCGATTGCTTGAACAGTGGGTCAACCTTCGACCTATATAGTGGCACCTCAGCGGAGGTGCCGCGTAAGTGGGGCTGAGCCTGCTGCTATCCTCAGCGGTGGCAGGAGGACGGAAGGGAGGTGATAGAGAGAGAGAGAGAGAGAGAATGTGCGGAGGGTATCCTGAGGTAGGGGAGCAGGAGAGGCCTGGTGAGGATTTACATAGCAAACTCGCTATATCTCTTTGGGCGCACCACTATCCTGCCTGTGCGGGTGCGTGTGGAGGAGGACTGCTCCTCACCTGTTTTTCTTGCCTGTGATGAGGTCTGCATGTTGCTCTGTACCTGATTCTCGTCGTGTGCGGTGGGGGCCCTTTGCCTAATGTCTGGTTTGTCTACGTCATTGGTTTCTAGCGGTGGTGTGTGCTGTGTGGAATCCACCTTGTTCCTCACCCCTGTGGTTCCCGTATCACCCTCTGCCCCCCTCATAGTGACAAATTCTCTGGAGTCAACAGGTGGTGGGGCGACCACTGCGTCTGAGTCCTCTCCGTCGTATCCTGCCCTTGTGGTAATGCTGTCCTTTTCCCACTGGAGGACCTTGTTGCATTTCGCCATTCTGCAGTGTGACCACACTTTGCCATCGCTCAGTAGGGCGGAGCGGGAATAGAGTTCCCTGACTTGTAGAGGCTTGCTGAACTTGCTGTCTCCTTTCTTGGTAAGGTGGCCAAGCTTCACCCTGACCCAGTCTCCTAATGCCAAAGAGACCGCCCGCACTCCGTGTTTCCTGTCGTAGTTGTCTTTGTAAATCTTTTGAGCCTTCTCTATGGTGCTTCGAACCACCGCAGGAGACCATTTGCTTTGCAGTTTCATGTTCATCCATACAAGATTGTCCCTCATCAATGGTTCTCTTCCTCGCAGTATCATGAACGGGCTGTATCCTGTCAGTGTGGGCGTAATGCGATATGCCCATATCGTGTTTCTGATTTCTGTTTCCCAGTTCTTGCCTGCGCTGATGGCCGCTTGGACTGAGCCCATGATGACTCGGTTGAAACGTTCGGCTAGGCCGTTGCCGGCAGGGTGATAGACTGGCGTGTGTTTGGTCTTGATTCCATTCCTCCGAGTGAAGGCCGTCCATTTCTCAGAGATAAACTGGGGGCCGTTGTCGCATGTGATGACTGTCGGGATGCCTTCCCTCAAGAATGCGCCGGTGAGGAAAGCGATGACTGCATCCGTGTCCACCTTTTCGCATACTTCCACCTCTGGCCATTTGGAGTACCTGTCAACTAGAATGATAACATATTTGGGTACGCCCCAAGAGTCCAGAATGGGGCCTAATATGTCGACCGATAACTCTTCCCAGGGGCTGGTGAGAGTGGTGAACTCGCCCATCGGGGGCCTCAGTAGGGTCAATGATTTGTCTGTGTTGGCGCAGTGCGGACACGCACGTACATACTTTTCCACGGAGATGGCGTTGGCAGGCCACCAGTACGATTGTTTCAGTCTCCTTTTTGATTTCACGATGCCCAAATGGCCTTCATGCATGATGCCAAGGATGCGGTCCAATAGAGCTTTTGGGGGGATTACTTTGTCTCCTCTGAGTAAAAACACCATGTCGTCGCTGAGGGACAATTTATCCCGCACTTCCCAGTACTTTCGGGCCTCATCTCTCAAATGCTTTTTTTCGGGCCACCCCTGCGTGACAAAGGTTTTCACTTGGGACAGAGCAGTGTCGTTATCGTAGGCTGAGGTCCAGTCTTGCGCACTGATGATGTTCTCACGGTCGTCAGTAGTGCCACCTGGTACTCATCCCAGTTACTGGGGGTTCGGCGCTCCTTCCATGGCAGCGGAGCGGCTGAGAAAATCCGCCACCTTGTTCTTTTGGCCTGGCAGGTATTCCACGTCATAAACAAAGTCCAGGAGCTTGAGCGTCATTTTGGCTATGCGCGGGGTGGCTGTCGCGTGGCCGCTGGATGTTAGGACCTTTATTAACGGTTTATGGTCCGTTCTGAGGGTAAAACGGGAACCCCAGAGGTACTGCCCGAACTTTTCCATGGCCCAGATGGATGCCAACATTTTTCTCGAGGACGCTGAATTTCTCTTCGTTGGGGGCGAGCGAGCGTGACGCGAAGCCTATCGTGGTTTCTGTGCCATCTGTGGCACGTTGCGATAAGACCGCTCCCAACCCCTTCTCGCTGGCATCCGTTGTTAATATGCTGGGGGCAGAGCAGTCGAATCCTTGTAAGGGTACGGCTTCGCATATGTCCCTTTTAATGGTCTCGAATTCCATGTTCGATTCCGGCGTCCATTTGAAGGTGTTCTTTTCTTTCAGGAGCTGGCGAAGGCTGTGGGTTTTGGTCGCGAAATTTCGGACAAATTTGCTATAAAATTCCGCTAACCCCAGAAAGGAACGGACTTCCTCCTTGGTACATGGCCTGGGCACTGACTTGATGGCCTCCACATTTGCCTTCTTCGGGGAAATTCCATTTTCACCGATCTCATGCCCCAGGTATGTGACGTTGTGTAGACCGAACTTGCACTTCTCCAGTTCCGCTGTGAGTCCGTTCTCTGACAGCGTCCTTAATACCTCTCGAAGTTTGGTATCGTGCTCCAGTTTGGTTTTTCCCATGACGAGTATGTCGTCCTGGAAGTACAAGACGTTGCTGTCTTTGAATAACTTGTGCATCAGTTTTTGAAAAACCGACGCGGTGGAAGCCAGTCCGAATGGGAGTCACCGAAATCTGTAGCAGCCAAACGCGGTAATGAAGTAGGTCAACTTCCTGCATGAAGGGTGGAGCAGGATTTGGTGGTACGCTGCTGTGAGATCTATGGTAGAGAACCACTTGATTCCCTTGGTCTGGGCCAACAGTTCGTTGATGCGTGGCAATGGGAATTTGTCTACCAGTATGTTTTTGTTCAGTTCTCGAAGGTCAATGCACAGACGCACCTTCCCGTTCAGTTTCCGTGCCACGACTAAGGGCACCAGCTATTCGGCGCTTTCGATGGGTTCTATAATGCCATTATCTTCCAGCCGTTGCAACTCCAGCTGTACGGCTTCCCTACAGTTGAACAGGATGTTCCTTACTTTGTGGCTGACCGGTGTTGCGCCCTCTTTTAGCACTATCTTGTGTGTGAACTTGGAGAGTTGTCCGATAGTCCCGCCAAAGACAGCAGGGAAGTCTTTCTGCAAGTTGATCATGTCCGGTCCAGGAGGGTCATCTGTCATGAGCACTTGGGTTTCTCCTTTGGGGTTAAGTTGGATGCCCAATGCTCCTTGGTCGGCCCATCCGAGTACCGAGGGGTCTTTTTCTGCCACATATAGTTTGCCTGTGGTTTCCCTCCCTTTGAATTCAAACTATAGTTGTCGGAACCCTACCATGGGGATTCTCTCCCCTGTGTAAGTGACAGGGTGTACATCTGTGTGGTGTAGGTGGCTCCCTATGGTGCCGCAAAATCACTTTCCCAAATGTCCCTTTGTATGATTGTGAACGGAGACCCTGAGTCTGCCACCATAGATATCTGGACTCCCCCAATAGTCAAACAGGATGGCTTTTTTCTAGCATTGCAATCTATGCCCCTCACTTGTTCATCAATGCACAAAATACAATCGTCGTCACCATCACCCTCCCCCGTTTCGGGTTCTGATTCATACATGACACATTTCACTGATGAGCTGCTGGGCCTCCGTCTGCAGACTTTGCCAAAATGTCCCACCACCCCACAAAAGGAACATTTTACACAGAAGGCCGGGCAACGTTTGTCATTGGCCATGTGCGTGTGGCTGCCACACCTGTAGCAAGAACCCTTCTTTTCTGGAAGAGGTATGGTAGGCCCCGTTGCGTTCCTTGTGGGCCGTCTGCTGTTTCTGTATCCAGCCGTGGGGGCAGGTCTGTCACCGGAACCTTTTGTGTCGCTCACTTTACATACTGCGGGTTTACTTTCAGTTTCCTTATTCGCTGCTACCGCACATCGTTTGGACAGTTCGGCTTTTTTGACGATCGCTATGATCTCATGAAGGGGCGCTTCCCCACTCACCCACAGCTTTTCTTGGACGTTGGTGGTATGCATTATTATTTGATCACGCACTAAATCGTCATGAAGGTGACCAAATTTGCAGTTGATAGCCAGTTTCTTGAGTGCCGCGACATAGTCTTCCAATGTCTCTGAGTCACTTTGCTTCCTTTGGAAGAAATTGTATCTGTCTATGGTCGTGCAAATCACCGGCTGGTAGTGATTGTGTAGATCTTCTAACTCATGTTGGAACACGTCTTCATCCGTTGCGCCCCTCGGTTTCTTTACCATGTTCTTGTATACTCTCAACCCTTCCGGACCTAGATTGTGTAGTAGTATTTTCTTTCTGCGTTTGCTGGAGAACGCTTCCTCTCCTTCATCTTGCAGGGCCGATAAGTAGTTGAGGAAGTACCCCTTCCAATCAGCCCACTTCATGGCTGGCTCACCTGGTTTCGGGAGGAAAGGCACTGGGTTGGTGAGTGAGACGGTTTGGGCGCACATCGTAATGGGCTGGAATGCACTCGCAGGAAAAGATCAGCAACTGGGGCATACGTTGGTAACTGCTTGAGACAGAGGTGGCAGGAATAGTAGAGTGATGCCTGGATTCTGTGCTTAACTTCAAGGTCAGGTTGTTGATGGCGTCACAGGATCGCTGGGCGCATGTACTTCCCCAGTAGGCGTTGCGCGGAAGGTGACCGCGTGCAATGAGGCCAGTGCGCGTGTCACTATGATGCCCTGCGCAGGGCACACTGCGTGAGTATGCGGCGTAGGGACCAGAAAGCAGGCAGCAGTGGTGGTTGTCGCTATGCGGGGCGTTGTACAGACTGTATGGGCCACTGGACTAGTGGTGGGCACCCTCGTGTGCACGCCCGCACGTGGCACGTGATGTGGTCACCAGCAGCTGCGTAATTCGAAGTCTCATTGATGTGCCGCTATTGGTGGTGCAAGGAGTGAGGAGCGCGTTCACGCAGTCGCGCTAATGGTGTACCTCGCACTTGCTGGCTTGGAAGGCCGGTCACCAGATGCCTCAGGAGGGGGGGTGGCCGGGCGATGCGTACAGAGGAGCTTCACAGGCGCCACTCTCCCTCTCCGAATCTCCGATGCGATGCGCGCTCCCCGCCGTGAATGCGGTTCTGCGAGGCGCGGCTCGTCAGCAGACCGGTGCAGCGGGGTCCGTTTTCCACTCGTCGCCAGTCTGTAATGTTGGGTCTTTCACCCGGAATAAGGCACGGACACAGATGGTGCGGGACAAGCTGGTTTATTACGGAGAGGGAGAAGGAGGGTGCTCCCCGTTCTGTGCCCCTGTACTAGTGAGCGCGGTGAGCGCGCTATCCCGTCAGGCACCACCGGGGTCACGTGGTTGCCTGACGACTAGACTGCGACACCACAGAATAGTGCATCTCAATGTGCTCTCTGATTGGAGGACATCGTAAAAGAATACAACGCCATCCATGACTGTCCTCCAATCAGAGAGACTGCAGGATGCACACCAGGACATGCCGGGAACTGGGGCCATACATATGCACCTGTGGAATGAACAAGAGTGCATCAATATTGTTTTTGGCGCTGCCTTGCACCCTGTTGCTTTTCCTGGACTTCCTCGTTGTTGCTGCTGCTGTGTTGTTCCAGCTGGGGCCCTTTCCGTGCCGCTTCCTCGTGGCTGCCCCTGAAATCTGATCGCCTTGCTGTTTCCTTGTTCCCAAGGCAACCGAAGCTTCGAAGAACTCGTGAGTAAGCTGCCTCTTCCCCCTCCTTCCTCCGCATCCACCATGCCCTGCTTTTCACCCCTCAGACATACACACACACACACACACACACACCTCACCTTTTTTCTTTCAAACTATGTTATTTCCGAAACCTGGCTACCCCTATTACATTACAAAAATAAAGTTTATTTATGTTCACTTCCACTTTCACACGGACTGCATAAGCCCTATCTCTCTTATTCTGCGTGGTCCCTTGATTTCTTTTAAAGCAATTTTAACAGCATCATTCTGCCGGCACTTGGTGACATCAAACTACAGCAAAGGACTGAAATTATGTATCGGCTATGAATACATATATGGGTCTATTGTCCAATATCATGCATTAGGAGTTGGTGTTCTGTTAGCCCCAATAGATTATGAGATCGCAGTGATCTGGGTCTGGTGGCTCAATGAAATTTTGTACATGCTCCAGAACTTTCTCTTTGACCACATGGTGGCAGGTTCGAATTCCGGTGAGTCCACTTTGCCTTCCATCTTTACGAGGTTGATAAAATAATTTCTGTGGAGTTGGGTAAAAATAAACATCCATTATCTGTCAGTGGCAACAAGGGGCCTTCTTGGGGTGAGCTGGACACTCTGCAAATATGCCCATTATATAGATACCAAGTGAATGAGCATTCAGGCATCAGAGGTAAAACTGAAGAA
Organism: Calotriton arnoldi; assembly: GCA_963921515.1. Lineage (NCBI taxonomy): Eukaryota > Metazoa > Chordata > Amphibia > Caudata > Salamandridae > Calotriton > Calotriton arnoldi. The sequence continues at coordinate 1,325,608 of CAWUFW010004862.1, read as the reverse complement.
AGCAGCAGTGTGCCTTTGTTTCTACTTTGCACCGAAATGTCTTGGACTGAATAGTATTTATTGGCTAGAATGTATATCGTGGGGAAGGCATTTTAAGTTTTTAAATAAAAATCATGCCCAATGTTCAAGTACTGTTAGCCAAAAGGTGGATGGAAGACACACTGATGAGAAAGTTAACATTTTGATGGAGCCTCCTGTGCCTCAGAACATGCCTCCACTGCACTCATATTTTGATCTTCATTATTATCACCATAGATTCTGGCTGCATTATGAACAGTCTTTTACTAGTTATATTCTTTATTAGAGCACACCGCATCTTGCATCAGTGGTTCTTTAGAGGCTTTCCAGAGACCAAAAGATAATTTTGATACTGTGATGTAAAAGGCTCTTAGACTGCATGATCACTCTTCCTATGCCACGGAAGCAATGCTCTTCCTTTCAACGCGGATGAACCGGAGCAGGCAATTTCATTTGCTTCATGCAAACATAAATCAACACTCAAACTAGCCCATTATGGGAGATGAAAAAAAATTGTTGTCCTCGGGTAGTAAAATGTTTTAAACATGTGCAGTAACAGTCCACACATTTTACCTGGCCATTATTAGTCCGTAGATACCCAGAAAACAGTTTGGAGATTACTGCTTGCTTTATTCATAGACTTACTCATTTATCAAGTGAGTAAGGCGCCAAAGCTGATGAACACCTATTCTGAATATCAATTAAAGAGTGCAATAAAACATGCCAACAGTGAACTTTAGAGTTGCAGTGCAAGAAACGCAACAAGGTATAGACTGCAACAATCATATTTGTGAAACAGGAGACAATAGATGCAAATGTTTGCAATACTTTTGGAGGAAAAAAAGTGAAAAAAACAGATCACCAGTCCACAAAGGAGGGAGTTCATGGTCAGGGTCCAGAGCCTAAACGACTTTACTATCACAGCTTCAAGTGGACTTATTTGAATTGTAACCATTTAAGGATCAGTTTGTGCAGCTTTTTTTTTGTATGGAGTTTTATATAGCGCAAACTAGACCCGAAGGTATCAGAGAGCTTTACATGAGCACCAGTTACGTTACAGACGGACACATTCATTTTTGTTAGGCATGAGGAGATTAAGTGATTTGCCCAGAATCACAGAATGTTGAGCGTCCCTGCAGAGACTCAAACCCGGTTCCCCAGCTCCGAGGTCGACCGCCCTAGCCGTTAGGCCATATTCTCTCCCCAGTTTGGTGTGATAGCACTTGGCACAACACCTAGGAATGTTGTCTAAATGTTCAAGACACCAGGAAAATCTCAGTAGAAGCATTCCTACTCTTGTGCATGGCCTGTAGATCATGAAAGATACCATATCTAAAATATGATGGATTGTCACATTGCTCTGTACTTTAAGTTGCCTCAAGGTTAAGACCTGTATCTTAGTACTGTAAAAAAGGCAAGCAAGTGATGTAATGAAAATAGTTTTAAAAAACTATGGACGGCCTTCACACATGCCAGGAATTGGGTACAAACTACAGCAAATTTGTATTTTCTGTTACTTTGCAGCGTATGGGCTCACGTATATTAACTAACTGATGGAGGACATTATGAGGTTGGCAATTCTGTCATTTAGCGTACATCGAAGCAGTTCATTTTGGGACATACATTTTTACACGATTAAGCCTGTAATCTTCTGGTGACAACTGTACTTGTCTGTTGAACAGAAGTGGTGGGGATATGAACATGCCAACCCTCAGGGTTGTATAAACTCTCAATCGTTTGTGTAGGTTCGTCACAGAACTTGTGAGTAAGCTGCCTCTTCCCCTGCCTTCCTCCACATCCACCATGTCCTGGCTTTTCACCCCTCAGACACACACACAAACATATATGCACGCACACACACATTCTTATTTACAAGAATTTTCCTGAAGATGTTTCCCAGAATACTGTATTCCCCCTGGAAGATATGTTAATTTAAAACAGTCAGCTTTCTACTGCTGATGGCACTGGTTACGTTTCCAATATCTCTCTGTTGCTACCCTCACCCCCTTTATTTTCACACTCACCCTTTCCCCACTGCTGTCTTTGCCATTCCTCTGCTCTGCCCCTGCTATTGCCGCTCTCCTGCTTCTGTTTTTGTCATGCTGGCTTGAGGAAAGCCCACAAAGGCTATCCCGGGCCCCTGGGGGCCTTGGGGGGAGGGGGGTGCTGCACCACCGAAAGGAACAATCTTTTCAAACAAAAAGGGTTTTTTGAAGACAAAACTCAATTGTGTGTTATCATTGGCTGGATTCCCCATATTTCATGTGTTGAATACTCAGAGACATCACGTGTTGTGTGCACTCGGGCCCGAGCTCTCAGGGGACTAGGGGAGTGCCTTTTACTTTCTTTCCGAGGCAGGGTTTGGGCAGTGCAGCTGTGGTGCCGGCTGCAGGTGCTCTGCCTGCTTTAGAAATGGCACTGCCATCATGCAGCTGACAGAAAAGCAGTGTGCTTGGTGGGGGCTGGCGGGGGACATAACACTGAAGGGATGAAGGGGAAGAGCCCAGTCTGTGTGTGATTATTAGGTATTGAGAGACCGGGCCAGACATACTTTAATTGACAGAGATGAGAGGGATGGAAGGGAGGGGGTGGGAGAAAAGAGGCGTGGGTGAACTGCTCAACTCTGCACAAGACCTCCAGGGTTTTAAGGAACGACTACTGCTCCCGGCCAGGGGCTGGTGAGCTTCTAATGTGGCAACGTATTCCTGTGGGGTGGAAGGCCCTTCACAAAGGTTCACTAGACATCTTTCTGTTGTTCATTGCTGTATTTTGGTTATAAACTGGTACTGATGAGGTGAAATCTTTGCCCAGTGTTACCGTGTGTAAAAAATTTCAAAATAATGAAGCAATACTATCCCAAAATGTGCCTAATCACATAACATTATTTACATTTTCTTTCCACACAATTTAGTCAGCTCTGCTGCAAAATTTGGTCAATCCCTGCCTCATAATTACAGTTGCCCTGCCTATAGGGCAGTCTGGCAGTGCCCAAAGGGGTGACCAGTCAGGTCAATGAGTGGGTAATCTTTTTTTAGCTGCTCGCTGGCCTGTTTTATGGTCTGGTGGACGGTTTCAATCTTGATTTCTGTGCTACTACCACAAATATTGTCTGCAGGAAGTACAAATGCATGCAGTCTACCATTACTTGCAAAACACTTATACAGCTCAATCCATTACAAGTTTAAAACTGCCCTGCTTTACAAACAAGGGACTCTTTTTTAGATCTCATATACACTGCCCTCACATGCAGTGAACTTCATTGTCCACTCCGCGGTATATCCCTTATAACTCAGTGAGCTCCAGTGATGAGTGAGAGGGGAGGCGACACTTGGTGGCACTAGCGGAAGCCAGAGAATGTCAAGCTGGGCGCCAGGTTCAGAAATCATGTCTATAGGTGACAAAAGTGTAGATAATTTTTGCAGGATTTCATCTCAAGCTGTCACGAAGGAGAGAATGGTCAGGCACCAACCTGTCAGGGAGAGAGTACAAACTCTTTGAGTGGAGTTTTTTTGATTGCTAGATAGTCCTCATCAGAATACAGCAGGGAAGTCTTTATGACCACTGAATGTGAACTGTGCCCCACACAAGTCAGAAACCACGAGGAGAGGTAAGCTATCTTCAGGCAGTTCTAGCCAGGTAGTCAAAACTCTTTAAGTCTGTCTTTTGCCTGTAAACTGAGCTCTTCACTGAATGTGAATAAATGGAAATCAGAATACAAAAATAGAATTGCCTGCCTTAGGGGCTGCTCCCAGTATTGGGAATCTCAGATGGTACCCCTCCCACACTGAGGCAAAAACCATCTTGTTTCGTATGCTATGTTTTTAAAATTCCAAAGCATAATTGATACTGCACACATTCTCCACGTACACGTTTGAAACAGGCGACCCAAACATTTGAGCAGTATTTGTTTGAGGCCAGTGACCACCCCCTGTTATGTGTGTTAGTGGTCTCTTGGTGCATCCCCAGGTCAGCAGAGCCTGGAGCACTGCTGGCAAATCGAAACAAAAACAAATTGAGCACCCCGTGGTCTTACAGTTGTCCAATGCATTATGAGTGATTTTGGGGCAAATAGGATGAGCCAGAGGGTCTAACAAAATGGCAGAATGCCACCAGTGTCCACGTATGTACGGACTTTCATTTCTTCAAGAGAAAGAGAGATGAGAAAGTGAGGTTAAATACAAGGAAGGAGATAGACTATGAGAGCAAAGACAAGAAAGTCAACAGAGGAATACAATGTATTGTTGAGTAGCAAGAGTCTGCCACAACAGCCTACATTTTTCTGGCAGGGTTTCCAAGTTAGCACCGCAAGGCTGGCTTTTGCTGGATAGCAGTGGTCTTCCTTCTGAGATCAATTATGACATGGAAAACAACCATGTAGTCCTTCTATCTTTCATGAAGAAGGTGGCAGGAGATCAGGAGTTGGACTAGCCTCCATAGAGAGAACTACAATAATCAATTTGAGCAAAAACAGCAGATTTTTAATCTTATTCGCAAGTAAGAAGTGTATTCTAAGCATGTCATCCACTCATGTTACCTATTGCTATCAATGTGCACTCAAGGGAAGAGGAACCTTGGTTAAGGCCCACAACGTAGCTCATGTAATGAAAGCCAGGACCAGCTGCAATTTCTGTTTTAAGCATGTGGAAGGAAGATTTTTAAGACATCTTGAGGACTGCAACAAAGTTTTTTTTAAAACAAGCAGTTTCCTGCTGCCAAAAGATGGTAGTGCACTCAAACGAAAGGCCGAAACAGATGGTGAGAAAACAGCTGCAAAAAGTAGGAAGTATGATACCCTCCTACCTGGACTTTGGATTCACCTGCCTCACTATAAATGGTGAAATTAGGCCACAGTGTGTGGTTTGTGGCATGACCTTGGCTAACGAAAGTCTGAAACCAAACAAATTAAAGCTCCACTTGGAAACTAAACACAGGTCACTGGTAGGAAAGAATACAGATTTTTTTGCCACAAAGCTGGGAGGCATCATTCACCAAAAAGACGCTGTGAAAAATTTGGTCTCCACGCTAACAAATGCCTTGAAAGCATCTTACCAAGTGGCGTACCACATTGCCAAAAACAAAAAGCCTTTTACAGGTGGGGAAAAAGTGATTCTTCCAGCAATGCTTGACATGGCCAGCTCAATGCTTGGTGACAAAGCGGCGGAAAAGTTGAAAATCGTACCCCTCTCAGACACAACAATTTGGCACCAAATCTCTGATATGTCAGAGGATATCCACAGACAATTCCTAGCACGCTTGAAATCGAGTTTGTTTGTCTTGCAATTGGATGAAGCGATTGGCTTATCTAAGGAAGCTCATTTAATTGCTTATGTCAGATACTGCCACAAAACTGTAATATTCGAAGATTTTTTATTCTGTAAACCAATCAAGGGACAGGCAACAGCATCAACCCTGTTTGATATTCTCAATGACTTCCTGTGCTCCAATGGCTTAAAATGGGACAGCTGTGTTGGGATCTGTACGGATGGTGCTCCTTCCATGTGTGGGGCTAGGGCAGGCTTAAAAGCCAAAGTGTTGAAAGTGGCTCCTCATATTCTATGGACCCACTGTATGATACAACAGTAAGCCCTTGCTGTCCAAAACATGGATAGAGAACTTGGGGATGTGTTGAATTGTGCTGTAAAATTGTTAATTTCATACAGGCTCACCCCACTAGAGCTCGTCTGTTTGCAGACATCTTTGATCAATTAAATTCCTTGAATTTGTCTTTGCAAGGAGCTGAAAGTACATCTTTCATAATGTACAAAAAATATCTGTTTTTAAGAAGAAGCTGGAGTTGTGGAGAAGACTAATTCAAGATGGCCGGCTTGAGTCTTTCTCATGTTTGGCAGAAGCTGTTGAGGGCACAGGATATGAAAGTGCTGCTGAGGTCATAAGAAATCACTTGACTACTCTCAGGGACGGTTTAGAAAAGTACTTTCCTGAGGATATTGATCATGACAATGATTGGGTCTTTCAACCTTTCCAAGTGGATGTAGGTACTCACCTCCCAGTGCACCTTCAGGAAGACCTAATTGAGGTCCAGAGTGACCGCGTTCTCCAGCAGCAATTCAGCAAAATGTCATTGGGGGAATTTTGGCTGAAAATGTCTGAAGAACATTCATGTTTGTCAAAAATTGCTGTCAAAGCTCTTCTGCCTTTTAGCTCATCATATTTATGTGAGACTGGGTTCTCAGCATTGGCAGTATTAAAGACAAAGTACAGTTCAAGACTTGAGGTGGAGCACAACCTGAGGATGGCAGTAGCAATAATACATCCACAAATTGACCGACTCTCTGGAGAAAAACAGGCATCCCCATCACATTAGTTCAGAAATGTGTTATCATCCAAATAAGTTTTGTCAAATTATGTTTTATTTGGTAAAAATAAAGTACTGTTGTGCATTTTTGGCCAACTCTTTTTGGAGACTTTTTGTTTGAATTGTGTAGTAAGCCTGTGACTCCAAACCACAGTCGCCCACAAACCTTTGCTTTGCTAAACACTGTTTAATAATATTTCCCCACCGTAAAAATGATTTGCTGTGGGAACTGGGGGGTGTTTATGCTTGTCGATGATGAGGAGTACCAAGTTGTAAAAAACTTTGTCAGGAGGGGGTCCTCATGCCTGAAAATTTTGACAGGGGGGTCTCGGCATCAAAACGTTTGAAGACCTCTGCTCTAGATCAACTCGAAAAAATGGTACCATACCATTGCTAGATTTTGGAAAATTATCTATCGATTTTGGGAAATTTTCTCTCAATATCTACTTATCATTCATATTTATTTATTTAATATTTTTTCTAACAAACACACACCAGAGGCTTACAGGTAATTGGAAAACAATAGAGATTAAACATGCAGAAAAATATTTATAACAGAGCGGGGCAGCAATGGAGAAAGAGTAAGTATTTCATGTAGGCAGGACAGGATTAGATGCACTCCTCTTGTAATATAGATTTATATGTAGTCCAACAAGAATGCTACCTTAAAAAGACTCATCCTGTGGAATATTCTGGCAGTGGACTCTCCAAAAACCATGACTAGAGGATGTTAATCATGCACTTGAGGAAATAGGGTGTGGCGAGATCTTTAGTCATCCCAAGAAGATATCTATTGTACAAAAAGCTAAAGTATTAACTACATTCACGTCTTCCAAATAACAAAACTGGGAAATAGCTGAATTAATTAAACAATCCATGAGGCCGTGTGTACCTTTAAGATCTTATAATGGCACAGATTAATTTCTGGACTGGGTAAACAATACTAGAGAGAGAAATCTCCTGGCCAGTGTCCGATGTAATTTGCTTCTAGAGTTTCTCTCATCTCCATTAGGCAGAAGCGATGATGTTTGACTATACTTTGCTCATGTGACAAAGCATCTGTGCAAACCTGTATGCATTTTTTCATTGGTAGTTGTTTTTAGCAAGATCATAGGAGGAAACATCTGATTACCCTTATATTCAGACTGGGCCATCGCAGGCCTGCTTTCTTTCATTTATTATTTGCTGACTACCCCATTGTCTTCATGCTTAGTCTCCTGATTTGTAGTAAGAGTACAGAGAAAATCAACTCTTATGGGAGATTAAGAACCGTTTTGTATTTCATTTGTCCATTCACTTTACACCAAACTCGGGTGAATTTAGATGAACTTTTGACATTTGTCTATGTCTTGTCCAATTTGTAATAATGTGGAATACCTAGTTAATCTTATATGTAGTTTCTAGTTTTGTTATACTAACACTAAAAACAAGAATGCTTATAGAAGATAAAAAAAACTGACTTTGTATTTGCATGGTTCAATAAACCAAGACTGGATGGATTTGGATGAACTTATTTTTGTTATTATTGCTAATTTTTCTATTTTATACTTGATCATGGCGTTTTAAATCTGTGTTTTTGAGTTTTTTTAACCAATATGATTATTAATGAAAAAAATTAATTCAACACAAGTGCTGACATTTTTTAACACGTTAGCAGTTAGGGGTTATCTATTGTTCATAGAGTTTCCATAAATATAACAATCTCTATATGGGTACTTCTATTTCACTGAAAGCTTAATAAACTATACACTATTGCATGCCAATACACTGCTTGCATAGAAATAAAAGATGCTTTGAACCGGACCCAGACAAAAATATCATTTAGTCAGGTGATTGCTATGCCACTCACACAACAGACAAAAGCATTGCCCATGTAGATTTACCTCAGTAATGTGTGTGGTTGTAGTGGTGGAAACGGATTCCGATGTGTTGGTCTGTGCACTCATCAAAACACGAGGCTCACTGTCTCCGCTCCCACCAGCCTTTGGGAAGAAAAGCACATACACAATTACGGAGAGAGATTTGAAAGAGTAGTCTAGATTAAAATCTTGAAGAAAGCCATCTGTCAGAAACCTGGGATCATGGAAAGACATACCTCATAAAGGGAGTGATTTTTTAAAACACTAGTCGATTAAAAAACAACTAAAGTGAGTAATTTGCCTGCTGTGTAAAGGAATTCTATCAGGAGCATGAGATTCAGAAATGTAGTTTAATTTAATGCAAGATTAAAGCAAGAGTGACATCTACAAGACACACTAAAAAGACGAGAGAGGAACCACACATTTGACACCGATTTGAAAACAAATGTACTTTCAGTAAGAAAAATTGAGTCATTTCCATAGGAGCAGAGTGGATTTGTGTGATTCCTCCAGATCTAGCTGAGAAGAAAATATATTGTAAGACAGTACTATGTTATGCAATCGTAAATTGTAAACACTACTGTAAAGGAAAGCTTGTGGTGAGTTTTCTACTACCGTGAATATTCAATGATTGTGTCTTGTATGGCGCAGCCAGCTCCAACAAGGTAGTTACCAATAGAGTATACATAAATCTATAAAAACACTACACCAGGCTCCAATTATAAACATTACAGGACTACAATCAATGGATTCAATACCAATGACTTGAACTTTTAGAGCTCCCCTAGATGCAGATTTAGGTTACGAAGATGAGCAACGCTATATATATATCACCCACTGAGACAGTTTAGCAGTACCACTTTGAAAATGCTGATGATGCTTAATCCAACTTGGAGACAGAGAATGGAATAAACACAGACACAACACAAAACTAGAGTACCAGAAAAAGGCATGTGCCAGCATTGTGGCAGGACATAATTTCGTGTCCACTAAAACATGCTGTTGGAGCAAGTCAAGTTTCTCCAGCACCACCGCCTGTTGTCGATCCGACCTGTTTGAGTACAGCAATGACCATCGGTTATGAGTAAGCAATGGGATTGTCCTTATTCTAGTTATGTCAAAAAGAGAACAGAATTGCATTGGTGAAACGCTGAGGGCTGAAGGAGACTCCATTGTCTAGAGAACTATGTTCATGCCGGAGGCAGGGCATTACAATTTTCAGCACTGGACAGGCGTTTATAGCTGTACACAACAGTCCACGAAGCAGGATGAAATGCTGTAGAGGACACGTTTGGGGCTAGCTCCTCAACTCAGCCCACGATCGCGAGCGATCCGTTTGCTGTACGGCGCTTTGTCATTAATGTAGCCTGGCCAGCGGCAGACTCAGGGCGGCAGTTGAGCAGTGGGCGGAGGGGGCTCCCTCCCTGGTGCAGGCACGTGAACAGCAATGACAGACATAGGAGTGCAAGGTCGTGAAATGTCCCAGAAGGAGTGTGATAAGGCACTTCTATACCCCTATAAACTCTCCCACAATGAGAAATTTCAATACATACAGTACAATATATTGCACAGAGAGTACCTCACACCTGCACGCTTGCATAGAATATATGGCACTGCGCTTACTTGTCCTTGATGTGGCTCCCAAGATGCTGATATTGCACACACATGCTCTGGATTTGCCCGGAGGCACAGTCGTTATGGAGGGTGGTCACAGATGCACTGACAACCATCACGGGGAGAGGGAACCTATACACTATGAAGGTAGGATTACTCGGGTTACTCAAGCGCAGAAAGGCGGGAGGTGCCACTAATCACTTCATTGAACTTGCATTACTCATAGCTAGGAAAGCCATTGCAATGAAGTGGAAGGATGCCCACCTCCGAGACTTCCTTATTGGTGTGCGGCCACACTGAAATGGGGTAAGGAAGAATCGGTTGCGCACCGTAGAGATGACGTTTGCAGATTTTGCAAGGTCCCCATATCTTTGGAGTGGAACACGCTACTACACGAGCTATAGATCCTCTCCGAGGAGTCCTGAGGTCTTGAAGAGGTTGGGGGCTGTAACACCCAATGTAATCCGTCATGTATCACAAGGGTCTCCAACTATCCCCGCCACCCCACCCCTGCCTCGCCTGAACTGTTTGCAAGCTGCCTTTTCTGGTTTGAACAATACGTAGTTGTTATCTATCAGAAAGGAGGGGAATGAACCACATAAGTCTCAATACCAGAGTCTCAGAACTTTTTTGGAGACCCGCAACCACACGTTCACAGACTACGGTATATTGTGGTTCGGTGGATAGCGTCATCATTGGGACTTGTCACTTGAGTGTCTCATTCTACAAGTGACATCGAAATCTCCACCATGAGGGAGACTGTCTGGATGTTAACAGTGGTGAGTTTATCTCCTATCCTTTTGCTGAATCTTTATTCGGGGAAAAGAGTAGGATAGGGATAAGTCTAAAAACAAAGCGGTGTTTAGTGGATGAGTCATTGGTCCACGAAACCTAGTGGTTGGGTTGACATGTTGCAGCCTGGAACATCCCCTACGAGTCTATGGCCTTCGTCAGGACCAAAGCAATATATATGGAGGCCTTATACGTCAGGGCTTCCCGGACAGTGTGTTATTAGTGAGTGGAAGCACTCACCCATCTTCATTAGTGAGCACACTTTGCTCCAGACGGAACGTGGTTATAGGTACGTTCTTTAGGCCTATAACTGTGAGGGAAACAAAGGAAAATTAAATGCATGATAAAGCTAACATTGCCAATTTCCCGAATTCACCCAGTGTGACACTGAAAAAACCGTGGATAGCGAAGTCGCTGGTGACGGTGTGGTTATCTTCCTATAGATACACATTAGCGAATGACAGATAAAGCTAGGGGGAACAGGGACACTGCCATGCTCTCACTCTTGGTAAATGTATATAGAGAACTGTGAGGTAAAGCATAGCGCTCTCTCTGTTAAATAATGATGATAATGTATAGATAAATCATCCCAGCGTTCAATATTGGCAAATATGCTGGCAGAACTAGGGGACAAAAATGTCTCTTAGTAATTTAAACAAGTGGAATGATAATACTAGGCTGTTTGAAGAACCCAAAATTAGGGTGGGGGCTATTTTTTTATTTTAAAAAAAATATATATATATATATATATACTGCTTCCTTAAATATGCATTTCATTTGCCTCATGGTGTGGAGAAATGTAGAACAGGGGTTTAAGCCTGAAGGGAAAATGAAATAAGTAAGGCAAAAAATCTATATGCACTTTTAAATTGAAACTAAACCATAAAGGGCTGAATTCTATAATCTCTGTCAATTGCACTTACTTTGTTTTAAACTATCCTGCACAGTGCTCCTGCATGCATCTCTGCAATTGAACGTTGAAGGTGGTTTGGAGAGATGCAGTTTTTATAGTTGGTTGAGATTAGGTTGCTGCAGGCTCGTGTGGATGGATAAAAACAATGTTTTGTGATCAACTGCTGAAAAGGACCGTAAATCATTGTCTGAAGTGAAAGTTACAATTGAGAAACATTTTTGTTTATAAAAATGAACTCTCAGAGATGTTTTTGTTAAGAGGAAACTGTTGCTGAAGTTGCCGTAATGTGATTCATTAATTTCTGGGAGTTTCAAAAAAAGGTCTAGGATTTGTCCCCACCCCTACCTTGGACCAATTCAAACTTCATTGTGAAATAGCAGAATTCTACTAATTATGAAATTGAAAACTTTTTTCAAAAAAAGGTAAGGAGACCCTACCCTCAGAGGATGACATAAACCTTAAAAGGAAGTCCACTTTTGTCCACCCGACTCTTCTGTACCAGTCAAGATCCTTGCCTTTGAACAGGCCATTTTTAAAGAAGTAGAGACTATTGATGGAGCAAGAACTCACAATGATACTTCCTCGTAAGCAATCCTCTCATAATATTAATTAAACTTTGTAATGTCTTTACTAATAAATGCATACACGAACACAGTATCCAAGTGAAGCTTGCCTATGTGTTTAAACTAATAAGTAATGCTTGTCTAATCCAAAATGGCCGCTAAAGTGCGGGAATTCCATTGCGCATGTGTCAACCATATCACGTGGTATGACGTCTTTCTTTGCTTGGAGGGAAAACTTTGCTTCTGCGCAGTGTGTGATAAAATGGCTGCTTAATGTTTTCACGTGCTAAAGCTTGTGTGTATGTTGCAATTAAAACTGTGGTATTTTAATGCTACTAATGCGGGATAGATTTATAATTAAATAGGAATAGAGTAGAAATAGGGGGTATACAGTGAAGACATTTATTTGTGATTTTAATGTTTTCTCCTTTGACTTTTATTAGTTGGTAAAATGGGGCCTGGGTTAACGGAACGGCAGCTTGAAGCCAATGAGATGTGCGCATGCGCTCTGAAAATCAAGGCACAGCGATGAAGTCAACTTGGACGACATCCAAGGCCGTGACCTGTTGGCCAACTCCACTACATCCGCGATGTTCTTGCAAAAGCAACATTTTATATACAATTTGTATTAAACTTTGTCGTGAGACGGGTGGGAAATAAAGCAAATGTATTAATTGTGAGGGGCGGTATTTTAAAACAATGGGCTTAAAGAAATTGAACTAAATTGACATGGTGTGAGGATCAACCCCCTGTCCCCGTCCAATCAGAAGTAGTGGGCCCATAATTTTGAAACATTAATGGGAGGTACCTGGGTGTAGAAGGGTATAATAGATATAGAATTAGCTAATTAGTTAGCGTTAGCATTGGCGTTAAGGCTGTCAGCTTTGAGAACCACGGAACGAGCTGATCGATTGCAGACTGAACCGCTGTCCAGAGAGGTCCTGAAGTGGGGGCGGCGGATTCCATTAGAAGGAAGACACGAAAGATCTTGAGGAGGAGCGAAGTGTCAGAGAGGGGAACGATGCAGGCGTCGTAGATAGAGAGGTCACCTGTCCTGAACCTGGTCCGGAGGTCTTTGGTCTTCATCCTTCCTGGGACCTATCTTTCAAACTCCTTGGCCTAGGGGTTTGGTTCTCACATCTTTAGGTAAATATAAATGCAACCTTTAGCTGTGCTGCTGTCTCTATCTTCTTCTTTCTGAGGGACCGTCATTGATCGATAATTTATTATTAGTATGCTTCATCCTTGATATACGATTAAGTATTATGCGGTTTTGTAATTTACTCTGCTAAATCTTTAGATAAACATTTTAAAACTTCCTGACTCAGTGATTATTTCAGGATTATGAATTGTATTGAATGTCACTCATTTTAAACTTCCCAAATATCAAAGGGTCCATTGGTAAGTCATTACTCTTCAATCAGAAAAGTAATTGGTAGCAGGGATATTGATAAAGAGTACAACTGACCCACCAGCGGAAATTGCTAGCGTAGTATGAATGAATTGGCCCAGGTGAGTATTCGGTGTATGAATGCTTGTTGCTAGTAACCCGCTGGATCACTATCAACAAGACACAGAAGAAACCATTCTATAATATTACCAAAAAGGAACAAACTGCACTTGCAGAACTGAAAAACAATGAAAATATGGTTATTAAATCAGCTGATAAGGGTGGAGGTATCGTCCTGTTGAAACTATCTGACTACCAAACACAATGTACTACTTTACTTTCAGACCGTAGATACTACAGGCTACTGACTGAAGATCCTACACCACGACTATGAAGGACCGTCACCATCATGCTAGAAGAGGCAGAGGTTAACCACTGGATCTCTAAGAAAGAAGCTGACTATCTGTTGGCAAAGACACTAAAAATACCATACTTTTACTCCTTGACAAAAATGCATAAAAACAAATTGCCACCACCAGGCAGCCCAATTGTGTCCAGCATAAACTCTATCTGGAACCACTGTCGCAGTTTGTGGACTATTTCCTGAGACCCATTGTTCACAAAACCACCACGCATCTCAAAGACATCAGGGATCTCCCTAATCACCTGAAAGGTATCACATATGATCAAAACACTCACCTACTTTAGACTTAGAGAGCCTATACACAAGCCTTCTGCAAGATACCACGCTGCAGACAATAGAAGATAGTCTCTTAACGAATGCATGGCACTTCAAAACATCAAGGCATTTTGTCTTAGAATATTTCTGCCTAGCTCTGACAGAGAAGTTTTTTTAGTTTGACGGGACATTATATCTGCAGACTATGGAGAGCACATTTGCCCCAAGCTTGGAAGGACTCTATGTAAGTGCCTTTGAAGACAAGCACATCCTCAATGATTCGAATCCCCACAAAGCCAGGATACAGTTTTGGAAAAGGTATATTAACAACATTTTTATAGTCTGGAAGAGCTCATCCGAGGACATTTCAGGCTTTTTAGGATAGCTCAACACATGTGATGAATTTCTCAAATTCACATGCACATCGCCTAAAAACACACCTAAAACTAAGACCTTTAATAAACCAATTACCAAGAATAGCCTTCTCTCCATCAAAAGCTTTCACCCACGCCCACTAAGATTGAACCTCCCCTACAGTCAGTTCTTACAAATAGGATGCAGTTGGAGCAATATAGAGGATTATAAAAAGCAAGCCTCAGCACTACAGGAAAAACTGAGGGTGAGAGACCGGATTACCAACAAGTGTCAAAAGAGAGCCAGGAATCAGAACAGGAATAACCTCCTGAAACAAACAGAGAACACAAAGGATAATGACATCCTCACAGGTTTGACCACCTACTGCACAGTGTCCAACAGCATTAAGAAAGCCATTAACAAACATTGGCATATTATAACATCTGGATCTCTAAAATCGCCAAAGCCTCGATTTGCCCACAAAAGGAGTAAAAACATGGAAGATAGATCTCTTGGTACATACATGACCACCTAAAAAGAAAGAGAAAACAAATACAATGCTCACAACCTGGGGCCTACCACCTGTAGCAGGACAGTATCCCTGCAGGTCAAGTGCAGTGTGCCTTTTGACAAAAGTAACAAAAACCCTCACATTGAGTGAGAACTTGGAGTGGACTCTAAAACGACATACAAATTGCAACACCACCCTCGCCATTTACATGAGCCCATGTCAATGCAGACTAAACTATATAGGCATGACTTGCCGCAAAGTCAAAACACAGATTGGAGAAAAACGTAGCAATATCAGATACAAGAAAGCCACCACAAGGATGAGTAACCACTTTCTCCCTTCTCAGCATACAGCCAACGAACTTGAATGGGGGGTTTTGGAAATATTGGATGAGACTGACGGAGATGCCGAAAGCATTCTCTTTCAAAAAGAACAAAGAGGGTCTACCATCTTAGAACATTCGATTTAGGACTAAATGACAATGTCCCCTGGTTAGAGTGCAGTCAGTAATAATAAAAATATGTATGAGCCATCAAGACTAGTGACAATATCCTGTGAGTTTGGAGAAATCATCCCTACAGTTTCTACTACCAGTAAAGGTGACCATATGCTGACAACAGTGGCTTTCGCTCTTGGGCCCACAAGCAAATACAAACATGCATAACACTGTATCATAATTCTGAGAGACATAAGTTAACCGTATAGCATTCCCCAGAGAATGTTCACAAATCTCTACTCTTGAAGATAAGCTTTAAATTACATATGTGATTACCTTCACCATGAAACAAGATTTCTACTGTTCACCACCATCAACAATGGGTGACCGTATCTTGACACCAGCTACACTAGCTCTATTTCTTTTCTGCTCTTGACTCTACAAACTAACATACATTCAGATCACATAGCTAAATAGAAGAAACACAAGTTAAACCTATAGCACTTATTCAAACATGCTCATGAATCTCTTTTTTATGTACACAAAAAAGCCCTATATTTGAACTGATTTGCCCATGAGATTTGAAACATAGGGCATCTGATATGGTTTAGAAAGTCCACTTATGCATGTCGCACTCCTATTTTATTTATAACATGCCAGCAAATATTCTGCATGTATCTCCTCATTATATCTACAACATAAGGGCAATAGAGACTTCCCAAGACCTTACCAGCATGTGTGCATCTGACACAGCTCACTCGTAGCAGGAGTCTTTCTTTCCTTCCTTTTTGAAAATTTCTTTTTTTGAAACTCCCAGAAATTAATGAATCACTGTATGGCAACTTCAGCAACATTTTCTTCTTAACAAAACATCTCTGAGAGTTCGTATTCAATTAAGGTCACAAAGCAAGCTATAAAAACTGTGTCTCTCCAGACCACCTTCAACATTCGGTTGGAGAGATGCATGCAGGAGCACTACGCATGACGGTTTAAAGCCAAGTAAGTGTAATTGGCACAGAGTCCAGAATCCCCCTCTTTATGTTTTAGTTTTCAATTTAAAAGTGCATATTGATTTTTGCCTTACTTATTTCATGTTCCCTTCATGCTTAAACCCCTGCCCTACATTTCTCCACACCATGATGCAAATGAAATGCATATTTAAGGTAACTGTACCTTTTTATTTTTCAAAATAAAAACTTCCCTCCCGGGTTCTTCAAACAGCCTAGTATTATCATTCCACTTGTTTAAATTACTAAGAGACATTTTTGTCCCTAGTTCTACCAGAATGTTTGCCAATATTGAATGCAGGGATGATTTATCTATACACTATCATCATTATTTAACAGAGAAAATGCTAAATTCTCAAATTTAGCTGAAATAAATCACGTTTCTCACGTTTCTGTGTGGGAAAGTTGTGGGATCACCAGGCTGACACAAATTTCCGTGAAAAATCAAGATCACATATTTCCCCTGTCCCTGACTGGATCCTAGGGGACCTCCCTTTTTGTTTACTGACACAAATTTCCACCACCCAGCGTTCCCCCAGGTCTCCCGATAAAAATGGTCCTCACTTGTGTGGGTGGGCCAAGTACCC
This sequence comes from Calotriton arnoldi, assembly GCA_963921515.1. Classification (NCBI taxonomy): domain Eukaryota; kingdom Metazoa; phylum Chordata; class Amphibia; order Caudata; family Salamandridae; genus Calotriton; species Calotriton arnoldi. Next base: position 1,308,569 of record CAWUFW010004862.1, on the reverse strand, counting down.
GTGACAGGCAAGGGCCCAAAACGTATTGTGGAGACATTAAAATTACCTATCACAAAATGTGATTTTTTTCAGCTGAATTTGAGGTTTGCAGGGGATTCTGGGTAGGAAAACATTGCGGGGTCCACACAAGCCATACCTCCTTGGACTCCCCCTGGTGTCTAGCTTCCAGAAATGTCTGGGTCTAGTAGGTTTTCCTAGATGGTCGCCGAGCCCGGGGCCAAAAACCCAGGTGCCCCCCTCGCAAAACAAGTAATTTTGATGTCTCCACAATACATTTGGGGCTCTTCCCTGCAGTGGGTACTTGGCCCATCCACACAAGTGAGGTACCATTTTTATCGGGAGACCTGGGAGAATGCTGGGTGGTGGGAAATTTGTTTCAGCTCAGTGATTCCACAACTTTCCCACACAGAAACGTGAGAAAAATATGATCTTTTCAGCTAAAGTTGAGGTTTGCAGGGGATTTTGGGTAGGAAAACATTGGGGGTCCCCGCAAGCCATAACTCCCTGGACTCCCCCGATGTCTAGTTTTCAGAAATGTCCGGGTCTGGTAGGTTTCCCTAGATGGTCGCTGAGCCCGGGGCCAAAAACCCAGGTGCCCCCCTCGCAAAACCAGTAATTTTGATGTCTCCACAATACATTTGGGGCTCTTCCCTGCAGTGGGTACTTGGCCCACCCACACAAGTGAGGTACCATTTTTATCGGGAGACCTGGGGGAACGCTGGGTGGTGGGAAATTTGTTTCAGCTCAGTGATTCCACAACTTTCCCACACAGAAACGTGAGAAAAATATGATCTTTTCAGCTAAAGTTGAGGTTTGCAGTTTCCTGCCGCTAAAACGGCGATAATTTTATCGCCAGTCTTGCTAATATGCCCCCCAGTTTTCAAAAATTTACAAGTTTGCTAGGTTTCCCCAGGTGCCAGCTGAGCTAGGGTCCAAAAACCTCAGCTAGGCACATTTAAAAACAAGCATTTGCAATGCAATAGGTCTCGCCTTTGGGACCTTATATGTATTTAGCTATGCAGCACATTAGCCTGGGCGCTGAAACATCTAATGTTCTTTAACATGGAAGGAAAGTAAGCACCAAACTGCGTGACACACCAGGTATGGGAACACATGGAGATAAATATTGCCTTTCAGCGGGAAAGGGTATAGTCTAAAGCTCTGTTTCTAATATAAAATTAGGGCCTTCGGTGGTCATATCACTGAAAATACAAGATTTGAAAAAAATATTATTGTCTACGGGTGCTCGTGGAAGACAATTTCTATGGACTGGAATCTAGAGAATGCTAAAATGATTCTGGTATTTTACTGACCTCTGCTGGTCGTTTTCTATCAAGAAAGTTAAATAGAGGCAGTTGCAGAAAAATATAAAAAGAAAGTCCCTCAGCAGAAAGCAATTCTGGTATTTTACTGACCTCTGCTGGTCGTTTTCTATCAAGACAGTTAAATAGAGGCAGTTGAACAGAAAAAAAAGTCCCTAAGCGGAAGCAGACAAGTCCTAGGGCTGATCTCCAGAGCCCACAAAGTACATACACATGTAAGTATATAATAAGTTTATACTAAAGTATATACAAGAGGTCTCGAATGCTCGACCTAAAAAGGGTCAGTTTTCACTGGAAAAATGTGATGTGCCCACGTTGTGTTTTGGGCCGTGTCCTGTCTCGGGCACTATGCCTGCCCACACGAGTGAGGTACCATTTTTATTGGGAGACTTAGGGGAACACTGAATAGTAGAATAAGTGTTATTGCCAATTGACTATCTATGCATTTCTGCCCTCCAAATGTAAGACAGTGTATTTTTTACTCTTTATATTTTACCAAGTGAATTGCTGTATACCCGCTACACAATGAAAAACCATAGCATGGCGCAGCTCAGTTATTGGCTCTGGGCACTTCGGATTCTTGGAGAACCTACAAGTCCTATATACCCCTGAAACCATAAGGGTCCAGTGGACATAACGGTATATTGCTTTAAAAAATCTGCCATACTTAGAAGAAGTTACAGGTGAAAATGCAGGCACAAATGGCTGTCTTTTTTCAACTCGTTTTCAATATGTTTTAATTTCAACTGTTACTTTCTATAGGAAAACCTGGAAGGATCTACATAATGACCCCTTGCTGAATTCAGAATTTTGTCTAATTTTTAGAAATGTATAGCTTTATGGGATCCATTATTGGTTTTACATCAATTTCTACTACTAACTGAAAGGTGGTTGAAAGCACAAAAAATAGGAAAAATAGGGTATGTCCCACTAAAATGCCAAAACTGTGTAGAAAATGTTGGTTTTTTGGCAAAAGTCTGCCTGTTCCTGAAAGCTGTGAATATGGTGATTATATCACCGCAAACACTTTGTTGATACCGTTTGCAGGGAAAACACCAGATGCTTTCTTCTTCACTCTTTTCCCCCAAACCCCCAAATTTTGCTGTATTTTGGCTAATTTCTCGGTCCCCTCCATGGCAATCCACAAACCCTGGGTACCTTTAGAATCCAGAGGAAGTTGGAAAAAAAGGATGCTAATTTGGCATGGATAGGTTTGTGGGGAAAAAAGTTATGAAGCCCTAAGCACAAACAAACAAACAAATAGCCAAAAAAGGGCTCAGCATTGGGGGGGGGGAGGCCCAGCAGTTAAGGGGTTAACTGCCTCCAAACCGACTTTTAGGAGATGCCCTGATGCAACCAATTGAGATACATCTTAGTTGTTGCGTGCTTATTTTCACATTGGGTGGAGGCCTAGCTCACCAGGAGACCTGATAGTCTGACAGTTGCCAAACTACCCCTGGGCGAAAGTGATCCTGTGATTTTGGATCCCAGTTCATGTTTAATCATATCAAGGGACTCACTTCAAGAATGAGGTGATGCAACTACTATGTATAGCCATAGGGATTCACCAGGGATTCCATTGTAATTACAGACCATCAGCCTCCGGTGTTGTAGAACAGATAAAAGGCAAAAATGGCTGAACACATGTGTTTCAAGCTCTCTCAGTTGGCCAGATGCACTCACATTGGTACTCATAAGCAAAGTACTCCATGCAGAAGAGGCGCACTCTTCCCACATGAAATGTTGATTGGAAAAGTAATGAGAATTCCCTCCGTTCCATCAGCTGCGCTGAATATCACAGATGACCTAGTTCGCGAGTACTGTAAAGCAGCCGCGGTCCGTGCAGGTAACATCGGTGGGGCCGAGTAAGGGGGGATTTCGAGGGACGATGCCAATGTAAAATTAAATAAATAAATAATTTTCCATCGGCATCGTCCCTCGAAATCCCCCTTACCCGGCCCCATCGCCCCACCGCTGTTACCTGCACGGACCGCGGTTGCTGTAAAGGATTGACTGATGAGGTATGTTCTCTCTCTCACAGGGCTGAAATTGCAACACCAGCCGTGAAGACTGCCCCCTGCAATGACTCTAACCCCAGTGACTTGGTTCTCGCCACAAGAAATGTTTGCAAGTCGTGTCTGGAAGGACGTTGGTCAGGGCTGTATCAAATCATCTTAGTGATCGACACCGTCATAAAGCGTGAAGGTTTGCCTAACTGGATTCACACTTCACATCTAAAGACAGTAAAGTGGGAAGAGGAAGAAGGGGAACCAACATCCACTAATTCCTAGAGTCCACCTCGATTCAAAGTTTCTGAAGCATCAGACGACGAAGGAGAAGGTCAGCAAAAAAAATCCTCAACCCCTCACACCAGAGTCTCGATCTGTGAGACCATACTGAGGTAGAAGAATCCTCACCAACAGCAGTGAGCCGAGGTCATAGACTGAGACTATGGAAATGCAGAGAATTCATATAAACCTGGAAAACTGAAACAAAACAGTGTGAAGGGAGCTCCTCTGGAGCTGAGAACGGAGCTGGAGAAACTTCAGGTGAAGCTCAGGCCTCTGACAGTGAGCTAGTGTCCTATGAGCCTGAGATATCCAGTATCACAAAGGAAGAGTGCAGTGTGAAAGAAAGAGGCCAAATACTGAAGGTAGATGGAAAAGGGTGCTCTGTAATGAAAAGAGATCGGAGAAAACTGATGAAGAACATGAAGACCAAGAAGATAAGACTAGAGAGAGAGAGAGAAAGAATGAGAACTCAGTTGGAAGGACACAGGTCCAGATTGGACTTACTCAGTGAAGAACGACAACTAATCAGATGACCGACAGACACTGACGTACCTCCATGACATGAGCCAAATTAACAAAAGGCATTCAAGTTACTCAAGACCTTCTGACGAAACATGACAAAAGTCAATGGACGGATTAGCAAGACTAGGGTAACGATAAGAGGACTATATAACCTTAGGCATCCGGCTGACATAGGGAATTGCCACGGTAGACTCTGAGATAGAGTAGAGACCACAGGGTAGGAATAAGAGGACTAACGTGTAGCCAATAATGCATTCTAATACTTTCCTTGATCTGGTGCAAGAATTGTTGTAACTTTGGTGATTGCCATAGTAGTGTCTGTAGTTGGGGGGATGTTAGATTTCTATCTCTGGGAGCTAAATGCCTCCCCAAATGTAATTAATGTAATCAACACTACAGCTGTAAACCAAGAATTGCATGTAGGTAAAAATTTTCACGTTCCACAGTCTGGGAGTATTTACGATTATAATGTTTGTTTCCAAATGTTGGCTGAATATGTACATTTAATGAAGATTAATAACTGTTATGTCTGTTCCTATCTTCCAGCTTCAGCTGCAGAAGGCTTTTCTTACTTTCACTTGTCTTTCATTTGCTTTTTCCTGTAGCTTGTTTCTGAATTTATTCTGTCATCAGTGTTCAATAAAGCTGTTTTATTCTAATTAAACGTGTCCCCTTGAGAATGTCCCTGTGTCAAATGGTTAGAACATGTATATTTAGGCAATAAACATGCTTATCGATTTTTCAAAGAATAATAATCGACTGGACAAGAGTGAGTATATCATGGAATCTTTTACCCTGCTGACTAATGCAAACCTCACTACTGCTAATGTGCATGAATTAATCTGTAAACTTAGTCACATTGAAAGGGTTTTTGTAGACAAGCTGAAAGAGAAGCATTAGAGAGAAAGAGGAAAAGGTGAGTAAAAAGGTTGGACTAGATCCAGGGAAAGGCAAGAGGAGAATAAGGGAAAGAATTTACACCCAAAGTTGAATCTCGACTTGGCCAAGAAAGGCACTTTATGCAGAGTGTGAAGGTAAGAAGGGAACATGACTATCAAGGATGTAAGATGGAGCGAGTGCGATCATAGGTACTGCAAAAAGGGTAAAGTGTTTGCAGAGCTTTAAGTGAGCACTATTTGTGTAGCAAAGCAGCATTCATTCAGTTGCCTCAAAAATGGTTAGGAAGCTGTTATGCGGCTTTAGTTTTCCCAAAAATATATCACACGAATGATGTGGATGGAAAATTACACCAGTACCTAAGGAGGAGTAAGCGGATTTTCGAACACATCTTGAGTGACATTTTCGGAGCAATTATTCCCTCAGTGGGAGTGGCACTGAACGATGTAAAGATTATAAAATTATCAATTTTCATAGATAGATTAGCGACAAATAGCAGGTATTTTAACAGGATTAACAATGAGCTGCTTGCATTACCACCCATGATCATTCAAAAACGTCTTGCATTAGACATGCTTCTTGCAAAGGGAGGCAAAGTTTGCAAGCTAATATGCGCTAAAAAATGCTGTGCTTATATACCCAAGGTACACAATCAGATTAACAGCTATATTGCTAACATGAGTAACATCACCCATAAGTGAACTAGAAGAAACAGGTGACTGGGAAGAAATAGGGACTGTATTTAGTTCCACGGAGAAGGGATTTTCCCAAAATAAATGAATGGCTAGAAAGTGTAAGTGGAGGAATACTAAAATTGCTTTTGAGGCCTACCTGCTCCTTGTACTAATAGGTAAGGCATGCATGCTTCTCTTTCTCAAAGGCTGTAGCAAAATTTCATCAAAAGGAGGGTTGAGCTGTGGGATAAGAAGGGTGTCAGCAATGAGCGAAAGAAAGAAGAAGAGAGCAGAAGTCAAACTAGAAGAGATTGGAAGTTATTTATATGATAAGATAAAGGAATTGAAAGGATGCAAACAAAAGAGTCCCAGGCTACTGACTACTGTTTTGTGATAATCTAAATAAGTGTGTGATGATTGGGGCATCATCGTTGGCAGGGAGACTGTGGAAGTCGAAACATAAAAATCTATGTCAAAAACTGTAGAAATGCTGCTTTACGGTAATCAGGCTAATTTAGAGTCTGGCGTCCATCTTTAATCTTACGTTGCACTACACGAAGTGATTAACTCGTTGTTTTAGTCTCAGCTTGAATAAACATTTACTAGGCTCCACGAAGCAAGCTAAAGACATTACTAAAGGTTCTGAACAAATTGTGACAAATTGTAATTTCCAAGTTTGAATTTAGTAGTCTCAGGCTGAATAACATATTATATAGCCATTGTGTCCCCATGTAGTAGACAATGTGAATATAGAATCCCATGTGGTGAATGTAATAGTGAGAAAATCCTCGAATGTATTCTGTTGCAAATGTTTCTCTTTAATTGATTTCTGTTGGTTAAGAGCATGAGAACAATGTACTAAGGCTTTGAATACATATGCCTTTTGTCTAAAATGCTATAATAAAATGTAATTTTGGGAGAAAAGGAGGAGTCCTTTACTCCTCTTCGAAGGCAAATCGTTCAGGTTTTGGTACTAAACTCTTTGAGTTTGGGACTCTCTGTTTAGTGGGCTTAGCACTTTAACTTAATTTCTAGTTCAGTATATTGCAACTCTGCCTTGTAGTTTAAATAATTTGGAAGTTAATTTTTTAACTTGAGATCTTGGTGTCTGTCCTCACTGAAAATCCATTGTGTTTGCATGACAAGGCATTAGCAAATTCTCCCAAACAAGAGAGATGGGCCCACCAGGGACCACCAAAGTCTGTATTGGGACTATACCGCTCCCAGTCCGAGACAGCCAGCGCTCACAGGGCTAAACAAAGAGAAGTGTGAGCTTACGTTCTGACATGTCCTATGGGATACTTTAAAAGCAGTGATACTGGGAGAATTGATTTCACAGGCAACAAGATGCAACTGGGAAAGGCGGAACAAGAGGAACTTATTAGAAAGGGATTTGGAAGAGTGCACAAACTATCGGGTTCCCGTAGATCTGCCATCCACATTCACTGGCCAGGAAGCAATTTAAAGCATTAGACTTGGTAGGGCGGAATATGCCCTTTATGTTTTCGACAGCCATATTATAAAGAAGGGAACAAAGCTTGGAAACAACTAGGCTACAAATGACATGCTAAGCAGCAGACAGGGACGATAGACTAACTGTGACGGCAGGGGAAATTATACGCTACAATCAAGTGATAGGAAATTCATTCCAATGCTATTATACCCAAGTATGAAAGAGGATGCAGCAACAAACAAAGCAGGAGACTTTTTTACTTTCAATTGATGCCTAGAATGCCTTTGACAGAGTTCACTGGCCCATCCATGTGGAGGCACTCGACAGGATCAGAGTTGGTCCAAGATTTAAACTTGGATACAGAGTGGTTTCATTGACTCGGTGGACAAAGTTAGAATTATAGGGATTTTGTCCATCCTTTTGGTGTGAGTGGAGGATTGAGACAGGGGTGCCTGCTCTCCACTCATCTTTGCTCTATACAGGGAGCCTGCAGAAGAGAGTATTAGACCCTGGATAACCAGGGGTGCATTTGGGGAAACAGCGTATAAAATAACACCGTATGTCGACGATGTGCTGGTCATGTTGTTAGATTCCCGAGATACGTCCTGGCCCTTCTACAGAAGCTAAAAATATTTGGCCAGACCACCGGGTTTAATATGAACACCCTAAAATCACAAATAATGAGCATAAACATTCCACAAGACATGCAAAAATGCCTTACAAGATTATCCCCATTAGCCGGGACACAACAACATAGCCTCTGCCTCAGCATAAAAATATGTCCCACCATAGACAAAAAAATTTAAAACAGTGCACTGATTTACTGGAGACAGCCCACAGAGATCTACAGAGTTGACAGATGAGGGGTTTGCCCTGGTTGGGATGCATTGAGGTGGTCAAGATTTCCTTGTTGCTCAAAGTTCTGTACATGGCGCCAACAGTGCCTTTGCAGCTTCTAGACAAAATACAACGGTCTTCAGAGCAATTTATATGAGATGGAATACACCACGTATATCGAAAAGACATGCATATCAAGCATTGCATGAGGGTGCCTGGGGATTCCCTCTCTAATGCAGAAATATATTGCTGCACAACTCTGATACATAGTAGATTGGCATCACCTGATCTCAGAGAAATAGTGGTGCTTTATGCATCGAGCTACTGCAGGCACTCATGTATTGAGGATTTCCTGCCTGGATAACAAGCATAGACCCTGGGCACCTATGCCTCCGGACTACTGAGAGCACAATTGAAATATGAGAAACCGTAGCTGTTTCCAGGAGTTTAACTGCTATCCTTTCCCCAATGACACCCATAATAGGTAACTGAGTTTTCGCCAGCTGTGAAAAGGACAGAATACACAGACTGGCAGCATGTCAACTGTAAACAAGTGGGAGACTTTCATAATACTGAGAGTATTCAATCCTTCGAGCAACTGAAACAGGATAACAGTCTCCAGGAGAAGGAACATCAGCATTACTTGCAGGTCCGGCATTGGGTCACACTCCCCTCATATGAGATGCTGATAGCAGGCCATTAATACATCACAAAACATGATGACAATCATTTACTGTGTTATATTATGTGTATTTGTAAAACACCCGATCACCAGCAAGGGTATCCTTTAGCTGAGCAGGGCTGTGTGCCTAGCCCTGCCTATGATAGGTTGGTTAACTGAAAAGCCAGGTCTTCAGCTTCTAGTGGAATTCAAGAAGAGAGAAGGAGCCTCTGATGTGGAGTGGTAGGTCGTTCCACGCTTTAGGAGTGAGGTAAGAGAATGCCCATCCTTCAGATCTATGTATGAGCGAAATGTGTGCTAGTAGAAGTCCTGCCGAGCGGAGAAGTCTGGTTGGTTGGTGGAAGGAGAGGTTACTGTTCAAGTAGGTGGGGCCTGAGTTGTGTAGTGCCTTGAATGCGTGTGTGTGAGGAGTTTGGATTGAGCTTGATTATGTATCAGGAGCCTGAGTAGTTCCCTGAGGTGTAATGTGATGTGAGTTCTGTGTGGGAGGTTGAGTATGAGAATGGCTGCCGAGTTCTGGATTAGTGACTCGCTGGGTGATCTCAGCATAGAGGGTGTCCCCATAGTCCAACTTGGTGGTGACTAGGGCCTGAGTGACAGGTTTTCTGGTGTTATTTGGGAGCCATTTGACGATCTTCCTCAACAGCTTGAAAGTGTGGAAGCTGGATGCAATGATGGCGTTGAATGTGCAATCATGTTCAGTTTGCAGTTTATGATTATTCTGAGGTTTCTTGCGTGGGTTCTAGATGTGGGTCTGAGTTTAGACAGCAAACTGTTGGAGTTCCATGGTGAGGTGTTCTTGACGAAGATCACTACCTTCTGTCTTTTCGGTGTTGAGTTTTCAACCAGTTAGTGACTTGGGTCATGCAGGCAGTGGACTTGTTTCTTGTGTTGGGGGTTTTGTCCGAAAGGAAGAGCATGAGTTGAATGTCATCTGCGTAGGAGAGGATGTTGATGTCATCAGAGTGGATGAGGTTGGCAAGAGGGATTATGTATGCATTGAAGAGGGTGGGACCAGAGGGATCATGTATGTGTTGAAGAGGGTGGGCCTCTCAGACATTTACAAACTTCTACGGGAAGCAGTCCCTTCTTGCAGGTCATCAGCACATCAGAGGTGAGAGGTGGAGCTAGAATGTTCCGTGTCAGCTTAAGAATGAGAGGCCATATATACTAGGACATGGATCTCTGCAACAAGCCGCACCGGTAAAGAGGCACTCATAAAAATGGCGCAAACTTTGCACTATACACCCAAGCGGGTCTATAAACGGTATCCTGTGAGACTGGTGGAATGTTGGAGAAAATTTGGAGACAAGGCCACACTTATCATGTAAATGCACTAAAATACATTGTTATTGGAAGAGGCCCTTGCTTGTATCAATGCAATATTTAATGCAGACATTCCACAATTCTCCACCTACATTGTACTGGCCTTCTTAATTAGGCTCTCCTTTCTCCTGAGATCTGTAAGGGGCATCACTATGACCGTATGCATAGCTAGATAGGCCATTACAGCACTGTAGACGGAAGAACAGGCACAGGAATATGTGAAATGGCTTCACAGGCATTGAGAGCTACTTGACATTGAAAATCTCTCAAACACCTTGGAGAAACGGAAAGCCCAATTTGAGGGAAATATGGGGACAGTGCACTGATTTTCTATCAACGAAATATGGAGAGCTTACCTAAGAATCCTTCACATTACACACACTCATTCAACCCAATAGACGGATGGCACTCGGAGCGGGTCTGCCACAACGCTAAAGAGGCGAAACACTGGGATGGAATACTTGAATAAAAAGTGCTAAAGACACCGCACATTGCAGTCAAAGATCAGATGTGGGTAGGGAGAAGTGTGGTGGGGGACATTGATGGGTTTTTCATAATCTTTTCACTCTGTGTTCTATAGCTTTTATAGTTACTGTAATCAGCTTATCAAATAACATCCTACCAGCCTGTCGATGCAGGTAGGAGTATGTGATAACGTAACTTTAAATTTTCAATAAAAAGATGTAAATAACAAAAAGCAAGCTATACCTACTGCTACATCTGAAAACTAATTTGCTAGAAGGTCAATTGCAGATTGTCTTGACAGAGTTGAATATTTAAAAAATGGGTTTTAATATTCTTTTGCACATTTCTAAAAATAATGAACAATCAATTATTAAATGGGTGGATGTGCCTTTTGTATTAAATTGGCAAATATATCCAGCTGGCACGCGCTTGCGCAACTAATGTATAATATAAATGAAAAATGCTAATGAAGATGAAATATATATATGTGTGTGTGTATTAAAAAAACAATGGGGGTTGCCTGGGGCCTTATAATGTCTTTGAGGGGGGGCACACCCCCTCCCCAAATTAAAAATACATCGACCCCCTCCCAAAAAATAAAGAAAATAAAGCAAGTATGTGAATGTGAAATGAGCTGAGTCATCACTGCTCCAGCTGGGGAGTGCCCCATACTGTGAGGTCATTGTTATACTGCTGCTGTTCAGCCTGAGTGTCTGTGTGAGAAAATGTTGGTGAATGGAATGTTCGTGTGTGTGAGTGTCAGTTGGAGATGGGCTGAGCAGCAGTGAGGCTGCTCCTGGTGGGGCTCTCATCCTTGTAACATCTATCTTACAATAAATCTACTTGGAAACTTACCTGGACTACTTATCTTTTCTACAACATATTTTGGTGACGATCTGGAAAAGAACCTGCGTGTTCCACCTGATGAACTACTGAAACTTGCATCCTGAAGAAATTTCAAGGTAAAGAACCTCCTAAAGCTATAATTTACAGACTTAAAGCATACTGGCACCCCTGAGTGAGCCCCACCAGTGACCCCTACACCGGTCGCCCACAACCCAAAAGATGCCAGTTCCTGCTGCCTGCCTGCTGTCTTGCTTCCTGCCTGTTCTGCTGCCTCCCTGTCCTTGAGGAGTTGTCCCTGTCTTGCTGCCTTGGAACTACTTTCTTTCTCGCAACGCGAACGTGCCAGCTCCCCTTGAACTTTGATTTTACCTTCCCTGCTGCCTTGGTTGAGTGTCCCAGTGACTTTCTGTGATGCGCAGTAGCCTTCAAGGGTATGACCTGCTGTTTTTGGATTCTGGCTACAGCCAGTCATGCCACTTCGAATCCAGCTGCGTGCCCTCAGCTTTTTATTGCTTGCTTTGGTGCCAACCTGACGTTGCGCCACTTTGAAGACATCCTACTGTATCTGTTTCTTGTTTCAACTCGTTGGCACCCCCAGCTGTCAGCATCTGCATACCCGGTGATCCGGTACTTTTATTTGATATGGGGAGGACTCATGCCGGTGTCATGTATGTATTTCTTAGGTACTTTCCAAACCTTTACTTTTGCGCCTCTGACTCTAACTTTCCCATGGCAGTTGAACCGCTGCCTGCCTTTTCAAATTTGCCTCGAGCTGACATGCAGAGCGCGTGCAGCCTTTCCTACATATCTCCATCGTTTCCCGCACGTTCCTTCGACTGCGATGTTGATTGCTGCCTCCAGACGCCCAGCTGCTTCAACTTGCTGTGAGCCACCCGGAGCGTGCCGCCATCTTTTGGTTGGCAGAAGGCACAACTTTTCTTTATGTACTGTACTGCAGGTACCACCGAAGGACTTTGTTTTTGCCAACCACCTTGTCGTTTACCTGCAGTAATAAAGTTATCTCACGTTGAAACACTGCGGTATTGGCAGTTCAACCGGAGCGTTTGTTGTGAGACTAGCCCTCAACCAGCTACCTAGGATTTGACATCGGACGCTTTGCACGGCATGGAATCTTCGATGGGCATTTTACTACATTGTTTTTTTTCTCGCTGGACTCTACGCCTCAATTACCGGGGCCCAGTAGTTGTTTTCCTTGCCTTGGGGCAAATTTGCTACATTTTTGAAGCACTGAGCTGCGTTGTCTGCTAACACCAATTCGTCTGTAAGTGGGTGCTGACCTCCCTTCGGGGTCATTTTGGCCTTTTCTGCAACGTTTCGGGTGAGGTACCGCTCATCATAGTTGCATCACATTATTTACAGAACTTTGGCATTCTGATGTTTATATTGTTCTTCATTTCTGCACTCCTTGCTTCCAAACAATCGCTTATTCCTACTGTGTGTGTTATTATTTTCGCCATGAGTTATCTTGTGTAGTGCTTTGTTTTCTACCTTGCGTGTATTTTACAAATGTTGCATAATGTTTGTTGGGAATTGTGCAATAAGTTGTGATGATGCTTCCCACTTTTACGTGGTTACGGGTTAATGTTGAATAACCACTCATTGTGGTACGGATGTATTGTGTTTGCTTGAGACGGGTGTCTTTTAAAGTGCTTAGTATGCGTGTCTGCATGAGTCAGATTTGACATTCTGTTGTGCAATTACTTACCTTATATGCAGTTACTTTCCCTATGTGCATTTACCTTAGTCCTGTGTGGAGTCCCTTCCACACATCACAATCCAAATTTTTGTTTGGGTGGAGTTTTACTTGTTCTGGGTAAAGCTTTACATTTTAAGTCAATTGATGCGTGCTTGATTGTTTATGTGTAGACTGCCCTCTACACACCTCACCCTAACTTTCTGTTGGGGGAAGAGTTTTGCGTGCTTACTTTATGTGCATTTACTTACGTGATTTCAGATTGCTTCTTGCTTTGGTCTGCATTGCATTTTTGCTCCCTTGGAGGTCAAGGTTTTCTTGCTAGATTTGGGTTTGCATTTTTACTCCCTTGGGTGTCAAGGCTTCCTTTGCTAGGTTTGGGTTCGTCCCTTGCACGTCAGGGTTTGAGTTGGGAGTCCTTTGGTTCTGTGTGAAGCCCCTTCCACACATCACACCCCAATTTGTTGTTGGGGGAAGATTGCTACATTTGTGCTTGTTTCTATGTTCTGTGTGGAGATTTTCCACGCTTGCATACTGTTTTTCTTTTTGGTTAGTTTTCTTTCACACTTTTATTGTTGGTTCTCTTGTGCTTCTCGTGTTTGCCTGGCCAGCTTGCACGATCCTAGTACTTTGGTTGGTTTGTTGTCTGTGGTGTGGAGTGTTTGAGGTTTTTTTTTTTGTGATAGAAAGGCGGATGGTGGTGTGGTGGTGTGCATGAGCCTTTGTACTTGTGTCACTGTGTTCCATTTTTAATTTTTCATGCTATTCTTCTAGAAAGCTCTCTTCTTATCTATTTCTTGCTTTGTTCATAATGCCTTTTCAGTTTTCCTTCTTTTCCGTTGCAAAGAAGGGGGATGTGTTTCTACAACAGTCATAAACAGTGCATGGTTGAGGGAGCAAGTTATAGTTACTTTAGTGCACAAGTTATAGCTACTTGAGATAACTATAACTGGTGAATGGGGCGCCAGAGTGCCTGGCTCCAAGATGCGTACTTTTGTGAGGTTCCCTGTGTGAGGCAGCTCATCTGAAAATTCATCGGTGGCTGGAGTTCCACCTGCGTGCCTCCGTGTGTGGGGCTGCTTGGGGCCAGACCGTTCCTGAATTTTGACTGCCACTTGGAAGGAGCTACCGGAGACAGCATGGAAAGTGAAGATGCAGCTTGGCCCAAAATGGCAGCCCCATATTGCGACTGATGCGGACAGGGCGGAGGAGATCAAACTGTAAATGTGGATCCCCAGTGGCTGAGGAAGAGGCAATGTAGAGGCTGTGGCACCTGGGGCACTTGCAGTAGGTGACAGTTGTCCCCTGGGGGCACTGTGGCATATGTGGCCATCAAGGTGAGGCCACTGGGGGCATTGCACAGATGGTGCTGTTCCAGACGCTGGCAGCTTGGAGGCAACAAGTGGCCTGCACAAGCTCCGTGGTGGAAATGTTATGCCTGCGGGCAGAGCCCTGCCTACCACCCTGACAATCTGGCTCACTGCAGTTAGGCTCTGAGGACCTCCAGAGAGTTTCCCACTGCAGTGGGGTTGCTGTACACTAACCATGGACTTGCACTAGCCTCCCCCAAGAACAGGGCATAGCTGGTGGCCCACATGGCAGAGAGAGAATCTGTTGCATCGTGGGGCCTGCACAAGCTCACTAGCTGAGACACACAGCGGGAAGGCGAGGACCGATCCTTCATGTTGACAGCCCAGACCGCCGCACCGTGGAGCCAGAGGCTTCCAGAACAGTAATTCCTTACAGTGACCATTAACGAAGGGCTTACAGGTTCTGGCACTGCCAATAAGAATGAGCGCCGTGATCACCTCAGGGCAACATAAAGGAGAGGAAAAGAGGATCCCCATAATTATGCAACAGGTGCGCACTAAGACCCGGAGGAATATCCCCAATGGCACTGCTTTGACCTGCCAAAGATGGGTAAGGGGTGCCCAAGAAAGCCCAAACTCCCCTTCGAATCACTAAAGCCTGGCAAGGGGCAAGACACAGAGGGGCCGATTCACAGAACTAATCTGAGATAAAATCCTAAACTTACTACTTTTGGTATTCACAGAAGGCATTTAGTAGTAGTAAAGTTAGGAGTCCTAACTTTACTACTACTAAATGACTTCTGTGAATACCAAAAGTAGTAAGTTTAGGACTTTATCTCAGTTTAGTAGTAGTAAAGTTAGGAGTCCTAACTTTACTACTACTAAATGCCTTCTGTGAATACCAAAAGTAGTAAGTTTAGGATTTTATCTCAGATTAGTTCTGTGAATCGGCCCCAGAGGAACCAGACATTAAGAAAGTCTGGCTACAAATGCAAGAAAACCTTACGGTCATGGACAACAAACTAGATATGCTAACCAACAGAGTGGACCAAATGACTAGTAACCTTAATAAGCATGAGAAACGGCTCACAGCTGTTGTAACTCGTGCTTCCACCCTAGAAGGTGACACTTTCAGACATGGGGACAAACTCCTAAACATGGTCAAAATCTTACACATCATCAAAGCCAAAAATGAAGACCTTCAGGCCTGATCCATGCACAATAACTTGTGGATAGTGGGCCTGCTAAAATCTATGAAAGTATTTAATATGTCAGAATATGTCAAGCCTCTTCTTAAATCACTATTTGAGTCAGACAACGAGTGGCACACCGATCACTTAGGCCTAGGACCCTCCCCGGGAGCACCGCCTCGCTCAAATATTGCCAGGTTGCTAAATTTCAAAGATATAGACACAGTCCTGCACTTAGCACATGAGAAACAGGCACTAACACACAAAGGTAACTCCATCGCAATATTCCCAGAATTTACAATGGCGCTACAGGAGGCGCAACACAAGTATCTGCCCTTGAAATGTAAAATGCAGCAGGTAGGAATCCAATATGTCATACTTTACCCTGCCTGCCACAAAATCACATATAGGGATAAACCTTACATGTTCCTTAACCTGCAAAGCGCCTCACAATTTGTGAAACAACACTTCCTCACCGACAAGGCAGACTCAGCTAAGAACAGGAATAGGTCAGACGAGAGCTTAAGCGACATGGAATAAAGAGTCTGCCTGGACAGATTGGCTCAAGATATAAACTGCATGCATCTCAATATAGACATAAACTCCCTTAGTGATGCAGAGGGAGACCCAGTAGATTCAGAACTGAGGAACACTCCGACAATGAACAGTTGAACAAAAGATGACGTGGAGAGTGTTGCCAAAGATAGCTCGCTGGCAAGACAAACAATAAAGTACAATCTAAATGGAGCCAGCTCCCCGTTTTCAGAATGCAATATCTGGTAGGCACCTCCACTTTAAGAGGTGTTGTTTTGCCGGCACTCAGGACTCCCCCATTTGTGACCCCCATACGGTTTATGTTAACCCCCCCCCGAAGGCTGTTTGTATGTTGTGTTATATTTCCGAGTTAGGCCCATGTAGTGAAGCAGCTTATTCCTTACATTGTCCTAGAAAATAACATTTCAGAAGGTGAACTTTTGCACACATTTGTATGCACAACAATGTTGGATTAGTTTCTCTGAAACTAATTTGTTTACACATCCAGCTTCGCACAACATTATCACAATGCCTTGAACATCATATTCTAGGCCTCTCTATGCACTAGGTACAAAAGTTGTCCTATCTTCATTCACGGGGCGACAGGTCTACATATCCATAACATCACAAAACTAGGGTGCCTTTTATTATAAATAATAGGCATCCCGATAGATTGGTAGAGGAGGCACTTCTGCTGACTCTGAAGGTCCCTGCATGCTGAGAAACAGTCTGACATTCCATTAGGGGCGTCCAACTCGAGACCAAGACGGGGTCCTTCACTCTCTCCTATCAGGTAATGGGTTGGATCGTCCCTTGGTGGGATTCTTGGCTCTACATCAATACACCTTCTAGGTACACTCAGAGTAGGGTCTGCATCATAGGAGTAAGTTAGGTTACTGTATTTTGCATATATGCCTGCATATATTCATTGCTTCAGCACCATGGTAGAAATGTATCTACTGTTCACTCTTTCGGTGCTTGTAATCTCCTTTATTTGCATCTCTCTCCTATTTATTGCACCACTTGTATTTTATACAAGAATAACGTTGGTTCAATAAATATATTGAAAACGTCCCACTGTGTATTCTGCATACTTCTCTGGGAGAAATTAAGCATGAGTGATTGAGTGAAAGATTCTGTACTGTTTCCACGATCCCTGAGTGATCAGGGTTGTCATGTTCAGTGGTTGCCAGAACTGGTCGCTCCCTGGTAGGTTAGGGGGGCTTACCGTGGCACTGTGAGCTAGCTGGTCTAAAGGCCAACACATCCTGCGGGGGTGTCCGGAACCAGTCTAGGCACCAAGCCCTAAGTTTATGTTGTCCAAACAATGTGCAGATCCTACGGATTAGTAGGAACTACACAACAGTTGTTTACTTTGTTTTAGTTGGTACAGGGAAATATGATAGCTGGTTGGGGTGGCTGGTGGGATGGGGAGGGTGTTGTTGGCTACATTGACATGTGCAATACCAGTGGAGCGGTACTCGCCCACAAGCTCACACATACAAGAGTAGATGTCTGGGTAAAGAACCTAACAGCTGCCTTCAGCTGGAGTCAGCCTCCACCAAATAACCCGTAATGCACAAAAGTAGTGACTCAATCCGATTCCTGACATAGAACATCCGTGGGTTAAATAATCCCGCAAGGAACAACTGGTACTGGCAAATCTGGACAGGCATATGATTGGTATAGCCCTATGACAGGAGACACCTGAATGCGGGTGGGATGCCCCGATTCGGCCTTAAATGGAACCGCCACAGATCACTGACGAATTATTCCACTTATGCCAGAGGGACTGCGATCCTAGTTAAACAAGGCAACCCCTTTCAGCTCATACAAGAGTAAAATGGTACACATGGCCAATATAATATACTTCAAGAACTCATAGGCCGGAAACACACTACTCTCATCGACAGTTATGGACCCAACTTAGATGACCCAGTACTCCTGAGGAAACTATGTACCCATCACGCTCTCCTTCATACTATTGGTCGGAGACTTTAACCTAGTATTAGACAGCTTGACTGCTTCAATGCGTACACTCGCACCCACCATATGGCGACCACCACCCTGAAGGGCATTATGGAAGAGGGAGACTTAGTAGACATCTGGAGGCACAGGTTCCCTGACGTCAGAGAAGTGACACGTCTCCACTGCAAACGGGCATGGACACAACTGGACTTCATCTTGCCAGGTTATGCCTTTCAATTAGTAAATACTGGACAGAGGTTTTTATTACACTTTCTGAAACAGCTGCAGAGACTAATACAATCTCTGAAGGTGGCACTGCTAGAATATACTACAGATGTTCCGGTGACAGTGCAGTGATTTATTTCTGTGGATTTGCAGATAACTAAACAGAGAGTGGCCGGTGTCTGGAGGAGAACTCAAACAGTAAAAAAGTGGATGGAAGACTTGGTCTTTTGTAATGAATGATTAGAACTTTACTATACTGTCCTTACCAACACAAAAACCCAAGGACATCTACGGTCCACTACAGGCCTACCTACTAACACGGGATAGATTTCTGAAGTGACAGGGACAATGAGCAGCTCTACAGTTTTGCTGCTGCTACATACAGACCTTAGAGGGCTGATGTTTACAGGCTGTGCAGGATCGTGAAGCTCACAGTGGATGAGATGTATGTTCGTTGTGCAGAACACATATTTCAGACGCATAAATGAGGAGAGGAAGAGGGGGCGATTTGGGGGTTTATGTTTAAGCCATCATTTTTGATGGATGCACTGTAATAGCAAGGTTGTAAGAATAAAACTGCCAATAAAAAACTATAACTACTGAATTTCAGTGGTTTTGTTAGTTTAAAATGGTATGTTTCAACTGACATGTTCACCTATGATGTCCTTTTACCCTTTGTTTTTTTCAGTGAATTTACTTGAAGCTACTTTTTAGAATTAATAACTTTAGGAATTCACTTTGCAAAACAGTGTCTTCTAAAAGAATGTGGTGAAGTTAATGAAATAAGAAATACATTAACATCTTGGGAACAATGGCAAGACAAAGGCCAGGGTTGTTGTCTTGTGTCAGTAAAAAAGTAAGCCTGTACATTAGGGCAAAATGGGATTTGCAGTTTTCTTCCAGCGTTTACTCAGGCTTTAGAAAACACTCGTACATAAAAGTTAGCAACCTTCGTAAATGCCTTAAGAACTCAAGATTACGAGCTCTCCTGGACAGCTCACAAACCGGGTTCCACAGCAATCACAGCACTGAAATGGCCCTCATCGCAAACCACAGACATCAGCGCCATACTCGACCGAGGTGAGACAGCTGCTCTCATCTTCCTCAACCTCTCCATGGCATTTAACACTATCTCACACCATACGTTTGTCGCCAGACTCAACCACATCGGAATCCAGGGAGCAGCACTCAAGTGGATCACCTCCTTCTTTACAGGAAGAACCCAACGATTACACCTCCCACCTTCCCACCCTTCATCTCCAATCCCAAGAAAATGATCTGCAGAGTCCCAAAAGGCTCATTTCTAAGCCCCAACCTTTTCAACACTTACATAACACCACTGGCCAACATAGTCAGACTCCATGGACTAAACATCATCTCTTACGCCAACAAAACACAACTCATCTTCTTCCTTTCAGAAGATCCCACCAACACCAGGAGCAACTTCCACAATTGGATGATGGAAGGGGGCGTGGCCGACCCAGCAACCAAGATGGCCGCTTGACTCCGAAGCTCCGTAGCTGTCGTTTACAAGAATCCACCCATTGCCCCTTTTACAGCGACAGCAGCGCTCGCTCGCACAGGAGCCGCCGATGTTGACGAGCGGCCCTGGGATGAGCCGCTTGTGGGATTGAGTGGTGTCCGCGGTGCTGAGAGCGATCCGGCACGCTCTCGGGCCTGGCGCGGCCCTCGGAGGCCCGAGACGACAGGGGTCTCTGGTAAGCCTGAGGGCGGGGCCCGAGGAGCGGGAAGCGGGCCGATGACCAGCTCCTGCACCGCACCTAATTGACGGAGCAGGGATTTACCCGGGCGGAGGGGTGAACACACTAAGACCATTTGCTGCGGTCGCTGGCGTCCCAATGTGCGTACAGATGCTGCAGAGAGCTTGTGGGGTAGGGGGCACCCAGCGATCCCGGAAATTTTTAAAATCTACTGCAGTGCCTTCCCAACAGAGCTGGGCCGCATCGCCCTCCCCCGCAGCCTCTGTCTTCTCCAACGCGGGACAAAGGGTGCTGCAACCGCTTACAGCCTGGAACTTTGTACTTGCCGCATCATGCGAGACACCTTGCGCCTCTCCCCTCTTACCGACCCAACGATATCAGAGGGCAATTATCCATTGAACCACTAGTCAATATATCTGCGGCGAGTGCCCCCCCATAGAGCGATCGGGTGGCAGTGGGCGCCTTTAAGATTAACTGCGCTGTGACCCATGCACGAGGAGCGAATCGGCGCAGAACGCCGGGGCACCCCACCCATTGAGGCTTGCCTTGGGGGGTTTGGCGTGTCCGCTTGCACGTAGCCAACTACGATGGGGTGCACCAACCCCAAACAACGCTAATTGAACTTCGAAGCTGGGAAGACTCCTAGACGCGAAGAGACCGAGGGCACCACTGAGCCGGAACCGCACCAGCTGGAAGGTACCGCCGCAATCATGGCCGAATTGCGTGCCGGTTTTCAGGCCATTGACGCCCGCCTGGACACCCTCACCACCCGATTGGATGACATTCATGGGCACCTGGAGGCACAAGACAACCACATCGGAGGGGCCGAGCAACGAATTTCAGCCTTGGAGGACGCGCAACCTACCGTTCAGAATTGGCTGGAAAGGGCTGAGAACCTGCTTAGAACACTTGCCACTAAGGCGGAAGACTTAGAGGCGCGCTAGCACCGAAATAATATTCGCATCGCGGGCATAGCCGAGTACACGAATACAGGCCCCATGGCAAAATTTGTAGAAACAGTCCTCTGTGATATCTTTGGCAAGGAGGCCTTTTCTGCTTCCTTTGCAGTGGAAAGAGCACATCGGACACTGGGGGCCCGCCCGGTGCCGGGGACGACTCCGAGACTGATCATAGCTAGAATCCTCAATTATCAGGACCGGGACACTGTGTTGCAGCTGGCCCGGGAGCGTGGATCGCTCAATCACCAAGGGTCCGACATCGCGATCTTCCCTGACTTTACACTAATGGTGCAAGAAGCGCGACGCAAGTACACTGACATCAAGCGAGCCCTACAAAAAGTGAATGTCAAGTATGCATTGTTATACCCTGCTCGCCTCCGCATCCAAATCGGTAGTAAAGCCCACATCTTTGACACCCTGGCAACGCTGTGAAGTTCTGGAAGCAGCACCAGAACATGAACAAGCTTCATAAACATGATGGAGGACAAGACCCCAGCTCCGAACACCTAGTAACCCCCCCATGGTTCTTTGTGTGGGCGGAACGGCCCGCTCGCCCGACAGGACGCAGCGGGGAGCCGTGAACAGTATTTGCTAAATGGAGCAACATTGTACATGGTTTGAGAATCGTGCACATATCACGAGGAAATGCACCACCTCGAACGCTCCTAGCTGTGCAACAGTTATACATAGAGGGGAACTGAACCACCTCGTTATGCCTACTTTACCTAGATGGCTCCCTTGGAGTGTTGCCTACCCCCTCAGGATGTTCTCTTGCTCTTTTTTTTCCCTCTCCCTACCCCTCTCTCCCTTCTTTCGCCTTTCTGACAGATTTAAATTGGGATTCACCGGGTGCTTCTTTTTGTGTATCAGATGTGGATGGGGGAGTGATGGTGGGAATGTTCTTAATAGTTAATTGTTTTGTTTACTTTTTGTACAGAGTAATGTTTCTTTATGCTGCTGATGGCATGGCTCTTACACATTTGCATGATGCTGTGATCTGTGATGCTTTGTTTACATGACCTCCCCAGATGAGCGCAGCGCCGGTCTGCGCCTTAATTGTCTATCCTGGAATGTGAGAGGACTTTCTAACCCCAGGAAGGGATCGTCAGGTCTTAGCTTATCTGTCCAGACACACTATCCAACTAGCCTTCCTTCAAGAGACACACTACGCCCCACTCCCGGTGCATGGATTTGCATTGTCATGGGGCAGCCACTGTTTCTTTTCCAGCTATAGCACATACTCTGGTGGAGTATGCATCTTGGTCCATCGCTCTCTCCCTTTTCAGGTCTCAGAAGTGGTGACGGATGACGAAGGCAGGTATATCTTGGTGTTGGGGTCTCTGGGAGGGGAACCACTTCTCTTAATTAACGTATACGCGCCAAACGTAGACACAACTGACTTCTTCCCCAATATTGCTGCGCATGTTGAAAGGCTTAACACAGACAACATACTAATGGGGGGGACCTCAATCTCACATTGGACCCCACAGCGGACACAACAGGCCTGAGACGCACCTCTAAGCCACACGCAACACAGTGCCTTACCACACTTTTGAGGTCCGCGTTGCTGGCGGATCCCTGGCGCGTGCGACACCCAATGGACCGGAACTACTCATTTTACTTGGCCCCACATGGATCCTGGTCTAGGATCGATCACTGGTACCTCACACCACAACTTTTAATTGGAAGTCCAGATGATTGATTACTTACCTCGCACATTGTCTGATCATGCTCCTGTTCTCCTAACGATCGAATTCCCCATGATTCCAAAACCTCGACCTTTGTGGAGATTCCCTGCCTCGGCTCTGCTCAACTCGGCTTTCCATACTGAGATGGATGATGCCATTAGGGAATACTTCTAGGGGACAGTGACTTTACGGTCCACAGTCCGGGACGCCTTTAAGGCATATATAGGTGGGGTCTGTATTTCTAAGCATGCTGGTGTGTTGCGCTCCATACGGAGAGATTTGGAGGTTGTGGAGGGCGAACTAAGAGATATGGACATAGCTGCCCAGACGACCGCTTCCTCCCAGACACTGTATGACCGGGCAACTTTGCTGACTGAGTTCACTGACTTGGCCACCCGAGAAGTAAAGTACTTAGGCAAATATGCAAGGGCCTGAGCATACGGGGAGGGTGAGAGGGCCAGCAAGACACTCGCTGGGCTACTCCGGCCTCAATATCAATCGGCGTATATCAGGCATCTAGATGGGGACACTGGTACCACACTGACAAGGGGGACGGACATCACTGCTGCTTTTCTCTCTTACTACACTCACTTATATACAACATGCAGTCCTCCAGTAGGACAGGCCCTGGCAGATTACCTGCAGGAGGTAGCCATGGTCTGGATAGAAGAGGGACAGCGTGATTTTTTTGCCTCCCCGATAGATGAGGATGAAATCAAACAGGCGATAAGGGACCTGGCTAGCAGTGGAGCTCCCGGCTCTGACGGCTTGACAGGGGAGTTTTACAAAGCCTATCAGCACGAACTAGCCCCCGCCTGTTGGAAGTCTATGATGAGGCCTTACAGAAAGGAACTCTCTCCCCGACCATGCGTGAAGCCATAGTCCCGCTCCTGCTCTAGCCCGATAAGTCACCACAAAACTGTACATCCTACAGGCTGTGGTCCTTACTTAATCATGATTATAAAATCCTTGCCAAGATACTGGCTACCCGCCGATCGTTGCTAGTTGACACAATACTGTGCCCCTTTCAAGCGGGTTTTGTTCCTGGTTGATCCACTACACTTAATTTACACGACGTATTTGCTGTGATGAACCAATTGGAACCTACCCTGCCAGCAGTTGCCGTCCTACTTGATGCAGAGAAGGCCTTCGACTCTCTGGAGTGGCTTTTCCTGTATGCAGTACTACAGAAACTAGGAATTCCAACTGGGTTTCTGAATTTGTTCCGACTTCTATACTCCGGCCCAGTTGCCCGCCTGAAATTGAAAAGTGAAATAACAGCTCAGTTCCCCCTAACGCATGGCACCAGGCAGGGGTGCCCCCTCTCGCCCCTATTATTCATCATAGCTATGCATCCCCTGGCGAGGTACATACAGGAGAGACATCTCCATCGAGGCTTACAATTTCATGCTGGCCCCCTTGCGGCCTTGTTCTATGCTGATGATGTCATGCTGTTTGTGCGGAAACCAGCCACGAACCTGTCCCCATTGTTGCATGAGGTGGTCCGGTTCGAAGTTTACTCAGGACCAGTCATTAATTGGACCAAATCAGAAATTTTTCCCTTGACTCCGGCCACTATTCAGGAGGATGTAGAATTCCCACTTAAGTGGTGCACTGACCCTCTGAAATATCTCAGCATTTTTCTACATTGTAGCGCGCCAGAGGTTATCCGCCTCAATTATGGGCCGGCGATAGATCGACTCACAACACAGGTGGAACGGTGGATCAGACTCCCCCTTTCCATGGCAGGTAGAATCGCCATATTGAAAATGGTGGTGCTTCCACGTTTTTTATACCTCTTTTTAAACATCCCCATCGCCCTCACCACTAAATTTTTCGATACACTCCGGACCTTACTCATCCGCCTTGTCTGGGCCCGCAGGCAACCACGGATAAGCTGGAATACCCTAATTATGCCTTATGAGCGTGGGGGATCTGGCGTCCCTGATTTTTATTTATATTATCTTATCTCTCAAGTCCACTTTTCATATTACTGGTATCACCCTGATGCCCGGCTTCAGTATCTAAAATCGGAGTGATCCCAGATACACCCTAATCTCTTATCCGCTATACTACCACATGGTCTGCCCCTCTGAGATTCAGACATTGCCCACTGTGTGCCGGTCATGGACAAAACTGCGACGGTATTTACTAACTGAGTTCCTATACTCGGCGCACATACCTCTGGCCGACAACCCATGGATACCCCCCACTACAGAACCCTCACTAAGCGCACATTGACCAGACATACAGGAAGTGGGGGATTTATTTAAGGACTTGCGACTGTGCACTACGGAGGAACTCCTTTCCCACAGTGATGCCCCCTATATGGACAACTTCCTCCTTCATAGGGCCCGTGGCTCCCTGATATGGGCAATCCCGAATGCTGCGGTGGAGCTGGTTGATTTTCCCCCTCTCACGCTAATTATAACTTCACTGGACGAAGCCCATTTGGTTTCACGTCTCTATCACCTGGCATTGACTCTCCGCTCTGCAGTTGAGGCCAAAGCGCGCACAGCCTGGGAACGGGATCTAGATTTAACACTGACTGACAAAATGTGGCAATCTTCCTGCGCCCAGACACGTTATATATTGAATATTCATCGCCACAAACTCTTACATTTTAAATACATACACCGAGCATATGTAACCCCGCAACTGTTGACCAGGATGGATTCCAGCACCTCACAAGCGTGCGCTACGTGCACTGCCACTAATGCCGATTTCTCACATCTTGACTGGAACTGTGGGCCCATTCTGGTGTACTGGGGGGAGGTTTTCCGGCACCTATCTCTCATGGTCGAACAAACCCTGCACCATTGACGGCGTTGCTGGGATATGTCCAGCCTTTGAAGAAGTGTATAAGACGGTTCACAGTAATCGCCCTGTTAATCGCAAAACATCAGGTCTCCCGACATTGGGGTAGAGCACAAACACCAACGGTGAAGGCCTGGCTCCGAGACCTGGTCCACTGCGACACAATGAGCGACATATATGCTACATTACAGCCACCAGCCTCACGCCCACGAGACATTTGGCAACCACTGAAAAGCTATTTACAGACATACCCTCTTGACGGGGACTGAAATTTCCACGTAGTTCCCCCTGAACTGTATACTGCATTGGGAGGCTGGGATAGGGCGGATTACCTTTCAATGTTAGTGGGTGTTAGAATAAATGCATGCTCCGAACCACAGTAGGAATTATAAGATCCAATGTAATTGATGAGGTCCACTATGAGCACAATTGTCACTTATTTTGGAGAAAGCACTCTGTACCTTGCTTAGTGTTGGGTTAAGTTCTTTGTTATTATTGCCCTATCTTGGACGATTTGAAATATTGTACCTTACCAGACACTTATGTGTGTGATTGTACATTGCAAATCTCAATAGAGAAAAGAAAAAAAAGAAAAAAACTTCCACAATTAGATGACCAGAGTCGCAGACTGGATGAGCGAAAACTGTCTGAAGCTCAACACTGACAAGACGGAAATGCTGATCTTTGAAAACAAGAACTCCCCCTAGGACACCTCCCAGTGGCCCTCAGAGCTTGGCCTCACAACAACCTCGACAGAGAGCCAGAAAGCTCTGAGTCATCCATGACTGCAAACCTACGATGACTTCACAAGTCAATGCTGTCACAGCCTCCTGCTTCTTCATCCTTTGCATGCTACGCAAGATCTTCAAGTGGCTCCCCAGGACTCAAGGCGCACAATCACCCAGGCCCTCATCACAGCAGACTGGACTACGGCAACACACTCTATGCAGGAATACCAGCCCACCTCCTCCAAAGACTCCAGACCATCAAGAACTATGCCACCAGACTTATCCTTGACCTGCCTTGACTTACTCACATCACTCCCCACATAACGCAGCTGCACTGGCTCATGGTCCAGAAACCTTGCCAGTTCAAGCTCCTCACACACATTCAAGGCTCTGCACAACATAGGACCCTCCTACCTCAATCACCAGCTTCACTTCCATCAACCCACCAGACACCTTCGCTCTGCCTCTCTCTCTATCTCGCCCAAGTACCGCACATATGCAGAAGCAGAGCCAGAGCCACAGGCGGATCCGTCTCTAACCTCGTGGCCAACTCCTGGAACGACCTCACTCCCCACATCAGGACCTCCACGTCTCTGCTGGAATTCCAAAATAAGCTGCAGACCTGGCTCTTCCACTAACACTCTAGTCCCTCCACCGACCACTGCTAGACTAGATTTTTATCTAGCTACCACCTGGATACCCTCACAGGTGATAAGCAGCGCTCTACAAATTCACTTACATAACATATTATAACATAACATAAACATCTATAATGAGCACAGTAGACAAGTACAGACCATACGATGGAGAAAGTGAAGTAGAGAAAAAAATCACAATGGTGGGCCAGATTTTTGCACATTAATTAACTGCACAGAATGAATGAAGCAGTGCACTGTCAATGTGGTGCAAGCTGACCTCTGTCACATAACAAAACTGTATTGTCCTTACAACAGAAAAATATCACTTACATTACCATGTACACAGAGATAGGTTGCCATTTTTAGCTGGCTATGATGAAAGGAAAGCCAGTTTAGAAACAGGCCTTTAGGGTAGTGCACATTTGAAGACTACATCTCCCAGCTATGAACATTTGTTTACTCACTAAGAAACAGGTGACGATAAGGTAAAGGTTTACAATGCTTCAAGCAAAATAAGTAGCCCTCTCAAGTGGGTGTCATAAACAACAGAAACACCATACTGCTTTTCCCAACGTAGTACCCTAGACTAACAACGTAACCAAATTACAACACATTTAAAACTTGTTTAAGTAACACAAGAGCATTTGGGAGGTACAACTTTGAAATCCCAAATACCTCACATTTGCTTTCCTGAGATACCCACTGTGTTTGACATGCATGGGAAAAATCAGCAAGAAGACATGATCGCAATTACAAACTAAGGAAAAGTTACAGATCTACACCCAATATGTATTATATATTAACTAAAACAAACGTATAAAGAGATAGTATATCTGTAGACATAAGATATCTATATTTATATATGTAAGCAACAAGCTAAACCAACAAAACTTCTGAGTTGGAAGATATGTTTCAAAGAAACACCACATTAGTAAACCGCACAATTCAAAAACGTTTGAAATAGAACTATATACAACATTTACATAGTGCAAAAAAAAATAATAATAATATATGGAACGTTTTTGAAAACAAATAATAACAACATATCAATAATCACAAGAAAAACATCAATAGCTCATGTGTGCCAGCCTGAAATTAAACCAGTCCTACATTCATATTAACACCAGACGGACAGTTACTAATTTTCGCAACACATGTTTCCTGTCCTGCCTGTGAGAGGATGGGGATACCTAACCTACTGGTGGGTGTTGTCAGAAGCTGCTGAGGGAAATATTATTTAACATTCCTCATGACACACCCCATCAACAGTCCCCCATACTCAAAGCCATATTATTATTTTTTCTCACAATTTTTTTTTCTTTTTTGCACTATGTAAATGTTGTATATAGTTCTATTTCAAACGTTTTTGAATTGTGCGATTTACTAATGTGGTGTTTCTTTGAAAAGACATGCTCTATTGATTTATGAATGTCTGTTGAAATATCAAAAATAAGCGAAATAAAGCTTGAAAACTTTGGAATTAATGGTCTAAGGTTTATCACAACTCTAATCAAAATAACCCCCCCCAGACATCCTGTTCGCTTATTTCAATATTTGGGGAACATGGCGGCGGGCTAGTCCACCCACGAGCTCTGTCGTGTCTTCTCCGGATGTAGCCTGAACTCCTGAGCCTTTCCTGAAGGGAACCTTAACCCCCCCCAGACATCCTGTTTGCTTATTTCAATATTGAGGTGGTCCAGTCTGGGGAGTTACGGACCCAAGCCTTGCTTGATCACACATGTTCCCCAAATATTGCATGAATCACGCAGGACAGGCAGTGGGAGCTGGGGAAATTTATGCCGACTCTAAGATCGTTAGGTGCAACAGTCCAGCTGAGGTTCCCGGCCCTTCTTAAAGTCATGTGGAATAATACAATGCTCAACTTTAGGGATCCAAAGGAGGTAGAGATTTTCATTGACCAAACAAGGCCTCAGGGATAATTTTTTCTCTTTGACATAATTGTTGTAATCTGGAGGGTGATGTGAGCTCCAATGGGTAATTTTTTCATCATACCCAGGTTATCTTTAGGGAGGGTTCCCTTGGGTGGGGGGGATCACAAGAGAAGAAATTTAGTTATGTATTTCACTGGGTGGGAAGCATATTAGGGAAAAAGAAAAGAAAAGTCCTCATTATTTGGCAACACTAAATGAGATGGTAAATAAGAGAGGGGTTGGCCATGACCAAGTCGTCCGAGTCAAAATGTTGGATTTGATAAAAACCAAGAGAAACAACGTTTACATCGCGGATTTTACACCGCGATGCAATCACAACACGGTCGTTACAACGACCGCGTTGTTACAACGCAGTGCCGGTACAACGCAAGTCGTTACAACGACTTGCACTAGATGGCGCTCTAGACTAAGGAAAAGTATGATTTACTATTCCAACACCTTCCCTAGTGTTGCACACACTGGAGTTGGAATAGTAAATCATACTATTCCTAAGTCCAGCGCGTTGTAACGGCTTGCGTTGTAATGGCACTGCGTTGTAACAACGCAGTCGTTGCAACGACCTCGTTGTGATTGCATTGCGGTGTAAAAATCGCATTGTAAAGTGTCATATTAAAAAAAAAAATACCTTTGTTTACCCCAATTAAAATATTAACATGGAATGTTAATGTCCTTAGAGTAGCGGGTAGACGAAGGAGAATCCTCCAATATCTGAGCCAATCTAATTATGATATCATTATAATACAAGAAACACATCTAACCATTGATGAATGGGAGGCTGCTCGAGCCAAGCAGAAATGGATTGAAAGCTCTCTTCATACAACCCAAACATGTTGTACGAAAGGAGTAGCTCTTATTTTAAAAAAATCAGCAAAGGCGACTCTAGGGGCCTTTAAGGTGGATGTTAAGAGGCGATGGATTATTGCCGATGTTAAGATTCAGAATGAATGGTTTGTTTTAGTGGGGTACTATGGACCAAACATAGACGAAGACGCCCCTTTAAATTCCATTTACAATAATTTACTACAATCTACTTTTCCTATTATTATGGGAGGTGATTTTAATATCCTTCTGAATCCTGCTCTTGATAGAGGGGTGGGAGTAGTACCTTCTAAAATGGGTTCTTTTATCAGAATCTTGATGGAAGAGCTAGGTCTCATAGATATCTGGAGAGTTACAAATAAGGCAATAACCGGCCCCTCAAGTTTTACATTCCATAACAAAAAGCATGGGCATTTCTCCAGAATTGACTTTTTCTTGGTGGATGCTAGGCTGACTAACAGCGTTAAAATGGTGGCACACATACCGTAGCATCTTTCAGACCATTCTGCTGTGCTGATGGAACTACAAATAGAGAGAAGTTCATCAATCGGAAGATGGACTTTTGATAGATCTCTACTCTCTGACGCATTAGCGATAACACAGTTGAAGAATGATACCCTGTCTTTTTTTAAGTTAATGACTCACCTGCCCGATCACATGTAATATGGGACGCCTATAAGGCGTTTATAAGAGGAAGAGTTATTAGTCTTGCCGCAAAAAAAGTATAAGGAAACCAGAGCTATGATAAAAAAGCTGGAAGAAGACATCTTTGTAGCTCTGAGTAAAAAAGTCACTCAACAAGGCGATCAGGAGCAGAGGGAGCATAATAATGAGGTTATAGCTAAAAGACAGGGATTAGCTGACTACCTTGACAGTATCACTAGAAGAAGATGGGAGGCTAGTAATTAGCTAATTATGAATACGGAGAAGGATGTGGAAAGCTCCTGGCTTGGAAATCTCGCATTAACCAAACAAGGAATATAATTAAGGAAATTGCCATTGCTGAATCAGGGGGGGTCTGGACGGAGAATACTAAAATAGAATTAGCATTTGAGTCCTTTTTTCAAGACTTATATACAGAGGATCAGGTAGTCTCTGACACCCAGATAAAAGATTATGTTGATGGAATAACAATACCCTCACTGGCTGATGACCAAGCTCTATGGTTGAACCAAAACATTTCCCTAGAAGAACTTAAGGCTACAATGAAAAATCTAAAAAGAAGTAGCGCTGCAGGGTTAGATGGTATCCCTAACGGGTTTTATATTTCTCTTGCCAAGGAAATCTCCCCGGTTTTGGTAAAATTGTTTGGTAGTATCATCTCTGATGCTTTACCGATTCCTAAGTCCTGGGACGAGGCAGTCGTTAGTCTAATTTTGAAGCCTAGTAAAGACCCTAAAAATGTGAGTCCTACAGCCTGTTTCGTTGCTGAAATGCGACTATTAAATATACGCGCAAATTTTAGCGGGGAAGTTGAACCATGTGATGGGATCCCTGATTCAGGCTGATCAGAAGGGATTTATTAGGGGTCGTCAACTTCATGATTTAACTCATGAGCAATTGAAAAACTACCTCTTACCATCTTTGCGTTTGACGTGGCCAAAGCCTTTGATAGGGTGAGCTGGCCCTTTCTACGCTACATGATTCACATCTATGGGCTAGGGGATAAATTTGCCAGGGCCATTAGTAACATCTATAAAACCCCTAGAGCGAGGATAGTGGTCAATGGGAATTTAACTAACTCAATCAAGTTGGAGCGAGGAACTAGACAGGGTTGTCCTCTCTCCCCTCTACTTTTTGACCTATACATCGAACCCTTGGCATGTAGTATTAGTGCCAGTCAAATCTTTCTACCATTTGAATGGAATGGGTAGGTGAAAAAAGTAGCCCTCTATGCGGACGACTTGAGGATCTTCACAAAGCAGAGTCTCAACACCTTGCCTAGACTGGACCGACTTTTGATGGAGTTTGGGAGTGTGTCAGGCTACCTAATTAATCCCCAAAAAACAGAAATTATGTCCTGGAATACGCAATCAAATATCCCTTTGGTCAAACAACAAATCAGATATTTAGGAGTACAGATCACCATTATATCACCAGGTTAGCCCAGGTAAACCTTGAATTAAAAAGGAAAGAGACAGGAACACTACTAAGATCCTGGGGCAGCCTTCCACTTTCCATCTTGGGCCACTCTAGCCTGGTTAAAATGTCAATCTTGCCAAAATTTACATTTATTTTTGATGCGATTCCTCTATCTTTCAATCTCAAAACATTAAAAGCCCTGCAGAGTGACATATCCAGCTTTCTCTGGTCTAATAAGGGGGTTAGGATTGCCTGAAGAAAATTACGAAGCACAAAGTTAGATGAGGGTATAGCAAGCTCCGATTTTCGTTTCTACTGTTGGGCATTCCAACTAAAGAATGTATGATCTCTCTTATTTGGATCCTCTTGTTTTCCCCCCTTTCTTCAAGCCATGTCTAAAAATGTCCCCCTGGGTGGTGATGGTTTTCTTTTCATGTTTGGGCATCCCAAATTTTAAAAAAAGTTAAATTAAAGGTTTTGAGATCTGCCTGTGAGCTCTGGTACCAGTTAAGAAAGTTTCTTAAGATCTCGTACTATAGTGTGTGCGCCCCTATTTGGAACTCTCTGGGCACACCTGCGTGTCTTAAGGATAGTCTGTCGGCCCCATTACTGGAAGAAGGCATTGAGAAATGGGGCAAACTATTACAAAATAACAAACTATTCTCTTGGGACTTCCTAAGTAACATCTCGAACCAGAGGCTATCTAGATACAAATTTTACCAACTGTCCAGCTGGGCCGCTAATCTGGGTAAGGATGGGGATGGAAATGAAAAATATGAGAATACCCTCCTAGGCCCGCTCCATCAATGTAAAGAAGTATCTAAATGGTACTGGCTACTAGTAAAAGGGAAGCCCCCACCAACGCCAAGGGAGGAGCCCTGGAGAAAAGACCTGCCCCCGACCAACATAACACCTTTATGGCAAGTATTGATACGCACCTTATGGAGTGTTGTCAAAGCTGTCCCTCTCAGGAGAAACCATCTGTTTACAATTCACAGGGCATACTGGACCCCTAAGAGGCTTGCAAAGTTGGGAGGTGAAAACGTGAAGCCCTGCTTGAAGTGCGCCTTGGGGAATGTGGACGATCTGCATATGTTTTGGCAGTTTCCTCGGATTCAGGGCTTCTGGTACGATGTTGGTAAGACCATTTCAGAGGTTCTGTGGCAAGAAATTAAGGTAATCCCAGTTTTGGTTATCTTTGGAGTTCTCCTAGAGGAGAATACCAGTTGTAAGCTTTCTAAACTCCAAGCCTCGTTGTTATTTATCTTAATTCTTCTGGCAAGGAGAGAAATTTGTTTAAAATGGGTATCGCCTCAGCCCCCAGTATGTTGTATTGGGTTGCCTCAGTTAAAAGGGTTTATCATTTGGATCACGTCTGTTTCTCGAGAAAAAGAACCAGATTGTGGGTGGCCTGGGAGGAGTGGGTTAACAAGTTTGATAATACAACACCTTAAACAGGTCCAATGATTATGAAATAAGTGAGGTTATGGGAAAGAGGCTGAATCTAGGGAAGGGTGCTATGCTCCTTCTCTTCTCCTTCCCAAGAGTCTTGCGGTTAGCCATTTTTAGGAACCTTGGAGGTGGTAAATCGGCCCGCACTCTTAGATCCAACTCTAAGCTCCTACTGTGCGTTCCCCGGTTTGTTAAGGCCAGAAAGGGAGGAAGGGCCTTTTTGGACAGCTAGGCTATAGAATGCACTACCTCTGCAACTGCGCATGCTGGACTCTAAATCCGAGTTCCGAAAACACTTGAAGACGTGGCTCTTTGGCTAGGTTAGACGCAGACCCAATCTTCTCACCTGACTGCCGCTAAGCGCCGGGACACCTCTGTTTGAGGTAGCTGTTTGCGCTATACAAGTAACACTATTATTAAAGTAACAGACGAGGCTGTGACCTACCTCTGAAGGAACCAGGAAAGAGCCTATATCTGTTTAAAGACAATCTGCTTATTTATGAAGGAGGACAAAAAAACAGAGTGTGAATCAATGACATAATAGAGTTCCACTCCAATCTCTTTCTTAAGAAGTGGAAACATTCAAGATGAAAATAAACACCCTGTTGGGTGTTGCATATTGTAACTTTAAATTGATTACCTTCAATGTTCAATATAGCTTTGTAGCGTTATTAAAGCTGTTTTCAAGATATTCCAGTTTTGGCTGATTAGATAATTGAGGTACCGGGAAAATCAAGAGTTGGGCTACAATCATGCAATTTGGCCTGTGGTGTAGCTTAGTCAGTGAGGTTTGTGTTGTGTGAATCTCAAATGTTACAACTAAAAACAAGTTTTATGCCAACAGAGTAAAATTTACTCCATCAGTGTGAAACTTCCTTTGATGGACCAATCAACTGCCATCGGAAGTACGCCATCCGACTGCCCACCCTATTTAGAGTAGACCGATACAGGCCTTTTTTTTTTTAAACTGACCATCACCGCTAGATATACCCTGGTGGTGAGAAACAATAAAAAAAAAATAGAAAAACTACCCATACTATGGGAGAAAACTGGAGTGGGGGGTCATTAGTATTTTTTCATTTTTCAAAAACAAACTCCCACTTTGGGAGTTTGCCGTTGAAAAATGAATAACTCGGGAAACGTTTCACAGCCAGTTTGGCGGAACCATCAATTAAACTTTTTCTACACTGGCAGGAATCGCCATCATGACGTTTCCTGTCAGTGTATAGAGATGTCCTCTGAGCTGGAGGACATCTCTGAATTTGGCTGGTAGAGTAAAGTCCTCTGTCACCCTGTCTGCCTTTACTCCACCTGCTAAATCCTAAATCAGGCCCGCTGTCTAGAGTGGCACAGTGGATGAAAAACAACAGTTTGAATTTGTACCCTGAGTAATTGCACGTGGTTAGGACTATTTGCAAGCAATCGTCCCATCACCTTTTCAATGTTTGATTATCTGTAGTA
This sequence comes from Calotriton arnoldi, assembly GCA_963921515.1. NCBI lineage: Eukaryota > Metazoa > Chordata > Amphibia > Caudata > Salamandridae > Calotriton > Calotriton arnoldi. The sequence goes on along the minus strand of CAWUFW010004862.1, from coordinate 1,273,996 downwards.
TGCCTAGAAACCTGAGGCTGGTGTAGGTTTCCAAGCCTACTACTGCTAATCTTAGTGGATTATAAAAAGTAGTAATTTGCATCCATTTAAGGAGAACTTCTATGGGTGCAGATTTGTTACTTTTCTGGTAAGCCGGTCATTATGGGTCGTATTTACAAAGAAGTGGCATAATGCAGCGCAGCAAGCAAAGATGCTGTGCTGCATCACCAGAAGAGAGCAGAACTGCGCTATATCTTCAAAATAATGCTGCAGTTCTGGTCTTTCCATCTGCTGGAGCACTTGGGGCTGCCTTGCACCAACCCAGGCACGCTTGCGCCATGGTGCATCAGTGTCTGCGCTATGTCCAGGATAGTTCTTTGTGCAGAAAACTATCCTTGGAGGCTTTTTCCTCTTTGATTGTGGGCTGCAGAAGGCAACACACATGCCAAGAGGAATTAACAAGGAGAAATAAAAATGTTCCTCCTCGTTACGCTAGCCTCAGGCAGGTGCAAAACCATGTCACAACTTAAATTTGGGTTTGTGGCAAAATCCATGGGTGAATGCACGGGAACGCCCATACACCACTCACGAACACCTACCTGACGCAAAGTAATGCAAATGAGTACAATGCGCTGTGTTGTGCATCTTTTACTTTTTTTGTACAAAGCCACGCAATCCTATATTTATGTGCTTTGTAAATACTAGAAAGGATTTTGCGTCAGGCTGCGTCAAAAAAGCGACACAACTCCAACACAACATCTTAGTAAATCTGGTCCTAAATATAATTAAGTTCCTGACCCAAAACATACAAGTTAATTCATTTTGGTGAAATCAGGATGACATGACAAACCAACACAAACATAGCGGACATGACTCAAGGCCCCCAGACCCCACTACCAAGACCAGAATGCTTTTATTTGGGGGTGCCACACCCCAAATACCCCCTGAAAGCTACGCCCCTGAATGTGGTTACATGGGTTAAGCCAGCACATGACTCGCAGGACAACAATCCACAATTTTGGAGATTAGGATATGTATGTAAGTGGAACAAAGAAGGTGGAGGGAAATGTTTCAAGTAATCTCGAATGAGGAAATGAATATAGGTGTACAACACTGCATTACTTTAGATCTTCTTACAGATAGATTTAGCTGTCTAGAAAACGCCATATCATCAAATCTTCAAAGATGTACAAGTTCAGAGAGAAAGAATAAGGTTTGGGTCATCTCCTTTCTGCCATTGGCTTTCATGGTTTGTTGTTGCGTGGATGGGAGGTTTATCAAGGCCTAGGCATTTTGTTGATGGGTATACTGTCCCATTTGTGTTCTCACTGGGTTTTGCTAATTGGGCTTCAAGTAGTCCTTTTGCTAGACTGCGTGTTTGTTTAGCTAGTGTGTGCTATTCGGATGCTTTGGACTGCCATAAAGACACAAAGTTATTCACTAACTGACTTTGCACATTCCTTTGTTTTACTTGGCTACCAAGATAGCATGTCGCAAAACCCATAGCTTTGTTCAATTACAAAGTAAGATTTGTGTGCATACAGGATTCCCTAATAATGAGACTAGTAGCCCTTTATCAAAAGCACATATGATACAATATCTTACTGTTTATGCCTTTTAACTTACACCACAAATTTCATCTACCGAGTCCTTTTCATAATACTCTTCTTTGGGAGTTCAGCTTACCTCTGTTAATGCAGTCTGTTCAGCAAAGGGCCCCTCCTCCCAGCTTTGATATAGTAGTAGCCCCAAGATGCTGCATCATTATGAGATTTTGTTTCTAAGGCAGTTGGAGGCAACACACACAAAGGCACCCCACTAAAAACAAACACTGACCCTAACAAAAAGTCAGACCTATTTCTTTGTTGGTACTTTTTAGCTTGTCTGTGCCATTAAAGAGATGGATAATCATGTGCAAATCAGATTCAACTGTAACACAGCACACTAGAAATCTTGGAAGACCGTGTGCTGTAATACTGGGCTTCATCGGTATGATGCAGCTTGAGTCCCTATGGCACAGTGAGCCCTGGATCTGCATATACAGAAAATGCATCTGGTTCAGATTTATTCAAGCATTTGTACAGATTACCTTTGCTCTGTGCTGGTTAGCCTTAGTGGTTTGGGTATGTAGAGACATAAGTCCTAAACTTTGTAATCATGCCGCAAGTTTCCATGGAGGTGTAACAAGGTCGAATTACATTTAAGATTGGTGTTGTATCCATTCAGAGAGATGTGGCATTGAAGTTCAGGTTGGACCATTTCTATTGTGACGAGTCTAAAATTGATTATCCAAATCGTCCTGCCTTAGGATGAACTAAAAACATAAGTTATGCACTCGGCACATGATATACTTGAGTAGAGGGTGTCCAAGAAAATGGGAAAAGATTTGGAGGAACTGGCAGGGTGACAGAGGACTATAGGGAGGAACAGTGGGAATAAGCGAAGACTGTTACCACACTATGTTGATTACCTATTCAATAACTGGTGAAATGATGAATGTAAAATATAATGTATGGTATAAGATATGTGGAAATTGTTTCTTGATGTACTGTTGGCTGAGCACACTGCAATAAAAAGACGTTTAAAGAAAAGTTATGCACTCAGGTTAATTGTCTGTTGTTCAGAATAACTGAAGTATTTCCATATATAACTTTATGCAGAGTGTGTTTAAGTACCCCATGTGTGATCCCAGCACCAAACAAAACAGGAAGGACTCCAAAATTACCTGCGATGATTCATAAGGGATTATTTTAGGCTCGCTCTGGACTAAAGGAACTTCTTTAGGGCAGATTTCTGCTTTCTCTGAAGCATCAGCAATAGTGACCATCTCAGTTTTCACCACCGGAGGCTGGGTAAAAATGCAGAAAAAAGTTATTGTCAAATACAATGAAATGTGACAAAGACATTTGTTGGGTAATGCCTTCCCTTCCTTTCAAATAGTAGACAGAAAACAAGTACTAAAGACACTTCTCCCACCAAACAAAATTTCAAGGAAGAAGAAAACAAAGAAGTAAAGACAATCCCATTTTTTCTCGAACTAACTGCAACACGCCCCCCTCAATTCTCTGAAACGAAGCCTAACCTTGATTCTCTTATGGGTAAGTTATCAACTCAGCAGAAATGAAATGCTGCAGCTCTTAAGTCAAGAAGAGAAATGTGGTTTTGAAAAGTCAAAAATGTTCTAACGGCTGCTGACATTTTACTACATTCACGGCATCACTGCTCTAGCTCAGGTGTTCAACAGTAAAAGGCCAGGAGAGCACTGGCACAGCTGGAGCTGCATTTAGATGTCTCCAAAAGAAAGCTGTACTGGATAATAGAGGGTATGCAAAGTAGAGTGCAAACATGTGTATGTACAATTACTTAAATTATCCCAACAGATATGCTAGGTGTAAAATTGTTACATTTACAAGGACAGAGCAAAAATTTTAAAAACGTAATGCAATACTGATTTTAGGATGTTGTGATCCATTTTTTGTGAATCCTTTCTATTGCACGTTCTTGCAGTAATTAATTAAATAAATTGTGTCACATCACTTATGAAAGTAATGCTTACACCAAGATGGTGTAAAAATGTTTACACAAGTATATAAAACGGTGAATGACAGACAAGAAATGAAGACATGCAGACTGTTTTTAGCATTTGGAAAATATGAACAACAACCACAGAGTGAAACAAAAAAAGAAACATATGAAGACTTCGAGAGAGGAATGGCAAAACACAAAGGGCAAACAACAGAAGACTTAATACAGAAATGATGTATGGTTCTGGCACAAGTGTTTGCGCTTTTGATTTTCCAAATGTAGGAATGGAGACAAAACCATGAGTGAAGCAGGTACAGTTTACTTGCTCATAACTGGTTTCCATGAAAGAAAAGATCCATATCTTGTGATCACCCGAACACATACTGAGGACAGTAGCATAAAGGCAGGTTTCAACCCTTACAAGAAACTATCTCTCATCTCACTCCCATTCGGTGCAGACCATTTACCTTGGAACAAAACAATATTTGAGGTGAAACATCAGTGTCAAAGTGAGCGGCATCTCCATTCATTTTAGGATCTTCTTCTGTTGTTCTGCAAATGATCTCATCTGGTAAAATTGGCTCTGATGCCTTGCATGTGGTAACTGTGAATTCATGGGTCAGAATTTCAACCGCACTTTGGTTGCTCGTGCTCATCACTGTGACACCACTCCCATCTACAGCTTCGACAGGATGTGCACTCACTTCTGGACACGGTTTCTCAACATCTTCCAGTTGTTCTTCAAGTTCCCCCTCTATGACTCGATCAAGAACTTTGCAGTTTGCCGGGTACTCCGCACCCTCCTCCTCACTCTCACTGCTGCTTCCAGAAGAAGAAAGAGAGCCAGAGGCTTTCTGAGTTGGAACTACCAAGTCCTGATTCTGTCCTGTGACTGCTTCATAATTGTGAAGATGGACATTTAATTCATTCTTCCATTTTTGAATAAATATTTTGTCTTCCTTTAAGAGGAGGCATTAATTCCAAGCCTCCAGGAACCTCAGAGGCTTCCCTCCTGCCACCAGAAATCACCACCATGGCCTTGTATATATGAATGTATTGTATTAGTGCATACTGTGCAAGGGTGGTGAATGTTAATGTGCTTGCGAATTATGTGTGTGTGCTTGTGAATGTATGGGTGTGCGTGAGTGTGCAGGTAGGTGGGTGAGAGTGAGTATGTATGTGTGTGCTTGTGTGGTCCAGCCCCTACCTGCTCAAATGACTGCTGGCACTGGACTTGGGACCAAAGGTATAGTATTAAACAATGTTACTTACGTCTTTGATTCGCATGTAGAACAACTCTGGTCTATCCGCACATAGGGGCTTCTGCTTGGGAGGCAAAAGGCTTTTCTGCCGGCTCCTACCCAGGTAGAATGTGTGGTTTCAGACTCCTTACTGTAATCTCTGCTTAACAACGGAAGGAGTTCACTGAGAGATAGGAACGTATCATTTTGTTCTTACGTGAATGGCATGCAGATTTACCTGTCAGGGCTCTCTCACAAGGACAAGATCCACATATAAAGTAAAGCCAGGGACTCCTATCACAATTTGTACTTTTTGGGACCACATAAAGTGTTTTGCTTTTATCCATCTTTTTATATTGGTGAGAGCAGGGCAGCTTCCTGAACAATAAAGTTTTATAAAAAGCATTACAAAACAGAAAAAAAGAAGCAACGAGAAAGCCTAAAGGCTAACAACAGATAACATGCTTACTGGCTATGGAAATGCTTGGTTTTAAAGGAACACTGTGGCTGCACCAAAGAGTAAATGGAAGCTGGTTGATGATTAATGGTGCAACTATAAAGTTGCTACTGCTTGACACCCTCCTCACTCTCAACTCACAGCATGTGTCACACTGGGATCACAACTAGACCCGAGCAACCCCAATAAAAGTGGCCCACATTACTGGATCGTCCCTTTCATGGATCACCATTTGGTTAGTCTCATTGGAATCACATTGAAACCAATGTTTAGTAAATTAAGCATTTTAAATCTTATGGAGCCAGTAACATTGGTGAAAACTAGAAGTACTGCATTTTGCCCAGGCAGGCAAGATGAAATACAATTGTCCAGGAGGGCGAGGAGAAATAAAATGGCCCAAGGGCCACAACACCTGAACTGGCTACAGTTGCCAGCTGGCTATTTTGTTACTGGTATGACCGCTATTTTATTGTCCTGGTCAGTATGAAAATGAAGAAAAACACCCAAAGCCAGTATTTTTTCCACTGATCAGAATGTATTCTAAATTGTAAATGTAAGGTGAACGCACTTTAAAAGATGTTCTAAATCTACCTTAATGATTTGTGACATAGTTAAACTAAACAAAGTCAGAAAAGCCATGTTTAAAAGGAATAGGGTCGTTTTTCAATAAAGAGTTATCTTTAAGTTTCATGCTCTGGCCTTTGTGGAGTTTTAAAACATGAACAAATAGCCAGTTATGGTTTTTTTGTAGTTTTATAAAGCATGAACTTGGCCCAAAGGCAGTGGAGCACTTTACATGAGCACCAGTTACATTACAAAAAATCATGCTCATTTATAATCTAGGCCATGAGAGATTAAGTGATTTGCGCTCAATCACAGATGTTGAGTCGACGCCGGGACTCAAACCATGTTCCCTCGTTCCAAAGCCAGCAGCTCTGACCTTAACGCCACATCCTCTCTTTTTTTTCTCTGGGAAAGGTGGCTGCACAGTGAAGCCTATGCACCCACCACCCTCCTCCCCCAAGGCCTAAAGGACACTGGAGCAGAGGTGACAACATATGGCCCCCAACGGGCTGCTTCTGTTACTTAACTTTTCCCCACCAACCATAGCCCGGGGCCATGGCCTGGAAGGGAAGGAATCAAGAAAGGAACATGGTTGCTGCTGCTCCAGGGTGGTTGAGGTGAATATTGACCAATGACCATGAAATCACCTGTCACCCCCTGAGGCCCCTGCATTCTCCCACACTGCACGCCAACAATGGCCTGAATATGATGGTATGGCTGGGAAGGGTTCACGGGAGACACTGCTTCTGGGGTGGGGCGGCCACATGGCAGGCTGAGGTGAGAATGGCCCAATGGACAGAGCAACACCTTGTCTGTGTGGGGGAAGGGGGTGGCTAAGGTGAAGATGGCCCAACGGCCACATCACCTGCCCCTCCCTCGGGGAAGCTGCTCTACTTTCCCCATTCCCCCGTCTCATTTTGACAGAACAGCAGGGGAGAGGACTCAGCCTCTGGGTTTCTGCACCGGTCCAATGAGGGCCAAGCTGAAGTCTGCCATGGCCAGAACAATACTGAACTAGCAGCACCGCTGCAAGTCCCTGCCTCGAGAGCCCACCTGCCCATGATGCTTGCCCCACATTACAGTGGCGTGGCAGGGATGGGTAAGACAGTAAGGCTCTGTGTGTTGGTTGACAGAGGCCCAAAAAAAAAAACAGCCTACAGGTGAGCCTTAAGCACCGATTCATCACCGAATGCCGGACCGCCTGCTTTCCCAATCCGACTCTGCTCTCAGCCCATAAAACTCTTCCACCTCAGCTCAAAGCTGTTTTACAACACTTAAGGCCTGATTACAAGTATAGGTGCTGTCTATCACACCTAGCAAATTACGATTCCACTGGGCTCATTATTTATTGAGTGAAATACATAGCTCCTATTACGAATTTCTGGGAAATCACATGCGGATTTTGGTGTTTAACGCTCCAAAATCCACGTGATACAGTAACAACTGTATGCTTTTCCACTAGTCCCTAACAATTCAGGCACTCATTCAAAGCTTCTGGTATAGGGGTGTGGCAGGCCATCATTTAGTTTGGCCACCTGAAACGTAGACTCACCCCAGCCACTGTCCTTGAGGATTACATGAAACACCAAAACTCTAAGCCAGAAATTTGAATTCCTGAAAAGGTTATCGGGGGACCTATCTTCTGGTAAGTGACACCTCCGTGGAAACAGGAATTGCATGACCCTCATACTGCACCTGTCTATCACGTTGTGCAGTGTGAGCTGAGAATGGAGAAGAAACATGAAGCTAGTGCACTACGAAGGCAATGAAGCAGTACTGCTGAGGCACCCTTGTCTCACTCCAATCGGTGCCTTGACAGACGTGCAGTTAAGTCAAATAGGAGAATGGTCCAGGAGGCACCAGCAAGCTTTCTCTGCATCAGATAAGCCACAAATGTATGGCACCAATGCAACAATATAATAAAGGACTCTTCAAAACCCTCCTCATTCTGTCTCAGAAGCTTAAGAGAAAGAGGCTTTTTTACTAAAGGGGTCAACAAGTGGAACTCGCTGCCAAAGGATATGCAATGTGGATCCTCAGAGGTTCCAAAAAACAAGAGCGTTCAAATCACAGTTGTCAGAGGACAGACGAAGTGGCCGCCTCAAGATCCAATTAAAGTGATACTGATTGATATGTTGAATGGCCTGTTGATTCCCAATTTGGGTTCGTATGGTTTTATATATGTAACATGTTAAATGCATAAAACATACTCTACACTTCGCAGCACTGAGGTACTTGATCGAGCCATGGTTTAGAACAGGGTGGTGCCAGAAAAGAGCCCAATACTCCGACACTCCATCCAAAGGCACACTGACTCTAGGACAGGCAATCACAAGTCTAAGTCCACAGGTATTAACATATCCAACACTACTGGAGCAGATGTACCTGCGGCGCCATGGGTGCAAGTATAAATATTGCGTCTTGCCATATTCACTTCTAATCACCCCCCCTGGAGTTGGAGGTTCCAGGCTGGCACTAATGGAGTTCCTCAGTTTTAACAACCATTTCATTTTGTTGATGTATTCTGGGAACCCTTGTGAGTTCTTCCCAATTTTGTTTAGGGTTCTTACAAGGTGGGATGGGGCGGAGGGCATTCATTCACAAAATGTGCATTCTTAACAAGCTTAGGGTAGATGTGGCCCTAAGCAGGAGATGCCACCTCACCAAATCATCGGAGGATAAACTGGCCCCTGTGAGAATGTGGAATAAATGAAGAAATAATGGCATTATTCTTTCCTAGGTCCAGTTAAGTCTCAATAATTTAAACTAACTCAACTCTTGGTAGCTGAAGCACAGAGCTGACAGGCTTATCTTAGGAGAAATGTGTAAAGCATTTATCAGGACCAAAACAGTTAAGTAAAAAAACAAAAACCCATACAAATCCCACTTCAATTTAGAAAAATAGAAAAACTTTTGATAAACCAACTGACAACAAAATGACAAAAATCTGATGCAGAGAACCGGAGATATGATTTTTAAAAGATTATAGCACCAAAGTCACAAAAGGTCAACCCTAAACTGGGTTAAAGTCAAAGATTAAGGCAAACCGCAATGGAGCATGGGACGAATACAGGGAGCAGGTTTGGCACAGTGTAAAGCTGCCTTTTCTGATTTGATGTTTTTTTCTAAGGGAAAAGTCTCACTGACAAGGTAATCGGTGGGTCCGAGTGGCAGTTGGCTCCGAATAGGGGCTCGTCGGCGTTGGTTGGCTGAAGAGCAGGACCTCAGTGGGAGCCTAGGAAGGTGTTAGCAGCAACGGCTGGGTGCTCGGCATTGGTCCTGGTGAAGTACTCTATCCGTGCAGACTTAGAAACATTTCTGGAAGTCAGGATCCTTTCAGCGGGACAAATCAGAAAGATGAGGCCGACAACAACAGTTTGACATTGGCAGCTGAGGCTCAGCAGCGGTCCAGTGGTAGCCTCTTGTTCTTTTTGTGAAATTTTCATACAAAGTTACTAAGTGCCCAGTCTTGTAATTATTGAGGGAAAAAAAGTAGACTCTCACACCAGTTAATGGTCCAGGACCTTTTGGGCACCACTTAGATGTTAGACCTCAAACTCCCAGAAGCCACCAGCAGGGTCCAGGACAAATCAGTTGGAACTAAGCAGAGGAGCCTAACAGTGTCTTGGGCTTCTTGCAGCTTTTGGGTTCCTGGAGCTTAACAGGAGTCTAGTCAACTAGTCATTTGAGACCACTCTCCAGTCCTTGGTACAAGTGGAGAGAAGGTCCAGCCCTTGGAGTTTCTCTCCACTGGTTCAGAGTAGGTGAAGTTGGTGGTGTTCCGAAAAAGGAACCCAGGGGTGCCACTTTTATGCCTGCTATTAGCTTGTGGTTGGAGGAAACGCCCTGACCAATAGGGAAAAAGTTGCCCTGGGCAACTCTACCCACTATGACAATTTCCTGAGAGTTTGGGTCTTAACAATTCCACAGTGCTCTGATCTGCCGATATCCAACACGGCAGAAGCTTTCTTCCTCTGGTCAGAGCTCTGGGCATACCCCTGAGGTGTGTGTAGGGAAGTGAGGAAATCTCCCTGCAAACCAGTTGTGGAACAGGTTCCCCGCCCCCCTCCCCTTAAGCCCCCTCCCCCCCCCACACAACCCCCTGCCCACACTGGGATTGGTGCCACTCTAGCTACTTGGACAAGGTGTGAGATACATCCATTGAAGCTTGCGGAGTTTTGTAGACACACCCCCAGGCCATCCTGTCAGTAAGTCACACCTCCTCCCAGCCAAAACACTTGTGTTCCCTTTCCCCCTTTGCTGGGAGCCAGGTGACAGTTGGGCATTAACTCTGAAAAGGCTACTAGATAACTGAGGATGAAAAATGACAACTTTCTACAAGTGGCATTTTCAAAACTAGTAATTTAAAATCAGACTTGACCATCAGATTGGATTTTAAATTACTATTAATTTGAGCCCTTGAATCATGGTCCTAGCTATTCCTGAACTGAAGTTATGTATTATAAGGTGTTAAATGTAACCCAAATCTTTTCAATGGGAGAGTCAGCCCTGCCACAGTGAAAAATGACTTGCCAAGACATGTAAAACTTAAGTACACATGTCTTACATTTTAAATACCATGCACATTGCCCTATGGGCATTTAGGGCCTGCCTCAAAGGTGACTTATACGTATTAAAAAGAAAGTTTTAGGCCTGGTAATAGGTTCATTTTGCCAGCTCGAAATTGTAGTTTTAAAACTGCACATTCTTGCTGCAGGGCCATGCCTGAAGACATGATTTGCACTGTCGCTTTAGTGGTGGCATATTAGGTGCTGCAGTCCTCTAGTGATATATAACTTGTGGGCACTGGGTACCTTATACTGGGTACCTTATACTAGGGACAGACAGGTAAGTTAAATATGCCAATCAAAGATCAGCCATATTACATGTTTTTATGGGTCAGAGCACTTACACTGGGTGCTGGATGACAGTGCGGCAGTGTTCAGAGTCCACACACCAGCAATAATATCCAGATGCAATGCAAAAAGAGGGTTTTTCTTACAGCTACAAATTGGGCATCACATTATCATATGCTCTTACGCTAGAGGCATTTCAATATTTATCAGAAAGGGAACCCATATTCACCATATAGTCACAGGTACAGGTGACCAAGGTCGATAAGTTATGGTTAAAGACACTCTGGGGGCTAACATACCCATGACCAACAACTACAGGCCCAAAACAGGCAAGCCTCAACTTTTAGAACTGTGCGGAATAATGTACTCTTATTATCGCCTAACGCAACTGTCTGGGATGGGAATTTCAATGTTATGTGAGATGCAAAACTAGACAGATCACAGAGCCTTGTCAGGTCTGGGTCAGCTGCAGGCCCATATGTCAATGCCATAATAACTGATCAGCAGCTAGTAGGTCTCTGGTGGATGAGAAACACAATGCCATCAGTGCACAACATGTGGTTCGACTAGATTACCCGCCAACTACGCAAGATATCAGCCTGGGCCCTTCCTTCCCATACACCGGTCCTGTTGAAGTTAAAGGTCCCGGGTACTTCAAAAACTGCCACAATTTACAGGCTGCCACCAAGAGCAGTTACAGACAGCTTATTTTGAAAGGTGCAAGCAACAGGAGACCACTCACTATTTCAGCAATAGCATTGGCTCGGTGGCAGACATGACTACCATCTGGGATGCATTTAAGTTGGAGTTTTAGGGACTGTAAATAGCCAAGCAGAAAAGAGTGCTGAAATATCTCAGGGACCACATAAGACTTGAACGAGATATTAAAGAGCAAGAAGCTAAACAAGTGCAGGTAGAGGTTCCTACTGCTGGCTAACATTAAGGCAATGATCTAAGAATATAATGAAGTCTTGGAGGGAGAGCTCAAATTTCTGGGAAAACATGCAGCTACACAAAGATACAGGGATGGAGCAAAGTTTGTAACACATTGGCACACAAATTAATACTTAGAAGACACTGCCACAGCCTGGATAAGGTATATTCATATAGAATTCTTGCAACACCTTTTACATTGGAAGAGGTAAGGGTGGTAATTAAGGTACTACTTGTGGGGAAAGCCCCAGGCTCAGATGGGGTAACGGCAGAATTCTTAAAAGAACTTGCAGATCTACTCAGCCCACACTTATTGGCCTCAATAGAAGAATCAGCTGCAAAACACATTTTCCCCCTTTCTATCAGAAAAGTGCCACTTGTTACTCTCCTTAAACCAGGAAAACCACCTGCCAGTTATGACTCATATAGACTGCTTTCAGTAACTAACTGTTACATCAAAATACTTGAAAAACTGATTTAAAAAAGAAAAGGTTGCTCTCACTCCTCCGAGACCTGGTCCTGCCAGACCAAGCGGGGTTCATCCTGGGACGCTCCACAGTGCATTATCTACATACTCTATTTGCTCCGATACACCAGATCAACCCATGTACAGATGCAGCCGCTGTTTTCCAAGAGGCTTTCAAAGAATTTGATTTGCTTGAGTGGAAATACTTCTATGCCATTTTACAAAGCATGGGGATGTCATGCTCCTTTACAGACGGGCGTTCTACATACTACTCCTGTGGTTCAGAATTAATGATTTTATTTTATCACCAATAAAAATTTCTAGAGGCACAAGACAGGCATGCCCCCTGTCCCCTATACTTTTTCGGTTAGCATTAGAGCCACTAGCTGCAAAACTACAGCAGCACCATTCAACCATCACCCTTAGACACACATCACATAATCTTATCTCACTTTAAGCAGATGGCATGATACTTTACATGAGAGAGCCTCAAATTAGATCAATCAGGTATCACAATTAACTCATACAGGTCTTCCAGGACCAGATTTCCCCATTATGTGGTGAGAGAGTGCAGTGAAATATTTGGACATATGGATTTGCCTAGATAAAAATGCCACAAGTATGGATAACTATGGGGTCACCATATCCAAACTGGAAGACAAAATTGACAGATGGGTCAAGCTCCCATTATCCATGGCACAGCACACTAGAGTGATGAAGATGCTAGTACTACCAAAATTACTATATTATTTTGTTAATAGCTTGATCCCACTCACCAGGTCATTCTTTCAAACCATGAGGTCACTAATAATTAAATTAGCAGGGCCTGAAAGCAATAACGTCTTAAATGTGAGATATTAACATTGCCATCCCATCAGGGTGGGTTCATGGTGCCTGATCTGGAATTATATTAGTTATGCGCACAGGAATAATTCACATATTATTTGTTTTGCCACCAGTCATAAACACTGCACTACAGATGATAATTTGTCAACAGAGTCCCTGCATGTTAACTTAGACAGGCATAACGGTACGCAAAGTACTGGCCTGAGACAAGTTGATAACTAAGGAGGCTCTATCTAATCTATACTCCCCAATCACCCCGCTGACATGCTACCCTTGCCTGCCACTAATCAGCGATGATAAAGTAGAGATAAAGCTAATGAGATTCAACAATGCCAAATGGGATCATCTGTATAAGGCAGGCACGTTTATAGAACCAACTACAATCATGAGTAGCAACACCCATACAGCGCTAAATTTAATTTATATTATTGACTCTGAGTTACCCGTGAAGAGCTTAGTCCCACTTTTACACAGGAACAGCAAAGTTTCAAACCTCTAGATGGTTGTTATCTGCTAAAACACCGAAATGTTTAAAAACTTTCCTGCATAGCTCTCTCCAAGAAGAGGCTCCAATCCACTCAAATTCCAGAGACAAATAGAACACCAGATCGTAGCCCTTAATATCTGAAGAGAAATGGAAATATAACTGCTCACAGACTGGGGTTCCGTCGCCAAATAGTAAGATATATATAATTGACTTTCGTTACCTTCACAGAGTATATCAGATTCCTCTGAGTTCATGGAAATGTGGTCTTGGGAACAACTTTTGGTGCCAAGAGGCGGCATGTTGAAGACAGGATTTCTACACTTAGCCTGGTAAGAGGTGGAGGAGATCATCTCCAAAATAGTTGTCATGACAGTCACATTGGAACCTAAGCGGCACTCCTGGGTAGGGTAAAATGTATGCCAAGGAAACAGGAAATTCATAGTCTTGGGATTATAGTTAGCAAAGAGGTTGGTAGCAAGACACTGAAGGTGAAGTCCCAAGGACATATTGGGGTCTTTAAGAGATTATTTGCTTTTGAGGTGGCTGGCAGCGGATAAGTACAGTGATAGAAATATCTGTGGGATACTTGGGAGGTTGCTCCCTGCACCCTTTGGTTCCCATGAAAGATCAGCTGTGGGTTAAGACATGTAGTGGGACTATACAACTAGAGTGTCAGCATAGAAAATAAGTGTTACAAGGAGAAAATGATCTACCAAACTCCATGTTTATATCTGATGCATGTAAGAGTTGTTCTACTGTTGTGATAGTGAGTAACGTGATGTGAGTTCCGAAATGCGTTCTGGAAAATTAATTAAGTCGTTAAAAAGAAACCTCTTTTGCACAACTGTAAATTTGGAACTTATCCTTGGGTAGTGGCTGCTGGAAATAAAAATCAGAGACTAAGGGGCCGATTCCGATCTCGGCCGGTAGGGCTCCGAATCGGACTCGGCATTACCGGATCCGATTCGGAGCCCTGTTTCCCGACCGAGTCGGACGTGCGTCTGGGCGAGCGAGTACGATGCGAGCGTACGCGAAATCGCCGACCGACTCGTTCGCGGGACTCGACCGCTCCGACCGACTCGCACGGACACGACTCGCACCGCGCAATGGAGACGTTCCCTGGCCGGGTAAGTACGAAGCGCGCCGCGAGCAGTCCGACCGACTCGCGCCGTCCGGCTCGAAAGAGCAGTCGGTGCTGCACTTTGGGGGTCCGTGTCGGACCCCCCTGTACGCCTAGCCGCGTGAGTCACACACAGGGGGGACCCATGGGTCCCCCCTACCTGTTATGTACGGCGCGATCCGCTTCGACGCGTACCCGCTGTAGGGGGCGCCCTTGTTCGCCTCGCACCCATTGAGTCAATGGGAGCCCGCGTACGCGTTGTACGACCGGCTCCCATTGACTTCAAAAGGAGTCCGACCGAATCGAGTCCGATAGCATGCGAACGCATTGTACTCGTTCGGTCGGACTGCTAGGGTCCGATTCGGTCGGAAATCTCTCCGGGTCCGGCTCGGTCGGAGAGATTTCTGGCCTGAATCGGAATCGGCCCCTAAGCAGGAATCTAGGCTGTCAACCTTAGGGTCTGACAGAAGTTACTAATTTACTATTTATTAATTGATTTATTTTGAGTTTCTATAGAGTACTCAAACCACAAATTGTGTTCTCAGAGCACAGGAAAAGTGGGGCGAAACACTGGAAACATAGCAATGGAATGACATGTAAGAGATGCAAGTACAACATATCAAAGAGTAAATCCTGCAGTGGGAGAAATAATATTGACTCAGAAAATATAAAAGCCTTTAAGATGCTGATTGAGCAATTAACAAGCAGTCGTAAGCGTCTGGCTCGCTGTAAACGACTGAGGCGTAAATTTCCAGAGGGAAGTGCCCTGTCCCTAAAGTGATCTGCCCACAAATCTTTTTAGCTTAAGGAAGAAAATAGTCAAACAGTAGGCTTGCAGGGGAGGATCTGAAATGCATGGATGGATGATTAGGTTAAAAATGTTTCACACGTTATCAGACACAGAGTCGTACAAAGATCTGAGAATAATACACAACATTTTTATTTGAGATGAGTAGCCTACGTAGGGATCTTAATGCAGGAGTAATGTGGTAGTTGCACTTCAGGCACACAGATGAGGCTTGCTGTGTAATTTTGAGTTCTTTGCAGTTTGTTATTCAGATTTTCTTGGAGGTCAGCAAAGATGCTGTAGCACAAGAAAGCTACAAACCTCCAGAGTGGCAGCAACATCCAAGATTAAACTACATGTATGCTGTGCTGTGCGGCCAATCACACAAGCACAGTTTTTGGTCTGTTGGAGGAGGGACGAGTGCATTAAGGGCTCTGGTGGTGAAGGAATTCTGAAAAAACAGCTCTCAACTTTTTCTCACAATGCAAAACCCTGTGCTATACTATTTAACACAGTCCTATGCTCCCCACAAGCCGACCAAAGTGTGACTGGTTGTTTTTTCACACCAAATGATGCGTGAGACCACACCAATAAAAACGTTTAGAAGCGGAAAAGAGCCTGCCAGGGTTAGAGTATGCTTGGGTGCATGTGTGTTCACATGTACATGTTTAAGAAAGAGAGTGAGTTCCTAATGCTCCATTTCCCTGGCTGCGTCTCACTGGTGGACAATAAATGCCTGTTATCTGTGGGCACCTTTGGCATCTTGCATTCGCACCACACAGAGGCAAAATTTGTCAAGAAGTGCCTTCACCACAGTCATGATTGTGACATATTTTGGGATTTAATTGGAATGATGTGGAAACCCTTGGGATAATACTGGTCCATGTTTACGTTTTACAGAGGATGGAATAATAATGGGGATTATTTTTGGCCTATTGTGGACATTTCTTGTCATGATGGTACATATCCAAGGGATAATGTTGGTTAATCTTGAGGCACTATTCGCATAATGGAACCAGTCTGCATAACTAAGGCCAAGGTATATTTTAGGTAGCCTTGATATGAGGTGGTTGTTCCTGGCATGATGATGGCCCTGGCAAAACAATGCCTACCTATCCAGAGACGTATACTGCATGCATCTCTGGCACTGAGACCATCACTGGCATAATGGTGACCCTAGCAAAATCGGAACCATGTAGTGGGGATCCCTGGCACGATGGAAATTCTAGCCTAATTGTGCATCTTTTTGGCATACTGTTAGGACCACTGGTATAATGACTTCCACACCTAGCAAAATGTGGGACATCCCTGGAATGATAGTGCTATGGTTGGAATAGGGTGAACGTCAAAGGCCTGATTCTGTCAAAACCTCACATAATGCTGTTCATACTTGGCCTTATAGAGCGCATCTGTAGTAAACTGGAGGAAATAACATTATGGTGGTAGCTCTTGGGATACTGGGTTCACACCCTTGGCATGGTGATGCCCATCCTCAGAATAATGTTGGCCATTCTAGAATACGTAATCATTTCTGGAATAATGGAGCAACTCTCCACACAATGGTGGCCCTGGCATGATAACTGTTATTATTTGTGTATTGTAAGCATTATTAACCTGATGGCCCCCACCTCAAGAATAAAGCTGGCCATACATGGAATCATGGAGCCCATCTCTGGTGTAACGGAAGCCATGGCACAATGGTGGTACTTTCAGGCATATTGTAGGTAATCTAGTTTGTGTATATCCTAACTCTAGCCATCCAAGAAACACTGTAGGGATTGGCTCCACAATACCAGGCATAACAGTGGATCTGCATAGTTGTGCACCATCCCAGTGATACAGTTGTAATCCTTGATAGAATCATGGTTATCCCTGGCATAATAGTGGATATTCCTGCCTTATGACAAACATTTCCTGCATCTGATGGTGATGCATGGGAAAAAGTGCATCTAAGGCAGAATTTCTTCACGTGTGGCTTTAGTGCAGGCAGCTACCGGATGAAAATGTAAACCAGCCGTTCATAAAAGAAATAGTACTTTTTCATGCAAATAAAGCTTTTGTTTGGGAGAAATGGGCTTACTTACCCATAATGAAATATTTGTTTTTGGAGCACACAATGTGGGTATTTCCTGACACAAGCCAGCTGATGTTTAGAAAAAAAACAGATAGATTTCAGAAATATGCATAAACAGATTTGAATGTTTATTCATGATGAATCTGGAATACTTACAGCTGATGTTGCTTCCTTGGTACTAAAGGGGACCTTCTGCTATGGCTGTTATTTATTGATTTCACATAGCCCACTTTCACTATCAATGTTATTTAGGAGTTAATCATTATATGTTCAATGATAATTTCCATTTGTTAAAATATATGAAATGGGTTTTTAAAAAAATGATTATGAGATAAAATCCCTGTAAAAGCTATTATTCTCAGTCATTTTTGTTTATGTGAACTGTGCTTTGTACCCCCAAGTTACGCTATTTATTCACATAAATTTGTATAGTGAAAGTATACACCCTCCTGTTTTGTTTTGGTTTGTTCTTTTTGATTCATTTCTTTGTGACTTTTGCAATTAATTTCAATAATTTATTTAGTTGAGGTCGCAGATTTAGGCTCTCATGATTGGTGTGTTAAAAATCAAACTGAATTGCGTTTAAAAGCAATCCCTTGTAGGCACTGTTACCTGACACTTAAGTTTCACCCAAGTCTCCAAGGGTATATTGGGTTGCCCAATTTCTTGAATAGTCCTACTATTAAGTGCATTTTGTTGACTGCACATCAACCTTCTCTGCATCTAGGCCCATATTGGGTTAGCATCATGTCCTGCTCTATTATGGGGTCTAAACCATAGATGTGGGGGGGTGTGGCCAAGATGGCGGCAAAGTAGCAGCCATCTCACAGAGCTCCACCGAATAGAGCTGAGAAATAGCGGTTCCAGCGGTTGTCCCAGGCTGTTGGTGGCCTGCGGAGGAGGCGGTAGAGGCACAGACGGGAAGGGTTGCCTGGCGGGGTTGGAGACGCCCACCCAGCCGACAGATACGCTGCTGGATCAAAGCGACCTCCTGAGCGGCAGCCCCTGTCTCCGAAGGCGTGGGGTCGGAATCCCTGGAGGAGCGGCAACAGAGGCCCAGACGAGCATCAGTGTAAGGTGTGGCTGCGGGAACACCGGGTGGACGCCGGTGGGCAGCTGGAGTCGTGGCAAACCCGGAGTGAGTGGCTTTGAAGGCGGGTCCTCGGGGGTCAACCGGGCCTCCCCGTACACCGGAGGCCTTGCTGAAGTATACCCCCTGGGCGGGAGGCGCCCGCCCGGCAGTGCGCCTAGAGACGCCTCCTGAGGTGCGACTGCAGTGATCCCCTGCGAGCGGCAGAGAGAGGTGAGGCCGGGGTACAGTGGGCAGGCATTGGCGGGAGGTCGGAGCCGCAGTTTCTGAGAGGAGGACCGACGCGGGTGGGAGGCCCTGGTGGTAGTCTGGGCCCGCCCCAGCTACAGAAAGACTGCTTTGGTGTACTCCCTGGGCCCCACAAGGGAAGTGAGGATTTGGGGGCATCCCCGAGAGCGGTGGGTGGCCTGGGGCAACCACCCAGACGACTGGCAGGGCTTGCAAGATGGCCCTGAAGAAGGCCCACACTACTTCCTGGGCCGCAAACAGCCGGGGTGACTCCGGACTGTGGGGCAGGGAGCAGGAAGAGGTCGTGAGTGAGGAGCCAGCATAGAGGGACAGGGCCCGCCCCAATCACAGGGGGACCGCCCGGGTGTATTCCCTGGAAGAACCCCGCGAGGAAGGTGTGGACTCGAGGGTGCCCCCGGGAGTGGAGGGCGGTCTGGGATAGCCACCCATACGACTGGCTGGGCCTGCAGGATGGCCCTGGAGAAGGCTCACATTACTAACTAGGCCTCAAATGACTGAGGTGACTCCGGACAGTGTGGCAAGAGGCAGGAAGAGGTTGTGAGCCAGCATAGCGGGACCAGGGCCCATGGCATGGATCACGTGGGCCCAAAACAGCAGTGGGTGCCGACGCGCGAAGCACCTCAGTGCCCAGTTTACCTGCAACAGCTGTTTGGGGACCCGGAGTTTTGCACAAACCATTCAATGCCCTAACCAATAAACCGAGATTTGGGTCAGATGATATCGTTAACCAAATGCACTAGTTTACAAGATATTAAAATACAGCAGTATTAGCTGAAACTCAAGTTTGAAACAATATACAGCTGTTAAAGACATAGCAGTTTCGAAAACATAGTTTTTGGTTTGTTGGTATTAACAATCACAATTAGTAATCATTTTAATAACTTTGTAAGTTTTAGTTAACACACTATTAATGGGACTTCAGTATTAAAAAAGAATTATTTTTAGAAAAACAATAACATACTTCCACCATACCTCCCTTAACGCCAACATAAACATATTAGGATGCTTAAGATAGTTTGTAATCTATAAACACTTTTACACATGTTGATAGCTGGGTGTTGACATACCCCTGGTGCTTGAACAGGCAGCGGTGCAATGTGACGTTTTTCCCATTCGTTTGGGCTTTGCTCAGGTGAAGACTCCATGAAACTGCGCTTCAGTTCACTAATGCTAGTCTGATGTTTCAGCAGTTCATCCTGTGCCTCATCCAGATCCTAGCGATAGTCAATGTAAGAAAATAGGAGGACAAATCTTAACAACAAATAACACTTCTTTCATTAAAAAGCAAACAAAATCAGCTACTCAAGAAGGCATGCTTTGTCTCACTGCTCACCAGAAAATAGGAGCAATGTCAAAATTAAAGTTCACCCAAATACCTAGTTTGTTTTTTAAAGAAAAAGGTGAATAATAAATATCCTCCCCCTACCCCAACATTTTATTATATATCTTAGAAAGTATTATCTATTCTTAATATTTAAATCAGGAACAAAGAACCCCCCACCCCCACTGTAATTAGAGCAGGGCAGTCCTACAGAAAGCTCACAATGAAACAGGCAAGTTAAGTGAAACCTCTAAGCTCTTATTGTACCTATACTCCTGCTCGTGAGATCGCCCATAAGCATCAAAATTGTAAAAAGAGGCATGAGGGCCTAAATGGCAGTGTATAACTTGGCTGTCCTCAACTGCTGTTCCATCCACATCACTGGGAAAATACACCTAAGTTCCTTACAGTAAATTAAACTTCATCAAACAAGGGGCCATTATCCAGCATGGGGAAAATCATCTCCTCACATGCTGCTCTAAGAGCTTAGCTTCAGGGGGTTGTTTGGGGTGTGGCACCCCCGAAATAAACAAGAAACACAAAGGGTCCCTACTCAAAACTAATTTGATTCTAAGGTTCTACACAGTGCTGGTGCTTAGAGTACTGACTTATTATTATTGAATATCATATGACAGTATGGATTTGTGACTTCACTCTAAGCACCAGCACTGTGTAGAACCTTAGAATCAAATTAGTTTTGAGTAGGGACCCTTTGTGTTTCTTGTATGTACTTACCCTGTCCCTGATCTGATTATAAGGGTACCTCCCCTGTTTTTTCTTTTCTTTACCCCCCAAATAAATACATTTTTGCTTGGTACTTGGGTCTGGGGGCCCCGAGTTGGGTCGGCTATGTCTGTCGGTTTTTCGTGTCATCCTGAGTTCACTAACAGGGTTTAACTTATATTATCTGGATCAGGAACTTAAATATATTTAGGCCCAGATTAACTAAGATTTTGCATTGAGGTCACTTTTTTGATGCAACCCGATGCAAAACCCTTTTCAGTATTCACAAGGCATGCAAATGTAGGTTTGTAGGTTTCCGTACTTCTGTAAGAAAAAGTAACAACATAGCGCATTGTGCTGCCTTGCAATACATTGCGCCAGGTAGAAGTCCTATGAGTGGTGCATGGGCATTCGTGTTTGGCGCAAACCCATATTTACATTGTGACATGATTTTGCGCCAAAATGGTGCGCCTGCCTGATGCTGGCATAATGAGATTTCTCCTTGTCATTTCTTCTTTTCACATGTTATATTCTGCAGCTCACATACAAAGAGAGAAGAGCCGCCAGGGATAGTTTCTGTACAGAAAGTGTATCCCTTCCTGCACAAAAACTATCCTGACCATAACGAAGACACCCTCGCACCACGGCGCAAGGCAGCCCTGAGTGTGCCAGTGCATGGAGAGAGCAGAATTGCACCATTTCTTTGAAGAGATGGTGCAGTATTCTCTCTTCAGGTGACACAGTGCCTTTGCCTGCTGCGCTACATTGTGCCACTTCTTTGTAAATATTCCCCTTACTGACCTGCTTATCAAAAAAGCAGTAAATCTAATCTCATAGAAGTACTCCTTGAATGGATGCAAATTTACTACTTTTTAGAATCCACAAACATTGGCAGTAGTAGGCTTGGATAGTTAGACCAGCCTCAGGATTCCAGACATACTACTGGCAATCCAACACAGAAAAGGTGATGGGAAAATTGCTTGCAAATAGTATTAATGACTGGCAGTCCCTAGGTGTAGCATTCCAAACCGTTGTTTTTCACCCTCTGTGCCACTCTAGACAGAGGGCTTGATTTAAGATTTAGGAGATGAGTAAAGGCAGACAGGGTGATGGAAGACTTTACTGCCTTTACTCTGCCAGCCAAATTTAAAGAAGTCGTCCAACTCGGCGGACATCTTTACACATTGGCAGGAACTGCCATCATGGTGGTTCTTGTCAAAGTAAGAAAAGTTTAATGGATGGCTCTCTCAAACATGACTGCTGGCTGTTGAACTTTTCCAGAGTTTTTTTATTTTTCAAAAACAAACTGCCTAAGTGGGATTTTTTTTTTTTTTGAAGAACTAAAAAAAAAAAGATGATAATAATGAACCCCACACCAGTTTTTGCCCATGGTATGGTGGTCGTTTTTCTTTTTTTTTTACTATCCCTCTTTGCCTGGATTTACCTGGCAGTGACGGTCAGTTAAAAAAAATGACCTGTGACCATCCACTCTAGAAAGGATAGATGGTCGGGTGGCCTGATGCCGATGGCACCTACTCCATTCCCCTGGTGAAGGAATTTCTTTTTACTGAAGGAGTACATTATACTCTGTATGCGTAAAACATGCGATCCACCTGACTAAAAATTGGGCTACGGGACCTTGAGTTGCAACAGAGTTCCTGTCCACCAAACTGCAAAGCCGCCCATGAGGCCCACTTAATGCAAATTAGTACTGACCCTGATCCTCATGGAAATAGTCTATCCCGAACCTTGGTCACCTTGCACATTAACCCTGTGGCCCACTGCTTTTTAGTTGGGAAAATTGGGATTCACACCCCTCAAATCTCACTGACTAAGCTACACCTCTGTGCAGCTCTCAAGGAACTGAACCAACGCTAGTCTGTAAGCTGGCATGCCGGAGTATGTGAGACTGTAAAGACTTAAGTCTTCCTACTGGCAATCCTCATAGAGTTCCTTGATTTCAAAGTTTAGTAATTGAGTTGTAACATGAATGATCATGTATTAGTGATTACTTCAGTATATGATGACAGAATGTCATGTACTACACCACTTTGTTATTCCGTTTTTTCATTCCCTTTTGAAACAAAATGCTGACAGTTTTGAGCCCCACTCGGTTACAGCGCAATATAAATCCCCATTAAATTTCTAATTGAAGTCAGCTGTTTAGTGGTAAAGAAAGTAAAGCAGTGGATTGCTGGTTGTTTTTTCTTAGAAAGGCATTTGACTATGTATCAGGAACTACTTTCAATGCCTGCTACACAGATATCACAATTGTTGCACTTACATAAATACAAACAGGACATAAGGGTAATTCTGAAACAATGGTGATTGTTAGACATGACCCTCTCTACAGGGTAACCCCAAATTCTTTCCCTCACCCCTCCTGTTTTCTGAAACTTGCTTTTGTTGGCATAAGTTTCTCTACACTTTACCACTGCTAAACAGTTTTAAAGTGCTTATGCTCTCTCCCTTAAACATGGTGAATTGGCCAACACCTAATTGGCATATTTAATTTACTAGCAAGTCCCTAGAAAAGTGGTACTGCATGTACCCAAGTCTGTAAATGAAATGCTGCTAGTGGGCCTACAGCACTCATTGTGCCACTCACTAAAGTAGCACTTTAAAGCATGTCTCAGGCCTACCATTGCAGCCTGTAATGCAGTTTTAAACAGCCAATTAGATCGGGCAAAAAAATACTTTTTACCAGGCCCAAACCGTCCCCATCAATACATATAAGTCCTAAACATATTATGCACTCATGAACTGTTGAAGGTAGACTCACCCGATTTATTGGGGGTAATGCTTGAATTCCCTACTGGTTTGAAAATTGTGCTACTAAATGTGTTTGCTAGGTTTACGTCTTGGAATAGAGATTTACCGATTTTATCTCTTTCAGATGATTTGATTGTACAGTACCAACAGAAGGCTAAAATGATTGTTGCTGGCGATTTACTTTTCACTTGAACCCACTCAAGCTCTTAATATGATTGCAGAAAAGGAGGATGAGCAATGAGGCATCCCTAAGCTTGAGGGTAAATATGTTCAAGGCCTCTCCAATGTTGCCCAACAAATTACATCTGTGGTGGTTGGCCAGAGCTTGAGAGCATGGAACAGGAGAACCTGTTCTGACCTAAAGAAAGCAACCACATTTAAGAGAGGAGGCACTACTAGTGTGATTGATTATGTTTTTCTGGAGGTCAGTCTCTGGGCACTTCTTCTTGATATGGAGATTTTGCTGCATACAGATAGTGTCCACAACCCCCTGATAGTGATAGGGTAAAGGACCTTGCAAGATCGGTATCTATATATAGTACTATGGTCCCTGAACCGGTTGTGGCCAATCACTACAGAAGTATTTCTTGGCCTAAGGTTCTGGCAAATGAGAACCTTTACACCAAGATATATCAGTGGTTTATATATTTTTTATCTATCTATGAGAACTCCCCTGAGGAGACTGTACCAATCCTAGATATTCACGGTTGGTTCTTTAACAAACTGCAGAGCATTTTTTATAAAAGAATCTACCATCATCAGACAAGCCCACCCCAAAGACCCATAATAGTATTCACCTGATTGTGAGTAGGCAAAGAAAGCGCTGAAAAGCGCTATTAGGGACCATAATCAACTTGAGATTTTAACAGCCTCTCTGCAAAAAGGAAGTGGGAGGATGCTAACTGGCAAGACATGCTTCAGACCCTTAAAATAAATGATGGCAGGACATTTTGGCACATTATTGCTCATGAGACAATTGGAAGCTTTATCCCCAGAAGGAATAATATTCAGCCAGAGAGATGGGAAGAACATTTTGCAAAACTATATGCGTAAGCTCCGCTCACACAATTGCTCCCCAATGTGGTTGATGAGTGCTCAGAGGGTGATATTACCATGCTGGGAACTGGGAAGACAGATAAGATCTTTTCAGCCTAGAGGACACTCTCTCGGCTATTAAGAGTTTCAAGGCTTTAAAGGCCCCTGGTCCTGATCGTATACCGGGTGAGTTATGTAAATCAAAACTGGGGCTGTGGGCTAGTTATGTGAACATCCTCTCTAATGGAATAGCAAGGGGTGGGGAGATCCCGGATACCTGGAGAGGGGCAGAAATAATCCCGATATTTAAAAAAGGAGACGCTAACTGTCCATCAAAATGTAGGCCCATTAGCCTAGTCGATAATCTTCAAAAAATATTTGCCAGGCAGGTCTTAAATAGATTGCAGGAGTGGGTGGAAGATCAGAGGATTTTAACTCCCTTTCAGTCAGGATTTCGTGCTAAATTTAGTACTTTAGATCAGGTTTTTAAATTTGCCCTCCTTTATTGGAAATACGTCCTGTTGGACAACCAGAAACTTTAAGAGGCATTTGTTGATCTGCGTGCCGCATTTGATCTGATACCCCGGGAGATCCCATGGAGAGTACTGGCATGCATGGGAGCTCCAGGTGGGTTACTTCAGCTGCTAACTAGGTTGCATGAGAAATCCTACGTGCAGGTTAGGTGGGGTGATAGAGGTGAGTTGACAAAGCGCATCCCAATCGCAAGAGGGGTTCGTCAGGGGTGTGCTTTGGCTCCCACCTTGTTCACCCTATATATAAATTATGTAGTCTGGGAACTGACAAAGTGTGTAAATGACTCCCCACACTTTTAACGGGGCTAAAAAACCTATACTTTTGTTTGCATGACTCATTATTAATTTCCAAGTCCCCAATGGGATTACAGAAACTGCTAAAATAACTCTTGGAGTTCTGTGGCCACAGAGGTTTAGAATTAAATGATGCAGAAACCAAATTCATGGTCTTTGGCAAGAATGTTAGCAAGAGCTGTTCGGTTATGATAGGGAATGACCATTTGGAAAGTGTGTTCAGCTTCGATTATTTGGGGGTGACCCTGTCAGACAAATTTCGGTGGGTCCACCAAATAAATATTCACCAAATAAATAAAGGAGCATTCACAATATCACATAGATCTAAGGCCACCCTATGCTTTCAGAAAAATACATATCTGCGTTCTATCTCCCCGGCCTTGGAAGTCTATCAAGCGAAGGCCCAAAGCGCCGCACTGTATGGCGCTGAAATTTGGGGTTACACTGACACCTCAAGGCTCGCAGTGATGGAGAATTAATTTGGCAGAGCACTGCTCTCCGTCCCCACAAGTACCCCCTTGGTCCCGCTCTATTTTGACACAGGGAAGTAAAGAGTATCTGACCAGGCGCACTTAAAACCACTACTTTTCTGGATTCGTCTTTGGATTACTCCTGAATATGGCGAATACGGATATTCCTTGAGCAATGTAATGAATTTGTTTCGTGCCATGGAGATCCCTTGGTTAAGGTTAGTACATGACTGGTGCATAAAATTGTCCCTAGTTTGGCAAGAGTCAACTAGGGGCTTTCTGGGCTACCCTACAGAGCAGTCCTTGGCACTTAAACCTATTCTAGCTTTTGAAAACTATATGTACATTATTACACCAACACTGGCCAAGAGCTTGTTTATCAGATTTAGAATAGGTTGTTTGCCCCTCCGATCATTCATGCAACAATTGGAATAATAACTCTTTGCCTGATTCATGCCCCGTTTGCGGCATGAATCCTGGGTCCCTTGATCATGAGATGTTTGTATGTCCTGAATATCGCGGTGCACTCATTTCAGAGAGGCGAAAAGAATATTAATGACTGGTACATCTTTTCTGGTTGTTTTTTACTGTGAGACGGTTCTTGTTTAATGTCTGGATTAAGCGGGAGAAGTTTTTGAAAGTATTGTAAATTCAAGTATTCTCAGTGCCTTGGTTGTTTTGAGGGAACAACTTTAAGTATTTAGGCATCATGTAAACATGTTTTATAGTTATTACTTATTGCCTATTTCTCTCCCAAAAACACTTTTCTAAACATTGCACTTTTTAATACATAATGAATTTTAGTCATTAGGAACTGAGGAGAATTTAACATTTTTTTGCTGAAATAAGATTATAACTTGAGGGATTATTTTGACAGTTTGAGAGCAACATCGGTAATGAAATCATTTTGTGTGTGGTTGCTGGGGCCAAGTTTTATTATTGCATTTTATTGTTTTAGTCACAATATTTATATACCAAGTTACTGAATGAAGCAAAATCTGTTATATGTATTACATGGACGTTTTGTTCCTTTGATGGTTTGAAATCGAATAAAGTATCCTGATGATATTAGTAGGCTCTAAGCAGCCCATAGGGCATAGTGCTTTGTATTTAAAAAATTGGGGATGTGTTTTTAAGTTTTGCATGTCCTGGTAGTGGAAAACTCCTTAATTAGTTTTTAGAAAGGCCTACCTCTCCCATAGGATTAACATTGGGTTACCTTATTATGTTTAGGTGCTAGCTTTTGATTGGGAACAGTTAGAAATATCATGTTTGGACTTAATTAAATGATTTAAAAACCGTCCTTAATGGTAAAGTCAGAATTTAAGTCACAATTCCGAATATGTTGCTTTTAGGAAGCTGGTATGTTCTTGTCCTAACCATTTGGTGCCTGCTTCCAGTGTCCTGGCTTACAGGACTGTGAAGAGCTTAGCTGCTGGTCTGTGTGTATTCCTCCTAGACGAAGGAGGACTAGGGGTTGGCAGGATGGGCCTTCCTGCCTGGATTGCAGTGGGCGGATGAGTTCTCTGCCCCACTTACATTTTAAAGAGCATGCCTCCAGCAGACAAAAAGGAACCTGACGCTCTTTTGTCATCCCAGACTTCTTGGATCCTTGGCAGGGGAAGGAATGAACTTTCCATAACTAGATGTGGGGGTAGCCGAGAAGATTCCCCCACAAAGGCTGGCACCAGGTATAAATAGTGGACCCTCAGAACAACCATTCAGTACGTTCCTTGATCTGTAGGCGACTTCAGAATGACTGCCTTGAACATCTATAGGTCTGCTCTGCTGCTCAAGGCCTGCCTTGTACCTCAGAGGACTGTCCTCCAGCTACCAAAGAACTTGCCTGCTGCTTGAGGCATGCCTTGCCACCCAGAGGACTGCCCTGCTGCTTGAGGCATGCTTTGCTGATTGAACTATCAGAGTGACTCCAAGGGATAGTTGGCTGACCTCTTGTGTAAGCTACAGGGACAACCTCCAGAGACCTTGATCCTGCACCTGGTCTCCGCTAGAGTAAGTCCTAATCCTGCAAGTGGTGTCCCTCAAGTCCTGACCCTTTATTGTGGTATTAAACGTGCATCCATCGTGGTCGGCCTTAACTTTTGACCTTACCACTGTCTCACACGTCCAGATACCTGTGGTTGTCGCTTGATTTTTTAGGTGTCATTTTTCACTAAAGACTTTCAAATGTCATAACTCCGGTTCTACTGATTGGATTTAATTTGACCTGATGTCAATTTATTTATTGAAGTTTTCTCTATTTTTCTAAATTGGTGTGGGAGTTTTCTTGAGTTGTGTTTTCACTTTATTACTGTTTGAGTGCTGCAGAAATATTTTACACACTAAGTTAAGCCTGACTGCTTTTGTGCCAAGCTACCTGAGGGTAGGATACAGGTTAATTTAGTGACTTTTGTGGTTCTCAACCTCTTCAATCAATAACCTTCTTACATTGGTGCTCAGTGGTAGGATCTAGTACTTCTGTTTGTGCAGTGTCACTCAGTGATTCTGTGTAACACTAAAATCCCAAAAATACATCTGACAACAACTTCGATTTTGTTTTCTTCTAAATTCTCCTTAGTTTTTGATTTGGCAATTTCTTCCTGTTTCCAAATTTAAGTTCATCTCACATCCTTTTTGCTGCAATGGAGATGGAGCTGATCAATGCTAATACGCTCAGCAAGGCAGAGTTGCAGCGGCTTTGAAAGGAAAGGGAGCTTAATGTGGGAAAGAAGGGCACAAAGGTGGACATCTAGGTAGCCCTTCGAGCCACTGAGGAAGTCAGAAGGATGAAACCCATCCCAGAGGAGCAGGAAGAGGATAGTCCTGAGAAGGGGGAGGAGGTGCAAGAGGAAGAGTGTCTGCCCTCAGGCCCTGAGCTGCAGCTCCCCAAGGAGGACAACTTGCTCACAGGAGTTGACAACCCCCTGTCAGGGAAGGGAGCAGTGTGTCTTCCCGCAACCTGTCCCCTGAGATATTGGAGGAGAAGAAGGAAAAGAGGAAGCTTAAGCTGCAGCTGGCCAAGTTGAAATTGGAGACAGCCAAGGAGAAGGCTGCTGTCAAGATGAGCCTGTGGGAAAAGAAACTGGCCCTCGAAGGAAGAAAACTCTGCTGGCTCACGAGATGAATAAACAGGATCTGCAACTAAAAGTCAAACATATCTCAGAGTCCAGCAGCAATGGTGGCAGCTTTACCCCAGTGGAAAAGTACAGGCCACATCCCCAAGGACCTGGTTGTGAGGGATGATATTGGCAAGTGGTTTGAGGCTTACGAGTTGCCTTAGAGATACACAGGGTCCCTGAGGAGGATTGGGGGGCCAGTCTCTGAAGGCACATACGTAGTGAAGGGAGGGATGCATTACTGGCCCTAGAGAATGGTGGTGGGGGAGGGAGCAGGATAAGGTATCCCCTCATGAAGGACTCCCTTGTCAGGAAGTATGGTTTCACCTCTGAGAAGTATAGGCAAAGGCTTAGGGACAGCAAGAAGCTGCCCCATAAGTGGGGGTCGCTCCTGGCCCCGGAAAGGGAGGGGAAATGCGGAGCTGACCCAGGCACCTGCTCTGCGGAGCGGGGCCTCGAACACCAAGGTTCCTCCGCCTTGTTGCGTAACAGACGGGGCGAAGTTGAAGCACGCTTCGACTTCTTGTGGTGCCTCTTACCTAACTGCGATGACTTCGAAGTAGAGAGCTTCAATCCTCCGGAGCAGTGCTCGGACCTTCCTCGACCGAGACAGGGAACGAGAGTGACTAGGCGACCTCCATGGCGCCGACTGCTTTCAGCTTCAGAGACCGCTCCCTCAAAGCCTTCGGTGCCATGGCCCGGTAGTCGGAGCACAACTTCGTGTTGTGGTCACGCTCCAGGCACCAGAGACATACAAGATGGGGGTCCGTGACTGACATGGCGCGGTGTCAGGTGCCGCACGGCTTGAACCCCGAGGTCTTCTTGCTAGACATCCCTAACACACCAAAAGGAGTGGACAAAAAGTTAAAAAAAAGTCTGTCAAAAAATGACCGGGGGGTTGTATGACATTACAGCGCATGCTTTTACTCCACAGGGCTTTACAACGCAATCTGTTACAACGCATTCCCCATTCCAACGCAATTCCTATTCCAACTCCACGGGGCGTTACTTTGGGGAATGCGTTGTAACAGTTTGCGGTGTAAAGCCCTGCATTGTAAAAGTTTTTGTGGTGTAAAAAATGCGGGGTAATGGCATGCGGAGTAATGCATACGTTGTAACGGTTGTTTCCCGACCTGGGGTAGCTCTCTTCGACGGATCTGTGCTGGTTGGGGTAGAAAGAAAAGAACTGATGTCAGCTCGCCAGAGTTGGGGTTATATTGACAATGCGGACATCACGACACCGACGACGTCACACTGAGTCGACTGATGCCATCTATCAGCGCGCAGAGGTACTGCTATCAAAAATGTTCCAGATCCAGCCTGACGCCTGAAGTTCAACGATAAGGAATCTGCGGCTAGATGTCTCTATCAGATATCCAAGACAGCTGCCCCCCCACTCTAGGAAACCTCAGATGTTAGAGAACCCCCCCAGGAGCAGTTAGGATACTCCTTGCCAGATCTAAGACTGGAGGTGAGCCTACCCAAGGACACCGCTTGGAGCCTCCACCTGACAGTGGATGACCCTGGACCTGGCTCTTGACACAGACAGGTGTCATCGACCTCTGTTGGTTGTTGTCCATAAGGGCAGAGATTTTCCTTGGTTTGGGAAAGGACCCTGATCCAAGGGGCGGAATGGGGCACATCACTTTGTTGGTCATGGTGGTACTGTCTGCCTACTGGGCTGCATTTGTAGTAAAGCAAATTAAGGTTAGACGCTTCACAGATGTTATGTTATGTTATATAGCTTATAGAGCGCACAGCTGCTCCAGCAAAGGAGCGTCCCGGCGCTAAAACAGTCAGGAGGAGAGGACCACCAAAAGGCAAGAAACCTACAGTGGAGGGAAAAGATAAGTCTTGGTGGCCTTACGGAATGCCAAATAATTGTTTAGGCTACGAATGGACAGTGGGAGAGAGTTCCAAAGTTTGGCCGCCAGTGTGCAGAAAGCACGTCCCCCAGCCCGTGCTCTCCTCACCCTCGGAACCACCGCCAGGTTTTGGCCCATCGAGCGAAGTTGGCGGGAAGGATGTAGGGCGAGAGGAGGGTGGCCAAAATGACCGGGGGGGGGAGGATTTCAAGATCTTAAAAGCAATGCACAAAGATTTGAATTCCACACGTCTGGCCACCGGCAACCAATGTAGTCGGCGAATGGCAACAGAGGTGGAGCAAGTCCTCGGAAGGCCAAGGAGGATTCTGGCCGCCGCATTCTGGACTCTCTGTAATCTTAAGATCTCTGACTTGTTGGAACCCAAATAAAGCGAATTGGCGTAATCCAATCTCGACAGAATGGCAGCCTGAATGATAACTTGCCGAGTGGACGGGTCAAAATAACCTAGCAATGGTTTGAGCCCACGCAGAATACCCATGCAGGTCCCCGCCACTTTCTTGGTTTGGGCCTGAAAACTGAGAGCGGAGTCCACCCAGACACCCAGATTCTTTACTATCTGTTTGGGGGTGGGGACACAGCCCAGGGTGGTGGGCCACCAATGTTCACTCCACAGCTCACCGTCCCGCCCAACCAACAGGATTTCAGTCTTGCTTGCATTAAGCTGCAGACAGTTGGCAGACATCCACTCAGAGATGGCCATAAGATTGCTCCGAAACATACAGGCATCCTGCGCTGAATTGCCAGAAAGTGCCACTACCAACTGAGTATCGTCGGCATACGATACCAGTGTCAAGCCTCTGCTCCTAGCCACCGCTGCCAAAGGTTGAACATACAGATTGAACAGCGTAGGGCTCAGTGCTGAGCCCTGTGGCACCCCTTGATGAATATTATGGATCCGAGAGGAAAACGGGGGAGCCGACACCTGAAAGGTCCTCTCAGAGAGGAAGGAGGCTAACCAGTCAAGGGCTAAGCCCGAGATCCCCGCTTCCTCCAGCCGTTGCAGCAGAATCTGGTGAGAGACCGTGTCAAACGCGGCACTGAGGTCTAATAAAATCAGTGCCGACGTACGTCCCTCATCCAATGCGGCCCTCAGATGTTCAGTCACTACTAGGAGGGCTGACTCCGTGCTGTGGCCAGGGCGAAAGCCATTCTGAGAGATGTCCAAGATGTTATTGTCTTCCAGGTAGCCTGTCAGAATGGAATTGACATGGGACTCAGCAATCTTAGATATCCATGGCAGGAGAGAAATGGGACGAAAATTCTCCAATTTGGTTGTGTCCAGGGAAGGCTTTTTTAACAGGGGAGTCACCCTCGCTTGCTTCCATGTTCTAGGGACAACTGCTCTGGACAGGGACAAGTTGATCACCTGACAGAGAGGAGACAGGAGCATAGGTAAGGAGTTCATAAAATGCTCCGGTTTAAGGGGGTCGGCAGGGGAGCCTGATTTCACCTTGCTGCATAGCACACGCAGCTCGTCCTGAGTGATTGATGGAAAGGACGCAAGAGTGTAGGTGGTACAGGGCCTGAGTGCTGGGCCCAAAGCTAAAGGAGCTGGTGAGAAAGAGTGGTAGATATTTTCCACCTTTTCCACGAAAAAGGTGGCCAGAGCCTCACATTGCTCGTCAGATGTAAAACGGGGTGTAGGGGGTAGCCCTGCCTGTTTAAGATCTTTGAGTATACCAAAGATACATTTAGTGGGGTTTTTACTGCCCTTGATCTCAGCTGCGTAATAGGCTGCCCGCTCTGACTGGATGGCCCTGTGGTAATCCTTGATAGCTGCCTGATACAGCCCCTTGGAGAAAGAATCATAGTCACGTCTCCACACCCGTTCCAACCATTTGCAGATTTTACGCATGCTGGCAAGCTTGTCACTGTACCATGGACTGGACTTGGTGTTGCGGCACTTGGACCACCTAGCTGGAATGAGCACGTCTAGTGACTGTCGGATCCAGTCCGACAGTGCTTTGTCAGCCTTATCCGGCTCATCTGGTAGGTTAAGGGCATTTATAGACAGAAGGGCATGAAATTGTTCGGTCTTTAGTTTGTGCCAAGGGCGCCTGAAGGAGGATTGTTGAGCCATCTTCTGAAAGGGCTCTACCCCCGTGAGGATCATAGATATCAGGTGGTGATCCGACCAGCACACCGGGACTGGGGGATTGACTGTGAGGGAGCAGAGATTCGAAAAGACTGGATCCAACAAATGGCCGGCACAGTGAGTGGGGCCTTGGACCAGTTGAACCAGCTGACAGGCCTCAAAGTCCGCCAGAAAGCTACCTATCTCCGAATCCAAAGGACTATCCAAATGCAAATTCAGGTCACCAATGATAGTAAAGTTGGCTGCTCTCGTAACCAACGAACTGACTGATTCTATGAGAGCTGTCCTGAACTCTTTAGAGGGGCCTGGGGGCCGGTAGATCAATAGTCCCGACATGGTAAAGCCTGCGTTAAAAGAGATCCCAAAGCGTGCACACTCACAGCCTGCCACAGCCATTTTGGCAAAGGTGCAAGTATAGTGGGATTTAAAAACTACTGCAATCCCGCCCCCCCCTAGAGTCTTTGTTAAGAGTCATGATATTGAAGCCATTGGGGAGCGCCAGGCCGGGCTCAGCTACCGTATCGGCTGACAGCCAGGTTTCCGTTAGGAAGAGAGCATCAGGATCTTCGTCCTGCAGCAGCTCGTAAACATCAAGAAAATGTTTCACTAACGAGCGACAGTTCAGACTGCAAATCTTAATATTGTGCCCCGCCGAAAAGGATCTCGTAAAAGGCAGGTTAATGGCCCAAGAGTCAAAGCCGCAGTATATACAACAGAAAGGACCTTCAGGCACCTTGCCCAGAGAGTGAGCACAAGGTTTCACTGCCTCCCTAATAGCCAACAGGTCGCCGCTGGTATAAGTGGGCTTGTCTCTGCCCAGATTGTCAGCATGTCTGGCGGCGGCCAGGCGCGGACGGGCGCAGACGGGCTTGCCTTAGGCCCCACCATATTAAATAGGTGAGCGCTGATGGCCAGTACCGCCCCCTGCAACCCGGAAATGCGTCACCCTGAATGGAGGCACAGAAACCAATTAACGCCCTCCCCAACAAACGGCACCCAGCCGCGGTGGAACGGGGCGAATGTCAGCAACAAAGTAAGTTAAAAAATAAATTTGAAGTTATAAGTTTAAAATGAGCTAAAAGTGCAGAGCAGACACATGAGAACACCTCGCTAAACAGTGCGAGTCCCGAAGGGTTAAAATACACCAAGCACACAAACAGGGTGATTGCCAGCAAGCGAGTGGAAAGCTAGTGGCCTCACCATAGACCGCTGCGCGTCCGCGGCCACACCATATTAAATAGGTGAGCGCTGATGGCCAGTACCGCCCCCTGCAACCCGGAAATGCGTCACCCTGAAGGGAGGCACAGAAACCAATTAACGCCCTCCACAACAAACGTCACCCAGCCGCGGTGGAACGGGGCGAATGTCACAAATAAGGAAAAAAGTTTCACATGGGGGAGTCAAGTGCCACAGCAGAGTAGTGAGAGAGGGATCCAACTAGGTTCAGAGGAGCATAGAACTGACAAGTGCCACTGCAGAAGATAAACACTGTCCATATTTTATTGCCAAAGCAGCCCATTAAGGTATTGATTAGTTTACCCTGGCTTTTGACTGAAGGGGGGTCATGTTAAACTTGGCCCTCTCTGGAGGGTCACCCCAATTTATTTTTGCTTCCCCCTCCTGTTTCCTGAATTTTGTTTTGGTTGGCATTAGAATTCTGTGCACTTTACAACTGCTAGTTAGTACTAATGTGCTTGTGTTATCTCCCTTAAAGATGTTAAATTAACATGCATCTGAATGGCACATTTAATTTACTAGTAGGTCCCCAGTAAAGTGGCACTACGTATACCCAGAACATGTAAACTAAATGCTTTTAGTGAGCCTGCAGCACTCATCGTGCCACCCACTGAAGTAGCACTTTTAAACATGCCACAGGCCTGCCATTGCAGCCTGCAGTGTAGTTTTAAACTGCCAATTCCACATGGAAAAAGAAACCTTTTGCCAACCCCAAACATTCATTTTTAATACATGCAAGTCACCCCTAAGGTAGGCTATAAAAAGTCCATAGGGCACGGTGCATTGTATTTGAAAAGTAGGACGTGTTTGTAGGTTTTACATGTCCTGGTAGTGAAATACTCCTAAATTAGTTTTTCACTACTGATAGGCCTACCTCTCTTGTAGGATAATATTAGGTTATATTAGCATATTTATTAAGTGCTAACTTTTGATCAGGAACAGGTAGAAACGTCATGTTTGGACTCAAATGAAATGCACTTTAAAATCCTCTTTAATGGTAAAGTGAGATTTTAAGTCAGAAGAATGAAAATGCCACTTTTAGGAAGTTGGAATTTTCTTCCCTAATCATTTGGTGCTTGCTGCCAGTGTGATGGGTCACAAGACAGTGAACAGCATAGCTGTTGAGCTTTGTGTATTCCTCCCAGACAGTGAAACAAAGGGGGACTAGATGATGTCAGGATAGGCCACCCTGCTTAGACTGATGGGGGAGGAGCTGTTCCCTGATCCATTTGCATTTCAAATGACTTGTCTCTAGCACACACAAAGAAACATGACACTAGTCTTCAGACACCTCAGACTTCTTGGAACCTTTCGAAGGGAAGAACTATCCAGAACTAGATGTGGGGAGTAGTCTAGAAGACTCACCCACTCCAAAGGCTGGTACCAGGTAAAAATATCAGACCCTCTGAACAACTCTTCAGTACACACCTGGACCTATAGAGTACTTCAAAAAGACTGCCCTGGACCCCAGAGGACTGCTCTACTGCTTGAGGCATGTTTTGTACCTCAGACAACTGCCCTGCTGCTACCAGAGGACCGCCCTGGTGCTTGAGGCTTGCCTTGCCCCCCAAAGGACTGCCCTGCTGCTTGAGACCTGCCTTGCTGTTTGGACCAAGGACTATCAGAGTGACTCCAAGGGTTAGTTGGCTGGCCTTCTGTGTGTGCTACAGGGACATAACCTCCAGAGACCCTGAACCCTGCACCTGGCCTCTGCTGGAGTGAGAACTAAACCCTCAAGTGGTGCTCCAAAGTCCTGGACCCTTGGTAGTGGTGTTAAAGGTGCAGTTCTTGCTTAACCCTTAAAGTTGGGGCTTAGAAAAACAGTTACCAAAAAGTGGCCAGAGAACAGACACAAGACCGGGACATCCCTGCTCGCCGATCTGCCCATGGTGCATCGTCAGTCGGTCTAACTTCGCTCTTGCTACGTTCTTCTTTGCAGCAGCAAATCCTGTTCAGTGGGACATCTTGGCAAAGGTATCTGGCTTCCTGGAGCCTTCATTGGCTACAGCTTGCAGCTTCACCCCTCTGCAGATTTTTGACTTCCAAAAAAGTGGCAAAATCCGAAGGTAGAAATCTTCACTGCGACTCCGTGAAGTGGCTCCCTGACGACGACGCCTCCTCCTCAGACACCCCGGCCAACTTGCCCCGCTGAACTTTACCTTTTCAGGAATTTTCCTTCAAAATGTATTTTAAATTCAAAGGTAAGCCGAGACCGGATACAATCCCACAAGTGTATCCGGACCCCGCTCCATCATTGTCTGCCTTAACGTTTGACTTTAACTCGGCCTTACGTGACCAGTGGTTCGTTCTTTTTTTTAAATTCTCTGTTTATTGAACAAAAGTGATGGTACAATGGCGGGTCACACAACCCCGCAATGTTAAAATATAATAGGGAAGCCTCACAGGTATATACACACATACAATCGTGCCACAATACCACTTTAAACAGTAGGCAGGTCAATGTTCAAGGCATGGTTCCGCAATTCGATTGAAGGAGATATACAAATGCCACCCCGTGACGTGTTCCATTTCGCCCACTTGCAATCCCATTTTGCAGGACAACCTCTATGTTTGAATACATCCTTTTCTGCAATCATGGCATTGTCCATATCTTTGGCCCATTTTGAAAACCTAGGTAAGTCTCCCACCCCCCACCCCTGAGCAATATTCCTTTTTGCAAGAACGAACCCCAGGGACGCCCATGTACGTTCCGTTTGAGTCAGGTCCGTAGCCTCCCACACATTTAGCAGACAAAGACGTGGAGAGTGAACAATGGTTTTCCCACATACCCGCTCTAGTGTAGAGACGATTTTCACCCAGTAGGACTGGAGCTGTGGACACTCCCAGATCGTGTGGAAGAAAGTACCCTCGTCAGCGCACCCTCTAAGGCACCCAGGATCCAGGCGCCTGCCCATCTTGACCAGTATGTGTGCTGAGGGGTATGTTCTGTGTAGGGTTTTGAGTTGGATAAGGCATAGGCGCATTGGGATGGCAACTTCCCTGGGGGAGGAGAGGGCCTCCTGCCAGTCGTCGTCATCAAGGTACCCTAGGTCAGACTCCCAAAGTTGTCGGAGGCGCACCAGCGGATCGGGTTTATTGTTCATCAGTTTGCGATAGGTGAGTGAGATCGCTTTGTGGGTCAGTCAGAAGTCGATCCTCCAGCGGGGAGGCCTCGGGCAAAGCCCCATCGCTGGCGATGACAGATGTGAGTGCATGTCGGATTTGGAGGTAACGGAAGGTCTCAGACTCCGCCAGCTGGTATTCTTTTTGGAGAGCTGCAAAGGAAACCATAGCGCCACGTTTCCAAAGGTCCCCAGCTGAGGAAATACCGATTAGGTCCCATTTGTCAAATCCCGAGCACTTACTCAACCTACTGAGTTGTTCGGATTCCCATAGGGGAGTGAGCAATGTTAGTTTCTTGTGCCACCCTAGTTTTTTCGCAGCCTGGTGCCAAATTGCCACCGTATGAGCCGTGGGGCCGGTAAGATGTTGTCATTTTGGGTTGGAGTACAGTGCACGTTGGAAGCCTCCCTTATCCATGACCCATCTGTCCGTGCGGTATGCCGGCTTGGATGGCGGGGCGAAAACCCATTGGTTGACTACCGCCAACTGGGAAGCCCAATAGTATTGTCTCAGGTCCGGTAGCGCGATCCCACCATCGTACCACCCACTGGTCAATTTATGCGTTGCAATGCGTGGGCTTTTCCCCCCGTGGTTCGTTCTTGATTTTTTTAGGCATTATTTGTCACAAATACTTTAAAAGTTCATAACTCTGATTTACTGATTGGATTTAATTCAATTTGGTATCATTTTATTTATTACATTTTTCTCTATTTTTCTAAATTGGTGTGGGATTTTTCTTGTGTTGTGTTTTCACTTTATAAATGTTTGAGTGCTGCATACAATGTTTACACATTGCCTCTAAGTTAAGCCTGACTGCTTTTGTGCCAAGCTACCAGAGGGTTAGGAAAAGGTAAATTTAGTGACTTATGTGGTTCACCCTGACAGGGATTGTGGTGTTGTCTGAGTAGGGTTTTCACCCCTGCAATCAATAACCCAATTTCTTACAGTGATGATTAGTACTATTACTACTATCAGCTTACGGATGATTTAAACGTTGCTCATAATTCAGGGACTCAATGATTCAGAAAGAAGACCTTACACTATCATTCAGTCAAAAAGAAGTCAAATTAAGAGCTTACACCAAACATGACTAGACAGTAATAGTCAATTCAGTTCCCCTGCAGGTAAGAAGAGGACCTACCTTGTAGTGTTTGTCACAATTACTTGAATATACATATACAGACACTTTTGAAATGGCAATACAACGTGTCACCGTCATGTAGGTAAAGAATAATCAGATCTGAAATAACGGCACAGTGAAGGGATTGTCAACAGGAAGACTCAAGCAATTGTAACTCCCAAGCCCACTGACATTCTAGATTTCCAGCGAGTTGGGGTTCATTCCCTTGGTAGTTGCAGTTGAAAAGATATATTAGGTGCAATACTTTTGGCTACTGAAAGACAGCTTTTTCTAGAGATCTTCTAAGTCCACCGCCACCATTTGCCATTAATACTGGTAATACGTCTTCCCAGTGTGCAACAAAAATGCTGGAGGTACATTAACTATGACTCCAAATTCACTCCAAGTGATCATGCTTAATTGTTTTGGGTGGGCAGTTCAAGCATTCTTCATTGGTCCCCACCACTGAGTCCAGCCAAGCTGAAAACTGTAAATAATTTAGCCATGTATCTCAGTTGTGGAACCAATGATCATAACATGAGACGAGGCAGACTTCTTTAACGAATAGCAAGCATTGTTATGCAGTGTGGTTTTCCGGCATTAGTAGGTTAACACTGGAAATTCACTATGAGTTTACCAAATCTGCAAAAAGCAACAAAAGGCATTAGAAGGTTACGGAAGGCTGTCATGACTGCTACTTAACAGAAACTGAATCCTCACATACAACAAGAAATAGAAAAAATTAAACACTAGCTCAGCTGTGACGGAATGAATCTTCAACAGCCCTTTGCCAACAGTGAGAGCTGATCAAGTAATGGCTATGAGTGACCTCAATGGGTTCAGCTATCTGTGCTAAATGTGCCATAAGACACCGAGACAGAGTATAGCAGGGCGGCAATGGCACACAGTGAACTGTTTGCAAACACCTCAATAGTGCTGTGACGTTCTTATTACGACTTCACATGCAGACAATGTTTTTTCTTGGTAATTGTAATGAGGGTGACTTAAAAACCTGTTTCAACAGGGCTATGCTCACCAGATGTCCTCTTGCAAATTACAGCACGCATTCATCTACAGATCATTGTTCTATAATGATTCAAAGCATTCAAAGCATGCATTTCCCATGTGACTCTGCCCCCATGCATGCCATGCGCCGGGTCCACAGAGCAGCCTGCAAGTGAATGCCATTCCCTGCACCCTAGCAGCCCGAGAGAGTAGAAGTGTTATACAAACCCCCAACATTAAATTGTTATGTCTGACATAAATATTTTCCCCTTCTATTCTCAAGGACTTGTTCTGTGAAATCAAATTAAGAAGAGGGCACAATGAACGCAAAGATGTTCAGCATGCAACCAGGCAACTACATGACCCACAGTTTAAACACAAACCAAGGTGATCTAAAGCATAAAACAAAACAAAAAGGAGACAGCAAGACAGTAATCTGGGGAACCTAAAACTAGAGAGCAGCAAACCCCCTAAGCAATCATAAAAGCAAGCAGGAACACAAACAATTCATACAGTAACAAACATCAGAAACAGGATCTATAAGCTTCTGCTGTTGGGTTTCCTCCTCTTCTTTCTTCGTTGACAACCACGCACCCATGTGAAAGGTTACCAAAAAAGAGTTGTTAACATATGTTAACACTGCAATATTTTGTCTGATTAAAAACAGGACTTTGAAAAACAAAGCCTTGAAAGATGGGCCTTGTTTACAGACCTTTTGTGTTTTGGTCAGATCTGCTGCTGCACCTTTGAAGCCACTTCGATCCTCCACCACCTATGGTGTTGCAGAAAAGGATGAAGTAAAATTTGGTTAAGATGAAATGGAAATGGAATCTTAAACTGTTATGGAACAGTTCCTGTGCATTCGCTTTGGAACCCCTCTGATTCAGCCAAAGCAAAAATTGAGAATCTGCCTAGAAAGAAAAGCACAGGCCACGCTACCAAAAAACAATGCTTAGTAAAGAACCACAACTGATTAAGATATTGGTTAAGTGCGCTAACAAATTGTATTTTCCCTTTACTGATTTCAAAATGATGCTGTGAAATAAAAGATTTGTGAATAAAACGTTCAACCACTCCCGTTGTCTTTCCCCTCCAGACAAACACAAATGAAACTATTATTTGGGTCTTTGAATGTGTGTTTGGATGAAGAAGAGGAATGATTTGCTTAAGTGTCCTACAGAAAAGCTGCAATGGCTGGTATAAACTTAACTTACTGCAGCGTTCCATTCTTTATAATTGCTTATTTGTTTACGATAAGTTTATAGTTTTATACTTTATTAATCAAGCGCCAAACGCAGTGGCGTCACTAGGGGGGTGCGGACCGCACCGGGTGACACCATCACATGAGGTGACACCTTTCCCAAATGAGACTATTTACTAAATAGTCTCATTTGGGAAAGGTGTCACCCCATGGGATGGTGTCATGGGGTAAGTCGCCGCACTGGGTGACACCAACCCTAGTGACGCCGCTGGCCAAACGTGTTCTGTATTTGTCAAAAGAAGCTGCTAGATTAATAACAGAGAGAAGTGAACAAAACAGTTTTGAGACTTGTCTGGTAGAAGACTGGAAATGATAAGCAATGCTAGCAGGAGCCTCCAAAGGGACGGACATGCCTTAGTCTGGACAAGGTACACTCTTGAATCACATTAGGCATGGATTATATAATCAGCATACAGGTAGCTACTCCAGCATTAAATTAACATAATCGGAGCACCCATTCAAACAAGTGGAAAATCTCTTGTTGATCTTGGGTAGACTTCAGCCGTTATCCGACGTTAATAAAAATTTGCTTGCCCACGCCGGTCAAAACTCATTTTTTAACTACAAACAGCAATTAACAAGTGTACTCAAATAATAAACTCAATAGATGGATGTGAGAGGCTCGCCTGATATAAGATGCACGCTTATTATGCAAGTGGGCACCTTGCACCAATCCAGACAACCCTTATGGTGATTTTAGTGGTCTTAGACAACCTTAGAAAGCTCTCTAAGTGGTAGCTGTGGAGAGCAGCCTTAATGCTTAGTCCCGAAGGAGTGTAAAGCAGCTTGTTTTACCAGAACATAATCTTATAGGTATTGATTAAGTGAAAAAGAACCACACAGTATATTTATAAAACTATGTATTTATTATAAGACACTCACTAACACATACAGATATCTCCTAGCTGGAGATATACACAATGCACACAATACTTTACGATAGAACCAGGTAAGTAGCACAGAATACACAGTTGTCACCAGGGGAGACTAAACCATATACTAAAATAGTGGTATGCGAACCTCGTCTCGAGTCAAGACTATACCCAGGAGATGTAGAAGGGCTGAGGACCCAAAGAACCACCCAAGGTAAGTAACCAGGAGCCCCAAGGAGGCCGTAGGCAGAGTGGGAACACGACTGCGAGATCAATGCAAGTCAATAGTTAAGTCGCGGTTGCAATTTTAGAGAAAGAGGACCCTTCCCAGTGGACCCTGAAGAAACCCCGTGGAAGACAAGAGGTTGGAGAGCCACCCTACCCGTGGATACCTTAGGAACCAGGATACCTGCGCCAGGGAAGCCGGGTGCATAGGTGTGAAGTGGCATCGAAAACCGTAGTCAAACTCAATGGGAGACTTCAGAAAGATGCCGCTGCTGTAGAAGGTGAATGTGTCTGGAGGAACCCAAAGGTAGATTCAAGATGTGAAGAACCTGCAAGAAGTGGAGACGGAGTCTATGCCACTCAGCAGTGACCAGGAGGCACGGAAGATGAATGCCCACCGATGTCGGGTGTTGCAGGAGAGCTGACGGTGACCTTGAAACTGCAGCTGTGTTGACCAGGCGATGCTGTGGAAGACCAAGAGACGGACATGAGCTGTCCCATGTCGGATGTCGAGAGTTGAGGGGTCGGTGTCTGGCTGGAGCACCAACAAGCCTTGGCAACTGCAACCAACGAAGGAATAGAAAAAGGTGCAATGTCGGGAAAAGCAAGGTCCGGGAGACTCACCACAAGCAGGGGAGTCAGGGCAGGCCCCGAGCAATCAGGGGAGCTCAAAGAATTCAAAATGTGACCCTCAACAGGCCCCAAAGGTTGGAGGCACTGGAGTCACAGAGGACCTCGAGCAGCTCACCAAAGATGCAGGCCCATGATGCAAGGGATGCGGTGAGGATGAAGATCTTGGTCACTGGAGATGATTGAGGTTGGGGCTACTTGGAGCCTGAAGATCTTGATGGAAGGAAGCCAACAAGCCTTTTCAACGGCAAGTCGACACAGTGCACAGGGGTTCGGTTCCTGCTGCTCCGACGAGGGAAACTGGCCTCAAACTTGGTGAGAGGACAGGGCAGTCCTCGAGGGATGTGAAGAACCACCACCTTGCTGAGCCTTTCAGAGTCCGTGGGAGCCCAGGATCAGCAGACGGGTCAGCTTAGTTGCGGTGCCTGCAGATGCAGGGAAGTGACTCCTTCACTTCAAGGGAGATTCCTTCAGGTGTCTTGAATGCCCACAGGCCTTGGAAGGTTTCCTGTATGGAGCACAGGCCCGTACGTTGCAGCAGACGAGCAGTGCGAAGAAATCAGGAGCAGCAAGAGTCTATTTGATTGCAACCTTGATGTGCAGAGCAAGTCCAGCGAAGTCCAGAGTGCCCAGACGGTTGAAGTTGTAGTGGTGTCTGAATTGGATCGTGTCCCATGATGAATCTAAGGACCCACCCTCAGGTAACCACTTAAGTACCCTAAGGAAAGGGTTGGGACGATCCAGGGGTCCCTCCCTAAGGAGGGCTGGACAAGAGGAAGGATTCTCCACTGTCCTCCGTCCAGTTTTGGGCCAGAGTGGGAGCCAACGGCTCCCTGAACTAGTTTGGACTGGACTATGCATGGAGGGCACCAAATGTTTCCTGCACGCAGACTATGTGGCGCTGGCAAGTGCTCCTACCCTGTCCCAATACACTAAACCCTGTCTGGGAGGTGGTCACACCTCCCTGTGACAGGATGCCTATTGTTCTGCCTTCCCCTGCTCGAGCTTGGGTCAGCAGCAGGAGGGCAGAATCGTGTCTCAGGTTGGCAGCAGCCATGTTGTGCTGTCCGGGTCTAGAAGACTGGTACTGGGAGCACTGAGGTCCTAACAGAGGGCCTTTACAGTGCTTGGAATCATACCTCCCACACCGTTTACAGTGTGGAGGTATGATTTCAACATGTTTGATACCAAACATGACAGTGTTCATTACAGCCAGTTTCAAGATGGTCATCGTGTAATGACGCGGTGCCCCTCTATATGTTATATGGCTGTCCCACTTACAACCCGGGAGACTGGACTCCGAAGGCTGTAAGAGTCTCCTGCTCATGCAGGGGCACCCTCACACTTAGAACCGAGCTCCCTGCCTTCAGGATTGGAAAGGCCTGCTGTAGGCGTGACTTATAGGTTTTAAGTGCAGTGACCCTTGATATAGGGAAACCTACATCTTTCGTATGGGGTGCTACCACCAGCTCACACAGGCTGCAATGGCAGGCCTGTAGAGATAGTTTGAATGGTCTCCCATAGGTGGCATAATACATGCTTCAGCCTATGGGGGGCCTCTGGGGTACCTATGCTCTGGGTACCTTAGTACCATATACTAGGGACTTATAAGTGCACCCCAGTATCCAATCTGGGATGTACCGAAGTACTTACCATAACAATTTAGGGGAGAAAGCAGAGAGAATGGGGTCCTGATTAGCAGGATCCCAGTCAGACTAGTCAGAAACAGCATTAGCACAGATCCAACTTTGCACACAAAGGCAGTAGTCAAAAGTGAATAGCATTTAGGTTACGTCAATACTGCTGGGCAGTTTAGAGGCCTGGTCAAATGGTAATGTCTGCTTGAATTCTAATGAAAACCTAAGGCTCAATTGAACCACCAATGAATGCTGCTGGACTGTTGGGAAACAAACAGGTGTAGTTGGTGATCCACAAACCGCTGTGGTCGGTGATTCACACAGCTCTACGACGCTTAGTCGGATGATCTCAAGCAGTATAAACACCAGTAAAACTAAGGAAACATAAATGAAACCTCGACCTGCAAGAGGCCCACAGAACACTGCCTCACTCCAGCAACCGAGGTTCCAGTAGAGGCTAGTTCCTAAATCACCACGATGATGCAGACTGGCAAAGAACCAATACAATTTCACCAAGACTCCTAGCTGTGAGCTAACCTTCACTGGCCATCCTGCAACCACATCAACTGCTTCCAAAGAAATGGCTCATAATGAACAGGTACTCAGTTCAACCAAAAAAAGAAGGGACAAAGGGGACGAGAAGGCATAGGGAATAAGCTTACTTGACATAGCACACACAACAATGATGGACTGCAGTATCCACACTGTGAAAAGGAGTCAACATGCTCTCAATCAGTTGTTGGAACTCGACTGTCTCACACCAATGGTTAGGGGTTGCAGGGAAGAGCTGTATGGCACTATGCTCTGT
Source organism: Calotriton arnoldi (assembly GCA_963921515.1). Lineage (NCBI taxonomy): Eukaryota > Metazoa > Chordata > Amphibia > Caudata > Salamandridae > Calotriton > Calotriton arnoldi. The sequence continues at coordinate 1,229,160 of CAWUFW010004862.1, read as the reverse complement.
AACCCCCACTCATCCTTGCAGAAAACCATTGTCTGCAAGAGTGCGTTGGCTGACAGGATAGGCCCAAAAGCAATGGCAGCAAAGTGTGCTCTGCGATGGGAAGGAAAAGGGAGGCCAAGGTTTGAGTGGTGTGCTTATGTACAAAAAGAGAGGAGTGCATTTTCACTTCCAAGGGAGTGTATGAAAATCTTGTCAGACGACTGGATCCTTCTCAATAATAATAAGGGACTGAGAGAGGTACCTGTCATACTTCCTTCCACAGACCCTTCCAGTCTTCAAACTAGAAAAGGTCGTTAGTTAACTTTTATAACATTTAACTCGTGCAGGGCCAATCTTTGACACCACTCTGGTAAATGCATTTAGCCAGGAGGCTATATTATCCTCCTTCAAGGGAACAGTGACAGACTTGAAAACATGGGCTTTGATAAGGACAAGAAACTTCTGACACCCACACTTCATCATAACAGACTTGGTTGTGTATACCTCCAGCAAGGCTGGAGATAAAATGGGTCCAGTAACTTTGTATCAAAATATAATCGAATAAAGGAACCTCGTCTACAATTTTATAGTTACCCTGTCACATTAGCAGGTGCCCCAATACAGGAAGGTATGAACATATCAACAAAATATTGTTTCATGCTGATATGTTGTTGAACTATCTTGTCGAAAGATGGTTTGTTGTGAAATGGTGAATCCTTAGTAGAGGGCTATCTCTTCATGGACTATCATCTTTCTAGCTGGGGATATGGCTCAGAGAGTTACATGCTCATCATTCACATCTGCTTTGAATAATAAGTCACAAATGTGGATCATGGAAAGGTCAATTCAGCATTTCATTGTTCTAAGATAAGAAAACTGAGTGCTATCAAACCAGGTAATACTAACATCTCCCGTATTTACAATGCTTAAATTGGTAGTGTGGTCTAAAGAGCTAAATAAAAATAAGTTTTCTACATTATTATCAGTTGTAGTACTCCAGAACTCACTGGTATTTATCAAGTCCTTTGACCATATGACATGGTGATTCAGAGTAAGCTATGAGCATATAAGGCAACAGCGTTGTTTGCTCCATATAAAAAAGCCCATTTCTGAGATGGGACTAAAATGGTTCCGGTCTGTAAAATACGCCAATAGGGCACTCAGCATATGTCACTCATAAAATCAAGAAAAGGTACAAGAAAACTGAGTCACTGGAGAAGGTATAGAGCCAAACTAGAGATCAAGCAGAGTACACTTGGGTCTTGGCACACCAGGACGATACCACTAGATAAAATCATGTTTCTGCTTTGGATAATTTCTTCTATGATGGATGGGTATAGTGTACTATCTTCATGTAAGGTCTTATTTATTTGGTAAGCTGGATGGTACAGAAACCAGCGACTAACAGGCAGAATAATGATGATAGCAGAGTATGGCACATAGCAGGCTTTTTATCATACAGTTAGTAAACTTCCCTAGAAATGTCACACTGTTTGGAAATGTATAAGGATCTCTCGCTTTAATCTCAGATTAGGATAAACCATTCCATCATCTGTAGACTTACTTCATGTAAGGTTGCCTTATAAATGAGGATAAGTTAAACTGCTTAACCACAATTAATACCTATGTACATGTGAGAACAGAACTGTTTCCATTCATAGCATGCGTGGCTGTAAATACACATGCTTAGCATTGACTGTAAAGTAATGCCCTCCAGAAGCGGTGGCTAGCATGTTGATGATGCAGATGTCTGAAACAAGGTCCTTAACACCATCTGACTTACCATGGCTTGTTCATGGGCCCTGGGATGTCCACACAACAGTTATTGGTAAAGGTGTGTGGTGTTTACCAGGTGGCTGTCTTAAAAATATCTGCTAGTGGGATGTTTCCTAGGAAGGCCATGGTCACTCGTTTCTGACAAGTGGAGTGCACTTTGGGTGGAGCGGTAGAACTCTCTTTACTTTAGGGTAGCAGGTTTGAATACATCGGACTATCCACTTATATTTATGAATGCCTTGGGGATGGTATGCCCTCTCTGAGGCTTTGCAAAGGAGACAAAGAGCTGATCTGATTTGTGGTATGTCTTGGTCCTGTCAATGTATTATGTTCGAGCTCTTTTGATATTATGCGTGCATAGCTCTTAGCACAACAGGATTCAGTTGTGGAAAAAAATGGTAGTTCTTTGGTTAAGGTGGAAGGGTGTCACTACCTTAAGGAGAAATGTAGGATTGGTATAACAACAACCCTGACCTTGTGGACCTGAATGAAGGGCTCTTGTAGGAAGATTGCTTGCAGTTCGATGATGTGTCTGAGTGAGCCAATGGTCAGAGGGAAGGCCACCTACCAACAGAGGAACTTAAGGGGGCAAGAGTGCTGAGAACAACATTTAGATTCCACATGGGAGCAGGAGGCACTTTAGGGGGGATTGCCTCTTCTAACTCTCCATGAAGGTCTTAACCACCGAAATTCTAAAGAGGGACAAGTGTTCCCTGTTCCTCCAGCATCCTCCATCTCCTCGTGGTCAGAGTTCCTCGAAGACATTGTCTCCAGACTGGGCATTTGCTGCATGGCTGGCAGACCAGATGGTAGGTGTCTTCCTGTTATTCTGTTATGCATCCTCTGAGTTTCCCAGTGCCGTTCCCTTCAGCACCTGATGTTTTTTTTGGAATTGAAGGTGAAGCACGATACACAGGAGATGTCATTTTGGTCGGCTTACTGGCACAAGTTGACTCCTTATGGTGGTACACACATGGATATTTTGAACTGCAGTGAGGGCAAATGTGAAAGGGTGTCCGTTCCTTAACCCGTGCAGCCTTCTCTAGTGATAAAATACTGGAGACGGCCCTGGGCACCCGAGGGGTGTAGGGCCCTCGAAGCCTGGATCATCGCCAACAGGCTTTGGTGCTGGTGAAAGTGTTCATACATCGGGGAGGCAAAATAACTGGTCCTTGCTCTAATCTGAAGTGATGGGATTGAAAAAGAACTGCATGGGACCAACGAAAACTGTTCAGGTCACGACGAACTCAGAGCCCACTCAGTATACTTCCGAACTCGATGGCAGAAAAAAACAACCTGATAAGGAGTCAGCTCCGATGCACATTGTGCACCATGAGGAGAAGTCATGCCACATTTTGTGACTGGAGAGACGTTTTCTAAGAAAAACAACTTGCAAACGTCCAAGCCCAACACTAGATGCCAGGAGTATGCTAAGCATGTGTATCTACAGCCACACATGCTACAAACAAAATATCTAAAATGCATTCAAAATTCAAATGTTTTTACTTACATATGACACATTGCTAAAGATTCCACTCCAAGCACACTATATAATTTATGGTTCTGAACATCATAATTATCAAAAAACATTAAGTGGAGAGAGTATCTTATATTGGTTACAATTGGTTTAACACTAATAATCATCAGGCTAACAAAACAATATTTTAGACAATGAAACAAAGACATTGTTCCACTCCAGTCTGGTGTCTAGTACTGATGCTTAAGCACATCGATTTTTGATGGCCGCTTTCCTCAAGACGAATGGATGTATTCAATCCATTTCAAGGACTGTTAACTGACATGTTTTGGAATGTGTTTGATATAAACGTAAAGTTTGGAGCAAGGAAGGCAACCAAGAATACAGTAATATATTGTAAAGTTTCCAATCCCAAAAATCACTAGTATGCTTTATTTGGAATGTTATGTACTTGCCTAACACATTGATGTTGAGTATACGGATGTTGGAATAATTTAAATGTTTTCAACATTTTTTCTACCATAGCAAATGTATACATTTAATTTTTGTGTTGAGTCATAATGTTCTTTAATATATGTGGAACCCAATGGTTCTGAACAATATCATAATGCAAAAATGATTTGTATACTCAAATATTCTTTCAAAACTGTTTCCTTTGTTTTTTTAAATGAAGTTAGTTTTTTGAGGGTGTATTGTTTGGTTTCCATCAATGAATGGAGACTAGTGATGACACTACAGTTGAAGATTTGAAGTTCTCTTATTTAAGAAGTTGTCAGCAATATTTGTGCTTTTCTGTGTGGTCGAAAGATGTGCTTATGGTCTGGCCTAACAGCGTAGCTGTCGCCAGACACTTAGTATGCATTACTAAGGAGGGGCTGTGGCCCCGTCAACATGTTGGGAGCCATGAGTATATGTTTGATTGAGCAGAGGTTGTGTGCCTCCACAAAAAAAGAGCTTGCCCTCTGCCCAGCTAGGATCATTTTGTTTATGTATCCAGCTTCCTGAGCTTGAATGTTCATGAGCTCACACGTTACATTTGAATGCTATTAAAGCATCTTTGATAATTAGATAATTTATGGTGACATTTTCTGGCAGCAGCACAGATGAGAGGAGGGCAGTCCTTAACCTACATGGACTTTTAGGTTTGGCTTGTCAGTGCAACTGTCACTTGACCTTTTAACCTACACCAATATTATTCTACAGTTCTTTGCTTCCACACAATTGCATATCTATTGCCATACATTTTAGTTGTAATGGTTAACATTGCCATACAATATTCCTTTAAAGCCAGACCTATTGGATTGCCATTGCTTGTTTTAACATTAGTTAACAGATAATCTATCTTGCTTTTAACAGACAGATATGGCATATTCCAGATTGACTATACTCTGGATGTCCTTAAATACAGTTTTACAAGGACTATATGAGTCAGTCAACTAGAAAATGAGCTGCAACATTATGAATCGTGCATTACACTTTTTGTCAGAAAATTTTAACAGGGCTGACCTACATTAGTTTTACCTTGACATAGATGAATTTATGCTTGTCAAATATATTTGCATAGCACACAGTTTGTAAATTGTTGGGCCTCCTGGTAGTTTGATTTCTGGGGCCCAACTGATGTCTGTGATTTGTATGTACTCTCAAGGGAAGACCCCTATGTTTTCATGTACAGGAGCATAGAAGGTAGCTGGAGACATTTATCCTTCCTGGGGCTGAGTGTATGTATGTAATGTGGTGTGCAGTGTTAGTTTCCCAACAGTGATGCTTTGTAGAGAGGCTAGATTTTGGACACTCTCCCTTGTTTATTTCACCTATGCCAATTTTGTCAATCATTTTGTGTGTCCATGCTGATCTCTATTCAGACAATATGTTGTGGGTGCGTGTTTAGTCTTCACAGCGCAGTCTTTGTGGCAGCTCTGCATCTTATTTTGAGTGGTTGGTTTCTCAGCTAGGCTCTAATAGGGCAATGATTGCTCTGATGTCTGTTTCCCCATCTTTCTGTACCTCAGACTGGCCTGTCCTCTTTGCTCCCTGTTAAAATAACTAGTGACAAATGGATGAATTCTGAAAAATGTAAGCTTGGTCTTTCTCCTTCGGAGCAAAAGTGGGAAATGTTGCAACAAAAGCTGCTCCCTTCATATGGATCACCATCAAATCACTTCACAAATTCCTTCAACTTGACAAAAGTTGAACTCTGTGGCCCTGCAGGTTCTTCCAACTACGTCATCAATGTAATGACTCGTCGAATGTGAGTGAATGCAAACTAATGACATCACTTATCTGAGAAGAAACGTGAAAAGTAACATTGAAAATGACCCCCAAATATCCCTGTTTTTTCACTACGAGTGAAAAGGAGAAAGTGAGAGGGCCAATACAAAAAGGGATGCGTTGTTAAATAAAACTAAGCTTCCTTATTCGAAAGAGTATAATATGCACCGAAAAAGTTTTCAGGTGGTTATAACCAAACTTTCCAGGTGGCTATAACCAAGGGGACTGCCAAGCTCTCTCACGGTTTTACATTCTTATTAATCTAAATAGAAGATCTGCTATTTGTGATGTTCGGTGACATCTTTGAATGCCCTAACTCAGATTTTTTTTCCTTTCATTTCTGGTAAAAGGATTTGTTGTGTTTCATACAAAAACTAGATGTACGCACATAAAGTGATTCCCGCCAACACGTATTTTGCTCAGGCACTTCGAGGACATGAGCTTCCTCAAGACAACAATACTGAGGTTCGTCATTGCTAGAGGAAGCCAAAAAAAATACATTATTCGAAGGCAGGGTTGGTGCAATCTCGCTGGTCTGCTAGACAGTTCATATTATGTTTCGGCAGCATTTCTTCATGCAGTTTGTGTATGTCTGGTCTGATAATTTTGAGTAGGCATTGAACCTTGCCAGCAGCAGCTAAGTTAATGTATAGATCACATACTTTACATCGTAACCCTAAAAGCAAACACCGATTGGCTCTTCATTTCAGTGAGGCTCTTTTTGATCAGTTTACACACTTGTATTATTCCATCTTCCTAAACGATTTGCTATATAGTGCAACATTGTGTCCAGATACCTACCAAATCAGATTTGAAAAGTGATATTTGGAAGGCACTCTGTGTGTGCAAAAGCAGTCGCTAAATGTAGTGGCACTTGGTGAAAATGAGCATATCAAACTAGTAGAGGAAAGGAAGAATGATATCTTCCACAAGATGAGGTTCCTAGCTATTTCCAGGGTGGAACTTGGGGTGACCTTAAATGTGGGGGCACAATCTGCAAAGCTGAAGTCCCCAAACCACCCTCCAAGATGAATGGAAGGCTGAATTCTCTTGTTTGGAGACCTATTCAGAAAAGAGCTATTATCTTTTAAATTTTACTTAATGGACGACTTTATATGATTTCAATATGGACCCCAAGAAGTGATGTCCCAGCTCCTCACTAGTCAACAAATCATGATGTTTAAGGCTCCTACTCCAGTTTAACGATGGCTCTGCAAGACAATGTTTTTTTGGGTAGAATAGTTGATGAATGAGCAATTTAAAACAGTTTGCTGTAACCAAAGTGCTACACAAAATAAAGTTTGTGGAATCAACGTCACTCAGTGTGCAAGGTTGAGTGTGCATCCCTCAGGGTCCAGACGGGAAATCTGTGCAAGTGGCAGCAGGTACGCGACAAGGTTACACACCTCTTCCTCCGCTTTGTCTTTCAGGTCAATGTCAAAAAAGGCGCTCACTGAAGTCGCCCTAGGCTCCAGATAGCACAGGGACAGAGCGAGAGAGAAGAGAAAGGATCAGTGAGAAAGGGAGGGACCGTGAAGCAGAGAGGAGAAGCACGAAGATGAGTAGAAAGGATGGAATGAACGAGGGAGAGGTCAAAGCAACATAATGCTGGAGGCCAGGAGGGAGAAAAGAGACGCAAACCTCTGGGAGACTGGGGAAACTAATGGAACCATCATCATCAAGAAGAGATAGGAACTTGGCAGGAAAACACTTGCAGAAACTGAATGAAAAGAAGCGATAACTGGCATCACTGCAGTTAAACTTAATGCGCTTCTTCCCCTGCACTTCAGAAATGAGATTTGGACACGAGTGGCGTAGGACTGCAAGCGGAGGTCTTATTAAAGGCAGCTTGTCGACTGCCACGGGAGCAATTGTTTCATTCGCCTCTTTTCCTTTGCAGAGGAACTCCACGCTGCCTGAGGCAGCTTGCTCCAGCTCCTAGAAGGGATCTTCCTCAGAAATGTCTGAAAGCATGTCCATCTCTGGGATAGGTGGCAGGTTTGCTGTGCGACAAGGAACACAAAGCATGGGGGTGGTGGGGAAGATGGACAAGTGGGGTGCTTAAGCACGTCCTGCCACAGGTGGATATGAAATCAGAACAAAAGAATGCAAATATTTAAAAAGTGGTGAAAATGTATAAGAGTGGAAGGGAAAAAAAAAAAGAAGATTGTTAGTTCAAACTGGTACCCAAAAGCTGGGATAGCACTACCAATGACATCAAACTATCCAACACATTCATACCGATTCTTTTCTATAGAAGGGGCCACTGCAAGGCATGCTGGGGTTACAGTCAGACACTAGATATACTCATTGTTGGGATATTGAGAGAAATCTGGAACTTAATAGGCATAGTGATAAAAATGATGGCAGCAGATTCAACGCCAACATTCACAGCATCTTGCATGCAGAAGGGAAGCATGCATATCACCTTTAAATCACCCGTTTCCACTCACATCCATAAGAAAGGAGAGATTGTAGCGAGTATCAGTGGAAACGCTTGGTGTAGGAAACAATGGGGCATCCCTATGTCTACACGTCAGCAATCTATTAATACAGGCACTTTGGTTGCAGAAATGTCAAGGTCCTTCGAGATGAGAAGGTAGCTTTCCATTTGTGCTTCAGACAGCAATGCTGTGTTGCTACAACTAATATATATATTTTTAATTTTGAAAGCACAATCAATTGAGATTTTTAACAAAAAGAGCTGCAGTTTTGGAACAATCAAAATGTGAATGTGAACAAACTGGACATTTCTGTTGCACCAGTCACTCTACACTGCAGCAAGCATCAGGAAAAAGAGTGGCAAAACACGGTTCACTGATAAAGTGCACACACGGGCACAAGAGAGACAATGCACAATAGATTTGGGAAAACCAAATACGAACTAGGAATTGCCACTTGCATTAGAATTTCACCATTATTGAATAGAAGCATTTTGGAATGATACTTCTCTTTTTTTCTACCCTATAACTGTTTCATTCTGGAGAAAACGTCAGCAGAGTAGGGGTCGTCGAAGCCACATGGCTCATGAATAAGGCGAGTGGTAGACCACGACTGAAAGCCATGATTAGAAAGCCGAAGGTGTAATGCAAAGAGCATGCACCACACAGTACCACAGTCGGTGCTTTGTGTCATAAGACATCAGCAATTCAACCCATGTGGTAACATCACCTCAAGCGAAAAACTGAGCAATACTTCAAAAACATCTTCATGGCCAAGTTATTTTGGCGCTTTTGAGTCTGTATATTTACCAAAAGTTTAGAAAGCAGCAAGAAGCAGACTAATGACAAAGTACAAAACAAAAATGTAAGAATCGTTACGAAATGGACGGACGGCACAAACATGCGATAGCATGCAAGTGCCCCACTGCATACCCAAGAGAAAAATACCTTTAGTCACTTCACATGCGGCTCATGGCAAAGAACGTGGACTCAAATCTGTCTCATTCGAATGCTATCCAGCACAAACAGCGAAACATCTCAACCCGCCTTACCTCTGCTTGCCACAGGGAGGTTTCTGTGGGTGTTTCATCTTCAGCACCATCAATGCGAGGGGAATCTCCATCCACAGCTTTGCCAGGGGTAGCCACCTCGTTGAGCAGACTCTGGTCAGTGATGGTACCCATTGCAGCTAATGGGGAGACAACATACATTTTTCTTCAGCATGCTCAGTACATACACCGTATGAAACACAGAGCGCGCAATTTTTGGTAACGCTGTGCTCGAGGCTTTTACAAGGCTGAGTTCAAATCAATTAACTGTGCAGTTTGTACGACGTGGTGAACCGAACCATCCCAACAAAAGTGACACAAAATAGATATGTGCACTCTCGTGTTTAGGATTAAAAATTCTTCTTTGCTAATAATACATTTAGTATTTTACCTAGGTTCATAGACTCTCAAGTAAAGCTTTTTAAACAAAAAAACTGACTGCATGGTTTTTCCACACAGTGGCACCTCAGCATTGTGTATACGAGACTGAACAAGAAAGAAATGTAATTTCAGATAACTGCCACAGAAATTCACGTTTCTCTTTTTCTTGTTGTATTGCATTGTTTTGCTGGGATGGACTTAGTTACTATCATACTGTATCTGATTGCCATTGTGAAATGTCAAAATCAGTTATAGTATGTAGCTAGTTGGACCCGCAGTAGTGGAATAATTTAAAGTCCTTGTTGGCTAGAGGTACATGGCATATCTCTTCAATTATTCAGTTGGTGGTAGTTGGTTTATTGCTGTAGTCTGGGTGATGAACATGACCCATAGCAGTCTTGTCTTATGTGAGTGTGTAAAGCAGTCTAAGGGAATTATTATGCAGTCTGTATGAAGTACAATATGCCTGCCCACCAGCTGAGTGTTATGGAATTAGTATTATTATGAGGCAGGAAGGCTATATATTGTAATGTATTGTGATTATATGTATATAGCACTTACAAACCCTGAAGGCTTATTGTAGCACTTTATGCAGGGGCAGAAAGCTGCTCGGGAACCCAGGGTTGGTAGTTAGCAGGGTCGGACTAAGGCAGGAAAAAGGCCTGGGCATCAGAATACTAGTGGCCCTCATTATTGAAAATGATAACTAAAAAAGTGACCCAAGTTTGCAAATTCGGGCGGTTTTGAACTTGTGAAGACACACTCTATGAATGTTTGCAAGATATGGAGGGCTGCACGTATTTGAGCTTGCTGCAGGCAATGTTTTTAGGTCTCGCCTGGCGAAAGCAGCGCATGCGCTGCTCTCGCTATTGCGGGTACCTTTTGGAATCAATTCTGCCGAGGGCTTTCATGCACGCGTCTGCATGGACAAACATGGCTGCTCTCGCCATTTGTCCATAGCAAACAGCATGCGCGTGTCCGTAGGGACTGTGGACAGTCAGACGCAATCTTTATTCCAAGCTATCCATTGTCATGGCAACTCGTCACGCTGCCTTGTTAGGTCTCGCCTGGCGATAGCAGCGCATGCGCTGCGATCGCCATGCGAGTGCCTTTTGCAATCGATTCTCTGAAAGCCTTACATGCACCCGTAGGGATGGACAAAGATGGCTGCTCTCGCCATTTATCCAAACCTAACAGCATGCACGTGTACGTACGGACAGTGGACAGTCCGACGCCATCTTGTGCCAATAGCTTTCTATTGCCATGGCAACCAAGCTTCTTATCAGAAGCTTCGTCACGCTGCCTTGTTTTTATAGCGCGACCTTCACCCGAAGGTATCGGGTATCAGAGCGCTTCTATTTCTCCTTGCCGCACCAAATATTTCTCTTTGTCATCTCTTCTCTGCGTTTCTCTTTCTTTCTATTATCTTTCATTTGGTCTGTGTTTAACTCTTTCCTCTCCCTTCTCCCTACCCCTCTCTGCCATATAGTGGCTTCCTCCCTGGCTTCCTCTCTATCATTTTTTCACTTTGTGTTCGCCCAGCTTTCTTCTTCATCTCTCTCTCTCTCTCAAGTGTTTTTTGCTCCACACTTTCATGCCTACTTTCGGGGACCCTCTCTTCTTTTCTCCCCAACAGAATCAACCACAGCTGCAAACAAGGCGCATGCAAACACCACCAACTGCACCTGCAGTGCCCGTGAGCAATAAAAGATGCACCTGGGGTATCTGTGAGCACCAACTGACCCTGCAGTGCACGTAAACACCCATAACTGCAACCGAGGCACCTTTTAGAACAACTGTGAGCCCCTAAGACACCAGTGTCCCTCCTGCGAGCAACACCACGTACCGAGGCACCGGCAAGCACCACTTGACTCCACCTGCAGTGCCTTGCATGCGCCAATAGCGCCTAGAGTGCTTGCAAGCATCACCCACTACAATTAATACCACCGCAGGTAAACCCCAGCCCAATAACTGGAGGACCTTTGGGCGCCACTAGTCGCACCTCTTTTACCTACAACCACTGTCCACTGCACCTGCTGCACCCGTGAGCACCAGCAAATGCATTTGTGGCATATGTGTCAGTGAAAGGAACGATAAATGCTCCCTAGTGCTTCCTTAAACCACGATTCTACGTCTGTTGCGGGTACACGTAGCAAGTCATGAAGATGTCCACGTGACCGCATTGGAGATTAATTCCCCTCATTTTCACGAGTTGATTCACGTGACCCTATGTGAATTTAAATGTGACATTCTGTCCGTTCTCGGGCAGAGGTTTTTTTAGCACGTACTTTGTGGTAGGAGCAGGGCTCTAAGTGGGATAAAAAAGCTGTGAGGTCTCTCCAAGGGGCGTGGCCGATGTAATTAAGGGCGTAGCTTAAAAACACCTACGCTAAATATGTGTGTTTTTCATTGCTTGCCGCCCGACTGGTGTTTTGATGCTCCTGTCATTGCATCCAGATATATAATGCAAGTAACATTACACCTGCAACAAGCCATGACTATTGCTTTGTCAAAGGGTGTTAGTTGCATAAGATAAATAAGCAACAAGTATGGCTTCGTTGTATAGAATATTGAAAATGCTTCACTTCTGAAATGATGAGACTGAAAGAACAGTCTCTTTGAAGTTACATCAAAGCAGTGGAGGGTGGGACTGCTTCAAAGCTAAGATTGTTTTTCCACCCAAGGGTGAGGGCAAAAATGGAGAGCCCGATATGGAGCTCTCTTAGCACCTGCTTTTTAGAATTGCCGGCGCTGAGCACCGGCAGGACCCAGCTCACTTAAAGCCCGGGGTAGGAGATACAAACAAGCATTAAAAATGCAATAGGTCTCGCCTTTCATTAACTTAAAGCCATGTGCTTTGCTATACAATTCCATTAGCAAAGCAAATGGCTTTAACTTAATCAAAGGCGAGACCTATTGCATTTTCAATGGTTGTTTTTTTATATATATCAGAGAGATCGACAGTAAAATCTGGACCAGAAGACCACAAAAACGGGCCCACGAACAGCCCAAATATATGGCCAACACATTGACTTGTCAGACCTGCCCTTTAGGCACTGCCTAACAGCCTTATAGGCCGGTCCCATACTGTTTAAAAGGCAACGTGAGCTCAAGCAAGTTACAAAATGAATGCTAAAGGGAAGGAAGTATCAGCAGTACAGTCTGCTCGTGACTGGGCTTCCATGCACTACAAAGAAAACAAGAGTCCAGATGAAGGAAGTGGCTAAACTTGGAAGCCCTGGGTCCGTCACAACTCGCACACTTACTGCATACTACGTATACACTGAATTTAACCCACTTAGCAAGCAAATTAAAGACTCAGAATGTGTTGTGTATAAAGACTCTAGCCGTTTTTAAAACTGAGAAAGTTACAATCAGAGGACACCAAATGAATCAATTACGTAAATATGAATAACGACAGGAGAGTGTGATCAACTACCAGCTGGTCTTGGATTATACTGCAAAATAAATTTCAAGATATGTACCACTCAAATGTTAGCGAGCAAGGTGTAAAACTGAGTTTCAAATTACTATGATATCAACTGTGAACACGTACTTCATGAACAAGGCTTTCTTTGAACACATTCTCAGGATAAAAAAATTATATATATTGAATTGGCCAATGTGTTTCATTCTTTTTCCGGAACTTTTCCCTGGCTGAAACAGTTGACATGTATAATCCTCCTCAAAGTAACTTTCTGGAGGAACCCCACCCACCGTATGCCAAGTAGGAACTGCATTTTCAAGTGAGTTCATGGTAAATCAATTATATGTCAAGCCACAAAATTCGTTCAGTCAAGAGAGTTGATAGCATAGGGGTGTTCGCAAACTCGATTTGCCCAGAGCAAATAGCTCCGCAGCATCCCAGAGGTAGTGAGATGGGGTTGTGACAGACAAGTCCACATCATGAACTCCATAAATATTCACTGAGGACGTTTACACATCAACTGTTTTGGTTTTGAAGTGGTTCTGGAATAGGAACAAAACACATTGGTTAATTTGAGTCTGTAAACGTGCTATATTGTAGAGCCTTAGCTCCTGTCATTTAGCATAGCACAGGCTCTCTGTTCAGGCTAACTCCAAAACATGAGCCAGGAAAAGGTTAGGTCAATAGTTCAGCAAAGTATGAACTCTTGATCCCACAGAAGGGGCATTTGTGTGTTTTTTAGGTCGAGCCTAGGCAGCGTGCATGCACTGTATGCAAGACCTGCTGTAATCACTATACGGAGTGTAATACCGCCTGCTGCTCACCACTGCTTCACTCCTGGGTCGCTCTACTTTGCTGGCTCCGCATTGGTTGGCACTCCTGATGCATCACTTCCGTTTTTCGTTCAGGAGCACCGGCCAACTACAGTTTCCTTATGCTATAGGTGTGTATATGTTCCTTTGGAGCCTACTACTTTTATTTCCTGCTCGTTCTTTGATGTGGCCTAGCGATCATCATTTGTAATTTTGATTCTGTTTTGATTCGCCATTGTTTATTTAATTTTATTGATTCCAATCTGCATTTTTTTTAGAAGCGCCATAGCTTATTTAATTTTATTGGTTCCAATCAACATTTCTTTGTAGACCCGGGAGAGCCGACGCAGAGACTCGAACCCGGTTCCGAAATCCCAAAGTCAGAAGCTCTGTACGTTACACCACGCCCTTTCAGGTCGCTTACTTGTTTAGCTTTTACAGTATGGCTGGGGAATACCTGTTAAAATAAGATATGCTGTGGGCAAATTATACTTATGTAATCCAATGTCCAAAATAAGAAAAGCCAAAGTTTGTGTATTAAAATGTTTTTAGTATACACAATATGAATGTTATTTAATTCTTGACAATATCATATAGGTGCCACACAAAGGACTCATATGTTCAAAGTATGTTCATAATAAACTATCCCCTTCTCTTTTCTAATCGCCCCAGTGGAATACTGATCTCTGTGCTGTGTGGTGTTCATATCGAAATCGTGCTCAAACCTGCTGTTTAGGAGTGCTGTGCTCTGTGCAGGTCAACTGTGCTTGGTGGTGCCACCAGGAGGTGAGCATTGTGCCATTTTCAGGGTAAAGCATATACCTGTGCTGCCTATCTCACCGTGGTGTAGAGCAATGTGCTGTTTGGTGACCCATGATGTGCTCCCTATGAATTATTTCACCCTCGTCTGGGGAGCTGTGAGTGCATTGCTCCTAGAGGTATAAAGCAACTCCTGGGTGGTGCAGGGGAGAGGAGACTATTCCGTGCATGGTACATGTGGCGCAGCTCGGTGGGGGGCAGTAGCGTGTGCTTTTGTGCGCCTGTTTTTGTGAGCTGTGTGCACTGCACGGGCTATCCATTCTAAATCGAGAGCTCAAAGTGTGAACAGCTAATGTAGCGCTGTTTTCCGTGCTGTGTGATGTAGTTGGGTTTGGAACAATCCACGGGGCTTCCAATGCCGAATGGTAGGAATCCTCTCCATTGCATAAGCCCTGTGCAGCACAGACTACCTTTGGTTTGTGGAGCTGCATCCTGGGCTGCTCTGTGCTGTACTTTGTAGGGTACTTATGCTTTTGAGTACCGCTGGTTGAGTGCAGCGTGTGCGGTGCAGGGCACTTTGGATGCGTGACGCCCTGGGTTTGATGGAATGATGTACATTGCTGTAGCTCTCACACACAGTCTGCCTGCCAGCAGCGAAATGCGTCGTGCAGGAACACATGGCGGGGTGCTGTGCATTCAAAGATTGAGATTGTGTTGCTTTTTTTTCTTGCCTGAACAATAGATGCTTGTGACATTCACTTTCCAATTTGTGCCTGGAAGCTGCCTGACCTGTCCACCGCAGCCTCCCTGGACAACACGTCACAACCGGTTTGCCTCAGTTACTCCCAAATTCTTCCTTTCCTTTGAGACTCTAGGTTCCTCCAACTCGCCGGATCGCAGTATCAATATAACAGGTGACAGAAACACTGGAAACTTCAGTGCTGCTAACACCAACGATCATTAGCACTGCTGATGAGCCATCGTTTCCGCCACCAACAGGAATTTCCTTCCACTTGTCGCCAATATGTAGTGGTGAGTAACCATCCACAAGATAGAAAGTGAGTTCTTCAATTCCTTTTATTTTCTTTAGTAACAGAATAAGTGGATAAAGCGAGCTCATCAGCATGCACTCATGCGATCCCCTTCTACCGTTAAACTCCGTAACAGTCGAGCGCTCGAAACGGAACGCATATCGCAGTGAACACTGACACACATAACATTGTTGCAACCTCACAAAGCAATGGTAAATCATACAGTATACAATATATGAACGCCCATAAGCTGTACAATATATAAGGATACAATAATAGTGAACGATACAACAGAGAACCACTGGCTCCTCCGCCATGTCAGCAGCTACTTGATTTCCTCCGTGATACCATGATGTGTGCTTGGACCAGTGCCTTCTGGTGTAACACCAACAAAAGTATGTGGAAAAGTTTAGAAACCATGGGGAACAGTTGTTGTTGCCACCATTGTTGTAACAGGATAACAGGATCTTCCGACACAATGACCCAAGTGGAGAGAAGATGCCACTGCTGCCGAATGGGGCCCCTGTCTGGCACTTGGCCTTCTGTTACTGCACATGTTTTTTTAGGGACTACTTCTTTTATTTCCTGCATACACTGGGCCAAGGGTGAAGCTATGATGGAGTCTTGCACACATAAACATGCATAGTGGGGTCTGCGGGTGAAGCTAGGGCGGAGCATGTGTATATGTAAGTAGGGCTCCTTCCTAATTTCACCCGCGTCCCCTTCTATGCATGTTTATGTGTACAGAGGTCCTAGCTTTACACACGCTACCCCCCCTCTGGAAAGTTTGTTTATTTCCTGCAGAGCGTGTTGTCAGGCACACAGCTTGTGTCTGAATTAGTGACTACATCCGGTAAGGGAGCAGGATTCCAGGTGGGAAGGATTTACTTGGGGGAGGGGAGGGGTGGTATATTGCGGTGTGACACGATTCTCTCCGGGTTCTAAGGGTGCACACAATCTTAAACTACTTCCTGTATGGAGGTGGGCAGAGGATTTACACTTATTAATTATTGGGATTCTGATAGGCAGGAATATATAAGATGTACACACCAACCCACGGGAGGGACACTGTGCGCATGTGTGCGCAATGTACGATGTGGTACACGCATTTACTTATAGGAAGTGAACCGTTCATTCAGATATATGGACATACATCAAAATGCTCACTGTATGAAAGCTCAGATATGCATATTTACGAGATGCAGAACGTGCACCTCGCTTATCGGCAGACAATTTTACACATTTGTAAACACATGCACACATGGGGTACACCACATCGATGCGCGGATATAGACATAGGTACACAACAAATTACAGTGCGTTTATTCATGAATATGCACACATACACAGATAAGATACACTGTGTGTATGCGCTGGGCAAATATAGTGCACATGCACATAATTGCAGACAGCATATAACGTGTAAGTGTGCAGTGGTCCTACTAGAACCCATTTGGCCTGACTTGTTTTTAAAAGCCCGTATGTGGCATGCCACTTTTAGACTTACCAGTGATTACGTGACGCGCTGTTGCATCCTTGAAGTTCACTGTAGGCAAAAATTAGCACATACAAAACACAAAGTGCACCACATGCTACAGGTACATTGTTGACGTTCAGGTGCATGCGCACGTGCCCCAGGCTCCACCTTCTGTGGAATTAATTTGAGCACACTACGCTCCAAACTCTATTAACAAATACAACATTATCTGAATAAAAATGTCTTCACCCCTACCTATACACCATGCCACATAATTCCACTACACAAATCCACTCCACACAATTCCACAACTAACAATTCCAATCCAACCCACATAATTCTATTCCACACCACATACATCCACTCCACTCCGAACTAAAATACATCGGCAAAAGACATTGTCATTTACAACACCAATAACTCTAACTCTCAGAAATGCCAGACCTATTGGCATTGCCAATGCTCGTTATTCCTTACCTCCATCAAGGCTCCTCGAGATATGTTTGCTAGAGGTGCGCTCAAAATAGGGGGCTGGCCTGTCTATTATGGCACTAGCCTGCTGCGTCTCTGCCTGAGTGCGGCCACTGTAGCAGAACCTGGAACCCAAAGTTAGGAACTTGGCTTTCGGAGGTTTATCGGGTGACTTGAGCCTGTGGCAATGACAGACACCAGCCAAGAGGTAAAAATGGTGCAATATAAGCCAGCAGAACATTAATAAGAGTATTAGTAAAAGGGTACATAACACTGACATCCTTCAACTTGGTAAAGCGCCTTGAGAAGTGTAATTCCTTTTCCACCCTTGCACATAATAACATGATTAAAGCTTTCATTACAGTCAAATCAAATGTTTTGATTCTTCTATCAGAATCAGGTGTCTCTTCCAATCTCTGCTTTCCCAAAAGTCATAGAAAACATACATTGACAAAGTCAACAGGACTGCACACTCGAGTCAAGTGCGTTTCATTTTGTGGAATGCTGGAGTTCTAAATTTTGTAAAGTCGTTCTTCCTTAAAGGCTCGTGTTTTCTGGATGCCTTCCATGCAAACTGTTTTTCTATATACACGGGAAGGTCATAACAAGTGACCCTTCCAGCGACTATGACACGAAAATAACCCAGCAGATTAGCCATATAGAACAGTCCCATACTAGAGCAAAGAAAGGTTCCATAAGTGGTCACGTTTTTCCATAAATTCCTTTAAAACGGCAAAATGTTCACAAGCTGTAATAATTAAACAAAATGCATTATAAAGTTAACTTTTAAAATAATTCAATTAACATCCCATTATTTTCCTTTTGCCACTGTATCAATGAAATGAGTATACAAAACAGTGATGGGCAGAATGCTTGAATTAATTTCAGCCACTGGTAATCACTAGGGCCGCATTCCAATCCATCCTTATTTTGTACACCTTAACACCTCAGTTTTTGCACTCAGCTACATGCAAATCAGTCTGGACCCTACTCCAATAGGAACAGTCCAGACAGAACTGCCAAGGCAGGTCCTCCCTGAAACAGAACACAAGCAACCCAGGACTGGCTTCACCCTAATTCAGAGCTCACCATCCAGGTACAGCTTCGTTCCAGGGACAGTTTGCACAGGACCCACCTCTGGGTATACACTTCCCACTTAGGGCGAAATAATAAATATACAAAACAGTGGTGGGTAGAATGCTTGAATTAATCTCAGCCACTGGTAATCACTGGGGCCACATTCCAATCCATCGTTATTTTGCAAACCATGCCACCTCAGTTTGGACCCAGCTATATGCAAATCAGTGTTGACCTAGGGAAAACCAGTCCTAGTTTGCTTGTGTTCCAGTTCAGGGAGGACCTGCCTTGGCAGTTCAGGCTTGACTGTTCCGACTGGAGCAGGGTTGAGATTGATTTGCATATAGCTGGGTCCAAACTGTGGTGACATGGTGTGCAAAATAACTGTTGATTGTGTTTAGGCCCGAGTAATTACCAGTGGCTGAGATTAATTCAGGCATTTCATCCATCACTTTTTTGTATACTTTAGTGGATCAATAAAAGGCATCAATCCTACAGCATACAAATTTGATTTTTAGGGCACCAAGGTAACAGAACATGTTTAAATCGTGATTAACCTGTTATTACGTGTTTTCTAAAAACAAGTATTACATGACAACTATTTTATGAAATTATACCCAGTCATGTGCGTTATATGCAATATTTGAAATAGAACTGAGCGCAGATTGATTGACTGCTGTTATTTGGAGAACACATGATGCCGGAGGTGTTCTACTGATACATTTCAGCAACACTTCTGCTTTCCAATCAGTATATTTCCAATTCAGAAAAAGCCAGAACCAGGGTGTGTAAAAAGATTTCCGAGGAGTAGCGAGTTATCATTATTAGGAGTACATGGGCTGCTTGCTCAACATATCCATTTACTTTTCTCCCTGGACACGGTAAAAGGAAACAAAACCTTATCAAGGGTCTCAATGAACCTCCATCGTTTTTGGGCTACTAAAATTCTTTGATCTTATTAGTCTATCACAATGTCGTTATTGGCTCACTGTGCCCACTAACTGATCATTTAAGTTCTTGATTTTATTATTATCCCATTGCCAAACAATGTTTATCAACTCAATTTTAAGGTAGGCATTTAGTAGCAATGAGTGCTGAATATTTCAAGCAAAAGGATCAGGTAACAATAGGAAAAGGTAGCTAGAACTACCTTCAAATTCAGTCAAATAATACAAGTACAAATAGGAAACCGAGGAATAATTTTGATGCATGAATCCCAAGTGTAAGAAAAAAAGCAAATCTTTAAAAAAAACACTAGGCATGTTCACAAACTCTACGGCTATGAGTCCACAAAAAGAAGAAAAATAGAAAAATAAAAACAAAGACGGTAAAATTGCTGCATACATTTGGTCTAAGAACCAATTATATATTTGTAATAACTAGACATATATATTGGATGTAGACAGTGCATTAAAATATTGTATTTTTAGGACTCAGAGCAAAACTTAAGAATTTGCAATTCAGGAAAATTGAACCTACTGCATTTCTTCCTGTTAAAGACCCAAATTATAAAACATGTCTGTCCTTCATGCAATACAAGTATACTGATGCTGGACAATCCTGATGATTTGTGAACACATCGGAAAACACCATATTGATGTATTACAGTGCCATCCCTTAAATTATAGATTTGTAAATGTTGCCTTTAGATCCAGATGATTTTAAAATTGCAGCTCCTAATCAACTGAATACTCAAACAACACTGAATGGCTCCTTATAAATGGTCACTTTGGTAGTAAGGTCCAATTTAGGAATTTTCATTGCATGGTGGTGTCACATACATTGCTTCTGAGTGGCCAAGAAATAGAAAACTTGAGCAAAGGGGTTTAAAACTGCAAGCAAAAATATAATTGAATTAACAAGCCTGTGAACATATATATATATATATATTTTTTTTTTTTAGTCCTCATATAGCAATATTCTAAGGGTTGGAGGTGTCAGGGGCCCATTGCCCTTTTAGAACCGACTCTTTAGGGCATCTCCTGGGTATTCACGTCTTGTGCGTGGAACTTGTCCACTTGCCCTCTATGCTTGGGCCCCTTTTTGTCCATTCCCCGTGCTATTCGAATCTGGGCTGAGCTAGTCACTTTGACTACTCCTTCAAGTTCCACTTGAAAGCTTCTATTGCATTGCCTAATCATAGGACCAGACAATTTATTTAACCATGGCTTAATTACGAAATTTGATTTTCCCAGATATTCCGGAATTTATTTCTCCTTCCTTGTGACAGCTCATGTCTAGTGAGTATGTTCTATGTACAGAGGCTAACCAATCTCTATGTGATGGAGGTGAGCTTTTTACCCAATTAATACATATTTCTCTTCTTGCTAGAAGTATTAATATGAAGAGGATTTTCTCCTGATCTTTAGTCAGCTTTCTTGCTCCCCCCTCTAACTGGCTTATCCCAAAGATAACCAATTCTATACTCACCACAATCTGGCGTCCCAGTATTTTTGACAGTGTCTTACCCGTGTCCACCCAAAACTCCTCCAGGCTTGGGCACTGCCGGAAAATATGAAGATCGTCTGCGCCCACCTCTCCACACTTGGAACAGCTTCTCTTTCTTTGGCCTCTAATTTTCGATAGTCTCTTTGGGGTCCAATATGCTCTATGGATAGTGAATAAATGGTTCCTTCTTAACGGAACAGATTTTACAATTTTCCAACATGTAGCTGTAGATACTTGCCATATATGTTGGGTATCCAATTCCGGCAGTGCACCTCCCCAGATCTCATCAGGAATTTTGTAGTCATCTTTACCTTCTTGTATCAATGCCCAGTACCAATATGCGACTTCTTTTTTTAAAATTTTGTTAGTCTGTATCATTTCCTCAGCTGCCCCATTACCGTTTTCAATGTCTTTTAGATTCTTGGCCCAATTAGTTAACTGGTAATACTTAAATCTCGAAATTGTACCTCTAGTTTGTTCTCTCAGGGCCTCCCATTCTATGAGAGAGTTCTGTATCATTAACTCACCCCATTTTGTAATGTTGTTTTCTCTAAGGGGATTTGCTAGCCTATCTTTTAGGCAGTCCGGAGTTCCCGGGGAATTCCAGATCGGCGCATATTTGCTGTAGTATGGAATTTTAAGTGTCTTTCTCATCTGGAACCAGAGTGAAGCTGCCGCCATCAGAGTTTTTAGCTTTATTTTCTTGAAGAACTTGGGATGGCCAAATTTGTAAAGATAGTGGCTTTCTTTCTTGTTAACTGCCGCCTTCAAATGATCCGGGTATTGATCGAAACTTTCCAATAGTTTCCTTACATTTTTAAATTGAAATGCTCTGCAATATTGTAGTATATCGGGACTAGCGATTCCTCCTTGCGTCTTATTTCTTCTCAACTTCTTCCAGGCTATCCTTGTACCTTTAGCGGCCCAGATGAAGCTGCTCAGTTCTCCTTGTAGTTTTTTTATTTTGTCAGTATTGAATTCTAATGGAATAGTACCAAACAGATAGGTGAATTTTGGAAGTATGGCCATTTTTATGATGTTTGATCTTCCCATAAAGGACAACGGTAGACCCCCCCATACTTTTAGCAGTTTTTTGACTTGCTTGTGGATTCTCTCAAAGTTTAGGTTTGGGATATTTTTTATATCCACTGTGAGGTCAATACCTAGATATTTTATTTTGTCTTTTACCCTAGGGTCTTGAGAGTTACTGTTCCATTCTAGAAGTTCTGTTTTTGCATGATTTGCAAGGTACCCTGATACTGCTCCATACTTTTCCAGAATTCTTTCAAGTCTAGGGAGAGACGCTGTTATGTTACTTGTAAACACCATCATATCATCCGCAAAGAGAGCAACCTTCTTTTCCCAGCTTTGGTGCCTGAAAGGTATAATTTCCTTTTCTTCTCTTATCAGTTCCGCTAATGGTTCAATATACAGATCAAACAGTAAGGGGGATAGCGGGCACCCTTGCCTAGTACCCCTTTTTATCATAATTTCTTCGGTTAACACACCGTTTACTAAAACTTTTGCTGAGGGGTTTTTATAAATTTGTTTAATTGCGTTCAAAAAAATGTCTCCTAGGTTGAATTTAGCTAAGGTTGCGTTTAAAAATCCCAACTCACCCTATCAAATGCTTTGGCAGCATCTAGGGTTATAATTGATAACGGAATTGTATTGTGTATTGCTATGTCTATTGCAGTAATAAGCTCGTGCATTAGTTCTTGAATATACCTCCCTCCGATAAAGCCTTTCTGATTTGTATTTATTACTGAACCTGCAATCTTTCCCAGTCTTTTTGCTAGAATTTGTGTATAAATCTTGTAATCCGTATTTAAAAGCGAAATTGGTCTGTAGGATTCACTCAAGGCTGGATCTTTCCCTGGTTTAAGTATAACAGTAATGGTTGCTTCGTTCCAGGAGGCTGGAAGGGATCCTTTTCCTATATATACTTAATTTAGAAGTTCTGTCAGTGGGGTAGCTATCACTTCTCTCAGATGAATATAAAGCTCATTTGGAAGGGCATCCGGACCTGCCGCTTTACTTTTGTTTAATCTCTTCAGAGATTCTAGCACTTCTTCCACGGTAATCCCTTTATTTAGCTCTATATTTTGCTCCTGTGAGGCTTTTGGTAGCGTTACTCTTTCCAGAACTGATTGAATCTGTTCTTCCGTGGCCATCTTCTCCCCTGAGTATAGTTTCTTAAAGAATTTCACGAATTCTTTTCTGATATCACCCTCTTCTGTGGTGTACTGTTGGTCTTCTTTTTGTAGTTTTGTTATTCTATTACGTGTTGCCTCTATTTTTAGTTTCCAAGCCAGCAATTTTCCGCAGCCTTCTCCGTATTCATAGTGTGATAGTTTGCTTGCCTCCCATTTGTCTTTCACAATTTTTTCCAAGATATCTCCCAGATCATTTTTTTTCTGCTTTCTTTCCTCCTCAATACTAGTGATTTCTTGCGTGGTATTAGTACTTTTATTTAATTCTTCCTCCAAAGTTATTATCTCATTTTCTAGTTCGCTGATCGTGTTTCTTTTAGATTTATTTTTGTGGGATGCGAGACAAGTTATTCTACCCCTAATAAAGGCTTTATAGGCTTCCCAAGCAATCTGTTTCGTAGTGCCATCTTTATTGATTTGAAAGAACTCCTCAGTATCCTTTGATAAGGATTTAGTGCAGTTCTCATCTAGAAAGATGACTCTATCTACCGTCCATCTGGGGGGCAGCACGCAACCACATAAACTAAGGTGTAAGATCACTGCAGAGTGATCCGACAAGTGTGCTGGTAGATGTTCTACCCCTTGTGTTGAGTTTAGTAGACCCCTATCTATAAGGAAGTAATCTATTCTGGAAGCATGACCCAATCTCTTATTGTGAAAAGTAAAGTGATTATTTTTGACTCCTTTCTTCCTCCATATGTCCATAATCCCTAGGTCATTAATACAAAGGTTTACCCACTGCCTCATTTTCGGTAAGTTTGGACCATTCCTGGTCGGGAATCTATCTTTCTTTACATCAAGTATAATGTTAAAATCTCCCCCCATTATTATAGGTGCCTGTGTGGACAATAGTTGTGAATACACTTTTTGGAGTGGTTCCGGGTCATCCAGGTTGGGTCCGTAATAACCGACCACTGTAAACAGGCTGTTGTGTATTTTTACTTTCGCCACCACCCATTTCCTTTCTTGTCTACAGCCGTATCTTCCATAGTCGCCCTCAAAGACTTCTTAAAGAGTATCGCCACCCCCTTAACACAGCATACCTGGTTTGTACATACACAGGTTTCTACCCATTTTTGCATTTTCAAAATTTCCTCCCAATCTTTTTTTAATAGATGAGTTTCTTGTAGTATCAATATTTCAGAATTCACTATTCTTAAATATTCCAGAATTTTTGCTCTTCTTTTCCTTATTCTTAGGCCATTAACATTCCATGTCATTATATTAACCGCCATTTAGCCTTACTCCATTTGGGCTTGCCCAATTTGGTACTGCCTTCCTGTTTCTTCTAGCGATTGCACGGGCCCTTTCTCCCTTTCCTTGTAAAGCTAGGACTTTTTAATATTTTTTCCCCCTATTTTGCTCCCCACCTTGTGTATTTTTTTTTTGTATATAAATTTTTACATGTGTTATTCCAACCCTCATTTCCCTCCCAGGAGAAGCCTCCCTTTTCTCCATTTGGGCTATTCCTTAGCCCTATTTGAGCTCCTCACTCTTTCCATACCTCTTCTTTTGATTGTGTTCGTCAAACTTGATCCTTCGATTGCGCCTTAATTTGTTCTATAAGGCACTCCACCTCCTTTGGATCTCTGATATTGTGCATCTTGTTTTGCCACATTATTCTTAGTGATGCTGGAAACCGCATTTGGACTGTTGCTCCTAAAGTTTTTAATTCTTGCATAAATTGACCTAGCTGCCACTGCCTATCCTGTGTTGTCTTAGAGATGTCTGATTTAATTTTGCATGACCAATTACTTTGGGAGTATGAACCTGCCTTCAGGCCTTCGCTTAGAATCCTCTCCTTTAGTGTATATGTTTTAAAATTCATGAGGATTTTCCTCGGATTTTTCCTAGTTTTGTTCCTCCCAAAGGGATCGCGATGGATTCTTTGAATGTCCTCTGCGAGATTAGCAGACTTCGTCCAGGGAATTAACTCTTCAAGTAACTTTATCGTGAAGTTTTTTATGTCTTCCCCTTCCAAGCCTTCTGGAACGTTAATAATTCTAAGGTTGTTCCTCCTTGCCTGATTTTCCATTGATTCCATTCTGTCGCTTATTTCTCTATCTGCTATTTTAAGTAGGTCTATTTCTTTTTTGTTGTCTCCTACTTTTTTCTTGAGCGACCCTATTTCCAACTCCACAGAGGTAACTCTCTCCATGAGCATATTGATTTTCTGGTCCATTACCTCACACGCTTCTTGGATTTTTGTCTGATTTCTTTCTGATATCGCAAAGTTAGATCTCATTTCCTGCATCATTGTGCACATCATTTTTTCCATGCCATCTTTATTTTCTTGTGGGGGCAGGCCATCGTTAGTCATTTGAGCGCTAGCCACATCTGCCTCTGCTGCGCTTATAACTTGCTCTTGTTGGTCCAGTAGTGTTAAAACACTGAACCTATTCCCATTGCTTCCTGTTGTAGACATTGCACTTTCTGAGCTTTCTTTGGGGGTCTCCCCTGATCCCTTAACTTGCGTTTTGTTACTACTCCTTTCCACTTTCTGTGCTTCCTGTACCTTAAAAAAGGACTTTAAGGAAGGTGTTATCTTTTGTTTTGCGGAACCTAGTGCTTTTAGTTTGGCCTGACTTGCTCTGGACAGAGGAGGTTGTGATTTTCCTGCTGTATTTTGCTTTTTCTTTTTCTTTGTGCTTCTAGGGGCCCCGGGAGGAGATATGTCGGAAGTAGATGAGGAGGTTTTAATTTTTGTGTAAATATTTACTGTATCAGCGGAGTAGTCTACCCCCCTTTCTAATGGTAAAACCTTACTTCTTAGACAATAGCTCGCCTTGAGTTGCCCTTGTTTTGCTGGTTTCAGCGGGGTATTTACCAAAGTGGGGACGGGAGTGGGAGAGGGAGAGGGAGAGGGAGAGGTAGGGGATGAAGTTGTTTGATCCACGCTTCCCGTGTTCTCTTCCTTATCTGCCACCCTTACTCCTTCAGTCACGGGATCTTGAACTAGCTTTTGCAACTGGGCTGTGTGTTTTTTATAGAGGGAGACGTGGAGTTGCTGCCTTGTTCTAGCTCCCCTTTTCCTCCCTAACTTTCTTCTCGCTCCACCTCCTAAAAGTTGATGCCCTTCGTGCCCCTCGTCTTTGCCTTGGGTAACTTGTGCTGTCGCCCCGCTTTCAAGCCTACAAAGTGCCTCTCGAGGGTCGTTCTGATCCTTTGGTAAGGTATAAGGCTCGGGCGTCTTCCCCCTGTAAGTGACCCTTGCTGCAGCCCTCCTGTAGGATCGGCACGCTATGGCAGCCTCAGACCACACTGGTATCACGCCCCAGCGTGGCCCCCGGTCCTCCTCCACTTTTCCGTCTAACTCCCAAAAAAAAAAAAAAAAAGCAGAAGCGAGAGCTAATCTAACAAATTTTACAGCTCCTATACTCCTATACTCGTATCCTCGAGCGCCTAGGTTCCTCCCCCAGCCTCTGCTTGCTCAGATGCCAGTCATCACAACCAGCACCCAGCACCCAGCGCTCAGCGCTCTTTCCTCAGCGTTACAACTGCCTGCCTACATACCTTTACTGGAATCTCAGTAAAACATCCTACGGAGCTTCAGCTGTAACTCTGCTCCAGGTTCTTCCTGCGCCCGCATCTATCGCTCGGTATTCCGGCAGCACTACCCTCGTTGACCCTGCTGACCCGGATCGGGGAATCCACAACCTCCGGTCGCGTTGTGTGTCACGCTGCAGTCCGTCCCTGCGCTCCGCTCTGAATCGTACTGTCTTCCTTGTGCTCCATGTGACGGGTTAGTTATCCGATTCTTTTAAAAAAATTACAGTATTTGCAGAAAGTGGTCCGTGTGCCTCGATACCTGCTTCATTTTATGATTACCAGATAGCTGCTGTCAGTTTGTCGAGCAGCGCTACTCCATAGAGTGAGGAGCTCCCGACCGAGCTCTCTAGCTGGCCGCCATCTTCTCCCCTTTGAGTGCTTATATCAAGCCTGTGAACATATTAAAGTAGTCCCTGCTACTAAAATTTAGAAGTGATCATAGCAACTGTAAACATTAATCTCAAGCCATCATGACCAGCACCCCAGCTCGCTAGTTGATAAGATCACCATCTGTGGTGACTCTGCACACCCACAGCCAGGACACAATCAGAATGTTAAAAAACAGAAAGATCAAAGCAGCAGGTACCTACAATCTGCACCCAGAATCCAGAATGCACATTTGCACGAACCTTCTACAAATGCGCACATACACCTTACTCAGGCTCAAAATTACTTGATTTTAGAGAGGATTATAGAGCCCATGGCCGTGGACAACAGAAGCAGATTGATGAGGGGGGTTTATTGAGTAGTTAGGAGCACATTTACAGAGAAGTTTCATGGCATTAGGCAAAAGATCAAACAACAGACTTTAACAATCATCCTATCACCCTACCCCGACTGCATCGAAGAGAATAACCAAGTCTTTTGTGCCCTTCCTAAACTTCAACAAAGATGAACCAAAGAAAGGCAAGGTGTTCCAAAGTTTTGCTGCAATATCAGAGAAGTCACAGCCATCCATCCATTCTTGCTGTCCTTGAGGCTGGAACCTGCATCTGTGCCATATTCGCGGATCTAAGAGTTTCACCAGGGACTTGCCAGTTAAAAGTTGGCTGAGAGCTCCATATGCTGCAATAAGATGATTAAACTCAATCCAGTTTTAGGCATGGGTTTTACAGCACCGTTGTCGAACAGACCTATTGCTTACAATACGTAGAGTAGGCTTTGGGATCGCCCCTTTCAACAACTAGCTTTCTTTCACCAGACTCTTCCAGCCACTCCCTTGAGAGTTTGTCAATTACAATGTTTCTCAGCCCAGTGGAGTAGTCATCTGTACCCAGATGCTATTGGCTAGTTGAGTACATCATTCCATCCCCATTGCAGGGCTTGCATTTAACTGCAAGGAGGACCACTTTACAATTATACCCCTCTCTCTCGACTCCTGCTGGCTCCCTACTTTGTGTCTCACTCTAATGTGCTAACATTTTTGCTTTAGCACATTAACCCCATACCTTTTACCTTTACCAAATGCTTGTCGTTTATAGAAACTGATGAATGGACTTAAGAAAGTTAGAGATGTGGTCTCATTTATTCTGTCACAACAGTGGTTGAGCTATGGCACTCCGAAACTCAAGAAAGAAGTACTTACTTTGTTGTTTAGCAGAAACAAAATAAATTGCATGGGGTGAAATGGCAAATGTGACATTACATGAAGTGATGGGAGTTTTGTCAGAAATGTTAACCAAGCAATTACAATATCCCCAACCACCAGCAGGCAAAATGGTCATAACCAGAGCAGAACATTTGTTTTTGATTGTGCCTAGGTCTCTGAATTGCCACACAGGGTTAAACTCGACTCTCACCATTTCAACCAGACATTAAACCAAACTGGAAAGCATAGCTCTCCTCTCTGATGCCAATGTTACACTGGTTCGAATAATCAAATATATAACGAACTGGAATCAAACACATGATTATCTGAAACAAGTTCTTTCACCATATCAAACACATTAGAGATGGGGCTAAAAACATTAGCTGGTTCTCTCTCTGTCTGACATTAATAATGTGAGACTGAGTTGCGGTAATGAACAAAGTTTGCTCTCCAACAATAAACAAACAAGCACTGGTAAATGCATTAGGTTTCGCCTATGGGATTAATAATACGTTTTTTGTGTGGCAAGCACATGAGCCAATAAAAAGCAAGGGCCTTTTTAAAATTTATATTAAATACAATAGATTTCCCAAGCACAGAACAAGCGCTGCACAGGTGAAACCCAAAATCAGTGAAGACCTACCATTCAACGGTACAGAGATCCATAAAAAGATAAGACTATGTCTGCCAAGAAAACCAATCACCTTGGCATTCTATGATGTTATTGTGTGCCCTGACAAGCAGACTTGTCATAATTTTATAGGACATTTGATTGCTTAATTTACTGATGGATCTTTTGGTGATTCAGATTATGCTTTGGTTCTTGGGGCCACGCCAGACCATTGACTCAGCTTCTCATATGAATTGGTGGCTTGCTGATCTCTTGGTAAGTGCAACTTTTGGACCTTGCTGTCACAGCTATGACAAACAAGACAGAACAGAGGATGAGACTGTTGATAACACCTAGATGTTTGGCTGAATTGGCTGGTGGGCGGTGCTTCAAACTCACTTCCCCACAAATCAGGAGACCAAACTCATGAGAGATTTCCAATCCCCCCTTCATTTTGTCTCCATTCAGTTAAAGGCAGTTATGCCTCATCCTCAGTGTCACGGCTGATATGCACTTCCGGAAGTTTGTTTTTGTAGTTTTAAAGTTGTTGGAGATTGACACCAAAATATAGTGTTAAGAAACCATATTAAATCCAAAGGATCAAATACAAGGGATGCCAATGGGAATGACTAAGGGGCCGATTCTGATGCGGGTTGGAAAAGCTTCCCGACCGAATCGGTTGGGAAATGGTGTCCGACCCACTCGGATCGGGAAAGTCCGACCGGCGGAGTAGGATGCATCCGGATGCTTCCAGATACGATTTGGTTGAACTCCCATTGACTTCAATGGGAACATTTGTTCCTAACCGCATCAGAATTGGGCCCTCGGTCGGGAAGACACGTTCCCGATCCGATTTGGAAGGAGCAAATGCCGTTAGGAGGCCTTCCTAACCGCATCAGAATCAGGCCCTCGGTCGGGAAGCTTTTCCAACCCGCATCAGAATCGGGCCCTAAGTGTTTTATAATGTGGGGATTAACAATCAGCTCTCAGGGACATGGCATTGCAAGAAAAAAAGAGTGAATTGATAAGATAGCAAGGAACCTACCTGTACTCTATCTGAAAGAAATTAAGGTATCATAACAATGCTTTCTTGCATATACCAAAATCCAGAAGTCTGCATAATAAGACCTTGTATGATACCATGCCGAATGTCACCAATAAATAAAAGGACATAGGCGGCCCTGCCATCCAGGTCCAGAATCATTCTCAAGTCCTCAGTCACAGCAAGTAGCACAAATTCTGTGCTATTTTCTGGTCCATACCCTGAATGTTAAGGATCTAAAAGAGTTGTCTTCCATGTATCCTGATAGTTGAGAATTAACAGTTTTTTCAATAATCTTGATGGAAACATGGTAAAATTGGCCTACACATAATCAGCACATTCCGTTGTCTAAAACTGGGTTACTTTATTACACTTAAAAAGTACTAACTCTAGATTGGTTGCAGATAGAGATATGCTGTTTACACTACAATGAATAGCCATTTAAAATCCTTTCTAATGGTGAAGTTAGATTTTAAGTTACATTTCTGAAAATACCACTTTAGGGGGTTGGCATTTTCTTCTCCCAACCATGTGTGCCTTCTGCCAGTATCACATGACTGTGAATGGCTCTGCTGTTGGGGTTTCTGTATTCCTTTCATACAGTGATGCAAAGGGGGCTTAGGTGCAGAAAGGATGGGCCATCCTGATAGGATGACAGGGAAGGGCCTTCACCCAGCCCCACTTACACTTCAAAGGGCTTTTCCTCCTGCACAAAGGAACATGACTCCAGGCCTGCCCTGCCTTTTGCCATTCCCAGATGTTTGGAGCCTTGACAGGGGAGGGAGAACAACTTTTCAGAACCAGATGTGGGGTAGGAGAGGGAGTGCCCCCACACAAAGGCTGGCACCAGGTATAACTATTGGACCTATAGAGCCACTCTTTATAACACTCCTGGACCTGTGGAAGTTACAAAAGGACTGCCCTGCTGCCAGAGGACTGCCTTGATGCCTAACGAAGGAATATTGGACCTGCCTCCTTCATCTTAGGCTAATCATAGGGACTTTTAAGGGTCAGTTGGCTGACATCCTGTGTGAGCTACAGGGACACAACAAGTTTCAGAGACTTCCCTACAACTGCCCAGGTGACCTGCTGCAACTGGACCTGACTTGACCTGCAAATAGAGCTGCCTGAGCCCTACGGGCCTCTCCTGGAGTGAGCCCCTGATCCCCAAGAGGTACCTTCCCAGGACCTGCACCCTTGGGTGCCATCTGAGTGCTCCTCCTAAAGAAAAGGTGAAAATCCTTTAGTTTGAGCTCCTCGTGACCGTGAATGGACCGGTTCGCACCAAGACTCTGGTGCCCATGACAATCACTAACGTAAAGTTCCATTGACACCGGCTCTTAGCACCAACAGCGACTGCCAGCAATGACTCGCAATGTGAGACCCACATTTGTAGCTACAACAACAGCCTGTGACGACCCCCAACACAAAGCTACTGCAACGACGGTCCACAACACCTGATTGGCTCTTCACGTTTAAGCGACGACTGTCTGCAATGCCTGGACTGAGCTTCGTGCTACAACAATGACCTCCCACGATACTCAGCCTCCTTCTCACGTCCTACACCAGGCAAACTGAACTCTTCACACCAGACTTAGAAGGTAACTTTTCAGTGAGACTAATCTGGTCCCTGTATCTGGCCCGTGCTCCACTGCAGCCGAACTGAACTGGTGACTTTCGCCCAGTCTAGCGTGAACATATGACCACAAGTGGCGCTTTGTGCTTTTAAGCGCTATTTTTTCACTAGAAACTTCAAAACTGAATATCTCCGGTTCTACTGCTTGGATTTTGTCATTCAGGTATCATATTATTTATTAAAATGTACTCTATATTTCTAAATTGGTTTGGAATTTTTCTTGTTCTTATTTTCATTTTATTACTGTTTGTGTGCTGCATAAATATTTTACACTTTACCTCTAAGTTAAGCCTGACTGCTTTTGTTCCAAGCCACCAGAGGGTTAAGCACAAGTTAATTTGGTGAATTTTGAGGCCCGCCTGACAAGGATTGTGGTTGCTGCATGGGTCTTCCACCCCCCCTCGACCAATAACCCAATTTTTTTACAGAAACGGTAACCATGAAATTGGTCTAAAGACAGTATAGTCAGATCTACAGAGAGTTTCTTCACTAGACTTTTTCCAGGTCAGTGGGATTTCTGCTAGTTCAAGGGATAGTTGCACATGTATATGATCGCCAGATGAATGAGTTCAACAGTTGTATTAAGAATTTTAAGAATGTATGGGGGACAAGGATCAAAAGGTGATCCAGATTTTATGGGGAGGAGTAGATGAGAAAAAAAGATTCCAGAAGTGCACTGAATTCACGGACTGTAGACCCAGATGTGGATGAAACATCAGCATTAATCAGAGTTTTTTAAATTACAGACTGAGAATGTTGATAATTTAATGATATGTTTTCTTTTTTTTCTCTAAAAATTATTGCAAATTTGTCACACAGGCTCTGAGAAGAAAGAACTGAAAGACTGTATACCTCAAGATTCTTAAGTTGTTTGACAATGAAAAACAGATTGCAAAATTGCTTTTTGGATTTCAAAACCGGAGAAGAATAATGTGTGGCTCACTCCCTTTATTAAACTGCTTGCATTTGCAAATCTGGAAGCTGGACTGTTTCTTCACGCCAGAGACATAGTTTTTCCTCCAGTTTCTGTTCAATTTTTTACACTCAGAATACAGTACAAGCGAACCCGGAGCAGAAAAGAATGCACAGCTTTCCTCAGACTCTTTTCCAGAGATTCAACTTGCTTTTGGAAACAGTAGACATACAAACCTAGTAGATTTTTATTATGATCAGTATGCTGGGGTTTTAAAGAGTAGGTTATGGCACAGTACTTAATTTGTAAAATAATAAGTGCTGGGGCCCAGACATTTGCCCAGAAGCTGCTGCCAGTGCTGCAGAAGGTCAGGGTGCCGATTATAAGGTTGCCTAGTCTTGAGTCCCCTTCATCCATCTTTAACTCTTCACCTGACACTCTCTGCTCCTCTATCTCACACCTGCATGTTCTTTGTCATCTCCTTCTCTCTTTGTCACTGCTTTTCCATCTTTCTCTTCCTCCTTCTTTACCCCTTTTGTGGTTTTCTCTCTTTTGTTCTTGGTCAAAGTCTGATGAGGAAAAATAAGTGCCGGTGGGCCCCACCTGCAACCGCCGGCTCAAATTAAGCACTGGTATAGCAGGAAATTCATTCTTGATAATTGTTTTTAACGCTACACTGCTTCATGAGGAATTTCGTTCTTGGTGATGTAATTTACATTGTCTTTGCTGTTATTTGGCATAATAAAGAAAGATTTGCATATTGTAAAACCTTTTGTGTTATGATAACATTCTTGTTCTGGTTACAAGGGAGCTATTTAATCCACTGCCAGTTTATCTCGGAAACTGTTTACACAAAGTGTATTGACTGGTACAGTGTTTTAGCAGAACTGGAAAATGTTAATCTTTCAAGAAAGGAGTGGAAGAAGAGCTAGGGCTAGACATAACAATAGGACTACTTGTCTAAAACCTACGATAAAATCTTCAATTTGACCCCTGCTTGGAATGATATAATTTTGAGCTGCAGAAGAAGAAATGATTTAAAATGAAAAAAGAGAATAAAATAAGACAACCAAACTTTCAAAAGAGGGCAATGTTTTTTCTGTATTTACCTGAAGAACATGTGATGTTCCACGCAAACCTTCCACAACCTCTTTGCGGCGCGATGGTTTGGGAGTTTAAACCCAATGTTGCTTTCAAACGGATTGTCCTGCATCAAAACCGACAATTTATACTGCTGTAAAATACAGATTTAGAATACACGTGCACACAGAAAAATTTCACTACATTTGACAAGCATCTACAATACAGGAGTATGCAAAAGTAAGTTTCTAAATACACTCAGATTTTGGCAAGGACTTTGTGTCACTTTATCAATACATTTTAAATC
Organism: Calotriton arnoldi; assembly: GCA_963921515.1. Lineage (NCBI taxonomy): Eukaryota > Metazoa > Chordata > Amphibia > Caudata > Salamandridae > Calotriton > Calotriton arnoldi. Next base: position 1,195,346 of record CAWUFW010004862.1, on the reverse strand, counting down.
AATGAAAGTTTCGAATAGAGGAAAAAGTTCATGCGAAATATAAAAAGTCTATTGCAATACCACAATTCAAATCTTCAACAGGAATTTTCAGACAAAAATCATTTATGTGAATGTACTTTATTCAATAGTTACATAATGTGGGTTCTCAAGTGCCATTAATTTTCTCAAAGGGACACATGAAAGGACTTGCTGTATCTGATTTGTGATAGTCATTTTTTTTGTATGTTCAGTGTACGGGAAAAAAAATGGCGTATAAGTGAATAAGTGCCTGTGGTTACGAGACATAAGGTCTCAACAGTCTTTAGGCTAGATAAAATCTCTAGCAGATAAGGCATTACTGAAGGTAAGTATCTTATTCATCTGACAGAGACTTCTAGCCGCAGATTCCTTACATTAGAATAGATACCCACACAATACCTCCCCGGAGGTGGATCTGCGAACCAATTTCTCACCAAAACTACTTGCAGGACCGAACAGGTAAAATGCCCGTCCCAACGGACCTGACTGTCCAGGCAGTAATGTTTTGTGAACGTGTGCAGAGAGGTCCACTTTGCTGCCTGGCAGATGTCCAGGACCGGGACTCCCCATCCTAATGCAGTGGTCACAGCCTTGGCTCTGGTGGAATGAGCACGCAAGCCCTCAGGGGCTTGTTCTTGGCCAAAGCGTAGCAGATTTTAATGTAGAGCAGATCCATCGGGAGAGGGTCCGTTTCTGCACAGCCTTTCCCTTTATTTGCTTCAACATACCCCACGAAGAGTTGGTTGTCCACACGGAACTCTTTCATGCAATCGAGGTCGAAGGACAATGCTCTTTTTGGGTCCAGGCAGTGAAGTCGCTCCTCTTCCTTGGAGGGATGTAGAAGAGCGTAAAAAGTAGGCAGGGTGATGGAATGGCCTGCGTGAAAGGAAGTGACAACTTTCCGCAGAAAGGAAGCTCTAGTGGGAAGAACCAGCTTGTCTGGGTAGATGTTCAGGTACGGAGGCTTGGATGGCAAAGCCTGAAGCTTGCTGACCCTCCGGGCAGATGTTCTTGCCACCAGGAAAGCAGTCTTGATGGCAAGGAACCTGAGAGAACAATTGTGCAATGGCTCAAAGAGAGCGCACATAAGAAAAGTTAAGACCAGATTAAGGTACCACTAAGGCACGAGAAAGGGCAAAGGTGGAAACGTGTTGCAAACCCTTCAAGAATCTATGTACAACAGGGGATTTGAAGTGGGATGGCTGATCAAGCAAACGCAGAATAGCTGAGATGGAAGAACAATAGTCCTTTGGGGTGCACAAAGCAAGAGAAAGGATAAAGAGAAGGACATGAGAGAGGGGAGAAGAAAGAGGGTAAATTGTTTCTCTGCACACCATGTCACAAACTTACCCCAAAGGCAGGGGTATACAGTCTTGGTGGAGGGACACGTGGCTGCCAAGATAACAGTGCAGACTTCAGGCAGAAGGTTGAAAGTTGTCGACGGTCACTGCTCAAGCTCCACGCATGAAGGCAGAGCGTTGACAGGTATGGGTGGAGAACACTTCCCTGATGCTGCAACAGAAGAGCCTCCCAAGGAGGCAGCCTGATCGGAGAGGACCGATGGCCATGCTCAACAGCTCGGAATATCAAACTCTTTGAGCCTAGTCCGGAGCCACAAGGATGACTTGGACCCGGTCGTTCCGGATCTTCTTGAGAACTCTGGGCAGGAGTGGTATGGGCGGAAAGGAGTACATGGGGCCTGAGTTCAACTCGAGACAAAAAGCGTCTCCGAGCGAGAGCCGCCTTGGAAACTCCTGCATGCCCAACTGCTGACATTGCATGTTCTGGGTGGTGGCAAAGAGATCTAACCAAGGCTCTCCCCACAGCTGAAACAGACCTTACACCGCCTCCAGATGGAGACGCCATTCGTGATCCGCTTGGCATCTTCGGCTGAGTTTGCCTGCCCTGGTATTCAGAGAGCCCGCCAGGTGTTGAACCACCAGGGAAATGCCCTGACGTTCCAAGCCAAGTCTTGAGACACAAGGCCTCTTGACAGAGGGTGCACAACCCCACCTCGTCCTATCTGTTGCAGTACCACATGGCAATGGTGTTGTCCGTGAACACCTGCACTAGCCTTCCCTTGATGGAGGGCAGAAAGGCATTTAATGCTAGCCAGATCGCCTGGATCTCCAGTAGGTAGATGTGGAGTCCAGATTCCGCCAGAGACCAGAGGCCTCTGATCTACACCTATACCAGATGGCAGGCCCATCCCAGGAGTGAGGTATATGTCCCCACTGTCAGATCTGGTTGGTGATGGGAGGGAATCTGCCGCTGATCCAGTTGCGGTTCGTTAAGCCCCACTGCCGATCTTCTGCAGTTCCCTCTGAGATCTGGACCATGTCAGAGAGATAGATTGCTCTGATGCTGCGCCAACTGGAACTTCAGGTCCCATTGCAGAGCCCACATAGGCCAGCGGGCATGTGTCACACGCAAGATGCAGAAGGCCATGAGGCCCAGCAGCCTCAGAGTCAGGCTCACTGAAATCCAGGATAGAGACTGAAACTTAAGTACCACGGCTGAATATTCTGGACAAGCCATTCGGGAGGATAGGCCTAAAACTCTACTGTGTCCAGAACAGATACCATGAAAGGGAGCGTGTGAGAGGTAGTCAGGTGTGACTATGGCATGCTGATAGTGAACCCCAGTGAGTGCAGAAGGTCCACCGTAGTCAGGAGGTGGGAGACGAAAGCCTGGGGCGAGCTCACCTTCACCAGCCAGTCTTCAAAATAGGGAAGGCTGGCACCCCTGATCTCCGCAGATGAGCTGCAACCACTGCCATCACCTTGGTGAACACCCGAGTGGTGCTGGTAAGGCCAAAAGAAAGTACAGCAAACTGAAAGTGCTTGTGGCCCACTATGAACCGCAGGCAACGCCTGTGGGCAGGCAGGACGGGAATGTGGAAATATAAGTCCTTCAAGTCCAAGATGTTCAGTATCCCCGGTCAAGGGCAGACAGGACTTGAGTGAGTGTAAGCATTTTGAACTTCTCCTTCTTGAGGAAGAAATTGAGAGGGTGTAGGTCTAGATTAGGTGAATGCCTCCATCCTTTTTCGGTACCAAAAAGTAACAGGAATAACAGCTGGGGCCTACTTCTGGAGTCGCCACCCTCTCTATGGCTCCGTGTGCCAAGAGAGGCATCTCTTCCTGGCGGAGCAAGGAGAGATGGTCCTAAGTCAGCCTGATGCAAGTCGGTGGCCTGGGTGTAGGGGTAGTCACAAAGGGGAGGGAGTCGCCCCTTCGGACAATCTAAAGAACTCAGTGGTCTGATGCCATAGACCTCCAGAGGGGCAGGTAATGGCGTATCCTGCCTCCCACTGGGTGCCAATGAATGTAAGAGAGCAAGCTAAAGGGGTTTGGAGGCTCCGGCTGCTGGGGGAGAGGTGGAATGACCCGACCTCTGTGGGTATAGCATCCTCGGCCACGCAGAGTCTGAGAAGCTTGCACGCTGTGGTGGCTGGGCTGGTAAAGACATTGCTGGAAGCTCCTTCTGTGGCCACGAAATAGCAAAAGGTGAACTGAGTTTCATGAGGGCCCATAGAAAAGCCCAAGGACCTGGCTGAAGCTCTGCTATCTTTGAAGCATGTCAGCTTCCGAGTCTGCCTTGTCTCCAAAGAGACAGTAGCCATCAAAGACCATGTCTATGAGCGGCGCTTTGACATCCCCGGAAAGGCCAGTTGTTCTCCCCCAGGCATTGCGCCGCATGGCCACCGAAGAAGAAGCCGCTCGGCCCAGCGAGTCATCCATGTCCAGCCCACATCGAATCGTGAACTACGCTGCATGTCTCCCGTCAGACATAGCTTAGGTGAGTATGGCTCAGGTCCCCTCTGGGACCATAGGCAGCACCTGTACAACCAAATACCAAAGGGCATGGGAGTAATGGCCCAAACGGTACTCTGTGCTTATGGACATCAGTGCCAGGCAGGTGGAAGAAAATATTTTTTTTCCTAAGGTATCCAGCTTCTTGGATTCCCTATCTGGTGGGGGGTAGGCAATGCACCAGGATTTATGCGGGAGGTGGAGGCTTGGACCACCAAGCTCTTAAAGGTAGAGTTTTGAGTGAGAAAGTTGGGGTCCCCTAGGGCAGGGCGGTGGCGGCGGGCAATTGTCCTGTTCACAGGTGCTCCCAAGATTTGGAATAAGTTCCCAGACGGACATCCATGAGGGCTTCATTAAATGGGGGAAGCAGTTCTGAGGTGTCACTACTGGCTTAAGCCCCTCCATCAAGACATTAGCCTTGACTGCCACTAAGGATAGGCCAAGGTCCAGGACCTCGGCCGGCCTTCTCGACCACCATAGCAAAAGAAGCCCCCTCCTCAGTAACCATGATAGGGGGGAGAGCATGCCGGTATCTGGAGAGGTGTCCAATCCACTGGCATCCCTCCAGTTCCCCAAACCTGTCCATGTTGGGGTCTAGGGGCTGATATTCTTCAGAGTCCTGCGATCCCTCCTGATCCTCCCAGAGTCCCAGCCCGTGAGAATAGGTCTTGGACTCTGGCCTGGAAGGCATGGTTCCAGTCGGCGTTAGACGACGCCCCTCTGGCTCCATGTCGGAGATGAGAATCGGGGGCATCAGCATTGGGACCGGCGCTGGGGAAGGTCGAGGTGGTAAGACAGGAGCTTGTCCAGATTCATTCATGGATCCATTGGGACCAACTGGAGCTGGGGGCAGAACCACCAGTGGGAACAATTGGGGGTCGCTCCCATACCCAGGGGACCCAAAGGCGTGCCATCGAGAACGGGCCACCCAAATATGAGGTGCATTGCCTCATAGACCTTGCGGAGTTCGTCGGAGGTTGCTCCTGCTTCCGGAAATTCGGGTTGGCGCGGAGTCGGTGCAAGCTCATCCGCAGATACAGGCCTCGAATTACAACACTCCTTCACCTCGTCGGTTGACCTTGACAGATGGGGCAAGGTCGATGACCTCTTCGACATCTTATTCTTCTTGTGCTTGTAGGACTTACTCAAAGATGACTTGGAGTGCAACGAGAATCTTTGGCTCTGTGATCGACTCTGGGATCTTCCTCTCAACAAGAATCAAGACCACCACAGTGCCGCACGTTGGTCGATCCCTCAAGGCCTTGGGGTTCATGGTGCATAACTTGACGCAGGTCGTCGGGTCATGGTCGCACTCGAGGCACCAAAAGCAAACAAGGTGCAGGTACGTCACCGACATATGCCTTTGACAGAAGCCGGCCTTTCTAAATGACATGCTGCCACACAAGAAAAAAAATCTTAAAAGACCTCAACAAAAATTTGAAAAGGTCAGTCAAAAGGTCGGTCAAAAAATTACTTTGGGTGGTTCTCTCTGGATCTGCACTGACCGGCACAGAAAGAAAAGAACTTAAGTCAGAGCGCTAGAGAGGCGCCTATATAGGCACTGCACCTCATCCCTTCCAGCGCTGACGATACTGATTACGCCAGCCAAAGCCGAACAATGCCACCTATCAGTGTGCAGGAGTACTCTGACCAAAAATTTCCAGATCCAGTCTGACACCTGGGGATAATCCTAAGGTAAGGAATCTGCAGCTAGAAGCCTCTATCAGATATGCTGTGACATGTGTTGCCGCACAGGGAAGGCCTGTTGCAAAGTTTGGCTGGTCACGTTTCTGTTAGTTATAGTCTTTACCAGATGGGGCCCCCCCACTAAAGTAAATAGCGCAGGAACACAAGTATGACTACAGGTAGGAGGACTGCCGCTCCAAAATGCATATGTAACCCCCCGGTTCAAATGCAACAGGGTCCCTAATGAAAGCCGCTGTAGGGCCAGATTTGTCCACAAGATTCAAGGCTAATAGTGAGCACTTGAATGTGAATTTAAGGGTAGAGTGAGTTAGCAACCTCCCCAATATTGAGCAAGGAGGAGCAATAACTGAGTGTAGTACCACTGATGGCAACACTAAAGTTAGTCTTCGACACTTAACAATTTTGGTTTGGAACGTGGCAGGTATCAACAAACTGCTAGCAGACCCCGATTGGGGCTCCTTTGTGGATTCATATGATGTGATACTCTTCCAAGAAACCTGGAATTTGCAAACACCACATAGAAGTGGGTTCTCCACCTATGGTTTAAGTGCCACTAGGAAAGATAAGGGGAGACCATCAAGGGGGTTTGGGGATTTGGGTCAAAAATGCCCTTGGGTCAAGAGTTAGGCAGGTCTATGTAGACTCCCCTGATATTTTAGCCATAGTTTTGGAACTATGCAGTGGTTTGAAAATCAAGATTTTTAATATTTATAACAGAGTTGTTAGGGGTTCTGAAGAAACTAATACCATCAAAGTCCTAGATCATATTCTACCTGAATCCACTGATAGTGACACTGTCTTGGTAGCCGGGGATTTTGATTGCACCTTTGAACCATTTGCCCTGACCCCCCAAGATCTGACCGAGAAGTGGGACAGTGCCTGGCTTGTCCCACAGCTAGATCTTCCCCCAGTTAGATGGACAAAAAGAGGAAGTCAGGTGTTGGCTCTTACCCTACAACACAATTTGAGAGCCACCAACGGGACAACGAAATCAGATCATAAATAGGGACCTAACCTTTAACAGACCTGGTCACACTAGTATGATTGACTATTTCCTGGGTGCCCTAAGTCTCTGGCCATTGGTTTATTATATTGCAGTGGCCAACCGATCAGATAGCGACCATAACACCCTGATCCTTTCTATAATAAACCAGGGCGAAATTGAACTCGATATTAGAGTTAGGATGGACCTGGGTGAATTGTCCATTACGAACAACTTGAGAACGATCAGATGGGACAGGGTGGAGGAACAGCCAGAGGCCTTGGAAATAGTTGAAGCTAAATCTCGTTTGGTGGCGGAAGAGATGTACAAACTCCCTAAAGATAAAGTGGCGGAAAAACTGATCACCCAACATAAAAACCCTATTTAACGAGATCAGGGATTTGCTTGGCAAACCGCGTAGGGAGCTCATATTTGAGCATGATAAGTCACTACCAAAGCAAGAATCCCAGGCAGCCTGGTATAATCAGGACTGTAGGACAGCCAAGACTGATCTTGTATGGGCCGCAAAATCTAACGTTCATTCTGATCTGGTGGCTTGTAGAAAAAGATATAGGAAAGCAATTGAGCATGCTAAAAAAAATATGGGAAAGCTCCCTTTGGTCATCCTTACAAAAGTCACTAACAGTTAAGGATTCAAAGTCTTTCTGGATACAAGCTGCCTATTGGCTTAACGGTAGAAAGACCAAATTGGAGTGCACAGTCCTACCCAAAGAGATGTTGACCCACTATGGGGGTCTCTACGTGCTAGGTAGTAATGAGGTCAAGAGCCAAATTGAATCATGGAGGGAAATTCTGTGTGGTGCCAAGGAGGACTTGGAGTTCTCTTTGGAAGAAACACAGGTGGCGATTCGTTCTAGCATTCCGGCTAGAGCCCCCGGCCGAATTCCAAGTGATTTGTACAGAGAGGACCCAATTGTCTGGGCTCCATATATTGATATGTTAACAAATGCCATTTTATTGGGTATGAACATTCCTCCCTTGTGGAATATAGTGGAAATAATCTCTATTTATAAGAAGGGCGATAGAGCAATCCCGGCCAGCTATAGACCTATAAGTCTAATTGATTCACTGCAGAAAATTTTCTGGAAGTAGGTATTGTCTACGGTTCAGGACTGGATTTTAGAGCATCACTTCCTAAGTGACCTCCATGCAGGTTTTTGCACAAATATTAGCATATTGGACCTGGTCTTTCGCTTTCTGTGTATCTACTGGAGGGAGGTTAGTATTAGAGGTGGTAAGTTATATGTTGCTTTTGTGGACCTACGCACTGCGTTTGACCTAGTACCGCAAGCTAAGTTATGGAAAATGTTAGCTGAAATGGGCTAACCCCATAATTTATTAGAGATTTTAATTCAACTGCATTCACTAAATACAGCCTAAGTTAGGTGGGGGAAAATAACCAACTCACTGAGCAGTTTTTTATTAAGCGTGAAGTAAGACAGGGGTGTGTTTTAGCGCCTACCTTATTTTCTCTTTTTATTAATGGGGTGGTAAATTCACTTCACTTCATAAAGCTTTATTTCGACAGTATTGTCATAAAAGCAAAAGCAACACAGTGTACATAATTTGACTAATGGATTGATCTACAAATCAATATGAACAGTGGTAAAAACAAACAAAATTAATCATACAATTGAAGCATGATGTATAATGCAGTAAGATACCACAACTCGGGGGGGGCACATACCCCAAAATGCAAGGTTATCCCATTAAAAGGTAATCTATAAAATATATCAAGTCAATACAATCAACATTTCATAAAACTCCATGCATAATACAGATAAAAGGTTAAAAAGTTATTAAACAGATTTAAAATACAGTAATATAAAATTTACACAGTGAGGTTTAGTAACACCATACAAAGATCAAATTGATGCTTCAGCGGAGGGAGAACCTGGTAGCAAGTGTGCTAAGTTATTCTCGGTTAATTTTTGATCTAATGCACCAAACCCACTTAAGATATTTGGCTAGGGGGATGGCATAACGAAGCGAGGGATCAGTCCTCAGAATTCTAAATTTGCTGCTTTGCCTGGTGCCCAAGTTCTTACACATAGGTACTAGCCAAATCTTTCGTGGGGTAGCGTAGGCGGGGCATACAAAGAGAACATTTGGTACGTTTCTGTGTTCAGCACAGTATAGGCACTTGTTATCTCCCGCTTCCGACCAATTTGCAGTGTAGGTTTTTATAGGCAACGTACCGACTCTAAATTGGAAGTAGAGTTTACGGTCAAGGGGCTTGGAGATGGTAGCCCAGTATAGTTCAACATGGGGGCAGGGTTTAACTAGCATAAACCTCCCTGTCAACGTTGAACTGTCACTCAATCTACTACAGTTTTGACCCACCATCTCCCAGTATTTATTCTTCAATACAGCTTTAGGTATAGACAGTAAGTTAACCGGATTCTCCCACATATTTTTCAGGCCCATTAGAGACAATGTCCCCTTGATATCTCTAAGCCAGCTTATTTTATGGTGGCAATTAGCATCTAGAACATCCCTTAGTCCGCTTGCCTAGGTGGCTAGCTCGGGTGTAACCCAAATTCTATGCCAGTATAGTAAGGGGCAAAGCCTCGCTATGTCTGCCACAGAGTGCCTTCCCATATCATTAAGCAATGGGAGGGAGGGTGTGCTTTTGGGGAGGCTGGAGATTGCACGAAATAACTTATTTTCAGCAATGGTTAACTGTCAACATTTCCGAACCCCCACAGCTCATAACCATATAAAACTGAGTTAATCACCATGGCATTATAAATCTGTAACACAGGGCTTACAGGTTTGGTCTGAGACAGGCGACAGGGGTGGTAAATTACCTCGATAGGGATGGGTTTTTTGCCCCGAAAGTAGAAGAGAGAAAATTTCCTGCAGTACTTTTCGCGGATGACACTTTATTAATCTCAAAATCCCCCCCAAGGGCTCCAACAACTGTTGAATGATTTTATTGGGTTCTGTAGGGAGCTGGCCTGGTGCTGAACGAGTCAAAATGAAATATATGATCTTTTCTAAAGGGAACACTAAATCACCTAAAAGAACTATGCATTCAGGAAGTAGCCCCCTAGAGCAAGTATTTGCCTTTGACTATCTGGGTATCCGTTTAACATCTAACCTAAATTGGGACCCCCACATTGAAAAGTCCAATTGTCGCTAATCCAGCAGACCGCTCATATAAGTAAAATCCATAAAAACCCAATGTCAAGGAAAGTGGCCCCAGCATTGGAAATGTATAACGTCAAAGCACTGGGGGGGGCTCTCTACGGGGCTGAACCGTGGGGTATTGGGAATACAAACTCTCTTACTCCGATAGAAAATCTCTTTTTAAGATCACTTCTAAATCTTCACATTAGTATCCCCTGGTTCCTATGTTTTCGGATTTGGGCCATAAACAGCTGGTGCACAAGTTGGACTACAAGCTGCTAATGTTTTGGCATTGTTTGTGGTCTGTTAAAGAGCTCGTCCCCTATCAAGTGGTGACGATTGAGTTGCTGAAGCGACCCCAAGTAAATTCCATTCCATGGTTTAGCTCCCTGAACAAGCTTAAGAGACTTGGGATGGAGGAGTACTGGTTCACCCCTGAAAGACTGTCCCTTATACTGAAGTGCAGGGTTAAAAAGATATATTGGGTCGCTATCTTGAGGTTTTGAGAATTTTAGCCACTGATACTCGCAGGCTGATAGTCTTTGCTTTGGCCAGATTTTGGCATGCATTACAGATCAAACATTTTAAATGTATTACATGAATTGTCTTTTGCTTTTTTTTAAAACTCAATGTATGAAAATCTTTTGTCTACTCTCGAATAATGAGTTTTATTCCCAAATTATTTTAATTAGTGATATGCAATCTACCTGTTAACTGATTTCCATTTTTATGTTGTTTTTAGTCTAAGCTGTACCGTGCACTTTATAAGATCTTTGTGATCGAAAATAAAGTTATTTGCGGATGATGGTGACTGGTACCAATGAGTAGCAACCTATACCCAGACAGTATTAACCGGTGCAAATATGATACAAAAATGAAATGCTATCACAAAATGTGCTGCATTCCGCCACATATTTTGCTTTTTCTTACTGCATAATTTAGTCAATCCTGTAGTATAATTTGGCCCTCCCCTGTTGCATAATTCCAGTGGCCCTGCTTATGGGTAAGATAGAAAGAGAATCCGGTTCTGAATTTCTGATAGACCCAAAAGAAGGATTCATTAAATGCTCATTTTTAGGACTGAGCTAAAGACAGCGTCAGCTCTCTCGCCAGATCTCTTGTAATTATACATTCAATAATAATATACATATGATACATAAATGAACTTTGGACCATCCCCCTTCAGCCATTGCTCTGTTTGACTCTCATTCACAACCAGGATCAATCCACAGGGAGCATGAACAGAGTTGGGCAGCCATTGCTTAGTTAGTTTGTTGTAGGAGTATGTCCAGGCTGCAGGAAGGAGAAAGTATATAAAAAGAGGAGACAAAATATGTTATTGGGAGGCTATCCACATATATTGCTTGTTTAGGCATATAATGCCAGTCTTAGAAAGGTATCTACTCACGTCATCAGCGTCACTAGCGGTAAAGCTGCCGGAGTTGTGCTGAGTAATACAGCTCAGAGCGGCGCTTTATTTATTTTCAGACTCTCAGACTTTTAAACCTTTTAACAACCGTTTAAGGCTTTTTAAACACATTGCACTTTTTAGATCCTGCTCTGTATCGAGAAGTTACCCCATCACTGTACATATTGAAACTTCCTTTTTACCTGCTCGCGCGGAGCAAACTGTGGATCCCACCATTCATAGAGGCACTTCTGGGGAGTATTGGTGCCTGGCTCTGAGCCCTGTTCCGCCGCGGCTGGTGCTGATTGTGCTGAGGGCATTACAGACCAGGTACGCTCATCTAGGTACTTCCGGCGATCCGCAGGCATTTCCGGGTGGTGCGCGGTACAGTTTCCCGCCGCAACCACCTACTTAGGGAGATGCTGGAGCAGACGTGCAGGAAACACGCGCAGCGGGCGCGCCGCTGGCGTGCCAAAGGCGCACCTAAGGCAAGCCCGTCTGCGCCCGTCCCCGCCTGGACCGAGCCCAGGGCCGAAACCCCTGTTCATTTTTCCCTAGCGGATAGGTCTGTTCCCAAATATTCCAGGGATGAACTGCTGACATTGAATTCATTACACCATAAGCCTGCCTGCCCCCTCCTGGATTTACATAGCGAACCCAGGCACTGCAAACAGTGCAAATTGCCCATGACCTTTGCTACGGTTACAAATAGAACGTCAATTCCTAATAAACATCCCTACTCAGAAAACACAAGGGGGCCGATTCCGATCTCGGCCGGTAGTGCTCCGAATCGGATTCGGATTTACCGGATCCGATTCGGAGCCCTGTTTCCCGACCGAATCGTACGCGGTTCCGGCCGAGCGAGTACGATGCAAGCGCCCGCGAAATCGCCGACCGACTCGAACGCGGCTTCAACACGCTCCGACCGACTCGCACGGACACGACTCGCACCGCGCTATGGAGACGTTTCCCGGCCGGGTAAGTACGATGCGCGCCGCAAGCAGTCCGACCGACTCGCGCCGTCCGGCTCGAAAGAGCTGTCGGAGCCGTACTTTGGGGGTCCGCGTCGGACCCCCCTGTACGCGTAGCCGCGCGAGTCGCACACAGGGGGGACCCATGGGTCCCCCCTACCTGTGCATGTACGCCGCGATGCGCATGGACGCGTACCCGCTGTAGGGGGCGCCCTCGTTCGCCTCGCACCCATTGAGTCAATGGGAGCCCGCGTACGCGTTGTACTACCGGCTCCCATTGACTTCAATGGGAGTCCGACCGAATCGAGTCCGATAGCATGCGAATGCATCGTACTCGTCCGGTCGGACTGCTGGGGTCCGATTCGGTCGGAGAGATTTCCGGCCCGAATCGGAATCGGCCCCAAGGTGTTTCAGGGCATGCTAATTAACGCACGCTCCCTTTCGAAACATACGTAGAAGTAGCAGATATGATAGGCTCACATAAGCTCAACCTAGTGTTTATTACCGAAACATGGGCAAACAATTCCTCTAGCACTGATTTAGGGCTAGCCATTCCAGCGGGCTATGCAATCTGCAGGGCAGACCGTGCAAACAAGAGGGGTGGAGGGCTGGCAATTATCTTTAGAGACCACCTGTCAGTCTTGGGGTCAGCATCAGGCAGCACCCCAAACTGTGAAGTATTATCCTTCCAGAGCACACTGAGTAAAACTCACACTTTCCAGGGCCTTCTGCTATACAGGCCACCAGGGGCTAAAACCACCTTTGTCGACTCCATCAGTCCCTTCTTAGAAGCTAGCTGCAATGCAGCTGACTTCTCGGTGCTGGGAGACTTTAATTACCAGCTAGAAAAAAGGGAGGATCGTGACACAGCCCTATTGGTGGACACCATGGCCAGTTTTTCTCTGAGACAGATTGTAGAGCACGCTACTCACATCGCAGGACACACCTTAGATGGTATATTTACCTCTAATCCAGATGTGAAGGTCTCAGAAGTACTACCTGTTCCTTGGTCAGACCATAAGGCCAATATGTTCTCCATAAGTATCAAACAGCACTCCACGAGACCTCATAGCCCTTATATTACAGTCAAAGGCCGGGACTGGAGGAACATTGATGCTACCTCCTTACAAGCATCCCTCTCTAGAACTCAGGTCATCCTCACCACTGATGCCAACTCAGGTGCGCACCGGTTTTCTACCTGGATTAAAGCTGCAGTGGACACCCTGGCCCCAGTTAAGATTTTTTCCAATAAGCGAAACATCCGTCAGAACGCTGGTTCTCCAACAAATTGAGAACCCAGAAGCAAATTTGTAGAAGGAAGGAGAGGCGGTGGAGATTGAATTACGACTCAATAGACAAAGCAAGTTACGTGCAATCTCTGGCAGATTATAAGAAATTAATTCTGGAAGAGAAAAGCAAATACTTTACAACCAAAATTTTGCAGGCAAAGAACTCGAGTAAGGAACTGTTTTTAACAGTTAAAAGCCTAGCTAAACTGCCAGAGCCCCCTAGGACAAAAAGCAACGCTGGGTTCTGTAACACACTGGGCACAGTTCTTTAGGGACAAAGTGGAAGCTGTGTACAAATCATTTAGTGACTATGGCAATACCACAACAGTGGAGCCTCCAGTAGGTACTATACCACCTCCACCAAATTTGCTGACTTCATTTGCCCCCCCCCCCACACACTGAGCAGATCATCCAAGTAGTTAAGACCTCCAAATCTGGGGCGCCACTCGGCCCATGTCCTCCGAAAATACTACACCTTGCTCCTGAAATTGTCAATGAACAAATGGGGGTCGTATTTTAACGAAATCATCCGCTCAGGCATCTTTCCTGATGCTGGAAAATAGCCTCAATTCTTCCACTTCTGAAGAAACCTGACCTCGACCCAGCCAACCCCAGTAGCTATAGGCCCATCTCGAGAATACCCTTCCCAGCCAAGGTGCTGGAGAAAATACTTAACATACAACTTACAACATTTATCTCCTCCACGGAAAGCTTGGACCCTTCTCAAAATGGGTTCCGGGAGGGACATAGCAAGGAGACAGTGCTGGTTATGGCAGCAGAAGAATTGAGATCCATCCTGGACGCTGGGGGAAAGGCCGCACTGCTCTTATTAGATCTATCGGCGGCCTTCGACAGGGTGAGCCATGTAACCCTCATCAACAGGCTCTCAGAATTAGGAATCAGAGGCACTGCCCTTAAGCTGTTGACATCCTTCCTCTCTGATAGGGCGCAATATGTAGAGGTTGGAGCCTTCTCTTCCGAACAGTTTTCTCTCCCTTGCGGGGTACCTCAGGGCTCGTGTTTAAGCCCCACACTGTTTAATCTATACGTTTCGCTGCTGGCCAAACTCATCAGGCACTTTGGCTTCTCAGTTGTATCCTAAGCTGATGATACTCAGTTAGTAGTATCTGTTTCTAGCAACATAGAAGAGACAGCTGACCGCTTTAATCTTTGTATGACACTGGTCAACCAATGGATGTGCTCCAACTGCCTGAAATTGAATGGTGAAAAGACTGAGGTTCTCTTGTTGTGCTCAGATACCTTTTTGGTCACAAAGATGGTGGCCATCAGGTCTGGGAGACCTTCCGGCCCCTGTGCACAAGGCAAAAAATCTAGGCTTTATCTGTGATAATAAGCTTACTTTTAAAAACCAGATCAGTGCCCTCACCTCATCAATCTTCTTTATTTTAAAGATGATGAGGAAAGGTCGCCCCTTTATTCCACCAGACACATTAAAACTTCTGTTGACAGCATTAGCCTTGTCAAGATTGGATTATGGTAATGCATTGTATGTAGGCATCCAAGGACAACATCTTCAAAAATTGCAGCGACTTCAGAATGCAGCAGCCAGACTGTTGCTGGATATCCCGAAATTTCAGCCAGTTTCTCACAAATTGAGAACCTTGCACTGGCTACCAGTGGACAAGAGGATCAAGTTCAAATTCCAATGCCTAGCGTTTAAGACCTGGTTTTGGTCCTAACTACCTAAAGAATCATTTGAAGTGGTATCTACCATCCAGAAACTTAAGATCCGCTCACTGCAAACTCTTACAAACACCCAGGTTTAAAAAAGCGAGCTGGGGTGGAAGAAGTTTCCTGGTAGGTACGGTTAAAACTTGGAACATGCTTCCATTTGGCATAAAGAACAGCCCAACTCTGCTAGCCTTCAGGAAGGCATTAAAAACCTGGCTCTTTAGCAACTAACTTTGCAGTCACATTTCTTGAACCTTGTCCAACCGCATGTTACTAGCGCCTAGACGCCCATGGGCAGTTGTGCGCTTTATAAATGTGCAAATCAAATCAAGGGTGCCATATCACCTCTGGAACCTACTTCTGCTTAGTTCTCCTTCCAACTCCTCTAATGACCCTGAAGCTGGGTTCCGTATAAATAGATTGGTAGCACGAGCCGAGATTGTTTGGCATGCGCAAGGTCTCATTGACATTATCACGTCCGCGTGGTCATGGGAAATGAAGTCCTTATTGTCAGGGCGGTGCTGCAAAAAGGGGTCTCCAAGCTGGGTTGAGATCCATACAGGGAAACAATAATCCCCATATTCTGTTTATAATTAACAATGATGCCTCAATAATTATAATAACCAAATGCACTGTATGAACACATATTAATTTTTGCAGTGGGAACAGATTCCAATAGCAAAGGAGAGACCACAAGATTTGTGTCATTTGGAGGGGTGCGTGGTGGGGAGGGGGGTGACTGGCAAATGGAGAAATAAAAGATCTATCACCACAAGACCACAAAGCTACCTGATCAAACAAGTTTTCAGAGCTAAGGAACATCAAGCGCATGAAGGGAGGTAGAGGGAAGGCTACAGCAAACCAAAGCTACATAGTTGGATTTATGGGGGTGGGCAGGGGTATGGTGTTAAGACACTTCCAGAGAGCAGGAATTATCAATTTTGCCACCACCGGCTAGAAGGGTAGGGTGAAGGATATGTAGGGGTAAGTTAACTGTTAACAGAATGTTTGGTATATTGTTTAACAGAAAGTCCACACAAGCAGGTGCAGAATATCAAATTTGGACCACACATCATGAAAGAGGGTAGCTGGGCATCCAATCATGCCACCACACACACTTACATGGATAATCATGTCAAACAAAATAAAGATAAAGGGGACACATATAGTGCCCTGATATTAAATGTAAATGGTCCTTCAGACAGGATTAAATGTGGGATGGTTGGAAAATATCTGTGGCAACAACCCAGAGACACATATGGTGAGTATCGGTGTAGTCACCAGTCCAAGGGGAAATACAAACTGATTGAATCAGCAGGATTCACAAGAGGCTCAAGAAGAGTGGCATTACGGTAAAACAAAAAGAGCCTATTGTGAGAAGTTGGCCTGGTATATGCTGTCCAATAATTAAAGTGGGCACCTTGCACCAGTCCGAACGACTCCTTATGATGTATGAGGTCAAAGATAACCTTTAGAAAGCTATCCTAGTGGTAGCTGTGGAGAGCAGCCTTCAGGCTTAATCTTGAAGGAATGTAAAGCAGCTTGTTTTACCAGAATATCACCTCCTATATTGACTAAATGAAAGGAGAACCACACAGTAGTTATTTAAAAATATGTATTTATTAATATAACACTCTCTAGTATCCTCTACCCGAGGATAGAACACAGAGCACACAATACGAGATCAATAGAACAGTTGTAAGTAGCACAATACACAGTGGGCTCCAGGGGGAGACCAAACCATATTCTAAAATAGTGGTATAACAATCACGACTTGAGTCAAGACAAGGTCTAGAGCACGTAGAATCGCTTGGTCCCCGAGGAACCACCCAACGAGAGTAGATAGGGACACCACGGAGGACGGGTACAGTGGGCTAACACGACCGCGGGCTCCGTACAATTCTTTGGGGAAGTCGCGGTTACAGTTTTAAAGTTTAAGGACCCTTCTAGGAGGACTTCGAGCAAACCCTTTGGAACTTAAGAGGTTGGAGAGCCACCCCCCGTGAATACTGTAGTACCTGAGTTACTTATCTCAGAGGAGCCGGGTGCATAGGTCTGGAGTGGTGTCGGAAACCGCCGTTGTTCTCAATGGAGGGCCGTGAAGAAGTACTGCTGCCATGAAGGTGAAAAGGGTCCAGAGGAATCCAAGCCTGGATTCTGGAAGGAAGGAACCTGAAAGCAGAGGGGGCAGAGTCTGGGTCACTTCAGAGTGACCAGGGGCTCGGTAGACGAATGCCCACCGATGTTGGGTGCTTCAGGTGCGAAGAAGGGATGCTTGACTCTGCACCCATGAGGACCAGGAGATGTTGAGGATGACCAGGAGCCAGAAGTGAGCTGTCCCACAAACGATGTCGAGTGCTCAGGGGTCGGTGTCTGGCTGGAGCACCAACAAGCCTTGGCAAAAGCAACCCACGCAGGAAGGTCAAGCAGGTTACGATGTGGACCAGCAAGGTCCAGGAGACTCACCAAGAAATGGGGAGTCAGGGTACGTCTGGAGAAACCAGGAAAGCCCAACAGAAATCAAGGTGACCCTCAGGGGGACCCACAGGCCAAAGGACCAGGAGTCGCGGGGGGACCTCAAGCAAGATTGCAAAGTACCAGCCCACGGAGCACTCGGTGCGAGGAGGCCGGAGTTCTTTGGTGCAAATACTGTTCTGGGTCAGAACTACACGGAGTCCAATGCACAAGCTCAGGAATCACCAACAAGCATATGCAACTGCAAATGGATGCAGTGCACAGGGGTTCGGGTTATGCAGTCCCTCCAAGGGATACTGACCTCAATCTTGCTGAAAGGGCAGATCAACCTCAGGGACCTTGGAAAACCCACCTCCTGTGTTGCTGAAATCTTTGGAGTCCGCAGGAGCTCAGGAGCAGCAAACATGTCAGTTGCGTTAAGGTGCCTGCAGTTGCAGGGGAGTGACTCCTTCACTCCAAGGGAGATTCTTCAGTTGTCCTTAGTGCAACACAGGTCCTGCAAGGAGCCTGTATGGAGCTAGGGCACAGACAAAGCTTTGGACGGAGAGGGGGACGAAGTCGGGCCCAGTCGAAGTCCAGCGAAGTACAGCGTGTCCAGACGGTCGAAAATCAGTGGTTTCTTTTTGTAGAATCTTGTCCACGTCAAATCTAAAGTCTTACAGCCAGGTAAGCCCTTTTGTACCTATGGGAGAGGGTTGGACAGATTCAGGGGACCCTCCTAGGGGAGGGTCAGGACAGAGGGGTGGTTACACCCATGTCCTTTGTCCAGTTTCGTGCCAGGCAAACACAAGGAGATGATGGACGGAGCGCTGAAACGTTTCAGACACTCACCCCCAGTCACAGATCTGGGTTGAATCCATCATCGTTCTTTAGCTCACTTCGCCACCCCAGTTCAGACACAGCTATATGCAAATCAGTCTTGACCCTGGGCACAGGGTCAAGACTGATTTGCATATGGCTGGGTTCAAACTGGAATGGCATGGTGAGCAATAAAACGATGGATTTAGGCCCATATCTCTGTACTGGGGTGAATGTATGACATTGTTCTGCATTCTGTCCATCAATTGTTGTTTTTGCATTTGTCACACCGAGTGGGACGGGTATGCCCAGACGTGGGTCCCGTGCTCTCCATGCCACTGGAATCAAGCTATCCTGGCTGAAGAGGGTGAAACCCCGAAACCGGTCCTAGGATGCTTGTTTCCAGTCCAGGGAGGACCTGGCCTGGCAGTTCGGGCTGGACTGTTCCCATTGGGCACAGGGTCAAGACTGATTTGCATATGGCTGGGTTCAAACTGGAATGGCATGGTGAGCAAAAAACGATGGATTTAGGCCCAGATCTCTGTACTGGGGTGAATGTATGACATTGTTCTGCATTCTGTCCATCAATTGTTGTTTTTGCATTTGTCACCCCGAGTGGGACGGGTATACCCAGACGTGGGTCCCGTGCTCTCCATGCCACTGGAATCAAGCTATACTGGCTGAAGAGGGGTGAAACCCCGAAACCGGGCCTAGGATGCTTGTTTCCAGTCCAGGGAGGACCTGGCCTGGCAGTTCGGGCTGGACTGTTCCCATTGGGCACAGGGTCAAGACTGATTTGCATATGGCTGGGTTCAAACTGGAATGGCATGGTGAGCAAAAAACGATGGATTTAGGCCCAGATCTCTGTACTGGGGTGAATGTATGACATTGTTCTGCATTCTATCCATCAATTGTTGTTTTTGCATTTGTCACCCTGAGTGGGACGGGTATGCCCAGACAAGGGTCCCGTGCTCTCCATGCCACTGGAATCAAGCTATCCTGGCTGAAGAGGGGTGAAACTCCGAAACCGGTCCTAGGATGCTTGTTTCCAGTCCAGGGAGGACCTGGCCTGGCAGTTCGGGCTGGACTGTTCCCATTGGGCACAGGGTCAAGACTGATTTGCATATGGCTGGGTTCAAACTAGAATGGCATGGTGAGCAAAAAAACGATAGATTTAGGCCCAGATCTCTGTACTTCGGTGAATGTATGACATTGTTCTGCATTCTGTCCATCAATTGTTGTTTTTGCAGTTTCGTGCCAGAGCAGGAGCCAATGGCTCCCAGAACTGGTTTGAGCTGGACTATGCACAGGCACACCAAATGTTCCCCCAGTGCAGACTTTCAGGCACTCTTAGAGTGCACCTACCCAGCCCCAATACACTAAATCCTGTCTGGGAGGTGGTCACACCTCCCTGTGATAGGATGCCTATTGTGCTGCCTTCCTCTGCTCAAGCTTGGCTCAGCAGCATGAGGGCAGAAATGTGTCTCTGGTCGGCAGCATCCATTTTGTGCTGTCCGGGTCGAGAAGGCTGGCACCGGATAGACCAGTGACCCCACGAAGGTCGCTTCTGAAGGGTGGACTCATACCTCCCACACCGATTACCAGTGTGGAGGTATAATTCCAAGGTGTTTGATTCCAAACACGATATGTTTCTATGCAACCGTTTTCGAGATAGCATTTACCGCAAGGTTATAATGCACCTCTACCTATATGTCCAGCTGAGTCACAGACAACCCGGGAGAATGGTCTGCGAAGGCTGTATAGGGGCTCTGCTCATGCAGGGCCACTCTCTCACTAAAAACCCAGCACCCTGCCTTCAGGTTGATAAGGCCTGCTATAGGGGTGACTTATAAGTTTTAAGTGTACTGACCTATAGATATAGTGAACCTATATCTAACGTAAGTGGTGCAAGCACCATCTTACACAGGTTTCAGTAGCAGACCTGTAGTTCCATTTTGCATAGCCTCTCATGGGTGGCATAATACATGCTTCAGCCCAGGGGAGGCCTCTGGGGTACCTATGCCCTGGGTACATGGGTACCATATACTAGGGACTTATAAGTGTACCCCAGTATCCAATCTCTAGTGTACCAAAGTACCTATGTAACAATTTAAGGGAGAAAGCATATAGACTGGGGTCCTGATTAGCAGGATCCCAGCCAGACTAGTCAAAAACAGTGCAACATCAAGCAAAAAGTGGGGGTAACCATAAGAAGCAGATCCTACTTTCCTACACCTACCCTTCATGACACTGAAAAAAAGGGAAGACCTAAATGGGTTTTACATAGGCATGATGGAGACTTGAGGAAGTCAAACATTCACATTTGTCAGAGTGCATGCCCCATCAACACTCCAGCACAAGGTGTTCAATGAAGTGGGACAGGTACACCTGGACAAACTGAACTCACTGCACATTATACCAGGGGATTTTAACAAAGTAATGGACAGTTCAGGTGAAAGATCCCACCGAAGGCATCATGGAGATGGAGGGGAGACACGTTTAAGAAATTTGCAAACGTGTAGGTACTGAATGATATGCAGACAAAGATATAACCTCACGACTCACAGCACTCCCATTTCTCAGGGGCACAAAACAAGTATTCCAGGATCGACTACATGTTCATCCCAGGTGTGAAACTACTTCGCACAGTCCACGCAGACTGGATCTATGACATTACGCGTGAATGGAATTACATAGTGAACCTTTACCAAACATTTTTGACTGAAATGCCTGAAAGTGCATTGTTTTGATATGTATTTGACACAGTGATGGTTGTCACTGTATAGGTATAGTTAAGACCCTGTTACCACAGGAAAAGGATTTTTATTTTGCTAATAACTTTGGTGCTGTTGATGAATCCTTCCTAAACATTCCATAAAATTTCATCCACATCAGCTCCATCCTGGAAAGTTTCAGGCAGTTCCGTCGAGCAGGGGCCAAGAAAAAGGGGGTGGTTTCAAAATGCAATTTTCCCATGCAATTTCCATGGGGATTTTTTAAGAGCTACAACTGAAATGGCTGATGGAATTTCACCAAATTTCACAGAAAGCTAGATCTTTACCAAGAAAGCATCCTTTTTGTGATTTGGTGTGAATCCATTCAAGTAGTTTTTGAGAAATGAAGGTTAAAAATGTGTGGATATTTGGACAGGTTCGCGGGACTCCTGCAGGAATAACGTGGGCACACAACTTAAAAAAATAGAGTGATATGGGGCTTTTTTACCCCATCAGCCGCTTCGCTCTCGTGGGAGCAAGAAGGTCCAGCGGGAACCGGTGCCCTGATTGTTGGACGCAACATGCAGAGAAATGTTGCGGCTGCCATCACAGGACAAGGGGACTCGGTCCCCATCTTCTGAAAATAAGAAAATAAAGGAAGCAGGGTATGAGTATTCTGACTCCATGGACCTTGTGTTGGAGCCAACTTAAATAAAAAAAAATTGCTGCCGCATTTCCACGGGACTACACCCCAATGGGTCCTGAAACGATCGAATAACAATTAAAAGAAATTGGGTGGGTTTCCCTTCGGGCAGACCAAGCCCTGACCAAACACACACACTGCGCACAGCCTTTGACCGTATGCAGGGGGGTTGAGGGGTGGGTGGGAGGTTTGGAGAGAGAAATTCACTGAAAAACAACAATGGTTAAAGGTGTCATTACAGTTAGGTATGGCAAAAATATCTTAAGCTTTACCTACACCTAAAGAGTAAAATCACTGTTACCCTGCTTCACCTCTACCCACCGCATAACACAACAAGCATTGGCATAGCTAATAGGTCTCGCCTTTGGGTCCTTATCAGTGTTTAGGGGGGAGGCATTACGGACAACGGGAGAGGGGAGGCATCACGGCCAACGGGGGGGCGGGTGGGATTGAAAGGCACAATGGGAGGGGGGGGGAGTGAAAGGCACAGACAATGGGAGGGAGGGCTGGGGGAGTGAAAGGCACAGACAACGGGAGGGAGGGCTGGGGGGAGGTACAAACGAAACCCTGTGCAGGTTAGCACATAATTGAAGTTCCACTAGGGGGAGCTAAAAGAGTTGATTTCCCACAGGCTGCGCCAGATGTGCAGGGCGTTAGTGAATTTCACAGATAGTCCATTTTCGCGCTGTAATCATCTTGCCCCATTATCACCCCCCTTTAATTACGTCAGAACGCCTGTGTTTGCTTCTGAAATGGCACGGCAAAGAAAACCAAACAGAGGCCATTGTAGTGTGAATGGATTTGTGAAGAGGCAGGCGCTTCAGTGCGGATTACCTGACATCCAACGGGACGACTTTGCTGAGCACAATGTACGTGATGACCTGCTAAAAGCCAAGCAAACTGAGCGTTTGTAGAAAAAACGAAAAAAACGCCATCCGTGCTGAGGTCCGATTAAGACCTAGGATCCCTATTCTGTTTGATCTTGCTCATCAAAGGGAGTCCCTTAAACAAGCCTCATTTGCACCATACTTGGGGATGTGCTGAGAAAACAAAGGGCGGGCACCAAAGCTGAGGGAGACGAGCAGCGCCTGCTCAGTTTAGAACTTCTGCCGAGAGACACAATCGGATGACGTAACAGCCGCCATGCTAAAAGCTACTTGGAGACCTTATGGCCATTTAAAAGTAAATCAACACTTTGTTAATAAATTGCAACTATAGGATAACATAAGTGCGAGCTGACGGGACGCATGCGTAAATTCATTACGTGTACAATTTAACACTGAAATGCTGGCATGCAAGAAAGACAATTTAACACTGAAATGCTGGCGGCAAGAAAAGACGGAGCGGGGTAGGAGTGATGGTGGGAGATCGGGGAAGAGGGGTTGGAGTGGTATTGGTTGAGCCGCTGAGCGGACAGAGCTGGGGGCTGAAGAGTCACAGGGAGGTCAATGAACAGCGTTTCCCTTGTGGGAGCGAGCAGGGACACCATCTGTTTTCAAGATAATTACAAACAGATGGTGCCAAAGCTCGCTCCCGCAAGGGAAACGCCAAACGTGCACGCGTTGCAATAGAAAGCAATGCAAAACGTGCACGCTTTTTGCTAAAATGCTGATCGATTCAAAAAGGTCCCCTCCTACGCAGCGCATGCGTGCTGCGTAGGCGAGACCTAAAAATATTACCCTTATCTCTACCCGCAACAAAAGTTATTTTTTTAAATGACCTAAAAAGAATATTTTTTTTTTTAAAACATACTTACCTGCACGGTAAAGGTCCTGATTGGTATTAGGCATGCTTGGTAATGGTTGTGTGGTAAAGGCTGTTTCCCCACGTAGACTACAAGGCCAGAGGGATATCAGAGTATTCAGTCCTAGTATAACTTGCAAAAGGAGTCATACAGAGGGAAGGGACTCTGGAGATTGAGCGTATGGGACCTCCAGGTTGGGAAAATAGTGGGGTCATTCAGAGAGGCCATTAAACATTTAATTGAAGAAAATTCAGGAACAGTAGAGTGGACACTCTTTGGGAGAGATATAAATCCATCATCAGGTAACGGGCAATAAGACAAGTACACTTTAAAGAGCTCTTTTCTGGGAGACAGTGAAGAATCGGGAGGATGAAATGGTTGAGAACGAAAACGAAGTTCTAAGTCAGCAGGACTCCATAACCCAAAGGCAGCTGGACTGCATGAGGGTAGAATGCACAGCCTTGGTGAACTAGAAGGCAAAAAAGTGATTTCTCTGAGTAATGCTGCACCTGATACACCCAGATCAGAAAGGGATTATCCTGAATAGATCTACCAGACTAAACCTGAATAGGGTGCAGAGATGGATGGAAAAATGGGGAGAGGAAGATGATGCCAAAGCCATCCTGCATTTTGACACAGAGAAGGCATTTGCCTCTATTAAATGGAGTCACCTCTTCCAAATAATGTAGACCCTTTGGGTTAGGGCCAGGCTTTAGATCCTCCTATCACCACTTCTGTTTGCCCTTGAGCCCCTGGCATGTTGGGTCTGCGAGAACAGAAGAGTGACCCAGTTCAGAAAAAAGCCCGGTAGAGAAGACAAGCTACCATTGTACAGGGATGAAGTCTTGCTATATGCGTTCCTGCTGAGTTGTCCAACACAAATCTTTGAGAAGTTCCAGCAGTGCTCAGGATACAAGATTAATTGGCAAAAGTCAGTGCTACTCAGGACTTTTAGATGGCAAGATGAGGACTCTCACTCGCCAATTGAGGGCCAGAGACGATGGATTTAGAAACCTGGGGACCAGACTAACAAGGGACAAGGTGTGGTTCCTATAAAAAAAACTTGGGGTCGGGAGTGGGTAGTTTTAAAGAAGAGGTCAAGCACTGATAAATACTACAGCTGTCATTATTATGAAGAGCAGTGCTATTTAAAATGATTTATTTTCAGTGATTCATGTATGTAATGCAGAACGCTCCATACTACCTTATAGGACAGGAAAAGTACACGCATATCACTGTACGCCTTGTACAGGTCACAATACATGGGAAGTATTGCCTTCCTAAACGTTAGATATTACTTCTGGGATTTCACAGTTAGTGGTGGCAAACAACTGGTATTTTACAGAACAAGGGAACCCAGCATTTGAAATTGGCAGGGAGGTAATGGGGAGGAAATCTTCCTACATTACTTCTACAAGGGACAAAGATCAAACAAACTCCCTCTGGCTACCTAAACGGTGGTACAAGTGTGGAAAATGGCCAAGATGACAGTGAGGTGGCACAATGTCAGAACCCAGAAGACACCATGTGTAGAGGTACCTTCAAGGACAAGGTGACTCACCTGAAAGGCTTCAGAAACTGGGACACAATTGGAATAACCGAATTGGATGACATAGCAGGCACAGGCGGGATAAAATATGTTCAGCACCTCCGGGAAGAATGTAAAATACATTAGACACAGCACTATCAGTACCTAAAAATATGACACGCTCGAAGTAATAGATGAGGCCTTAACAGATATGCAGGAAGAAACACCAGCTGAAAGGAGGCTCTAAGGTTAAAACGTGGGCAAGGGGGAGCATTTCTCTGACCTGTTAAATGCTTACCAATAACACTTCTGACAACCTGCAACATCTTGGAGAGGGATGGCAGAGGGATATTGGAGAATTAGAGGACATAGGCTGGGATGAAATATTCAGACATTCAAGGGAGGTTGCCATCAGCGATCCAATTTCAGGCTTATTCAACTTAAAATACTGCACAGGGAATACAACTACAGGACTCATCCATTTAGAAGGAGCCTTGCTCCCGTCACCTCCTGTCTTAAATGCACAGATGCGGCAGATACCTTCATACGTGGGCTCTGGGAATGGAACCCAATGCAAATGTCCTGATCGCAGATATAAAAGGAGATGTCAGAAATTATGAGAGAAAACTTTCCACTCACACCTAAACAGGCTGTGCTAGCAGCTCTAGGGGACAATAGGCTCACTAGATGGATACAGGCAATGTTCTGCTTCTTTGGTGCATGGTGGCTAAAATAGACATAATCAGACACTGGGGAGCCCAGACCACACCAACACTTGAGCAGTGAAGGAAAGGGATGTACATTTATATGGAAGCTTAAAAAATGATCTATGAGGAAAGAGATTGGCTTTGAAAGTGTTAACAAATATGCAGCCTTTGAAGGGACCATATTAGACTATGACTAAAGTCTGAAACACACCACAATGTGGAATAGACTTACTGATGCAAGAAGATGGAAGGGTTAAACAAAGCACCTAAGCTGCAGAAGGTATACTAGTCCTAAGTATATCTAAAGCGAACATTAGAATTGACGTAACCTTTCTGAGATGTTGAAATGTTCAGTGACTAATAATGACATTTAAATAAAATTAATAAAAAGAAGTTCCATAAAAAAAGACTTACAGACAGGAAAGAAATTGTATTAGAATTAGTTTGCGCTCTACTGCGGGTGCACTGGTTCCAGAGAAATACATTTCTTCACACAAAATATTTACTACCTAGATATTATATGTTGAGAAGAAGTGTTCAGGTACAGCAAAGTGCAGGTTATAAATACTGAAATACTTTGGCCCCTAACATTATAACCTTGTGGTTAGAGGGAGCGTAAATTTAATACAAGATTGTGAGAAAAATACATTTAAATGAAACAAATCCTTCTACCTTGGTACATGTTAGAGGGGTGTTTTAGAGTCGTTCAGTCATTTCTTAGTGATAGTAAAGGTTTCTTACTAAACAGATATTCTGTCTAGCACATATATACATATTGAAGACGTAAAGCAGGTGCACAAACAACAAACATTTATTATGTTAGAGAAATGTACTAAACCTAGGTACCAGAATTTAAAGCAGCATGAAGTAAAAGGTGCCACAATATTCAAAGCAGACACATTTTGCAGAAAGCTTCCACATCAGACTCTTCATAAAACTGCTGTTGTCTGATAATGCTTCACCACTGTGACGAGAATATTGCTATCTCTACAAACAGCTTGATACCTAAGCTTTCTGCGTCTATTTGAAATTCATAAAATCTTGGTATATTTGGTAGTGAAATTGCTTACCTCTCCAGGACGGACTTTGATGTAAAATTTATTACGTTTGTAGGATATTTTTAAAATACTCGGCCAAGCAAACAAATTGAGTTGGAGTCCGTCCTTATAAATGAGCAATCCACGTACAGATATTCCTAAAATTATATCCACAGCTTCTGAATCCTACAACCAAAACCAAATTAGGTATTGTTAAAGTTACAAAAAATTATGATAGTCCACTCTTTCAATTCATAACCAATTCTGAATATATTCTAATTTTGTAGGCTCTGAAAAACAAATCAACAGCAAGACCCGAAATAGTAGAGAGCTAAAAAGACAGTGTCAAGGAAACCAAATTGTTCACCTACGAATCTCTCTTTGTGGATATTATTATAATCATTATTTGTACTTGTTGTATTTGCCTTTGTATAGTGCAACATGGCTCCCTGCCAGCACTTTCGGAATCGAATTTGAGAAAA
This sequence comes from Calotriton arnoldi, assembly GCA_963921515.1. Lineage (NCBI taxonomy): Eukaryota > Metazoa > Chordata > Amphibia > Caudata > Salamandridae > Calotriton > Calotriton arnoldi. The sequence goes on along the minus strand of CAWUFW010004862.1, from coordinate 1,168,123 downwards.
TTCAATCAGCAGAAGTAATAGCTAACATACATGTTACAGAAAAGAGAAAATAGCAGACATTCTACGAATCAGAAAGAGGACAGTAGGCATGCAAGCACATCACAGATAGTAGGATGTGGTAAACTCAAACTTATTATAGGCATTTGCTGTTTCATGAATGTTGAATAGTGTTCTGCAGAAATGCTATTTTCGCTAATAATCCCCTCAATAAATAGACTAGGGGATTGCTATTTACAAATGGGTAGCCAGAGTAAAGGAGTTTATAATCTTGTAGAGTTCTGTCATGTTGATTTATCATCTCAAAGTTTAATGTCATTGTTCTTTCATCAATGACAGTCATGAGGTGATTCTTTAACCTCCTTTCATATTCCTTTTAGGAATTAGCAAGTCAACAATGTTCCTAACATTGCCTGAGAAAGAGCCTTTGTAAAGCAAAGATTTCCTAAATTTAGACATTTTTTTTTAGTTGATAAATTGATTTACTTCTTGAGGTCCTCTTCTACCATGACATAGTGAAAAAGATATATATATATATATATATATATATATATATATATATATATATATATATATATATATATATATATATTAGTTATTCAGGAGTGCTCACGTGTTGAGTTTTTTTACTTCATGCTTGTGCGTATTTGAGAGGTAACCAAGTCTAAAATGTCAAAAGTGTTGGGGATAGGATGTGACATAACGGCTAGAGCGGTTGGCCTCGAAGCAGGAGAGCCGGGTTCATGTCTCGGCAGGGACGCTCAACATCCTGTGATTCTGGGCAAATCACTTAATCTCCCCATGCCTACCAAAAATAAATGTGTCCGTCTGTAACAAAACTGGTGCTCATGTAAAGCGCTCTGATACCTTCGGGTCGAGTTCGTGCTATATATACAACTCTAAAAAAAATAAAAAATGTGGTGGGATTCCTCAGTTCCAAGGGTAAGCTGGGAAGCAGCGTAGAATGATATTTTGAGGGATGCAAGTTGAGTGTTGGAAAGGTCTGCAAGTAAGACATTCCCACATTAAAAGTATTGAGATGACCATAGCTATGAATACACTCATTAAATCTGCTCTTTGGAGGAAACGCCTGACCATGTCATTAATCCTCAGATGATAGTTTGCACATTTAGCTATGACCTTGAAATGGATTTCTAGGTTGAGCTTTAAATCAATGGTGAACTTGATAGATTTAGCAGTGGTAACAATTTAGGATGAGAGATTTATGTTGATAATGTGGTCAATGTAATTATTATGAAACTGGCAGATCCTTTTGGATAATAGGATAAGAACCTGTTTTTATGAGCTCAACATTAATGTAATATATTTCATCCAAGTTTGCATAGGCTGTAGGTGCTCGGTGTAGAGGTTATTAGTGCACTCAATCCAAGGTACAATTGAGTATCACTCACGTATAGTGGAAGAAAATCCCATGCCTACATAATAATTATCCTGGCACTTGATTGCACAGGATAAGAATTGTGGAGTCCGTTATTGAGCAGTCTTGGCACGCCAAACAGTAATGGCATAAGAGTTACCAATCTTAACACACTGAAATCTGTCTGTCCCAGGCCCTCATGTAAAACAGTGTGTAGAATGTCATGGTCAATTGTGTCAAATGCTGAGGAGGAAAGATTGAGTAGCATTAGTAGGCATGTGCTTACTTTACACAAGAACTGCAGGTATCAACGATTCCAGAAGGCTTATTTTGCTACAAAAGGCCTAATCCAAAGCCCAGTGTGCAAGGGCTGAGAAGCTGATGTTGTCATTTAGATGAATACGAAAATAAAATAATTCTCAGGTATTCTTTCTTGGTACGAGATGCCTGTGATGGATCAGAAATTAAGCTAAGGTCAGCATCGCCTCCTCTGCGCAGAGGTCGTATGTGACCTGTTTCAGAAGGACAGGAATAGCAGCATTTTAGGTGAAACATTTACTATATTAAGTCAGAGAGGATAAAGAGTATTCTTATTTTTCTATGCCGTATGGGAAGGAATACAGTCAGCAAAAGATTGAGAGGGTCTAGTCTTAATGATAACTTTCTTAACGGTCTGCAAATGTATAGGAGAGAAAATGCTCCAATCAGCCAGTAAAAGTGTTCTAGAATATCCACGAATAGGTCTCAATCTATTTTATGACGACACAATTTAATTAGAACAGGATTCATCAGATTCCTCACATCTGGATCATGTAACTGGTCGAACTGACTGACTATTTAGAATATTAAAGAGCTAGTCAGGCAACCTTTTGCCATGTTGAGTCTTCTATTCAAGAACGTACATTTGGCTTTGTAGAAATGTTGTTTGTAAATTTTACTTACAAATTTAAGATGTTTGAGTGGCCCGTAGTATTTTCATCTGTTTTATTATTGGACTTCTATATCAATGAGCAGGTTTCCTAATCCTTTTGAGTGTTGTTAGAAAAAGGGCAGCTTTTATCTAATATGAGGCCTAAGTTGCTATTCAAAGAGAATGGAGTGGTATGTTGTGAATGTTTAAGTGACACAATCATGGCATGGACAGATCTTATGTCAAAACAATTAATATATATAGTAATTAATAGAACCAAGAAGAGAAGACACGTGAACAGACTAGTCAACTGGAAGAGAGTGTGAGGTTTGTATGAATTCTCTCCTAGTGAAGATGAGATCAAAAGTGGATCCTTCATCATGTGTGGGAGATCTACACTGTTGAATGAAATTATCCCTACTGCTGTCATTGGAATGTCCCCTGCTTAGCGAACAGGCATGTACCCCTGCCCTGGGTGCTGGACTCCTTGTGAAACTGATATCCTGACTTATTGTTTAACCCTGGATTCACATTAATCCAGCGTATTGGCATAGTCCTAGGCCTGTCCCTGGTGATGCGAGGTCCAGACCCTGATCTGTGACCTGGAGGAGCGCATACCCTCACAGTACGCACAGGAATATTGTCCTTGACACTGTCCTACTGACCTATCTCATGTAAAATTTCTGTTATGTGAAACCCAGATTCTTGCACTGACATTCCTTGTTTGCATGTTGACTTTATGTATGCGGACAGTGAGTGTGTAGTACATTTATGGTAGTGGGTGTGGTGTGGTGTGGTGTGGTGTGTGTGTGCGTGTGTGTGTGTTTTGAGAGTGAGTACTGGGACTAGTGAGATCCATTCTGGATGGCTTCTGGTTTAGTGTGGCAGAAGATGGAGGGTGGTTACATCTGTCCCAGGCAGTGGTACTGTTGACTGCATTCCTGCGTCTGGAGGATGGAGACTGAGACACGGAAGAGAAGGAGGATGGGCACATGGCTGCCCCTTAGAAATTCAATGAGGACCTGGTTAGCAAGGCTTGCTGATTAACCCTTCCTAGGTGAATGACAGGGGTGACGTGTTGGAATGCAGTGCTTTTATTCAAGGTGAGGAAGTTTCTAGGCAGGCTCCATTCTTATGTTTGTCTCTACTTAATGCTACAGGGAAGCTGATGACAGCCAAGTGCTGAGATTTCACACTTTATTGTGCTTTGTGTTGGATACTCCTGCTTGGAGATAGTATCATACCTATCTGCTGTGAGAGCCATCGGCTATCACAAAGACGGTGTCTGAGGAATTGCCAGAAATGACATTTGAAAGAGAAACAGACGAAATCCTTTCAGAAATCTTTGACATCCCTTGTCTGGAAAATGTATATAAAAGTGGGATCCAAACTACAACACTTGTTCCAGTTCTAAGTTATTCATGGGCAAAGGAATGGCGGTCTCTGCAGAGTACTCAAATGACTGATGTGAGGCTATGACTGGTGTCATGGGCATGGCAGTTAGTCTCCTAGATGTGAGGATGACCACCTGAAGACTGCACTTTTTGCTTGGTTGAGCTGAGCATATGCCTATTTATTTATTTGAGGAGTTTTATATAGCACAACCATAATCCGAAGGTGTCAGAGCGCTTTACAGAGTAAGCACAACCGAATAACATGAGGGACATGAAGAGTAAATTAAAATACATACTAAAGAAAAAAAACAATAAATGATATACAATTAGATATGTAAACAAAATAGCAACAATTACTCAGGTTACATAATCGTAAATAAAAAAATACAAGTGACAGAATATAAAAAATGTAAACAACACAATATACAGCAGAATATGAGAACGCTAGGTTCTGAGGTAGAAGAGGGAGGGAGTTATAGGGTTGGGAGTGTAGAGGCAACATTTTCCCCGAAGGTAGTGATGCACAGGTTAAGTGGGATGTGTGGGGTAGGGGTACCAGTTGCCTAGTCCTTAGTGAGAGAGGAATTTGTTGGATAGAAACAATTTTACTTTTTTCCGAAAGAGGGGATGTAGATGGATTGCATCTGATCTCTGTGGGTAGAGTTTCAAATTTGTTGGGCCATTTCAGAGAAGTCACGGTTGTAGGTTTTCTCTTTCTTTAAGGCTTGAGAAGTAAGAAGCTTGTGCTTCTGGAGGACCCATTTCCTTCCGATAGGGTCAGTTTCTGGGAGAGGTAGGAGTGGTTATTGTGGTGCAGCGCCTTGTGGGTCATGCGAGCAATTTTGAAATGCATCCTGGCCTCGAAGGGAACCCAATTCAGTGAGCAAAGTTCAGGGGTGATGTGATCACTTTTTCGAACCCGTGATGAGCCAAGTAGCAGCTTTAAGGGTAGCCTTTAGAGGTGCAAGTGAGGTTTTCGGGAGACCCAAAAGGGTAGTGCTACCGTAGTCAAGTTTAGAGAGCACAAGTGCATGAGTCACGGTTGTGAGGTCGGCAGTGGGGAGGAAAGGTTTTAGATTCCTAAGAATATGCAGCTGATGGTTAGCTCCTCTAGTGATGGTGCTGATGTTTTTTTGCATGAAGAGGTTTTTGTCTAGTGTTATACCTAGGGATTTGGCGGGGTCGACAATGGGTGGAGTGCAATTCAAGGCAGAGAGAAGAGGGAGCCAGTTGTTGACTTTAGGGGTGGTAGTGGGAGGAGCAATCAGTAAGTATTCGGTTTTAAGGGCATTGAGTTTGAGGTGGTTATGAGTGAGCCATTGATGCGTTTTTGCTAGGGCAACGTTAAGGATGTGGATGTCTCGATGGAGGTTATTCTCAAGTACACTTGGGTGTCGTCAGCATACATATGGTATGAGAAGTGAAAGAGTTTCAGTAAGGGGCTCCATATAGAGGTTGAACAATGTCAGGGAGAGAATAGGACCTTGGGGGAAACCCAGTCATAGCAGAGACTGCTCGGAAAGTGTGTGATTGATTGGTAAGCGCTGCAATCTGTTGTGTAAAAATGAGAAGGATCATTATAGCATGGCGCCAGAGAGGCCCATCCTATTTTCTAGTAGGTCAAGCAGGGTAGCATGTTTGATGGTGTCAAACGCTGTGGACAGATCCAGCAGGATCAGGAGGCAAGATTCATTTTGGTCGAGTGAGAGCAGGGCATTATCGAATGGAAGCCGGATTGACAGTGGTCGAGGAGTAGGAATTGTTCAATGTGATTGTGGAGCTGCAAGTGTATACATTTCCCTAGGAGTTTGGCCAGAGTAGGGATGTTTGAAACGGGGTCGTAGTTGTTGTGGTTGGACTGGTCGGAGTTAGATTTTTTTAGGATGGGGGTAACCTGACAAATTTTGAGACAGTCATGTAGGGAGCCCAGAGCATAGCAGTCTACCTGCCAGCCTGCCAATAAAGGGAAGGAATGTGCTTAGCCCTGCAGAAGAAGAGCCTGACAAGAAGGAGAAGACCAGTGTGTTGCCAGCATGCGGAATAGCCAAAGAAAGCAAGAAAATGTAAGGGAGTGAAGCAAGGAGTGACCTGGATGTGGAAGGGGCCCTCATTGTCAATGAACGGTTCTCGTCGCAAATCGCATCAATACTTCTATAAATACCAAGCATCAAGTGTGCTAGACAGTCTGCCATGACTGCAATACTGGTGCTGCCGAAGTCAGAATGCTCCATTGTTGTGGAAGTGAGAGTCATTATCAGAGTGGATACTGCAACTGTCTAAGACATCCACAAGATCAAGATTAGCCTGGAGGTAAAACCTGCTATCCCTGCATACGTCTGTACCAGGCCTAGGGAAGATGCTAATGAAGAAGATGAGAGCTGCCATATGAACTGGTGCTCTGAAATCTCCCTGATATCAAGTTCTGAGTGAGTTCACAGTTGTGGACCCTACAGTTCAAGAACTGAATCATGTAACGGAACTGCAACAGAACTCAGGTAATTGTAATTGTAGAGCTTAAAAACAATGAATGGAATGAGAATATGAGTAACAGATTGAAGACTGCAGTGCCCGACCCTGGTTTTTTCTTTGGTGGGACATGGTTGGAATGGCAACACACATTTAGGTACTTGGGGGTGCAGGTTTACCACTCCCTGACTGATATTTTTAAGGGTAATGTCATCTGGGTGGTAACAGCGCTTGTTGTGAGCACAGATGGCTTTCTGGCACACACTGCCACTGGCAGTCACGGGTAGGGTGGTGCTGCTGAAGATGGTGGATTTGCCCCGGCTTTTGTACTTTTTTGCAAACCTCCCTATCCACATCTCTAGCGTGTTCTTTCGTGCGTTGGAGCAACAGACTCGCAAGTTCATTTGGAACAAGTCGAGATGCAGGGTAGCCCTGGTAAAACCTGACTCTCTCACAGACAAGGGGGGACTAGCTGCCTCGCATTTTGAGCAGTATTATCTTGCTGCCCAAGTCCAATTGCTAGCAAAGTGGTTAGCGCGTCTAAATTTGACGGACACTGCCACGACCTCCCCTGGTTGAGGGTTGCCTGCTTTACTACATTTATTTCATCACTGTTACTGCGGGTTGCATTTTGCTGCTTCTGCAGATGCCTCTGTATCACTACACACATGATACCCTATGTACCAGGGTTGACTCTATTGGGCACACCAGGCTTGGGGGGCCCACATTGATAGTTGAATTGGCAGTCTGGCATAAGGTGGTTATACTTACTTTGGGAGACCTATTCAGAGATGGCACGCTTGAGGGTTTAATGGAGGAGGAGGGTCTACCTTGGGGACAATTCTTGCTACACAATGCAGTACTTGCCACGTCGGGGCGCCATTGGGAGGGCGTAACCAACGAAATGCCCATGCATCTAATAATTCAATATGTACACGTGCTGGGAGGGGGCAGACACCTCATACACTGGTTTTCTGACTCCCTCCGCTCCACACTGCTCCCCAGCTCCTCCCTTAATGCTACTGATGGAAGGCGGATTTAGCACGCCCCTGCACTGAGAAGGAATGGGCTGCGTTATTGGAGAGCCCATGCCACATAACACGCAAAGCCCATTTCAAGCTCATTCAACTCTACATTGTGAATAAAGCTTATCTCACACCTGCCACCATCAACAGGTTTTACCATAGAGTTGATGCTGCCTGCCCACATTGTTTGCATGCAGACGCTGACCTATTACATATGTTTTGGACCTGCCCCTATTTACATACATATTGGGTCACCATCACATCCAAAATATCTGCATGCACTGAGCGCCCTGATCTGCACAGGTGGGAAGTCTTTCTCCTGGGACTATTCCACAAGAGAAAGAGGAATCGAGTTAAGTCCCGCTTTCTAGATCTGGGCTTCATATTGGCCAAGCGTCTTGTTACCTGCAGATGGAGCCCTACCGGATCCCCCACGGGTTGCAGCTTGAAAACAGTCAATGCTCAACTGGGCGCAGGCTGAGAGTGTGGCCCTGCAGAGGAAGGACATGCTCGGGCTGCGTAAATACCTTATTGCTACTTACTGGGACACCATTTTAGCTGATCTGCAGTCTAATCACTCTTCTGCGATGGGCAGTAGCCCGGGAGCAGTGGATGAAGTATAAGTTTATCAAACGACGACTGTGAACTAACACTGCTCGCCGTATTTCTACTGACACCCCTCATGTATACTCTTCCTTGATTCATTGAGTGCTGTGGGGATGACTGAGTTGCATACCTTTTAGTGGGGATAGTTTCTGGGGGGTGGTGCTGTGATGGTGAATCATGGGGGATGTTACATTGTTCTATTTGGGTATACTACTATACGTTTATTAAATGTATGCCTCTGTTTTTTTGCTGTTTGGTATGGCTTTACTGGCACTCTACCATACCTGTAGTTTATCGCAGGGGTTGCCAGGACGGAACCCCTTTACTTGTGCACATACGTCCTGCTGGATCCCTGCTGGGGAACTCAGCATCAAATTTCTCCCTCATATGGGCAAGTTAATGCAATCAGTCGATATGATACAATTGCACAGTTGATAATACGACCATATTGCGCTATGATGTCATTGTATGGAATACTAAGTGCCATTGCCTTGTCACTGTGTTGTACAGAAATGTTTAAGATTAAAAAAGGAAATTGCAATAAACATATTTAAACTACAGATTGAGGTCTACGGAACCTAACAGATGAGGTCTGCATACGTAAGACTTTTTTCCAGGGACTGACCTGTTTAGCATATCTGCGCCTTGAGGGAGATTTCTGTGAACTGCACCTGTGCCTAATAGTTCCTTTTCTCAAGTTACCTGCCAGTGATTATACAGGCAGAGGAACTCTACTAATAGGAGGGAATACTGAAGGCTGTAGTGCCCCACAAACAGGATTGCACCCTTCTGTCTGATTCCCTTAATTGCACTTTGTAGTAACGGGTTATGCTGTGTTATTAAAAGTCCTTCATTTTAATTCAAATAGTAAGCATGGGGTGGGTAACACGTTATTGTAACTGCTGGCTGCCTGTTGAGTTCTGAGCTCCCCACCCCCACCACTGCCTCCCTGAGAAGCTTCTGACCATTTGCCTTCGCTACCCTGATAATCAAGTGCAGAAAAGGTGTACCTGACCCAGTTTGTGGAACCACAGTAGGACTGGCCCCAGGGTACCAGTGGCAAGCAAACTCATCCACTGCAGTTAGGACTTAGTAGACTTTCTGGTCTCTAGTTCCCCAAACAGGACCTGACACTTGATTAAGCATTGTCATGTAATTCAAGTCTCTAATAAAGATGTTTCATGAGGAGAGATAATTTAGAAAGAGATGAAATAGCTCCTCAGAGAAGGAGTTGTTTCTAACCCAGGGGCTGGTCCATGATACTTAATTGTATGTGATAGAATTGTTACCAATGAGGTATGCAAGAGAGGAGAATACCTCTGACCTGATGATTTTGGAAGAAAGATATTCTTTATGAACGTGTGCGGCCACCAGTCTTTGAGGACATCTTTTGTCGTATCTGTGTCATTTCAGGGAGTAAGGCAGTGATTACAGGTTGAGACACAGATGATAACCTGTTTTCCATGTGAGCACAGTGGTCATGCAGCAGTGCTGGGACGACAGCTATGTTAGAAACTGCAGTTTAAAAGGTGCAGCTTAAACAGCAACTTTTAGGATATACAGGCCTAGTTTCAGATGTATATGATGGCTGTGAGGTTATTCTGGGATGCCAGACTATTAATGGTACTAGTGCGTCCTGGTCTCTGAATAGTGTAAATCTGTAGAGGAATTTCAGTATGACTACATTACACTGTGGATTAATTGGATAGGTGTGGGTGTATGGTGGGGGGTATCTTAAACAGACAGTGCTCATTTTATCAATACAGCAGGACTTCTTTAGAGTATCAGTGAATGAGATGTGATGTAAAGTAGGACAAAGAGGGCACAAAGTAGGAGCAGTTTCAAGTGATGTACCTTAGTAATAACATGTGGAAGTTCTGACAGGGTAGTGTGAAGTTGAACAATCCTTGTGCTGTCTGTTTATCGCAGGTGAGATGTCAATAGCAAATTTGAGTGACTCATTTACTCAGAGGATGCTAATAATTCCATTGTGAGTGGACGAGAAATTACATGTTGCAGAAAGGGGATTATCATATAGTGAATTGATCACCATGAGGGTAATCTCAGTATTTGAGTTTATTCAACATGGAGTAAATCCTGAACCTGCAAATGTGTGTATTTCACTGAATGGACCCATTGGCCTGCTAAGCTAGATCTGAACAAAAATCAAAACTGACGAAAGACAAAAATAGCAACCAGAGCAACTCCATGAAATTCCTTGAGCAAGTTATAAGATGAGGGAGCTGGTCAGACATGCATTCTGCACCACTGTAAATATGCCACAGAAATCATGGGCTACTGGTCCTCAATAGTGAGGATGAGGTCATTTGCCTCTGATGTCACGAGGTTCATCCTACTATGGCTCTGCAACCTTGCCCAAGTCATTCTTCGAGACTGAATGCAGAGGTGCGAATGCACGCCGCTGCCGACAGCCTTGCAGCAGATTACATTGAAATTGGATTATCTGACGTTTCTTCTAAACAGTACCTGGGGAACCCGAGATCAATTTTGCAATGACCACCCTTCTACAGGCATGGTTTACTCAGCGTAGAGGTATTGTGCCAGACGGCTCTCTTATATCCTTAGGAGACCCTCGTAAACTACATATAGGGTCGAAACATTGGCATTTCTAACAGGAATTGTCTGTTGTTCGAAGAAATTGAAGGAACATATACTGTACTGCTGTTGTATATGGAATATGTATGACATCCCTTCTGTATATATGTATCTTCGTAAATGTTTGTAAACCACTGCACTTTTTGAGCACTGCGCCGTCTGAACCATTTTTACTGTGTATGATAGATTATACCTATTTAGAGAATAAAACCTGAATTTTATTTGAATGTGAAAAAAGGACTACACTATTCATACAATGGAAAGAGTCCCACAGAACAATTGGTTGTTTCTCGCATATTTACCTGGTTCCAGTTTTGGGCTGAAGGGTTAGGTAGGTACTGTATACTTAATTTTGTTCAGACCGTAACTCTCTGTCATAGTAAGCAGTCACAGGTTTCTAAGGGAGGTAGACTGGGAATGCTCGAGCTCAGAACTCAACAATCGCACAACAACATAATAAATGAATGAAAAGATAAGGAATTGAATGCAAAATGGAACGGAATACACAGTACACTAACATAACAGATGTAGAGAGCCATCCGGCGTCTCCTATACTTTGTTGCAATTGTATCACTCCTCAGGGTAGGCTTGCCCCAAGGAGATAAATAAACAGGGAAAGACCGCTCGGGGTCTTTCACCCACACTACCTCACTCTGGGTATGTGTCCACTTTGTTTGTTCAGGAATCCAGTGGGTAGGCCTCACATCCCGCGAGGTGCAACCTCTACACTGGCGATGAGGCCGGTATTGGACCCGCACCTCGCCGCCTACCTGTTTCTGCCGGTGCTGCCGCACTCCCCGCAGGCCTGAAGCGCCGTGCGGCGGGACGCCTCCTCGGCTGTAGACTTCCTGTTTCTCCGTAATGGCCACGGGTCCCCTCCTTCCACAAGGACTGCGTCGCCTGCAGACTCCTGCTGGGACCGCCTGAAGCTCCCTAGACGCCAGTGGTCGGGCCTGCGCGGCCGCTCCGATTGCCCTTTTGTCAGCGAGCGCTGGCCCTGCCCCCCCACCACACGTGCGCACCGGCTGCAAGATACCTGCAGTGTGAGGCACAGGTGCGCTGAAGATCTTCGCTGCAAAGGAGGTGAGCGCGCTAAGCCCCACATGGCCCTGGGAGGGAAGACTGCCTGAAGGCACGCACCACTGTGAAAAAAAAAGAACAGCAGGGAATTTAAACAGAGAGGAGCCAGCAATAAACAGCACTGCAGGGAAGATAACAGGCACCAAAAAAAACACAGAGACAGTCAAGCAACTAAGGGTGTCTGCCACACATCTGGGGATCTGGACATCAGAGGGCTCCCACACATCCTAGTAACCCCCACCAGTGTCAAGTATCCTGAGAGGAACAAGCGAGGGCGATCCCTCAAGGAGCCTGGTGAAGGTTGACGCACCTGGGTAGACTGTACAAGGTCAAGAAAAACAGGCCAGGCACAAAATGGAGTAAAGCAGACCATCACGTGATAGCCAGCTACCATGATCAAGCCACCTCAAGCAGGGGCAGATGGCCCACAGGCAGGTCCAGCCGCACCACCCCAACACCACAGCTACGCCTCGGTGAACCCTCTTCCTCCGTTCAGCGAGCTTGCTGACCCCGCAACGGCCGCCCCCACTGGAAATCCTGGATAGGGCGCCTCAGCCACTACTTTAAGGGCACGAGAGAGACAGACGGGGCGGTCAGGCAATCGCTGCTCATGCACTATGGGGGCGGAGAACTCTACGACCTCTTCGAAACACTCCCAAACACAGGGGATGAGAATGACTTTGAAGCTGCGGTGGCAGCTCTAGACCGACAATTCGACCCCCAAATTAACCCAGACTTTGAGCGTTTCAAGTTGCGGCAGGCCAAACAATCCGACACAGAATTGGTCGACATGTTCTATGGTCGACAGGCGGCTAGCGAGCACATGCACATTTCTGGATCAAAGGGAGGAAATAAGGGCCCAGATCATCCAAGGAGTCAGGTCCGTGCTGTTACGGCGTCTAATCCTTCGCCAGGCCAGGATGTCACTAGACAACATCCTCATACTAGCCAGGTCACACAAGCTATCAAACTCCTGAGCCGATGAAATGGAGGCCGCCCTCAACAGGAATGCCACCACATACCACACTCCCCGTCCTGTCCAAGTCAAGGATGAGTGAGTCGAGGCTGTTCAAAGATGCCCAAACCCGGCCCGCACCATCACAAAGACACAGACGGGTGGGCCCTGTGGGAAATGCGGAGTCGAACACCCAATGACGGGTCCCTGCTACGCAAAAGGAAAGGTCTGCTCCCGGTGCGGAAAACAGAACCATTTCGCGAAGGTGTGCAGAAGCGGAAAGTCCAGGTCAACCTTCGCCAGACCATGCGGTCTCACACTCAACATCAGGCAACTCTCAATTGACGACCACCGAGAGGACACGTCACTTGGGCTTAGGTTTGACACGGAGGGGGATGACGACAAAGTATTCATAATATCCTTTGCAGGCCGTGCAGATAAGCGGCGACGACCACTGCCCATGTGCGCCATTCAGTGGCCGGCTCCATGGTGCAGGCACTAATTGATACTGGGGCATCGGTGAATGTCATGGACTCGGAGCATTATGAACGCATATCACCGCACCCCCTGCACTCCCACACGAATGCTAAAATCGACCCCTATGAAGGGACACACCCGCTCCCCCTGAGAGGAGTGATAGAAGTGGAAGTGGCCAGTGACAAGCACGCAACATGAGCAAGGTTCCAAGTGATGGACGGGAAAAAGGGCACCCTGCTCAGTTGCCACACGGCAGAGGACCTGGATTTGGTCTTCTTCGCGGATCAAGTACACGACTCCCATGCCGACGCCATCTTACGGGAGTTGCTGCAGCTGTTTGAGGGCCTGGGAAAACTCAAGGGCAAGAGATCAAACTGCATATCGACTCCTCAATCAGGCCAACGGCACTGAGAAACAGAAGAGTACCTTTTCACTTACGTCGGCAGGTGGAAGAAGAGTTGAGAAAACTTGAAGATCTGGGCGTCATCGAGCGTGTATCCGGCCCTACCCGTGGGTGTCGCCTCTGGTCATCGCGCCAAAGCACAAACAGCCCGGGGCCATCTGGCTGTGTGTTGACATGCGCCTCCCCAATCAGGCTGTAAAGAGGGAATGACACCTAACGAACACCATGGACGACATTGTGGCTGACCTCAACTGGGTTCTTCAAGGCCAACCTAAATGCTGGATATCATCAGTTGGAGCTTGCAACTAAGAGTAGATATACCACGTTCTCCACCCACGTGGGCCTCAAGAGATACAAGAGGCTAAGCTTCGGGTGTCATTGGCTGCTGAGGAATGCCATCAGGGAGACGTTGTCCGCTCTGCAAGGAGTCATCAACCTCAGTGACGACATCCTGGTGTTCTAGAACACTCTGGAATAACATCACATGCACCTGCGAGACACCCTGCAATGGCTGGCGGCAAATGGCCTGACCCTCCACTAGGCAAAGTGCTCATTCTATCATGAGTCAGTCGATTTCTTCTGGTACATCTTCTCGCGGGAAGGGCTACAGGTGGATCCGAAGAAAGCAACAGCCATCCGGACGGCTCCAATTCCCACCACGCCGACCAAGGTCCACAGCTTCTTGGGGATGCCCACTTACTGTGGCTGGTTCATACCAAACCTGACCTCCCGGTCAGAACAGCTCTGAACCCTCACACGCAGCTGGTGGCCTGGGAGTGGACCCAGAAAGCGAACGCAGCATTCCAGGCCATCAAAGCTGCCCTGATGGACAAAACAGTCATGGCGTACTTTCACCCTGGGAGGTGCACCAAGCTAGTCGTTGATGCAAGTCTGGTCGGCCTGGGGGCTGTCCTCCTCCAGGAGAGTGAAGGCAAAGAGTGGGCCCCCATCACATACGCCAGTCGAGCCCTGTCAGACACCAAGACGAGATACGCCCAGATTGAGAGGGAACTCTTGTCATCAAATGGGCATGCCAGCACTTTCATCTGTACCTCTATGGGCACGAGTTTCGGGTGGTGACAGACCAAAAGCTGCTGATTCCCCTTTTCACGGGAACATCAAGACTGGCTCCCCCCAGAATAGAACAGTGGATGGTCCAACTTCAAGTATACAGGATCAAGGTTGTGTTTCGCCTTGAGCCAACAACCCGGCCGACTACCTGTCGCTCTACCCCATTGCGACAAAAATGTGACAGTCCCAGACAGAGAAGGAGCACACTGAAGCACTCATCAGGATGGTGACCCAAGAGGCATGCCCCAAGGCACTGATGCTGGAGGAAATTGGGACAGCAACAACACTGGATGAAAACCTGACAAGAGTCAAGGAAGCCCTGCTCGCAAGACGGTGGCAACACTTCTTAGTTGGGACCCACTGCCTGAATGTGGGGGATCACCACGCGAGACAGCAACTATGGAGTGTCCGCAGTGAACTCAGTGAAGGTGAACACGGAATCATACTGCGCGGCCATGCCATTGTAGTCCCAAATAAGCTGCAGGACCAGGTTGTTGAATTGGCACATGTCGGACACCAAGGAATGGTGAAAACCAAAGCACGCCTACGCAGTAAAGTGTGGTTCCCAGGCATGGATGCCGTGGTAGAGGAGAAAATTCGGAATTGCCATTCATGCACGATCACGAGCGGTGACCTGGCTCTGGATCCAGTCATCACAGAGGAACCCAGTGAAACACCCTGGTCCAAAGTGAGTATAGACTTCATAAGTTTCCCCAATGGCCACAGCGCCCTGGTTCTGATGGACTCACTCTCCGAATTCCCCATCGTTGAAGTGATCTCCTCCACTGCATTCCTGCATGTCCAAGCTGTCCTTGACAAGACCTTTGCGCTGTTGGGCCTCCAAGATGAGGTCAAGTCAGATAATGGGCCCCCGTTCCAGGGCTGAGAATTCCAGGAGTATCTGGCAGGAAAGGCCATTTGACACAGAAAATTCACGCCACAATGGTCCCAGGCAAACGGGGAGGTTGAACACTTTATGAGGACTCTCAACCGGGCATTGCGAATTGGAGTGAAAAGAGGAGAGGATGCAGAGAGATCGCTACACCAAGTCCTAGACGCATATCAACAGACCCCGCACAGCACCACCCATTGCGCTCCATCCCATCTACTCTTCAGGTGCGCCCCACAGGACAGCATCCCGACAGACCCCGCTTGGCGCCCCACCAAAAGGGATAGTGCAGCTGTGCAAGCCCGGAGGGAAAACACCAACCGGAAGGCAAGCCTCGTCTGAGGTGTCGAGTCACCATCCCTGTGTGTGGGTGACTATGCCGTAGTAAAGGACAGATACCCCGGGTGGAAGTTCCGGACACCCTCTAAACCTGAAGTGTGGAGAGTCGTCAACATCAGAGGGACCATAGTCTCCGCTCCAAGGGGCACGCAAACCGTGACCAGAAACATATCCTGGTTCAAGAAGGTGCCCAGGCCTCGCCCCAGTCGGGACGGGGCCCCCAACCCCCAGGCAGAAGGAAATTCCCTGGCTGACTGTGTGCTGCCACCACTCACACCCGGAGGAAACCAAGAGTTTGCAAGGACTGATGGAGCAACCCCGGACGCTGGTTCACCATCTCAGATTGTCCCAAGTGTGCCTTCGACCTGCAGCCCAGCCGAAGCAGGGTCCAACTCCAGATCCCGGAGCCAGAAGTATGGTCTCCTGCCGAACCCTGCCCACAGCCAACGGCTCCAAGACTTTGTGCGTGCCCTACCTCGATCATGATGTCAATGTGATTGATAGCTGCTGAAGAAAAGGAGGGATGTAGAGAGCCAGCCGGGCTCTTCTATACTTTGTTGCAGTTGTATCACTCCTCAGGGAAGGCGAGCCCTGAGGAGATAAATAAACAGGGAAAGACAGCTTGGGGTCTTTCACCCACACTACCTCACTCTGGGTGTGTGTCCACTTTGTTTGTTTGGGAATCCAGGGGTAGGCCTCACACCCCGCGAGGTGCAACCTCCACTACAAGCTGTTATTTAGTGATCTTGGCACTAAGGGGCAGTATTGTTCTTTCATCCGCTTTCCCACCCACCCTCCCCCAAGCTTCCCCCTTGTTCTAGGGTCTGCTAGTATGGTATCCCCGACACCTCCATGGGGTATGAGAAAGAGGAGTGATTAAGGCTCAGGTGAGGTTACATTATTCCTGAAATCAGCGCGTTCTGTTTTTAGATATTAGTCTTACCATACAGTGAATCAATCCCTGCAGGATCGGTGCAGTCACCCAGCTCTGCAACACAATATATACCAATAACATAAAATCCATTAAAAAACATCCGACTATAAATTAAAACATTAAACTATTAAAAATCTTTAAACTTATTTACCACTACAGTCAGTGCAACAGTAGGGAAAGTGTTGGATAGCAGAGGGGTAAAAGTTACTATTACCACTCCAGTGAGTGCAACAATAGGGAAAGTGTTGGATAGCGGAGGGGTAAAAATTACTATTCCCACTCCAGTGAGTGTAACAGTAGGGAAAGTGTTGGATAGCGGACGGGTAAAAATTACTATTCTCACTCCAATGAGTGCAACAGTAGGGAAAGTGTTAGATAGTGGAGGGGTAAAAATACTATTCCCACTCAAGTGAGTGCAACAATAGGGAAAGTGTTGGATAGCGGAGGGGTAAAACTTACTATTCCTACTCCAGTGAGTGCAACAGTAGGGAAAGTGTTGGATAGCAGAGGAATAACATTTACTATTCCCACTCCAGTCAGTGCAACAGTAGGGAAAGTGAAGGACAGCGGAGGGGTAAAAATTACTATTCCCATTCAAGTAAGTGCAAAAATAGGGAAAGTGTTCGATAGCAGATAGATAAAAATTACTATTCCCACTCCAGTGAGTGCAACAGTAGGTGTTGTGTAGTTCCTATAAGAAATATACAGGATCTGCGTGTTTAGACAACATACACTGTAGGATTGGTGTCAGACAAACTCTGATCACCCCCACCGGGTATGTTGGCCCTTTTTGTGCCAACTAGCTGACAGTGCCACTAGAATCTCCTCTTACCAAGGAGAGAATAGTTCCTGGCAACCATTGAACATGACAACCCTGATC
Organism: Calotriton arnoldi; assembly: GCA_963921515.1. NCBI lineage: Eukaryota > Metazoa > Chordata > Amphibia > Caudata > Salamandridae > Calotriton > Calotriton arnoldi. The sequence continues at coordinate 1,150,703 of CAWUFW010004862.1, read as the reverse complement.
CTTCAGGACCGTGGAAACAATATACTACCTTTCACTCAGTCACTCATGCTTTCTTAGTCTGTCTCAGAGAGATACACCGAATAAAACAAGCCGGGCGTTTTCAATAATCATTTATTGAACAGTTCTTATTCTGGTGTAGAATAGATGTGCTGCAACAACCATTATAGTTGATATAAGATATAAATGGTTAACAGTACTATAAAGGTAAAAGGATGGTATAGTTCTACCATCTTACTGAAATCATGAATACATACGAATATATAAAACACATGAAAAAAGATGTATACTCCCACGATGCCTCCCTATCTAGATGTACCTAAGTGTACCTATTATGGGTGTAGGTGTTAAGCCAAGAATCCCTCTAGGATTTAGTCAACCCCTTTACCTGAAGTGAGAGACTGTGGGACCCCGTCCTGGTCTCAAGTTGTACACCCCGCGAGGGATGTTAGACCACTGCGAGCTGGAGTGTCTGCATGCAGGAACCTCAGCGTCTCTGGTCAGTGTGTCGGCCGGGAAGTCTCGGTCTCCTCTAACTATCTTAGCAAGATGTGATGTATATAAACCCATAGGTCTCCCCCGGGGTCCTACCTTGCTGTATTACTGTGTCGGCCTAAGGATGACGTTGGGCATGAACTTTGTACATAGATTTTATACAGGAGATGGTAGTCCTGCTGTGCTTCCAAGAATCCTCATGCATAATGTATAAGGTTTCAAACTAGGGAAAACCCGCGTTCTGAATGCAGTGTAGTATCTAGATAAAGGGTCAGTCCCTGTAAACCGTGACAAGTGTAATGTAGGGAAGAATATAGGTGAAGGGTAATGAAGTTACTGAGGCCTATATTATGGTACCTATATGGAATATAACATAGGGAAAGAGTTGGATAGCAGAGGGATAAAAATTACTATTCCCCCTCCAGTCAGTGCAACAGTAGGGAAAGTGTTAGATAGCGGAGGAGTAAAAATTACTATTCCCACTACAATAAGTGTAACAGTAGGGAAAGTGTTGGATAGCGTAGGGGTATAAATTACTATTACCACTCCAATGAGTGCAACAGTAGGGAAAGTGTTGGATAGCGCAGGGATAAAAATTACTATTCCCACTCCAGTGAGTGCAACAGTAGGGAAAGTGTTGGATAGCGGAGGAATAAAATGTACTATTCCCACTCCAGTCAGTGCAACAGTAGGGAAAGTAAAGGATAGCGGAGGGGTAAAAATTACTATTCCCAATCAAGTGAGTGCAAAAATAGGGAAAGTGTTGGATAGCGGAGAAGTAAAATTACTATTCTCACTCCAGTGAGTGCAACAGTAGGGAAAGTGTTGGATAGCGGAGGGATAAAAATTACTATTCCCCCTCCACTCAGTGCAACAGTAGGGAAAGTGTTAGATAGCAGAGGGGTAAAAATTACTATTCCCACTAGAGTGAGTGCAACAATAGGGAAAGTGTTGGATAGCGGAGGAGTAAAAATTACTATTCCCACTCCAATAAGTGTAACAGTAGGGAAAGTGTTGGATAGCGTAGGGGTATAAATTACTATTACCACTCCAATGAGTGCAACAGTAGGGAAAGTGTTGGATAGCGCAGGGATAAAAATTACTATTCCCACTCCAGTGAGTGCAACAGTAGGGAAAGTGTTGGATAGCGGAGGAATAAAATGTACTATTCCCACTCCAGTCAGTGCAACAGTAGGGAAAGTAAAGGATAGCGGAGGGGTAAAATTACTATTCCCAATCAAGTGAGTGCAAAAATAGGGAAAGTGTTGGATAGCGGAGAAGTAAAAATTACTATTCTCACTCCAGTGAGTGCAACAGTAGGGAAAGTGTTGGATAGCGGAGGGATAAAAATTACTATTCCCCCTCCACTCAGTGCAACAGTAGGGAAAGTGTTAGATAGCAGAGGGGTAAAAATTACTATTCCCACTAGAGTGAGTGCAACAATAGGGAAAGTGTTGGATAGCGGAGGAGTAAAAATTACTATTCCCACTCCAATAAGTGTAACAGTAGGGAAAGTGTTGGATAGCGTAGGGGTATAAATTACTATTACCACTCCAATGAGTGCAACAGTAGGGAAAGTGTTGGATAGCGCAGGGGTAAAAATTACTATTCCCACTCCAGTGAGTGCAACAGTAGAGAAATTGTTGGATTGCAGCAAGATAAAATTGACTATTCCCACTCAATAACTGTAACAGTAGGGAAAGTGTTGGATAGCGGAGGGGTAAAAATTACTATTCCAACTCCAGTGAGTGCAACAGTAGCGAAAGTGTTGGATAGTGGCGGGGTAAAATGTACTATTCCCACTCCAATCAGTGCAACAGTAGAGAAAATGTGGAGTGCTGAGGGGTAACAATTAATATTTACACTCCAGTCAGTTCAAAATTAAAAACAAACAAAATATTAACAACAAAAATATTTAAAAATTAAAATTAATAAAAAAATAAAGAAATATGTTGCAAATTAAATACAACTATATTTAATATGTTTAATATTACAAATTTAAAAATATATTAAATCAAATAAATTAAAAATATTTTTAATTAGAAAATATTTAGAAACAAAAACATTACATAAATTTACTTTTTTATTTCCTACCCTAAAACACCTCACAATTCACAACCCACATCTAAATTAAAAAATGTACTTCCATAATTAACATAATTAATTACCAATTAAAGAAATATTAATAATTAAAATACAAATTAAAACTCATAAAAAATAATAAACTTCCCAAACTTTACCCCTATAAACCCCCGCAAACCACGGCTAAAATTAAACTGTAAAAAAATGCATTACACAATTAAAACTTATTTTCAATTAAAAAACTAATAGAATTTAACAACTAATTATAGAGTAAGTAAAATTAATTAACTTCCCACCCTTTACCCCTATAAACGTTAAACCCACACACAAAAAATATAAACAATTACCCTAAATAAATATCAATCAATTAATTAATATTAATGATCAACTAATTATTAATTAAAAAACATAAATTACTTCCCACCCTTTACCCTATAAATCCCACAACCCACACCTAAAATTAATTACACAATTTCCATATTTAATTTTCAATTCATTAATTATTATTAATTAAGAACTAATTATTAATTAATGAAACATAAATTACTTCCTGCCCTTTACCCCTATAAACCCCACAACCCTCACCTAAAATTAATTACACGATTTCCATAATTAATTTACAATTAATTAATTATTTATTAACAACTAATTATTAATTAAACATAAATTACTTCCCACCCTTTACCTCAATAAACCCCACAACCCGCACCTAAAATTAATTACACAATTTCCATAATTAATATTCAATAAATCAATTAATATCAATTAACAACTAATTATAAATTAATTAAAAATAAATTACTTCCCACCCATTACCCCTATAACCCCACAACCCACACCTAAAATTAATTACACAATTTCCATATTTCATTTTCAATTAATTAATACTAATTAACAACTTAATATTAATTAATTAAAAATAAATTACTTCCCACCCTTTACCCCTATAAACAACACAACCTGCACCTAAAAAATTACACAATTACCATAATTTATTAGCAATTAATTAATATTGATTAACAACCAATTAATCATTAATTAATAATACATTTCTTCCCATAATTAACCATATAAAATCTCCAGTAAATAAATATTAATAAATAAAAATAATAATTAATTAATAATAATTAAACTATTTCCCACCCTATTCCCCTATCAACCCACAACCCGCTTCAGAACTAAAAAACACAACATTTAATTAAAATAAAATTGATAACTACTAAAAATGTAACACATATATTAAAAACATAAACAATTCTTATACAAAAAAGACATCACATACATTTAAAATATATACTAAAATACATAACACTAATTAAAAAAATCGATATTTTAAACAACGATATTTTTGCAAACGATATTAATGACTTCTATATTTTTTGAAACTATATTTCTTACCTTAAAATCGATATTCTTGCTGTCGATATTTCTGACTCATGATATTTAGGACTCGATATTTCTGTAGGTCGACATTTTCAACTTGATATTCTGTCTGCACACCCTCTCAAACAGGTTCATAAAGGTGCAATGCCTAATAAAATGCACCAATTACATACATATCTGGCATTATAATGTAACAACAGACTTCGAATGTTCTTCTGTAGGCAGAAGGAAGCTGCAAAATAGCAAGATTAGTTGAAGAGCGTAATATCTGCTACAGTGCATGCTTCTTGCAGCCAAGTTCGACCCAGAGTCCAATACAGGTCTAGGGAGTCAAAAACATGTCCAAGATTAGGAGAAACCTAGATATTAAGGCCGGCACAGGTTAAATAAAGGAAAGAAAAGGCCGTAATCCCACCAGCTATCAATAAGACAGGGAGAGCAAGGTACCTATCTTCCAATGAATACAAACACAAAAGGTAGTCGGAGGTAATATGGTGTTGCTATTTGAGGGATCGGAGAAGAGTCTTAATTCTTTTAAATGATTGATAGCCAACTGACATACAGGCCTACTGGGTAGTGACAACCCTCATGTTATTAGGATGAGGGAAAAGGAAGTATTGGGAACACAATTGGTGTGGTCAACCATGGCTCATTTATGAACAATAGATCTAAAGCATGGTGTAGGATAAGGTCACAAATAACATAAATGTTCTTCAGGGCTTTCTTTGTTCCGTCAACAGAAGTGAGATATTTGAGAGATGGCACAGAGTGGAGAGCTGCTCAAGAGCTCATGGCAACCTTTATTGGGGACTAGGTAGAAAACATTTCTTTCCTTAACAGGCTTAAAAGAAAAAGATACTTACATTCAGCAATGCTTTGTCTGATAAAAACTCAATCTAAGTACAGATACTCACCTTTACAATAGATACCCAATCAATACTTCTCAAGAGAGGGGTCTCAGGAGTGGATACACCGCAAAGAGTGCAGCAGGTTGGAGCAGCCAAAATGACCCTCTCAGCAGGCTCGACTATCTAGGCAGTTGTGCTAGTTGAATGTATGCATGAAGAACAAGCTACTTACCTTCGGTAACACCATATCTGGTGGAGACTATCTACCCGCATATTCTTTACCTTAGATTATTCCCTAGACATCAGATTGGATCTGTAACTTTCAAGCAGTACAGTTGTTCGGATCTATGTGGGCCGCGCCGGAAGTGATGTGCACAGTGCATATATAGGCACCACCCCAGCGCGCTGACGTCAGTTCTTTTCGTGACTTTCTAGGCCAGTAGCGCAGTTATGAGAAACACTGACAGACTGGTATGCATGTTTAAGGCCATTAGAAGGGTGACCTTTACACTGTAATCAGTTACCAGAGCAGGGAGGATGGGAGGGTCGGTAAGGAATCTGCGGCTAAATAGAGTCTCTACCACATAAAGTATTAACGAACGAAAGTAACTGGTTCATCTGACAGAGACTTCTAGCCACAGATTCCTTACCTTAAAATAGATACCCAAGCAATACCCCCTGGAGATGGGTCTGTGAAGTGGATTTTAGACCAGAAAGTCCTGCAGGACTGAATGGGCAAAATGCCTCACTAGATAGACTTGACCATACAGGCAGTAGTGCTTAATAAACGTGTGCATATCTGCCTGACAGATGTCTAGAACAAGGACTCCACGAGCTAACGCAGTGGTCGCAGCCTTGGCTCTGGTGGAATGAGCACGCAAACACTCAGGGGGTTGCTTTTTGGCCAATGTGTAGCAGATCTTTATGCAGAGCACTATCCATAGTGAGATGGTCCGTTTCTGCACGACCTTCCTCGTCTGAGTCTCAACATACCCTATGAAGAGAAAAGTGAATTTGACACCCTGAAGTCTTTGTTGTGGTAGCGGGTCGGCAGGGAGCACCTGTACTGTGCTTCTGCAAACAAGCATAGGCAACCGCTGGGGGGCCCGCAACATACCCAGTAGTGCCCCCGCAGTTGGAACGCATGCCTGCTGAATTGAAAACACTTTATCCCTGTTGGTGCGCTGCCCCCCAGGGAGGGGCACCCAGACACTTACACCATCTTGCTGATGATGCACGAGAGGAGTTAGTGCAGCAGGCCAAGTGGGTGCTTCAATGGGAGATTAGATCGCGGTCCCAAAATAAACTGCATAGCATTTAGACCTGCGCAGCTCCAGAGAACAAGGTGAGCCAGAGAGCAGGCTCCCTTGGTGGCTCGCCTGTATGAGAAGTGGTGGGGGCTCCTTATGTGGCATTGGTGCTTCCCCGCTGGCGAGTGACTGGGAACCTGCCCCTGATGGGATCCCCTGGTTGATCGAGCCACAGATACGCCCTCTGCTTGGAGCTAGTGGGGCTCCTAGCACTCCTACTAAGTGACTTTCTACTGACTACCAGGAAGTCAACCACCTGGGGGGAAGCCACCTTGCTGCCGCTATGCCCTGGTATGGCCATGCCTCTTATGGACCCTGCTTGAGCTATAAGATGGATCGGCTGGGGGATTACCAGGGGGGCCCGGGTGGTGGCACGTGCCATTGTCCCTGTCCGTGACTGAGGCACCGTGGAGGCCTGAAAAACATGGGTGCGCCCCAGGCCACTGGATGCCCCCTCCCCGAGTGTGCATCAGTGCTGGTTGAGGTGGAAACTCCATTGCGGGAATCGGGACAGCACGGAATGACCCTTGTGCGAATGTACGGGTGGACTGGGGCTGGGCAAAGCCCCTCATAGAGGAGTGGGACTGGCCCACTTGATGACCGCTGCGGCTGTAGAGGATGGCTGCCCAGAGCTGAGGGATCTGCTGGAGTGGTGGTCGTTACTTTGTGCTCCCAGGGGCTTAGATGTTGAGAGATACCAACGTTACATGTAACGTTGAGAGTTGGAAACCCTTCCCATTGATGCAACATGGGCAAGGACAAGGCAGCTGGCTCAAATCCAGCAAACACCATAACCCAATACACTGCCACATGACACCCCACGCAAAGAATAACGTGGCAAGATAGGGACTGCATCCTCCGGATGCCCCACGAGCGACCGGTTCCCCTTTTCAGCAAACAGCAAGATTACCATTGATCCGGACTACACTAAATAGTTGCAGGAGCAACACAAGTCCTTTCTTGGCATCAAGCAGAAACTGAGGGCATCCCAACTTCAGAACATGTTATTGTACCCGGCAAAATTGACAGTCCCAGCGCAAGGGAAGGCGCATTTATTTGACAGTCTGGAGGATGTGAGGGAATGGTTTGAGATCCATGGGGAGGCGATACCATCAAATTCTGGACATGGCCAAAAATGAACCTGGCGCACCTGCACCAAGAAAGGGGCTCGCCATCGCAGTCTGGCTGGGGACGATCCCTACGCCACCCCACTGGAGGACCGGAAGTTCACAGTTCGCAAAGATGGCACCATGCAGCTCAGCACAGTGGAGACACAGGGGATGGTGCAGGATGTCGACATGCTAACAGCAGTTAACAGGACCAGAAACAGAGGCCTTCAGCAACACGCAGGACTTTGCGCTGGATATTCTGATTGCCCAGGAGATGGGGAGTGGTGTTGTCTGAGTGGAGAAGGATTCGCTGCTTGTCCTTCTGTGTTGTGCTTATGTGCTAGGTGAGCGGCTGGGGGGATGGGAACGGTGGTTGATGAGCAATGGTGTGGAGAGTGTATGCATAGTGTGCTTCTGGGTTGCCAGGCATTGATATGCTGTTCTCAGGAGCCAGATAGCCTGTGCTTTAGATTTACGTAGCGCACAGTTGACTGTAGGGGCACCATGATCATGGATACCTGGATGCGATACAGTCTCACTTGAGGGAGAATGACTGGCCGGGAAGCTGACTGGTGGACTGGTTGGGATGCTGTGCACATCATGGAAATGGGGTGGGCATATATAGGCGTACGGTTGAACTATGTTTGTCCGTGGGTGGAAGGGGAGGGTTGTGTTGTGCATTGCACATTTTTGTTATGCAGTTTGCAGCAGTCAGAGGGTACTAACACATGGCAGGGAACTGGGAAGCTGCCACTAGACATCACAAATTTTGATGGGGTTTGAACTTAGAGTCATAACGTGGAACGTCAGAGGGTTAGGGACATACACTAAGCACTATAGGGTACTCACTTTTTAAAAACTGCATAAAATGTCCATAGCCTGCTTGCGGGCAGCCCATTTAGATGACACAGGTGCTACACATCTCACAAAGAAATGGCGAGGGCAGTTATTCCCTTCTTCCTACTGGACATACACTAGGGGCACTCTAATCTGGGTTGGCCAGGGATCCCGTTTTCCCTCGTGTATAAGTAGGCTGCTGTTGGTGGTAGATTTGTATTGCTGCAGGGGACCTTGGGCGGCCATGACCTGATCATACTGAACACCTAAGCCCCGAACAATGATGAACTCACATATTTTCAAAATAAACAAGAACTGTTAACACATGGCATAGCCACTCCACTCTTGTGGCTGGGCAACTTTGACTGCATACTAGACGCTGATCTGGACAAGTCACCTCCTAGGTTGGACCCGAAACCTTTAATGACAGCCTCACTTCTAGGAGTAATGCGCAACATGGGTGTAGATGATATCTGGCCCTTGAGTCACCCAGCGCAGAGGGTATACACCTGTTATTCTGCCACGCATAATATGTACAGTAGACTGGACAGGATACTGGTGGGGGGATTCCCATGGATGGAAGACATTGAGGTGACTCACTTGGTGCTCTTCCTGTTGGATCACTCCCCTGTTAGCTGTACTGTGCGGTGGGGAGAATGTATACGGGAGGCTTGCTCCTGGAGGATGTCAGCTGACATCCTGGAGTATCCAGTTGGAAGAGAGGCGTTCTCGCAGACGTTGTCGGATTATGTGACAATTAGGGGACTGCATCCAGCAGGGTCATTGAATGGGAGGCTCTAAAAGCAGTGTTGAGAGGCACTTGAATGGAATTAACCTATGGGGTAAGTAGGCCGCTTCAACAAGAGCTCAGTAGAGAGGAGGTGGAACTGGCCACGCTGCAGGCTGCGGAGCAAACGCACTGGACACCCGTTGTAATGAGCAGACATTTGGGACCAGCTGGAAAATATAGGCCCCAGCAATACAGGCAGAGGCTGCATAGAGTGGGGGATAAGTCAGGTCAGCTGCTAGCTTGGATACTCCGTAGGGAGCACCCGTCCCCGCAGACCACACACCCGATATCGCTAGATGGTACCAGGGTTGCCACCAGGGCTGGGATAGTGGGCGCCTTTTAGCAGCATTTACAGCACGTGTATGCACCGGATCCTGCCATAATGCCGGCTCGCTATGTCCCGTTCCTGGAGGTTCTGGGCCTCCCGATTGGCCTCCAGGAACTGCGCATGGCTTGAGTATGCTGCCACAGGCTTTCTGCCCGAATTCTATCAGGCGTACTTGGCGACGATCATGCAGGGACTTCAGAAAGTCTTCCTGGAGGCATGTGAGAGAGGTGTGCTGCCCCCGTCCATGTGGGAAGGAGAGATCTGTATGTTCCTCAAACCGGGTGGTGTTTAGTCCTAGCCTGCCGCTTATTGATCGCTCACTATCATTAATGCAGATATGAAAATACTATGCAAGTTACTCGTCAACCGCCTGGCGCTGCACATATCCCAGCTGGTACATGAACACCAGTGTGGGTTCATCCCTGGCCGAAACACCAGCATGAACCTCAGACGCCTCACCCATCCATATCTTACATGAAGTGGCGCACCGGGATGAGGAGATGGTACTGGTCTGCATTGACTTAGAAAACCCCTTCGACCCAGTGGACTGGGGCTACCTACTTGAAGCGCTGAGAACAATGGGCTTTGGCCGACTTTAACGGGGATGGGTCCGATTGCGCTACACTGATCCTAGCGCCATAGTGTGCGTGGGTTGCAGTCACTCTGAGGCAAGACACTGGAGCATGGGGCATGGCAAGGCTGTCCCCTCCCTCTGCTCTTGTTTGGGCAATAGAACCCTTGTTGATTTGGGCACGTTGAAGATTGTGGGACTGGTGTATACGCCTGGGGGACGCTTATATGATTTCACTCTATGTGGATGACGCACTTTTCTACTTCACTGCACGACGTGTGGTGCTGCCCATACTGTTACAACTCTTAGTTGAGTTTGGGGACTTGTCTGGTCTTAGTCTCAATCGTAATAAATACCTGTTCTTTACCCTGGCTTCATTGGTCACTACACCATTGAATTGCCTCCCGAATCTTGGGCTGTGCTGGGAACTGGCACAATTCCGATATTTGGGTATACAGGTGGCCCACACATAGTCTCATCAGTTATGTCTCAATATGGATAAGGTCCTTGACTCCCTATGGAAGTCGGTGGCCTTCTCGAACACACTCCCATTATCACTGATGAGGAGGCTGGCTGTGTCCGAAATAGTGGTGTTGCCGCAATAACTGTATACATTACAGAACTTGCTTTGTCCCATACCCAAGAAGGCCTTTAAGCAGCTGAACTCTGTCCTGATATCATTATTGTGGGCTGGCCGCCACAGCAGGGTGTCTTTGACCATATTAACCCGGCGGTACAAGAAAGAGGGCCTGGAGGTTCCCAGACTTGACCTGTACTATTATGCCGCACATTTACAGCATGCGGCTAGATGGCTTGACAAGTGGGACAACTAAGAGAGGTGTCTGCTGGCAGGATCAGTGACTGTAGACCCCCTCCCTGTGGCGCTAATGGAGGGGGCGGGAGTCGCAAGTGATTTGCCCTATATTGTTCGACAGATAGCATACATATCACAACGCTAAGTAGAAGCACTCCTGAGGCGCACTCCCTTTCACCAAGAACTCCCTGTCTGGATCCTGGTGCTGGTTTGGCAAATGATGGCCAATATGTCCTTTTGGGCTTGTAGGGATGGTGGCTGTGCTCTGTTGGGAGACCTGTACCCTGGCAAGTTTGTTATCTCCTTAGAACAATCCTCGAGGACTTTACATTAGACTCTGGCCAATTTCTCCATCATTCTGGACTGACCAAGGTGGCCACGCTGACCTGGCCCACATTCCCCACATCACCCCAGTCCACACGCACGCTTGATATCTTACTGTCCTGTGGCACAGATTGACAGTTCATCACACATCTGTGCAGGGCGATGAGGGAGGACGTGGTGGTCCCACCGCCTAGGGAGCGAGCCACGTGGGATATGGATCCGAGTCTCCCTTAGAGGACAGAGCATGGACTGAAATTTGCGAACTCACACATACAGTGTCTTGCAACGCCTGCTTTAGCTGATGCACTATAACTTCCTCCACAGGACTTACATGACTCCCAAGGGTCTTCACTGCATATCCCCCACCCAGACAGTTGCCCGTGCTACGATGCCGGCGGGGCGGACTTCTTGCATCTGGCATGGTGATACCGGATGGTGCAGGACTTCTGGGCACAGGTATTGACGGACCTACTGATGACCACACAATTACAAATTGACTGTACACCACTACACTGCTTGGTGGGCTATGTTAAGAGGCCGAAAGGTCGCAAGATGACCTACAAATTCCTGCAACTGGTGCTGGTCCTGGCAAAGAGTACGGTTGCCGTCACTTGGATGGGTCAGTGTGCCACCACTGTCGAACAGTGCTACAGGGACGTACAGGAATTTGGCACTGGTTGAGTAGGTGTACATGAAGTTGAGTTGTCATGATGAAAAATTGGAGGAAGATCTCCAGGTGTGGAGGGATGTGTGTGATACATTTTTAGACCTGAGTACAGACACGGACTCAGCCTATAGTGATGATATGGGTACGAGTGTGGATGAGGGTACGAATCTAGAAAAGGGGCAGCTTAACTGTTGTGTTGTTAGGGTCGTTAGGCGGCAAGAATGGTGTATAGCCTGACAGAGTCTTGACTGCCACCATAGGGAGCTGCAGGTCCAAGACCTCCACAGCCCTACACACCACCATAGCAAATGATGCCCCCTCCTCCGTAGCCAGGTTAGGGGGAGACAGCATGCCAGAATCTCAGGAGGTGTCCAGGACACTGGCGTCACCCAGTTCCTCATACCAGTCCATGTCCTAGGGTTGCAGGATTTCTAAGGGGTCCTGCTCCCCTCCCAATCCTCCTCATCCATCCCTAACCCTTCAGAATAGGGCAGGTTAAATGGCATGGAGCCATCTGGCACTGTGTTGTCGGGAATGAGGATTGGGAAGGCGCTACAGGTGGGTGCCAGCAACGCCGAGGACCTAAGCTGCGGACGAGGGGCCGGGGAAGGTCGCTGCGAGGTGCGACTGGTCCAATAGGAGGCTGTGGTGCCAGGGCCAAAACCAAAGGCGCAGAACACACGGAAACTTCATCATCTGAGCCTGTGGGGTCAGGAGGCATGCAGGGGCATGGTCAAGCTGCCCAAATATGGGGCACATGGCATCATAGAACTACTTCAGTTGGTCAGGGGTTGCTCCTGGACCCGGAAGGGGAGAAAATCGCAACCCCGACCCAGGCACTCACTCCACGGAGTGGTGCCTCGAGTGCCGAGGTTCCTCCATCTCGTCATGCGACGGACGTGGCGAAGTCGAAGCATGCTTCAACAGCTTGCATTTCCTGTGACGCCTCTTACCTGATGACTTGGAAGAGGAGGACTTCCATTCTCCGGAGCGGTAGTCAGACCTTCCTCTTGACCAAGACCGGGATCAAGATCGACAGGGAGACCTCCGAGGCACCGAACGACGGGCCTGGATTAGCTTTAGGGACTGCTACCTCAAAGCTTTCGCCACGTGGCCCGGGAATTGGAGTCAGGGTCGCGCTCCAGGCACCAGAGACACACTAAGTGGTGGTCAGTGACGAACATGGCCTGGTGACAGGCGCTGCACGGCTTGAACCCCGAGGTCTTCTTGCTAGACATCACTAGCACACTAAGAGGAGTCGACAACAGTCGAAAAAAGTCTGACAAAAAATGATGGAGGGTAAGCTCTTGTCATGTAGCTCCTATAAAAATATACAGGATCTGCGTGTTTAGACAACATACACTGTAGGATTGGTGTCAGACTGATTCCGGACACCCCCACCGGGTGTGTTGGCTTCTTGTACCAACTAGCTCACAGTGCCACTAGGATCTCCTTTTACCAAGGAGAGAATAGTTCTTGGCAACCATCAAACATGACAACCCTGATCCCTCAGGACCATGGAAACAATATACTACTTTTCGCTCAGTCACTTGTGCTTACTTAGTCTGTCTCAGAGAGATACACAGAATAAACAGGCTGGGCATTTTCAATAAGAGTTTATTGACCAGTTGTTACTCTGGTGTAGAATAGATGAGCTGCAACAACCATTGGAGAGTATAAAATATAAATGATTAGCAGTATTATAAAGGTAAACGGATGGTATAGCTCTACCATCTTACAATAGTCATGAATACACACGAGTATATAAAACACATGATAAAAAGATGAGTACTCCTACGATGCCTCCCTAACTAGATATACCTAAGTGTACCTAGCATGTATGTAGGTGTTAAGCCAAGAATCCCTCTAGGATTTAGTCAACCCCATTACCTGAAGTGAGAGATTGTGGGACCCGTCCTGGTCTCGAGTTGGACACCCCGCGAGGGATGTTAGACCACTGCGAGCTGGAGTGTCTGCATGCAGGAATCTCAGCGTCTCTGGTCAGTGTGTTGGCCGGGAAGTCTCGGTCTCCTCTCCCTTATCTTAGCAAGATGTGATGTATATATACCCATAGGACTCCCCAAGGGTCCTACCTCGCTGTATTACTGTGTCGGCCTAAGGATGATGTTGGGCATGAACTTTATACTTAGATATTATACAGGAGATGGTTACCCTGCTGAGCTTCCAAGAATCCTCATGCATAATGTATGAGGTCTCAAACAAGGGAAAACCCGCGTTCTGAATGCAGTGTTGTATCTAGGTAAAAGGTCAGTCCCTGTAAACCGTGACAAGTGTAATGTAGGGAAGAATATAGGTGACGGGTAATGAAGTTACCAGGGCCTATATTATGGTACCTATATGGAATATACCACCCACTCCTCTTCCGAATGGACGACATAGTTACATTCTAAACGTACTACTAGGCTGACTAGATACTGGTATGCAAATATTTAAAACATTCGTTTTTGTTGTGCTCAAAACAATGTTTAAAAAGTTCTAAAAAAATTCTTTAAAATCTAAGAAGGAAATTGTCATTCAAGCCATAGCCCTAAAGTGTCCTTAGATATAGTTCGAACTACTATAAGCATGTGAAAGCCATGCATGCTCAAAATAATGTCAATTTTGTTATGGAGTTCCAATTTTCAGTTTGCTTCTCAAAATAGAGGTCGAATTTCTCCCAGCAGACGACAGGCCAAATGAGTCAAATGTGTCCTCGCTGGTAGATGCAACATTCTCGTTGCCTGCCTCCGCAGACGACGGTCCCTGTAACACCTCGCAGATTATGTCAATTGAGCACAGATGATCTTTCGTACTGTCCACAACAGATTCTGAAACAGCCTGTGCGCCGTCCAAGGCCTGGGTGTCAGAGGAGGAGCCGATGTCCATACCAACAGGAGCTGATAGTACCTGTGGTGGCTCTAGGAATGCCGCCATCAACATCGGAATATGCTAGGGACATTGCAGAACATGGGCCGTTATCGGGTCCAGTAAAGCATCAACGTCCAGTTGCGTACATGATGGGAGTGTCAGACAGAGATCCAACATGCATTCTTCTCCGCAAAACAGGCATCGGAGGACAGATAAGATGCAGTCCCTCCAGACTGGTCTAAATGACAAGAACCAAGATGCACTTAGTTCTCTTAGGCGAGGTGTGCCTAGATGTTGTACCATGCGATCACAGTATTTTCGCTCCAGGAGTACTGTTTCCATCTCCTTGGTGACTGGGACGTCCATTGCATAGCAGAAAAATTACAATCAGGATACCTGCTATTAGAAACAGGATCAGCGGCAGCCCTCCAAATATGCTTCCAAATACAGAGTGTATGAAGTTTGGTATAACTCCAAGGACCGTCTGAAAGGTGCTTAATAGTCCAGAACCTATGGTCTTAAATAGGTGGACGATGCCTGTTGTATCAGACATGTTAAAGATTCGATTTACCATTTCTGCGAAATGGAAGGGGCAGTTGGTACGTATGAGTGCCTGTATCTCTGCCGAAGACCTTGCCACTTGAAGATCAAAAGTCTCTCGAGCGGAGGTTAAGGGCACAGATTTCTGTATAAGCATGGCTTTCATTCTGCTCAAAGCATCAAACCGTATTAATGAAACATTTAGCGAAGGCCATAACGGCGCCTCCCTGACTGTATGTGTTGGTGGAAACAATACTTGCATACAGCATGGAGCTCACGGTTACCAGATATGCTATACCAGGAAGCATCCCACAGCAACCTTGATCGTTCAGCATCAAGTAACTCCCATTCGAAAGTAGCCTGAACACTGGAGTGATCACAGCAGCTGGGGCACCACTTAAGTGACAGGATAAGTTCGCTACCGAACCGTTACAGGCCCCATGAAGCATTATATACTGGCATATGAGTGAACCACTTAAAGTATTCTCGCAGTTTGTACCGCTTAGAAACACTTCTTTTCCCCACTCCGGCATCGAAATCTGTACGGTAATTCCCAAGATTCTTTGATGAATTCCCTACCCATTTTTTCATATATGCCTGCCTGCATTTGTTCAAGGCAATATTGGAATTGAAAAGTAGTGACCAGTAGAGTTATGTGGCCATGGATTAGCCATTCTGTGGACGGTGACTCTGCCACTGTAAATGCTTATCTGTCCAGTTTTTCAATACGCAGCATTGTATACTTTGCTCCCCTCTGTGCCATTTCTATCTGTTTTTCTGTCAGATTGTACGAAGAAAACAGAGACGTGCTGTTTATGAAACACCAAGGCACATAGCCTGCGCGCAAAGATTGCAGCGTACAGCTTAACAACATAATAGAACGTAATTGTGATTTCCCGTGTTGTAATATGGACAAATCCTGTTCTAGTACATCAATAGCAGAAGATACAATGCTGCCCAGTGAATATATCCTGGATGGTAGTATTGTTAAACCATTGTCGACTACTGCTAGAACTTTCTCTAGGTTTATACGATCTATTTCTCTTAATCTTTCCGCTGGCTCTTGTTGTGAAGCATAATAGACGTTTTTGACGTGGCTTCCTAGGACCTAATAAAAAATTCTGTAGGTCCACATCCTCTGTAAGTAAGGATAAGTGTTGTTTCACCTGTGTACGTGTTAAGGTCTTTAGCCAATAGAGGCATAACTTCCCAAAACTGTATGATGTCACTACCCCTGGGTGTTGTCTCTGTACATAGCGTGGATCTGGACTGTTGATACTAAACCCTTTGGTTTTACCCATCAATCTTTTCTGACAGCTATTGGTGTCTGTGGGCCAAATCAGCCATCTCTTCCAATCGGGGTCTGATCTATTGTAATATGCATGAGCTCATCTAGCGTAATCCCCTCCTGTGATGTTATG
The DNA here is from genome assembly GCA_963921515.1 of Calotriton arnoldi. NCBI lineage: Eukaryota > Metazoa > Chordata > Amphibia > Caudata > Salamandridae > Calotriton > Calotriton arnoldi. The sequence goes on along the minus strand of CAWUFW010004862.1, from coordinate 1,134,319 downwards.
TTACCCTCAGTGTGTGATGGTGTGGGCATCCGAGGTGTATTTAAATCTTTGTTTTTGGCAAGTCCAAGTACTGTTCTTGTTCCTTCAACTGCCAGGACAGGTACAGGATTTCTGCATGATGGCCCAAATTCTTTTTTGTCCGCTATTTTCTCTCTGACCAGATCCCCAACTTTAGGGATCCAGACAGGTCTTGCCATGACAGACTTGACTTTCCCAGTGGGGTTCCTTTTCACCTGGACATTACTCTGTAGTGCCCTGGATTCATTCAGGTCCTGTAAAACAGCCAAACGTTTATGGATGTCAAAAGGTTTTTTATCCGCCACTGTGCCTTCACAATCAAGATCAGGTACCCACATTCTCGTCCCAAATAGGACCTAAGGAGTGACACCCCCTAGAGAACTTCTTGGCTGATTATTCAATGCCCTTTGAACTCCATACAGATGTTTTACCCAACTTCCATCCGAGCCTAATACTCTAGCTGTTAAAGACTGCTCTAAGTCCCGGTTTTTCCTCTCCACAACCGAATTTCCCTCGGGATGGTACGGAGAGGAGTACCGCAATGCTACACCCAAACCTCCCATGGCTTCCTTGTAAGCCCGAGAGTTAAACCGGGGCCACAGTCAGAATGTAATGTGCCAATTGCGTATGTCCCTATGAAGACTCGCAAATCTTTTATAACAGTTCGAGCGTCAGCCGAGTGCTGGGGCCACACCCATAGGAACCTAGAGCAGGAATCAACTGCAACCATGATATACTTGTAAGCTCCATCACTTTGTAAGGGGCCGCAGTGGTCCAAATAAACACACACGAGTGGTTTGTCTGATATTAGTAACCGTGTCTGTGCTGGACGTGTTACGGTGGAACCTTTCATCTGCTGGCAGATGTCGCATTTCAAGACATAGTCCTTAGTCTGCTTTCTTAGTCCTGGCCACCAATAGCGTTGTTTCAGTAGAGAAGCAGTCGCTGTAACTCCTGCATGTGCAGAGCCTGTACCCCAGTAGCGGCCCGTGGAGGGAGTGGTGCGGGGTGGCGGGGCGGGGGAGGGGCAGGGTGGGGGGTAGTAAACACCGGAATATGGATGGACGGAGGTAAGTAAACAATTAAATAAATAAAACGAATTTTGTTGCGCGCGCTGCATCGCATTATCGGACAATATTTCGCAGGTGGTTCATCTTCTGTGTAGAAATGAAATGTCTTTGTTCTTGCATTTGCTGCTGGGAATGTAACTCACGGATAAAATGCCTCAATCACGAAACCTACTATGCCACCCCTAGGTGTTAAGCCATGCGCAAGCAGTTTCAGGGTGACCGCATTTCTAACATTTTCTGCAATGTGAATTGCATCTGCATTTTCCTCATCTGCTGAGAGATTTTGATTTTGCACAACTCTATCCCCTTCCTCAGTCATTGTTTTTAAAAAGGAAGGAAGAACTTTACAAGGAAACTAAGATAAGGTGTTTTGCACAATTTTTAGGAAATCTGTGTCCTTCAAGCTTGATTAACCAACAGCCAATAAATAAGATGTTTCGCCTACTCAGCTGTGGCGGAGTTTTACCCACACACTTCAGACGTCTCTGGTGTTTTGTGAATGGGGATTTCTGAGAAATAGCACAACTGAACTACTCAGATTCTACTGTTAAATAAGTACCCAACCAACGTTGGCGGAGGATAAGCTCTTGTCATGTAGCTCCTATAAAAATATACAGGATCTGCGCGTTTGGACAACATAGGATTGGTGTCAGGCTGATTCCGGACACCCCCACCGGGTATGTTGGCTTCTTGTACCAACTAGCTCACAGTGCCACTAGAATCTCCTTTTACCAAGGACAGAATAGTTCTTGGCAACTATCGAACATGACAACCCTGATCCCTAAGGACCGTGGAAAGAATATACTACTTTTCGCTCAGTCACTTTTGCTTACTTAGTCTGTCTCAGAGAGATACTCAGAATAAACAGGCTGGGCGTTTTCAATAAGAATTTATTGAACAGTTGTTATTCTGGTGTAAAATAGATGAGCTGCAACAACCGTTAGACAGTATAAGATATAAGTGATTAGCAGTACTATAAAGGTAAATGGATGGTATAGCTCTACCATCTTACAATAGTCATGAATACACACGGGTATATAAAACACATGATAAAAAGATTTATACTCCTACGATGCCTCCCTAACTAGATGTACCTAAGTGTACCTAGCATGTTTGTAGGTGTTAAGCCAAGAATCCCTCTAGGATTTAGTCAACCCTATTACCTGAAATGAGAGATTGTGGGACCCCGTCCTGGTCTCGAGTTGGACACCCCGCGAAGGATGTTAGACCACTGCGAGCTGGAGTGTCTGCATGCAGGAACCTCAGCGTCTCTGGTCAGTGTGTCGGCCGGGAAGTCTCGGTCTCCTCTCCCTTATCTTAGCAAGATGTGATGTATATATACCCATAGGTCTCCCCAGGGGTCCTACCTCGCTGTATTACTGTGTCGGCCTAAGGATGACGTTGGGCATGAACTTTATACATAGCTATTATACAGGAGATGGTTACCCTGCTGTGCTTCCAAGAATCCTCATGCATAATGTATGAGGTCTCAAACAAGGGAAAATCCGCGTTCTGAATGCAGTGTCGTATCTAGGTAAAAGGTCAGTCCCTGTAAACTGTGACAAGTGTAATGTAGGGAAGAATATAGGTGAAGGTTAATGAAGTTACCAGGGCCTATATTATGGTACCTATAGGGAATATAACACTCTCTTCGACGGATGTGCGCAGAAAGAAAAGAACTGACGTCAGCGCGCCGGAGTGGCGGTTATATTGATGAGGCGGACGTCATGTCGACGAACACGACGTCAACGATGTCACGTGGAGTCAACCGATGCCACCTACCGGGACGCAGCGGTACTGCTACGAAAAATCTTCTGGATCCAGCCTGACACCTGGAAGTTCCAAGGGAAGGAATCTGCGGCTAGATGTGTCTATCAGATCAGCAGAGCACTTGGAAAGAACAGATCTGTGCCAGAAAAGGAGCATGTCCCAGATCCATAGACTGAATGAGACAGTGAGTTGGGGAAAGTGGGAGCAGGACCCGAAACACCTGCTCAGCTGTGCAGGATGAGCATAGCAGGACAACTCCATTGAAAATATATTCCCCAGGTAGTGGCCAAATGTGATTTAGCAGCAGGTCTTGAAAGAGCAACCCTTCCCCTTGCTCTATAGCAGAGACCCGGGCATAATTGTGGCAAAAGTGACATCTTGTGGCGTGCACAACAGACCTGGTAGGCCTCTGAAAAGGAGCAGAAACAAGAGCTCACTCATGGCAGATGAGCTGAGCCACTTCACAAAGGTGCCACAACTGCAAACGAGATCCACACATGCCACTGGAAGCTCCAAGCCAGGATATTCTGAATTGAGAACATTAGCTACTCTATCAGTGTAGATCTTAAAACTAATGTCTGACAAACTGGTGGGTCCAGGGGGAACAAATGAGAGGTGATCGAAATAGTAACTGAAGGGGGTCATAGCCTGGCTGGAGTGGAGAGCCTCATAGAGCAACCAAGAAGTGGCAATGAAAACCCCTTTACTCTACTTTCACAGCACAATGGGAAATAAAAGCAAGTACACCTTCTTGTAAGGGAACCCCGGGTCAATAGTATCCTCCTAATCAAGAGATGGCAGGCAGCGGGAGTCACAGAAAAGCCTCTATACAAAACTTGCTGGTAAGCAAAGGAAACAAGGGAGACAAGCAAGAAGGAGCTACTACTTCCACTAGATCCTCTCAGAGAGAGATTCAGAACCAGCACCCGGAGCCTCTATCACAAAGGAATATCTGCAACAATTCCTCAAAGAAGCTAAAAATGAGGTGGGCACACTTAGAAGTGATTTTAAAGAGTACTTAAAGGACTTGTAACCGGGCATTACTGGATTAGGCACCATAGGCAATGTTTGGGAGCCAAATATGGATGAGGATATGGACATTATATGGGCAATAGAATCTTGCCCTTAGAGGAACAATGTACTAAACTAGCTCTTAAGCAGAAGATCTTGAAAATAGATTAAGACATACATTAGAATAAGGGGGCTGCCATAGGGAGCAGGTGGTTCAAATATTTATTCATATGTGCAAAAAATATGTTATCACATTCAGATGAATCTCCAATATGCCTTGATAAGACTCACAAAATCAACACTGGAAACTAGTGAGAGACCACTTTTTCAATGAAAAGGAGAACATAATGACCCTTTTTAGTTCCTCATTATCTTCTTCAAGGGACATAAGTTACATTTTATAATGACCTGGCAGCACTTTCCAACACAAAACAGTAATGAAACAGATCACAGATTACCTGTGGAAGAACAATGCATCATATCTATGTCAAATCAGCACAGAAATTCACACCTATTTTGGATCTCTCAGAAGACTCTAAAGAGGGGGGCGAAACCCACATCACAGCACCCAACAAAAACACACTCTTGTTGCCAATGAAGAGCAGTGAAAAGAGGTCTGAAAAATATCTCTCTGTCACCTTGAGAGGTGGAGAAAGCCAGACAAAAGTACACAGAGAAATGGAGAAACTGTGTGATACTGGTTCAGAGGACAATTGTGGGGTGCAGTCATAAATGATAGACCGCAAGTCCGAATCTGGCCCATAAGAGAAGCAAGTACCACCAGAGGGCCTCAATGGACTTGGGAGAGTGGGGTAACCCACTGGGCTAGACATTTAATGAAACATGACCAACATCAACCAAGAGAAGGTTTAGGAGACTCAAATTGCATGTGTTGCTCTATTATTGCCAGTGTCCATAAGAGTCTGCAAACAAGGGAAGAACAGTGTCTTTTAGGCTACTGGATGTAGGATTAATAATGTACTATTGTGTGCTAATTACTGAATGCAGCCCTTGCTGCGAGGGTGCCCAGGAGGATTTTCACAAAGCTGGGGTCATTTGAATGCAAGGAGCAGCACCTTCACAGGTCCACTCTGTCGTCTAGACTGGTATCCACATTTTGTTTTACCAAAAAATGAAACGTTATCTCTTCGATGTTTTTAATTCTGGAAATGTATCTGTAGCATAGATTTTCATATACATTGCCACGCTCATAGCACCATAGTAAACGAAAGACCAGAATGATATCTCCAGCAATATCTTACGAATATACTCCTAAGTAGCCATGTTTTAAAAAGAAAAAGTTTACGGTACCTTGGCACGATGCAAGTCCACCCCGTACATTTGAAGCTTCTTGGCATGTTCAGCATATTGTATGTCTGACTGAGCTGGAGTCAGACCCCTACAAGTAAAACAAAGGTCATTTAAAACAAGGGTAAAATTAAATGCAATAACACGAAGATGTTCTGTAGTGCCGCACAAAAATCTCATTTTGTTTTAGATGGTGATGACATTGTACAGGCAGCAACAAGAACAGCTTGAACACTTAGGGCCAGATTCATGAAGGGCCTCCGCCCTTGTGGCGGGACCTCCATACTGCCTTTATCCATTGTAGAGGTCCTGCCACGCCTGCGGCCCCCCTCGTGGCGTGACCTCCATACTGCAATTACCCATTGCAGAGGTCCCGCCATGACTGCAGGCCCCCTCGTGGCGGGACCTCCATACTGCCTTTATCCATTGCAGAGGTCCTGCCACGACTGAGGCCCCCCTTGTGGCGTGACCTCCATACTGCAATTACCCATTGCAGAGGTCCCGCCATGACTGCGGGCCCCCTGTCACGAGTGCGGAGGCCCTTTGTGAATCGACCCTTTGAACTTTATTGGCTACCGGAATGAGGCACCCTCAAGTCATTAATAACCAGTGAGGGATTACTGGGGTCCCCATTTTCTGTGCAATGCACACTGTATAACTGAGATGGGAGTTTACAGAAAGAATAACGGTGTTGTGCTGTTTTTGGTGAGATTGTTCTCCTGGAGGAAGATTAATTTCATATTTTCATTCATCGGATTACTATTTTTTGACGTTTGGAACAAGTAAGGAGAATGTTAATGAGGCGAAAATTGATTTTAGGTACAGATGAAACTATTTGCTAATGGCGCTAGACTTATTTTTTGGAATCGTGGCTAATTTTAAGGCAATTAAATCTTAGTAAAATTGTGATGCCCTTCCAGAATCTAATATATGAAAATTGTAGGTAGGTGGTAAAAAGCTTGACATGGGAGTGCATTTTTTGCAAACTGATGAAATTCCTTTTGGGCCATTTCACAAACGTTTGCAAGAGTATGCAAACAAGTAGTCATGTAGCAGTATTATGTACTCTTACATGCTTCTGTGAATCGGCCCCAAACCTTTAATATGAGACAAATGGGAATATTCGGGCCAAATTTATATTTAATTAGTACAAATATCAAGAACTGTGCCCTCGTTGGAATTTTACTAATAGGAATTGTAAAATTTCGGTGCAGATTCACAAAGGCGTGTAAGAGTGCTGTAGTGCTCCATCTCGTACTCAGTAATGATTTAATGAATCGTCCCCTTCGCATTAATCTAAAAAAAAAACAAAGCTTGAATAGAGAGGAAAAGAAAGACTCGTCACAGTAGCTGGAATTCCACATTGCTCCACACACAGCCTTTCAATGGAGAACTAGGATTCCACAATTCTGTACGTATAGCAAACAGAAGCTGGGGCATCCAAGGATGCCATGTACTCGCACAGGAGTGACATTTTCAACATTTCCTGGGGATCAGGCTGCCGGAACTCAACAAAATGTATTCATTGGATAGTTTATTTGTAATGCAGATTCGAAATATGCTGTTTCAAAAGGATGAGAAACCCGTGTTTTAGTCTTTTATAAAATCATGATTTGTTTTTAGTGGCTAATGTCAATTATGTGAGTTTTCAAACCCTATATCCCCACCTATTGGTTTCCAAAGTGTTGCCTCAGGTTATCAATTCTGTCTCTCACTTCATATCTTCTACATTTTAAAATCCGAAAACAGGAGCACTTTGAAAGATAAAGTGTGACATTTTTTTAGGATGTTATTGTAATGCAGTAGATTTTTCAGTCGGCCAAGAAGCTATTTGCAGAGCGGTCCAATGCTTATAATTACCCGTTTTGTGCCCCAAACAATAAGGCTGAGTTTGCTGGCTTGGAAAGTCCTCTACTGTAAAGTATATTGAAGAGAGTTTGCAAGGCATTTAGCATGCTTTGTTCTCTGTAATCCCAGGGATCTGCTCCCATATTTTAGTGGTTTTCATTTTTATAAGAATGTTTTTTGAGTATGGTTGAGGGAAAGGTCTTGGTGAGGATGTAGGGTTGGTGATCCAGGATCTGCAGACCGCCAAGAGGGGGCTCTCTTTGGCTAATTTAGAGATGATCACAACAGTTAATTAATAATTCAATATACATTAAAAATGACTATTACCTGCCACCGAAGCCACTCTTATAGCTTTGGGGGACTGGAATAGTCCGAATTGCTACACTTGTAGGAGCGTGAATGGTAGTAGTTGTGTTGGAACTATCATTGGCAGCATAGCAGGGGCAATGTGTGGTGCAAGCTGCAGTGGCCTCCTGACAAGTGCCATGGCACTTATTGTTTTACAAATTAAGGACTGAAATCACCTAGCCATGTTTAAAAGTATCTCACCTGTCATTCTTCTCTTGTTATTCTTGTCTTCAGGACATGGGAAAACAAAGAAAAGACAGGCTTCTTTAAAACAGAGCCGACATTTGGTTGGCCTTCTCTTCCCACCTTTTGGAGATACACACTGGCTCAAATGAGCTAGCACTGGGTAGATTGAGGAAACCTACACACCATTCCTGGAAACACATCACAACAGACGGGAAGATCTGCTAGGCTGCTACTTCAGACTAGGCCTAATCGACGAGTCCTGCGTGAAGCCTTGCTTCTCTGATTGGAAGACTGACAAGAAGCTTGCACAAGGAAATGGTCTGCACCTGCTAGGTGGAGCTAACCTGATCCCCTGAAGACCTGAAAAAGGCCTAGCTGAATGGAGAATCTGTCTGAATGATGCCTTACTGGGCATGGTAATTGATAAGCCACCAGCTCCTTATGGGCCACTTGGTCAGGAGAAGCAAGTTAAGTCCTGCTTTAGGCGAGGTATGAAATTGCAAGGGTTCCTGTCTGTGACAAACAGGTACACCTATACCATTCTTAATCCTTCTTCTACTTAGAGGGTTATGGTAATACCCCCACCCTCAGTCAAAGAGAGACTGGGAGTCGGTATTCACTCCTTGCTGTAGATTGTGATAGAGATAGCTGGAGGTTGTACTGATTCTGAAATATTCTGAATCATCACTTTGGCTTGTAGCTTCTACAGGTATTGATTCCCACAATCTCAATTGGGACTGTGTTCCCAGTGGGAACTAGTTGAGAAATTGATCTTAGTAGCTTCCTCAACCACTGTATAATTTCAACAGCTGCCAGTGAATTTCAACACACTAGTCTCTCAAATTTTAGTTATCCCCCAGGACACTGCTTCTACATTTATTATCCCCCCAAGACACTGCTTCTACATCTATCTCCACCGAACAAAATACGACTTGGTTGATTCCTGGAATCAAGTTACTTGGACTGTGTTCTTACTGGACATTGGCGCCTTACTACCTTTCACCATTGAGCAATGGGGTACTTGCCACCCACTTATTAACGTACCCAAGCTTGTGTGTATTCTCATACTGTTAATTCTTCTGGACGTGGTGCCTGCGAGTCAGCAGGAGGTGACATGTCTGTGCCCATGCCTGGCTGAGCGGGGACTTCCCCGTTTAGGTCATTGCTCCTCTGCCCTGGGTCATTCCCTGCTCTCTCTTCCTCTTCTTTACTGTCCAGCTCAGTTCCCCCTTTAGCGTCCCTCTCGCTGGCAGGCCTCCTTTTTGTGAATGGATGAAAAGAAGTCCTGCAGCAATCTACTCTACAGAGTTTTATCATTACATATCACTTACAGCTTCCTTGCACAAGAACACTCTGTCACAAGAGCAGAATGAATAAAGATCTTGATATCCTAGTGGATTTCCTAAATGCAAAGAGATTAAAAATACGTACCTGCAGCACAGAAATAATGTCTCATTCTCATACACTAATGAGTAATATGCACACTCTATAGCACAGCTATTGCTCAGAATATAAACAATCCTCTAGCAATTGTAGGAAAATTATGCATTTTCGGATTCTGCCCATCCTGATGTGTGTGGGGAACCCACTACAGGGTTGGTTGCACAAGGGACCATGATGAAACAGCTTGTTTGCATAATAGTTACATAAAACTGATATGCTTAATATGTACAAAAAAACAAGAAAGACAGATGACCAAGATATGTGTGTTCCCTTAAGTATATGGACACTAACACATGCACAGTTATGTATAATTATTCTCATGTCCATGTATTCTTTAGTCCCATCCCTCTACTTGTATTCCAAAAAAACACAAAACTACATAAAATATATAGGCAATACATTTTCGAAGGACTTCAGAGGACAGGCAGCATGAACAGTTTAACAGTGATTAAAATATCTCCCCTCTCTGCTTCTCAGTGGCAATCCAGACTATTTCAGGGTTTTATTCACAAATGGTTTGTGGGGTTTTATTATGAACATTTGAAATGTCCTTTGCCTCTGTTGCTGTCAGTGGGGGAAGGTGACCGCAGTATGGATTTGGGTGAGGGTGGACAGCGGCCAATCCACTGTTCTTCTAATGCTCGATCTGTCTGCCACTTTCGATATGGTCAACCACCAAATCCTTCTGAACAGTCTAGCTTCAATTGGAGTTGGAGGGAACATGTTGAATTGGATGAGATCCTATCTTTCTGACAGGTGCCAGGCTGTCGCCTGCCCTCCCCCATCGCTCTATTTTTAAATGTATTCAACAGTGAGTTCCTCATTCATCGGCTCTTAGCGCGTTCCTCTTCAAAGTCTATATGAGACCACTCATCACTTTGATCAAAGCTCATAACATCAGGTTAGTTAACAATACTGATGACACGCAGCGGATGATGTCAATAAGCGATAATCAGCAGGATGTTATTGATTCCTTCCATAATTGCGTATTGCAGATGGTTAACTGGCTGAAAGTAAACTCCCTTATATTCAATGGAGAGAAAAGAGAACTCCTCTGTTGTTCGGCACGAAAAGTACCTATGACACTACCTGTCAATTTCCGGCTACTCCCTACTGAACAAGCATTGTTTGTACTGGATACGGTTCGCAACCTTGGGGTTATTTTTGATGATAAATGCTCTCTGGTGAAACATTTAAACAAAGTAGCGGGGACCTACTTTGCACTTCTACGTGGTTTCAGGAAGCGCTTCCCTTTGATGCCATCCCAAGTCAAATCCCTTATAGTGCGCTGCGTTACTCTGAGGCGGTTGGATTATTGCAATGCACTGTTTCTTGGATCACCAGAGTATCTCATCAACAGACTATAGAGAGTACCAGCTGCCGCGGCTAAATTGGCGTTAAACAGACTTCGTAGAGCGTCAGCATAGGAGGCAATGAAAGAACAACATTGGCTTCTTCTGAAACAGAGGATCGCCTTTAAATCCCTGTGCATTGTCTTTACGGCCCTGCAGGTTTCTGGTCCTGTACCCCTACAATGGAGCCTAAAGAGATATACCCCAGGGTGGTGTCTTTGTCATGCGTCAGCTAACCACCTCTGTGTTACAAGATTTCACAAGACCAGACAAGTAGGGCGAGCCTTTACAGTTAAGGCAGCTCAACTTTGGAACACGCTACCAGCTACCCTTAGATCCTCTACTGACCTACTGTGTTTTAGAAAGGCTTTGAAGACCTGGCTGTTCCCTAAGTAATCTACTGGCTGTCTTGATCTTACGCTCACTGCTGGTCTGTCTTGATAAATGCTTGAAGCGCCAGGATACCTGTAAGGTGACCATTGCACTCCATACAATCAATAAATAAATGGATTTCCTTTTGTCTTCAGAGTACAGGAATTTGTGACATGGATATTTATGCATGGGGATGTGAACTAGAAGTGCTACAATAATATATTGCTGTTTGGCAGATTGAGAAGTATTGTGCATCCCAGTCCAGAAGAGAATCACGTTACTGTAAATAAATTTGGAAAAAGGAAAGGTTTATCCCATTTTATTGTAATTCTCCATCATGGAAATCCTCATCAATGATTACCTCCACAATAATTTCTGTGGACCCACAGGGTCTCAAGTAGATGATTTCATTTACCTTTGTTCAACAAAATAGCAAAGAATCCAAGCATTTAAAACCATTGTTTCAAAAGCAAAAAAAAAACATTAAGGTCAAGGGGCAGAATCTGATGCTGCTTCTTTGGGGATATCAAGTCTTGATTTGTATTTATTTATTTAATACTGTACACACATTCCGAAAAGAACGATGTAGCTTTGCGGCGCTGAAACATCAAACTGCAACACAAACTTACATAATACAATTTGCATAAAACTAACAACAAACATTAGAATATAAAACTACAGAAGGCTATAACAGCAGAGATAATACATAAAATTATCAAAGCACTAGTTCATTCCGGAGGAAAGACTAAGTACATGAGGTAATACCAAACATTATCAAGCAAGGACAATGGATGAACCCTGAAAAGAAGGCGAAATTAAAATGACAAGTAAGCAATCATTTGTATTCAAGATCAGTTCATAGAAAGATCAATTCTATGTCAGGACCGGAGGCGAGGATTATGCTATTCTTTCTCAACTTTATTGAATAGCAGCCATTTGAAGTTAAAGTAAAACAAACTACTATTCCCATGAAACATCGGGAATAACAACAATTAAAACGATAGAGTGTCCATGGATAGAGAGTCCCCTTCCATCTGCACCAATCACAGGGCTCCAAGGTGCTGGTAGTCCCCTGTCACTGTCCATTCCCCCTCTTTCTTCGCTGCTTGCAGCCAGATACGTCCTATTTATTTTCACTCCGATTATTCTTGCTTATTGTGCTTGTTTCTAGTACTTTCGGCCTCAGGGCCATAGCATTGCTTATTTATATGCTCTTTAGAGCTACTGTGCCTCTTTTTGGGTCATATTTGTGAACTGTGATTGATTACCCTCATTGCTTAGTCACCGTGTTCTCCTCACGGCACAGCTGTGAGCGGCCGCGCGCGCCGAGCTTTCAATCGCCAACGCGCGCCTGTCTCAGCTTTGGCATTATTGTGTGTTTTTTAAGCTTCGTCTCATCAGGTTTTGCCTTTGCCTAACCCGCGAGTCACCCACTACTCGGCTGACTCGCGCCCGGCTGTGGGAGCGTCTGAGCTCCCTAGCGGCTGCGTATACACGGTGCGGGCTCGGGGTGCGCTCCTCCCGCCGCCAGAGGGCGCCCCTGTGCGTCCCAACCCGCGGCGTGCATGCTTGGATTCCGCGCATTCCGCGCATTCCTCAACCCAAGCCGCAGCGCCGTGGGAGAGCCTTGTTTGCCTGCCGGTACACCCGCTGTTTGGGTCTGTTATTTCTGCCGTTAGGCAGTGCTTCTACACTCGAACGCCCCCATTGAACGCCCGCATTGTTCGGGTCTGTATTCTGTCATTAGGCAGATTGATCGGCGGTTTTCCCGCCCGGGGGTCCGTAACTTTAGGCCTAATAACGCTCTCTTCTTGAGTCAGTACTGCAGGTCTACTGCCCTGCTGGGACCCTTGTTGGCAGGCTGCCCTTTCATTATTTGCACCAGGGCTGTTGGGTCCCGGGCTTTCAGCCCACTTTAACGCGAGCACTGCCCGCCGAAATTTTAGGCTGACACCCAGCCCCCCTTTATCCCGAGGTAACCCCTCTACAACATTAAACAACTTACCTGGTGTAACGCCATCTCCTCCTAGCCCTTATGGATACTTACCAGGATGAGGCATAGCAGGATGATCAGTGGGAGGAGGACCCACTTACCGCTCTTCAGTGGGACGATGACTTTTACGATACAATAGATGCATCTATTCACAAGGGAGTAGGGCAAGGCATGGCACCCCTTGAGGACCGCCTGTCCGGCCGGATTGCGCAGGCCTGCGACAAGCTGGCCAAGGCCGCCTCACCCCCCAGCGGAGCCCCCGCTGACCAGCAGCCTCCACCTGCCAAACGCGCCAGAGACGCGGGGGTGGACACAGACGCCTTCGACTGCCTCAAACAGGCTTTTCTGGCAAGCACTGTCCCTCCAGTGACACCCACTGCCCCAGAGGATGGTGATCAAGGGGACAATGACGATGCCACTGGCCCGTCACGCCCCTGGCGCCCTTCCCGCCCTGCGCCCAATTCAGACACACAGAGCCTCTGTGCAGACATGTTAGACCCGGACGATATCCTCCATCCTAGGTCCTCAGACTGGGCACCTTCAGACAAGGTCGCCCAATATGTCGCCAGCCGGATCCGCCGGCCGCTAGAGGCCACAGCTCGCAACTGTATTAGGGCGGAGTGCCCCTGCCCCTCCCTCAAGGGGAAAGTAGCTGCCACCCCCGATATTGACCCCCGCTTGGTGACATTCCTCCAAAAATTTGTCAAAGACCCGAAGAAGGGCATCAATAGGTCTTGGCGCGCTTGTCAAGACAAGCTCCTATACGCCCTAGGTCCAATCACCAAAATCCTCGACATGGCAGTGGAAGCAAAGTTGTCGGAGTCCCTGATCTCCCCTGAGCACCTCTCTTCTTGGGCCCAGCGCGTAGTGGTATTTCTCGGTAATGCCAACTGCCCTATTTCTACGGAGCGGCGCAGGTCCCTACTAATCAAAGTAGACCCCAAACTGGGGGACCTGGCTGATTCGGAAGGGGCCCAATTGCACAGGGCGGCCTCTTCGGGGAGCCCTCCATAAAAGAACTAGGGAGGTTTGTGAACACCTTTACGTCTTTAGACAAGGCGCAATCTTCCATTAAAAAGGTGTTTCACCCTCGGGTTTTCCGAGGGGCCGGACGAGGCACGGGCCGCTCGTCCGGCCGCCCTAACCGGAAAAGGGGACAAGGCTCCAACCACGGTCAATATCAGGACCAGGCCAGGTTTGGGAACTTTTACCCGACACGAGGACGACGTGGCAAACACAGAGGCGGCAGTGGCGCCTCCAACTCTTCCGGTGAGTGTTCTCCCTTCTTCCCTTCTAAAAGTGGGGGGGCCGACTGGCGCATTTTTTCCAGGCCTGGACTTCCATCACGGGGGACGCCTGGGTCTTGCAAACCGTACAAGGGTTCCACATAGAGTTCCACGGGGAGCCTTTGCAACCGGTTTCTCCACGCCCCCTCTCCTTTTCGTCAGCAGACGCCGCCCTAGTCGACCAGGAGGTCCAGTCTCTTCTGGACAAAGAGGCGATTACGGAAACCCTTCCCCACCCCAGGGGCTTTATCAGCAACCTCTTCCTGGAGGACAAGATGGACGGGGGCCAGAGGCCCGTCATCTACTTGCGCGAATTCAACGAGTGGCTGGTTTACCGCCACTTCAAGATGGAGGGAATCCATCTCCTTCGCGATATTTTCAGGCCCCATGACTGGATGGCGCGCCTCGATCTCAAGGTCGCCTACCTCACGATCCCCATCTTTCCTCCCCACCGGAGGTTCTTGCAGTTTTCCTGGCGGAACAAGACGTACGAGTTCACCACTCTCCCGTTCGGCCTTTCTTCCGCCCCTTGGTGCTTCACCAAGGTCCTCCGACCAGTGATAGAACGCCTGCGAGCGTCCGGTATGAGACTCATTGTGTACCTGGACGACATCTTGCTGATGGCTCAGTGCCCCAAATCTCTATCTCGCCAGCTTCAGACTTCGGTCGACCTCCTTCAGAGCCTGGGGTTCGTGGTCAACGAGGCGAAATCCACTCTGGTTCCAGCCCAGAGGGTCGTTTTTCTCGGTTTCTCGATCGACTCCGTGGAGTCTACTCTCAGCCTTCCGTCTCGCAAGATGACAAAGATCCGCCACGAGATTCGGAGAGCTCTCTCGCAGACTCAAATCTCCCTCAGACAGCTAGCCCGTATAGTGGGCCTCCTCTCGGCCTCGATCCAGGCTATATTCCCGGGTCCGCTCCATTACAGAGCCCTCCAGCGCCTCAAGGCCACACATCTATGCAGAGGCCTCTCGTACTCACAAAAAGTGAGCCTCTCGGCGGACGCCAGGGAGGAGCTCCAGTGGTGGCTCACCAATATGGAAGTCTGGAATGGGCGCGCAATCTTCGGTTCCGCGCCAGATGTCATTATAGAATCAGATGCCAACATATCCGGCTGGGGCGCGAGGTGTGGCGACTTCACCACGGGAGGTGTGTGATCACCACAAGAACAACGGTTACACATCAACTGTCTGGAGCTCTTAGCGGGATCATTTGTGATCCAGTGCTGGACCAAGGACTCCATCCGGTCCTGCGTCCTCCTCAAGATGGACAACATTTTGGCGGTCCGATACATCAACCATCTAGGGGGCACGCGCTCGAGAGCACTCTCGGACATGGCGGCGAACTTCTGGCAGTACTGCCTGGACCATCACATCTCCGTCACAGCAGAGTATCTTCCAGGACAGGACAACCAGGTGGCGGACTTCCACTCACGCCATTTTCACGACGTGAGCCTCTGGAAGCTGCACCCGGGGGTATTTGCGGACCTCCAGAGCATGTGGGGTCCGTTTTCAGTGGACCTCTTAGCTTCTCGCCTGGCCCACCAAATTCCCAGGTTCTTCAGTTGGAGGCCAGATCCTCTTGCAGAGCGGACGGATGCGTTCTTGCAGGACTGGCAGGGCGAAACCGGCTATGCCTTTCCCCCGTTCGCCATGATTTCGAGAGTCTCGGCCCAGGTTCGACGCCAGAGAGCGGACGTGGTGCTTATCTCACCAATTTGGAGGTCGCAAGTTTGGTTTCCAGTTCTTCTGGAACTTCCTTGGGATTCTCTAATCCCTCTCCCCCGCTTTCCAACTCTCCTTCTCAGTCCGAACAAGGATCCCTACCCCATTGCTTGCGCAAGGCTCCCTGGCCCTGATGGTGTGGCAGATTGCAGGGGACGATGGGGGGTCCCAGGCCTTTCGGGAGAGGCTGCAAAATTCATGTCCAAGGCCTGGGCCGACAGTACCGTCAAGCGCTACCGCTTCACCTGGAGAAGGTGGTATCGTTGGTGTGTGCGACGGAGTCTCAATTCCTTGGCAGCAGATGTGACCTCCATTCTGAATTTTTTGGCTGCCCTAGTGGAAGAGGGCCTGGCTTACAGAACCATTTATACCTTCCGTTCTGCCATTTCAGTGGGCCACAACATGGTTGATGGCTCTCCAATGGGGGAACATCCCTTAGTCTGTCGCCTCCTTCGAGGCATCCGCCTCTCCCTACCCTCCAGAGCCTCGATAGTCACAGCTCTGGGATATTAACCAGGTTCTGAATTTGTTTTTGTCCTGTCAGCCGAACAGGTTCCTCTCTGGAAAGGAGCTCTTGGCAAAGTTAGCCATGCTTCTTTGCCTTGTCTCTTACAGACGGGTCTCTGACGTCAGGGCCCTGGACGTTTCAGGCAGGATATTCTCACCGACGGGAGTTACCTTCACAATTCGTAGACGCACTAAATGTGGGACGAAAACCATTTCTTATCCCGCCTTTCCGGATTCTCCGAAGCTGTGCGTTGTTTCTTGCCTCAAAGCATATGAGGAAATGTCGGAGGAATTTCGTCCTCCAGGAGAGCGGCAATTGCTTATTGCGCTCAAGAAGCCCCACAAAGCTGTTTCTTCCCCCACTATCACCTGTTGGGTAAGATGGGTGATGCAGGAAGCAGGCATTGATCTACGTGCCTTCGGGGCTCATTCTACCAGAGGGGCAATGGCCTCTAAAGTGTTTACCCTGGGAGCTCGTCTGGAAGACATTCTGAATGCAGCAGACTGGTCTTCAGACTCTACCTTTAAGCGGTTTTACTTCAAACCGGTTATTGACATGGCTCACTTGGTCGTGAGCAAGCTTTAAACGAGGATAATCCTCGCCTCCGGTCCTGACATAGAATGAAAAATTTCCTAGCTATCGTAACGGAAAGTTTCAATTCTATTAAGGACTCAGAGGCGAGGATTATCCCACCCAGGGTACAAGTTCCTTTGGTAACCTTCCCACCCTCGTACCGGGGTAAGTAAATTCTTTAGCTTGCTTATGTCCACATTAACTGTCAAGATTTTGCAAATGTATCTGTGATATTTCCCCTACAGGGCTAATCCTTAGCCATTGCTGTCGCTTACATTATGCCTTTGCTTCTACAGGCGACTCTGGCAAACAAGATTCGTGAAGCGTCCTAGCTGGCTGACCTTGAGCGACGAAAGAGGGGGAATGGACAGTGACAGTGGACTACCAGCACCTTGGAGCCCTGTGATTGGTGCAGATGGAAGGGGACTCTCTATCCATGGACACTCTATCGTTTTAATTGTTGTTATTCCCGATGTTTCATGGGAATAGTAGTTTGTTTTACTTTAACTTCAAATGGCTGCTGTTCAATAAAGTGGAGAATGAATAGCATAATCCTCGCCTCTGAGTCCTTAATAGAATTGAAACTTTCCGTTACAATAGCTAGGAAATTTTTCATTGTTCAGTAAAAACGTGATGCTGCAAATGGGCACAGTGCTCTTGTGTAATAAGGTGCAAAAAACGTTATGAGTACAAAACACTCGGGAGAAGCAATTTGGCTGTCCAATAGAAATAGGTTATAATTGTCATATGAAACAAATCATTTCTGGATAGTGTTCATTTGGAATTGTGATATTTCACATTGTATAGTAACATTCATGATACATCAGGATCTTCCATACATAAGTGGCTTGCCTGTAATTTTAATGTTGTCTTTATTTTGGAGATTGCTCAATAATTTTTGTTGTTGTTGCTATTACCTCAAGTACTTAGTCAAATCAATTCAATATTAATCTTTATTCGGTAAATAAAATCACCATAAAAGAATACAGATCAAAAGACAATAATGTCAAATTCATAGTTGATAAAAACAAACAGTATAATTGCTCATAAAACTATGAACATTGACACAATTAATCCGGTCTCGTTATCCTAGACACCCAAACAGCTCCTAAAAATGAAAAAACAGTAAAAATCACAACCTCAGTGGGGAGCATCTGAAGATACATCAGGGTCGGCCTAACTAGTTGCAAATTCAAAGATTTCAACAAGGGAATTAAAACACGCTTTCTTGGCCAGCTGAAATAAGAGCAAAACATTATAAAATGCAGCTTATCCTGCGGAGATAAATTGTCATAGCCGCAGGGTGCCCTTTCCTCAGGCCGTTCCCACCCACATGGAGTTGCCAAGAAATGGTGCAGTCATTCTTCCCGAATGAGCCTGTATTTTGATACTCTTCTACTTCCCATGTTCTTAGAGTTATTAGGGTTACTGGGATTGTCCCGTCCTTTACTTTCATCCCCTTCACACCACTTAACTCATAACTGCCAATGGTAGAGTGCGCCAGAATGACATCTGCAAGCCCGTCTGACCTGACAGGAGGGGAGTGAGGGACCGCAACTCCCAGCTTGCTTTGCGGCCTCTGCCGCCGACGTCACCTGCATTCGTGACTTTTTAGCGCTTAAAGCCAGCTTTGGGCTCCTGCACGCGGGACGCGAGCGGGCGGGCCCGGGCCGCGCCCGGGAAAGCCCGGGCCAAGGGCAGGCCCATCTTTGCCCGTCAGTGCCTGACAGAGGCTGGGCTGGGCCACCCCTCTTTCGTCCATCATACAGAAGCCATTATGGGTAAGCGTAAGCAACCCTGTAGCTCTGACTTGGTCAAGGCAAAAGCTAAAGTACCACGGAACTGTGCCTCTATTATCTGGTACTTAACAATGGCTGTGGGTGCCCTGACAGAGGAGATTCAAAATGCTGAGGAACAGTTGGCTCTGGGGGCTGAGCAAGTAGTTTCAAGCATGTTACCAGCTGCTGCTTCATTGAATGTAATTTCATGTGAAGCAGCTGTTAACAACACGGAGCAGGTTGTTCTAACGCAGGGCCCGAAGGATCCATTGCAGGGCTCGCAGGATCCATTAGGGGGTCGTCGACTGCGGAGGGGGTATATCTGGTTGGGGCTGTTCCACCTCACCTGATCATGGCCCCCGTAAAAGAAGGGAAGAAGAGAGGCACAGAAAACCGGCACAGTCACGGCTGAACCTCCGTTGCGCCAGGACCGGGGAGGGAGCCTGGACTTTGATCATTTATTACATTCTGCTGCGAGACAAATCGAGGGTGACCTTTTTCAGTCGCGCATGGAACCACTTTTTGCAACACTCCTGGAGGATATCTCCAAACTTGTCAAGACAATGGTAGAAGGGTTGGCAGGGAAAATAGCACGGATAGAGACTCAATTGGTGGATTTGAACACTGGGGGAGTGATTAAAAATATGTTTGATGCACATATTTTGTCAAACACCACCCATATTAGAAAAGGAGGGGGGTCTGCGAGTCAGGAAGGTCAGAGTACGCCACACCCTGGCTTAGCCAACCATGATAAGGTTAAGGCTGGTGAAGATCTAGGTGTTAGGGTGGTATATACGAATACCAATTATGTGGGAGCACATCTTCCTTCAGAAAACTAGCTCCATGCTGGGCATGGTAAAATACACACACATAGGATTGCTAATAGTTGTAGGTTACATCTAACCCCTGAAGCCACTCCTTTGGCAGCAGTATTAACAGGGGTACCCCGGCTTAAAGATAGAATCACTGAATCTACTGAAGAGCTCATGCGTAATAAGAAATTTTGGTGTAAACTGTCACGAAATGGGGCTCTAGCGTCCACCTATATCATCATGGCCAGACGGGTGGGGTGGGTAGGTTGGAAGGAAAAATCAGGAGATGGCGACTGCATTATTATTAATTTTAACCAGCCTGATATGGCAGGAAAGTTGTTTCAGGGAGCTCTAAACCAGGGTCAAGGGGGTATTAAAGCATTGCCCTTTGGATATTTCTATCTCCCGACAGAGGGTATCCAGGTCAAAGGCTCTAACGATTTGTGGAGATTAGTCCCGGAGCCATCAAGGGGGAGACCAGCAAATAGATTAAGAAACAGGGATGGGCTCCCTCTTTTGGCTGATTCCCCTACTGTCCTAACCCCACCACCAAGACCAGGAGAGTTAAATGGGGGGTGGAATGGGGAAAACAGACCTGAAACTACAAATAGATTATTTCCCCTGAGCCAGCTGGATAACAGTGATTGACTGGCATCATAACCTCCCCACCTGAACCAGAGCACAGATAAGTCAAGAACTGCCACCCCTTGCCCCATTAAAAGGAACGAGGAGGGAGTAAACAAACATCTAAGGGTTCTTAGCTGGAACATAGCGGGACTGAGAAACAAAAGAAATGATCCTAGGTGGTCTGATATTTTAAGGGAGTATGATGTGGTGGGCCTACAAGAAACATGGGAAACGGAAAACATCTATTGGGTGGATGGGTATACAACCTACTGGGAATCCGCATGGCCCTCCCCAGCAGGTAGAGCAAGGGGGGTTTAATAACCTTAATTTCCCTTAACCTCTTAGGTACCCTTTGCATATTGGATTCTGGCTCCAGTAACTGTTTAGTGATTGAAATTACGCCTGTCCATGTGCCGAAATTACTTATTGTTAATATTTATAATTCTTTTGAAAGTATTTTTATGAATGAACATTTATGTAATCTAAAATGTTTTCTAGAGTCCTATAGGGAGAAGCAATCCACTTTTTATTTAGTAATAATCCTAGGCGATTTTAATATAAATTTGTGCACAATGAATTGTCATGTCACTGATATTCTGGGCCCCGAAAACTGTGCTAGTCTGCATTTTGAGCATACGCAGCATGGAGGATTTCTTGAGGACCTTTTGGCTGAATTTGACCTATCACAAACAAGTGTAAACCCAGGGGAGTCCAGGATCCCCACCTTTAAGGGGAGAGGCTCGAATTCCACAATTGACTATATCTTTATTACATATACCAAAGAAGGGACTGAGGGCTTTTTAAAGTTCCAGCATACGTGCCCAAACTACAGAAATACAAAGAGTATGCAGTTCCTAATCGCAAGAGGGAGGGGAAGAGCCGGGCTCAAGTGGTCTACACTAACAGGGGGAACGGGGGTTCCTCCTGTTGGAATTTCGGGCCCTCACACACCCGGCTGGCTGTCATGCTTCATCATAGGGCGTGCTCCTAGTCAGGATGGGCTCTCTATGAGGGGCTCTTTGGCGGAGATCTTTTATTACAATTTGCCGTAAGGTGCAGTGGGGGTAAGGGGCCTAAGTAGTGTAGATGAGGTGAGTGTAAGTGAGTGACTTGAAGGAAAATTAAAACAGGAAATGGAAGTGTCACCGAAGTATTTTTTAACCAATAGGCCTTCCAACCTGGTTAAAAAGAAGAAGGCGCACTCCAGTGGTAATGGCTTGGGTTTGGCGCTATGTTATCTGGTCAACATGTTTCTCGCCTGATGGTCAATTGATCTTGCGGCGATTCGTCAGGACCTAGTAAAATCAGTTCTATCTACACAAGGGTGGGTGTCTGGTGATGTTGCCTAGATAAACCAACCTGAACAATACTCTAAATGTAGTACCTGTTAAAGTGTGACCAGCCTGGTAAAGATAAAAACACGTTAGACTTATAAAAGCATTGCAACATAATTACACACGTGTCCCCTGCATGCATGCACACAGCACGCAGTGAAGGTGATTAAAAACAAAGTGAGAGAAGTGTGGCTAACTCTCACTGGTATCATGTTGTGAAGATAACATAATCAGGTGAGGTGGAACATCCCACCCTGGTAGCAGAACAGATGTAGGACTCACCCTAATCGGGTCTGTGATCTACACCATCAATTCCCGGCAGAAAAGACACATGGTACCACCAAAATGTGTACACACTTCGATCAACAACACCACCCACCAGATACATTGCGGTGGTTAGTACTTGAATCACACCCCAAAATGAACAAGGGGACCCTATTAAAAAAGGAGCAGAGATGGGTCCACCGTTTGTCGACCAATACCCAAGGGTTAAATGAGGAAATCCCTTGGAGTGAGCTTAATACATGAAAAAATATACACTTTTTTCACACCATGTTGTTATAACTTACCCCTTGACTCAGTACACATTGACATCAGTAGAGTCCTGCTTTTTACAACTGTTCACCTACATAAAAAAGGTGACTACTCTATGTTGATCGCTAAGCATCCCTGGCCTATTTTTGACTAAGTACACACTGACATCTACAGTGGTCTATATATAACTACTGAGCACCTACATCAGCATAGACCTGCATTTAATAAACTGTCCACCTACTTGCTTAAAATGACTGTTCTATGTTTCCATACTTGACAGCCTTTGTACGACGCCTTCTGCTGACTTTAATTCCAATGACAGGGGCACCTATTACAAGATGGCGGCGCCCTACATTAAGCCTTTCACTCCCAATATGGCCACCAAGTAAGACCCCTACTGCTCCACACTTGGTAGCAGTTCAGCGTGGACTCACAAGGGATTCAGTAGTCCCCGCCCTCCCTTCCGGTTCGTGGGTAATATTTCAAGCACGCCAACGCAAGCCCCGGTACTTCCCGGTTCCCTGTAGCATTGGGTAGGTCGGCCGACGCGTTGCTATACCTGCAACTGTGAGTATTACCCTGTCTCTGTTGCGTAGATCGAGTAGCCAACAGCCATCAGCCATAGCACTTCCTTAGACTACGCTATCCACTTTCCCAACCCCCGTGGACTTGGTCATCGCCATCTGCGCCAAGCACAGGGTGTTTTATGCTCCGCATACATGGATTACTTTGCTGGTTGTCATTTGACTTCCGTCCAGCCACACTGCAACCTCGAGCAATAACTACTTCCTCGGGCAAAAAGTGTTTTTGGAAGTCAGCTAAGCAACACTATACCCTCAGTTGCTAGCTACACCTGATCTTTAGATCGCCACATAACGGGCCCCACGCTCTACATCAGTTACGTAAGACAGACCCTGTGAATCAGGCCCTCTGTTTTTATATATAAAAAACTTGTTTATATATTTATCTTTTCCCCTACGCTACTGGCCTAGGACACAGGGAGATACCATGTGTCTTTTCTGCCGGGAATTGATGGTGTAGATCACAGACCCGATTAGGGTGAGTCCTACATCTGTTCTGCTACCAGGGTGGGATGTTCCACCTCACCTGATTATGTTATCTTCACGACATGATACCAGTGAGAGTTAGCCACACTTCTCTCACTTTGTTTTTAATCACCTTCACTGCGTGCTGTGTGCATGCATGCAGGGAACACGTGTGTAATTATGTTGCAATGCTTTTATAAGTCTAACATGTGTTTTTATCTTTATAAGGCTGGTCACACTTTAACAGGTACTACATTTAGAGTATTGTTCAGGTTGGTTTATCTAGGCATCATCACAAGACAACCACCCTTGTGTAGATAGAACTGATTTTACTAGGTCCTGACAAATCGCCGCGAGATCAATTGACCATCAGGCGAGAAACATGTTGACCACATAACATAGCGCCAAATCCGAGCCATTACCTCTGGAGTGCGCCTTCTTCTTTTTAAACAGGTTGGACGGCCTATTGATTAAAAAAAAAAATCGGTGACACTTCCATTTCCTGTTTCAATTTTCCTTCAAGTCACTCACTTACACTCACCTCATCTACACTACTTAGGCCCCTCACCCAGACGGCACCTTATGGCGATTTGGAATAAAAGATCTCTGCCAAAGAGCCCCTCATAGGGAGCCCGTCAGGTATTGCAGCGCCGACCTGACGAGGAGCACGCCCTATGATGAAGCATGACACCTGTGTGAGGGCCCTAAATTCCAACAGGAGGAACCCCCGTTCCCCTTGTTAGTGTAGACCACTCGAGCCTGGCTCTTCCCCTCCCTCTTGCGATTAGGAACTGCATGCTCTTTGTATTTCTATATCTTTATTACCTCAGGCCTGTTATCCCAGGTGGTATCCTACACCGCACAGTGGTCACATTTTAGCGATTATAATCCTATACACCTTATATTGGGTGGGGGTACCGGTGTAGTTTAAAAATCTGGGGAGCCCACCACTAGTAAATCTCTAAAGCTATAAGACCAGGGCCGCAGGCTGAAATGGAGCAGGGTAGTCTCGGACCTTTTTCTTAATGATCTTTACGAAATCTCAAGGGAGGATATTAGTCTTTGTCTTGATAACACTAAGAAGGGGGTAGAAACCCTTGCTGTCTTTGAAAGGATCTGCAAGCAGGTGGCTAGTGCTCTCACACACCCAAGGAGGGATTTTAAAGAAGGAAGAGAGAGGTGGTTTGATCACGAATGCACTTGAAGCCCACCAAAAGCTTTTCAATGCCCTAAAGCAAGCACCCGAACATAAACCCCAAATAGCTGTTCTTAGAAAAACGTACAAGCTTGTGATAGAAAAGCGTAAAGCCGAAATCAAACAAGAAACCTGGAATGATTTACTCTCTGTGGACATCCTCAAGAACCTTGCTAGGTTCTGGGAGATTGTAAATAAACCTATTTTTACTGGGATTAGTAACGCTCTGCTAGAATGTAACATACCTGAGGATCAATGGTTCACTCATTTTAATCACATATATGATGATCAGGACGATGTTGGAACCCCATGTCCCCCTAAATCAAATACAGGTATATACAGCCTGGTTTTTATCGAAGAGGAAGTAGGGGAGGCAATAATGCAGACGACCAGTAATAGAGCTCCCGGTCCAGACGACGTTCCGGCTGAACTTTATAAGCTGAACGTGGCACTCTTGTCTAAAATCTTAACTCATGTATTTAATGTGGCATGTCAGCATGGTCTGCCGAGGTCTTGGTCTCAATCTATTATCATACTCGTTTTTAAGAAGGGGCAGAAAGGAGATCCACGATATTACAGACCCATATCACTGATCGATTCAGCTGTCAAAGTATTGGGGAGAGTGATCCTTAGTAAATTAACAGAATGGCTAGAAGAGAGTTGTGTACTATCAAATTTACAGTATGGTTTCAGGAAGGGTAGGAGTACATTGGACCAGTGTTTAAATCTGCAGCTGTTAGTTGGGAAATATACAGCTGCTAAGACCGGGACACTATATCTGGCCTTTATGGACCTGTCCTTGGCCTTTGACCGAGTAAACAGATCGAAATTATGGGTCTTATTAATCGAATTGGGAATGGACCGGTGCATAGTCAATTTTCTGTCAGATCTGCACAGGGATCTCTCTGCCATGGTGAGATATGACCAGAGGGGTAACCATGCCCAGCACATTCACATTGGAAGAGGAGTTAGACAGGGCTGTATTCTAGCTCCCCTTTTATTTACTCTATATATAAATAATCTTGACTCCTTTCTGTGTACAGCCTGCAAAGATATCCCCCGAGCTGGAAACCGGTCAATCCCCGCTCTCTTATACGCAGACGATGCGGTCTTACTAGCGCGCACAGCGGTTGGGCTCCAGAGTCTCCTGAATTCCTTTGCGGATTTTATGAGATCCTTGGACCTAAGTGTTAACTTCCACAAATCCCATACTATGACTATGGGCTTTAGACCGAAAAAGTTAAAAAGGTATCTCTGCGAAGGAGTTGAAATAACAAGGGTGACAACATTCACGTACTTAGGGGTACTGTTTGACGAGAGGGGCTCATGGGTACTGCAAAAGAAAGCAAAAAGGAACGCTATGGTAAGATCAACAGTAGCGGTTCTTGATTTTGCGCGCAGGCTCGGGGCCAAGCCAATTGAAGCCATGCTCAATATTTATAGAGCTAAAAGTATTGCCATCTCTAAGTATGGGTCTGAAATTTGGGGCTACAAGGAGGCTGAGGATTTATAAATAGTGGAAAACAAGTTTCTCAGAAATCTGTTCTCAGTCCCGCAATCTACTTCCTCTTTTATTATTCACCAAGAACTGGGTATAGGCTTTGTTTCAGACCAGATAGGCTTTGCAACGCTTCTGAGCTGGATAACGATCTGGATTAATCCAGAATTGGTGGTGAACCGTGAGATCGCCCGCGATTGCTTATCCTTGGATAGAGCAAGTAGCATCCCATGGTTAGGTTATGTGAAGAACTTAACAAAGAAATTAGGGCACCCCAAACTTTTTGAGTCTCCAAACAATCTTAGGAAAGAGGACCTACCTTGGGTTAAAAAACATTTTTTAAACATGATGCAAACTGAAAGAGAGGCTAAAGAGCTAATGAAACCCACGGTACGAGCCTATCTTTTACTGAAAACAGCTCCAACTATAGAACCGTATCTAAATGTCATAACAAAGCCTTATCACCGCTTTCTTTTAATCATATTTAGACTCAGCCTTTTGCACTTTATATTGGCTGAACTTCAGGAATGGAGAAAGGTGAAAGATTTGGGCCCACGCTTGTGCAATCATTTCTCTAACCAAGACACTTTGCACTTTACCATGTTTTATGATCACTTTCATCACATTCGCATACTTTTTTTAATGCCTGTTTTAAAGGATAAAGGTTTTATGCAGGTAAGGCCTGCATTAGTATACTTCAGATGCTGAACAATACATGGGAAAGGTTTAATATTGCTAGTTTTTTGGTTGCAGCCGTTAGGGAAAGAATAAGAAGGGCCTCTATGTCATGGATTGTTTTAGTCCCTCTATAACTGCGATGAAATGTGTTTTAAATTGGATGTCTTTTTTACTGAAGAGTACCTTTTTATGAATTTTGCGATTAAATGTTTTTTAATTGGTTGTCTTTTGTGTTCTAATGCAATTTTTTAATGAATTTTTGCATATGCTTATTTTAAAACAATCAAAAGGCTGAGGGCCGTTTTCTTGTTGGATTTTTTATGGTGCCTAAGATTATTCTAATATGACCCTTGCATATGTTTTAATTTTGTTGTATAAGATGTTTGTAGTGTACTTTTATGGTTTTTATTAACCAAATAAAGTGAATATGACTGACTGACATCTGCGAGCGCGTGGCAGTTATTGCACATGCGATATTACCGTCCAGTAGGTCATCGGGCGGTGGTATATCTTGCCACCGAGATAGCACAAGCTGTCTGGCTGCCAGCGAATTTGCTGACCAGCAATAGATAGCCCTGGATCTGCTGCAATGGGGTTGAAGGGATATAGGCATGATTTGGCCCAGTTAACTCTAAGGCCTGATAGTGACACAAACTCCGTGAGCATGGAATCACTGGTTCCTCAGGGAGCCTCAACATCTCTGACATAGAGCATTAGGTCTTCCACATAGAGCAATATTGCATGTATTTCGCCACCGAGTGGTATACCACATTCCACTGGCCAAGCCTGATAGCGGCTGCTAGCAGCTCCATGGCTAGAGAGAATAACAGGGGTGACAACGGGCAGCCCTGTCTGGTGCCGCATCTAATGGGTATTGGTTTAAACAGATAGGGCCCAGTTTTCACTCTTGCTGTGGGAAGTGTGCACAGGAGCTTGATCAGGCGGAGATAGCGAGGACTCAGACCGCTCCTGGCCAGCACTGGGAACAAGTATTTCCATTCCAATGTATCAAACGCTTTCTCCAGATCTAGGAGCAGGCACCCAGATCGCGGCCAATGCTCCGGGGCGTATCTGGCTATGCAGAAAAAGCAGCACAGGTTTAGAGATGTGTTACGGGCTGGGACAAACCCATTCTGGTCCGTATTCACCAAGGCTGGGACCAGGGGAGCTAGCTGTTCTGCCAGTATTTTCGGTATTAAGGAGAGCCAAAGGGCGATATGAGCCCAGCTATTCTGGGTTGCGATTTGGTTTTGGTAGGTAAACCAACAGAGACTCTTGCAGCGATGCTGGCATTTGAGATTTCTCCTGTGAAGTCTCATAGAGGGCTAGAAGTGTGGGGGGGTCAGTTCCATGGCGAATGCTTTATAGTATTCGGTCAGCAGGCCATCAGGGCCTTGTGCTTTCCCAGTGGCTAATGCTTTAATCACAGCCTGTACCTCAAGGAAGGAGATCGGCTCGTCTAGCTCTTCTCGCTGCTGTGGTGTAATAGCAGGTAAGGGGAGGGGGGCAGGCAAATCCTCCAGGTTGCGCGAGTCCGGCATTGTATGTGAGCTATAGAGTGTGTTATAATGCATTATGAACTCGGCGTGTATGTCAGATTCGGTTTGAAGTGTGGTCCCTGTGCATGAGCGCAGTGTGAGAATAGGCTGCCATGTTTGATCCTGCCTGATTAACCATGCCAGTAGGCTACCCGCGCTGTCCGCCAATTAATGGGCACGTGCCAAATGGGCAGCGTAGTTTAGGCAGCGCAGTCTCTCCAACAGTTCCGTGTGCTTGTGCTTTACCTCCATTGGAGGATGGGTTTTTGCAGGGTCGGACGCTACTGCAGTTTCCAACGGGAGAAGTGAGCTCTCTATTTGTGTTACCACTTTGTCTATTTGCTTGCTGATGCCCCAAGTCAGACCCATGCAATGACCCCGAATCACTGCCTTGTGTGCATCACATTACGAGCCCGCATCTGTTCCTGTGGCCGGGTTTATGCCAAAGTATGTGTGTATGGCTTTGTCTAAGTATTCACGATAAGGCGGGTCCTCCAAAGCGGTTGGTTGGAGGTGCCAGAGGTGCGTGGTGTGGTCGGGGCTGGGCCATTTAAGTTGGATGAGATGGAGATTGTGGTCAGAGTATGTGAGCCCCAAATAGTCGGCTTGGTGGCAGTTGGGGAGCAATGTTGCCGACCCTACAAAACAGTCAATGCAGACGTGTAAGTTATGGGGGTGCAAGAAATTAATAGAGTTTGGTCCTTGGGTTTTGGGCACGCCAAACGTCTGTCAGTTGCCAGTGAGAAAGCCAGTAATGTAGTGCTTGGGTATTTGAGACCGTGGCTGTGCGTGTGAGGGGGGAAGGATCTGTCAAGTGAGGTGTTGAGTACCGCATTAAAGTCCCCACCTGTAGGCCAGGGTAAAGAGCTCCAGTGCACTGGGGTGACTGATAGGGATCGCCAGAACGGTTTTGTTCAGAGTTAGGGGCGTATATTGTCCCAGCAACCATGTGTCACCCATCTAGGCGGCCACGCATGAATACATAGCGCCCAACCTTGTCTATGAGAGACTCCTCTATAGGGAATGGGGTACCCGGTCTGATCCATATTAGGACTCCCCTGGCGTGCACAGAGTAGTCTGTGGTACCCACCTGCCACGCCATTTACGGCGGAGCCGTTGCGTTTCTAGCGAAGTGAGGTATGTTTCCTGTAATAATGCTATGTGGATTGAGTGTTGTTTGAGATAGGCATATGTATTGTAGCGACGTGTAGGCGTGTGTATCCCCCTCAGGTTCCAAGTGAGGATATTAATGGACGACATTGTCAAACAAGATACCTGTTAGTGCAGTCGTGGCCTGCGCCTGTGGGGGTCATGCAGTGTGACAGGATATGCAGGCAGGAAATAGTCACCGCTGAGGTGTGTACGGCCTGGGCATATATGTCTTAGAGATGGGGTCGGAGACTCAGTAGGCAAGGCAGAGAAGGGGGAGAACATGAGGATCTTTGAAACAAGGTAGAAGGGAGCAAAACGGAGGGCAATTGTATTGGGGCAGAGTGACAGCATGTATCCACCCAAACTGTGGAGATGTAGGAAAAGGATTGACCCACTACAAAAGATCGACTGCGTTACTCAGGGAGGGTGGCAGTGTGACGTGTTAGTGGTGACAGGGATGCCGTGTGAATTCTTGCGCTACCGGTCTCCACATGTCGCGTGGAAGCGCCTGTTAGACAATATAGCAGATGCGCTTGTGCGAAGCGAAAGTGACCCCTGGGTGCTTGTGGGGGGGATCCGTGTGGGTGCGCAATTAGGGATTGGTAAATGTGTTGCGATGGGGGGGCAAACCAGATATATTGCAGCTACTGTACAGCGCCTAGGAAAAGAAAAGTCTTTAGAGCAGTTCATCTGCCGTACGAGGCGTGACCAACGGGGGTGGATCGGATTCCGTTAAGTCTCATTTATAGAGAGCAATGTAGAAGGACTAAAAGTGAAGAAGTATGCTGAAGTCAAACATAAGATACATGGTTTGGAGCAGAAGGTTACCAAACTAGAGTGTCAGGTGGAAAATTATGACTATGGCTTGTATCTCTTTCATCGAGCCTGTCACCTGTTGTTTTTGCGCTGCTGGCTTGGGGGAAAGAGAGACCACACCCCCAGCATTCCCAGCACGGCCAGTAGGCCGCGACGCAGTTTATGGGCGCAAAAAAACTCAGTGAGGCATCCCGCAGCATGGGACTCTCTTTTATCGACCCTGCCACCTGTTGTTTTTGCGCTGTTGGGGGTAGAGGAAGACCACACCCCTCAGCATTCCCAGCATGGCCAGGAGGCCGTGAGGAAGTTTACGGGCGCCATAAAACTCAGTGAGGCGTCCCGTAGTGTGGGACGCGCACGGGTCGTGAAGACTGGGCCAAGAGCAGGCCTATCTCCGCCCTGTCACCGCCAGGTTGGCCACTCATTTTACATCTGCTTCCAGAAGGTACTGTTTTTTTCTCTTGTCACCTTCAGCTCTTTTGACTTGTCGGCTCCCTGTGTCATAGCCCCATCTTTGCACCCTGAGCCCTCTACCTAGTGACTATGGGGAAATGGAACTCTGCCCAAGTCCCAGGTAAACCTACTCCGGGTTCCACTCTAGAAAGCTTTTTGCAATGAGCTGTAGGGGCCATTAGCAGGGAAATCAACTTGGCAGAACGGTGTCTGTCCCTGACAACTTTGCCTGAGCTGCTTCTAGAGAAATTGCAAGATCTTCCTGACTCCCATGCATCAGCTGGGTTGCCCTCCCCCAGCACCGCTCCTCTTCCATCTGCCCTAGGCTCAGCCACTTCCACCGGCACTATCACTTTGGCTGCTGCTATTACTGAGGGAGGAGATGATATCATAGTGCCTGACTAACCACTTGTATCTCCAACTAACCCGACTAACTCTGAGGCCACCAATACCGAGGGGGTAAGACGAAGAGACTGGACCGGAATGCCAAGTCCTAAAGACTTCATCCAGTACCACCTACTGTACCATCTACCCCTGCCCTAGACCCAAATTGTAATATCAGCCCTCAATTTATGAGTTGTATGGAAGATTCCTTGGTGGCTCTGGCAGGGGAAATGTGTAAAATTTATTATCTGGTCTCACTGCATCTTTGGTTCCTATTATTGACAGACTAGGCAAGGTCAAGGAAACCTTGGCTAAGCTGAGGGATACTTTGCTGGTCCAACACTCTGTAAACCCGTTTCTGCCTGGATTTTTAAGCTGTTCCACTGACAAGGCCCTTCCAATATACCTCTCATCATGCCCCTCGGTCTCTAGTGGTGCAACCATTTCCTCTCGGGCCCTCAGGGGTACCACCTGTAACTCTAGTCCAGCCAGGCACACCCATGTACCAGTGGTATGCCCACAGAATTATCCTGAATGTACTAGTGGGGATCAGGCTCAGCAAGCTAGATTGGATGGCTCTAGAAGTAGGCCTGTGGGCTTTACCTAGCGCTCTGGTCCTTCCAGGGGCCATACGTTGCAACTGCCCCCTAAGGCCACCCCTTACACAGTGATCTTAAGAAATATACCCCCACTAAGCAAGAGCTCATATTAAGATCATGAGCGATTGACCAATAAGGTTGTACATTGGGTCAACACTTGAGTGGGTGGCCACTTGCTAGGTCACAAACAGATAAACATCGTGAGTAGAGTTCCTTGGGTGGGCAATACCCCAAAGCCAGATGGCAACGACTATATTGTTATTAATTTTAAAGCTAGAAAAGTGGCAAATGATATCTTGTCTAAGTTAAGTTTCATTCCCCCCTTACCAATTGCTATTGAGGATCTTCCATTGGGCTATTTTTACAGACCCCGGGGGTATTTGCCCACCCCCTTACCATCTGAGCCAATCGTGGCTACCACTAACAGGTTTACTCCTCTTTCGCAATTGGACCTACATGATTGACTTCCTGATGTAGCTACTACCTCAGGTTTAAGTGATCCTCTAGCTGAGCCCGAGCAACCTGGGAGTTATACTGATTCTAGGCTTTATGTGCCTGCTGGGCATAGTTTCACTCCCACTAGGGCCAATGCAAGTCATACCTTGCAAGCATTGTCCATAGCCTTGTGGAATATTGCTGGCTTAGCCAGCAAATGGGATAGGTTAGATTGGCTTAAGTTTATCGAAGGCCATGCTATTATATGCTTACAAGAGACGTGGCTTATTGACCCTATTTATGTGGATGGGAATGTTACCTACCACACGCCAGCAGTTGCCAGCAATATGGGCAGGGCCAAGGGTGGTCTGACCACACTTGTTTCTCTTTCCTTCCCTTCGAAGGTGCTATGGACAAAGTGTGACTCAGTATACTATCAGATGATCTTGTTCCAGTGTTCTGCCACAAGGCTGCTGCTGATAAATCTTTATAATACCGTTTTTGACCACTCTAAGGCTGATGTTGTGCGCTCTTTACTCAAGGACATTGAAACATGTACCTGCTATAATCAAGGTGGCTGTGCTCTGTTACTGCTGGGGGATTTTAACTTTAAAATTTGCCATTTCTCTCATGAAGATATTTGTGGGTTGGAGGATGAGGCTGGAGTTCTCATTACCCATTTTGTACATTGTCGTCATGGCGATGAGCTGAATCTATTGTTGGCTAAACTTCACCTTAATTTCTCTTTTGACGCTCTAAGCCTGACTCCTAATATTACACCCACTTTTGTGGGGGAGGCACTCCGAGCCTAATTGACTTTATTCTCTTCTCCAAATCACTAAGAGATTGGATTAGGGACTATAATCTTGCAGATTCCCCCTCAGGGACCACAGGCTCTTGTCTCTCTCTCTCCATGGTTCACTGATCTCAAAAATCCCTGCAGCAGTTCATCCTACGCGTTTATTATCTTCTAGGAACCACGGGGTGATAAAAGTATGGTCAAGGGTTGATGAACCCTTTTTCTTAGCGCAGTTGGTGGTTTCTAAATACCCCGATTTCCTGGTCCGTTTATCTGACGACTATATACAGGGGTGGGGTCCTGCACTCCTCAGTAGCTTTGACAAGATCTGTAGAGCGGCTTTTGACCTTCCCTTGGTTCCGTATAATCTGGGACGTAAGCCACCTGTAAAGTGGTTTGATGCTAATTGCACCAAGGCACACAATCAGTTACTCTCTGTGCTGAGACAAACTCCTAGAGAACAGGATGCAGTGAGGAGATATAGAACTCTGGATTGAGACACCCTTAATATCAGGAAGAACATTAGCAGAGAGGAAGTTTTTTCATCATTGGTTCAGGCAAGTGAACTTAGGGACTGTAGGGCCTTTTGGGCGACAGTGAATCGCAGTTTCTTTGAGGCCAAAAAAGACCCCGGCATTGCCACTGTTATTCCATCTAATATCTGAGTTGCCCATTTTACCAAGCTTTATGCTGATCCTGGTTTAGGGAACTCCGATATCCCTGAATATATCCCTCTAGTTCTTCCTCTGCCGCTGACTGGCACTCTAAATGTATCCCAGCGTTCCACTAAGTTTCCTGTAGGACCAGGTATTAAACTGGAAGAGGTTATGCAGGCTGTGGCTAGTTGTCTGGTTGGGCATGCTCCTGGCCCAAATGAGCTTCCCTCAGACATGTTTAAAACTAACATCTCACTCTGGGACCCTTTACTGGCAAACGTCATTAATGACACCTTAGTTGCTGGCCCTCCTAAGAACTGGTCCAATGCAACTATTGCACCTATTTTTAAAAAGGGCTCAAAAAATGATCCCCACTGCTATCGTCCTATCTCACTGATTAACTCCACTGCGAAGATTATGGGATGCATTTTGCTGGACCGTTTGCAGCTTTGGGCCGAGGAAAGCAACATACTCTCGGATCTGGGATTCTGTTTCCGTTCCGGACTAGATACAGTCGAGCAGTCCTTAAATCTTTATCTATTAATTGCCAAATACACTGTGGTCAAGTGTGGCAAGTTGTATCTGGCATTTATGGATTTGAGTTCTGCTTTCGACTCTGTCAACAGGTCTAAACTGTGGAGTATTATGGCCGACATGGGGGTCGAACTTTATATTGTTAACTTTCTTAGAGATCTGCACAATGATGTTACTGGCAGTTTAAGGTATGGTCCAGGTGGAGAAATTACACCAGCTTTCAGCCTGGCAAGGGGTGTACGCCAGGGCTGTGTCCTGGCTCCTTTTCTCTTTTTCCTCTATATAAACAGCTTGGAGGATAAACTGGTTACCCTCAAGGCAGACTGTCCTCATGTAGGCTCTTGAGCATCCCCACATTAATCTATACAGACGATACTGTCCTAATTGCCAGGACTGCAAATGGCTTACAACGTCTGCTGGATGGCTTTTGTGCATTTATGGCCAGTTTAGATCTTATGGTAAACCAAAATAAGACCCCCATAATAATCTTTGGGGGAAGGAAGAAGGATAATGTGTCCTTTGTAGTGAGCAGCAAGAAAGTTTGTTCTGTTCCTACATTTTCCTACCTTTGCATCCTCCTGGATAAGCGTCTCTCATGGGGACCCCTGAAGACCAGTAGAGCTGCTGCCTTCTCAAAATCAGTGGAGGCCGTCCTTAATTTTGCCCACAAACTTGGTCAGAAACCAATAAAGGAACTTTTCATGGTTTACAAAGCCAAATGCTGTGCTATTGCCTCATATGGGGCACGAGTGTGGGGCACTGACGATCAGGGGGCCCTTGAAAAAACTGAGAACGGTTTTATTAAGAGATTGTTAGCTGTCCCCCAAAGCACTAGTTCCTTCGTTTGCCACACTGAGGCAGGGATAGGCTATATTAGCGACCTCACCAAAATTCAACCGCTTCTTCTGTGGCTCAGAATTTGGACTAAAAAAAAGACATCCTTTAATAGGACTGTGCTTGCAGACTACTTAAAACGTGATCACTGTTTGAGTATCCCTTGATTAAAGTATATACAGAATGCATGTCATAGTATGGGACGGGAGGACTGGTTTTCCTCTCCTAGCAATGCATTAGCCAGCTTGATTAGGACTCTGAAGAATGCGTTTTTAGAGGGATGCCAGGAGAACGGAATCTGGAGCGCTGTAAGTCCTGCACCATACTTAGTGTGGGAGGGAAAAATGCATCATAAATTTTTATTGGCTAGATTTAGATTATGCACGGTGCACTTTCTTGCTGCCGTTCTGTCACCTATTTTTTACATCTTCCTCTATGTCCTTGTGACGACCAATCACCACAAACTACCTTACATTTTGTTATTTTGCAAATTCTATTAGATGGTGAGGAAACGCTATCTGCTGCCCATCCTCTGGGCGGCCAATATTAAGTTATTGTAGAGCCACCTTTATCTACCTGCAAACCCTACCCACGATTAAGATCTGCTTCTCTGCTGCCATATATATGGAACGTGCTATCAAGCAGAGGGCAACTGTTTTCATGTGATGTTTTAGGAATTTTTAGCTGGAATTTTTAGCTGGATATTTAATGTATTTATGAATACTGATTGCTGTGCCTTTTATTGTTGTACTGATTGACTTCTAAATATTTGATCTTTCGCTCAGATTACTCAAGGGACATAGCGGAACCCCAATTGAGCCCTCTCTTAAAGACTTTTTTTCGAGGTTTTTGGCCCCTTTGCTTTTGTCTGAGCTCTGTAGTAGCTTACCTAACAACTGATGGTGCACGTCTGTTTTACATATTGCCATGAACTGAGGCTGGTATTTATAATGTTTTTAAGCTGATATATGGTTTTGTACTTTTATGGTTCAACTGAGCCGAAATAAAGTTAATATGAAAAGACTATGGCTTGCCGCAGCTGGAGAAATTTAGAAACTACATAATTCCTTCGATAAAAATTGAACCACTAAAAATCGCAACCCTTGCAAAGAAACCTGTGCTTATTGGGGTTACACAATGATCTGTGACTCAGAAAATGTGAAAGTGCTGTAGCACCAGTTCTTATAGCTGGAAGTTCTGGGCCATGAGAAACTCATGGTTCTAGACATTCATAAGGTGAATCACCTCTCTACATAGGGTCCAAGAAAGAGGGCCTTGGAAGCTGGAACTGTGTTGGTTGAGCTAGGGACCT
This sequence comes from Calotriton arnoldi, assembly GCA_963921515.1. Lineage (NCBI taxonomy): Eukaryota > Metazoa > Chordata > Amphibia > Caudata > Salamandridae > Calotriton > Calotriton arnoldi. The sequence goes on along the minus strand of CAWUFW010004862.1, from coordinate 1,098,495 downwards.
CAATTCAATGTGAGGCCTGTAACCAGTGCAGTTTTGAAGAACAGAGAACTGGAATTCAGCAAAAACAGAGTTTGTGTGTTGCGCAACCTCAGCCACATGACCAAAGAGAGTAGGTGCAAGCTCTAAGGAATAAAAAAGACTTATGAGGACTCCTGCTTGATACAACTCTCTGGTTCCATCAGAAGCTCAAGGTGGTTTGTGCCAATAAGAATATATATATTTTCACTTAACCGCAAGCTGCACAGAACATTCTGAGACAGTATGAAGAAGTAAGATCAAGGGAATAAAACATGAAAGGTTCAGAGTTTAAAGAGTTTGTTTATGGGTTCCTGAGCGAAGTATGGGTTTATTCCTCCTGGAGATTAGCAGTTTTCATTGCTACTTGCAAAAGAGCTGGTAAAGTTGAGGCAAAAATTGTCTTCCTAACCCCCCCTTCCTCTCCCCATACCCCTTCTCTCTGGTTCTGTAGGGAATGAACCAGAAAATGTTCACTTGGTAGTAAATGTAAGTAATTTTTCATATGTAGAAATCCGACTTTATTGAGCATTCAATACTTAAGCAGTGGGAACGAGTCATTACATTATGATGTTTTGATGTGCAGACAGTGATAAAACTTGTTTTTGAAGTAAATCTATTTGATCCATAAAGATATTATGTAGTTTTGTACCACCTAAAGGTACAGTAGAATTAAATTAGATGTTATATGCCTGCCTGCTGTGGGTGGGGACAAATGACAGCCCATGAATACAGATGAGGTTAAGGTAATCGTCAGAATATAAAGCTAGGTGGACTATTCATTTTACTGTAAAATATATATATATATATTAGGTGATATTTATTTGTGGTAAATAATATTTATTAGATGCATATTGCATTTCAAGCTAAGAATGTATTTTATGTTTTGAGCTGAATATTATTAATGTAAAAATGTGTGTGTGTATATTTGGTGGAGGGTGTTGGTTTTTGCCTTCCAACAGGGTGAAGTGTTTGGTGCTGATTTGCATGAAGGTGCTGGGTATGCACTTCTATCCCACTCCTTCAGTACATGAAGTGTGAGCTAAGTGAAAGAGATTGCAAAAGACATTGTGTGAGAAAAAGCAAGAAAAAGAAAGTGACATAATGAATGTTTGTATCAGGGCAGTAAAGGGAAAACCATGAAAGATAATAAAAGTGTATAAGTGAATGATCGCTAAAGAGCGATTAAGTCAATGTGTAAAAAATTTAGAGAATACACCAAAGTCACTTAAAAGTATGAGTGATAAGATAATGTAAGCAAAGTAGATAGCTAAAGTATAAGTAAATGAGAGGAAAGGGCAAGGGCTCAAATCCATATATTACCACACATTCATAGAAATTCATCATGTTTCCAAGACCAGACACACAAAGTTAGTTCCTGAATGTGGTTGCACAACTGAATCAAAATTGCAAAAAAGAAAAGAAAAAAAACTGCAACTGCCATTACTAAGGCGATTCCTTTTTCCATGTTGGTCAAAACTGGGGATGTAATTTACCAAACCCGATAAATATCCCAGCATGAAGTATTTACTGAGTGAGTTATTCTAAATTTAGAAGGTAAAATGAAACATGACCTGCAAAGTCGGTGTTTATTGCAAACAATATTTGCATGTCTTTCCTTTTTATCACACATTTTCCTCCACCAAATTTTGGTAGGTCTGTCTTGTCGAAATCTGTTGATAACCATCACATAACTCAGAATTGGTGTTTAAGCTTGCAATATTTGCATCCCTGAAGACCTTATGATCATGAAAAATGCAGCTTATCTACTCCAGGTCAAAAGAAAGTAGTCATAAAAGTAAGTCTCTATAAAAGCCTGCACTGACAAATTGCTTTAAAAAACAAAGGTTTGATTGTAAAAGTTTAACTAAAATTATTCAAAAACAGATGCCCTTGCAATGTATCATAAGCATAGGATTCAAGAATTACAAAACATATACTTAGAATGATGGTAGCTTTATACAGTTGCTTGAACTAGCCAGAATATTTTTTAAAATACAGATCTTTTATTATTAGTAATTTGAGTCATCTTCTGCCATACACAGTTTGATGACAATGAGTTTGACTGACAGGAGGACAGCACCACATGCCATTCTTTTTAGCAATGAAAACTTTGAGAAAATAAATCTGGTAAAAAGTCAACAATGGCAGGCATTTTTTTTATCAAGAAAGGCTTTGCTAAAGGCAAGTTACACTACATGCTGGGAGCAGCGTATTCATCTGTTGTCAAAATGAGCAGTCAAACAGTTGAACAGATCTAGTAGTACATCGATGCATAATCACTTCACAGTGAAAAACAAAGATCACTTCAAGAGTTTTGTAGTTCCTTTCTCCCAGCGCAATTCAGGCATTAGAAGGTGCTGACTGACCTGTGAGATTTGTATAGATCAATCACTTTCTTCTTCAATTCTTTAGTTTGATTAGGAGCAAACTGCAACTCATTGATGTGATCAACGGTATGTTCTTTTGGATCGTAATCCCCCAACTCAGCCTGCAGGGTATAGGATCCTAGGAGTGCATGAGCCACAAAGGAGCACGGCAAGCACCCAGAAGCAATATCCTGACGAAGCTGAAGACACAAGAAATATCTGCAAGAAAATAGAAAAACACAAACATAAGTACTAAACACATACTGTGCCAACAAATAATTATAGTTATTGTAAAAGAATACGAATATAACGGAACACAGTCATGAACACTAGAGTATTACAAAAGACTAACCTGATTTCCCTGTAAAGGAAGGCATTCTTAGACTTGAATCTGATGACTCTTGCCCTGAACATACCGTTCCCTAGTTATCCTCACACATCAGAACGCCTCAGAATACATTTAAAAATCAAGCCCCATGATCTCCTTTTTTCTACACAGAAAGCTTCTCAGATTGGCATGGAAACAATGAAGTTCAAAAGATATCTCCCCATACCAACTCTCCACAAACATGGTTCGCATTTCTTCAAGTTAACCTCTTCACAACTGTCTACTACTTTGGTTTTTATTTGAATTCTTACTGGTCATCCTTAGAAATAAATATAGTTGCAGTTAGAATTTCAACTGCAGATTGCCACACTCCATGCCACCTTCTTCTTCTGAATGATCTGGAGAGGAGGATGAACATCAGTTCAAAATAACAAAGAGTAAAATGATTTTGGTGACTTTCATAGACAAACCACACAACAAGGTAGAACCTACAGAGGAAAAATGACCTATGAAGGCAAGTTATAAAGCAATGATTCACTGCTTATGGAGTAACTTCCAACAGGAGGGACAGTTTGACTGATGAGAGGTTGAAGACAGAATCAATAGTGCAATAATGAAGAGGAAATTTACTGGACGTTCCACGTTCCATTAGTACATTCTGACCTCAATCGTCAATCTGAAGTATTAAGTTGAGCTGTTGGAAAATTTCTACAGATGCAAAATCATCAGAGTTTAGGCCCCCAAAGGTCAACAAGCCAGATTTGGCAATGTACTTGAGTTGTCTCTCTAACAAGAAGTTCTGCACAATTAAAAGAAAGGACTATGTGGATATCAACAAAGAGCTCTGGGAAAAGAAGCATAGTCCTGTGGTCCTTGGCAAGTAATATATCTGGAAACAGATCTTGAAGATCTTAGCACTAAAAAAGAATTACTCTATCAGGGGAACCAAATACTCCTATTTCTAGACTTAAGCCACATAGCCATAACTAGAAGCCTAAAAATGAAGGAGGTGAGAAAGGAAGCAGTGAAGACAGAAGCCTATCCTTTGTCCTGTAGTCTACTAAGCTAAGATTGACTGCAGGGAATCCAAAGGCCAGGTATGCTCAGGCTGAAGATGCAATGGACCTACCTGAAGTATCTTGAACACTAGGGTGAGAAACCTAGGTAACGTTTTACACTGACTTGTTGATGATGAAATGTTATAAGAGGGTGCAATGTTAGCATGACTCGTGAGGTTGATGGTGGCCCAGAGGGCACATTTTGTGTTTTTCCATTGCTGGTGCCATGCTGAGAGATCACATCATTGTTCTTGCACTCTTCACTGTCTCCTTTTTCCAGAGTTCTTGGATAACCTTCCATACTCTCTGGGGCCCAAAAGTCCCACTGGGTGTTTATTTCTGTGCTACAGAGATTGGTCTGTTAGTTACACATTCCCTTAGAGAGTCTGACTCAGGTCTATGTGTCAAGAGCTTGCATGAATGAATGAATGAAAGAATTCATACAGTGCACGGTTACTCGAGAGTGGCCCAGGGATAATGTTAATACCAAGGGAGTGATGACATCAGAGGCAGAAGAGATACGTTTTCAGTTGTTTTCAGAAAACACATGCATTTGACATATTTCTTAGAAACACAGGAAGGTGCTTCCAGATCGAGGCCACGCGCACTGAAAAGAATGTGCCCCCTTCCCTGTTTTTTTGTAAAGCAGAGGACCGCCATCAGTTGAGCCTTTCCTGAGCAGAGCGTCCTGCTGGGGGAGTTCAGATGGACTCTCTTTTTCAGATATTGTGGGCCTATTTTGTGCAAGGCATGGTTGGCAAGAAATAGGGCTTTAAAGGTAATGCTCTTACTGACTAGCAGCCAATGTAACTGTTTTAGAAATGAAGATGTGGAAGTGCATTTAGAGAGGTTGAACAATGAGGTACTGCTGTGTTCTCCACTATTGCAGACGTTGAATCAGAAAAGCTGAGAGGCCTAAATAGAGAGTACTGGTGTTTGCTGGCAGATAAGCCTTTTAAGGAATATCACATAACTTGTTGGTTTCTGAAGACAGCCTACTGCTTATGCAGGTTCCAGCCCACATAGGTTGCTGGGTTCTGCTTTCAAGGTAGACTTCACAGAGTTCCAGAGAGGAAGTGGGGGCAGGACCTCAATGCCCCAGTGACACTCGCGGCGGACACCATCAATGTACTCCCATGCCCGGAGGCGCGTACAAGAATTCCCTTGGGCTCCCGCAGTGCGGGACGCCTGTTGCACAGAGAGGAGGTGGGGGCAGGATCTGAAGCCCCAGTGACACTCCCGCCAGTCACTGTGAACGTACTCCCATGCCTGTAGGCGCGTTCAAGAACTCCCTTGGGCTCCCGCAGCGTGGGACGCCTGTTGCACAGAGAGGAGGTGGGGGCAGGACCTCAAGCCCCAGTGACACACACGGCGGACGCTGCCAATGTACTTCTGTGCTCATCGGCATGTACAAGAACTCCCTTGGGCTCCCACAGCACGGCATGCACCTGGGCGCGTGTCTGGGCATGTGCCGGGGCGAAGAGCAAGCCCATCTGCGCCCGTCCGTGGCCGATCGAGGCTGGGCTGGGCCAACTCTCTTGGCTGTTCTGTTTGGATCCCGTTTCCAAGTTTTCTTCTACTTCATCTTCGATGCACTCAGCAGAGACGAGGAAGAAGACGAACTAAGATTCCTCGAGGTGACATTTTGACTCTTTTTAAAATATTTTGTGTATTTGGGTTATTAGTCATGGGTATACAGAAAGTGGCTCCAGCCGGAACCCGGACTAGTGCCACATTGGATGGTTTTCTGCAGAAAGCTGTTGGGGGCAATTAATAAGGAAATAGAAATGACGGAGCAAAGACTTTTGCTTGCCCCTACTTCATCAGTACTCCCTCTGGCCTCAGCTGATATTTCCACAGGTGACACTGAGTCCAGGCCCCCAATACCACTCTCACCAGAGGTGAGAATCATTGTTAAAAACAATACTTGTGAAAATGTTGATTTAATCTCACCAAAATCAAATCTGTTTATGGAGGAGCCTAGATGCTCACAGGTTATAGGAGGGGAAAGGAAAAGGGTAGAGGTGGTGGCGGCAGATCCTAAGTCAAAGGGACAGTGCCCTGTGCAAAAAGAAAACAGGAAGGAACCTTTTAAGGGGAGTGCCAACTGGGCAAGAGGTGGTATGGGCAGGTGGGCCTCTTTAGAGACACTGGATACCTCCTTCCCTGTTAAAGTAAATCAAATGATATTAAAGGTCTTGAACCCCATCCTAGAACGTCTGGGTCATATTGAAGAACAGCTTTGTATATTGGTGAGTGATTCCAAAAAGAAAACATCACATAGCTTGTTAAGGGATGTGGCTACACACACACTGACAATCATGAAGACCCCCCTCCGTTGAGAGGAGTGCTCTTCTAATTGTTACACATTCCCCTACTTCAAATGTAGTTTCCCCCAACAAATCTATTTGCCAACTGACTGGGATTCCTGGAAAACAGTTCCACTTAGGAAAGCACGAGATGAATGCCAAGGGAGTAGCACTGCTGGTCAGGTCTGGTGGACAAGTAGTAGAATGCATCATGCAAACCCTAATTGTCCAACGCTCTCACCTATTGAAGGGGCAGGGATGGTGCGCAAGATCTATTAAACTTACCGCCAGACTGCACCCCTTATACATTGGTACTAGCTGGAGTCCCCCCATTGCCAGCAGGTTTGCATGAAGACTGCAAAAGTCTTATAAATAAATCTGCCCATTGTTGTACTAGCAAAATAAAGCATCAGACTAAGCTGCTCGATGACATCATTATGGCAGGGCGAGTGGGTTGGTTAGGCTGCACCTCGAAATTTGTGGGGGGTGACTGTATGGTCCTAACCTTCAGGGACCCTAGATGTGCATTCTTTGTGTTGAAACACCTAACGGAAGCTATGGGAGTGAATGGCCCTGTAAGGGCATATCCCCTAGGGTTCTTTTATCCTCCCCATTCAGGTTTATATCCCCTGGAAATGCAAGATCAACTTAGACCCAATCTTGGCAATTTTATTAACCCCCAGCATATCACCCTGACAAACCGTTTTGAAGCTCTTTCTGGTCTAACTGAGATTGATTCACTGCAGGTTTTGCCCTGTCAGCCAGACAATGAGGGAAGCCTGGCCAACTCATGTAAAAATCAATGGGGTATGACATGTGAAGAGGTGAATTCACCCGAAGAAGTGGCTACTTTAGATAATGCCATACCTGTAGTGCCTGATAGTTTAGACCAGGGCCTTGCTCAGCAGGCAGTTGTTGCCATGGAAAATTTTAAAATGTTATCATGGAATATCAGGCATACACTCTAAATTAGGGAATGTGGACTGGATGGGTTTTATTAAAGGCTTCGATCTTTTATGCTTACAGGAAACCTGGTCCTTGGATGACATTTATATTGATGGCTACCACTCTTTCTTTGTCCCTGCAACTCCATTTCCATCAGGGAGAGATAAGGGTGGTATTATAGTGCTTATTGCGGTAAAACATGGACCAATAGTAGCCAAATGTATAAGTGCATCCCCCTGGTACCAACTAATAACCATCGCGGGTTTGGCCAAGTTTAAAATACTTTGGTAAATTGGTACCATAACATTTTTGACAAAGGGAATTGTCAAGTAATAGAGTCCCTGCAAGTGGAAATTACCCAAGCCACCATGAAGTGGCAACCACTATGTCTTTTACGGGTTGGGGATTTTAATAGTACAATTTGTGAGTTCAGTTCTCAGCGTGTGTGTGGGCTGTAAGACATCGAGGGTCAGCCCCTGACTCACTTTACTCACTCTCCCTAGGGCAAAGCCCTAAATTCTATTCTTGTGGCTAATGATCTAAGCTTTTTAAATAATCATGGTTGCAAGCCTTTTTCGCTGTACTCAACCTTTTCTGGTGGTGGTAGGGTCAGCTCTATTGATTTCATGTTAATGTCAAAGAATTTTACCACTTTTGTACAGGATTTTAAGGTCAAGCCAAGCTGTGCAAGTGATCACCATCCTCTTATTGCCTCTTTTAACCTGAAACCAACTTTGGGGCATAGTGATAAACGCCCAAACCATTTTAACCCTAACAAAGGATTTAGGTTCAGCTGGGGTCATGTAAATCCGTTAAAATTTGAGGAAGATACTATTATAAGTAATTATAACCTAATAGATGGATGCTTACAGTTCAATTCCTCCTCAGCAGAATTAGTTCGGGCGTTCAAGTTACTTTGCTGTGGTGTAGCCCAGAGGCTGACAAGGAAGGCCACCCAAAAGCAACCGCTTGAGGCGCGATGGTTCAATTCAGAATGCTCCAAGGCCCATAAGGAACTAAAAAGTGTCCTATGTATTACCCCCGTGATAGTGAACTAATCAAAGCCACGACGAACAAATATAAAAAGGTGATCGAAGAAAGAAAGAAGGAAGTGAGGAGCATGGCATGGGAGGACCTGGAAAAAGCAGGCCCTCTCAAAGATTATAAAAAAAATTGGGAAATTATGAATAGCCCATTGTTCACCAAAGAAGTGAGGCAGATGGACTCGCTGATCTTAGGTGAAACATGGGAATCCCACTTCTCAGGTACTTTTAATCCCTTAGATATGGTGCCAGAGGATGAACCAGAGTAAATAGTTATTGACTTACCCTTAGCCACACAACTTAGTCTATCCATTACAGTAGCAGTGCTACTGTAATGGATAGACAAACTGCCCTCTTGTTCCTATGGGCCAAGATTTGGATTTCGGATGCCTTAATGTTTTCACATAATATTATCGAAGGCTCCCTAAAAACAGACAATTATTTAATGATTCCCTGGTGTGAGAAGTTGGCCTGTTATATGCTGTCCACTAATTAAAGTGGGCACCTTGCACCAGTCCAAACGACCCTTATTGATGATTAGGTTAAAGACAACCTTTATAGAAAGCTATCCTAGTGGTAGCTGTGGAGAGCAGCCTTCAGGCTAAGTCTTGAAGGAATGTAAAGCAGCTTGTTTTACCAGTATATAACCTCCTGAATGACCAAATGAAAGGAGAACCACACCAGGTGTATATAAATATATGTATGTATTACTAAACACTCTCTACTAACCTCTTTATGAGATTAGAGAACAATACACACAATATTAAATCACTAGAACGACAGTAAATAGCACAATACACAGCGGGCTCCAGGGGAGACCGAACCATATACTAAGAAAGTGGTATAAGAACCACGACTTGACTAGACACAGTGCCTAGAGCACGTAGAATCGCTGGCACCCCAAGGAACCACCCAAGGTAGTGACACAGGGGACCCACGGAGGACGGGTGCAGTGTGGGAACACAGACGCGAGCTCCGTACAACCCTATGGCAAAGTCGCGGTTGGAATTTTAAAGATTAAGGACACTTAGGAGCGGACTTCAAGCAAACCCAGCTAAACATAGAAGGTTCTAAGGCCAACACCCTTGAGAGTACCAAGGTACCCGTGTTACCTATCCCAGAGGAGCCGGGTGCATAGGGGTCAAGTGGTGTCGGAAACCCTCGTCGTTTTCAATGGCGTGATGCGAGAAAGTACTGCTGCCGTGGAGAAGAAAAGTGTCCGGTGTGATCCAAGCCTGGATCGGAGATGTGAAGAACCTGAAAGCAGAGGGGACAAAGCCTGGGTCACTTCAAGTGACCAGGAGCGGAGCAATCGAATGCCCACCGATGTCGGGTGCTTCAGGTGCGAAGAGGTGAAGCTTGACTCTGCAGCCACGGGGACCAGGAGATGTCTGCGATGACCACAGTCCGGATTCGAGCTGTCCCACAAAGGATGTCGAGTGCTGGGGGGTCAGTATCCGGATTGAACACCAACAAGCCTTGGCAACTGCAACCCACACGGTCAGAGGAAAGATGCTTCTGTGAAGACCAGCAAGGTCCAGAGGACTCCCCAAGTGACGGAGAGTTAGGGCACATCTGGAGCAACCAGGGAAGCCAACTGAAAGTTAAAGTTGCCTCCTGAGGGACCCACAGGCCAACGGACCAGGGATCGCAAAGGGACCTCAAGAGGAATCACAAAGTGCCAGCCCACGGAACACTCGTGGAGTATAGGCCGGAAATCTTCAGTGGAATTACTGCTCTGGGTCAGGACTACAAGTAGCCCAAAGCACAGCTTCAGGGGTCGCCGAAAAGCATATGCTGCTGCAAATATACACGGTGCCCAGGGTTACGGGTTTCACGGTCCCCACGAGGGATATGGGCCTCAGAATTGCTGAGAGTGCAGATCGACCTCGGAGACCTCAGGAACCCACCTCCTGTATTGCAGAAATCTTCGGAGTCCTTCTGGAGCTTCGTAGATGCAAACCGGTCAGATGCGTTTAGGTGCCTGCTCAGCAGGGGAGTAACTCCTTTACTCTAAGGGAGATTCTTCAGTCGTCCAGCAAAGCGTAGATCATCGAAGGTTACTTGGTTTCTGTAGCAGAGTTTAGTCCAGGTAATATCTAAAGTCCTGTAGCCAGGGGTTCCTACTTTATACCCAAGGAAGGGGTGGGACAAACTCTGGGGACCCACCTATGGGAGGGTCAGGACAGAGGGGTGGCTACACCCATGTCCTTTGTCCAGTTTCACGCCAGAGCAGGGGCTGATAGCCCCTGCAACCGGTTTGAGCTGGACTATGCACGAGGACACCAAATGTGCCCCCAGTGCAGAGATCAAAGCACTCTGAGAGTGCACCCACCCAGCCCCAATACACTAAAGCCTGTCTGGGAGGTGGTCACACCTCCCTGTGACAGGAAACCTATTGTCAAGCCTTCCCCTGCCGGAGTTTCGTCCAGCAGCAGGAGGGCAGACTCGTGTCTGTGGCTGGCAGCATCCATTTTGTGATGCCAGGGTTCTGTGAAGCTGGTACCGGGTGTACCAGTGTTGTCATATTTCTCCCTCTAGGAGGGTGGAATCATACCTCCCACACCAGTTACTGGTGTGGAGGTATGATTCCAAGGTGTTTGACACCAAACACGACATGTTTCCATGCAGCCATTTTAAAGTTAGCATTTACCGCGAGGTTATAATGCACTTAAGTATATATGGTTGGCTGCATCACAAACAACCCCAGAGAATAGGTACCCGAGGGCTGCAGAGGGGCTCTGCTCATGCATGGGCACCCTCTCACATAAAACCAAGCACCCTGCCTTCAGGATTGATAAGGCCTGCTATAGGGGTGACTGATAGGTTTATATGTGCAGTGATTAGGATAGATATAGTGAACCTATATCTAAGTAAGGGGTGCATGCACCACCTTACACAGGCTGCAGTAGCAGACCTGTGGTGTCATTTTGAATGGTCTCTCAGGAGTGGCATAATACATGCTGCAGCCCCTGGGAGGCCTCTGGGGTACCTATGCCCTGGGTACATAGTATACCATATACTAGGGACTTATAAGGGTACCCCAGAATCCAATCTGGAGTGTACCTAAAGTACATGCAATCAATTTAGAGGAGAAAGCAGATAGACTGGGGTCCTGAATAGCAGGATCCCAGTCAGACTAAGTCGAAAACAGTGAAACATCAGCAAAAAGTGGGGGTAACTATAAGAAGCAGATCCTACTCTCCTACACAACCCCCCCCAAACGTCAGGACATTAAACTAACCTTGACCAGTTGAGTCTTCATGTTCTAAGTGGAAATATCTGGAGAGTCCATCTGCATTGGCATGGTTACTCCCAGGTCTATGTTCCACTGTATAGTTCATCCCCTATAGGGAAATGGACCACCTCAAAAGTTTGGGGTTTTCACCCTTCATCTGTTTTAGCCATAAGAGGGGCCTATGGTCTGTCTGAACAATGAAGTGAGTGCCAAACAAGTATGGCCTCAGCTTCTTCAGAGCCCAAACCACATCAAAGGCTTCCCTCTCAATGGCTGACCAACGTTTCTCTCTGGGGGTCAGCCTTCTGCTAATAAAAGCTACTGGCTGATCCTGACCTTCATCATTCAATTGTGATAACACAGCCCCTACCCCCAACTCAGATGCATCTGTTTGGACAATGAATTGTTTGGAGTAGTCAGGACTTTGCAGAATGGGAGCAGGGCACATGGCCTGCTTCAGGTCATCAAATGCCTTTTGACAGCTGACTGTCCACTGAACTTTCTTTGGCATTCTCTTGGAAGTTAAGTCATTCAAAGGGGTCACTATGGATCCATAGCCTTTGACAAAACTCCTATAGTACCCAGTCAGGCCCAATAAAGCTCTTACCCGAGTCTGGGTGGTTGGAGCAACCCAGTCCATGATGGTCTGGATTTTGCTCTGCAATGGTTGAACCTGGCCTACACCCACAAGGTGGCCCAGGTATACAACTTGACTCTGCCCTATCTGGCACTTGGTGGCCTTGATAGTGAGGCCTGCTTTCTGCAGGGCCTCCAAAACATTTCGCAGGTGGACCAGGTGATCCTCCCAGGTGGCGCTAAAGACAGCAATATCATCTAGATATGCTGCACTATAGGCTTCCAGGCCTGTAAAGACTTTGTTCACCAACCTTTGAAAAGTGGCAGGTGCATTCTTCAAACCAAAGGGCATCACCACAAATTGGTAGTGCCCACTAGGGGTTGAGAATGCTGTTTTGGCTTTTGCATCCTCAGCTAGTCTGATCTGCCAGTAGCCAGCTGTCAGGTCAAATGTGCTCAGAAACTTGGCTGAGGCCAAAGTATCTATAAGCTCATCTGCCCTAGGGATTGGATGGGCATCAGTCCTAGTGACTGCATTGAGACCTCTGTAGTCCACACAAAACCTCATCTCTCTCTTACCACCCTGGGTGTGAGGTTTAGGTACCAAGACTACTGGACTAGCCCATGGGCTATCTGAGGGTTCAATCACACCCAAATCCAACATCTTCTGGACTTCAGTCCTGATGCAGTCCCTGTCATGGTCAGGTTGCCTGTAAATCTTATTTTTAACAGGCAGACTGTCCCCAGTGTCCACTTCATGAGTGCACCAGGTAGTCTGACTTGGAGTCAGTGAGAACATATGTCTAAACTGGTTGAGAACTTTTCTGCAATCAGTTTGCTGCTGGTCAGTGAGGCTGCCTGCCAAGGCTACACCATCTACTGAACCATCATCAGGGTTCTGTGAGAGCAGGTCAGGGAGTGGATCACTCTCTTCCTCCTGTCCCTCATCAGTAGCCATGAGCAAGCCCATGTCTGCCCTGTCAACATATGGTTTGAGCCTGTTGACATGGAGCACCCTATGGGGGCTCCTGGGAGTCCCAAGGTCTACCAGGTAGGTAACCTCTCCCTTTTGCTCAACAATGGTATGGGGGCCACTCCACTTGTCTTGGAGGGCTGCTGGGGCCACAGGCTCCAACACCCATACTTTCTGTCCTGGCTGATAAACAGTCAACACAGCCTTTTGGTCATGCCAGGCCTTTTGCAATTCCTGGCTAGCCTCAAGGTTTTTAGTTGCCTTCTTCATGTACTCAGCCATCCGGGAGCGGAGACCAAGTACATAGTCCACAATATCCTGTTTAGGGGGTTTGAGAGGTAACTCCCATCCCTCCTTCACTAGACACAATGGACCCCTAACTGGATGTCCAAACAGAAGCTCAAATGGGCTGTAACCAACCCCCTTCTGTGGAACCTCTCTGTAGGCAAAGAGAAGGCAGGGCAAAAGTATGTCCCATCTGCGCCTAAGCTTTTCTGGGAGACCTTTAATCATGCCCTTTAAGGTTTTGTTGAACCTTTCAACTAAACCATTGCATTCTGGGTGATAAGGGGTGGTAAATTTGTAATTTACACCACACTCCTTCCACATAGCAGTTAAGTAACTAGACATGAAGTTTGCACCTCTGTCTGATACTACCTCCTTAGGAAAACCCACCCTGGAAAAGATTCCCAGGAGGGCCCTTGCCACCACAGGAGCTGTGGTGGTCCTAAGGGGAATTGCCTCTGGATACCTAGTGGCATGGTCCACCACCACCAGTATAAATCTGTGCCCAGATGCAGTTTGAGGATCCAGGGGACCAACAATGTCAATCCCTACCCTCTCAAAGGGAACCCCCACCACAGGTAGTGGTATCAGGGGGGCCTTTGTAGTGCTACCTGCCTTACCACTGGCTTGACAGGTGACACAGGAGCGACAAAACTCCTTGGTGTCTTCAGACATATGAGGCCAATGAAAGTGAGGGACAATTCTGTCCCAAGTCTTGTTTTGGCCTAGGTGACCTGCTAATGGGATATCATGTGCTAGTGTCAATAGGAAGCTCCTAAACTTCAGAGGTATAACCAACCTCCTGGTGGCTCCAGGCTTGGGGTCTCTACACTCTGAGTAAAGGAGTCCATCATCCCAGTAGATCCTGTGGGACCCACTAGCACTCCCAGCAGCCTCAGCAGCAGCCTGCTGTCTGAGGGGTTCAAGAGAGGGGCAGCTCAGCTGCTCCTGGCTCAGATCTGCCCTGGAAGGGCCCCCTGTCCCCAAGAACTCAACCTGATCAGGTTCAAGCTCATCTGGGACAATTCCTTCTTCAGGACTAAGATCAGCTCCCTCAAGAGACTGATCTGGATTCTGAGGCAGGGAGGAAGACACTGCCTTAACCCTACTGCTCCTTCTCTTGGAAGGCGCCTGGTCCATTCTTCCAGGATCCAGGGCCTGTTCAGTGTTAGACATTTTTGCCTGTGACCTGGTCATAGCAAACACATCTGCAGGGATACCCAACATTTCTGCATGAGTCCTGAGTTCCACTTCAGCCCAAGCTGAAGTTTCTAAATCATTGCCCAACAAGCATTCAACAGGGAGGTCTGCACTTACCACAACCTTCTTAGGGCCAGTTACCCCTCCCCAGGTGAAATTAACAACTGCCAGGGAATGGTCTGTCCTGACATTGCTAGCATTGGTCACTTGGTACATCTCACCAAGTATGATTTGCTCAGGAGCCACAAGATCTTTTGTCACCATTGTGACACTTGCTCCTGTGTCCCTGAATGCCAAGGCCTCTTTTCCATTTATTATAGGCTGTTGTCTGTATTTGCCCAGATTACTGGTGCTTACAAATAAGGAGGCCATATCCATGCCTCCATCACAGATCAACATAGCCTGAGTTGGAACTCTGACTAGGCCAGAGTCCATCTCAGATCCCAGGGTTAACCCTACTACACCCTTATTTGGAGCACCACCACTTGGAGCTGAACTAGGGGGAACAGTTGCCTTAGGGGCAGTGGTGGTTGGAGTTGAGTCCTTGGACTTGGTACAATCACTTATCCAATGGGTCTTCTGTTTACAGATTTGACACCATGGCTTCTTCTTGCCTTTTCCTTTGTTTGATTGTGACTCCCCACCAGATGCAGATTTTTGGGGCCCTTGAGAAGACTTCTGGTCTTTACCCTTCTCCCCACCCTTATCAGAGTTTTTAGAATCTTGCTTCTTGGAGTCACCACCTTGGTTCTGGACTTTCTGCCTCACCCTGGTTCTGACCCATTTGTCTGCCTTCTGGTCCAATTCTTGGGGAGAGGTCAGATCAGAGTCCACCAGGTACTGATGCAACAGTTGATTTTGACAGTTATTAAGGATCTGCTCTCTCATGATTAAATTATACAATCCTTTGAAATCACACACCTTACTGCCAAGTAACCAACCTTCCAGAGCCTTAGTAGCACAATCTACAAAGTCAACCCAGTCCTGAGTCTGTGCCTTTTGGGTGTCTCTGAACTTTAACCTGTATTGTTCAGTGGTTAGGCCAAACCCATCAATCAGAGCACTCTTCAGGACTTTGTAATTATCCGCATCCTCTTCTCTTACAGTGAGGAGCTTGTCTCTACCTTTGTCTGCAAAGGAGAGCCACAAGATTGCTGCCCACTGCTCCTGAGGGACCCTCTGTACCTTACAGGCCCTCTCCAGTGCAGTTATCCATTTGTGGATGTCATCCCCATTCTGGTAGGGAGGAACAATCTTGTTCAGGTTCCTATGGTCATGAGTATGTTCTCTACTCCTAGGGACACTGTAGCTGCCACCATGGGGCTCTAGCCCCAACTTCTGATAAGCTCTCTGAAGCTCCAGGGATTCCCTATCTAAGGCCAATTGCTCTCTCTTGATTCTGAGCTTAGCTCTCTCAAACTCAAGCAGTTGGCACTTCTTCTCATAAGAGGGCTCCCTTTTATGAGAAGCAGAGCTTCCTATAGATGTACCAGAATGATTAGATTCCTGAGAAGGAGATCTTGATCTTCTTGGTAAACTGTTAACTCTTCCAGGTGGGGTAAAGAGAGGTCCACTGAGGCCTCCTTCCTCACCTTCAGGAAGAATTGGATTGTCCAGGTTAGAATCATTTTGATCCTCCTGGCCAGCATCAGAGTCCAGGTCATTGAAGTTCTCACTTCCTGTCCTTTCCTCTTCTGCTGTCCCACCCCCTTTGCCTTCCTCATCAGACCCTGGAGTCTTTCTGAGGTCATCTAAAAGCAAAGTCTCTATGAGACCTTGGGTGTTTGGATTTTTCCCTGACTTCAGTTTCCTAGATGTACACACGGCTCTCAATTCCTGGAATGAGAGATGGTCATACTTAGTTGGCAAGGAGCCACTGGCTTCAGGCTTAGAAGACATGCTAGTGTGGTGTGGTGTATGCACCTACCTACTCTAGTGGGAACTGAACTCTCTTGAGTTGGAGAAAGGGTGTGCTAGGCCCTTGACTTACCCAACTCTAAGTTCAGTAGAACTTACTTTATTCTAGACTTGATTTATATGTACCTAAGTACCTTTAGTGGTTTTCAGTTAGTCACTCAATGAGATTATCTGGTAAAACAATAGCAAGCTTGAATCCCAACCGCTGCACACACCAATGTGAGAAGTTGGCCTGGTATATGCTGTCCACTAATTAAAGTGGGCCCCTTGCACCAGTCCAAACGACCCTTATTGATGATTAGGTTAAAGACAACCTTTATAGAAAGCTATCCTAGTGGTAGCTGTGGAGAGCAGCCTTCAGGCTAAGTCTTGAAGGAATGTAAAGCAGCTTGTTTTACCAGTATATAACCTCCTGAATGACCAAATGAAAGGAGAACCACACCAGGTGTGTATAAATATATGTATTTATTACTAAACACTCTCTACTAACCTCTTTATGAGATTAGAGAACAATACACACAATATTAAATCACTAGAACGACAGTAAATAGCACAATACACAGCGGGATCCAGGGGGAGACCGAACCATATACTAAGAAAGTGGTATAAGAACCACGACTTGACTAGACACAGTGCCTAGAGAAAGTAGAATCGCTGGGACCCCAAGGAACCACCCAAGGTAGTGACACAGGGGACTCACGGAGGACGGGTGCAGTGTGGGAACACAGACGCGAGCTCCGTACAACTCTACGGGAAAGTCGCGGTTGGAATTTTAAAGATTAAGGACACTTAGGAGAGGACTTCAAGCAAACCCAGCTAAACATAGAAGGTTCTAAGGCCAGCACCCTTGAAAGTACCGAGGTACCCGTGTTACCTATCCCAGAGGAGCCGGGTGCATAGGGGTCAAGTGGTGTCGGAAACCCTCGTCGTTTTCAATGGCGTGATGCGAGACAGTACTGCTGCCGTGGAGAAGAAAAGTGTCCGGTGTGATCCAAGCCTGGATCGGAGATGTGAAGAACCTGAAAATAGAGGGGACAAAGTCTGGGTCACTTCACGTGACCAGGAGCGGTGCAATCGAATGCCCACCGATGTTGGGTGCTTCAGGTGCAAAGAGGTGAAGCTTGACTCTGAAGCCACGGGGACCAGGATATGTCTGCAACAACCACAGTCCAGATTCGAGCTGTCCCACGAAGGATGTCGAGTGCTGGGGGGTCAGTGTCCGGATTGAACACCAACAAGCCTTGGCAACTGCAACCCACGCGGTCAGAGGAAAGATGCTTCTGTGAGGGCAAGCAAGGTCCTGGGGACTCCCCAAGCAATGTAGAGTCAGGGCACGTCTGGAGAAACCAGGAAAGCCCACTGAAAGTTAAAGTTGCCTTCTGAGGGACCCACAGGCCAACGGACCAGGGATCACGAAGGGACCTTGAGAGGAATCACAAAGTGCCAGCCCACGGAACACTCGTGGAGTGTAGGCCGGAAATCTTCAGTGGAATTACTGCTCGGGGTCAGGACTACAAGTAGCCCAAAGCACAGCTTCAGGTGTTGCCGAAAAGCATATGCTGCTGCAAATGTACATGGTGCCCAGGGGTACGGGTTTCACGGTCCCCACAAGGGATACGGGCCTCAGAATTGCTAAGAGCGCAGATCGACCTCGGAGACCTTGGGAACCCACCTCCTGTATTGCATAAATTTTCGGAGTCCTTCTGGAGCTTCGTAGATGCAAACCGGTCAGATGCGTTTCGGTGCCTGCTCAGCAGGGGAGTAACTCCTGTACTCCAAGGGAGATTCTTCAGTCGTCCAGCAAAGCGTAGATCATCAAAGGTTACTTGGTTTCTGTAGCAGAGTTTAGTCCAGGTAATATCTAAAGTCCTGTAGCCAGGGGTTCCTATTTTATACCCAAGGAAGGGGTGGGACAAACTCTGGGGACCCACCTATGGGAGGGTCAGGACAGAGGGGTGGCTACACCCATGTCCTTTGTCCAGTTTCACGTCAGAGCAGGGGCTGATAGCCCCTGCAACCAGTTTGAGCTGGACTATGCATGAGGACACCAAATGTGCCCCCAGTGAAATGAATGAATGAAATGAATTTGTACTTGTAAAGCGCACTGCTACCCTGAGGCATCCTGGCGCTGAACGCATACCGCTGTGGAACCCTTCCTGGCTTTTCCCTGTGAAATGTCCACTCCTGGGCACCCCCAAGGTGAAGCCAGGCATCCCAGCGCTGGTGGGGCCGTTGTGGAGATTAAGCAAGCTATTGCCCAGAGTTGCAGAGTGGGACCCATGATTAGAATAGGCACCGAGGCGAGAATTATCAGGTTCGAGGAAGTTGAGCCCAAGACCCGCCGAGGCGGGAATTGAACCCTGGTCCCGGGCCAGATCTCTGCATCAGGGTCTGCCGCTCTAACCATTGAGCCACACTTCTCCACCAGTGCAGACATCAAAGCACTCTGAGAGTGCACCCACCCAGCCCCAATACACTAAAGCCTGTCTGGGAGGTGGTCACACCTCCCTGTGACAGGAAACCTATTGTCAAGCCTTCCCCTGCCGGAGTTTCGTCCAGCAGCAGGAGGGCAGACTCGTGTCTGTGGCTGGCAGCATCCATTTTGTGATGCCAGGGTTCTGTGAAGCTGGTACCGGGTGTACCGGTGTTGTCATATTTCTTCCTCTAGGAGAGTGGAATCATACCTCCCACACCAGTTACTGGTGTGGAGGTATGATTCCAAGGTGTTTGACACCAAACACGACATGTTTCCATGCAGCCATTTTAAAGTTAGCATTTACCGTGAGGTTATAATGCACTTAAGTATATATGGTTGGCTGCATCACAAACAACCCCGGAGAATAGGTTCTGAGGGCTGCAGAGGGGCTCTGCTCATGCATGGGCACCCTCTCACATAAAACCCAGCACCCTGCCTTCAGGATCGATAAGGCCTGCTATAGGGGTGACTGATAGGTTTATATGTGCAGTGATTAGGATAGATATAGTGAACCTATATCTAAGTAAGGGGTGCATGCACCACCTTACACAGGCTGCAGTAGCAGACCTGTGGTGTCATTTTGAATGGTCTCTCAGGGGTGGCATAATACATGTTGCAGCCCCTGGGAGGCCTCTGGGGTACCTATGCCCTGGGTACATAGTATACCATATACTAGGGACTTATAAGGGTACCCCAGAATCCAATCTGGAGTGTACCTAAAGTACATGCAATCAATTTAGAGGAGAAAGCAGATAGACTGGGGTCCTGAATAGCAGGATCCCAGTCAGACTAAGTCGAAAACAGTGAAACATCAGCAAAAAGTGGGGGTAACTATAAGAAGCAGATCCTACTCTCCTACACCTGGTTCCATTATCTGAGGAGAAAATACCATGAGATAGGTCTAGAACACTTTTTTGAAAACCCTGAAAGAATTCCCTCAAATGCCAAAATTATTATCAAAGAGGTATACCGCACCAGGGGTAACAGACGTATTTGTCACCAACTTGGCGATATGGGAGAGCCCTGCTTGTTTCCTGCTCCTCCACAATTTTATTTAACTTTCTCTATTAAGTCTCAGTTTCGATTTTATCTAACAAGGTTCCATTCACGCATTGTGCACTTTTTGCTGGCATTTACATGCCAAGGAGGGTGGTTAGCCAGGCTCATGCCCTGTCCGTGTGACAATTCCTCCAGCCAAAGCACTATGCACTTTGTACTATTTTGCACATTGTATAAATCGGAGAGAACTAGATTACTGCTGCCTCTATTAAGAAACATTCGCCCTTGTTTGTATATTGATGGTTTTAATTTTTTACAGTCATTGGCTACTGCTGATATTTGCATTGCAGTAGCTAATTACATAGGAGGCTCTATTGCGATTAGAAAGCACTATGAGTAAATCTGTATAAAGATTAATAGGGTACCAGTTTGTTGCTGAAACTGACCTTTGCAAAAGCTTAACATGATATAGCTGTAGTTTTATAAAGTGTTTTTTAAACTTTTATTGTGAATCTTGTATGTTTTGTATTTTATTTTCTGAATTTGTGATACTTTTATGGTTCTCTGCACCGAAATAAAGTTATTCTTGACTTGACTTGAGTCCTGGTGCAATCCAATCTAGATAGGATGGATTCTTGTATGACAAGTTTCTGAGCTTCTCAAGGTAAAAGAGGCAGGAATTTTTTTAAAGGCTTCATTATCCAAAAGCACGCTTTTACCACAGAAGAAATGTGGTCCTTAAAGGAAAGCCAAACATCAATTACAAGCTCTAGATTTCTACAGATCCTGTATCCGAGGACCACCTCCAGACCAGCAACCCAACTAACCAGGGGACGGATGGAACCCGAAATGAAGGATTTCTGTCTTGTTCAGATTGCACTGTAAGTGATTTACTTTCAACCATCTGATGTCTGTCCTCATACAAGCTGAGAAAGATTCCCTTGCTAAATCAGAGGCCCCCCTCATAGGAAAACAGAATCTGGGTATCGTCAGCATAGGAAATAATCTTAATGCTGTATGGCTTCACCAGAAAAGCCAGCAGGACCATGTACCCATTAAACAGCGTAGGGCTTAATGCTGCCTTTGAGGAACTCCGTAATTGAGCGTTTTTGCACTGGAAAAGTATGGTTTCATCCATACTGACTGTTCTCTGTCAGCCAAAAAGGAGCCAAGCCATTTCAAGGCCTCTCCACCCAGTCCAATGTCTGCTAGACGTTGAATTAAAGTATCGTGATAGATGGTGTGGTACGCTGCAGAGAGAGCTTATAGTATTGAGGCAGCGTTCTGGACCGGATCCAGTGTCAACTTGTTGGAATCAGTTATCTATAACGGGCCGTCTCAGTACTATGATGTACCCAAAAACCAGACTGCGAAGGGTAGAAAATATTGTTGGTTTCAATAAACTCTGATAGTTGATGATTGACAATAGATTATTAGATTTTAGAGTCTGCCGCAAGGAGGGAAATCAGTATAAAATTTGAGAGGACCGAACTATCAGCAGTCAGCTTTTTAGGTCTCGGCCTGACGTAAGCAGCGCATGCGCTGCTCTCGTCATACGAGGGCTTCTTGGAATCGATACGATTCCAGAAGCCGGGTCCCAGCTCCGCCTTCAGTTTTCATTCGTGCGCGTCGTTTGGCGTCACGAATTATGCCAAAGGCAGTGCAATCATTGCACCGAAGGCATGTCAATCGCTGCTTGTTGCCACCCTGTCTCCTTTTAGCCCCACCCACCGGGATTTGATCTTTTACTTGCGGCGGGAGACAGTGTCTCCTAATTAGCCGCTACGCACTTTTTTGTGATCATTCGGCTTTCGCAAAGGCAGCCGCGTGTTTATTTTTGCATCGCGCTTTCACTTAAAGTGAAAGCGCGATGCAATTATAAACAAGCGGCTGCCTTTGCCAAAGCCGAGAGCTTGTTTTCAGTGAATGTATAAATATATACGTTTCTATATTTTTAGGGGCGCGTGGGCTTCTTTCTATGTTTGGAGCCGAGCAGGAGCTGCTAGCAGTAACCTGGCGGGCAGGCAGCAGCAGGGACAGACATGATGAAGAGCAGAGCTCATTAACAAGTGTCCCGGGCCCCGGAGGGAGCTGGGGCTGCCTGCCAAGGAGGCTGTGCTGAGAGTAAACACTGTGAGCTGCTGCAGAGCCCTCCACTCAAGACATCCTGCAGCCTTGTCTCTGCTGAAGGCTCGTCAGTATCCCGGGCTCGCGAGGGGTTAGACATAACACGTCCCGGTGCATCTGGAGTGCAAGGCCGACCACAAAGTCCGGAATTTGTTATCCTTTCCCGTTTGTGTTTTTTTCCTCACCTCGTTTAAACCAAGATTCCGGATTCCATGATTCACGCAACTCATTTTAGCAGAAGTACTCCTCACTCGGTGCCTCCCGGAACCATTCTACCTGTAAGTAACTTTTCTGTACAGTCTTTGGAGGTGGCAAGTTATTCCTCTGTAACGCGATCAAAGCTTAATGTCTGCGGCTATTATTACTTGCCGACTTTGGTACTGGGGAACCAGGTTGGAGTCTCGGCGTCGGTTCAACATTCTATGATTCTGGGCAAATGACTTAATCTTCCCGTGCCTACCAAAAAATGACTGTATCCTTGTGTAACGTAACTGTAGTTACAATCAGGACTCCAGTGTTCGTCAGGAATATAGAAAAATGCACCTTCATGAATCTTTGGTTTGTAGGGTGAACCCTTTAAAATAATTATCTACTTGGAAACATTTGAACAGAAGGGCGTTTGCTGCCCCTATACGGATCTAGCCTCTAAGTTATAGACTTTGGCTGCAGGAAGGGGATATCCGGCCTCGATTTCCTTATTTGTCTAAATGTGTGATCCTGAGCAAATCGCTTTGAACATCTAGTGCATTCATTCCCAAATCTACAGGGGGTAACCCAGTCCCCTACAGTCCCTGCGGCGGAGGGGACCCCCAACCTTTCAAGGAGACCCCATCCAGACCATATCTGTGAGATATTGGGAGACCTGGGGGCCCTTACCACATTCTGCGCGGGGTCCCCCATCATTTTCCGTTACTCCACTACACATCCAACAAAAATGTTAGCTAACTCAGAGTGGTTCTGATCACAGTGTACTCTGTATACAAAATCGGTTGAGTTATTCAACAGGGGAATACAAATCGAGTTTCATCTCAGCTAGGTGCTCGGCACTATGTGAACTCTCTTGGTATCGCCCCAGGTTAGTCTGCAAGCATTGTACTAACTTCGTGACCGAACTTTGCAAAACAGTTTATTCAGTGTTTAGTGCCAAGGAAGTGCCAGCATTGTTTACCAGAGTCGTGTTATTGGAGGCAGAAAGAAGGGCCGGCTCCCGCCCTCGCTTAAAGTGACCTTCAGTCTAAAATAAACACCTACGGTCTCACAATCCGAAAAGAGGACCTCACAGCAGGGGCGCGTTATAAACCCGGACAAATACAGGTAGTCACCGCACCTTTTATTCCAGCACTTTGTTCGAATGTACCAAATAGCGACAAATCTTAAAATAACGAAGGGGGCGCTGCGCGCAGACCACTGAGCTGTGTGCTTGACATTGCCTTCAAACTGTGAATAAAGACGCCGTGAGCGGCGCTGCGCACTTACACAAGGAAAGATGGTTTACAGCTGAACCTGAAGGAAGGCCACTATGGTAACAAAAGCGAGGTGAGTGAGGTACTCCTGGGTGACCGATTATAGGACTCACATTCTTTCTGCACTTAGTAGATTGCATTCCTCCATGGGTGTGAATCGTTATTTTACTCATTCCACACGTCAGCGAACTCTGGCTTCTCAGAGAACAGCATGCTGCATTTTGGAGCGAGCGCTAATAATACAAATCCCCTTTTGATCGGACCGGGCGGGCATCATTGCTATATAAAATGCTCCTTGGGCCTGAAAGTCTACAAGGATTCATCGGTATACACAGAGTGAGAACCCAGCAAACAGCAACTGAATCGTCAACAGCAGCGTTATACGCAGGGCCACTGGAATTATGCAATTGTGCGGCCGCGACGTTTTTCGCATAAATATGCATTTGTCGCATTTGCCACATAATCCATCGTCTTCTGCATAATCTTCAGATTTTAATTTAAAAAAAAAAAAAGGTTTGTTTCTATCTCAAAGGGTTCAAAAGTTACAAAAGACGCAGCAACATGTGCTGCCCCTCAGTGGAAGGCTCTTTGTATAGCTTGATTGGTCACCATTCTGTTGCTTATTGCTATATTTTTGTGTTAAACCGGTGCTAATGAGGTGCAAGCAGTGCCCAGTAAGTATTAACAAGTGCAAAGATGACAAAATAATGAAGAAATACGATCGTAAAATGTGCCACATTAAGCCACATAATTTGCGTTTTCATGCCGCATAATTTATGAAACCCTGCCGCATAATTTGGTCCTTCCCTGCCGCATAATTCCAGTACCCTGATTATATATTGCGTCACAGGCTTTTCACGGTGACCAGGGGTATAGCTGCCATTGGTGTAGTGACAGGGGTGCACATAGCCTTGAGCGTCCTATGCCCTGATAGTTCAATTTTACTGCCCACCAGCAGCCAATTTGGTCATTTTCCTTTCTTGCTCCAGGACCATTGGCACCATTGCTAAGCTACTGATGGCGACATGCAGCTTGTCTCTTTTTTAGGACACCATATGCATGTTTGTTGCTGTCCTCTCTGCAGTATTGAGGATGTAGAGCCTCAGAGATGCTCTCTCCTGTATGCAGTTTCCAATAGTGTGGTGCTGGCAGGTGAGCAGTGACTTTGGTTGGACTGAATATGTCGTAGTGTGTGTGTGCATGTGAGGTGTGGAGTGGCGCCAAAACGGTTGCACATGATTTTAATGCCACATCTCTGGGCTCTGTGGAGGAACAGAGGGAAGCTACAAGCTACCCAGCTCTTCCATGCCCCGTGGCTTGGCCAGTTCTGTACCACATGAGTTACCTCGCCATAGAAGTTTGGGTGCCGTGCCTGTGTGAGTACATTTATGACCCGTTACATGTGCGTGCACTGATTTCTGTAGGCACTGGGAATAGAGATCTCTGTGAAGGGCAGGGACCAATCAGCTGACCCTTGACCGGAAGCATTGCCTTTGCATCCCTTGACCCCTTTGTTGCCGTAGTCAGCTCGCGCTTGATGAATGGGGTTAGCAGTGACCCCTGGGCCAGGGCTGACCCCGGATGTGTTGTTGACCTGCACTCTCAGAGTGTCTGGGTGGTCTCCACAGCGCCTGACAGCAGCGCCCGCCTTCATAGCACACCAGCAGCAGACCACCACACGGATGACTAACGTACTTTATGGGCACAAACACATAAAAAACAGGCAGTAAAGTCAGCGAAAAAGCCCCTGAGGAGACCGGCTGTTTTGTTTGTGGCAGGACAGTCTCTGAGTAGACGCCTAAGAAGTCTTTGTGGCTGCCCGCCGCCCCCAAAGGGGGCCCCCCTAAAAGGGCGGCCCTTTAGTGCCATTGCGGCACAAGCCTACCCCTCGCTCTAGCAGCAGAGGGCTTCCGCCTGGAGCCCGCTGTACAGGGGGTGTGGGCGTCACTTCCGGTACGCCCAGGGGGGGAGGGAGGGTATGTATACCCCTCTGACCCTCCCAGCTGCCTCTTTGCCGCCAGCCTCGTAAAAGCTGGCTATGAATACAAACATCTGCAACTGCGCACGCACCTGTGTTTGAAGTGTTTGCTGCTCAAAATGCACCCAGCAATTGTTAAAAACCACCAGAATAGCAGCCAGACGATACCATGAAGGCAGCCATGGTGGGGGTATTTACTTTTCACCGAACAGTGACACGGGTTTTACTTTAAACAGTGGCACATACAAATGATTCAAAGGGACTGGAAATACTCGGCGATTGTTACAAGGGCAGCCCCATAGTAGCTCAGAATTATTCAGTCCGAGATGGAAAATACGCTCTCACATTTATCTCATAAACCTGTATTAGATACACTGAGGGATAACTTTTGCTGGCCCTATGTGTCCTTAGTATCAACAAAGCCCTGAAACTAACAAAAACAAGCATTGAAAATGCAATAGGTCTCGCCTTTGATGAAGTTAAAGCCATTTGCTTTGCTAATGGTATTGTATAGCAAAGCAAATGGTTTTAACTTAATGAAAGGCGAGACCTATTGCATTTTTAATGCTTGTTCAAGAGTGGAATAACACTGGCTCTTTTCCACATATCAGGGACGGCACACAACTGCAAGGAGGAGAAGAACAGAGTGAGATAAGTTGGACAAATACTCTTACTGTTCTGTCTCAGAATATAGGGATATAGTATAATGGTGAGCCTGATTTACATCTCATAAAACATGCTATTAACCGCGCCTTTTCTGGGGGTGCAAATTTTAGAAGCATATTTTTGGGAAAGGGAGCCATAGTCAAGGAGGATGCCTCTCCAGGAACATCTTAATTGGGGCTGCTAGATTAGACTGTATTTTGACAATTGTTTCTTTAAAAAAATCCCTTACCTTTTGGCATAAGGTTGGATTAGCTTCAAGGGTCAGAGATCATTTTTTAGGGTCCATAAAATAAGAAACAGTTTCAAAAATCTCCTTTAAACTATTAGTACCATCACTTATCTTCTGAGAATAGAAGACACTACATGCCGCTTTGATATTGTGATATTTTCTTAAGGCTAGATTACAGGCTGTTTCATCTGTTGGAAGCTATAGCTTTTTGCAGGAAGTACAAGTACATGAAGAACACTTTACTTACCTTCGGTAATGCCTTATTTGGTAGAGTTTCTATCTAGCCGTTGATTCCTTACTTTAGAATATCCCCAGGTATCAGACTGGATCAGGAAATTTGTTGTAAGCAGTATCCCTGCACACCAGTAGGTGGTGTTGTTTGGTTCGCGTGGCGTCATTTCTGCCAGTTCTGATGTGTGCAGTGCCTATATAGGGGCCACTCCAGTTAGGATTGCGGAGCCACAAAGAACACTGACCACTGGTGTGGAAAACTAGGGCAATGAAAAAGGAAAGCCCTGTCACTAGAAATCTGTTCACAGAGTGGGGAGGATGGCAGGGTCGGTAAGGAATCTGCTGCCAGACAGAGTCTCTACCAGATAAGGCGTTACCGAAGGTAAGTAACTTGTTTATCTGACAGAGCCTTCTAGCCGCAGATTCCTTACATTAGAATAGATACCCAAGCAATACCTCCCTGGAGGTGGGTCTGCGAAACAATTTTGCACCAAAAAGTTCTGCAGAACCGAAAGGGCTGAGTGCTCATCCCGATGGACCTGGCTGTCCAGGTAATATTGTTTTGTGAACGTGTGCAGCAAGGACCATGTTGCTGCCTGCCAGATGTCCAGGACTGGGACTCCGTGCACTAATGCAGTGGTCGCAGCCTTGGCTCTAGTGGAAAGATCAGACAAGCATTCAGGGGGTTGCTTCTTGGCCAATGCATAGCAGACTTTAATGAAGAGCATGATCCATCTGGAGATTGTTAGTTTCTGCACAGATTTTCCCTTCTTTGCTCCGACATACCCCATGAAGAGTTGGTCTACCCAGAACCCTTTTGTGCAGTCAAGGTAGAACGACAATGTTATTTTGGGTCCATCGGTGAAGTCGCTCCTCTTCCTTGGAGGGATGTGGCAGAGTATAAAAAGTAGGCAGGTTGATAGACTAGCCTACATGAAAGGGAGTGACAACTTTCTGCAGAAACAAGCTCTGATGCAAAGAACCAGCTTGTCTGGGTAGATGTTCAGATACGGAGGCCTGGATGACAAAGCCTGAAGCTCACTGACTCTTCGGCCATATGTTATTGCCACCAGGAAGGACATCTTGAAAGTAAGGAGCCTGCGAGGACAATTGTGCAATGGCTCAAAGGAAACACACATCAGAAAAGTTAAGACCTAATTAAGGTCCCATTGAGGCATGATGTAGGGCGAAGGTGGAAACATATGTTACAAACCTTTCAAGAACCTATTTAAAACAGGGGATTTGAAGAGGGACGGCTGATTAGCCAACCCCAGACAGGCTGAGATGGCAGAAAGATAGTCCTTTACGGTGCCTAGGTCACAGCCCTGCTGGGTATAATAAAGGATAAAGAGAAGGACCTAAGAGAGGGGGGCAGAAAGAGGCTCAACCTGTTTCTCTGCACACCATGCCACAAACGTGCACCAATGGCAGGTGTATACAGTCTTGGTGGAGGGAAGCCTGGCTGCCAAAACAGCAGTGCAGACTTTGGGCGGAAGGTCAAAAGTCGTCAACTGTTGTCACTCAATCTCCATGCATTAAGGTGGAGCACTGACAGGTTTGAGTGGAAAACTCTCCCCTGCTGCTGAGACAGAAGATCCTCCCGAAGGGATAGCCTCATCAGAAGGCCGATGGCCATGCTCAACAGCTCGGGATACCAAACTTTCAGAGGCCAGTCCGGGGGCACAAGGATGAGGTGGGCCCAGTCATTCCTGATCTTCTTGAGAACTCTGCGCAGCAGTGGTATGGGCAGAAAGGCGCAGAGGAAGCGAGAGCACAACTTGAGATGAAAAGCGTCTCTGAGCGAAAGCCACCTTAGAAACTCCAGCAAGCAAAACCACTGACATTGCGCATTCTCGGTGGTGGCGAACAGACCTAACCAAAGCTCTCCCCACTGCTGAAAGAAACCTAGCACCACCTTCGGATGGAGACGCCACTCGTGATCCGCTAGTCATCTTCGGCTGAGTTTGTCCGCCCTGGCGTCCAGAGAGCCTGCCAAATTGTTGAACAACCAGGGAAATGCCATGACGTTCCAGCCATGTCCAGAGATGCACGGCCTCGGGACAGAGGGTCCACAACCTCACCCCATCCTGTTTGTTACAGTACCCCAAGGTGGTGGTGTCTGTGAACACCTGCACTAGCCTTCCCTTGTTGGAGGGAAGAAAGGCTTTTAATGTCTGTCAGATCTCCTGGAGCTCCTGTTGTATGATGTGGAGTCCGGATCCCACTGGAGATCAGAGGCCTCTGATGTCTTCCTCTTCCAGGTGGCTGACCCATCCCAGGAGTGTTGCATTTGTCACTACTATCAGAACTGGTTGGGGAACTGGGAGGGATCTGCCCCTGACCCAATTGTGGTTCATTAACCGACACTGCAGATCTTTTGCAGTTCCCGGCGAGATCTGGACCATGTCCGGGAGATCCCCCTGATGCTGCATATGCCTGTGGGCATGTGTCACAAGCAGGATGCAGGAGGCCATGAAGTCCAGCAGCCTCAGAGTCCGTCTCACAGAGAACTAGGATAGAGTGTTACATGGCTCACGTTTAGTCTCCCTTTAAGACTTGCCTTTTTAAAATTGACATCTCTTTCTCATGGAAACTTTTCACACACTTTCCTGCCAATGTATAAATGTGCTGTATGTGCCATTCTGATAGGCATTGAAACCCTGTAGTCTGTACAGTTAGTTTCAGGGTCAAACATCTAGAATATGATGCAAATGTATTCCTTTCTTTCTATGCTTGGTTGAAGACACCTTGATTTAGCTAGACAAAACCAAAGGAGCTGCTCTGCACCTCTGCCACAGTGCGATAGAACAATAATTTGTTATATAAACAGCTTCCATGCTAAGGCTCAGTGGGAGGAGCACTTCCCCGCTGGGATTATCATGGAACCACTGTGAACTGTGACTAACATGCAGCTCAGCTGACCCCGTCCTCTTTCCTGATAAGGAAGATAACCTATACCCTCAGACCGGCTTCCTGACTCCTAAGACAGAGGTATGGAGATTAGACTACCCCGATTGATCTGGCAGAGGGTAATACCGCTATGCTCTCTTTAGTATAGTATTAGATACAGATAGGAGTATGCAAATATTAGTAACAATTAAAATGATGGAAATGTTCAGATTGTTTACCATTCTAATAATGCTGATTACAGTAACATGTCTCATCTTTCTAATAATTGCAGCTCATGCTTTCTTAGCAAGAATAAGATTTAAATAAATGTTTGTTTTGTATCTGTCTTGTGTTTGCCTTAGGCATTCAAGAGTGATTAAACAAAAGGGTTAGATCTGTTTCCACAGATTCCCTGGGAATCAGAGAGTCATGTTAGAGGTTGCCAATAACATCTGTTACCCTGGTCAGTTTAGGGGTTAGATGTGGTAGTGTGAGCTAGCCGAAACAAACCAACACTTACTAATGATATATGTGGACTAAGTCTATATTGTGAAGTTTGTGTTGGTCTAATACAAATTCCTGCTAGATTTGTAGGAACCGTGTTACATGGCACCACCAACGTTCTAGGTCAGGTGCCTATTTAATGGGTCTCCTGAGTAGTTTTCTTGCATGTGCCCAAGGCTCTTTTTTACCTCTACTTGAAGACGTCCATGGTAAAAAAGATTCATCCTCCTCAGCTTAATAGGAAGCACCTATTTATGGCTGTAGGTTGTTCAGGCTTGAACTTTTAAAAGGATTACCCCACTGTAGTGTTTCCTTTCTCTGGATTCCATTCATTAAACATAGCGCTACCAGTTAATATTCCTGTTATTTTGGGAGACTTTACCTACATGGTTGAGACACACAAAGCTTATGAATGCCGAGTTTTTTTATTCCTGGGTTCAGTTTCCTGCTGTAGACGCCTATACATGAACATTTCATACATACTCTGAGGCAGCAGTTCCAGCTACATCTAGACCTATGAATACTTAGAAATATCATTAACATTCAAGCAACATCAGAATTGGTTGCAAGGCACCCTCCCACACACACTCAACCATGTAAGACTAGGTCCGCTCAGTGATACCGGGATAACCTGGCCAGTCTTAGCCATCTAGACACCATATCCAAATGCATGTGCATTAAATAATCGTGATCTGCTTGGTCACTACACTAAAATTAGACTATATAGACGTCTAATGCAGTTTGTTATGCGTACAATAATTACTCCCCCAGCAAGGGCTGTTCAAGCTGGGCAGACACAGTTAGCTCTGCCTGCAATCAATTTGTCCAGCAACTATTAATTCTATTATGGGTAAAATGCGACCCCAAGTTAAATTCAAGAATTTCCACTTGGTAAAGTTCTCCCAGTTGAGGACTGTGCCACATGGGGTACGGTCTTTGCTGCCATATGGCACATGGTACCCCATCAATTGCTGTTTTAGCTGAACTGCTTAAGCAAATTCACAATGAATACGAGGCGGCCTCTGCGCTGGATTTGGGGCTGAAATTAATTTTTCCACAGTATCCTCATTGATTTTAAGTAACACAAACGGGGAGGCAACATCTTTGGCAAAACGAAAAAGTCTCATGTCAGTTCCCGCTGTTGATCAGGAACACAAGCTAACTAGAATTTTTTCTGAGACTGATGCTTCCATAGATCGAGATAGTTTGGGAATCAAGCTTCATAAGTCACAACTAAAAACAAAATCTGATACAGATACCACCAAGCAGACACCTGAGACTTCTAATAAATGCTCGGATAAAAACAATAAAAAAGAAAAACAGAAAACGGGGAGTAGATTTCCTCAACAGGAGTCCACTGAAAAACACTATAATATATGTAAAGGTGATACAATTAAACAGCTCAATAGATATCAGTATTCTGATACACAGTCCTCTCGTTCCTTTCAGGACTCTTCAGACAAAAATTCAGAGCGAGTGGGATGAGGCGAATACAGACAGGAAGTGTACGTGAAACTGAAAAAGGGCTCACAACGCTCCTCTGATCTCATCATAAAAAAGGATGAGAAACTTCCACAATAAAAACCACACTTTAAAAAGAAGACATTGACAGGAATTTCCTCTAAATATGCCACGAATACTCAGGACACTTCTTCTGAACAAGACGTGGGCAAAAACACTGCTTGACAGCGCAGCAGTGGTCACGATAGTTCGCCAGACTTCTTCAAGGGTTTCTGGTGGCCAGACCGACTAATGAATACATTCAAGTTGACACTCCAGATCAGCAGCTAAGCCCTCCTGATAGACTTTAGGATTTGGACATCCAAATTGAGGGTGGCATACGATGTAGGATTAAAGTAATATTCTGGCAGAATTTGACAAATGCATATGGCATTCTCTTGGCTGAGGTAGACTGGCCGCTTGAGTTACAAAAGTCCCACAGGGGGAGGATGCACTATCATCCTTTTCTAGTCTTGTTCCTGAGGTAGTAAAACAAGCGCATGCCAAAGTATGGGCTCTTGTACAAGCACCAGCATTATATTGAAATCAAACAGGCTGGGATAAGGACTTGCCTTATCGTATTAAACCAATAAGGTCCAACCCACAAGTGCAACCACAATATCCTATTAAACCTGAACTAAACGCCCTGTTTGAGAGATTTTATCACAATTAGAATATCAAGGCATAATTGAGCCTTGCAGTTCTCTTATGAATAATCCTTTATTTCCTGTAGCTAAACCGGTCATTCCTATTGCATAGTCTTAACCTATAGACATTTAAACAGTCATACATACACTTTTGCTGTACAAAATTCACATAGCACAGCTTTGATGAACAATATTGTTCGCAAAAAATACAAAACTGCATTGGACAATTAGAATGGCGTTTGGTGTCAAAATATAGCTCCTGAAAGCAGAGATTTGATGGCATTTACTGCTTTAGGGACCCAGAGAAAATTCTGTAGGCTCCCACAGGGGTGTAAAAACAGTCCAGGTCTGCTTGCTCTCATGTAATATCAATTCATAAAAAATAGGTTTCTGATGCATTGTCCTATGTTGATGACATTTATCTTACAAATAATGATTTAAACACACATATGGCCAGAGCAGATCGTATGATTTTGGGATTCGCTGATCATGGCTACAAATTTAATTTTCCAAAATCTAAAATTGCTTTTCTTAATGTCCTTTTTAGGATACAAATTATCAAACGAAGCCAGAAGCCTTGCACCACACTTTGGGAAGAAGTCTGCTCTCCTGCAACCACCAAATACATTAAAAATGCTACAATCACTTTTAGGCTTTATAAACTTTGGCGGAACATACATACCAGATTATGTGCAACAGGTTAAAAAAGTTGTACGATTAAATTAATCCTTATTTTTCAGACAAACATTGGGCTACAGAACATACTGATATTCTCAGAACATGGCAAACAGAAATGCTTGCATCCAAACACTTACACACTCGTGTTAACACCACTAATTTGGTGATCCACATACTTGTGGGTTTCACTGGCTATACATACGTCACCTTTAATGAAGGTGAAATGTACCGATTGCTTATAAATCGCATTTATATTTCATTGCAGAAATGTGTTTTGAATTGAAAGAAAAAATTCTGACTGTAGTTCAAACAGCTGTCCTCAAGTAGCATACATTGGCACAGGGGAAACGCATAATTGTGGTTTCTCCCATTCTAGCCTTAAAGGCTGTCACCAAGGAAAGCATTCCTAACCCAAAAGCCTTACATTCACAATGCATCCAGTGGGCCACTTCCCTGACAGCCACTGATGTAGATTACGTTTTTGACCCTACATTAAGAACACAAGAATTTCACCAGTATGGACAAGAATACCCCATGTTGAGTGAAATTTTGCCTCTAAATCAGTATGATTTCATTATATATATGCAGCTAGTTCATCCCAGCCCGCGGTTGGTACTAAGCATGAGTACTCAGCAGCATGTGCTGCAGTGAAGGGTGTCATGAAAGATGGCAAGCTTCAGGCACAAAACATGCACAGAAACTTTGGGTGATTGTACCACTCAGCTGGCTGAATTCAAAGCTTTGGTTCTGGAAAAGCAGAATACGGATCCAGAATTCCTCAATAAATCCATCCATCAGGATTTGTAGAGCAAGGCTGCATCACTCATGAGGGCCTCGAGGTGCTGTCTGATAAACTGCCTATTCTCCTGTCGGTTGAACATCCATGTCTTGAGGTCCTTCCTGAATTGCTGGAGCGATGGTGAGGCTCTGAGGTGCAGGGGGAGGTCGTTCCAAGTCTAAGGCCGCCTAATGCGATAAGGAACGGCCTCCGCTGTTTGTCCGGCGGATGCGACGGGTGGCAGCTAGGGCGAGGGATCAGGCTCCAAGTTTCCTGGTGAAAGGTCACGGATGGCTGAGGTATGCAGGTCCTTCAATGTCTAATGCCTTGTATGCGTGGGTGAGTATCTTGCACTGGCATCGCTTCATGACTGGTAGCCAGTTGAGTTTCCTGAGCATCTATGTGTGTCCGTCTGGGGAGGTCGAGGATGAGCCTGGCCACTGCGTTCTGGATTTTCTGGAGCTTCTTCATGAGTTGGGCTGTTATTCCTACGTAGAGGGAGTTGCTGTTGTCGAGTCTGCTGGTGACGAGAGCTTGCGAGACTGTTCGCCTGGTATTGGTCGGGGCCATCTGAGCACCTTACAGAGCACACGGAGCGTGAGGAAGCAGGGGATGGAGACAGCACTGACTTGCTTCTTCATGGATAGATGCTGTTGTGGACAGTGGCGGCTCCTTGTGGGAGTGCTGCGGGGCGGTGAGCAGGGCGGGGGAGGGGCAGGGTGGGGGGTAGTAAACTCCGGCTTACGGCCGAACGGAGTTAAGTACATAAATAAATAAATAAAACGAATTACATTGCGCGTGCTGCATCGCCGATTGCGATGCAGCGCTCGCAATGTAATTCGTTTTATTTATTTATTTATGTACTTAATTCCGTTCGGCCGTAAACCGGAGTTTACTACCCCCAACCTGCTCTTTCCCCCGCCCCACCCCGCCGCCCTGCAGCACTCCCACGAGGAGCCGCCACTGGTTGTGGATGATGCCAAGGTTGCAGGCTTGTTCGGTGGGTATTGGGATGGAGCCAAGCTCCGGGTGCCACCTTCGTTGTTCCAGTGTGTGTCCTTGCCTTTCCCAAAGATGAGTTTGAGACAGTTGATGCTCATCCAGTCGGCAACATCTTTCATGCATCTTTGGAACTTGTCTTTGATGGTTCTCGGACTGTTAGTCAGAGAGAAGATGAGTTGGGTGTCGTCGATGTAGGAGATGTTGTTGATTCCATGGCTTTTGCCGATGTTGGCCAGAGGAGTCATGTATGTGGTAAAGAGGGTTGGGCTGAGAGATGAGCCTTTAGGTACCCCGCAGATGATGTTCTTAGGAAGCGAGGAGTAGGGAGGGAGGATCATTTTCTGTGTTCTTCCTGTGATGTATAATGCGATCCACTCGAGTGCCGGTCCTTGGATTTTAATTTGATGGAGCCTGTTGATCAGTGTGCAGCGGGATACGGTGTTGAATGCTGCTGAGAGGTCGAGGAGGTTAAGGGCAACTGTTTCTCCCTGGTCTAGCAGCATTTGGATGTTATCTGTGGCTGTGACTAGAGCTGTCTCAGTGCTGTGGTTTGCTCTGAAGCCATATTGCGAGGGGTCCAAGAGGTCGTGGTTCTCCAGATGTCTGATGAGCTGGATGTTGATTGCCTTCTTGATTACCATGGCTGGGAAGGGGAGCAGAGAGATGGGACAGTAGTTCTTCAGTTCTCCTGGGTACGCAGATGGCTTCTTCAGCAAAGGCTTCACGTCGGCATGTTTCCAATTCTGGGGGAAGTGGGCTGTGGTGATCGAAGAGTTGAGGACCTTGACGAGTTCTTTGCTGACGAGTTGATTGTCGAGGTTGAAAGAGTGGTGGAGCAAGGGTCTGCAGGGGCTCCAGAGTGGACGGATCTCATGATGGTAGCCATTTCCTTTTCGGTGAGGGAGTTCCACAAGGTGAGCTGGTGTGGGTGGGCATCGGTTGGCATGAGAAAGTTGAAGCTGTCTGCGGCAGGGGTTTGGGGTGTGAAGACTTGGTAGATGG
Source organism: Calotriton arnoldi (assembly GCA_963921515.1). Classification (NCBI taxonomy): domain Eukaryota; kingdom Metazoa; phylum Chordata; class Amphibia; order Caudata; family Salamandridae; genus Calotriton; species Calotriton arnoldi. The sequence goes on along the minus strand of CAWUFW010004862.1, from coordinate 1,063,070 downwards.
TGCTAAGAGATTTTGCGAGGGTGTGATGTTATTTTCTGTTCCTGAAGGGGTGGTGAATTCCTTGACTATGTTTAACAGTTCTGTAGGAGCGGGATCACGATAGTAGAGAAATGAGGCAGCAGCGTAGAGTAAACTCAATAAGGCTTTATTGAGTAAAGCAGTAACGACCCCATCCAACATCAAGCCCTGCAACTGTCAACTGACCAGTTGCTTACATTCTACAGCCCTTCGCATTCCACATTCCAGATCTGTAACATAGCAACAGTGAGGACACCAGAATGAGGACACTACATCACCTCTCCCTCTCAATGGAAAAAAAAAAAAAAACCTTATACAAACTAAGTAAGAAAAATCCAAAGCAAACTCACAGAACACGCAAGAAAAGTTCTGCACAACATCAAGATGTCTAAACATAATCTTGAAGCTTGGCTGGCCGTTGAAGCACTCTGCTAGGCCTGAGAGACATTTGTTGTGAAACAACACTAGAACTTGCAGACACTTCTGTTGGTTGACACTTAGCCACTCTGTTTAAATTCCATACTCTATGGTCACTGGTCTTAATGGCGTTCTTGAAAACCTTTATTACTTTAAAAGGTACACTAAATTTCGAGCTACTTTTGCCCAAGCGAGGAGATTTTATTTTCACCCAATCGCCCACAGAAACCACTGTGTGTTTGACCGTCCTCCTTTTATCATACCATCTCTTTCTTTTCTCCTTGACCGCACACTCCCTTTCCCTCCAGCCTTCCACACAATCATACTTTTCATCAAGCAATAGTCTCTTAGGTGAAACCCAAGATGGACAAACTTCCGTGTTCGCCACACTCTTTTTGAATAAGCGAAAAGGAGATATCCCCGTAGAAGAGTGTGGAGTAAATCTGTACTCTCTCACCTTTTTTTTTATGGCTTCCTCCCAGTCAATTCCATTCGCTACAGCCTGCTGTATAGCTTCTTTCAACACCTTCACAAACCTCTCAACAACCCCATTACTTTCAGGATGATAAAGAGCTGCTTTCTTGTGTTTAATGCCCCTAGAGGACAAGAACTCTTCCACCACAGTCAAGGTGAATTGCACACCATTGTCGGAAAGCAAAGAAAGGGGAAAACCTTCCCTTTCGAAGAGACCATCCAAAAACCCAATCACAACAGAAGATTCAACCGAGCCCACCACCTTAACTTCTGGCCAGCGTGAGTACATGTCCACACACCAGGACATACTGATCACGAGACCTTATTTTAACAGGCCCCAAAATATCAATTGCAATGTCCAACCAAGGCCCATCCGATCTCTCTCTCAATACCATGGGTTGGGTTCTACACTTCAAAACTTTATCACTGCACGCACATTCTGTACACTTCCTAACCTCCCTTTCAATCCAGACATCCATGGCTGGCCACCAATAAGCCTCTCTTAGCCTCTCCTTGGTCTTAACTATACCCATGTGGCTGGCATGGGCATTCTTCAATAGTCTATCCCATAAGGTATGTGAGGGAATCAATCTGCTACCTCTCATGAGCAGACCATCCACGACCGACAATTCATCCTTAACCTGCCAAAAACCCATCAACTCCAGATCACAGAGTTTCTTTTCACACCAACCCTTTGAAACCATGGTCAACACTTTTTGCAAAAGTACATCCTTTGCTAATGCCTCTCTCCACTCACCTTCAGAAACAATACCATCACTAATCAAACAAACATCAACTTCTTCTTCGAATTCTTCACCACGGAAACTATCACACTCTACCACATCTTCTTGATCATTGCCCAACCTTGACAAACAATCAGCAAGAATGTTGCAGACACCAGGCAGATATGAGACAACAAAGTTTAACTCCTGCAACGCAACAACCCACTTCCGAATTCGATGAGACACAAAATCAATTCCTTTCTTTGCAAAAACCTCTTTCAATGGTTTATGATCCGTGAGTACTTCAAATTTGCTTCCCCAAATGGCTAAGTGTCAACCAAAGCAGCCTTGGGCTTAATTCCACTCGCAGAGACTTGGTTGACACCATTTGCAATCTCATCCTCGTCACCAAATGTAGGAGCGGGATCACGATAGAAGAGAAATGAGGCAGCAGCGTAGAGTAAACTCAATAAGGCTTTATTGAGTAAAGCAGTAACGACCCCATCCAACATCAAGCCCTGCAACTGTCAACTGACCAGTTGCTTACATTCTACAGCCCTTCGCATTCCACATTCCAGATCTGTAACATAGCAACAGTGAGGACACCAGAATGAGGACACTACAAGTTCCTTTGAGTTGTTGGAGCTGTCATTGACGCGGGTGGCAAGGGCAGTCTTCTTAGTGTTTTTCAGGAGGTGGTGGTAGCGGTTGAGGGCAGCTTTGAAGTGTATTCGGTCCTTGAAGGTCTTACTGGCATGCCATCTCCTTTCAGTCTGTCTGCAGTTACGTTTCTGGGTTTTTAGTTCTTCCGTGAACCAGTAGGGGTGTTGTGTTAGTTTCTTGGGTAGGTAGGTTTCCTCGGGGCATCCTCGTCAGCACTTGCTGTGATCCAGTTTGTGAAATTGTCCACTGCTTGTTCTGTGTTCTCGGTGGTGGTGGGTAGGTGGGAGTTGAGGGCATTGGTCCAGCGTTGTTTTGATACCTCGGACCAGCTGCACTGTGTTTTGCTGGATTTGGAGGTGTTGAGGGGATCCAAGATGGCGAAGTGGACGCAGTGGTAGTCAGTCCAGGTGAGCTCTTCAGTGTGGGTGTATTTTACTCTGTTGCTGGCTACGAAAATAGGGTCGAGAGTGTGTCCTGTGATGTGGGTGGGGTCAGTAACCAGTTGCTTGAGTCCAGAGGTGGCCATAATTTCTAGGAGGTCAGCCGTGTTGGTGTCGTCGGTGTTCTCAAGGTGAAAGTTGAGGTCTCCTAAGAAGATGTACTGACACTTATAGTGTGTGATTCCTATTACTGCGTCCAATCCTTTAATAACAATTTATATAATTGGCGCTTGAATGGTTTCAGAGAGTCTAAAGGTAACGCGACCAAGCATAAGTTGCTTTGGGAAAAGGTGGCAGTTCTTAAAGATGATTTACCACGGGCTCATGCCATTCACACATTGAGTCATCAGCATGTTTGTGTACACATTCTAGGGAATTAATTGGCTGATGAAGCTGCCAAAGTGGCAGTTGAGACTGTTTTAGTAGCTGCGATTACTCGTTCACATACGGGAATAGATGACATTATGGTTGCAGTCACTGCTTCGGCTACTGGCACGCCCCAACCTAAAACTTATCCAGCTAAATACTCCTATCTGTTGAGCGCCCAAAACATTCCTTTTGCTCGTATAACTGGGGTGGGTGATTGAGTGATACCCAACTAAGGTTGCAGGTTAGAGCTAATAATTGCTGCACATGAATGATTAGCGTCTGCCCATTCAAGTGTGGCAGCTACAGTTTCCTTGTTACAGAACAATATTGGTGGCAAGGTCTTTATAAACAGACTAAAAAAAAACATCCTTTGTTGTGACATTTGTCAAGAAATTATAGGTTCTACCATTGTCCACCCACCGTAGACACCCCTTCTAGTTTTTAATAAACCACTACAATGTGTCTATTTGGATCATTGTGGACCTCTCCATTCGGATGGTGCGTTTACATTTATTTTATTGGCAGTTGATTCATGTACTCGATGTCTATGGGTGCAGCCACAGCAATTGGCTGAGGCTCAAACTATTATTAAAGATAAGCCGGTATTTCTCTGTACATATGCAGTAGCAGCATTCCACTCAGACCAGGAACCAAATTTTGCTTCTAATGCTTACCAGAATACCATGGGCACCCTGGGTGTTGCTGTGCATAATTCCTATCCCCATCATCCTGAGGGAAATTAAATAGTGCAGCAAAAGAACCATGACTTAAAGCAGTCCTTAACAGCTAGAGTATTAGGTTCAGGTCATAGTTGGATCATCACCTGTAAGGATTACAGAGAGCTTTAAATAATCTGCCTATAAGATCTTTGGGTGGTCAGCCCCCCATTAGGTCCTTTTTTGGGTCTAGATGTATGTTCCAGATCTTGATAACCCTAGGACTTTGACATCAATGAATGTTTCGCTGTTATACAGAAATTACAAGACGTCAGAGATGAGTGCTCGATTGTGAATTCTAAACGTTCACCCACTGACAAGGTGAAGGAGCAACCAGTGACTTCTGGCTGGATTCCGAAAATTGGAGATCTGGTCCAGGAGAATATTACAGACCAAAAAGAATTTGGCCCATCCTATCATGCACCAGTGCATGTCCGTGCTGTTAAAGGTACTCTAATTGTGATTTTGCCACTGCTCGCTGGTTGTAAACAGAAAAGACAAGTTTCCATTGATTTAATCAAGTTACACCACGTGGCCAGTTCTCCACAGTAGGCCACAAGGGTATCTGGATAGTTCCATATCTCCTCTCCTTACCCTGCAAGAGACCCTTCTACATGTATTAAGCAATCCTAATTTAACTACTCCCTGGCTGGGGTCTTCTGAGGCTGAACTTGCACTCATGCCTGTTACTAATCCCAACACGGGATAGGTCTCTGATATGGGTTTACAGTTTTCTATTGCTGCTCTCGGCAACAAAGTTATATATTATCAACCACCTTTGGAGGTATCAACCTGCTCTCCTTTGCCTAATGAGGTCCCTGTTTTTGCAGACTGCTTCTGGTTACTTTGCCGACATTAATCATTTTTCATTCAGATTCTTCACATAACTCCTTGTATGGTGCACATGCACTATGGTTTTGGTTGAAAAAAACGTATTTGATTCCTCCAAGGTCCTACCTTTGGATTTTTTTTAATTGGTTTTCCTTTTATCTGGATTGTATTTGTTACAGTGTTTTTTCTGCTGTTGAATGGACACTATCTCCAAGAATGTTCTTCTCCAGAACTGGTAGCTGAAGTACTTACGCCCCATTCTTTCTCACATAAGGTCCGAAGAGACATATCTCTTGTGAACATTACCTTATTTCCTGTCCATGATGGTATTGTTTAAGATAAGGTCCCCTATGACATTTTTGGTCCTACAGAAACTTCACAAATTCCATATGTTTTTGAAATTGCTACGAACGATATAATAACTTCAGGTTAATTTTCAGATGAATGGGATGTTGCGACTGTTTCAAACATGTCATCTGAATTGGAGTCCTAAATGGTATTTGAAAATGAGGATTTGTATTTGAATTCTGCAAACTATGGTGAAATGTTTTGCTACAATCACTATGTTCATCATTATTTACACAGAGCAAGTACACTATGTGCTGTTTTTAACTATGCACAGTGGCAACACTGCCCAACACCATCTGTGGCGAGTCCCCAACAATATTTGAAAACGTTTCCTTACTTTTCTGGTCATGTCCCAAGAGACCCAGTTTCATTTTACTTTAGGCTTATGCCTTCCTAAGCATCTAAAACATGCTGACACAAACTAGACAAATTTTTTCTGATGCATTCATTTACAATTTGACTGTACTGTGTTATGATTATTGGAAAAACAATATTGATTGAAAAACAATTCAGGGTACAAGGCACTGGCAAATTCAGGGCGTTGATGCTTTATTTCAGGCTTGTTTGATTCCTCAACAAATGATATTTTTAAACACAACAGTACAACAGACAACGTGCCTTGGATTAGCTAATGTTAAGAATTTAAATACACCTAGCATGCCCTCTAATGGAAGATTTGACAAATGGCAACCGTACATTAATCTCACTGAAGAACAGCTTAGTGAAACAGCGCACAATGGTACATACAACTCTTGATTTTCCAGTTCAGATGGGGGGTTAGTGTGGCTCATTGACACTAATGACTGCCATTTTTGTTTTTTTAAACTCTTCTATGGGTTTTAAAGCTAGCAGACCAGACCCTCGGTATGACCACTCCCAACACTCGGGTGTAGTAACTACTCATAGTGTAGGTAAGTTATACCAGCAATGGCCAGAACATTTCACCTTGTCCCTGGTTAAGCAACACTTACCTCTTATTTCTGACAACATGGATTTGCAAGATTTTTTATTAGGTCCCAGATCTCCCCATTCTAAACTTTTCATATATGCCACTTATAATGAGATTTGGAAGATTTCCCAACAAGAAGCTGCTGAAAGGTTGCGACAAATTGATGAGGTAATTTAGAAAAAGCATAAGCAGTTGATGATAATGGCATGACTACACTGTTTACTCATATTTATTCATTGAAATGACCTGCCTGCCTTTTTACATGGTCAAAGTCAATTAAGACCAATTTTGTAACTGAGTTGGACATTGCAGGTTTTAAAATCAAACGGGTTGCCATGGAAATATTTAGCTCAACAACTCCGGGTAAATGTTTGAGCTGAATAAATACTTATAACATAACATAACAAATATTTGAATGCTAGAGAATTGCTTTTGGCTTATAATTTGTCATGTATACAATGGATCATGGCAAAAAAGACCCAACTTACATTATGCTTAATTTAGAGCATTTAGAGAAGCAGCCCTTTACTGTAGCTGAAACGCCTTCAGATATATGGTTAATCCTTGTTTTTATTTCTTTACCTATTTCTACATTTCATTTTATCTCTTGTCTGAAACACTTTCCAGTAGGCGGATCTGAGCACATGGGTGGAATTTTTGTGCATGAAATATGGTTTCTTCCCTTCGATTACAAATGTGTGAGTGGAGACAGAGAGGTTTTTCTTATTAGAAATGACTGCGGAATTTCTTTGGGCCATTCATTACTTTGTAAAGAGATAACACTGCTTTAAGCGTGCAATGTGTCCATGACTAACTTGGGGTGTTATTTGAAGGGAGTTCCCGTATCCTTGATTAAGACAGATTTTTCATTCATTTCGAATGGAAGTTACTGGATTCTGAGCAACCAAGGTTGCTGAGGAATTAAGCCAGGTGTCCCTTACATTGTAATAGTTTCCATGGCTGGAGAAATTACCTTGTGGCCAACAGTCCCTATGTTTAAAAAAGAAACTTTTGATCACCAAGTTGCTCGGTCTTCCTCAGAAGTACAATCACCCTAGTGCACTAACTTACCGCTACATTTTGGTGAACTTGTGCACGCATTTATAATGCTTCCAAAACCACTAGTTTAAAGTGATTCAGTCTGGATTTGTTTCTGCATTTCAAACTATACTTGGAGTGATTCCGTCTTATACATTCTCTATTTTCAAGCGTTTTTGGAACCATTCCATTGGTATTATTTCTGTTAATTGCAGTTTTGGTCACATTTTTGTTGCTCTTAAATGGATGTTCCTCAACAAGGCCAAATGGTACTTTGGATTGTCTTTGCTACTGGAATTGAACAACTGGTCTTTGTCTTTCAGGCCCGTGTGGTTTCAGAGTGCACAGCCTGTGTTTCACTGCCTCTGGTGCTCTTTTGTGTGCGCACTAGACATATGCCTTGCTATACAATGTGCACAAACTACAGACATAGATCTGCTTGTGTATCCATTGATGGTGCACCTCAAGTGTTGTCCTATGTTGCTACTGTTGCTGCAGGTTGCTTATTATGAGTTGCCTGCGCCACTTTGGATGGATGCTTTCGAACCAGGATCTATGGCGTCTGGCTCCCTGTCTGAGGCTACATTTCTGGCATCTCTGTTTTCTGTTAATAAGGCTGCTACTGGCCAAGTTTATTCTTTGCAACTTGCTCTTCATGGTACTGTGAATCGGTCGTCTGCGGATGCAGGTGCCCGCCAGAAACCAAAAACCTTTCTGGACGTGGTGGACTCTTTGGAGCTACCGTCCTATAGTACGGATGCCTCATAAACCTTTTTAATTCGGCTTTTTCGCTTTTAAATTGGTTTTATTGATTTTTTAGTAGTTTGGGGGATTTTTAGTTGCCATTTTAATGACTTTCGATTGTGCTTATATTATTAAAGTTTTATATTGAATAATGCTATGCTTTTTACATGCTTTGGGACACATCATTCCACGAGCCGGGGCAGGAGACTACAGCCCCCAGGCTACACCGCTTCATTGTTGGCGCCAGGAGGCGCATAAAAGCACGCACGAAGCCCGTCTGCGCGGGACCCATCTTTCATGAGCCGGGGCAGGAGACTACAGCCCCCAGGCTCTACCGCTTCATTGTTGGTGCCAGGAGGCTCATAAAAGCACCCGCGAGGCCCCGCTGAGCAAGACCCATCATTCCACGAGCCGGGGCAGGAGACTACAGCCCCCAGGCTCCACCGCTTCATTGTTGGTGCCAGGAGGCACATAAAAGCACCCGCGAGGCCACGCTGCATGGGATCCATTATTCCACTAGCCGGGGCAGGAGACTACAGGCTCCACCGCTTCATTGTTGGTGCCAGGAGGCGCATAAAAGCACCTGCGAGGCGCCGCTGTGTGGGACATGCACAGGCCACGCCCGGGCCACGCCCGGGCCAAGTGCCCGCCAGAAACCAAAAACCTTTCTGGACGTGGTGGACTCTTTGGAGCTACCGTCCTATAGTACGGATGCCTCATAAACCTTTTTAATTTGGCTTTTTCGCTTTTAAATTGGGTTTATTGATTTTTTAGTAGTTTGGGGGATTTTTAGTTGCCATTTTAATGACTTTCGATTGTCCTTATATTATTAAAGTTTTATATTGAATAATGCTATGCTTTTTACATGCTTTGGGACACAACATTCCACGAGCCGGGGCAGGAGACTACAGCCCCCAGGCTACACCGCTTCATTGTTGGCGCCAGGAGGCGCATAACAGCATGCACGAGGCCCGTCTGCGCGGGACCCATCATTCCACGAGCCGGGGCAGGAGACTACAGCCCCCAGGCTCCACCGCTTCATTGTTGGTGCCAGGAGGCACATAAAAGCACCCGCGAGGCCACGCTGCATGGGACCCATTATTCCACTAGCCGGGGCAGGAGACTACAGGCTCCACCGCTTCATTGTTGGTGCCAGGAGGCGCATAAAAGCACCTGCGAGGCGCCGCTGTGAGGGACATGCACAGGCCATGCCCGGGCCACGCCCGGGCCAAGGGCAGGCCAGTCCGCACCCATCAGAGCCCAGGAGAGGCTGGGCTGGGCCACCCCCCTAACCCTTTGGATCTGAGGACATTTCTAAGGTACTGTGTACAGCTGCTCTTGTTACATATTGACCTCACAGTGGGAAATTGTGTTAGCTGTGTGAGCTCTAGGTTGCCCCTCTTGGGCGGAGGTTCGTTTTCCCTCCGTTTACGGGATAAGATTTTGCAGTCACGATAATTTTTCAACTCCATCCATCTCTCCGGGAACGTTTCCCTTGATAAGAAATGGGAAAAAGGAAGCAAACTATGGGCCCATCTGGAGGGGGGAGCGCTACAACCACTTTGAATTCGTTCTTAATGAGGGCGGCAAACGTTTTGTCAAATGAAATTGCTCTTACTGAAAGGAGACTCTCGCTGGAGATAATCAAACATCCTCAGAGTGTTTCACCTCGTAGGGTTCCTTTACAAATGGTTGACTGTGCTGAGATGGATCCTATTACGACAAATGTTATTGGTTTTCCAGATGGCCCTGAAGGGGAGTGAGATGAAGGCACATTTTCAACTGAACCCCCGGTCAAAAGGAAGAGAGGTGGAAGGAAAAAGGCCGGGCATACGCCCAAGGGACCTGTGGGTTTAGTTGCTCTAGATCAGGTGGACCTGGAGCAAATTGCGCCGACTTTGCTATTGAAAATTGAAGATATGGTAAAATCACTTTTAGCACCCATTGATTTACAATTGGCAAAGATGGAAGCTTTACTTGGGCAGTCTATTGAGTTCCAATCTTGATATATTTCTGACAGCATAGAGAAAGGGAGCGCAGAGTCATTAATTTCATAAACTTTATTCGATCTAATTTGAAAACATAGATCATCAAAGTGTACATGTTAAAAGAAAGCAATATCATTCTTCTCAATACAGTATAATACAAAAAAGTTACTAAAAGCTGTCAATTAAGATAGTAAGATGCAATATGCAAATTAAAACCCCGAAACGATAGGGGTATGGGGTTGGGCTGTGCAAAGTACGCAATACAATGTCTGTAGTTTGTACAATGGACGCAATAGGAGGTCAAATACAAGACTGCTGGTTCCCGATTACCACATAAATGCAAAGGTTAAAAAAGAATTAAAACAGATTAATTTAGATAAGAAGAAATGGCCTATGTAAATGATAAAACCATTTAAAAATATTGCATATATTATACAGATACTATATCTCTTTGAACCTGTTTCTAGTAGATTTCATAATATTTTCTAGAGAGAAAGTGAGTATGAGACTAAGAATTAGCATGAGTTTCCAGTTCTAGCGAATGTCTCCTTCGCTTACAGGCCCAAAGGAATGAAGCTACGCAGAAGCATACAAAAGGGTCATGAAGCTTCTTCATGTAGAACAGGGCAACACGGCACTGTTTAAAATTGTGCCGTCTTAAAAGAGGTGGAATATATTTGGCTCTCTGTTCCTTGTAGAAATGACAAAAGAAAAAGAGGTGGAGGTCAGACTGGGCAGATGGATTATCGCATGGGCAAGTAGTCAGGTCACTAAAGGCATACTTTTTTAAAGGGAAGCCCAACATTAGAGGAATTAAGTTTAAGCGGAACCTTAAAAAGATAAACCTGTGGTGCAGGTTCCTTATCACATCCAAATACGAATATTCACCCTCTGTTAGAGAATGGAATCAAATAATAGATTTTTACAGTTGTTTTTAACTTCTGGGATTCCTTTCTTTCATAGGCTAACTTTGCCAAGAATAATGCCTTTAGTCTCTTTTTTGGGAACCTGAAGCATGAGCTGGGATTTACATACAATTCTGGGACTCCTAGTGAGTACAAGGTTGATTTAACATACTCCATTTAGGGGATTTTATGAGCCTTGTCCAGTGAAAGGCAGTTTTGCATGATGGTCTGATTTAGATCCACTGTGTCCCTATTCCATATTGAATGCCACAGCATGATCGGGGCTACTCTTGCTATGTCGGACACATAGGGCACATCCAGCTCTAAGTGAGTGACATAGTTTGAAAAACCCGTTCTCTAACGTCTGTAGGGAATCCGTTGGTACTATGCCCCGGACCCCTGCCCCATATGTCGTTGCCGAGATTGTTTTGGCATTGTAGATCTTTTTTATTGTTGTTAGGGGCTTTGAGCCTAGTTTTTTAGTGTAGCTGGAAACATCCGCCATAGTGCGCTCCATTGTTTGGGCCCTACTACCCACCATTGTGACCAGGTTTGTTTGGTGTCGTAAACAACTCCTAAATATGAGGTCTCCGCAACAGCTAGTTTACGAGTCCCAATATGGAACGATGGAATATTTTTAGGGGGAGGTAATCCTGAGACTAAAATAAAGGTTTTGACTTGTTTACTTTAAGATCCATGGATGACATGAAACTCACATAGGTGTCAATTAGGCGTTGAAGTGCTACACCTGTCTTAGCTATCAGGACGGCGGCGTCCGCATAGGCCAGGATTGGTAAAGGACCTGAGGGGAAAGAAGGAACATCAGGTGTACACCTTTTCAGGGCAGCTTCCACCCCATTTGTGTAAAGTGAAAATAAAAATGGGGCGAGGACGCAGCCCTGCCTGACTCCTCTCATGGTCTTAAAAGGTCTAGTACATTCCCCGTCCCTCCGTAGCGGACAGAGGCCGTCGCCTGTGAGTACATTTGGCGTATCAAGGTAATCAGCCTGGAGCGCAGAGTCATCTGGGGGAGTTGGGCCTGCTCGGCCCCCCTCAACTCTTTTAATAAGTGGCCATGAGCACATACAGTATAGAGGTAGCACACAGTCAGAGCAAGCTATTATAGACCAACTTCAGGAGGGCCTACAAGCCAATGGCTGCCAGGGTACATTTCCAAATAACCGGGATGAGGCGGAGGGGGGGTGGGTGATGTCGCATCAAGGAAGACCTTAGCTATTGAAAAGTATTGCCCTCGAAATAATTGAAGGTCTGATGTCCAGGGCACAAATTCCTTCCATTCCCCCCCCGAACCAGCAGCGAGAGATGATATTCTTGACTTGCCCCCAGAGTCAGCTTCCTTAGTGGCTGTCATGACAGGCGTTCCCCCAGTTATACAGGGTACAAAGGAGTCAACGATAGATCTGATCCACAAAGTGATCCATTGGTTGGATAAATCACTAGTAAAAGGTTGTCACTTATCATCCCATGTTATCATGGCCAGAAGAGTGGGTTGGGTTGGAACTACTGTAGAAAAAGACAGGGAAGGTGATTGTATAGTGGTTAACCTAACCCACCCGATACATACTAAAGCCATGATTTATAGCCAATATAGGCATGATACTAAAACTGGAATTAAGATTCTCCCGCTTCATTTTTCTATTATTCAGGGGTACCACATCAAAGGCTTATGCCAGCAAGGCCACTTCAACCCTCATTTGTGAAAGCAACTATTTCTCTTGTAAATAGATTTGCCCCATTGAGGGACCTAGATAGTATTGATTGACAACTGGTTCAACTTGAGGGTGGGGAACCCGGAAGGTCTCCTCAATTATCTGGGGTGGTCGCAAGTACTCATTTAATGCCTGTATCCGTCAAATGTGGTCCATCTAACCTTAGGTTAATGTCTTGGAACATTGCGGATCTAAGGGCTAAGAAAGACAAGGAGCCGTGGCTAGATATAATAAGGTCATGTCATATCACTACATTACAAGAAACCTGGGACACGTCAAACTCTTTTGTGTTGGATGGTTTTACACCCTTTTATGAAGCTGCTTTACCCTCCACTGCAGACCGCGCAAAGAGAGGTCTGCTTACTTTGATATCGCTTAAATTAGCCTGCACGATGAAGAGGTTATTTTGCTCTTCTTCCCATGTGTTAGCTGTAGAATTAGTTTTTGCCAAGCGTGCAACCTTGGTAATAATTAATTTTTATAACTCCTTCTGTAGGGAAAACGATAACAAGCACATTGCAGCATTAGAGGGATTTTTTAGCAATATGGAGAGGAGAGTAGCTCCTACTCTGAGGTCATTTTAATGGGAGACTTTAACATACATCTTTGTCCCTCTAATTTCTCCCAAGGTGGGAGATCCGGGGATATCTTGGCCCCTTCAAATCACTTCGAACACTCTGCCCAAGGTTCTCAGTTAGAGAGCTTACTTGCAATAAATAATCTACACTGTCTTGAGCATACGGGGGAGACGGACTCAGTGCCATCTTCTAATGGCAGGGGGTGTGGTTCGACTATAGATTTTATTATTGTATCGGCCCCTCTGCCGATTGACATACTAAAAGTAAACCCTATCTGGAGTTGTTATAGAGATCGTAACACTTTAACTTTAAAAATGATATGGGAGTCGGTCTTCCAGGGGGGGGTGAGAGAAAGAGTCTTGCAAATAGGGACTTTATACCAATAGACCAGGCCCGAAAAATAAAGTGGGTGAAGATAATTCCAGAAGTCTTCTTAGCCAAGTTATATATGGAGGGAAAAGAGAATATTGAATTGTGTCTTGATGATTTTACAGATGCCAGTGTGGTTATAGAGGCCTTTGGTAACCTTGTAAAGCAAATTGCAGGCAATTTAACAGGGAGGCAAAGGACAGGGGATCATCAAAAGGAAAAATGGTCTGATACAGACTGCTCTAAAACCCATAAGGCTTTATTGCTTGCCCTAAAACAAAAGCCAAAGAACATAGAAATGATTAAGGTATGTAGGAAAGCGTATAAATTAGCTATAACTCAAAGGAAAGATAAGATCCGGGAACAGACATGGCTGGATCTAAATCAGGTTAGTGTTCTGCGTAACAGTACAACATTTTTGAAAATTCCAAATAGTCTCTTTTTTGCCGAACAGCATGCGGCGAATATAGACTGTGTCATCCCTGCCGATAAATGGGTTAGCCACTTTGAAAAGATTTATAAAAGAGTAGACCAAGAGAAACTTATTGCTCCTTGGGAACCTAGCATAGAGACGCGACCGTTAAGTTTTGGGATAGATGAGGTTCAGATAGCAATTATGGCCACTGTTAGTCGAAAGGCACCTGGGCGTGATGGGGTCCCTGCGGATCTTTATTAGACTGATCCAGGGACATGGGCAAAGATTTTAACTAAGGTTTTTAATGCAGCGACGGTAGGTGGTCTCCTGCCTTCATGGTCGACAGCGGTTATGTTACTAATTTTTAAAAAGGGTTCCAGGGATGATCCCGCCTGCTACCGCCCGATATCATTCTTAGATTTGTCTGCTAAAATTATGGGGAAGGTGATTTTAGATCGATTAAAAATATGGGTAGATGCCACCAATGTAATTTCAGAACTGCAATATGGCTTCAGAAATGGTATGGGGACTGTGGATCAATGTATAAATCTGCTCATGCTCACCGGCAAATATAAATTTGTTATAAAGGGCCGTATGTATATGGCATTTATGGATTTAACGTCTGCCTTCGATCGAGTGAATAGGTCAAAACTATGGCACTTATTAATAGATTATGGAATGGAACCCGATTTGGTGGCATCTTTACATTGGTATCACCTCAATTTGACTGCCTCTGTCAGATTTAACGAAAATGGTTCCCTTACAAAGCCCTGGGATGTGAATAGAGGGGTGAGACAGGGGTGCATTTTGGCCCCTGTCTTGTTTACTCTATATATTAATAAATTTGGGGCTGTCTTGGGAACTGCTAGTAACAACATCCCTAGAGCAGGTTCTAAATCAATACCAGCTCTCCTATATGCAAATGATGCCGTTTTGCTAGCTAGGACACCAATAGGGTTAAAATGACTTGTAAACTCCTTTATTGATTTTATGGTCTCACTTGACCTTTTGATAAATTTTTCTAAATCTCACATAATGTCTGTTAGAAATGGGATCTCTGGTTGGCTAAGGCTTGCGCCAAAGCCAGGCAGAGACCACCACTCTAGTCAGGGCGAGGGAGTTACACGCCAAAGATAACCCCTGCTCACCCCCTTGGTAGCTTGGCACGAGCAGTCAGGCTTATCCCGGAGGCAATGTGTAAAGCGTTTGCGCATGCACACAGCAACAACATACCAGGCACACTACAAAAAGAATTCCACACAAGGTTATATCAAAAATAGCCTTTGTATTATCATAAAACACATTAGAATAGTACTCACATAATATACATGGTGCCACCTGGCACTGGGTCATATTTACAAGGGATTATTTACACCTGACAGGGCCAACTGGACCACTGTCAGGACCAGCACAAAGCGAACTTAGTAAATGTAGCACATATCATAAACGTACAACCAGTACTCACTGGTAACCACTGTACTCAGCCTCATCCTGTAACATAAACCACATTATGCACAGTATCACATTAGGCGCGAAATACATTCTGCGCCAACCTCATAAGCCTAAACGCATTAGACCATAACCTCACCAGCATAAACATATTACGGATTAGTCCTCACCAGCATACACGCAGTATGCCATAACCTCATAAGCATAAACACATTAGAGGCATAAATCATATTAGGGCCTGGCGCCCTATTAACCTCATAGTCCCCCTGGCCAACTGGCCTTCTTGGAGGGCTCAAATGCCCTATGTCCACAATGTCAGGGCTGCTGCCTAGGCAGCGAAATCCACGGGCGCAACTGCGCCAACCTAAACGTAGCAGCTGCCCACTACTTGCTGGACAGCTGGGAAACTCACTGGCACCTCTGTGCCTCTGGTCCCTCTCAGGGACTCTCTCTCAATTGTGCCCAGTTCGTGGCACTTTGCATAAAGGAGGGGGGCCCGGCACCTCTGTGCCCTCTGGACCCTCCTAGTGGCCTTAAATCACATGCCCCCATCGTTGGGGCGGCCCGCTCTCTTGCGGGACCGCCCAGGCACCGACAATGCGCCTCGATATGCCCCCAAAGACACGGGGCCCTCTGGGGCTCTCTGGCTTTCACCAGAAACTGCTCAACAACGTTGGAGCGGCCCGCTGCCAGACGGGGCTACTCATGGCAATTAGGGATTGGCACCACTGTGCCTCAGGGGAATTGCTCTGGGGGCAGGCACCGTTCGCGTGCCTCGACTCACACCCCCCTCCCCACTTGGTTCACTCACCGGACTCTCTGGCTTCCGACGTGGCGGGGGCAGGCTCTGCTCCCTTGCGCTGGAGCCGTTTCTCCTCTTCACCCGGGCCCCCCTCCTGGGACCCGGGACTCCTCAGTGGTGCTCGTGGAGGCGGGGTAGGCTCCCGTCCTCCTTTCCTTCCCCTTCGTCGGGGGCAGGCACTGACAATGTGCCTCGTGCCCCCTCTGCCATCAGCACACATACCGGCACCTCTCCCCTTGCTGCGGGAAAACTCTACTCTCCTGTGGTGGTGGCGCAGTAAGATGCGGGGCTCTCTCTTCGCTCCGAGAGCCCCGCCGACCAGCACCAGCCTGTCCTCTGCACGCGGGACTTCCCTCGCTCATGGGAGTCCTGCGCTGCCATCGGCGGCCTTGGCCGCCTTTCCTCACTTCACCCGGGCCCCCTCCTGGGACCCGGGACTTCTCTTCTTCGCCCGGTCCCCCTTCTGGGACCGGGGCTTCATGTGGAGCCTGCGAGGCTCCTGGCACAGTCTCACGGAGGCGGGGTGGGCTCCCGTCCTCCTTCCGTCAATTCCGGGGGCACGGGGCTTCCCTCGGGGAAGCGGAAGTCCCGCCCCACGTCAGGCAGCTTCGCCTGACTTCCGGTTCGCCGCCCGATCGCGGCGGCCGGCAGCTCTCTTCTTTTGGCCGCAATGCGGGGTGGGCACCCGCTCCTCTCCGGCAAGGCGGGGGAATTCCCTACGACGGGGATTCCCTCCAAAGCAAGGTTTGCAGCTCAGCGCTGCGCAGCTCACGCACTCTTCAGGGGAAGAGTAAATTAAAGCAGAGCGCTTCCCAGGGCGCCTAAAGGATGCAGCAGCAGTCCTCCCCTAAGGGAGAGCAAGTCCTGGAAAAGTAAAGGGGCATGCAGGGCCCAGGGAGGCAAGCCCTCCTGGCAGCCCCCCTGGGCCCTCAGCAGCAGCACGCCCTGCAGGATCAGCACACCAGAACTGCACAGGAACTGAACCTTTCATGGGGTCACAGCCCCATCTTTTATACACCCTTTTCCTTTGTCTAAAGGTGCAGGGTTTGGGGGAACCAGATACAACTGGTTTAGGGGAGCTTTGGAGCACTTTGTTTTGCTCAGCTCCTCTCTCTTTTTCATAGTGTAGGCTAGGGACATCAGACGCACCACAGGAGGTGGAGCCAGCATTGTAGAGGGAAGGCACAGTCCTATTCAGGTCCCAGGTGCAACTCCTCCCACCCATCTACATGGAGATCTATCCATTCAGCCCTGCGCTGACTCACCCTGCCCCTCCTGGAGCCACACACACCTCCCAGCCCCTGTCACTCACAAGCCAGACATGCAATTCACATCAGGCAGGCAGACACAGAGCACACAGAAATGCCAACTTCTAGAAGTGGCATTTCTACACTAGTCATAATAAATCTGCGCACACCATTGCGCAGCATTTATTCTCACGAGTTCGCACATACTAAACTCGACCCTGCACTCCCCTCATACCAGGGATTACCATGGACACACATATCCCCCATGCATTCCTATGGGAGGGCAGGCCAATCTCACCACACGCACTCAGCGCGCGCACGCACTTTACACTGGGCCACAGTGCTAAAGTGCGCAGAGGCCAAAAATCACTACCACTATGTCAGAGCTTAAGGCAAAAAGTTCAGAGGTGAACCTGCCAAAAAGGCCCAAGTCCAACACAACCCCCTTCCAGCCAAAACGCAGGGCAGACCAATCACCACTGTGATGGGCTTCCCTGCTTGGGGTGATAGAACACGGACGCGGGCCCGCACTGCAGGGACACCCTCCGGTTCTACGCCACTCTGAACCCATGTGGTTCCCTCTGAGAAAAAACTCAGGACCAACTAGGCTACCCCACTGGTACTCCCTAGTTGTCCACGGCCAGGACCAGGCCCTAGGCCACCCAGATACCACTGGTCCTTGCCAATCCACAGAGTGGGGGGCAGTACCCCCTGGCATCCAATAGCCATTCTCCACTCTCCCTTCTCAGTGTAGTTCCAAACTACCACTGATCCTCCAACCTAGGGTCCCCACCCTCAGGCTGACCAGAGGTCACGGGTGAAGTGTCTCCTCACCCTACCTCCCTTCTGGCATTCCGCACTCTCCCAGGAGAAGTATCCCCAGAACACAACTCTCCCAGCAGTTCAGGACCTCTCTCCATCACTGGTATAGCACCTGGGACATAAATTCACCAGCTGCACCGGGGTCAGAGGCGAGGGCTCCCTCCCTCTGCACCCCCTTCCAGAGTCCGATACCCTCCCAACTGGAGTGGTACCCCCTAGAAGGCAAACCGGCCAGGGGACTGATTACAGCCGCCCTGCCATCCAGGACAGGCAAACACCTGAACCTGGCTCCCCAACCCAGGGACGCTACCCTTTGGTCAGATGCCCAGCGAACCAGGACTTCACGGGGAGCACACATGCCCCCCCTTGAGGGTGACACATAACTAATGTGTTGTGTGACAGTCTGCCTGGCACCGATCTCACGACCTCCTGTCCATCTGACAGTGCGTCAAGATCCCCCAGGACAGAAGTGGCGTCACCATGGCCAATCATTGGCGACTCAGCCCTTCTGGCTGGCCCCTGACCCACTGGTTCTTCCACTGGGGACTCTTTCCCCCTCTCACCCCTCCATCTGGACTTCTGCACCCTCCACTTAGCAGTGGCACCGCCAGACACCAGAACCACTGGAGCTCTGCTTACAGAGGCTCCACGTTCTCTAGACACTGGGAGATCCCCCTTCAAAATGACCTACCAGTACAGTCTAGGCCCCAACCTGGTGTTCCCTGAAAGAACCATCCAGGCCCTGAGATTGGGTTTCGGGCACCTTGGGGCACGCAGCCCCACACTCACTCCTTCCCCGCGGAGACAGGACGTGAGCCCCTACACCCCTCCTACCACACCGGGACCTAGCTGGGCTACTCTGAACCTCTTCCACCACGCAGGTCCGGAAGATACCTGAGCCACTCCTTTTAAGATCACTCCCAAATGCCTCTTCAGATCCTCTAACACGCAGCCAGAGGTCTGCCTCCCGTGCAGGTTCCCTGGAAACAGAGAGCTCACACCCAATCGTCCAGTGCACACACCCCTTATCCACATATGCCCCTCAGACTGGTGAGACAGCATCTACTGCCCCTGAATCTCAACCTATCCCCCTCTTACTGGGAACCAGGTACCATACTCTGGGAACTGGGAATGGGATTTCCTGCACTGGACTTCATATTGCTGCCACCACTGGATCCCTTCCTTACTGGGGAACCCAGAAAACTCACACTGCACTTAGGGGATAATCTACCCTCCCGAGCTAGTGTCCCCCTGCCAATTAAGTTACCACTGCAGGCCAACCCCACAACACGCGGCATAGGGGCAGTACCCTCCTTCAGATTCTCTAGTTTCTGTCCTTGGCAGGACCCCCAACTCATAGTGCACAAGAGAACACATTTCCCCAAAAAAGAACACTTTTAAGGATAAAACAAAATCAGAAACAATAATCCCCAACATGTGACTATCTAAAATGCAGAGTTTTGTAATGCAGCCAGTTGTCGCTGTGGTACTGCGCAAACGCAAGTCCTAATCCCCACCGCTGACAACCAATGTTAGAAATGGGATCTCTGGTTGGCTAAGGCTTGCGCCAAAGCCAGGCAGCGACCACCACTCTAGTCAGGGCGAGGGAGTTACACGCCAAAGATAACCCCTGCTCACCCCTTTGGTAGCTTGGCACGAGCAGTCAGGCTTATCCCAGAGGCAATGTGTAAAGCGTTTGCGCACGCACACAGCAACAACATACCAGGCACACTACAAAAAGAACACCACACAAGGTTATATCAAAAATAGCCTTTGTATTATCATAAAACACATTAGAATAGTACTCACATAATATACATGGTGCCACCTGGCACTGGGTCATATTTACAAGGGATTATTTACACCTGACAGGGCCAACTGGACCACTGTCAGGACCAGCACAAAGCGAACTTAGTAAATGTAGCACATATCATAAACGTACAACCAGTACTCACTGGTAACCACTGTACTCAGCCTCATCCTGTAACATAAACCACATTATGCACAGTATCACATTAGGCGCGAAATACATTCTGCGCCAACCTCATAAGCCTAAACGCATTAGACCATAACCTCACCAGCATAAACATATTACGCATTAGTCCTCACCAGCATACACGCAGTATGCCATAACCTCATAAGCATAAACACATTAGAGGCATAAATCATATTAGGGCCTGGCGCCCTATTAACCTCATAGTCCCCCTGGCCAACTGGCCTTCTTGGAGGGCTCAAATGCCCTATGTCCACAATGTCAGGGCTGCTGCCTAGGCAGCGAAATCCACGGGCGCAACTGCGCCAACCTAAACGTAGCAGCTGCCCACTACTTGCTGGGCAGCTGGGAAACTCACTGGCACCTCTGTGCCTCTGGTCCCTCTCAGGGACTCTCTCTCAATTGTGCCCAGTTCGTGGCACTTTGCATAAAGGAGGGGGGCCCGGCACCTCTGTGCCCTCTGGACCCTCCTAGTGGCCTTAAATCACATGCCCCCATTGTTGGGGCGGCCCGCTCTCTTGCGGGACCGCCCAGGCGCCGACAATGCGCCTCGATATGCCCCCAAAGACACGGGGCCCTCTGGGGCTCTCTGGCTTTCACCAGAAACTGCTCAACAACGTTGGAGCGGCCCGCTGCCAGACGGGGCAACTCATGGCAATTAGGGATTGGCACCACTGTGCCTCAGGGGAATTGCTCTGGGGGCAGGCACCGATCGCGTGCCTCGACTCACACCCCCCTCCCCACTTGGTTCACTCACCGGACTCTCTGGCTTCCGACGTGGCGGGGGCAGGCTCTTCTCCCTTGCGCTGGAGCCGTTTCTCCTCTTCACCCGGGCCCCCCTCCTGGGACCCTGGACTCCTCAGTGGTGCTCGTGGAGGTGGGGTAGGCTCCCGTCCTCCTTTCCTTCCCACGCGGCGGGGGCAGGCACCGACAATGTGCCTCGTGCCCCCACCGCCGTCAGCACACATACCGGCACCTCTCCCCTCGCTGCGGGAAAACTCTACTCTCCTGTGGTGGTGGCACAGTAAGATGCGGGGCTCTCTCTTCGCTCCGAGAGCCCCGCCGACCAGCACCAGCCTGTCCTCTGCACGCGGGACTTCCCTCGCTCATGGGAGTCCCGCGCTGCCATCGGCGGCCTTGGCCGCCTTTCCTCACTTCACCCGGGCCCCCTCCTGGGACCCGGGACTTCTCTTCTTCGCCCGGTCCCCCTTCTGGGACCGGGGCTTCATGTGGAGCCTGCGAGGCTCCTGGCACTGTCTCGCGGAGGCGGGGTGGGCTCCCGTCCTCCTTCCGGCAATTCCGGGGGCACGGGTCTTCCCTCAGGGAAGCGGAAGTCCCGCCCCACGTCAGGCAGCTTCGCCTGACTTCCGGTTCGCCGCCCGATCGCGGCGGCCGGCAGCTCTCTTCTTTTGGCCGCAATGCGGGGTGGGCACCCGCTCCTCTCCGGCAAGGCGGGGGAATTCCCTACGACGGGGATTCCCTCCAAAGCAAGGTTTGCAGCTCGGCGCTGCGCAGCTCACGCACTCTTTAGGGGAAGAGTAAATTAAAGCAGAGCGCTTCCCAGGGCGCCTAAAGGATGCAGCAGCAGTCCTCCCCTAAGGGAGAGCAAGTCCTGGAAAAGTAAAGGGGCATGCAGGGCCCAGGGAGGCAAGCCCTCCTGGCAGCCCCCACTGGGCCCTCAGCAGCAGCACGCCCTGCAGGATCAGCACACCAGAACTGCACAGGAACTGAACCTTTCATGGGGTCACAGCCCCTTCTTTTATACACCCTTTTCCTTTGTCTAAAGGTGCAGGGTTTGGGGGAACCAGATACAACTGGTTTAGGGGAGCTTTGGAGCACTTTGTTTTGCTCAGCTCCTCTCTCTTTTTCATAGTGTAGGCTAGGGACATCAGACGCACCACAGGAGGTGGAGCCAGCATTGTAGAGGGAAGGCACAGTCCTATTCAGGTCCCAGGTGCAACTCCTCCCACCCATCTACATGGAGATCTCTCCATTCAGCCCTGCGCTGACTCACCCTGCCCCTCCTGGAGCCACACACACCTCCCAGCCCCTGTCACTCACAAGCCAGACATGCAATTCACATCAGGCAGGCAGACACAGAGCACACAGAAATGCCAACTTCTAGAAGTGGCATTTCTACACTAGTCATAATAAATCTGCGCACACCATTGCGCAGCATTTATTCTCACGAGTTCGCACATACTAAACTCGACCCTGCACTCCCCTCATACCAGGGATTACCATGGACACACATATCCCCCATGCATTCCTATGGGAGGGCAGGCCAATCTCACCACACGCACTCAGCGCGCGCACGCACTTTACACTGGGCCACAGTGCTAAAGTGCGCAGAGGCCAAAAATCACTACCACTATGTCAGAGCTTAAGGCAAAAAGTTCAGGGGTGAACCTGCCAAAAAGGCCCAAGTCCAACAATGTCCATGGGTAATTCAAAACGGGAAGGGTGCACGCTTGTATGTAAAGGTGGGGAACTGACAAATGTTGCAACATTCCCATATTTGGGGATTTTGTTTGATGAAAAGGGGTCATCGGTGGCGCAACAATTACTTAAGAAAAATACTCTGTCCAGAGCAGCAGGAGCTACCTTGGACTTTGCTAGGAGATTGGGGAGTAAACCCTTGTGCCCACTTATGAAGATCTATAATGAGAAATGTTTACCAATGGCCACATATGGCTGTGAAGTATGGGGCTATAAGGAGACCGGTGACCTGCACGTGACTGAAAATAAATATTTGCGGAAGGTTTAAGCTGTTCCTCCAAGTACACCGTCTTTTATGGTGCATGAAGAATTAGGGCAGGGTTACATTTCTGATCAGACAGCAGTGCCCCCCCAATGTGGTGCTTAAAAGCATGGTCTAGTCCCATACCTACCCTGAATCAACATGTATTAAAAGATTGTATGAGGCTGGATAGGTTTGCTGAGGTACCTTGGTTAGCTTACATTTCTCAGCAACTAGCTAATCTAGGGTGTCCCGATCTCTTTACACATCCAAGAAAGATGTATTCTGGAGAGTTGAAAGCTATTAAAATCATTTTTTAGTCAGGAGGGTGTTGGAAAGGGAAAATATGGAACTTAAAAAACCAACAATAAGACAATACATAATATTGAAATCGGGGCCCCTAGAACATCCTTTTTGGTCTTATATAAAAAATCTACACCATCGCTTTCTTTTAATAAGATTTAGGTTTAACTGTATCCACTGGTGTCTTACGTTTTCAAAGGGCTTTTCCAAACCAGGGTCTTTAAAGCCTTGCACCTGTGATGATTTTTTGGATCAAGATCTTTTACATTTTATGTTTTTTTTGTGGATTTTATAATGATCTTTGGAGCAGATATATTTTACCACTTTTAAAACATTGCAATTTTGCACAAGTGAGGCCTGCTCTGGCATACCAGCAAATGCTGTCTTCACCTCTGATATGTTTTGGAGTGGTGAGCTTTTTAGCAGAGGCCTTACGTCATAGGCAACTATTTGGCTATACAATAAATAGGTAGTAGAACAACTATGGGGCATATTCACAAGGATTCAACTCCGATTTATCTCCACCTTAACGCAACAAAAGTGGAGATAGATTTAACACCCCATTCACAAGCTGGTGCAAACTGCAGACAATGCCAGTATTCCCGCGATAACTGCCCCAAAATCTAACACCACGGCGGACACCACCAACTAACCCTAATGAGATGCAGAGTAGGCGTTCCCGTGCAAAAACACACGAAAAAACAACAACACCACTTTCTACAACGAACTGACAGAACTGCGAAGCGAACCAAAAACAGGCGATAAGCGCGGTAGCCGCAGGTATTCAACACCTGCCTCAAGCAGGTGTAAAGATGGACGTCTACCTGCAGTAGGCAACTGAGCCCCGCACACAGCCATACCCGAAGAACAAACAATGCCATGGAGCTACTCATCATGCAGCTTGGAGCCCCAACAGGGCCACAACACCCACCGCCACCACCCCCAGGACCGCCACCACCCCCAGGACCCGGACACGCCCCCCCCCGGCCCACCACAGAGGCAGCGTAGAGTAAGTCAGCGGACCTACCGAAAACGCACCACTCTCACAGACCTAACGCCCGTGGAAGTCATTGCCCACTACAGGCTCAAAAGGACAACCATCCTACGCATCATGACCCACATCGCCCACAGGCTGACCGTCCCAACACAGCGGAGAATAAACATCCGTCCGCAGACAAAGCTGCTGGCAGTGCTGCACCTGTTGGCCTCTGGTACCTTCCAACCAACAACTGCCAGAGTCGGAGGGGTCTCACAGCCAACCCTATCAAAGTTCATCACACCTTTCCTGGATGCCATCATCAGCTTCATACCCCAGTACCTTCACTTCCCCAACACTGCGCAGGAACAGCTGGAGACTAAGCAAGGCTTCTACGCCATAGCCGGATTCCCGGCCTTGTTGGGGGCAATCAACTGCACACATGCCCCACTTGTGCCCCCTGCGGATACTGCACACCACTACGGCAACAGGAAGCACACGCATTCCATCAATGTGCAGGCAACAGTGGACCACCGGGTACTCTTCACCAATGTCGTCGCCAACTACCCAGGCAGTGTGCATGATTCCTTCATCTTCCGACAGTCCATCATCAACCAGCGCTTCCAGGATGGCACATATGGAACGGGACTGCTCGTTGGTAAGTACCAAATCAACACATCACACATCCCACATCCACCAACGCACAAAGCACAACTGTGGGGATGCACACGTGACCAAACCACATCCGACATGTCAAACTACACGACCACCTACCAGACACGACTACACCACTCCATGGTCATCCTGGGCTACCCCTGCACCCAATACAGACTTCACATGGCACCACAGCCGCACAACAGCTGAACATGTGAAGATGCGGAATGCAGCCATGACACATGTGAGGCACTGTTCTGCCCTCATGACCCTACCCCAGTCTCCCGCAGGTCAGCGTCCCATGGCGGTGGGCCCGTGTCAGCCGCTGTGCATCCGGGGCGACTAGCCCTGTGCGACTCGAGTCATCCCCCCTTGTAGTTCTGACATTGCATGTCTGTGTGCCTGATGACTGTTGGTGTAGTTGCCAGCACCAGCTACTCCCTGAGGGCTGGCTTACACTCACCCCACACACAGGCAGCACAGGCGTCACTGAATTGGTGGGCCTGCCATCACATCCTGCCGAACCAAGTGTTGACTCTTTTCTCCCTGCACTGTCACAGGTGATCAAGGATATGCACTCTGCCCTTGGATGATGACACCCCTCCGGGACCTGAACACACCCGCCCAGAGGCAGTACAATGCGGCCCACATACGCACCAGGGGCATCGTTGAACGCACATTTGGCGTGTTGAAGTCACGTTTCAGGTGCCTGGACGGCACTGGTGGAAAGCTCCTGTACAGCCCGGACGTCGTGTGCAAGATGATCGTTGCATGTTGTGTGTTGCACAACATCTGTGTTCGCACCAGGGCCCCATGGATCTCAGTTCCAGAGGTACCGGACGATGATGGTGGTGATGGGGCAGGTGGCCCACATCCCACTGCAGCTGCGGCAGGAATGGCCCGTAGGGACTCCATCATTGACACTTACTTCTCATGAGCACGTCACATTGTGACCGTCCGTGGCATTCATGGGACAGTAGTAAATGTCCAATTGCACTGCATGTGTGAATAAAACATATTCGCAGGTTACAGGTTGGAATTGTACATTGTCATGTTACATATCCCTGGGGTTTCAGATGTGATTTGCCAGGTTGTGCACATTTTCCGAACCAGTTGTGTCCTGTGTTCAGTTGTGGAGGTGTTGCTGTTTGTACCGGGATGTTGTCAATGTTGAGGTGCACTTCTGCTTATGTGCGTATGCTGCACGGTGGGTGTGTCGCTCCTGCGGCTCTGATTTGTCTGCCACTGGTCTCTTTCATGCGGTGTGCCTGTAGGTTCTGTTCTTCCACGGTGCTTGGATGTTGTGGTGTGCATGTTGTCCTCTGCACTTGGCCAGGATGCATCCGTGGTATTCCGCTGTTGATGTATTTTGTTCTGTGGCATTTTCCGTATGCTGTTCTTGTGCTTTTTCCCGCATTGCACGTGAGTATTGCTGCCCTCGCGCTGGTTGTCACTGTTTTCTTATCGCACTTTGGCCCATCGCAGCTTTTTTCGTGTTGTGGTTTGTGTTTTTATCTCCATCGAGGTGGTTGTATCGCGAGCATTGGCCACGGTGTCGGCCAACTATCGCATGCTACCGCCGTGTTGTGAATTCCACATTGTCACGGGGTTATTTTCCCGGGATAGGCTGCGATGCTGAAAGTTGCGTTGCGCTACTCTTGCGGTAATTATCACACGTTCTTGTGAATATATCCCTATGTTTTTAGAGGACATGTGATAAATATTGTATAGAAATGCACTTTAACAAGGCTTATGAAATTGTAGTAGTTTAACTCTGTATAGGTTAATCATGTAATTGAGGGTACTAAAGACCTATATAAGATTAGCTCATATGAGTTTTTAGACGTGCTTTTATGATGAATTGTATGGTTTTTAGTCCTTTTATTCATGGTTTGTGTATATGTGCTTTTATGGTCAAAATATGGCCGAATAAAGTTTGTTTGACTGACTGACTATGCTTTTTGCATGATTTTAGAGTGGCAAGCTTTAGT
Organism: Calotriton arnoldi; assembly: GCA_963921515.1. Classification (NCBI taxonomy): domain Eukaryota; kingdom Metazoa; phylum Chordata; class Amphibia; order Caudata; family Salamandridae; genus Calotriton; species Calotriton arnoldi. The sequence goes on along the minus strand of CAWUFW010004862.1, from coordinate 1,036,379 downwards.
AATGAGTCTCCTTTCCGACCAAGGGGAGGGAGTTGAATGGCTCACGCTTAGTCTCCATTTCAGATTTCCCTTTTTAGGTTGACATCTCTCTCTTATGGCGACTTTTCACACACTTTCCTGCTAATGCATGAATGGACTGTACATGCATTTCTGATGCCACTGTTTTCCTTTCTTTTTGTGCTCTTTAGGAGACACTTCATTTTAACTAGACAAAACCAAAGGAGCTGCTCCGCGCGTCTGCCACAGTGCGATAAGACAATACTTTGTTATATAAACAGCTTCCGTACTAAGGCTCAGTGAGAGGAGCACTTTCACTGTCAGATTATCATGGAACAACTGTGTACTATGACTGAGGTGCAGCCCAGCTGTACCCGACCTCCATCTTGCTAAGGAAGATAGCCTATACACTCTTACCTGCTTCCTGAACCTAAGATCAAGATATGGAGGTTAGACTATCCCAATTGATCTGGCAGAGGGTACTCCTGCTATGCTCTCTTTAGTATAGTATTAGATACAGATAGGAGTATGAAAACATTAGTAACAATTTACATGATTCAGTTGTTCAGATTGTTTACCATTCTAACAATGCTGATCACAGTAACATGTCTCATCTTTCTAATAATTGCAGCTCATGCTTTCTTTGCATGAATAAGATCATTTCAATAAATGTTTGCATCTTTCTTGTGTTTACCTTAGGCATGCAAGAGCGAACAAACAAACGGGTTAGATTTGTTTCTACGGATTCCTTGGGAATCAGAGTGTCATGTTAGAGGTTGCCAATAACATCTGTTACCCTGTCAGTTTAGAGGTTAGATGTGGTACTGTGAGCTAGCCAAAACACTCCAACACTTACTAATGGCATATGTGGACTAAGTCTCTTAATTGTGAAGTTTGTGTTGGACTAATACAAATTCCTGCTAGATTTGAAGGAACCATGTCGTCCTGTTCACATGAGTCCCTCTGCAGGGTTTGGACCAAGTCTCCAGCAGGACATCTGTGAGGGATTGATTAAATTGGAGAAGCGGTTCTGAGGGGCGTCACTCCCGGCTGAAGCATCTCCGTCAAGATGTTAGTCTTGACTGTCACTGAGGGTAGGCTAAGGTCCAGGAACCCGGCCACCCTTCTCACAACAATAGCAAAGAAGCCCCACTCCTTTTAGCCATGGTAGGGGGAGAAAGCATGCCAGTATGTGGAGAGGTTTCCAGTCCGCTGGCGTCTGCCAATTCCTCACAGCAGTCCATGTTGGGGTCCAGGGGCTGGTAGTCTTCAGGGTCCAGTGACCCCTCCAAATCCTCCCTGAGTCCCAGCCAATAAGAATAGGGCTCGTGCTCTGGTCTGGAAGGCATGGCTCCAGTTGGCCTCAGATGACGCCCCTCTGGCTCCATGTCAGAGTTGGCGATGAGAATGGAGACAGCGCTGCCGGAAGCGTCTGCATCATGACCAGCCCCGGAGAAGGTTGAGGTGGTATGACCCGGACCAGTTCAGATCCATCCGTGAATCCAATTGGTCTGACTGTAGCCAGGGGGTGGAGCGCCAGCAGAGAACCAGTGGGGGCCCTTCCCGAACCTGTGGGGCCCTTAGACGCACCAGCAGGAATTGACAGTGCAAATATGAGGTGCAAGGCCTCATAGAACTCACAGAATTGGCAGGGGGATTGCACCGACTCCCAGAAACTCAGGGAGGCACGGAGTCGACCCAGGCTCAACTGTTGACCCAGGACTTGAATGACTATGCTCCTTCATCTCGTTGGATGACTTTGACGGGCGGGGCAAAGTCAAAGACCTCATCAACTTCTTACTCTTCTTGCGCTTGTGGGACTTACCCAACTACTTGGAGTGCAATGAGGATCTTGGGCTCTGCGACCAATCCCTGTACCTTCCCCATGACCGGGATCATGACCATCACGGTGTCACACACTGGGCAGCAAGGATCTTGAGGGAACGCTCCCTCAAGTCCTTGGGGTGCATCGCGTGGCAGTCAACGTAGGTCGCTTCATGGTTGCGCATGAGGCACCAGAGACAAACAAGAAACGAGTGTGTCACCAACATCTGCAGATGACATGCGTCACAGGGCTTAAAGCTGGACATCCTGCCACACCATGAAAAAATATCAAAAAGACTGACAAAAGTCAAAAATGGTCAGTCAAACATTGACTGGGGGTAGCTCTCTCCGGATATGCGGACTGGCGCGGAAAGAAAGAACTGACGTCAGCGCACTGGAGTGGCACCTATTTAGGCACCGCACAAGTCACTTCTGGTGTGGACGACGTCAACATCGCCACATGAAGCCGAACGGCGCTACTCACCGGTGTGCAGGTGTACTGCTCACAAACAAAATTCCAGATCTAGTATTACGCCTGGGGACAATTCTAAGGTAAGGAATCTGCAGTTAGAAGTCTCTGTCATATACACTGATCTTTAGACAGTCAATAGGGGGCATGGATTTCCATTATAATTCTTCACCTGTTAAATCTTGAACCACACTCGGCTCTCCTCGGGTCACAGGGAGTTCACCAGGTGCATTTAATTTGGTTGGTTGGAGGTTTCCTACTGCTGTGCTTTTTTCGTTTGCGATCTCCTTGTGTATGGTACAGAATAAGTTCGACATTTTTCTGCTGTCGGGTTCTGCTTTTTCACCATCATAATTGTCCTTTTGCCCTGCTTCAGGTAGCCATCTAGACTGCAGCCTAACATTGTGGATCCAGTTATTTTATTTCAATTGATATTCATTAAGTTCTTCACATTAAGAGTTTTGATAATCCATTCTGTGATGAGCCCACTTGTGTTTCGCTCCGGCTCAAACTTCATGAGCTTTATCAAGGTATTTTGTTCTCTAAGACAACTTATTGGGAACCAATTGTTCATACTAAGCTCAATTCGCCATGTAAGTCCATTGCATGTCACAGTCACGGGGTAGATTGTGTATGTGCTGGATGTTCACATCTGAATGTCTGGGGTGTCCTCATGTTTTTTTATTTTGCACAGGTTTTTTATTCTACCTGTTTTTTTCAAGATCTTTGCTTGCCCACGTTGAAGGTCCACAAACACACCATATGCAGAGCCCTCACACAATTCTTTCCTGGATCTGATGCTTATTGGTTAGTCGGTTCCCCTTTTTCTTTTTTGATCGTGCCATCCCAGATCTGAGACACGCCGTTATGTGCCTGTTTGGCTGTTTTTCTGGTATATAGAGAGTTTGGTGTGGGTTCACCTTAGTCCTTTTCCGGGTCATTTTGGTGAACGTGAGCTGCTTTTGAGGGTTTTTTCATGGTAAAGTTTTACTTCACGGCATCTTGGCTGCATCTGAACACCTTACTGTCTAATTGTGGGTTGAAGGTGCTTGGTGGCATCATGGCTTCTTTGCTTCTCATGTAAGGGCCTGTGTAGCCTATTCCGTTATTTTCTTTTTCCTTCGTTTTCTTTTGTGTCTGTCACAAAGTGTTGTTACCCAAGTCACCTTTGTTTTGTTTTACACCATAACTGAGGGTTGGTGTCCCACCTTGCTACATTCTTGTTTTGTAAAGACCCGGACACTGAAGATGGACACGAAGGTGGAGCCCCTTTGTGGGTAACTCCAAGAGTTGTGGGTTGCTTAATACTTTCAGATGTGCTATGCTGATGGTTCCGATGTCTTGCTCCCTTTATGGGAAAGAACCTGAGCTAAGGACTAGGAGCCAGATATACAGAGGTATTTTGCAATCAAAAAGTCTGCTAATTACACAGTCACAGGCTCTGTAAATTCAAATTACCTTGCAGCATTGCACAAACATAATTTTGCTGCAATGAAAAGCCTTTCAGGCTTGCAGAATGTTTTTGAGACCCTTCCTGAATAGCATGGGGTCATGAAAAAAGTGTCCCACATTTGTTGGTGAGTCACAAATGTATATGGTTGGAGGTTGCATCAATTCGGAGTAGGAACTGATACACAAATGAAAGACTACCCTCTGAGATTTGTAATGGGTAACCTTAGGAGTAGTAAACAACGGTCCAGGGGAAGCTCCAGCATGCATGCTCCCCATAGCAAGTTCCCTCTATGGATTTTTTTTTAAAGCAACACCACAACCTGCTGTTAAATCAATGCTTCCAGGCAGAGGGAGCAATGAAAGGATAGTTCTACTGTTCCTTGCAAATCTCCATCCCTTAGTTTGCGCCAATATGCAGGGATTTGAGGCCTCTTGATTCATTCATATTTATGAACCAGGAGGTTTAGCAACCTCCTGAGAATATACGTTTGACAATATGATTTATTAGGGCATCAGCCACACTGTAAAATGTATCCCTGCTGACAAACCTTTAAGTGTGCAATTTGCACCTTCTTTTTCACTAACAGGGCTTTGTATAAAAGAACCTCGGTGTATTTGGTAAAAATTTGATTTTCAAGGATCGAGTAAGTTGATTCTGTCTGTTTGTCAAGGCAATCCTCACTTTATAAGGACAGTGCCAGGGAAGGCTAGGACTCGGAACAATTATGATCATTGGTGATTTTACATGACAAGTATGCTGATGACACCCAGGTTCTACTGAATGAAAACAGAAATCCTCAAGTGACAATGCCTTCAAGTCAGGAATGTCTCAAACCTGTGGACAACTGAATATGTCAAAATAAACTAAAACTCTAAGGAACTAAAACTGAAATTCCTTTACTGTGCATTCTATGGAATTAAAATGTATATCCTAAAGAGTCTGTGTTGCTTTCAAAACAATTAAACATATAAAAAATGTACCCCTCAAAACCAACAAAAAAATTCACCACGACCCTAAACATTAATAATGTAATACAGTCATGTTTTTTCCAACTGTACACTTTATAGCGCTTTTATCTCTTCGCCTTTTCTCCTAAAGTGACATCAATGAATCATTTTATAGCAGCAAGACAAACTATTTTAACAGACATATTAAGGACAGTCCAAACAGGCCATTCATAAACTCAAGATGATTTAAAACGTGGCTGCAAAAACTTAAACAGCTCTACCATATAACACCTATGCTCGCCTTCCTACATTGGCTCCCTGTCAATGAGAGAAGTCAATTTAAGTTGATGTGACCAGTATATTATTCTCTTTAGAGCTAAGAACTACCAAATGTAATCACGCATGAAATGGTGATTTCCATCTCGCTAACTAGGCTTCAGTTCATTATCACTTTTTACTGTTTCAGCCTTGCAAAAAACCTTGTTGAATTGGAAGAGCATCCTCAGTGTCTACAACCCAGTTGTGGAGCTCACACTCCCTACAAATTCACTTGGAATCCAATCTTCTAAAGTTTAGAAATGAGTTAAAGAGGTTCTGTGTGCGCATTACTAAATAAAGAAAGGTTTCAGCCTGTACCAGTGATGCTCTTAATCAAATGATGAGCTTTATAAAACCACTAATACAAATAGAAACTTAGTTGCATATTGTTGTTGGACTGTGTGGCTTCTAGAGATTTCTTTGCAATGAGTTACAGAGAGTCACACATGATTAGAAACAATAAATATTGAAGTTGAAAGGGAAATAAATAGAAACATTAAAAACAAAAGAACTGAGATTTGGCTGAGGTTAGCAGTTAAATATAAGAATCCCATCGCAAAACAAGGGGCACGTTTACGGTGTGTGCTGATTCAGGAGTCTTACATCTTAATGTCGGTTATTATCAGTGACTTGGGGACATGCTTTTTTGAAACACCTCAGTAGACTAATTGCAACCTGCAGAAACGTGTCTAAAAACTGCAGATAAAACATATAGGGGAGTCGCACATCTTTAAACCACACAGGATTGATAAAATGAGTAATACACATGCAGCAATGCAATAACCTTTATTATTTAAGTGTTAAGAGACATTTTCGGTTTCAGGTGGGCTCTGTAGTCCTAAACATTAAATCAACATTTAGATAAAATCCTCAAAAGCACAGTAGAGCATCAGTCCAATATAATAAATGAAGAATTAATCAACTCAGTACCTGGTGATATCTTCTGTCAGCAGTGAGGGATCAGGTGGGTAAAACTTCACGTGGAAGCCAAACAGCCAGGGGAGGCCTGAAATTGTCAGCAGGAAATTGTTTACTTTTTAAGCCTCAACGAAAATTTCTAGCAATAGATGACCCAAAGGTGGATCCCAGTGAACATCAAACATTCATTCAAAATTGCAATATATATATATATATATCTCCGCTCCAAAAACATTGCAAGGCACTCACGGGGTACTTGTTGCCATCTTTATTCCATCAAAACAGACGCGTTTCGGCGACAGATCGCCTTTCTCAATGTCACGATGAAAAAGCTCATTACACACATCGTTACGGGTTCATTTAAATATCAAGAACCCTTTCACCATTTGTGGATTCAAAGCATTATCACAGAAATAGGACTGCAATAGCCTCATCATTGTCGTAGCTGTCACATTGGTAAATAGGCTTGAAAGTATATATTATACAGTTGATGACATTTCAATGTCCCAATAACCTCACCTCCATAGGTAAGTCATAATTTCAGTGCACAGCTCCCCGCAATATCAGTTATTCAAATCACCATAATGATGAGTGCTCAAAGAACCCCTCGCCTGCCACTGGATGTTGTTCCAAAGTTAGCTCTACTAACTATAACGGCCGAATTTCTCTGGTTTTATACGTGAAATGTCAAACTAACTATAACGTCCCTGAAACCTGTGGTTTTTTCAGTGAATTTCTAAGGTTTTTTAAATGCTAATCCCTAACTATAACGTCCCTGAAACCTGTAGTTTTTCAGTGAGTTTATAAGGTTTTTAAATGCTAATCCCTAACTATAACGTCCCTGAAACCTCTGTTTTTTTCAGTGAATTTCTAAGGTTTTTTAAATGCTAATTTCTAACTATGCCTACATAGGTAGGACATGTGCAGAAAAGAGGAAGAAAGGCGCAGAAAGAAGCAAGAGAAGTGCAGAAAGAGGCAAGAGAGGTGCAGAAAAAGGAAGAAAGGTGCAGAAATAAGCAAGAGAAATGCAGAAAGAGGCAACAGAAGTTCAGAAAGAGGAAGAAAGGTGCAGAAAGAAGCAAAAGATGTGCAGAAAGAACCAACAGAGGTGCATAAAGAGGCCTACTTTGACTGGACCTTACAACAGACTCATACAAAGTACCCTAATCACTAATCTTTCTCCGAAGATGTCTTAAACCTCACTTTTCTCTTGAAGGTTCACTATTACTCGACTGCTCAGAATGTTAGGCCTACCAAATATAAAACAGCAATCCTAAGCATATCACTGTTGTAAGTCTGACCAAGTTTGTGAAGGTATGCGTGCGTGTCTATGCTTTTACCTAGTAACATGTTAAATGAAAATAAACATACAAACACTTGAGTGCCTGTGTTTCAAACAGCATACTCTGTACATTTGTGTACAAAAAAGGTGTGTGCATGTCTTTCTGCTCACAATACAGGGCACATGGGTATACAAAAGTATATTTGAGGGGCTCTGTAACACATATATCTATATAAGACATGTCTGCCTGTGCAACCAAATGACAAAGCAGAACTGAGAAGATTTAACCACTTATAGGAGACGTTACCCGCTGTTTAAGCTACCTTCTTCAGATGCATAACACATGTAAGAATGCACATACAAGTAGACATATACCTCAGTCATGAGAGCATGCAGACCTTTAAACTCGACACCTTGCACTTCCCATTTAGGTACAGAAAGAGGCGAGGTAAGTTCAGAAAGAAGCAGGAGAGTTGCAGAAACAGGCAAAGGAGGTGCAGAAAGAGGGAACAGGGGTGCACACAGAGGCAAGAGAGGTGCAGAAAGAGGGAAGAGGGGTGCAGAAAGAGACAAGAGGGGTACAGAAATTCACAAGAGAGGTGCAGAAAGAAGCAAGAGAAGTGCAGAAAGAACCAACAGAGGTGCAGAAGGAGGCAAGAGGGGGTGCAGAAAGAGGCAAGAGAAGTGCAGAAAGAAGCAATAGAGGTGTAGAAGGAGACAAGAGAACTACAGAAAGAGGCAAGAGAGTTGTAGAAACAGGAAAGAGTGGTGCAGAAAAAGCAAACAGGGGTGCAGAAAGAGGCAGGAGAGGTACAGAAAGAGGGAAAAAGGGTGCAGAAAGAGGCAAGAGGGGTGTAGAAAGAAACAATAGAGGTGCAGAAAGAAGCAAGAGAAGTGCAGAAAGAAGCCACAGAGGAGCAGAAAGAGGCAAGAGGGCCGCAGAAAAAGGCAAGAGGGGTGCAGAAAGAAGCAACAGAAGTGCATAAGACAAGAGAAGTGCAGAAAGAGGCAAGAGAGGTGCAGAAAGAGGAAAGAGGAGTGCAGAAAGAAGGATGAGAGGTGCAGAGAGAAGCAAGAGAAGTGCAGATAGAAGCAACAGCGGTGCAGAAGGAGGCAAGAGAAGTGCAGAAACAGGCAAAAGAGGTGCAGAAAGAAGCAACAGAGGTGCAGAAGGAGACAAGAGAACTGCAGAAAGAGGCACGAGAGTTGCAGAAACAGGCAAAAGGGGTGCAGAAAGAGGGAACAAGTGGGCAGATTGAGGCAAGAGAGGTGCAGAAAGAAGGTAGAGGGATGCAGAAAGAGGCACGAGGGATGCAGAAATTTGGAACAGAGGTGCAGAAAGAAGCAAGAGCAGTGCAGAAAGAACCAACAGAGGTGCAGAAAGAGGCAACAGGGGACAGAAAGAGGTAAGTGGAGTGCACAACAAAGCAAAAGAGGTATAGAAAGAGGCAAGAGAACTGCAGAAAAAGGCAAGAGAGGTGCACACAGAGGCAAGAGGGGTACAGAAAGAGGCAAGAGGGGTGCAGAAAGAAGCAAGAGAAGTGCAGAAAGAAGACACAGAGGAGCTGAAAGAGGCAAGAGGGGTGCAGAAAGAAGCAAGAGAAGTGCAGAAAAAAGCAACAGAGGTGCAGAAAGAGGCAAGAGAGGTGCAGAAGCAGGCCAGAAAGGAACAGAAAGAGGGAACAGGGGTGCAGAAAGAGGCAAGAGGGATACGGACATTTGCAAGAGAGGTGCAGAAAAAAAGCAAGAGCAGTGCAGAAAGAAGCAAGGGAAGTGCAGAAAGAAGCAAGAGAGGTGGACAAAGAGGGAAGAGGGATACAGAAAGAGGCAGGAGGGGTGCAGAAAGAAGGAAGAGAAGTGCAGAAAGAAGCAAAGAGGTGCTGAAAGAGGCATGAAGGGTGCAGAAAGAGGCAAGAGAAGTGCAGAAAGAAGCATCTTAGGTACAGAAAGAGGAAAGAGTGGTGCAGAAAGAGGGAAGAGAGTGTAGCAAGAGGCAAGAGAGTTGCACAAAGAAGGAAGTGGGGTACAGAAAGAGGCAAGAGGGGTGCAGAAAGAAGCAAGTGAGGTGCAGAAAGAGGCGAGATAGGTGCAGAAAGAGGGAAAACGAGTGCAGAAAGAGACAACATATGTGCAGAAAGAAGCAACAGGGGTGCAGAAGGAGGCAAGAGAACTGCAGAAAGAGGCAAGAGAGTTGCAGAAACAGGCAAAAGAGGGAACAGGTGTGCAGACAGAAGCAAGAGAGGTGCAGAAAGAGGTAAGATGGGTGCAGAAAGAGGCAAGAGGGATGCAGAAATGGGCAAGAGAGGTGCAGAAAGAAGCAAGAGCAGTGCAAAAGAACCAACAGAGGTGCAGAAAGAGGCAACTGAGGTGCAGAAGGAGGCAAGAGAACTACAGAAAGAGGCAAGAGAAATGCAGAAACAGGCAAAGGGGTGCAGAAAGAGGGAACAGGTGGGCCGACTGAGACAAGAGAGGTGCAGAAAGAGGGAAGAGATGTGCAGAAAGAGGCAAGAGGGATGCAGAAATTTAGAACAGAGGTGCAGAAAGAAGGAAGAGCAGTGCAGAAAGAACCAACAGAGGTGCAGAAAGAGGCAAGAGGGTAACAGAAAGAAGCAAATGAAGTGCACAACGAAGCAAAAGAGGTACAGAAAGAGGCAGGAGGGGTGCAGAAATTTAGAACAGAGGTGCAGAAAGAAGGAAGAGCAGTGCAGAAAGAACCAACAGAGGTGCAAAAAGAGGCAAGAGGGGCGCAAAAAGGGTAGGAGAGATCCACAAAGATGCAAGAGGGGTACAGAAAGAGACAGGCGGGGTACAGAAACAAGGAAGAGAACTGCAGAAAGAAGCAACAGAGGTGCTGAAAGAGGCACAAAGGGTGCACGGAGAGGCAAGAGAAGTGCAGAAAAAAGCAACAGAGGTACAGAAAGAGGCAAGAGTGGTGCACACAGAGGGAATAGAGGTGTATAAAGAGGCAAGAGAGTTCCACAAAGAGGGACGAGGGGTGCAGAAACAGGCAAAAGGGGTGCAGAAAGAAGAAAGTGAGGTGCAGAAAGAGGCAAGAGAGGTGAAGAAACAGGCAAGAGAGGTGCAGAAACAGGTAAGAGAAGTGTTGAAAGAGGCAAGAGAGGTGCAGAAAGAGGCAAGAGAACTGCAGAAAGAAGCAAGAGAGTTGCAGAAAAAGGCAAGTGAGGTGCAGAAGGAGGCAAGAGAACTGCAGAAAGAGGCAAGAGAGTTGCAGAAACAGGCAAAAGGGGTGCAGAAAGAGGGAACAGGTGGGCAGACTGAGGTAAGAGAGGTGCAGAAAGAGGGAAGATAACTGCAGAAAGAGGTAAGAGTTGCAAAAACAGGCAAGAGTGGTGCAGAAAAAGGAAACGGGTGCAGAAAGAGGCAAGAGAGGTACAGAAAGAGGGAAGAAGGGTGCAGAAAGAGGCAAGAGGGGTGCAGAAAGAAACAAGAGAGGTGCAGAAAGAAGCTAGAGAAGTGCAGAAAGAAGCAACAGAGGTGCAGAAAAAGGCACGAAGGGTGCAGAAAGAGGCAAGAGAAGGGCAGAAAGAAGCATCAGAGGTACAGAAAGAGGCAAGAGTGGTGCAGAAAGAGGGAAGAGAGGTGTGGAAAGAGGCAAGAGAGTTGCACAAAGAAGGAAGTGGGGTGCAGAAAGAGGCAAGAGGGGTGCAGAAAGAAGCAAGTGAGGTGCAGAAAGAGGCAAGAGAGGTGCAGAAAGAGGGAAAATGAGTGTAGAAAGAGACAACAGACGTGCAGAAAGAAGCATGGGAAGTGCAGAATGAAGCAACAGGGGTGCAGAAAGAGGCGAGTGAGGTGCAGAAGGAGGCAAGAGAACTGCAGAAAGAGGCAAGAGGGTTGCAGAAACAGGCAAAAGGGGTACAGAAAGAGGGAACAGGTGTGCAGACAGAAGCGAGAGAAGCGCAGAAAGAGGTAAGAGGGGTGCAGAAAGAGGCAAGAGGGATGCAGAAATTTGCAAGAGAGGTGCAGAAAGAAGCAAGAGCAGTGCAAAAGAACCAACAGAGGTGCAGAAAGAGGCAAGTGAGGTGCAGAAGGAGGCAAGAGAACTGCAGAAAGAGGCAAGAGAGTTGCAGAAACAGGCAAAAGGGGTGCAGAAAGAGGGAACAGGTGGGCAGACTGAGGCAAGAGAGGTGCAGAAAGAGGGAAGAGGGGTGCAGAAAGAGGGATGCAGAAATTTGGAACAGAGGTGCAGAAAGAAGCAAGAGCAGTGCAGAAAGAACCAACAGAGGTGCAGAACGAGGCAAGAGGGGTACAGAAAGAGGCAACGGAGTGCACAACAAAGCAGAAGAGGTACAGAAAGAGGCAAGAGAACTGCAGAAAAAGGCAAGAGAGGTGCACAAAGAGGCAAGAGGGGTACAGAAAGAGGCAAGAGAGGTGCAGAAAGAAGCACGAGAAGTGAAGAAAGAAGACACAGAGGTGCTGAAAGAGGCAAGAGGGGTGCAGAACGTGGCAAGATAAGTGCAGAAAAAAGCAACAGAGATGCAGAAAGAGGCAAGAGAGGTGCAGAGGTAGGCAAGAAAGGTACAGAAAGAGGGAACAGGGGTGCACAAAGAGGCAAGAGGGATACAGACATTTGCAAGAGAGGTGCAGAAAGTAGCAAGAGAAGTGCAGAAAGAAGCAGGAGAGGTGGACAAAGAGGGAAGAGGGATTCAGAAATTTGCAAAAGAAGTGCAGAAAGAACTAAGAACAGTGCAGAAAGAACCAACAGAGGTGCAAAAAGAGGCAAGAGGGGTGCAGAAAGGGGTAGGAGAGGCGCACAAAGAGGCAAGAGGGATACAGAAAGAGGCAGGAGGGGTGCAGAAAGAAGGAAGAGAAGTGCAGAAAGAAGCAAAAGAGGTGCTGGAAGAGGCACGAAGGGTGCAGAAAGAGGCAAGAGAAGTGCAGAAAGAAGCATCAGAGGTACAGAAAGAGGCAAGAGTGGTGCAGAAAGAAGGAAGAGAGGTGTGGAAAGAGGCAAGAGTGTTGCACAAAGAAGGAAGTGGGGTGCAGAAAGAGGCAAGAGGGGTGCAGAAAGAAGCAAGTGAGGTGCAGAAAGAGGCAAGAGAGGTGCAGAAAGAGGGAAAACGAGTGCAGAAAGAAATAACAGACGTGCAGAAAGAAGCATGGGAAGTGCAGAATGAAGCAACAGGGGAGCAGAAAGAGGCAAGAGAAATGCAGAAAGCAGCAACAGAGGTGCAGAAGGAGGCAAGAGAACTGCAGAAAGAGGCAAGAGAGTTGCAGAAACAGGCAAAATAGGTACAGAAAGAGGGAACAGGTGTGCAGACAGAAGCAAGAGAAGCGCAGAAAGAGGTAAGAGGGGTGCAGAAAGAGGCAAGAGGGATGCAGAAATTTGCAAGAGAGGTGCAGAAAGAAGCAAGAGCAGTGCAAAAGAACCAACAGAGGTGCAGAAAGAGGCAAGTGAGGTGCAGAAGGAGGCAAGAGAACTGCAGAAAGAGACAAGAGAGTTGCAGAAACAGGCAAAAGGGGTGCAGAAAGAGGGTACAGGTGGGCAGACTGAGGCAAGAGAGGTGCAGAAAGAGGGAAGAGGGGTGCAGAAAGAGGCAAGAGGGATGCAGAAATTTGGAACAGAGGTGCAGAAAGAAGCAAGAGCAGTGCAGAAAGAACCAACAGAGGTGCAGAACGAGGCAAGAGGGGTACAGAAAGAGGCAACGGAGTGCACAACAAAGCAAAAGAGGTGCAGAAAGAAGCAAGAAAACTGCAGAAAAAGGCAAGAGAGGTGCACACAGAGGCAAGAGGGATACAGAAAGAGGCAAGAGGGGTGCAGAAAGAAGCAAGAGAAGTGAAGAAAGAAGACACAGAGGTGCTGAAAGAGGCAAGAGGGGTGCAGAACGTGGCAAGATAACTGCAGAAAAAAGCAACAGAGGTGCAGAAAAAGGCAAGAGAGGTGCAGAGGCAGGCAAGAAAGGTGCAGAAAGAGTGAACAGGGGTGCACAAAGAGGCAAGAGGGATACGGACATTTGAAAGAGAGGTGCAGAAAGAAGAAAGAGAAGTGCAGAAAGAAGCAAGAGAGGTGGACAAAGAGGGAAGAGGGATGCAGAAATTTGCAAAAGAAGTGCAGAAAGAACTAAGAACAGTGCAGAAAGAACCAACAGAGGTGCAAAAGAGACAAGAGGGGTGCAGAAAGGGGTAGGAGAGGTGCACAAAGAGGCAAGAGGCAGGAGGGGTGCAGAAAGAAGGAAGAGAAGTGCAGAAAGAAGCAAAAGAGGTGCTGAAAGAGGCACGAAGGGTGCAGAAAGAGGCAAGAGAAGTGCAGAAAGAAGCATCAGAGGTACAGAGAGAGGCAAGAGTGGTGCAGAAAGAGGGAAGAGGTGTGGAAAGAGGCAAGAGAGTTGCACAAAGAAGGAAGTGGGGTGCAGAAAGAGGCAAGAGGGGTGCAGAAAGAAGCAAGTGAGGTGCAGAAAGAGGCAAGAGAGGTGCAGAAAGAGGGAAAATGAGTGCAGAAAGAGACAACAGACGTGCAGAAAGAAGCATGGGAAGTGCAGAATGAAGCAACAGCGGTGCAGAAAGAGGCCAGAGAAATGCAGAAAGAAGCAACAGAGGTGCAGAAGGAGACACGAGAACTGCAGAAAGAGGCAATAGAGTTGCAGAAACAGGCAAAATAGGTACAGAAAGAGGGAACAGGTGTGCAGACAGAAGCAAGAGAAGCGCAGAAAGAGGTAAGAGGGGTGTAGAAAGAGGCAAGAGGGATGCAGAAATTTGCAAGAGAGGTGTAGAAAAAAGCAAGAGAAGTGCAGAAAGAACCAACAGAGGTGCAGAAAGAGGCAAGTGAGGTGCAGAAGGAGACAAGAGTACTGCAGAAAGAGGCACGAGAGTTGCAGAAACAGGCAAAAGGGGTGCAGAAAGAGGGAACAAGTGGGCAGATTGAGGCAAGAGAGGTGCAGAAAGAAGGTAGAGGGATGCAGAAAGAGGCACGAGGGATGCAGAAATTTGGAACAGAGGTGCAGAAAGAAGCAAGAGCAGTGCAGAAAGAACCAACAGAGGTGCAGAAAGAGGCAACAGGGGACAGAAAGAGGTAAGTGGAGTGCACAACAAAGCAAAAGAGGTATAGAAAGAGGCAAGAGAACTGCAGAAAAAGGCAAGAGAGGTGCACACAGAGGCAAGAGGGGTACAGAAAGAGGCAAGAGGGGTGCAGAAAGAAGCAAGAGAAGTGCAGAAAGAAGACACAGAGGAGCTGAAAGAGGCAAGAGGGGTGCAGAAAGAAGCAAGAGAAGTGCAGAAAAAAGCAACAGAGGTGCAGAAAGAGGCAAGAGAGGTGCAGAAGCAGGCCAGAAAGGAACAGAAAGAGGGAACAGGGGTGCAGAAAGAGGCAAGAGGCAAGAGGGATACGGACATTTGCAAGAGAGGTGCAGAAAAAAAGCAAGAGCAGTGCAGAAAGAAGCAAGGGAAGTGCAGAAAGAAGCAAGAGAGGTGGACAAAGAGGGAAGAGGGATACAGAAAGAGGCAGGAGGGGTGCAGAAAGAAGGAAGAGAAGTGCAGAAAGAAGCAAAAGAGGTGCTGAAAGAGGCACGAAGGGTGCAGAAAGAGGCAAGAGAAGTGCAGAAAGAAGCATCTTAGGTACAGAAAGAGGAAAGAGTGGTGCAGAAAGAGGGAAGAGAGGTGTAGCAAGAGGCAAGAGAGTTGCACAAAGAAGGAAGTGGGGTACAGAAAGAGGCAAGAGGGGTGCAGAAAGAAGCAAGTGAGGTGCAGAAAGAGGCGAGATAGGTGCAGAAAGAGGGAAAACGAGTGCAGAAAGAGACAACATATGTGCAGAAAGAAGCAACAGGGGTGCAGAAGGAGGCAAGAGAACTGCAGAAAGAGGCAAGAGAGTTGCAGAAACAGGCAAAAGAGGGAACAGGTGTGCAGACAGAAGCAAGAGAGGTGCAGAAAGAGGTAAGATGGGTGCAGAAAGAGGCAAGAGGGATGCAGAAATGGGCAAGAGAGGTGCAGAAAGAAGCAAGAGCAGTGCAAAAGAACCAACAGAGGTGCAGAAAGAGGCAACTGAGGTGCAGAAGGAGGCAAGAGAACTGCAGAAAGAGGCAAGAGAAATGCAGAAACAGGCAAAAGGGGTGCAGAAAGAGGGAACAGGTGGGCCGACTGAGACAAGAGAGGTGCAGAAAGAGGGAAGAGATGTGCAGAAAGAGGCAAGAGGGATGCAGAAATTTAGAACAGAGGTGCAGAAAGAAGGAAGAGCAGTGCAGAAAGAACCAACAGAGGTGCAGAAAGAGGCAAGAGGGTAACAGAAAGAAGCAAATGAAGTGCACAACGAAGCAAAAGAGGTACAGAAAGAGGCAGGAGGGGTGCAGAAATTTAGAACAGAGGTGCAGAAAGAAGGAAGAGCAGTGCAGAAAGAACCAACAGAGGTGCAAAAAGAGGCAAGAGGGGCGCAAAAAAGGGGTAGGAGAGATCCACAAAGATGCAAGAGGGGTACAGAAAGAGACAGGCGGGGTACAGAAACAAGGAAGAGAACTGCAGAAAGAAGCAACAGAGGTGCTGAAAGAGGCACAAAAGGTGCACGGAGAGGCAAGAGAAGTGCAGAAAAAAGCAACAGAGGTACAGAAAGAGGCAAGAGTGGTGCACACAGAGGGAATAGAGGTGTATAAAGAGGCAAGAGAGTTCCACAAAGAGGGACGAGGGGTGCAGAAACAGGCAAAAGGGGTGCAGAAAGAAGAAAGTGAGGTGCAGAAAGAGGCAAGAGAGGTGAAGAAACAGGCAAGAGAGGTGCAGAAACAGGTAAGAGAAGTGTTGAAAGAGGCAAGAGAGGTGCAGAAAGAGGCAAGAGAACTGCAGAAAGAAGCAAGAGAGTTGCAGAAAAAGGCAAGTGAGGTGCAGAAGGAGGCAAGAGAACTGCAGAAAGAGGCAAGAGAGTTGCAGAAACAGGCAAAGGGGTGCAGAAAGAGGGAACAGGTGGGCAGACTGAGGTAAGAGAGGTGCAGAAAGAGGGAAGATAACTGCAGAAAGAGGTAAGAGTTGCAAAAACAGGTAAGAGTGGTACAGAAAAAGGAAACAGGGGTGCAGAAAGAGGCAAGAGAGGTACAGAAAGAGGGAAGAAGGGTGCAGAAAGAGGCAAGAGGGGTGCAGAAAGAAACAAGAGAGGTGCAGAAAGAAGCTAGAGAAGTGCAGAAAGAAGCAACAGAGGTGCAGAAAAAGGCACGAAGGGTGCAGAAAGAGGCAAGAGAAGGGCAGAAAGAAGCATCAGAGGTACAGAAAGAGGCAAGAGTGGTGCAGAAAGAGGGAAGAGAGGTGTGGAAAGAGGCAAGAGAGTTGCACAAAGAAGGAAGTGGGGTGCAGAAAGAGGCAAGAGGGGTGCAGAAAGAAGCAAGTGAGGTGCAGAAAGAGGCAAGAGAGGTGCAGAAAGAGGGAAAATGAGTGTAGAAAGAGACAACAGACGTGCAGAAAGAAGCATGGGAAGTGCAGAATGAAGCAACAGGGGTGCAGAAAGAGGCGAGTGAGGTGCAGAAGGAGGCAAGAGAACTGCAGAAAGAGGCAAGAGGGTTGCAGAAACAGGCAAAGGGGTACAGAAAGAGGGAACAGGTGTGCAGACAGAAGCGAGAGAGAGCGCAGAAAGAGGTAAGAGGGGTGCAGAAAGAGGCAAGAGGGATGCAGAAATTTGCAAGAGAGGTGCAGAAAGAAGCAAGAGCAGTGCAAAAGAACCAACAGAGGTGCAGAAAGAGGCAAGTGAGGTGCAGAAGGAGGCAAGAGAACTGCAGAAAGAGGCAAGAGAGTTGCAGAAACAGGCAAAAGGGGTGCAGAAAGAGGGAACAGGTGGGCAGACTGAGGCAAGAGAGGTGCAGAAAGAGGGAAGAGGGGTGCAGAAAGAGGGATGCAGAAATTTGGAACAGAGGTGCAGAAAGAAGCAAGAGCAGTGCAGAAAGAACCAACAGAGGTGCAGAACGAGGCAAGAGGGGTACAGAAAGAGGCAACGGAGTGCATAACAAAGCAGAAGAGGTACAGAAAGAGGCAAGAGAACTGCAGAAAAAGGCAAGAGAGGTGCACAAAGAGGCAAGAGGGGTACAGAAAGAGGCAAGAGA
This sequence comes from Calotriton arnoldi, assembly GCA_963921515.1. Lineage (NCBI taxonomy): Eukaryota > Metazoa > Chordata > Amphibia > Caudata > Salamandridae > Calotriton > Calotriton arnoldi. Next base: position 1,019,149 of record CAWUFW010004862.1, on the reverse strand, counting down.
GGTGCAGAAAGAAGCACGAGAAGTGAAGAAAGAAGACACAGAGGTGCTGAAAGAGGCAAGAGGGGTGCAGAACGTGGCAAGATAAGTGCAGAAAAAAGCAACAGAGATGCAGAAAGAGGCAAGAGAGGTGCAGAGGTAGGCAAAGAAAGGTACAGAAAGAGGGAACAGGGGTGCACAAAGAGGCAAGAGGGATACAGACATTTGCAAGAGAGGTGCAGAAAGTAGCAAGAGAAGTGCAGAAAGAAGCAGGAGAGGTGGACAAAGAGGGAAGAGGGATTCAGAAATTTGCAAAGAAGTGCAGAAAGAACTAAGAACAGTGCAGAAAGAACCAACAGAGGTGCAAAAAGAGGCAAGAGGGGTGCAGAAAGGGGTAGGAGAGGCGCACAAAGAGGCAAGAGGGATACAGAAAGAGGCAGGAGGGGTGCAGAAAGAAGGAAGAGAAGTGCAGAAAGAAGCAAAAGAGGTGCTGGAAGAGGCACGAAGGGTGCAGAAAGAGGCAAGAGAAGTGCAGAAAGAAGCATCAGAGGTACAGAAAGAGGCAAGAGTGGTGCAGAAAGAAGGAAGAGAGGTGTGGAAAGAGGCAAGAGTGTTGCACAAAGAAGGAAGTGGGGTGCAGAAAGAGGCAAGAGGGTGCAGAAAGAAGCAAGTGAGGTGCAGAAAGAGGCAAGAGAGGTGCAGAAAGAGGGAAAACGAGTGCAGAAAGAAATAACAGATGTGCAGAAAGAAGCATGGGAAGTGCAGAATGAAGCAACAGGGGAGCAGAAAGAGGCAAAGAGAAATGCAGAAAGCAGCAACAGAGGTGCAGAAGGAGGCAAGAGAACTGCAGAAAGAGGCAAGAGAGTTGCAGAAACAGGCAAAATAGGTACAGAAAGAGGGAACAGGTGTGCAGACAGGAAGCAAGAGAAGCGCAGAAAGAGGTAAGAGGGGTGCAGAAAGAGGCAAGAGGGATGCAGAAATTTGCAAGAGAGGTGCAGAAAGAAGCAAGAGCAGTGCAAAAGAACCAACAGAGAGTGCAGAAAGAGGCAAGTGAGGTGCAGAAGGAGGCAAGAGAACTGCAGAAAGAGACAAGAGAGTTGCAGAAACAGGCAAAAGGGGTGCAGAAAGAGGGTACAGGTGGGCAGACTGAGGCAAGAGAGGTGCAGAAAGAGGGAAGAGGGGTGCAGAAAGAGGCAAGAGGGATGCAGAAATTTGGAACAGAGGTGCAGAAAGAAGCAAGAGCAGTGCAGAAAGAACCAACAGAGGTGCAGAACGAGGCAAGAGGGGTACAGAAAGAGGCAACGGAGTGCACAACAAAGCAAAAGAGGTGCAGAAAGAAGCAAGAGAACTGCAGAAAAAGGCAAGAGAGGTGCACACAGAGGCAAGAGGGATACAGAAAGAGGCAAGAGGGGTGCAGAAAGAAGCAAGAGAAGTGAAGAAAGAAGACACAGTGGTGCTGAAAGAGGCAAGAGGGGTGCAGAACGTGGCAAGATAACTGCAGAAAAAAGCAACAGAGGTGCAGAAAAAGGCAAGAGAGGTGCAGAGGCAGGCAAGAAAGGTGCAGAAAGAGTGAACAGGGGTGCACAAAGAGGCAAGAGGGATACGGACATTTGAAAGAGAGGTGCAGAAAGAAGCAAGAGAAGTGCAGAAAGAAGTAAGAGAGGTGGACAAAGAGGGAAGAGGGATGCAGAAATTTGCAAAAGAACTAAGAACAGTGCAGAAAGAACCAACAGAGGTGCAAAAAGAGACAAGAGGGGTGCAGAAAGGGGTAGGAGAGGTGCACAAAGAGGCAAGAGGGATACAGAAAGAGGCAGGAGGGGTGCAGAAAGAAGGAAGAGAAGTGCAGAAAGAAGCAAAAGAGGTGCTGAAAGAGGCACAAAGGGTGCAGAAAGAGGCAAGAGAAGTGCAGAAAGAAGCATCAGAGGCACAGAGAGAGGCAAGAGTGGTGCAGAAAGAGGGAAGAGAGGTGTGGAAAGAGGCAAGAGAGTTGCACAAAGAAGGAAGTGGGGTGCAGAAAGAGGCAAGAGGGGTGCAGAAAGAAGTAAGTGAGGTGCAGAAAGAGGCAAGAGAGGTGCAGAAAGAGGGAAAATGAGTGCAGAAAGAGACAACAGACGTGCAGAAAGAAGCATGGGAAGTGCAGAATGAAGCAACAGGGGTGCAGAAAGAGGCCAGAGAAATGCAGAAAGAAGCAACAGAGGTGCAGAAGGAGACACGAGAACTGCAGAAAGAGGCAATAGAGTTGCAGAAACAGGCAAAATAGGTACAGAAAGAGGGAACAGGTGTGCAGACAGAAGCAAGAGAAGCGCAGAAAGAGGTAAGAGGGGTGCAGAAAGAGGCAAGAGGGATGCAGAAATTTGCAAGAGAGGTGTAGAAAAAAGCAAGAGAAGTGCAGAAAGAACCAACAGAGGTGCAGAAAGAGGCAAGTGAGGTGCAGAAGGAGGCAAGAGAACTGCAGAAGGAGGCAAGAGAACTGCAGAAACAGGCAAAAGGGGTGCAGAAAGAGGGAACAGGTGGGCAGACTGAGGCAAGAGAGGTGCAGAAAGAGGGAAGAGGGGTGCGGCAAGAGGGATGCAGAAATTTGGAACAGAGGTGCAGAAAGAAGCAAGAGCAGTGCAGAAAGAACCAACAGAGGTACAGAACGAGGCAAGAGGGGTACAGAAAGAGGCAATGGAGTGCACAACAAAGCAAAAGAGGTACAGAAAGAGGCAAGAGAACTGCAGAAAAAGGCAAGAGAGGTGCACAAAGAGGCAAGAGGGGTACAGAAAGAGGCAAGAGAGGTGCAGAAAGAAGCAAGAGAAGTGAAGAAAGAAGACACAGAGAGTGCTGAAAGAGGCAAGAGGGGTGCAGAACGTGGCAAGATGAAGTGCAGAATAAAAGCAACCGAGGTGCAGAAAGAGGCAAGAGAGGTGCAGAGGTAGGCAAGAAAGGTACAGAAAGAGGGAACAGGGGTGCACAAAGAGGCAAGAGGGATACAGATATTTGCAAGAGAGGTGCAGAAAGAAGCAAGAGAAGTGCAGAAAGAAGCAAGAGAGCTGGACAAAGAGGGAAGAGGGATGCAGAAATTTGCAAAAAAAGTGCAGAAAGAACTAAGAACAGTGCAGAAAGAACCAACAGAGGTGCAAAAAGAGGCAAGAGGGGTGCAGAAAGGGGTAGGAGAGGTGCACAAAGAGGCAAGAGGGTTACAGAAAGAGGCAGGAGGGGTGCAGAAAGAAGGAAGAGAAGTGCAGAAAGAAGCAAAAGAGGTGCTGAAAGAGGCACGAGGGGTGCAGAAAGAGGCAAGAGAAGTGCAGAAAGAAGCATCAGAGGCACAGAAAGAGGCATGAGTGGTGCAGAAAGAGGGAAGAGAGGTGTGGAAAGAGGCAAGAGAGTTGCACAAAGAAGGAAGTGGGGTGCAGAAAGAGGCAAGAGGGGTGCAGAAAGAAGCAAGTGAGGTGCAGAAAGAGGCAAGAGAGGTGCAGAAAGAGGGAAAATGAGTGCAGAAAGAGACAACAGACGTGCAGAAAGAAGCATGGGAAGTGCAGAATGAAGCAACAGGGGTGCAGAAAGAGGCCAGAGAAATGCAGAAAGAAGCAACAGAGGTGCAGAAGGAGGCAAGAGAACTGCAGAAAGAGGCAAGAGAGTTGCAGAAACAGGCAAAATAGGTACAGAAAGAGGGAACAGGTGTGCAGACAGAAGCAAGAGAAGCGCAGAAAGAGGTAAGAGGGGTGCAGAAAGAGGCAAGAGGTGTAGGAAGGTGGAATCTGACTACATGGTTGCCCCCACTTTTTCCTGGTGTTTTGTTGGTTTCTGACTATAGTTTGGCTGGGAACCTGCTATTCAGGTCGCCAGCCTATCTGCTTCTCTTTAAACGACTTGGAGTGCACTCTAGGTGCACTAGTGATTGGACACTGTGGTACCTTATGAGTCCCTAGTATATGGTACCTTAGGTACTAAGGGCATAGGTACTTCACAGGCCTACCAGGGGCTGCAGCATGTATTATGCCACCCCTGGGAAGCAGACTAAATCTGACACCACAGGCCTGCTACTGCAGCCTGGGTGAGGTGGTGCTAGCACTCCTCACTGAGATATAGGTTCCCTATATCTCTCCTACACACACATATAAACCTATCAGTCAACCCTAAGGCAGGCCATATCAATCCTGAGGGCAGGGTGCTTGGCTTCTATGTGAGGGGGTGCCTCTGCCTGAGCAGGGCCCCTCTGCAGCTCTCAGAGTCCATTCTCTGGTGCTGTTTGTGGATGCAGTTAAACCATATACTTTTAAGTGCATTATATCCTCGTGGTAAAATGCTAACTTTGGAATGGCTGCATCGAAACATGTCGTGTTTGGTGTCAAACATCTTGGAATACTACCCCCGCCAGTCCTGGCGGCGGGGTAGCATTCCACCCTTCTAGAGGGATAGACATGTAACTACTGTGGAAACGCGGTAGAATCCTGCAGAGCCCTGGCATCACAAAATGGATGCCACCAGTCACAGACACTGGGCTGCCCTCCTGCTGATGACCAACACTCGCAGTGGAGGAAGCCCAACAATAGATATCCTGTCCCAAGGGGTGTGACCACCTTCCAGACAGGGTTTAGTGTATTGGGGCTGGGTGGGTGCACTCTTAGAGTGCTTTGAAGTCCTGCACTGGGGAGCAGAAGGCTCCTCTGTGCATATGCCAGTTCAAACCGGCTCAGGGGCTGCCTGTCCCTGCTCTGGCGTGAAACTGGACAAAGGGAAGTGGGTGTAGCCACCCACTCCCCTGACCCTCCCCTAGGTAGGGTCATAGAGCTAGTCCCTCCCTTTCTTTTAGTATAAGAGGGGGAACCTGTGCATTGCACCCTAGATACCCCTGGACGACGCTCTACAAGAAGAATCCTGGACCTTCGACGTTCCACTACCTTTGGAAGACTGAAGAATCTCCCTTGGAGTCAAGGAGTGACTCCCCTGCTTGGCAGGCACCAAAAACTACAAATGACGGTCGTAAACTACGCCACTCCCGCCGGAGTCCGAAGTCCCTGCAGCCCAAGAAGTGGATTTCCTGACTTCTCAAAGGCCATCGTGAGTCCCCAGTGAAGCTGAGGCCAGTGGACCCCAAGAGTGACGAGGAACCGTGACCCCTGGGTACTGTGCACTATTGTCGAGTGCAACCCCTTCACAACGTTCCACGAACTTGTGCTTTGGACCACGTGTGGTCCTAGCCTCCAGCAGGAATCCCACTGAAGATCAGAGGCCTACCACGTCCCGAGAGACCGTGGGCCCCTGTGAGTGAATCCTCCCGAGGCGTCTTCGCGATCCCTTGCCAGCCAACTTGTGGGTCCCCAGAAGACTTTCTAAAGAAACCAAAGGGTGCTCCAGGCCTGCCCTGACTTACCCTCGCAGGGTGAGTCCCACAGACCTTGCTGGTCTGCGCCATTGCCTCTTCGCACTTTCCCCGAGACTTGCTATTACCAAGGCTTGTTGGCTCCGATCGAGTCGCCGACACCGCAGTAAGCTGCAGACATCGAGGAACACGCCGAATCCAGCTCCTGGTCGTCGTCGACGCCTCCTGGACCTCGTGGCTGAAGAGTCAAGGCACCTGCGAATGACCTGAATCTTGCGACGACGGTGGGCATCCATCTTCCTTGCCCCGGGTCACTGCCAAGTGACTTTGAACACTGTCCCCTCTGCTTTCAGGTCTTCCATCTTCTGAATCCAGGCTTGGATTCCTCCGGACACTTCTCCTGTCGCCGCAAGCAGCAAGTCTTCACTGTCCTCCATTGAAAACGACGCCGCGACCCGACACCAAAGAACACCTATGCACCCGGCTCCCCTGGGTGAGGTAACTTCAGCACTACGGTGCTCCTGTGGGTGTGGGCCCTAGAACTACTTACCCTGTAAGTGACTTGCTTGTAGCTTCCCTAGAAGTGTCCTAAAACTCTCCTTTTCTAAGTGCGACAATTGCGCTGACTCGTACAGGGTTCGCATCTGTGTTAGACACACCGCGTCCATCTCCTTTGTAACACTATCTAAAACTGTATCCTTCGACTCGTACTGAGTCCGATCGGTGTTCGCCTCGAACACACAAAGGGCCTGTAACACTGAGATCTCCATTGCACTGACTCGCACAAGGTTCGCGTCTGTGTTAGACACAGCGTGTCCATCTCCCTTGCAACTCTATCTGTAACCGCGTCCTTCGACTCGTACAAGGACCGATCGGTGTGTTCGCCTCGAACACGCAAGGGACCTTTAACATTGAAATCTCAATCGCGTCTGTTCGCATAGACTCGTACAGGACTCGCACCGGTGCCAGGTCACCGCGTCCGTCCCCTGTGGGTCTCCTACAACTACCTGGGGTGGTTCTTGGGGGTCCCTCGATTCTAGATACCCTAGACCTAGGTCTAGCAAACTAAGATTGTGATATTCGATTGTGCTAAACTTATTTTGATAATATTTGACTTGTACATATGTTCCTGACCTCTAATCTCATAAAGAGATTAGTAGAGAGTGTTTATTAATAAATACATATATATTTGATATATATACCTGTGTGGTGTCTTTTCATTTGGTGATTCAAGAGATTGTGTGGTAAAACAAATTGCTTTACATTCCTTCAAGACTTAGCCTGAAGGCTGCTCTCCACAGCTACCACTAGGATAGCTTTCTATAAAGGTTGTCTTAAACCTATCTACCATAAGAGTCGAATTGTTCTGGTGCAAGGTGTCCACTTTAATTAGTGAACAGCATATGCCAGGCCAACTTCTCACAAAAGGGATGCAGAAATTGGCGAGAGGTGCAGAAAGAAGCAAGAGCAGTGCAAAAGAACCAACAGAGGTGCAGAAAGAGGCAAGTGAGGTGCAGAAGGAGGCAAGAGAACTGCAGAAAGAGGCAAGACAGTTGCAGAAACAGGCAAAAGGGGTGCAGAAAGAGGGAACAGGTGGGCAGACTGAGGCAAGAGAGGTGCAGAAAGAGGGAAGAGGGGTGCAGGAAGAGGGATGCAGAAATTTGGAACAGAGGTGCAGAAAGAAGCAAGAGCAGCGCAGAAAGAACCAACAGAGGTGCAGAATGAGGCAAGAGGGGTACAGAAAGAGGCAACGGAGTGCACAACAAAGCAAAAGAGGTGCAGAAAGAGGCAAGAGAACTGCAGAAAAAGGCAAGAGAGGTGCACAAAGAGGCAAGAGGTGTACAGAAAGAGGCAAGAGGGGTGCAGAAAGAAGCAAGAGAAGTGAAGAAAGAAGACACAGAGGTGCTGAAAGAGGCAAGAGGGGTGCAGAACGTGGCAAGATAAGTGCAGTAAAAAGCAACAGAGGTGCAGAAAGAGGCAAGAGAGGTGCAGAGGCAGGCAAGAAAGGTAAAGAAAGAGGGAACAGGGGTGCACAAAGAGGTAAGAGGGATACGGACATTTGCAAGAGCAGTGCAGAAAGAAGCAAGAGAAGTGCAGAAAGAAGCAAGAGAGGTGGACAAAGACGGAAGAGGGATGAAGAAATTTGCAAAAGAAGTGCAGAAAGAACTAAGAACAGTGCAAAAAGAACCAACAGAGGTGCAAAAAGAGACAAAAGGGGTGCAGAAAGGGGTAGGAGAGGTGCACAATGAGGCAAGAGGGATACAGAAAGAGGCAGGAGGGGTGCAGAAAGAAGGAAGAGAAGTGCAGAAAGAAGCAAAAGAGGTGCTGAAAGAGGCACGAAGGGTGCAGAAAGAGGCAAGAGAAGGGCAGAAAGAAGCATCAGAGGTACAGAAAGAGGCAAGAGTGTTGCAGAAAGAGGGAAGAGAGGTGTGGAAAGAGGCAAGAGAGTTGCACAAAGAAGGAAGTGGGGTGCAGAAAGAGGCAAGAGGGGTGCAGAAAGAAGCAAGTGAGGTGCAGAAAGAGGCAAGAGAGGTGCAGAAAGAGGGAAAACGAGTGCAGAAAGAAACAACAGACGTGCCGAAAGAAGCATGGGAAGTGCAGAATGAAGCAACAGGGGTGCAGAAAGAGGCAAGAGAAATGCAGAAAGCAGCAACAGAGGTGCAGAAGGAGGCAAGAGAACTGAAGAAAGAGGCAAGAGAGTTGCAGAAACAGGCAAAATAGGTACAGAAAGAGGGAACAGGTGTTCCAACAGAAGCAAGAGAAGTGCAGAAAGAGGTAAGAGGGGTGCAGAAAGAGGCAAGAGGGATGCATAAATTTGCAAGAGAGGTGCAGAAAGAAGGAAGAGCAGTGCAAAAGAACCAACAGAGGTGCAGAAAGAGGCAAGTGAGGTGCAGAAGGAGGCAAGAGAACTGCAGAAAGAGACAAGAGAGTTGCAGAAACAGGCAAAAGGGGTGCAGAAAGAGGGAACAGGTGGGCAGACTGAGGCAAGAGAGGTGCAGGAAGAGGGGTGCAGAAAGAGGCAAGAGGGATGCAGAAATTTGGAACAGAGGTGCAGAAAGAAGCAAGAGCAGTGCAGAAAGAACCAACAGAGGTGCAGAACGAGGCAAGAGGGGTACAGAAAGAGGCAACGGAGTGCACAACAAAGCAAAAGAGGTGCAGAAAGAGGCAAGAGAACTGCAGAAAAAGGCAAGAGAGGTGCACAAAGAGGCAAGAGGGGTACAGAAAGAGGCAAGAGGGGTGCAGAAAGAAGCAAGAGAAGTGAAGAAAGAAGACACAGAGGTGCTGAAAGAGGCAAGAGGGGTGCAGAACGTGGCAAGATAAGTGCAGAAAAACGCAACAGAGGTGCAGAAAGAGGCAAGAGAGGTGCAGAGGCAGGCAAGAATGGTGCAGAAAGAGGGAACAGGGGTGCACAAAGAGGCAAGAGGGATACGGACATTTGCAAGAGAGGTACAGAAAGAAGCAAGAGCAGTGCAGAAAGAAGCAAGAGAAGTGCAGAAAGAAGCAAGAGAGGTGGACAAAGAGGGAAGAGGGATGCAGAAATTTGCAAAAGAAGTGCAGAAAGAACTAAGAACAGTGCAGAAAGAACCAACAGAGGTACAAAAAGAGGCAAGAGGGGTGCAGAAAGGGGTAGGAGAGGTGCACAAAGAGGCAAGAGGGATACAGAAAGAGGCAGGAGGGGTGCAGAAAGAAGGAAGAGAAGTGCCGAAAGAAGCAAAAGAGGTGCTGAAAGAGGCACGAGGGGTGCAGAAAGAGGAAAGAGAAGTGCAGAAAGAAGCATCAGAGGTACAGAAAGAGGCAAGAGTGGTGCAGAAAGAGGGAAGAGAGGTGTGGAAAGAGGCAAGAGAGTTGCACAAAGAAGGAAGTGGGGTGCGGAAAGAGGCAAGACGGGTGCAGAAAGAAGCAAGTGAGGTGCAGAAAGAGGCAAGAGAGGTGCAGAAATAGGGAAAACGAGAGCTGAAAGAGACAACAGACGTGCAGAAAGGAGCATGGGAAGTGCAGAATGAAGCAACAGGGGTGCAGAAAGAGGCCAGAGAAATGCAGAAAGAAGCAACAGAGGTGCAGAACGAGGCAATAGAACTGCAGAAAGAGGCAAGAGAGTTGCAGAAACAGGCAAAATAGGTAAAGAAAGAGGGAACAGGTGTGCAGACAGAAGCAAGAGAAGCGCAAAAAGAGGTAAGAGAGGTGCAGAAAGAGGCAAGAGGGATACAGAAATTTGCAAGAGAGGTGCAGAAAGAAGCAAGAGCAGTGCAAAAGAACCAACAGAGGTGCAGAAAGAGGCAAGTGAGGTGCAGAAGGAGGCAAGAGAACTGTAGAAAGAGGCAAGAGAGTTGTAGAAACAGGCAAAAGGGGTGCAGAAAGAGGGAACAGGTGGGCAGACTGAGGCAAGAGAGGTGCAGAAAGAGGGAAGAAAGGTGCAGAACGAGGCAAGAGGGATGCAGAAATTTGGAACAGAGGTGCAGAAAGAAGCAAGAGCAGTGCAGAAAGAACCAACAGAGGTGCAGAACGAGGCAAGTGGGGGACCAGAAAGAGGCAACGGAGTGCACAACAAAGCAAAAGAGGTGCAGAAAGAGGTAAGAGAACTGCAGAAAAAGGCAAGAGAGGTGCACAAAGAAGCAAGAGAGGTGGACAAAGAGGGATGTTGAAATTGGCAAAAGAAGTGCAGAAAGAACTAAGAACAGTGCAGAAAGAGGCAAGAGGGGTGCAGAAAGGGGTAGGAGATGTGCACAAAGAGGCAAGAGGGATACAGAAAGAGGCAGGAGGGGTACAGAAAGAAGGAAGAGAAGTGCAGAAAGAAGCAAAAGAGGTGCTGAAAGAGGCACGAAGGGTGCAAAAAGAGGCAAGAGAAGTGCAGAAAGAAGCATCAGAGGTACAGAAAGAGGCAAGAGGGGTGCAGAAAGAGGGAAGAGAGGTGTGGAAAGAGGCAAGAGAGTTGCACAAAGAAGGAAGTGGGGTGCAGAAAGAGGCAAGAGGGGTGCAGAAAGAAGCAAGTGAGGTGCAGAAAGAGGCAAGAGAGGTGCAGAAAGAGGCAAGAGAGGTGCAGAAAGAGGGAAAACGAGTGCAGAAAGAGACAACAGACGTGCAGAAAGAAGCATGGGAAGTGCAGAATGAAGCAACAGGGGTGCAGAAAGAGGCAAGAGAAATGCAGAAAGCAGCAACAGATGTGCAGAAGGAGGCAAGAGAACTGCAGAAAGAGGCAAGAGAGTTGCAGAAACAGGCAAAATAGGTACAGAAAGAGGAAACAGGTGTGCAGACAGAAGCAAGAGAAGCGCAGAAAGAGGTAAGAGGGGTGCAGAAAGAGGCAAGAGGGATGCAGAAATTTGCAAGAGAGGTGCAGAAAGAAGCAAGAGCAGTGCAGAAAGAACCAACAGAGGTGCAGAACGAGGCAAGAGGGGTACAGAAAGAGGCAACGGAGTGCACAACAAAGCAAAAGAGGTACAGAAGGAGGCAAGAGAACTGCAGAAAGAGGCAAGAGAGTTGCAGAAACAGGCAAAATAGGTACAGAAAGAGAGAACAGGTGTGCAGACAGAAGCAAGAGAAGCGCAGAAAGAGGTAAGAGGGGTGCAGAAAGAGGCAAGAGGGATGCAGAAAGAGGCAAGAGAGTTGCAGAAAGAGGGAAGAGATGTGCAGAAAGAGGCAAGAGGGATGCAGAAATTTAGAACATAGGTGCAGAAAGAAGGAAGAGCAGTGCAGAAAGAACCAACAGAGGTGCAGAAAGAGGCAAGAGGGGTACAGAAAGAGGCAAGAGGGGTGCAGAAAGAAGCAAGAGAAGTGAAGAAAGAAGACACAGAGGTGCTGAAAGAGGCAAGAGGGGTGCATAACGTGGCAAGATAAGTGCAGAAAAAAGCAACAGAGGTGCAGAAAGAAGCAAGAGAGGTGCAGAGGCAGGCAAGAACGGTGCAGAAAGAGGGAAAAGGGGTGCACAAAGAGGCAAGAGGGATACGGACATTTGCAAGAGAGGTACAGAAAGAAGCAAGAGCAGTGCAGAAAGAAGCAAGAGAAGTGCAGAAAGAAGCAAGAGAGGTGGACAAAGAGGGAAGAGGGATGCAGAAATTTGCAAAAGAAGTGCAGAAAGAACTAAGAACAGTGCAGAAAGAACCAACAGAGGTGCAAAAAGAGGCAAGAGGGGTGCAGAAAGGGGTAGGAGAGGTGCACAAAGGCAAGAGGGATACAGAAAGAGGCAGGAGGGGTGCAGAAAGAAGGAAGAGAAGTGCAGAAAGAAGCAAAAGAGGTGCTGAAAGAGGCACGAAGGGTGCAGAAAGAGGCAAGAGAAGTGCAGAAAGAAGCATCAGAGGTACAGAGAGAGGCAAGAGTGGTGCAGAAAGAGGGAAGAGAGGTGTGGAAAGAGGCAAGAGAGCTGCACAAAGAAGGAAGTGGGGTGCAGAAAGAGGCAAGAGGGTTGCAAAAAGAAGCAAGTGAGGTGCAGAAAGAGGCAAGAGAGGTGCAGAAAGAGGGAAAACGAGTGCAGAAAGAGACAACAGACGTGCAGAAAGAAGCATGGGAAGTGCAGAATGAAGCAACAGGGGTGCAGAAAGAGGCCAGAGAAATGCAGAAAGAAGCAACAGAGGTGCAGAAGGAGGCAATAGAACTGCAGAAAGAGGCAAGAGAGTTGCAGAAACAGGCAAAATAGGTACAGAAAGAGGGAACAGGTGTGCAGACAGAAGCAAGAGAAGCGCAAAAAGAGGTAAGAGAGGTGCAGAAAGAGGCAAGAGGGATGCAGAAATTTGCAAGAGAGGTGCAGAAAGAAGCAAGAGCAGTGCAAAAGAACCAACAGAGGTGCAGAAAGAGGCAAGTGAGGTGCAGAAGGAGGCAAGAGAACTGTAGAAAGAGGCAAGAGAGTTGTAGAAACAGGCAAAAGGGGTGCAGAAAGAGGGAACAGGTGGGCAGACTGAGGCAAGAGAGGTGCAGAAAGAGGGAAGAGGGGTGCAGAACGAGGCAAGAGGGATGCAGAAATTTGGAACAGAGGTGCAGAAAGAAGCAAGAGCAGTGCAGAAAGAACCAACAGAGGTGCAGAACGAGGCAAGAGGGGTACAGAAAGAGGCAACGGAGTGCACAACAAAGCAAAAGAGGTGCAGAAAGAGGCAAGAGAACTGCAGAAAAAGGCAAGAGAGGTGCACAAAGAGTCAAGAGGGGTACAGAAAGAGGCAAGAGGGGTGCAGAAAGAAGCAAGAGAAGTGAAGAAAGAAGACACAGAGGTGCTGAAAGAGGCAAGAGGGGTGCAGAACGTGGCAAGATAAGTGCAGAAAAAAGCAACAGAGGTGCAGAAAGAGGCAAGAGAGGTGCAGAGGCAGGCAAGAAAGGTACAGAAAGAGGGAACAGGGGTGCACAAAGAGGCAAGAGGGATACGGACATTTGCAAGAGAGGTGCAGAAAGAAGCAAGAGCAGTGCAGAAAGAAGCAAGAGAAGTACAGAAAGAAGCAAGAGAGGTGGACAAAGAGGGATGCAGAAATTTGCAAAAGAAGTGCAGAAAGAACTAAGAACAGTGCAGAAAGAACCAACAGAGGTGCAAAAAGAGGCAAGAGGGGTGCAGAAAGGGGTAGGAGAGGTGCACAAAGAGGCAAGAGGGATACAGAAAGAGGCAGGAGGGGTACAGAAAGAAGGAAGAGAAGTGCAGAAAGAAGCAAAAGAGGTGCTGAAAGAGGCAAGAGAGGTGCAGAAAGAGGCAAGAGTGGTGCAGAAAGAGGCAAGAGAAGTGCAGAAAGAAGCATCAGAGGTACAGAAAGAGGCAAGAGTGGTGCAGAAAGAGGGAAGAGAGGTGTGGAAAGAGGCAAGAGAGTTGCACAAAGAAGGAAGTGGGGTGCAGAAAGAGGCAAGAGGGGTGCAGAAAGAAGCAAGTGAGGTGCAGAAAGAGGCAAGAGAGGTGCAGAAAGAGGGAAAACGAGTGCAGAAAGAGAAAACAGACGTGTAGAAAGAAGCATGGGAAGTGCAGAATTAAGCAACACTGGTGCAGAAAGAGGCAAGAGAAATGCAGAAAGCAGCAACAGATGTGCAGAAGGAGGCAAGAGAACTGCAGAAAGAGGCAAGAGAGTTGCAGAAACAGGCAAAATAGGTACAGAAAGAGGAAACAGGTGTGCAGACAGAAGCAAGAGAAGCGCAGAAAGAGGTAAGAGGGGTGCAGAAAGAGGCAAGAGGGATGCAGAAATTTGCAAGAGAGTGTAGGAGAGTAGGATCTGCTTCACATGGGTACCCCCACTTTTTGCTGATGCTTCACTGTTTTTCGACCTTAGTCTGGCTGGGGCCCTGCTAATCAGAACCCCAGCCTAGCTGCTTCCTCTCTAAAATGGTTTCCATGTGCCTTAGGCACATCTCTGATTGGAATCTGGAGTGCCCTTATAAGTCCCTAGTATATGGTATACTATGTACCCAGGGCATAGGTACCTCAGAGGCCTACCAGGGGCTGCAGCATGTATTGTGCCACCCTTGGAAGGCCATCCAAACTGACACCACAGGTCTGCTACTGCAGCCTGGGTAAGGTGGTGCATGCACGACTTACTGTGATATAGGCTACCTATATCACTATATACATACACACATATAAACCTATAAGTCGCTCCTATGGCAGGCCTTATCAATCCTGAAGGCAGAGTGCGTGGTTCCTATGTGAGAGGGTGCCCCTGCATGAGCAGGGCCCCTCTGCAGCGTTCGGAGACCCTTCTCTGATGCTGTTTGTAGTGCAGCCTGACCATATACTCTTAAGCGCATTATAACCTTGCGTTAAATGCTAACTTTGGGATGGCTGCACGGAAACATGTCGTGTTTGGTGTCAAACATCTTGGAATACTACCCCCCCGCCAGTTCTGGCGGCGGGAGTAGCATTCCACCCTTCTAGAGGGAAAGACATGTACACACCGGTATGCCCGGTACTGACTTTCCAGTGCCCTGGCATCACAAAATGGATGCTGCTGCCACAGACACGAGTCTGGCCTCCTGCTGCTGACCGAAACTCCGGCAGGGAGGCCTGGACAATAGGTTTCCTGTCCCAGGGAGGTGTGACCACCTCCCCAGACAGGATAGTGTGTATTGGGGCTGGGCGGGAGCACTCTCTGGTGCTTTGAAGTCCTGCACTGGGGGCACATTTGGTGTCCCTGTGCATACCCCAGTTCAAACCGGCTCAGGGGCTTCCAGCCCCTGCTCTGGCGTGAAACTGGACAAAGGGAAAGGGTGCAACCACCCCTCTGCCCTGGCCCTCCCATAGGTGGGGCCACAGAGTATGTCCAACCCCCTACCTTAGTATAAGTAAGGGAACCCAGTCCTTAGGACTTTAGATTTACCTGGACGAAACTCTGACACAGAATCCTGGACCTTCGATGCTCTACATCAAGATTAGAGGACTGAAGAATCTCCCTTGGGGTCAAAGAGTGACTCCCCTGCTTGGCAGGCACCAAAGAAGCAATTGTCCGGTCTGCATCGCTGAAGCTCCCGTCGGACGCCGAAGTCTTTGCATCACCAGAGGTGAATTTCCAGACTTCCCCGAGGCTGCCCTGAGTCCCCAGCAAAGCTGAGGCCCGTAGCTGTCATGGGTAACGTGGAACCGTGACCCCTAGACACCGAACGCATTTGCAAGTGCATCCTCTTCTGGGTCTCCCACGAAGTCGTGCTTTGGGCTCCAAGTAGCCCCAGTCTCCAGCACCAACTGCACCGAAGATCACTGGCCTCCACTCCACGAGTGTCCTGTGAGCCAGCTCCACGTGCACCGTCTTGAGGCTCCTTCGCGGTCGCTAGTCCGTTGGCTAGTAGGCCCTCACGAAGGCCAATCTTTTTTTGCTTGGGCTCCCTGGTTGCTCCAGGTGTGCCCTGACTTATCCTCACTGGGTGAGTCCCCCAGACCTTGCTGGTCTGCAACATCGTCCTTCTTTGATTTCCACAAGACTTGCCGTTGCCAAGGCTTGTTGGGTCCAATCCGGTCGCCGACACCCCTGCAATCGACAGACGTCATGGGACAGCTCGAATCCACCTCCTGGTTGTCGTCGACGCCTCCTGGACCTCGTGGCTGAAGAGTCAAGACAACCGTCAACCAACTGAAGCACTCGACATCGGTGGGCATCTGCTCATCGCCTTCCTGGTCACTGGCTAGTGACCCAGACTCTGTCCCCTCTGCTTTCAGGTTCTTCAGATCTTCGATCCACCTTTGGATCCACCCGAACACTTTCGACTTGGCCGCCAGCAGCACTTTGCAGCAGATCGCCATTGAAAGCGACGACGAAACCCGACCCGAAAGACACCTATGCACCCGGCTCCCTGGGTGAGGTAACTCGAGTACTCCGGTGCTCCCGTGGGTATTGACACTAGAACAGCCTAGTTCTCAAAGGGTTTGCTCCAAATCCTCCTCTAAGTGTCCCTTTTCTTTTAAATTCTAATCGCGACTTTCCCCATAGAAGTTAACGGTGGTTCGCGGTTGTGTTCATACACTGCACGAGTCCCCGTGGGTCCCCTGTGTCACTGCCTTGGGTGGTTCCTTGTGGTCCAAGCACTTCTACAGGCTCTAGGCCTTGTGTCTAGCTCAGTCGTGGTTCTTATACCACTTTATTGGTATATGGTTTGGTACGCCCTGGGGCTCAAACGTGTATTTGTGCTATTACTATAGATAACTAACTCGTAACGTATGTACTTTGAACTCTAGCCTCATAAAGAGACTAGAGGGGTGTGTTTAGTAATAAATACATATATTTTGAATATATACCTGGTGTGGTCCTCTTTCATTTGGTCACTCAAGAGATTATAGACTGGTAAAACAAGCTGCTTTACATTCCTTCAAGACTTAGCCTGAAGGCTGCTCTCCATAGCTACCACTAGGATAGCTTTCAATAAGGTTGTCTTTAACCTATCTCCAATAAGGGGTTGTTTGGACTGGTGCAAGGTGCCCACTATAATTAGTGGACAGCATATGCCAGGCCAACTTCTCACATTGGTGTGCAGCGTGTGGGATTCCAGCTTGCTATTGTTTTACCAGATAATCTCAATTGAATTGATCAACTGAAAACCACTAAGGGTACCTAAGGTACATATAAATCAAGCTTAGTAATACAGTAAGTTCTACTGAACTTAGAGTTGTGTGTTAAGGGACAGCACACCCTTTCTACAACTCAAGAGAGTTTAGTAGGCCACACTAGAGTAGGTAGTGCATACACCACACCTCACTAGTAATGTCTTTAAAGGCAGGACCCAGTGAGTCCTTGCCAGAAGCCAGTGGGCTTCTTCCCTCCAAGTATGATAATCTCCCATTCTTGGAATTGAGAGCATTATGCACTACTAGGAAGTTGAAGGCAGGCAAAAGTGCCAGCACCCAACACCTCAGGGAGGTGTTACTAGCTGATGATCTCAGCAGGCCCCTAGGGTCTGAAGGGGTAGGCAAAGAGGGTGGGGCAGAAGATGAGGAAGGGGCCAGGGGTGAAGAAATCCAGGCCCCCTCTGAAACTGTCCAGGAAGGTGAAAATGACCTTGTCCTGGAAAACCCAATTCCTCCTGTGGAGGAGGAGGAGGAGAGGATCAGACTGACCTCCCCTTTGTCCCCCCCAGGAAGAGTTCTGAGTGTGCCCAGAAGGTCTAGGTCTCCTTCTCAGGAGTCTAACCACTCTGACACCTCAATAGGGACCTCTGTCTCCTCTCATAGGAGGGAATCCTCTCATGAGAGGAGAAAGAGACTGATTCAATATGAGCAAGCTCAACTTGAACTCAGGAAACAGCAATTGGCTATAGACAGGGAGTCCCTAGATCTCTATAGAGAGAGACAAAAGTTGGGACTAGAGTCCCATGGTGGCAGCAGTTTAACCAAAGATAGGGAAAGGTCTTATGACCATAGAAACCTGAGCAAGATTGTCCCTCCCTACCAGAGTGGGGATGATATCCATAAATGGATAACTGCTCTAGAGAGGGCCTGTAAAGTACAGAGGGTCCCTCAGGAGCAGTGGGCAGCAATCTTGTGGCTCTCCTTTGCAGACAAAGGTAGAGACAAGCTCCTCACTGTTAGAGAGGAGGATGCTGATAATTACAAAGTCTTGAAGAGTGCTCTAATTGATGGGTTTGGCCTAACCACTGAACAATACAGGTTAAAGTTCAGGGATACCCAAAAGCACAGACTCAAGACTGGGTGGACTTTGTTGATTGTTCTGCCAAGGCTCTGGAAGGTTGGTTATTGGGCAGTAAGGTATGTGACTACACAGGATTGTACAATCTGATAATGAGGGAGCAGATTCTTAATAACTGTCAAAATCAGCTGTTGCATCAGCACCTGGTAGACTCTGATCTGACCTCTCCCAAGAATTGGGAAAGAAGGCAGACAAATGGGTCAGAACCAGGGTGAAGCAGAAGGTACAGAACCAAGGTGGTGACCCTAAGAAGCAAGATTCGAAAACCTCTGATAAGGGTGGGGAGAAGGGTAAAGATCAAAAGTCTTCACAAGGCCCCCAAAAATCTTCTTCAGGTGGGGATTCACAGTCTACCAAAGGGAAAGGCCAAAGAAAACCATGTAAGCAAAAGACCCACTGGACCAGTGATTGCACCAAGTCCAAAGACTCTACTCCAGCCCCCACCAATGCCCCTAAGGCACCTGCTCCCCTAGTGCAGCTACAGTTGGTGGTGGGACTACACAAGCCAAGGGTTTAGTAGGGTTGACCCTGGGTAAAGAGATGAGCTCTGACCTAGTCAGAGAACTCACTCAGGCTGTCCTAGTCTGTGATGGAGGCATGGATATGACCTCCTCTGTGAGTCCCAGTAATCTGGGCAAGTACAGACAACAGCCTTTAATCAATGGAAGAGAGGCTTTGGCATTTAGGGACACAGGGGCAAGTGTCACCATGGTGACACAAGACCTTGTGAATCCTGGGCAGATAATACTTGGTGAAATGTACCAAGTGACCAATGCTAGCAACGTCAGAACAGACCATACTCTGGCAGTTGTTAACTTCTCCTGGGGAGAGGTAACTGGCCTTAAGAAGGTTGTGGTAAGTGCAGACCTACCCGTTGAATGCTTGCTTGGCAATGACTTAGAAACTTCAGCTTGGGCAGAAGTGGAGCTCAGGACCCATGCAGAAATGCTGGGGATCCCTGCAGATGTGTTTGCTGTGAACAGGTCACAAGCCAAAATGTCTAGCACTGAACAGGCCTTGGATTCTGGAATAATGGACCAAGTGCCTGCCAAGAAGAGGAGTAGTAGGGTAAAGGCAGTGGCTTCCCCTTGGCTCAGAAGGAAGATCAGTCCCCTGAGGGGATGATCTCAGTCCTGAGGAAGGAACTGTCCCAGAGGAGCTTGAACCTGACCAGGTTGAGTTCTTGGGGACAGGGGGACCTTCCAGGGCAGATCTGAGCCAGGAGCAGCAGAGCTGCCCTCTCTTGAACCCCTCAGACAGCAAGCTGCTGCTGAGGCTGCTGGGAAAGCTAGTGGTCCCCATACTGTGTATTGGGATGATGGACTCTTGTACTAAGAGGGTAGAGACCCCAAGCCTGGTGCTACCAGGAGGTTGGTTATACCTTTGAAGTTCAGGGGCTTCCTATTGACCCTAGCCCATGATATTCCCTTAGCAGGTCACCTGGGCCAGAACAAGACTTGGGACAGAATTGTCCCTCACTTTCACTGGCCCCACATGTTGGAAGACACCAAGGAGTTTTGTCGCTCCTGTGTAACCTGCCAGGCCAGTGGCAAGGCAGGTGGCACTACAAAGGCCCCCTGATACCACTACCTGTGGTGGGGGTTCCCTTTGAAAGGGTGGGGATTGACATTGTTGGTCCCATGGATCCCCAAACAGCATCTGGGCACAGGTTTATCCTGGTGGTAGTGGATCATGCCACCAGGTACCCAGAGGCTATTCCCCTTAGGACCACTACAGCACCTGTGGTGGCAAGGGCCCTCCTGGGAATTTTCTCAAGAGTGGGCTTCCCTAAGGAGGTTGTATCAGACAGGGGTGCAAACTTTATGTCTGGATACTTAAAAGCAATGTGGAAGGAGTGTGGAGTGACTTACAAGTTCACCACATCCTATCACCCACAATGCAATGGTTTAGTTGAGAGATTCAACAAAACCTTGAAGGGCATGATTAAAGGGCTCCCAGAAAAGCTTAGGCGAAGATGGGACATACTCTTGCCCTGCCTTTTATTTGCATACAGGGAGGTGCCTCAAAGGGGTTGGCTACAGCCCTTTTGAACTTTTGTTTGGTCACCCTGTCAGGGGTCCACTGTGCTTGGTGAAGGAAGGATGGGAGTTACCTCTCAAGCCCCCAAAGCAAGACATAGTGGACTACGTACTTGGTCTCCGCTCCCGGATGGCTGAGTATATGAAAAAGGCAACTAAAAACCTTGAGGCTAGCCAGGAACTTCAAAAGGCCTGGCATGACCAAAGGCTGTACTGACTGTTTACCAGCCAGGACAGAAGGTGTGGAGTGTTGGAGCCAGTGGCCCCAGCAGCCCTCCAAGACAAATGGAGTGGACCCCATACCATTGTTGAACAGAAGGGTGAGGTTACCTACTTAGTAGACCTAGGAACACCCAGGAGTCCCCACAGGGTTCTCCATGTCAACAGGTTAAAACCATATGTGGACAGGGCAGACATGGGCTTGCTCATGGCTACTGATGAGGGACAGGAGGAAGAGAGTGACCCACTCCTGACCTGCTCTAACAGAACCCTGGTGATGGGTCAGTGGATGGTGTAGCCTTGGCAGGCAGCCTCACTACCCAGCAGCAGACTGATTGCAGACAGGTGCTCAATCAGTTCAGACACATATTCTCACTGACACCCAGTCAGACTACCTGGTGCACTCATGAAGTGGACACTGGAGGCAGTCTGTCTATTAAAAATAAGATTTATAGGCAACCTGACCATGTCAGGGACTGTATCAGGACAGAAGTCCAGAAGATGTTGGATTTGGGAGTTATTGAACCCTCAGATAGCCCTTGGGCTAGTCCAGTGGTCCTTGTGCCAAAACCTCACACCAATGGTGGGAAAGAGAGATGAGGTTTTGTGTGGACTACAGGGGTCTCAATGCAGTCACTAGGACTGATGCCCATCCAATACCAAGGGCAGATGAGCTAATAGACACTTTGGCCTCAGCCAAGTATCTAAGCACATTTGACCTGACAGCTGGCTACTGGCAGATCAGACTAGCTGATGATGCAAAGCCAAAGACAGCATTCTCAACCCCTAGTGGGCATTATCAATTTGTGGTGATGCCCTTTGGTCTGAAGAATGCACCTGCCACTTTTCAGAGGTTGGTGAATACAGTCCTTACAGGTCTGGAAGCCTACAGTGCAGCATATCTAGATGATATTGCTGTCTTTAGCTCCACCTGGGAGGATCACCTGGTCCACCTCAGAAATGTTTTACAGGCCCTGCAGAAATCAGGCCTGACTATCAAGGCCACCAAGTGCCAGATAGGGCAGAGTCAGGTTGTGTACCTGGGCCACCTTGTGGGTGGAGGCCAGGTTCAACCACTGCAGAGCAAGATCCAGACCATCATGGACTGGACTGCTCCAACTACCCAGACTCAGGTGAGAGCCTTCTTAGGCCTGACTGGGTACTATAGGAGATTTGTCAAGGGGTATGGATCAATAGTGACACCCCTGAATGACTTAACTTCCAAGAAAATGCCCAAAAGGTTCAGTGGACAGTTAGCTGTCAAAAGGCATTTGATGACCTGAAGCAGGCCATGTGCACTGCTCCCATTCTACAGAGTCCTGATTACTCCAAGAAGTTCATTGTTCAAACTGATGCATCTGAATTGGGGGTAGGGGCTGTACTGTCACAATTGAATGATGAAGGTCAGGATCAGCCAGTAGCTTTCATTAGCAGAAGGCTGACCCCTAGAGAGAAACGTTGGTCAGCCATTGAGAGGAGGCCTTTGCTGTGGTCTGGGCTCTGAAGAAGTTGAGGCCATACTTGTTTGGTACTCACTTCCTTGTTCAAACAGACCATAAGCCCCTCTTATGGCTAAAACAAATGAAGGGTGAAAACCCCAAACTGCTTAGGTGGTCCATTTCCCTACAGGGGATGGACTTCACAGTGGAACATAGACCTGGGAGTAACCATGCCAATGCAGATGGACTCTCTAGGTACTTCCACTTAGAACATGAAGACTTAACTGGGCAAGGTTAGTTTAATGTCCCTACGTTTGGGGAGGGGGTTGTGTAGGAGAGTAGGATCTGCTTCACATGGGTACCCCCACTTTTTGCTGATGCTTCACTGTTTTTCGACTTTAGTCTGGCTGGGGCCCTGCTAATCAGAACCCCAGCCTAGCTGCTTCCTCTCTAAAATGGTTTCCATGTGCCTTAGGCACATCTCTGATTGGAATCTGGAGTGCTCTTATAAGTCCCTAGTATATGGTATACTATGTACCCAGGGCATAGGTACCTCAGAGGCCTACCAGGGGCTGCAGCATGTATTGTGCCACCCCTGGAAGGCCATCCAAACTGACACCACAGGTCTGCTACTGCAGCCTGGGTAAGGTGGTGCATGCACCCCTTACTGTGATATAGGCTACCTATATCACTATATACATACACACATATAAACCTATAAGTCGCTCCTATGGCAGGCCTTATCAATCCTGAAGGCAGAGTGCGTGGTTCCTATGTGAGAGGGTGCCCCTGCATGAGCAGGGCCCCTCTACAGCGTTCGGAGACCCTTCTCTGATGCTGTTTGTAGTGCAGCCTGACCATATACTCTTAAGCGCATTATAACTTCGCGTTAAATGCTAACTTTGGGATGGCTGCACGGAAATATGTCGTGTTTGGTGTCAAACATCTTGGAATACTACCCCCCCCCCCGCCAGTTCTGGCAGCGGGGGTAGCATTCCACCCTTCTAGAGGGAAAGACATGTACACACTGGTATGCCCGGTACTGACTTTCCAGAGCCCTGGCATCACAAAATGGATGCCGCTGCCACAGACACGAGTCTGGCCTCCTGCTGCTGACCGAAACTCCGGCAGGGGAGCCCTGGACAATAGGTTTCCTGTCCCAGGGAGGTGTGACCACCTCCCCAGACAGGATAGTGTGTATTGGGGCTGGGCGGGAGCACTCTCTGGTGCTTTGAAGTCCTGCACTGGGGGCACATTTGGTGTCCCTGTGCATACCCCAGTTCAAACCGGCTCAGGGACTTCCAGCCCCTGCTCTGGTGCGAAACTGGACAAAGGGAAAGGGGTGTAACCACCCCTCTGCCCTGGCCCTCCCATAGGTGGGGCCACAGAGTATGTCCAACCCCCTACCTTAGTATAAGTAAGGGAACCCAGTCCTTAGGACTTTAGATTTACCTGGACGAAACTCTGACACAGAATCCTGGACCTTCGACACTCTACATCAAGATTAGAGGACTGAAGAATCTCCCTTGGGGTCAAGGAGTGACTCCCCTGCTTGGCAGACACCAAAGAAGCAATTGTCCAGTCTGCATCGCTGAAGCTCCCGTCGGACGCCGAAGTCTTTGCATCACCAGACGTGGATTTCCAGACTTCCCCGAGGCTGCCCTGAGTCCCCAGCAAAGCTGAGGCCCGTAGCTGTCGTGGGTAACGTGGAACCGTGACCCCTGGACACCGAACGCATTTGCAAGTGCATCCTCTTCTGGGTCTCCCACAAAGTCGTGCTTTGGGCTCCGAGTAGCCCCAGCCTCCAGCACTAACTGCACCGAAGATCACTTGGCTCCACTCCACGAGTGTCCTGTGAGCCAGCTCCACGTGCACCGTCTCGAGGCTCCTTCGCGGTTGATGGTCCGTTGGCTAGTAGGCCCTCACGAAGGCCAATCTTTTTCTGCTTGGGCTCCCTGGTTGCTCCAGGTGTGCCCTGACTTATCCTTGCTGGGTGAGTCCCCCAGACCTTGCTGGTCTGCAACATCGTCATTCTTTGATTTCCACGAGACTTGCCGTTGCCAAGGCTTGTTGGGTCCAATCCAGTCGCCGACACCCCTGCAATCGACAAACGTCGTGGGACAGCTCGAATCCAGCTCCGGGTTGTCGTCGACACCTCCTGGACCTCGTGGCTGAAGAGTCAAGACAACTGTCAACCTACCTGAAGCACTCGACATCGGTGGGCATCTGCTCATCGCCTTCCTGGTCACTGGCTAGTGACCCAGACTCTGTCCCCTCTGCTTTCAGGTTCTTCAGATCTTCGATCCACCTTTGGATCCACCCGAACACTTTTGACTTGGCCGCCAGGAGCACTTTGCAGCAGATCGCCATTGAAAGCGACGACGAAACCCGACCCCGAAAGACACCTATGCACCCGGCTCCCCTGGGTGAGGTAACGCGAGTACTCCGGTGCTCCCGTGGGTATTGACACTAGAACAGCCTAGTTCTCAAAGGGTTTGCTCCAAGTCCTCCTCTAAGTGTCCCTTTTCTTTTAAATTCTAATCGCGACTTTCCCCATAGAAGTTAACGGTGGTTCGCGGTTGTGTTCATACACTGCACGAGTCCCCCGTGGGTCCCCTGTGTCACTGCCTTGGGTGGTTCCTTGTGGTCCAAGCACTTCTACAGGCTCTAGGCCTTGTGTCTAGCTCAGTCGTGGTTCTTATACCACTTTATTGGTATATGGTTTGGTACGCCCCTGGGGCTCAAACGTGTATTTGTGCTATTACTGTAGATAACTAACTCGTAACGTATGTAGCTTCGAACTCTAGCCTCATAAAGAGACTAGAGGTGTGTGTTTAGTAATAAATACATATATTTTGAATATATACCTGGTGTGGTCCTCTTTCATTTGGTCACTAAAGAGATTATAGACTGGTAAAACAAGCTGCTTTACATTCCTTCAAGACTTAGCCTGAAGGCTGCTCTCCATAGCTACCACTAGGATAGCTTTCAATAAAGGTTGTCTTTAACCTATCTCCAATAAGGGGTTGTTTGGACTGGTGCAAGGTGCCCACTATAATTAGTGGACAGCATATGCCAGGCCAGCTTCTCACAGAGAGGTGCAGAAAGAAGCAAGAGCAGTGCAAAAGAACCAACAGAGGTGCAGAAAGAGGCAAGTGAGGTGCAGAAGGAGGCAAGAGAACTGCAGAAAGAGGCAAGAGAGTTGCAGAAACAGGCAAAAGGGGTGCAGAAAGAGGGAACAGGTGGGCAGACTGAGGCAAGAGAGGTACAGAAAGAGGGAAGAGGGGTGCAGAAAGAGGCAATGGAGTGCACAACAAAGCAAAAGAGGTGCAGAAGGAGGCAAGAGAACTGCAGAAAGAGGCAAGAGAGTTGCAGAAACAGGCAAAATAGGTACAGAAAGAGGGAACAGGTGTGCAGACAGAAGCAAGAGAAGCGCAGAAAGAGGTAAGAGGGGTGCAGAAAGAGGCAAGAGGGATGCAGAAATTTACAAGAGAGGTGCAGAAAGAAGCAAGAGCAGTGCAAAAGAACCAACAGAGGTGCAGAAAGAGGCAAGTGAGGTACAGAAGGAGGCAAGAGAACTGCAGAAAGAGGCAAGAGAGTTGCAGAAACAGGCAAAAGGGGTGCAGAAAGAGGGAACAGGTGGGCAGACTGAGGCAAGAGAGGTGCAGAAAGACGGAAGAGATGTGCAGAAAGAGGCAAGAGGGATGCAGAAATTTAGAACATAGGTGCAGAAAGAAGGAAGAGCAGTGCAGAAAGAACCAACAGAGGTGCAGAAAGAAGCAAGAGGGGTACAGAAAGAAGCAAATGAAGTGCACAATGAAGCAAAAGAGGTACAGAAAGAGGCAGGAGGGGTACAGAAATTTAGAACAGAGGTGCAGAAAGAAGGAAGAGCAGTGGAGAAAGAACCAACAGAGGTGCAAAAAGAGGCAAGAGGGGCGCAAAAAAGGGGTAGGAGAGGTGCACAAAGAGGCAAGAGAGGGTACAGAAAGAGGCAGGAGGGGTACAGAAACAAGGAAGAGAAGTGCAGAAAGAAGCAAAAGAGGTGCTGAAAGAGGCACGAAGGGTGCACAAAGAGGCAAGAGAAGTGCAGAAAGAAGCATCAGAGGTGCAGAAAGAGGCAAGAGAGGTGCAGAAGCAGGGAAGAAAGGTACAGAAAGAGGGGACAGGGATGCAGAAAGACGCAAAAGGAATATGGATGTAGGAGATTAGGATCTGCTTCACAAGAGGTACCCCCACTTTTTGCTGATGCTTCACTGTTTTTCGACTTTAGTCTGCCTGGGGCCCTGCTAATCAGAACCCCAGCCTAGCTGCTTCCTCTCTAAAATGGTTTCCATGTGCCTTAGGCACATCCCTGATTGGAATCTGGAGTGCCCTTGTAAGTCCCTAGTATATGGTATACTATGTACCCAGGGCATAGGTACCTCAGAGGCCTGCCAGAGGCTGAAGCATGTATTATGCCACCCCTGGAAGGCCAGCCAAAAGGACACCACAGGTCTGCTACTGCAGCCTGGGTAAGGTGGTGCATGCACTTCTTACTGTGATATAGGTTACCTATATCACTGCATACATACACACATATAAACCTATAAGTCACTCCTATGGCAGGCCTTATCAATCCTGAAGGCAGATTGCTTGGTTCCTATGTGAGAGGGTGCCCCTGCATGAGCAGAGCCCCTCTGCAGCGTTCGGAGACCCTTCTCTGATGCTGTTTGTAGTGCAGCCTGACCATATACTCTTAAGCGCATTATAACCTCGCGTTAAATGCTAATTTTGGGATGGCTGCACGGAAACATGTCGTGTTTGGTGTCAAACATCTTGGAATACTACCCCCCCGCCAGTTCTGGCGGCGGGGGTAGCATTCCACCCTTCTAGAGGGAGAGACATGTACACACCGGCCTGCCCGGTAACTTCTTTCCAAGCCCTGGCATCACAAAATGGATGCCGCTGCCACAGACAAGGGTCTGGCCTCCTGCTGCTGACTGGAAACTCCGGCAGGGGAGGCCTGGACAATAGGTTTCCTGTCCCAGGGAGGTGTAACCACCTCCCAGACAGGATAATGTGTATTGGGGCTGGGCGGGAGCACTCTCTGGTGCTTTGAAGTCCTGCACTGGGGGCACATTTGGTGTCCCTGTGCATACCCCAGTTCAAACTGGTTCAGGGGCTTCCAGCCCCTGCTCTGGCGCGAAACTGGACAAAAGGAATGGGTGTAACCACCCCTCTTCCCTGACCCTCCCATAGGTGGGTCCCCAGAGTATGTCTAACCCCCTAACTTGGTATAAGTATGGGACCCCAGTCCTTAGGACTTTAGATTACCCTGGACAAACCTCTGACACTGAATCCTGGACCTTTGACGCTCTACTTTAAGATTAGAGGACTGAAGAATCTCCCTTGGGGTCAAGGAGTGACTCCCCTGCTTGGCAGGCACCAACGAAGCAATTGTCCGGTCTGCATCGCTGAAGCTCCCGCCGGATGCCGAAGTCTTTGCATCACCAGATGTGGATTTCCAGACTTCCCCGAGGCTGCCCTGAGTCCCCAGAAAAGCTGAGGCCCGTAGCTGTCGTGGAACCGTGACCCCTGGACACCGAGTACTTTTGCAAGTGCATCCTCTTCCTGGTCTTCCACGAAGTTGTGCTTTGGGCTCCGAGTAGCCCCCGCCTCCAGCACCAACTGCACCGAAGATCACTGGCCTCCACTCCACGAGTGTCCCGTGAGCCAGCTCCAAGTGCGTCCACTCGAGGCTCCTTTGTGGTCGCTAGTCCGTTGGCTAGTGGGCCCTCCCGAAGGCAACTCTTCTTCTGCTTGGGCTTCCCTGGTTGCTCCAGACGTGCCCTGACTTACCCTCGCTGGGTGAGTCCCTCAGACCTTGCTGGTCTGCACCACCGTCCTTCTTCTATTTCCACAAGACTTGCCGTTGCCAAGGCTTGTTGGGTCCAATCTGGTCGCCGACACCTCAGCAATCGACAGACGTCGTGGGACAGCTCGAATCCAGCTCCTGGTTGTCATCGACGCCTCCTGGACCTCGTGGCTGAAGAGTCAAGACGACCGTCCACCTACCTCAAGCACCCGACATCGGTGGGCATCCGCTCATCGCCTTCCTGGTCACTGGCCAGTGACCCAGACTCTGTCCCCTCTGCTTTCAGGTTCTTCAGATCTTCGATCCACCTTTGGATCCACCCGAACACTTTCGACTTGGTCGCCAGCAGCACTTTGCAGCAGATCGCCATTGAAAACGACGACGAAACCCGACCCCGAAAGACACCTATGCACCCGGCTTCCCTGGGTGAGGTAACTCGAGTACTCCGGTGCTCCCATGGGTATAGACTCTAGAACAACCTAGTTCTAATGGGGTTTGCTCCAAGTCCTCCTCTAAGTGTCCCTTTTCTTTAAAACTGAAACCGCGACATTCCCCATAGAAGTCAACGGCGGCTCGCGGCTGTGTTCTCACACTGCACGCGTCCCCCGTGGGTCCCCTGTGTCACTACCTTGGGTGGTTCCTTGAGGGCCAAGCACTTCTACAGGCTCTAGGCCTTGTGTCTAACTCAGTCGTGGTTCTTATACCACTTTATTGGTATATGGTTTGGTACGCCCCTAGGGCTCAAACGTGTATTTGTGCTATTACTGTTGATAACTGACTTGTAACTTATGTACTTCGAACTCTAGCCTCATAAAGAGACTAGAGGGGTGTGTTTAAGACTAAATACATATATTTTAAATATATACCTGGTGTGGTCCTCTTCATTTGGTCACTCAAGAGATTATAGACTGGTAAAACAAGCTGGTTTACATTCCTCCAAGACTTAGCCTGAAGGCTGCTCTCCATAGCTACCACTAGGATAGCTTTCAATAAAGGTTGTCTTTAACCTATCTCCAATAAGGGGTTGTTTGGACTGGTGCAAGGTGCCCACTATAATTAGTGGACAGCATATACCAGGCCAACTTCTCACATTGGTGTGCAGCGTGCGGGATTCCAGCTTGCTATTGTTTTACCAGATAATCTCAATTAAATTGATCAACTGAAAACCACTAAGGGTACCTTAGGTACATATAAAACAAGCTTAGGATACAGTAAGTTCTACTGAACTTAGAGTTGTGTGTTAAGGGATAGCACACCCTTTCTACAACTCAAGAGAGTTTAGTAGGCCACACTAGAGTAGGTAGTGCATACACCACATCTCACTAGTAATGTCTTCAAAGCCAGGACCCAGGGAGTCCTTGCCAGAAGCCAGTGGGATTCTTCCCTCCAAGTATGATAATCTCCCATTCTTGGAATTGAGAGCATTGTGCAGTACTAGGAAGCTGAAGACAGGCAAAAGTGCCAGCACCCAACACCTCAGAGAGGTGCTTCTGTCAGATGATCTCAGCAGACCCCCAGGGTCTAAAGGGGTAGGCAGAGGGGGTGGGGCAGAAAATGAGGAAGGGGTCAGGGGTGAAGAAACCCAGGGCCCCCACTCTGAAACTGGCCAGGAAGGTGACAATGACCTTGACCTGGAAAATCCAGTTCCTCCTGTGGAGGAGGAGGAGGATCAGAATGACCTCCCCTTTGTCCCCCCAGGAAGAATTGAGAGTGTGCCAAGAAGGGCTAGATCTCCTTCTCAGGAGTCTAACCACTCTGACACCTCAGTAGGGACCTCTGTCTCCTCTCATAGGAGGGAATCCTCTCATGAGAGGAGAAAGAGATTGCTTCAGTATGAACAAGCCCAGCTTGAGCTCAGAAAACAGCAATTGGCTATATACAGGGAGTCCCTAGATCTCTATAGAGAGAGAAAAAAGATGGGACAAGAGTCCCATGGTGGCAGCAATTTCCCCAGAGATAGGGAAAGGTCTTATGACCATAGAAACCTGAGCAAGATTGTCCCTCCCTACCAGAGTGGGGATGACATCCACAAATGGATAACTGCACTGGAGAGGGCCTGTAAATTACAGAGGGTCCCTCAGGAGCAGTGGGCAGCAATCTTGTGGCTCTCCTTTGCAGACAAAGGTAGAGACAAGCTCCTCACTGTAAGAGAAGAGGATGCTGACAATTACAAAGTCTTGAAGAGTGCTCTGATTGATGGGTTTGGCCTAACAACTGAACAATACAGGTTAAAGTTCAGAGATACCCAAAAAGCACAGACTCAAGACTGGGTAGACTATGTGGATTGTTCTGCTAAGGCTCTGGAAGGTTGGTTGATGGGCAGTAAGGTATGTGACTTCACAGGGTTGTACAATCTTATCATGAGGGAGCGCAATCTTAATAAATGTCAAAATCAGCTGTTGCATCAGTACCTGGTGGACTCTGATCTGACCTCTCCCCAAGAATTGGGAAAGAAGGCAGACAAATGGGTCAGAACCAGGGTGAGGCAGAAGGTACAGAACCAAGGTGGTGACCCAAAGAAGCAAGATTCTAAGAACTCTGATAAGGGTGGGGAGAAGGGTAAAGACCAGAAGTCTTCACAAGGCCCCCAAAAATCTTCTTCAGGTGGGGATTCACAGTCTAACAAAGGGAAAGGCCAAAAGAAACCATGGTGCAAGGTCTGTAAGCAAAAGACCCACTGGACCAGTGATTGCACCAAGTCCAAAGACTCTACTCCAGCCCCCACCAATGCCCCTAAGGCACCTGCTCCCCCTAGTGCAGTTACAGTTGGTGGTGGGACTACACAAGCCAAGGGTTTAGTAGGGTTGACCCTGGGTAAGGAGATGGGCTCTGACCTAGTCAGAGAACTCACTCAGGCTGTCCTAGTCTGTGATGGAGGCATGGATGTGACCTCCTCTGTGAGTCCCAGTAATCTGGGCAAGTACAGGCAACAGCCATTAATAAATGGAAAAGAGGCTTTGGCATTTAGGGACACAGGAGCAAGTGTCACCATGGTGACACAAGATCTTGTGGATCCTGGGCAGATTATACTTGGTGAAATGTACCAAGTGACCAATGCTAGCAATGTCAGAACAGACCATACTCTGGCAGTTGTTAACTTCTCCTGGGGAGGGGTAACTGGCCTTTAAGAAGGTTGTGGTAAGTGCAGACCTACCAGTTGAATGCTTGCTTGGCAATGATCTAGAAACTTCAGCTTGGGCAGAAGTGGAGCTCAGGACCCATGCAGAAATGCTGGGCATCCCTGCAGATGTGTTTGCTGTGACCAGGTCACAGGCCAAAATGTCTAACACTGAACAGGCCTTGGATTCTGGAATAATGGACCAAGTGCCATCCAAGAAGAGGAGTAGTAGGGTAAAGGCAGTGCCTTCCCCCTTGGCTCAGAAGGAAGATCTGTCTCTTCAGGGAGATGATCTCAGTCCTGAGGAAGGAACTGTCCCAGAGGAGCTTGAGCCTGATCAGGTTGAGTTCTCAGGGACAGGGGGGCCCTTCCAGGGCAGATCTGAGCCAGGAGCAGCAGAGCTGCCCCTCTCTTGAACCCCTCAGACAGCAAGCTGCTGCTGAGGCTGCTGGGAAAGCTAGTGGTCCCTATACAGTGTATTGGAATGATGGACTCTTGTACTCAGAGTGTAGAGACCCCAAGCCTGGTGCCACCAGGAGGTTGGTCATACCTCTGAAGTTCAGGGGCTTCCTATTGACCCTAGCCCATGACATTCCTTTAGCAGGTCACCTGGGCCAGAACAAGACTTGGGACAGAATTGTCCCTCACTTTCACTGGCCCCACATGTCTGAAGACACCAAGGAGTTTTGTCGCTCCTGTGTAACCTGCCAGGCCAGTGGCAAGGCAGGTGGCACTACAAAGGCCCCCCTGATACCACTACCTGTGGTGGGGGTTCCCTTTGAAATGGTAGGGATTGACATTGTTGGTCCCATGGATCCCCAAACAGCATCTGGGCACAGATTTATCCTGGTAGTAGTGGATCATGCCACCAGGTACCCATAGGCTATTCCCCTTAGGACCACTACAGCACCTGTGGTGGCAAGAGCCCTCCTGGGAATTTTCTCAAGAGTGGGCTTCCCTAAGGAGGTTGTATCAGACAGGGGTGCAAACTTTATGTCTGGATACTTGAAAGCAATGTGGAAGGAGTGTGGAGTGACTTACAAGTTCACCACACCCTATCACCCACAATGCAATGGTTTAGTTGAGAGATTCAACAAAACCTTAAAGGGCATCATTAAAGGGCTCCCAGAAAAGCTTAGGCGAAGATGGGACATACTCTTGCCCTGCCTTTTATTTGCATACAGGGAGGTGCCTCAAAAGGGGGTTGGCTACAGCCCTTTTGAACTTTTGTTTGGTCACCCTGTCAGGGGTCCATTATGCTTGGTGAAGGAAGGATGGGAGTTACCTCTCAAGCCTCCAAAGCAAGACATAGTGGACTATGTACTTGGTCTCGGCTCCAGGATGGCTGAGTACATGAAAAAGGCAACTAAAAACCTTGAGGCTAGCCAGGAACTTCAAAAAGCCTGGCATGACCAAAAGGCTGTACTGACTGTTTACCAGCCAGGGCAGAAGGTGTGGGTGTTGGAGCCAGTGGCCCCAGCAGCCCTCCAAGACAAATGGAGTGGACCCCATACCATTGTTGAGCAGAAGGGTGAGGTTACCTACTTAGTAGACCTAGGAACACCCAGGAGTCCCCACAGGGTTCTCCATGCCAACATATTGAAACCATATGTGGACAGGGCAGACATGGGCTTGCTCATGGCTACTGATGAGGGACAGGAGGAAGAGAGTGACCCACTCCCTGACCTGCTCTCACAGAACCCTGATGATGGGTCAGTGGATGGTGTAGCCTTGGCAGGCAGCCTCACTGCCCAGCAGCAAACTGATTGCAGACAGGTGCTCAATCAGTTCAGGCACATATTCTCTCTGACACCCAGTCAGACCACCTGGTGCACTCATGAAGTGGACAATGGGGACAGCCTGCCTATTAAAAATAAGATTTATAGGCAACCTGACCATGTCAGGGACTGTATCAGGACAGAAGTCCAGAAGATGTTGGATTTGGGAGTTATTGAACCCTCAGATAGCCCTTGGGCTAGTCCAGTGGTCCTTGTGCCGAAACCTCACACCAGTGGTGGGAAAAGAGAGATGAGGTTTTGTGTGGACTACAGGGGTCTCAATGCAGTCACTAGGACTGATGCCCATCCAATACCCAGGGCAGATGAGCTAATAGACACTTTGGCCTCAGCCAAGTATCTAAGCACATTTGACCTAACAGCTGGCTACTGGCAGATCAGGCTAGCTGATGATGCAAAGCCAAAAACAGCATTCTCAACCCCTAGTGGGCATTATCAATTTGTGGTAATGCCCTTTGGTCTGAAGAATGCACCTGCCACTTTTCAGAGGTTGGTGAATACAGTCCTTACGGGTCTGGAAGCCTATAGTGCAGCATATCTAGATGATATTGCTGTCTCTAGCTCCACCTGGGAGGATCACCTGGTCCACCTCAGAAATGTTTTGCAGGCCCTGCAGAAAGCAGGTGTGAGAAGTTGGCCTGGTATATGCTGTTCACTAATTAAAGTGGACACCTTGCACCAGAACAATTCGACTCTTATGGTAGATAGGTTTAAGACAACCTTTATAGAAAGCTATCCTAGTGGTAGCTGTGGAGAGCAGCCTTCAGGCTAAGTCTTGAAGGAATGTAAAGCAGCTTGTTTTACCACACCATCTCTTGAATCACCAAATGAAAAGACACCACGCATGTATATATATCAAATATATATGTATTTATTAATAAACACTCTCTACTAATCTCTTTATGAGATTAGAAGTCAGGAACATATGTACAAGTCAAATATTATCAGAATAAGTTTAGCACAATCGAATATCACAATCTTAGTTTGCTAGACCTAGGTCTAGGGCATCTAGAATCGAGGGACCCCCAAGAACCACCCCAGGTAGTTGTAGGAGACCCACCTGGGACGGACGCGGTGACCTGGCACCGGTGCGAGTCCTGTGCGAGTCTATGCCCTCAGACGCGATTGAGATTTCAATGTTAAAGGTCCCTTGCGTGTTCGAGGCGAACACACCGATCGGTCCTTGTACGAGTCGAAGGACGCGGTCACAGATAGAGATGCAAGGGAGATGGACGCGCTGTGTCTAACACAGACGCAAACCTTGTGCGAGTCAGTGCAATGGAGATCTCAGAGTTACAGGCCCTTTGTGTGTTCGAGGCGAACACCGATCGGACTCAGTACGAGTCGAAGGATACAGTTTTAGATAGTGTTACAAAGGAGATGGACGCGGTGTGTCTAACACAGACGCGAACCCTGTACGAGTCAGCGCAATTGTCGCACTTAGAAAGTTAGAGTTTTAGGACATTTCTAGGGAAGCTACAAGCAAGTCACTTACAGGGTAAGTAGCTCTAGGGCCCACACCCACAGGAGCACCGTAGTGCTGAAGTTACCTCACCCAGGGGAGCCGGGTGCATAGGTGTTCTTTGGTGACGGGTCGCAGCGTCGTTTTCAATGGGAGCCAGTGAAGACTTGCTGCTTGCGGCGACAGGAGAAGTGTCCGGAGGAATCCAAGCCTGGATTCGGGAGATGGAAGACCTGAAAGCAGAGGGGACAGTGTTCAAAGTCACTTGGCAGTGACTCGGGGCAAGGAAGATGGATACCCACCGTAGTCGCAAGATTCAGGTCGTTTGCAGTTGCCTTGACTCTTCAGCCACGAGGTCCAGGAGGCATTGACGACAACCAGGAGCTGGATTCGGCGTGTTCCACAATGTCTGCAGCTTACTGCGGTGTTGGCGACTCGATCGGAGCCAACAAGCCTTGGTAACAGCAAGTCTCGGGGAAAGTATGAAGAGGCAATGGCGCAGACCAGCAAGGTCTGGGGGACTCACCCAGCAAGGGTAAGTCAGGGCAGGCCTGGTGCAACCAGGGGAGCCCTTTGGTTTCTTTAGAAAGTCTTCTGGGGACCCACAAGCCGGCTGGCAAGGGATCGCGAAGACGCCTCGGGAGGATTCACTCACAGGGGCCCACGGTCACTCGGGACGTGGTAGGCCTCTGATCTTAGGAGGGATTCCTGCTGGAGGCTGGGACCACACGTGGTCCAAAGCACAAGTTCGTGGTACGTTGTGAAGGGGTTGCACTCAACAATAGTGCACGGTACCCAGGGGTCACGGTTCCTCGTTACTCTTGGGGTCCACTGGCCTCAGCTTCGCTGGGGACTCACGATGGCGTTTGAGAAGTCAGGAAATCTACTTCTTGGGCTGCAGGGACTTCGGACTTTGGCGGGAGCGGCGTAGTTTGCGACCGTCGTTTGTAGTTTTTGGTGCCTGCCAAGCAGGGGAGTCACTCCTTGACTCCAAGGGAGATTCTTCAGTCTTCCAAAGGTAGTGGAACGTCGAAGGTCCGGGATTCTTCTTGTAGAGCGTCGTCCAGGGAAATCTAGGGTGCAATGCACAGGTTCCCCTCTTATACTAAAAGAAAGGGAGGGACTAG
Source organism: Calotriton arnoldi (assembly GCA_963921515.1). Classification (NCBI taxonomy): domain Eukaryota; kingdom Metazoa; phylum Chordata; class Amphibia; order Caudata; family Salamandridae; genus Calotriton; species Calotriton arnoldi. The sequence goes on along the minus strand of CAWUFW010004862.1, from coordinate 984,731 downwards.
CTCTATGACCCTACCTATGGGAGGGTCAGGGGAGTGGGTGGCTACACCCACTTCCCTTTGTCCAGTTTTGCACCAGAGCAGGGGCAGGTAGCCCCTGAGCCGGTTTGAACTGGCATATGCACAGAGGAGCCTTCTGCTCCCCCAGTGCAGGACTTCAAAGCACTCTAAGAGTGCACCCACCCAGCCCCAATACACTAAACCCTGTCTGGGAGGTGGTCACACCCCCTTGGGACAGGATATCTATTGTTGGGCTTCCTCCACTGCGAGTGTTGGTCATCAGCAGGAGGGCAGCCCAGTGTCTGTGACTGGTGGCATCCATTTTGTGATGCCAGGGCTCTGCAGGATTCTACCGCGTTTCCACAGTAGGTACATGACTATCCCTCTAGAAGGGTGGAATGCTACCCCCGCCGCCAGGACTGGCGGGGGGGTAGTATTCCAAGGTGTTTGACACCAAACACGACATGTTTCGATGCAGCCATTCCAAAGTTAGCATTTTACCGCGAGGATATAATGCACTTAAAAGTATATGGTTTAACCGCATCCACAAACAGCACCAGAGAATGGACTCTGAGAGCTGCAGAGGGGCCCTGCTCAGGCAGAGGCACCCCCTCACATAGAAGCCAAGCACCCTGCCCTCAGGATTGATAGGGCCTGCCTTAGGGGTGACTGATAGGGTTATATGTGTGTGTAGGAGAGATATAGGGAACCTATATCTCAGTGAGGGGTGCTAGCACTTCCTCACTCAGGCTGCAGTAGCAGGCCTGTGGTGTCAGATTTAGTCTGCTTCCCAGGGGTGGCATGATACATGCTGCAGCCCCTGGTAGGCCGGTGAAGTACCTATGCCCTTGGTACCTAAGGTACCATATACTAGGGACTCATAAGGTGCCACAGTATCCAATCACTAGTGCACCTAGAGTGCACTCCAAATCGTTTAGAGAGAACAGAGAGGCTGGGGCCCTGATTAGCAGGGTCCCAGCCTGACTATAGCCAGAAACCAGTGTAAACATCAGAAAAAAAGTGGGGGCAACATAAGAGGCAGATCCTACTCTCCTACACAACCCCCCCAAACGCAGGGACACTAAACTAACCTTGACCAGTTGAGTCTTCGTGTTCAAAGTGGAAATACCTTGAGAGTCCATCTGCATTGGCATGTTGGGTCCCAGGTCTATGTTCCACTGAATAGTCCATCCCCTGTAGGGAAATGGACCACCTCAAAAGTTTTGGGTTTTCTCCTTTCATTTGTTTAAGCCATAGGAGGGGCTTGTGGTCGGTCTGAACTATGAAGTGAGTACCAAACAAGTTTGGCCTCAGCTTCTTCAGGGCCCATACCACAGCAAAGGCCTCCCTCTCTATAGCTGACCAACGTTTCTCTCTAGGGGTCAGCCTTCTGCTAATAAAAGCTACTGGCTGGTCTTGACCTTCATCATTCAGTTGAGACAGTACAGCTCCCACACCCAGCTCAGAAGCATCTGTTTGGACAATGAACTTTTTGGTGTAGTCTGGACTCTGTAAGATGGGGGCAGTGCACATGGCCTGCTTTAGGTCTTCAAATGCCTTCTGACAGCTAGCTGTCCACTGAACCTTTTTTGGCATTTTCTTTGAGGTCAGATCATTCAAGGGGGTCACTATAGATCCATATCCCTTGACAAACCTCCTATAGTACCCAGACAGGCCTAAGAAGGCTCTCACCTGTGTCTGGGTGGTTGGAGCAACCCATTCCATTATGGTTTGGATTTTGCTCTGTAAAGGCTGAACCTGGCCTCCACCTACAAGGTGGCCCAGGTACACAACCTGACTCTGCCCTATCTGGCACTTAGTGGCCTTGATAGTGAGGCCTGCTTTCTGCAGGGCCTCCAAAACATTCCTGAGGTGGACCAGGTGATCCTGCCAGGAGGAACTAAAGACAGCAATATCATCTAGATAAGCTGAGCAATAAGTTTCCATCCCTGTCAGAACTTTATTCACCAACCTCTGGAAAGTGGCAGGTGCATTTTTCAATCCAAAGGGCATCACCACAAAGTGGTAGTGCCCACCAGGGGTCGAAAATGCTGTCTTGGCTTTTGCATCCTCAGCTAATCTGATCTGCCAGTAGCCAGCTGTTAGGTCAAACGTGCTTAGATACTTGGCTGAGGCCAAAGTATCAATCAGCTCATCTGCCCTTGGTATGGGATAGGCATCAGTCCTAGTGACTGCATTGAGGCCTCTGTAGTCTACACAAAACCTCATTTCTTTCTTACCACCCTGGGTATGAGGCTTGGGTACCAGGACTACTGGACTAGCCCAAGGGCTATCTGAAGGCTCAATTACACCTAGCTCCAACATTTTCTGGACTTCAGTCCTGATACAGTCCCTGACATGGTCAGGTTGCCTGTAGATTTTATTCTTGACAGGCAGACTGTCTCCAGTGTCCACCTCGTGGGTGCACCAGGAAGTCTGACTAGGGGTCAGGCTAAACATATGTCTAAACTGTTGCAGAACTTGTCTGCACTCAGTTTGCTGATGGTCGGTGAGGCTGCTTGCCAAAGCAACACCATCTACTGACCCATCATCAGGGTTCTGAGAGAGCAGGTCAGGGAGAGGGTCACTCTCCTCCTCCTGGTCCTCATCAGTTGCCATGAGCAAGCCCATGTCAGCCCTGTCAACATATGGCTTTAATCTGTTGACATGGAGCACCCTCAGGGGGCTCCTGGGAGTTCCAAGATTCACCAGGTAGGTGACTTCTCCCTTCTGTTCAACTATTGTATGGGGGCCACTCCACTTGTCCTGGAGGGCTGCTGGGGCCACAGGCTCCAACACCCACACTTTCTGTCCTGGCTGGTATACAGTCAGTACAGCCTTTGGTCATGCCAAGTTTTTTGTAATTCTTGGCTGGCCTCCAGGTTTTTGGTTGCCTTTTTCATGTACTCTGCCATCCGGGAGCGGAGACCAAGTACATAGTCCATCACATCTTGTTTGGGGGCTTGAGAGGTAACTCCCAGCCCTCTTTTACCAAACACAGTGGACCTCTCACAGGATGCCCAAACAGAAGCTCAAATGGGCTGTAACCAACCCCCTTCTGTGGAACCTCTCTGTATGCAAACAATAGGCAAGGAAGAAGAAGGTCCCATTTCCGCCTAAGCTTCTCTGGGAGTCCTTTAATCATTCCTTTCAAGGTTTTGTTGAAGCGTTCAACTAAACCATTGCATTGTGGGTGATAGGGGTGGTGAACTTGTAAGTTACACCACACTCCTTCCACATTGCTTTTAGATATCCTGACATGAAGTTGGTACCTCTGTCAGAAATGACCTCCTTTGGGAAACCCACTCTGGAGAAGACTCCAATGAGGGCTCTTGCCACCACAGGGGCTGTGGTGGTCCTCAGGGGAATTGCTTCTGGGTACCTGGTGGCATGATCCACTACCACCAGTATAAACCTGTGCCCAGATACAGTTTGAGGGTCAAGGGGACCAACAATGTCAATCCCTACCCTTTCAAAGGGTACCCCCACCACAGGTAGTGGTATCAGGGGGCCTTTGTTGTGCCACCTGCCTTACCACTGGCTTGGCATGTGACACAGGAGCGACAAAACTCCTTTGTGTCCTCTGACATATGTGGCCAATGAAAATGTGGAACAAGCCGGTCCCAGGTCTTGTTTTGGCCCAAGTGTCCTGCTAAAGGGATGTCATGTGCTAGGGTCAAGAGGAACCCCCTAAACTTCTGAGGTATTACCATCCTCCTGGTGGCTCCAGGGGCTGGGTCTCTACTCTCAGAATATAGGAGTCCCTCATCCCAATAAACGTTATGGGACCCACTAGCACTCCCACCAGCCTCAGCAGCAGCCTGCTGTCTGAGGGGTTCAAGAGAGGGGCAGCACTGTTGCTCCTTACTCAGATCTTCCCTAGAAGGCCCCCTGCCCCCAAGAACTCAACCTGATCAGGCTCAAGTCCCTCTGGGGCAGTTCCTTCTTCAGGATCTGCTTCACCTCCCTCTGGGGGTGAATCTGTGATCTGAGACAGAGGGGAAGGCACTGCCTTTACCCTACTGCTCCTAGTCTTGGGAAGCATCTGGTCCATTGTTCCAGGATCCAGAGCTGGTTCAGTGTCATGCATTCTTGCTTGTGACCTGGTCACAGCAAATACCTCTGCAGGGATGCCCAACATCTCAGCATGAGTCCATAACTCTACTTCAGACCAGGCTGAAGTCTCTAGATCATTGCCCAATAGACATTCGACAGGGAGGTCTGCACTGACTACAACCTTCTTGAGGCCAGTTACCCCTCCCCAGGAGAAATTCACAACTGCCAGACTATGGTTGGTCTTGACGTTGCTTGCATTGGTCACCTGGTACATTTCGCCCAGGATGATTTGTCCAGGGTCCACAAGATCCTCTGCCACCATGGTGACACTAGCACCTGTGTCTCTAAATGCCAAAGCCTGTTTGCCATTTATTACAGGCTGCTGTTTGTATTTGCCCAGATTACTGGGACTCACTAGGAAGGACATATTAAGGTCTCCCTCACAAATCAGCATTGCCTGAGTGGGCACTCTGACTAGGTCAGAGTCCACTTCAGAACCCAGGGTCAACCCTACTCAACCCTTATTCTGAGTACCACCTCCACCAGTAGCTGAACTAGGGGGAACAGTTGCCTTAGGGGCAGGAGTGGTGGTGGTTTGGTCTTTGGACTTGTTACAGTCAGAAGTCCAGTGCCCTTTCTGTTTACAGAATTTGCACCAGGGCTTCTTTTGGCCTTTTCCCTTGTTGGATTGTGACTCCCCACCAGATGCAGATTTTTGGGGCCCTTGTGAAGACTTCTGGTCTTTTGCCTTATCCCCACCTTTCTCAGAGCCCTTAGGATCTTGCTTCTTGGTGTCACCCCTTGGTTCTGGGGTTTCTGCCTCACCCTGGTTCTGACCCATTTGTCTGCCTTCTTTCCCAATTCTTGGGGAGAGGTCAGATCCGAGTCCACCAGGTACTGATGCAACAACTGGTTCTGGCAATTATTAAGGATCTGTTCTCTCATCATCAGATTATATAATCCCTTGAAATCAGTAACCCTACTGCCAACCAGCCAACCCTCCAGAGCCTTGGTTGCACAATCAACAAAGTCAGTCCAGTCCTGAGTCTGTGCCTTCTGGGTGTCTCTGAACTTCAACCTGTACTGCTCAGTGGTTAAGCCAAACCCATCTATCAGTGCACTCTTCAGGACTTCATAATCATCAGCATCCTCTTCTCTAACAGTGAGGAGCTTGTCTCTACCTTTGTCTGAAAAGGAGAGCCACAAGATTGCTGCCCACTGCTTCTGGGGGACCTGCTGTACTCTACAGGCCCTCTCCATAGCAGTTATCCACTTGTGGATATCGTCCCCACTCTGGTAGGGAGGAACAGCCTTGCTCAGGTTCCTATGGTCTGGAATAGATTCTCTGCCTCTAGGGACACTGTTGCTGCCACCAAGGGGTTCTAACCCCTCTCTTCTAGAAGCTCTCTGGATCTCCAGGGCTTCTCTATCCAGTGCCAACTGCTTGGTTCTGAGGGCAACTCTTGCCACCTCATACTGCAGCAGTTTGCACATTCTTTCAGAGGAGGTCTCTCTTATGGGAAAGTATGAGTTCTTCTGGTGGACAAATTCTCTGCCAGAGTGATAAGAGTGGTCAGATTCCCTGGAAGGGGACCTATGCCTCTCCTCCACTCTGTCAGCTCTCTTAGGGAGAATTCCTCTGTCCTTTTCAGGCCCCTTGAGGCCTGGCCCTTCAATCACAGAGTCCTGGTCATTCTGATTTTCATCATCTGACCCAGATACTGTAATTGACCCACCCACTGATTCAGACCCATTAGCTCCTAGAGCCAATCTAAGATCATCTGCTGTCAGCAGATCTATCAGGTGTAGGGTTGAGGGACTCTGTCCTAGCCTCAGGTGTCTTTCAACACACATGGCTCTCAAGTCAGAGAAAGCCATGTCCTTATACTGAGGCTGAGTGGATCCACTGGTTCCACCCTTTAAGGACATTCTAGTGTTGTGCAGTGTTGTACTACCTACACTAGTTTGTGGCCTACTGATACTAGCTTGAGCTGTAGAAAGGGTGTGCTATCCCTTGGCACACAGCTCTAAGTTCAGTAGAACTTATTGATACTAAGCTTGACTTTATATGTACCTTAAGTACCTATAGTGGTTTTCAGTTAGTAATTCAAATAGAGATTTTCTGGTAAAACAATAGCAAGCTGGAATCCCACACGCTGCCCACCAATGTGAGAAGTTGGCCTGGTATATGCTGTTCACTAATTAAAGTGGACACCTTGCACCAGAACAATTCGACTCTTATGGTAGATAGGTTTAAGACAACCTTTATAGAAAGCTATCCTAGTGGTAGCTGTGGAGAGCAGCCTTCAGGCTAAGTCTTGAAGGAATGTAAAGCAGCTTGTTTTACCACACAATCTCTTGAATCACCAAATGAAAAGACACCACACAGGTATATATATCAAATATATATGTATTTATTAATAAACACTCTCTACTAATCTCTTTATGAGATTAGAAGTCAGGAACATATGTACAAGTCAAATATTATCAGAATAAGTTTAGCACAATCGAATATCACAATCTTAGTTTGCTAGACCTAGGTCTAGGGCATCTAGAATCGAGGGACCCCCAAGAACCACCCCAGGTAGTTGTAGGAGACCCACAGGGGACGGACGCGGTGACCTGGCACCGGTGCGAGTCCTGTGCAAGTCTATGCCCTCAGACGCGATTGAGATTTCAATGTTAAAGGTCCCTTGCGTGTTCGAGGCGAACACACCGATCGGTCCTTGTACGAGTCGAAGGACGCGGTCACAGATAGAGATGCAAGGGAGATGGACGCGCTGTGTCTAACACAGACGCGAACCTTGTGCGAGTCAGTGCAATGGAGATCTCAGAGTTACAGGCCCTTTGTGTGTTCGAGGCGAACACCGATCGGACTCAGTACGAGTCGAAGGATACAGTTTTAGATAGTGTTACAAAGGAGATGGACGCGGTGTGTCTAACACAGACGCGAACCCTGTACGAGTCAGCGCAATTGTCGCACTTAGAAAGTTAGAGTTTTAGGACACTTCTAGGGAAGCTACAAGCAAGTCACTTACAGGGTAAGTAGTTCTAGGGCCCACACCCACAGGAGCACCGTAGTGCTGAAGTTACCTCACCCAGGGGAGCCGGGTGCATAGGTGTTCTTTGGTGTCGGGTCGCGGCGTCGTTTTCAATGGGAGCCAGTGAAGACTTGCTGCTTGCGGCGACAGGAGAAGTGTCCGGAGGAATCCAAGCCTGGATTCGGAAGATGGAAGACCTGAAAGCAGAGGGGACAGTGTTCAAAGTCACTTGGCAGTGACTCGGGGCAAGGAAGATGGATGCCCACCGTCGTCGCAAGATTCAGGTCATTTGCGGTTGCCTTGACTCTTCAGCCACGAGGTCCAGGAGGCATCGACGACGACCAGGAGCTGGATTCGGCGTGTTCCACGATGTCTGCAGCTTACTGCGGTGTTGGCGACTCGATCGGAGCCAACAGGCCTTGGTAACAGCAAGTCTCGGGGAACGTGTGAAGAGGCAATGGCGCAGACCAGCAAGGTCTGGGGGACTCACCCAGCAAGGGTAAGTCAGGGCAGGCCTGGAGCAACCAGGGGAGCCCTTTGGTTTCTTTAGAAAGTCTTCTGGGGACCCACAAGCCGGCTGGCAAGGGATCGCGAAGACGCCTCGGGAGGATTCACTCACAGGGGCCCACGGTCACTCAGGACGTGGTAGGCCTCTGATCTTAGGAGGGATTCCTGCTGGAGGCTGGGACCACACGTGGTCCAAAGCACAAGTTCGTGGAACATTGTGAAGGGGTTGCACTTGACAATAGTGCACGGTACCCAGGGGTCGCGGTTCCTCGTTACTCTTGGGGTCCACTGGCCTTAGCTTCGCTGGGGACTCACGATGGCCTTTGAGAAGTCAGGAAATCCACTTCTTGGGCTGCAGGGACTTCGGACTCCGGCTGGAGCGGCATAGTTTGCGACCGTCATTTGTAGTTTTTGGTGCCTGCCAAGCAGGGGAGTCACTCCTTGACTCCAAGGGAGATTCTTCAGTCTTCCAAAGGTAGTGGAACGTCGAAGGTCCGGGATTCTTCTTGTAGAGCGTCGTCCAGGGAAATCTAGGGTGCAATGCACAGGTTCCCCCTCTTATACTAAAAGAAAGGGAGGGACTAGCTCTATGACCCTACCTATGGGAGGGTCAGGCGAGTGGGTGGCTACACCCTCTTCCCTTTGTCCAGTTTCGTGCCAGAGCAGGGGCAGGTAGTCCCTGAGCCGGTTTGAACTGGCATATGCACAGAGGAGCCTTCTGCTCCCCCAGTGCAGGACTTCAAAGCACTCTAAGAGTGCACCCACCCAGCCCGAATACACTAAACCCTGTCTAGGAGGTGGTCACACCCCCTTGGGACAGGATATCGATTGTTGGGCTTCCTCCACTGCGAGTGTTGGTCATCAGCAGGAGGGCAGCCCAGTGTCTGTGACTGGTGGCATCCATTTTGTGATGCCAGGGCTCTGCAGGATTCTACCGCGTTTCCACAGTAGGTACATGCCTATCCCTCTAGAAGGGTGGAATGCTACCCCCGCCGCCAGGACTGGCGGGGGGGGGGGTAGTATTCCAAGGTGTTTGACACCAAACACGACATGTTTCGATGCAGCCATTCCAAAGGTAGCATTTTACCGCGAGGATATAATGCACTTAAAAGTATATGGTTTAACCGCATCCACAAACAGCACCAGAGAATGGACTCTGAGAGCTGCAGAGGGGCCCTGCTCAGGCAGAGGCACCCCCTCACATAGAAGCCAAGCACCCTGCCCTCAGGATTGATAGGGCCTGCCTTAGGGGTGACTGATAGGGTTATATGTGTGTGTAGGAGAGATATAGGGAACCTATATCTCAGTGAGGGGTGCTAGCACTTCCTCACTCAGGCTGCAGTAGCAGGCCTGTGGTGTCAGATTTAGTCTGCTTCCCAGGGGTGGTATAATACATGCTGCAGCCCCTGGTAGGCCGGTGAAGTACCTATGCCCTTGGTACCTAAGGTACCATATACTAGGGACTCATAAGGTGCCACAGTATCCAATCACTAGTGCACCTAGAGTGCACTCCAAATCGTTTAGAGAGAACAGAGAGGCTGGGGACCTGATTAGCAGGGTCCCAGCCTGACTATAGCCAGAAACCAGTGTAAACATCAGAAAAAAAGTGGGGGCAACATAAGAGGCAGATCCTACTCTCCTACAGCAGGCCTGACTATCAAGGCCACAAAGTGCCAGATAGGGCAGAGTCAGGTTGTGTACCTGGGCCACCTTGTGGATTGAGGCCAGGTTCAACCCTTGCAGAGCAAGATCCAGACCATCATGGACTGGACTGCTCCAACTACCCAGACTCAGGTGAGAGCCTTTTTAGGCCTGACTGGGTACTATAGGAGATTTGTCAAGGGGTATGGATCAATAGTGACACCCCTGAATGACTTAACTTCCAAGAAAATGCCCAAAAGGTTCAGTGGACAGTTAGCTGTCAAAAGGCATTTGATGACTTAAAGCAGGCCATGTGCACTGCTCCCATTCTGCAGAGTCCTGATTACTCCAAAAGTTCATTGTCCAAACAGATGCATCTGAATTGGGGGTAGGGGCTGTACTGTCACAATTGAATGATGAAGGTCAGGATCAGCCAGTAGCTTTTATTAGCAGAAGGCTGACCCCTAGAGAGAAACGTTGGTCAGCCATTGAGAGGGAGGCCTTTGCTGTGGTCTGGGCTCTGAAGAAGTTGAGGCCATACTTGTTTGGTACTCACTTCCTTGTTCAAACAGACCATAAGCCCCTCTTATGGCTAAAACAAATGAAGGGTGAAAACCCCAAACTGCTTAGGTGGTCCATTTCCCTACAGGGGATGGACTTCACAGTGGAACATAGACCTGGGAGTAACCATGCCAATGCAGATGGACTCTCTAGGTACTTCCACTTAGAACATGAAGACTCAACTGGACAAGGTTAGTTTAATGTCCCTACGTTTGGGGGGTTGTGTAGGAGAGTAGGATCTGCTTCACATGGGTACCCCCACTTTTTGCTGATGCTTCACTGTTTTTCGACTTTAGTCTGGCTGGGGCCCTGCTAATCAGAACCCCAGCCTAGCTGCTTCCTCTCTAAAATGGTTTCCATGTGCCTTAGGCACATCCCTGATTGGAATCTGGAGTGCCCTTGTAAGTCCCTGGTATATGGTATACTATGTACCCAGGGCATAGGTACCTCAGAGGCCTGCCAGAGGCTAAAGCATGTATTATGCCACCCCTGGAAGGCCAGCCAAAAGGACACCACAGGTCTGCTACTGCAGCCTGGGTAAGGTGGTGAATGCACCCCTTACTGTGATATAGGTTACCTATATCACTGCATACATACACACATATAAACCTATAAGTCACTCCTATGGCAGGCCTTATCAATCCTGAAGGCAGAGTGCTTGGTTCCTATGTGAGAGGGTGCCCCTGCATGAGCAGAGCCCCTCTGCAGCGTTCGGAGACCCTTCTCTGATGCTGTTTGTAGTGCAGCCTGACCATATACTCTTAAGCGCATTATAACCGCGCGTTAAATGCTAACTTTGGGATGGCTGCACGGAAACATGTCATGTTTGGTGTCAAACATCTTGGAATACTACCCCCCCCCGCCAGTTCTGGCGGCGGGGGTAGCATTCCACCTTCTAGAGGGAGAGACATGTACACACCGGCCTGCCCGGTAACTTCTTTCCAAGCCCTGGCATCACAAAATGGATGCCGCTGCCACAGACACGGGTCTGGCCTCCTGCTGCTGACTGAAACTCCGGCAGGGGAGGCCTGGACAATAGGTTTCCTGTCCCAGGGAGGTGTAACCACCTCCCAGACAGGATAATGTGTATTGGGGCTGGGCGGGAGCACTCTCTGGTGCTATGAAGTCCTGCACTGGGGGCACATTTGGTGTCCCTGTGCATACCCCAGTTCAAACTGGTTCAGGGGCTTCCAGCCCCTGCTCTGGTGCGAAACTGGACAAAGGGAATGGGTGTAACCACCCTCTTCCCTGACCCTCCCATAGGTGGGTCCCCAGAGTATGTCCAACCCCTAACTTGGTACAAGTATGGGACCCCAGTCCTTAGGACTTTAGATTACCCTGGATGAAACTCTGACACTGAATCCTGGACCTTCGACGCTCTACTTTAAGATTAGAGGACTGAAGAATCTCCCTTGGGGTCAAGGAGTGACTCCCTGCTTGGCAGGCACCAACAAAGCAATTGTCCGGTCTGCATCGCTGAAGCTCCCGCCGGACGCCGAAGTCTTTGCATCACCAGATGTGGATTTCCAGACTTCCCCGAGGCTGCCCTGAGTCCCCAGCAAAGCTGAGGTCCGTAGCTGTCGTGGGTAACGTGGAACCGTGACCCCTGGACACCGAGTACTTTTGCAAGTGCATCCTCTTCCTGGTCTTCCACGAAGTTGTGCTTTGGGCTCCGTGTAGCCCCCGCCTCCAGCACGGACTGCACCGAAGATCACTGGCCTCCACTTCACGAGTGTCCCGTGAGCCAGCTCCAAGTGCGTCCACTCGAGGCTCCTTTGCAGTCGCTAGTCCGTTGGCTAGTGGGCCCTCCCGAAGGCAACTCTTCTTGTGCTTGGGCCTCCCTGGTTGCTCCAGGTGTGCCCTGACTTACCCTCGCTGGGTCAGTCCCTCAGACCTTGCTGGTCTGCACCACCGTCCTTCTTCTATTTCCACGAGACTTGCCATTGCCAAGGCTTGTTGGGTCGAATCCGGTCGCCGACACCTCAGCAATCGACAGAAAATATGGGACAGCTCGAATCCAGCTCCTGGTTGTCGTTGATGCCTCCTGGACCTCGTGGCTGAAGAGTCAAGACGACCGTCAACCTACCTGAAGCACCCGACATCGGTGGGCATCCACTCATCGCCTTCCTGGTCACTGGCCAGTGACCCAGACTCTGTCCCCTCTGCTTTCAGGTTCTTCAGATCTTCGATCCACCTTTGGATCCACCCGAACACTTTCGACTTGGTCGCCAGCAGCACTTTGCAGCAGATCGCCATTGAAAACGACGACGAAACCCAACCCCGAAAGACACCTATGCACCCGGCTTCCCTGGGTGAGGTAACTCGAGTACTCCGGTGCTCCTGTGGGTATAGACTCTAGAACAACCTAGTTCTAAAGGGGTTTGCTCCAAGTCCTCCTCTAAGTGTCCCTTTTCTTTAAAACTCCAACCGCGACATTCCCCATAGAAGTCAACGGCGGCTCGCGGCTGTGTTCTCACACTGCACGCGTCCCCCGTGGGTCCCCTGTGTCACTACCTTGGGTGGTTCCTTGAGGGCCAAGCACTTCTACAGGCTCTAGGCCTTGTGTCTAGCTCAGTCGTGGTTCTTATACCACTTTATTGGTATATGGTTTGGTACGCCCCTAGGGCTCAAACGTGTATTTGTGCTATTATTGATAACTGACTTGTAACTTATGTACTTCGAACTCTAGCCTCATAAAGAGACTAGAGGGGTGTGTTTAAGACTAAATACATATATTTAAAATATATACCTGGTGTGGTCCTCTTTCATTTGGTCACTCAAGAGATCATAGACTGGTAAAACAAGCTGCTTTACATTCCTCCAAGACTTAGCCTGAAGGCTGCTCTCCATAGCTACCACTAGGATAGCTTTCAATAAAGGTTGTCTTTAACCTATCTCCAATAAGGGGTTGTTTGGACTGGTGCAAGGTGCCCACTATAATTAGTGGACAGCATATACCAGGCCAACTTCTCACAACGGACATTTGCAAGAGAGGTTCAGAAAGAAGCAAGAGCAGTGCAGAAAGAAGCAAGAGAAGTGCAGAAAGAAGCAAGAGAGGTGGACAAAGAGGGAAGAGGGATGCAGAAAGTTGCAAAAGAAGTGCAGAAAGAACTAAGAACAGTGCAGAAAGAATCAACAGAGGTGCAAAAAGAGGCAAGAGGGGTGCAGAAAGGGGTAGGAGAGGTGCACAAAGAGGCAAGAGGTATACAGAAAGAGGCAGGAGGGGTGCAGAAAGAAGGGAGAGAAGTGCAGAAAGAAGCAAAAGAGTTGCTGAAAGAGGCACAAAGGGTGCAGAAAGAAGCAAGAGAAGATCAGAAAGAAGCATCAGAGGTACAGAAAGAGGCAAGAGTGGTGCCGAAAGAGGGAAGAGAGGTGTGGAAAGCGCAAGAGAGTTGCACAAAGAAGGATGTGGGGTGCAGAAAGAGGCAAGTGGGGTGCAGAAAGAGGCAAGAGGGGTGCAGAAAGAAGCAAGTGAGGTGCAGAAAGAGGCAAGAGAGGTGCAGAAAGAGGGAAAACGAGTGCAGAAAGAAACAACAGACGTGCAGAAAGAAGCATGGGAAGTGCAGAATGAAGCAACAGGGGAGCAGAAAGAGGCAAGAGAAATGCAGAAAGAAGCAACAGAGGTACAGGAGGAGGCAAGAGAATTGCAGAAAGAGGCAAGAGAGTTGCAGAAACAGGCAAAATAGGTACAGAAAGAGGGAACAGGTGTGCAGACAGAAGCAAGAGAAGCGCAGAAATAGGTAAGAGGGGTGCAGAAAGAGGCAAGAGGGATGCAGAAATTTGCAAGAGAGGTGCAGAAAGAAACAAAAGCAGTGAAAAAAACCAACAGAGGTGCAGAAAGAGACAAGTGAGGTGCAGAGGGAGGCAAGAGAACTGCAGAAAGAGGCAAGAGAGTTGCAGAAACAGGCAAAAGGGGTGCAGAAAGAGGGAACAGGTGGGCAGATTGAGGCAAGAGAGGTGCAGAAAGAGGGAAGAGGGGTGCAGAAAGAGGCAAGGGGGATGAAGAAATGTAGAACAGAGGTGCAGAAAGAAGCAAGAGCAGTGCAGAAAGAACCAATAGAGGTGCATAAAGAGGCAAGAGGGGTGCAGAAAGGGTAGGAGAGGTGCACAAAGAGGCATGAGGGGTACAGAGAGAGGCAGGGGGGTGCAGAAACAAGGAAGAGAACTGCAGAAAGAAGCAACATAGGTGCTGAAAGAGCCACGAAGGCTGCAGAAAGAGGCAAGAGAAGTGAAGGAAGAAGCTACAGAGGTACAGAAAGAGGCAAGAGAAGTGCAGACAGAAGCAACAGAGGTGCAGAAGGAGGCAAGAGAAATGCAGAAAGAAGCAACAGAGGTGCAGAAGGAGGCAAGAGAACTGCAGAAAGAGGCAAGAGAGTTGCAGAAACAGGCAAAATAGGTACAGAAAGAGGGAACAGGTGTGCAGACAGAGGCAAGAGAAGTGCAGAAAGAGATAAGAGGGGTGCAGAAAGAGGCAAGAGGGATGCAGAAATTTGCAAGAGAGGTGCAGAAAGAAGCAAGAGCAGTGCAAAAGAACCAACAGAGGTGCGGAAAGAGGCAAGTGAGGTGCAGAAGGAGGCAAGAGAACTGCAGAAAGAGGCAAGAGAGTTGCAGAAACAGGCAAAAGGGGTGCAGAAAGAGGGAACAGGGGGGCAGACTGAGGCAAGAGAGGTGCAGAAAGAGGGAAGATGGGTGCAGAAAGAGGCAAGAGGGATGCAGAAATTCTGAACAGAGGTGCAGAAAGAAGGAAGAGCAGTGCAGGAAGAACCAACAGAGGTGCAGAAAGAGGCAAAAGGGGTACAGAAAGAAGCAAATGAAGTGCACAACGAAGCAAAAGAGGTACAGAAAGAACCAACAGATGTACAAAAAGAGGCAAGAGGGGTGCAGAAAGGAGTAGGAGAGGTGCACAAAGAGGCAAGAGGGGTACAGAAAGAGGCAGGAGGGGTGCAGAAACAAGGAAGAGAACTGCAGAAAGAAGCAACAGAGGTGCTGAAAGAGGCACGAAGGGTGCAGAAAGAGGCAAGAGAAGTGCAGAAAAAAGCAACAGAGGTATAGAAAGAGGCAAGAGTGGTGCACAAAGAGGGAATAGAGGTGTAGAAAGAGGCAAGAGAGTTGCACAAGAGAGGGAGGAGGGGTGCAGAAATAGGCAAAAGGGGTGCAGAAAGAAGCAAGTGAGGTGCAGAGAGGCAAGAGAGGTGCAGAAAGAGGCAAGAGAGGTACAGAAACAGGGAAGAGTAGTGTTGAAAGAGGCAAGAGAGGTGCAGAAGGAGGCAAGGGAACTGCAGAAAGAGGCAAGAGAGTTGCAGAAACAGGCAAAAGGGGTGCAGAAAGAGGGAACAGGTGGGCATACTGAGGCAAGAGAGGTGCAGAAAGAGGGAAGAGGGGTGCAGAAAGAGGGAAGAGGGGTGCAGAAAGAGGCAAGAGGGGTGCAGAAAGAAGCAACAGATGTGCAGAAAGAGGCAAGAGAAGTGTAGAAAGAGGCAAGAGAGGTGCATGAACAGGCAGGAGAGGTGCAGAAAGAGGGAACAGGGGCACAGAAAGAGGCAAGAGAGGTGCAAAAATGAGGGAAGAAGGGTGCAGAAAGAGGCAAGAGGGGTACAGGAAGAAGCAAGTGAGGTGCAGAAAGAGTCAAGAGAGGTGCAGAAAGTGGAAGAGATGAGCAGAAAGAGGCAAAAGAAGTGCAGAAAAAAGAAAGGTGCAGAAAGAAGCAACAGAAATGCAGAAAGAGGCAAGAGAGGCGCAGAAAGAAGCAAGAGTGGTTTGCACACCATTTTTACCAATTTAATACCCACATTTATCAATAAGTAACAGGTGACCATTCTAGGTTTGCAAAGGGCCTTCCACCACACTGTAACACTTGTCGCTGCATTTTTGGTAGGGTTTGAGCAGTTTGAGCTAGAAACAAGGTTTTTTTTGTTCAAATCAGATTATGCAGCAGATGATGGATTATGAGTAGGCCTAGGCGGTGAACTTCGCTCCGTTCACGGAGTTTGCAGAGTTTTCTGCACTCCGCGGAGCTCGCTGAGTGCAGAAAACTCCGCTTCGCGATGTGCAGCAGAGTTTTTTCCCTGCTCGCGATCGCGAACGGTAAGTTCGCGATCGCGAGTGGTAAGTTTGCGAGCGCGAGCTGCCGCTCGGGTAGAATTTCTACCCGAGCTGCAGGAATACCAGCACAAACTGCAGTTCGCACTGCACTCCGCCACTAGTAAAACTTCGCTGAGTTTTTTTGTAACTTCGCGGAGTTCCGCGTAGCAAAACTCTGCGAACTACGCCTGTGGAAAATGTATAATTGTGCGAAAGTCGGTGCAGCCAAACAGTCACATAATTCCATAGGCCCTGCTCATACCTCTGACTAGGTCCAGAAGTCCTCCTCAGTGGTTCCTTCTTTTTTTGGCTCATTGAGTTTATAGTTTAGCTTCTATGGAAACGAGGAAGACTAAACCTGAGGTCACCACTCCACAACACAGACTACCATACCACATAATTACTCTCCAGAACACATAATCCGTATACACTAAATACCACATACTTTCTATCCACATAATTTCCCTGCACAACATACCACATAATTCCACTACACACAGCCTACATCCACTCCACAAAACATTTGTAAAAAACTTTTACATTTACAACGCCAATAGCTCTAACTCTTTCAAATGCGAGACCTATTACATTGCAAATGCTTCTTTAACTGGTAGTCGCGTTTGCAGAGTGGTGGAGAAAGGGGGCTGGGCCTCCAACCAGCACTCAGGAATTCCGCTGCGTGCCAAAGGTACTGTCAGGCTTCTATTTGCATCAGGAGATTGTTCCTTCTGTTCCATCTCAATCCCTCCTCTGCAGAGGAGTGAGATCTATATATTCTGGGTGCTTGCTGAGCAGTTAATATGAACGTGGAATGTACTGCTTTGTTTAGGCCCTCTGCTTTTCTTTTGGTCTTTACTCTGGGACATAAGAGAAAGAAACCATCCATAGCCCATTTGTGGATGTATAAAGTGATTGTGAGAGCAGGCCATTCTATTAGGAAAATGACTATTTCCAGGATGGTTGCACTGGAATGCCTATTGCCAAGATTGTTGAGAGAGTCATTTGGGCTACTCACTTTTGAGTCACATTACAGCCTTCAGTTGGGTAGGGGAACGATCTTTGGTAGAATAGGTCCTGTTGAAATTTCTACTTAATCTTTTATTATATGAGTTCTAGATATGGTTCTGTTACAGTTTTTTTGCTACTATGTATATCTTCACTAGGTATAGGACTCTCATGAAAAAGAAGGATGGCAGCGCAATACCAGTATTACCTCTGGTGATCATCAACCCACTGAAGCAAGCTCTTCCCTGTCATATTCCTCCTGCCCACACTCTTCCTTTCAGGATGTCAATTAAACTTTGCTGAGGGCATTTCTGCCTGGACATTTCATAACGTGCCAGACAGAGGGTGGCCATATTCGGAAACCACCCCATTCAGGGGTAATTGTGGGGTGGGATCATCCTCCCATGTTTGCAGCCTTCAGTCAGCATTCTTGATTGTAAAATTCGCTATCACATGGCTTCTCTCACAAGAATCCAGCACCTTTCATTTCATAACCAAAGCTCTTTATTTCATCCAGATCCCATTACTTTCGTAGTATTCCTTATTCAATCATTAGAAGAGCCCTAGAGGGCAAAACTCGTCCTGTACAATGACCAACCAAGACGACTTCCTACTCAAAGCTAAGAATTACAAGTAGACTGCCTTGAGAAAGTTTGTTCTATAGAAGGTAATGTGTGTTCACTGTATGTGGATTTTAACATTACAAACGTCTTTTACAATAATATACACAAAGCTACACAAGCCCAAGAGGAAACTCTGTCATTGTTGAACTCTATTGCCGCTCAATATTATGGACACATATATACAAAACTTGTGGCGATTTTAAAATTATTGACCAATGAATTACAGAACTATGCTGCTCTAACCTTACCCTATTTCTAACCACCCTCCTATGTATCTGAATAGTGAGCGTGTAATAAAGACACGTTATCCCGCCGAGTGTGTGAGGGTATTTGTCTTCGTGCCTGCCTCAGTGCCTCACCTGACACAAGCTCGGCCTGTCCAGGAGTTGAGATGGAGCCCTCAGCTGAGGGAGCTCCCAGGCTAGTCAGGTTTTCCACAGTAATCGAGCAGGACAGTACTCGATACCGGAGGTGTGATTTGTTTTTCTGTCGCAACAGCCAAGCAGAACAGACGCGCTTTAAGGGTTTAGGGCTATCGAGTTACAGTGTGGAAAGGGTTCATTTTACACAAAAACAAAAAGGGATTCCAGAGAAAGCTTAAATAGTGTCGTCAGAAAGGTATCTATCATATCTTGCCACGAATCGTAATAAAGTAGTGGATTTGTTTTCCTAGAGAGAAGCTTAATCTGTAATCGCATTAAATAAAGGAATCATTGAAGGCGAGTGGAGGGAGTAGCAGAGGAAAGTGTTGCCATCCCTGTAGCGGTACTTGTCGCACACCAGAGGCCAAGCACCGATTTCTTTTAAACATGGTAACAACATGTCCGAGTAGTTCCAGAGTATTTAATAACTAACACGAGTAATATAGTAAATATAGTTCGTTATCCATAATTGTAACGTGAAAGAAAGGCTGAGTGCATGTGAGACATGACACAGAGAGCACATGATGCACACAGTAGTTAAACAACTGTGGCAAAGAATGTCCCTGATAGACCTTACTACTGAGTGCACAGTATTTAGCCCCTGAAATGAAAGCAAATTATTATTTAACAAAGGTAGGCAACAAAAAAGCTCAATCACACGGCAGGCATCATCAAGGATTTTTATATTCTCTACACCTTTAGATTTATCACTTTCAAAGCAAGCCAACTACCTCGCAGGGATAGAAAGATAGAAGGCAGAATATGTATGTGATTGTGAATCTCTTTTTGCCTCACAAACGTTCTTTGAAAGTGACACATTCCCTTCCTTATAACAGGTGATAACGGCCTCTGCCACGCCCTTCCCCTGTTATTCCTAGTCTGTGATAGATGTCCCACCTGTGTCGCTGCCACCCCTTTTGGTCCATGTCCCTTCCTGTGATCCACACTCCTTTCGGAATATACCACAGTCATAACAGGAACTCTCCTCGCCTGCACTAAGTGACTGAATCCTCAGCGATCACAAAAAACTCTACACTGGAGTTCGGGTTCCTAATTTCAACAGATAAGGATACTGACGCTAGCTCCCTTTGGATACTAAGACAATTAAGTCGATCCTGGCCCCTATCCAATACTAGTTCCAGCCTGCTCCCACCTCTGACAATTTTATGTTATTGTATTGGTTATTAACAGTCCCCCGTAAATCAATTTGCACCCATGCATTGCGCACCGTATTGGCATACTATGCAACTTAATAATGACTCTTTTTTTCCCTGTACCATTTTACATTATATCTTGTAAAATCTCTTGCTCCCATGTAAAGTGTTTTGTTAACGTAGCGGGTCTTGTTGGAGCTATAAAAAAACAACAAAATAAGTGACTGAGCTCGGTGATTATTGGTAGATTGAATAACTGATGTATATTAATGCTAAAGCTAATTTTCATTTATAGCCATAACAGTGTGTGTAGAATTAAATATCTATTTGTAAAGACCGTATATTGACTGCGCACTGATTTATTAATCGACATTGTGTAAACAGAGTTGTGTCTCTGGCCCATACCAGCTCTGTGAGCAAGACTTGGATTGCTCAGCCAAACTACCCTGAGGATCATGTGTTAAAATGGGAGTATTTGGTGCTCAATTCTTGGTTCACAGGTAAGTATAAAAGATACCAGAAGAAAATAGCCCTAGTTAACACAATAGGAGCCGAGTAAATCCCTTCTGCCCTGTGCCTCACCTGCCAAATCGCACAAGGAGCATTAATCCTTTCCATACAGTTTGCCAAGGATGTGCTGTGGTAAGGGGCTGAGGAGGTCGTTACAAAGGTCCAATAGTTCAGTAGCTCCCTCATAGGAAACCAGAGAGCAATTAATGTCAGAATACACTAAATGAGAGCTCTGCAAACTGCCTCCTCTTACACAAGTTTCAGCCCAGCCCTTGATGTTATCTGTAGTGGGCATTTTAAGGTGTTCTGTATTGGATTGAACGAAAAAGGGTCAAAGCCTTTTGGAACAATGTCCTGCACACAGTGGGATTGCTGGATTTTAAGGTTTGGGGTAAGAGCCCTTCGGGGGATCGCATCGCAAAGTGTGACTTGAACCAGCAAACATTACTGGTACAGTTTCTGGACCAGATTAGATTACTTATGTCACGGAACATGCCTGGATCACTGGGAGGGTGCAAGCCATTCCTCATTCAAACTCCACAAAATAACAAGGTTCTATTTACATTGCCCTAGACCATACAGTCAAACACTATACATACACCATCACCAGGGATACCAACGGCCAGAGATGGACACAGACCAAGTGACAGCCACTGGAAAGGTTGAAGACGAATAAAAATAATTGGACCTCAAGGAGAGGGTGCCATATTCCCAGCAAAGTGTCAGGACTAGGGTACATTCCAGAAACAATGTGTATCACAGATGTGGAACATTAGCCACACATAGAATGGATGATGAGACCTGGAACTGAGTCCAGCTGCGTGTTTCTTTAAAAACAGCAATTTTAATGTAATCAGAGAGCAGGATTATGGGGTTCTGTGATAATTCAGTCATACATATAACATCGGTCACTGAACAATTAGCTGATTAGAGTGTTAAATAAATTAATATCATTAGCTATTTCAAGAAGAAACAAAGTTGTGGAGGTATTGGTACAAATACAGAAGATTTTACAGTATGAACTCAATATTGTATGGATATGCAAGGCAGTGTTCTTCCTTTGAGAGTGTCCCGTTAGATATAAGCAAACCGTTCAATCCTTGTCAGGCTTGTTCACGGTCTCACTATTCTTTTATTCCATTAGCCTCGTAGTACTTCAGGCTTCTAAGCACAGTGGCCTGCAGTACTTCTCTTCTGGTTCTATTGTTAATCACTACTTCACTGAACAGTCTATTCCATATGAAATACGTTCAGCACCTTCAGCAATCCACACGAACAATCTTTCCCAATCGAACAGCACATTACATATGTAATTCAGGACATATCTTACTTTCACACAATCGAGTACTAAAGTAAACTCTCCTCCTTTTTATTAGTTTCACATTTAAATCCTCTGGCAGAGAACTACATGGACTTCAACTTCATTATCTTTCAGAAAGCAGAAACCACTGAACAAAAAAAGCATGTGCCCAAGTTATTGCATGAAACGTTTTAAACTACAAATAACAACAACAACGCCACCTTACAAGTGCTACAGTTTCTCGAATGAAGGCTTTAAAAGGCTGATGGTCTAATGCCATATATACTTACTCATTGTGCTACACTCACAAACGTTGTGGTAATATACTATGGGCCATAAGTACGAACGCAATTTCCCATAAACAGAGAATGGACAAAACCCTTTAATTCATCTGGCCTTAGGCTACATCGAGGCATTTCCAAGTGAAAGGTGCATTATAACTTTTGAAAGACGTTAGATTCTTTGTATAGGGTCATCTCCCTTAGATGGATGCATCATAACAGAGATTTGGATGAGTCCCAGTACGGATTGCCATTCAAACTACAAATAGATTCTTTACTGAAATTCAGAACAGCTTTCAATGTTTAAATTAACTTCAATTTGCCCACAACTCGTGCCTCATACTGTACCTAGACGGCAGCGGGCAGGACGAGAGATATAGGTACTCCGGCGGTGTCTGTACTTCGATAAATGTGTGACTAAAAGACAGCACCTAAACTCCTGGCCCGCATGGTGCTAATTAGCGATACCCAGTAGAAAAACTACTGGATAATAGAAAATACAGGTGAGCACAATAGGCCTCATTTTTGCATGTAATACATGCTATTTTAGAGTAGGGACACCTAGGAGTAGAGATTCTAGCCCTGAAGAAGGCCCCAGACCCGAGTGGGGTCAAGTTGCGGGCCAAAACATGTTGGCATTCTGATGTGGGTAAAACTGAATTAATAGTGTTCAGATAAACCCCGCCACTTTGGATCACGTTTTTATCTAGTACCCCAGGTACCCTATGAATAAACATATTGTTTGGGTATACCTGTAGGTATTTTTAACATCACTCGTCTGGTTCCCTGCATGGCCAGTTAACATTTTATATAAGAACTCCCATAACATCTTTGGTTCAGTCCGCCCAGGTAGTACCATCTTACCTGGGTGTGGAAACACGCCTATGATGAAGCATGTCACGATAAGTGAGTGAGGCGTCTTCTCCAATATCTTTGGATATTCCATCACCCGAAGATATTCTGAGGCTTAACAATTGACCTCAGTGGGACCCCTTGCACTTTTCCTTTTTCTGTCTTCTTCGTTTGTGGATTTCTTTTTGCCTGAATATCCATAACGGATATACAGACACCAACGGTTGCCTTTTTGTGATGCGATCATACTGTACCAGACCTGCCAACTCGCATGGTGCCACAGTGTGTCACACAATTTCGGCTCCCTTCACACAGTCACCTGGCGAGTAACCGAAATCATAAGGTGGCAGGCAAGGAGAGCTGTAAACCACTGCATGGAGTGGATTTCCAGCTCGTCATTTGCATATCCTCAGCGACCCTTTCTTTATTTGTAGGCAGGGAGGCTGTTGAGGAGGCGGTGGTGGGCTTGGTGGAGGGCAGAGTGCCTCTTAGGCAGATCTCGGGCTGAGGCCCCGCGCCCCCTCTCACAGTGCGATGTATTTACAGGTTTGAAGTTCTGCACTACGCATATTTATTGTAACTTCATTTAGCTTACACCTTGTGCCTCCAACTGTGTGTGTATCGAAAGCATCTTCATTTTGCCCACCTTACGCTGCTGTCGTCGATAAAACAATGGAACTTTAGTCAATACAGTGTCTCTTTTTTACCCTGAATTGACATTCTTTGCAAACAATAAAAGGGGAAGTTGTCTGGGAGAAAATTCTGGAAGGACAGGAATATGCCTCCTGAGGTAAAACTAGAAGTAGTAAGGGTCTCTGGATTTATGAGTAAGTAAAGGGCTCACATGGAGGGGTGAAGACAGAAGGGTAACAGAGGGACAGACAATTAGTGTGTGTGTAGTCAGGGCAGCAACTTACTTGGTGCTTTGTCTTTCTGTCTGGATAGGTTCTGAATCATGGCTCGACTAGTGCTTGCCCACTTTTGGGGTCCTTCACAAACATACAAGGGATGTGAGGGGCGAAAACGGGCTTAAAATGTTAGCCTCTTTCAGCCCAGCAGGAGTAGGTGAAATCAGGATCTTTAAAGGTGTTAACCCCTGCTCAACATTTTGGCCTCGCTTAGCTTAGCATAAGTAGGTAAAATGTGTGTCTTTAAAGACTGTGTAGTTTTGTCTCAGGTTGCCGAGCTTGATTCTTCTTCCACTCGTTCATGAGGTGCAGCTGTGTAGCAGTAGGCAGTATTCATGCCTTTAAAAAAGGAGCATGGCTATTGCTTAGGTCACCAGCTCCAATATGTGCTCATGACTCCTCCATCACACTGCTGGTCATTACATTCAGGAAGACAAGGTAAGTGCTCCTCTGTGGTCACTCAGACAACATCAAAGCGCTTCCTGCACAGGATCACAACAGAAACAACCCACATGCCCCTACATCCATGTCCCCATGTGCTACCTGTACTAAAACGCGCTTTAAGTCCTCCCAACCCCATACGGGTATGAAGCACTACATCAATGCTTCGATGCAATATATATTTAGAGCCTTAAAGTCCTAGGTATTTAGGGTCAAAACATGTGTCAGCAGGGTTTTAACGCATTAATTGGATGAATGGTGATCAATTACTTTGAAGATCAATAAAAATATATGCATATACTTTCATAAAATATTACCAGTCCCATTGTCCCTTATATAATATGGAGTAAAATATTAACTACTTTAAACTACTTTAGGGGCAACTTTCAACAGCATCATTATTGCAGAAAAAAAACTCTTGTTGTATACGTGTACAAAATTGCAAATTCTACGGAACAGCAGCAAATGTGGAAAAGGGCAGAATTGGTTGGGAAATGGCTTTGGAAATTGTACATTAATTTACAAAGTACTTCCCCTTCCTGTACATATAACAATAACCTAACGCAATCAGAAGAGATAAAAATATTGATGTTAACATTAAACCAACAAAGTACATGAAGGACTTACTTCTCATTTGCCTCTTAATGCCCTTTGCAGGATCAATCCAGTTCTGAAATGAGATTAAATATTCCCATTTGTTACATAGGCATTGGATATTCACAGCACAACATTCACTCTTAAATAGTTTAAATTGTGCTTTTTCAGTTAAAGAGGTAAAAGGGCTGACCTATCTCCTTGGAACAGTGAATCATTTTACAAAAAAACACGTTTATTGTAGTAAGGGCTGGACCTGAAGTAACGTACATTGGCTACTGTGACAATGGCGTCTGGGTGAGACCAGATTTCAGAAACCAAGATGTGATCGTTAGGGCGAACATGCAATTAAGACCTCTCTAGACCACACACTGTCCCATCCCTCTTATTTCCATACACGCGCATCGTAGATTCTGGGAACACGGGTTTAAAATGTGCATTAGATACAATGGTCATAACTTAGGGTTGATAGGTGACAAAACATCCTTGGTTTGGAGTGGACTGCTAAATTCAGATGAGAACCCAAGTGAAATTTTCTCAACCATGCTATCCCTATGGAGGGGGAAATTCTGTCTCTAGTATCTTCGGATGTAGCACTCCAGCCAGAAATCAGAAACTCTTCAGTTACAATTCAGGTTTAAATCAAGCCCTTTATAATTGAAGGCGGTGCGCCATTCAAAACTAAGACTGTGGGGCAATGCACAATAATGCAGAATTTCGACAGTGCTGGGCTCAAAAGCAAATGAAACTATTCATTGTATACTATTTGTTTCGGATAAAATAAAGAATAGCAAACATACCTACAAAATGATCAAAATAATAACCACATGTAGTCTCTAAGTAGTAACAATATGCTAAAAAAAAAGCAGTCTGGAGGACGTGTGTCTCAGCCTTCTTACAAACTTGCAAAGCCTTTTGTGACTACTCCATCCAGTATGAAGTTCGTGACCTCAGACCTTACTTAATACTGATGTTGGGATGAGAAGAATGACAGATCATTCCAAGCTGGGTGTATTTTGGGCCGTAATCTTGCCCTCTTCCGCCGTTGGCTTACTGATAATGTGAGCATTGGAACACCTGGGAGAGAGGGGGATGGATGTATTGTCAGTTGGAATACTCCAAACATTGGGTAACCACATGAAGGAATCAGTGTTTCTGCACTGACTCTAACATGTTTTTGCCTAGCACCATCTGAGTTATCTGGGCATTCAGCCTTACATTGGGTAGTTTAAAATACGATGGATTCCTTGCTCTCTCTTCAGATATTCTTTGTCACGGAAACAGTTAAACATCCAGACTAAGACCCTCAAATTTGTTTTAACCGCTCAGAGTTGCTGGTCTTCTGACTGAGCTTTTCTGCTGCCAGAGCGATCTTGGAAGCTCCTATGGTTGGTAAAGTCAAAGAAAACTCTAGTAGTTAGGACGTGGCCTCCAAATTGTCCTACATGGACCTTGGAATGCATTTGATACCATCTTGGAGACAATCTTTGCTAGAAACATAGCTGTTAATGCCATCATTTGCAAAACACAAACTTACACATTCTGGGCAGTGGTGTCAATGTGACCCAGGTTGGAGCTGGGAGAAGTAGGATAAACTTCCTTGCCCCATTTATGTTCACATGGACCCTCCTAGTGAACTTGACGAAGCAAAAATTAGCAAAAGTATTCAACATTTTCTTGCTGCAGCCCACGAGACTATGATCTGCATTTGAAAGGCATGAGAAATGATACATTTTGATGCACTTTTTTAGATTCTGCTTGCGCTGTGCTTGTAAAATCTCTTGTAAACTAAAAAAAGCTTAAAACTAGTTTAGAGCCCACCCCTTACCTACAATTACTTACCATTGGTTGACTCAGACGTCACTCTTCATTTCCTTGCTTCATACTGGTCACCACTTCCTCCTCACTTCGGCTTCCCCCTGGGGCTTCTCTGTGTGTCCCTGTCGAGGAGCATGTACCAAATACAGCTTCTTGTCTGCGGTCAGTGTCTTTCCACTGGCTGCAGACTTTTTCACTTTTACACATGCACTCTTAAAGAGTGAATATGTCTGCAGTCCCTCTTCCTCACCTTCCCCCTCTTTCCACTGTCCGTCCTTTCACCAACCCCATTCCTCCTCCTGCTGTCTATTGTACGTTCTCCCTCACCTCCTTGTTCATTGTTTCCCCACCCCATTGACTTGGCAACTTAATATCATTCTGGCTCTCTTAACACACTAAACTAAAGATTCTCTGCAGAGAAAACTAACACTTATTTTCAGATACACCAATACTAATCATTTTCACTATTATTTCATGAGTTTGAAATATAATGTATACCAATACAATTATCAACCATTCAAACTTTTTCAAGGTGCACTCTCAAAAGGCTAACCTTTTCCACATTAAATTAGGATTGTATGGTGATACAGCTGAAAGAGCTAACTGGGAGACCCTTGCTCAAAAATATGTCTCGGAAAAGGAAAACTCACAAATTGCTTGGCTTAGCTTGAACAGTGACAAAAATCATCCTGGTCATGAATTACAAATTGTACAAAGCAGTTAGCTACTCAAAACGGTCTCAGCAGAGCTCTCTGGTATAAATGAATGGGTTACTTATCCTCTGCAATGCTCTTCCTGGTGGGACTCTATCTAACCACAGATTCCTCACCTTTAGAATATTCCCAAAGACCAAACGGGATTCGATGGATTTAAACAGCATTGCTCCCACATGCCGCTAGGTGGCGCAGTGCGGCTTCGCTTTTGACTTTGACCCATCCCGGAAGTGACAATGGAAGCGCATATAAGAGCCACCCCTGCGCATCGACTTCAGTTTCTTTCTTGACCTGGTCCATGCCATCGGATGCAGGGCCCAACAATAGTCAAGAGGTGCTACTGTGCAGATCTCTAATTTGGGACCTTTTTAAATGAGTAAAGAGACCATTAAACAAGGGAGGAGGGAGGGCGGTGGGGAATCTGCAGTTAGATAGGGTTTCCACCAGAAAGAGCGCTATGGACGGTAAGTAACTTGTTATTCTGATGAATACTTCTAATTGAAGATTCCTCACCTTTAGAATAGATACCAAAGCACTACCTTCCAAAGCGGTTGGTCAGTGGAATGGCTCTGACTCAAAAGTCCTGTCCAACTGAATGGGCAAAATGCCTTTCCCGTCAGACCTAGCAATCAAGGCAAGTAGTGCATAGTGAATGTGTGTACTGATGCCCACTTCGCAGCCTGACACATATCAGGTATTCCGCATGCAAACACAGGAGTAGCAGCTGTGGCCCTGGTGGAGTGAGCCCTCAGACCTTCCAGAGTCTGCTTCTTTGCTAATGTGCAGCAGATCTTAATGCAGAGGACTATCGACTGTCACAAAGTCCTTTTCTGCACTGCCTTGATTTTTGTTTGTCCCAGAGTAGCCATTGAAAAGCTTACCATTCACCCGATGATCTTTGGTGAGATCAATGTCAAAGCTCAAGGCTCTCCTGGGGCCCACGAAAGGAGTCTCTCCTCCTCTTTCAAGGGGTGAGACAGGTGTAGGGAATCCACTTTTCTGCTGGCCAATTTAGATTTTTCACCTTTTGCATGACTATTTTTGCTGGCTTTAGAGCTCTCTGCACTTTAACCCTGTTAACCAGTGGTAAAGTGCCTGTGCTCCCCTTTTTAACATGGTTGAATTGGCATATTCCTATTTGCCTAATTGGCATTTTTAACTAAGTTATAAATCCCTAATATATGGTAAGAGGTGTACCCAGGCCTGGAAGTTAAATGCCACTAGTGGACTGCAGCACCTATTGTACCATCCACCACAGTGGCAGTACAAACAAGGCTTCAGGCCTACCACTATAGCCTGACTTTAACAGTGCAAAAACATGCACTGCGACCTGTCAAAGTGACCCCTTTACAACAGATAAAACCTTTCCTATTAAATATTAATATGTCACCCCATGGAGGATCTCTAGCCCATAAAGCAGGGTACATGCTATTTAAAAGTAGGACGTGCGCAGCGTCCAGGCTTTAGTCCTATCTTCTGTAACCTGGTGTAATTTCTGTATAATGCTCCATCTGCGCAGGTCCGTGGCAATGGGATTCGCTCCTCACCATTCCCGATTCGTAGGGGCACGCATCAGGGCTGCCCCCGGTCCCCGCTATTCTTTGCTCTAGCCATAGCACTACTGGCCCATTTGATACGATGTGTTGCGCAGGTTCAGGGCTGGTACGGGGGGGGGGGGCTGTGGAGGACCGCATTGCCTTATACACAGACAATGTTTTGCCTTTTCTCAGTGGCCCTCAAATAATGGGTCCTAGGTGCCTTGAGATCCTCCATCTCTATGCAAAGCATCTGGACTACGGGTGAACGCTGTCAAATCTGTTCTGGTGTCTGTTGCCGACGATGCAATGGGGTGAATCTGGTGGCCTAATATTACTATTTTATATCACAAAAAATACTCCTATAGACTAACTAATGGATAACATAAAAACTGTGTTACCTAAATACGATAGGGAGGTGTCTATGTGAAGATCTAGAACTGCAGACACCCAGGGGTGCGCAAGGAAGCAATTCCTTTTTGTTTAGTTACCCTCACACACCCTAGTGGTGTCATGCTTCATCATCGGGTCACCCCGACGCCTATAAGTCGGGGTGGGCTCAACCACAGCGTTGGGAGCTCTTTGGAAAGTGAAGACCAGGGGGATTAAAGATAAAAACCCTCCGACAGGCCCCGGTTTCCCTTTATTATTGGGTCTGTCAGGGATATTAAAAATAGTTAAAAGAACGGGTCAATGGGAGTGATTATGGTCCTATGACCCTATTGCCAACATGTTTCAGTCCTGGGATGGCCGTAAAGGTCCTGGACTTTCTTCAGGGCAGAGGTCGTCCTCCCTGGGAACAACAGTGAAAGGGGAGTCCCTATCCTGTGAATGAATAAGGGCAGAGTAGCTGCTCCTTTTGTATAGATAACAGATGATTAATCTGTTATACGCAGTCCTTCATCTCTGAAAAACACAAGAAACAAACAAACACCATATCGTTTCTTTTGAATATACATCATTTGTGTAGTTATTAACACTCCTAATTAGGTGCGTTGACTGTGACCCAACATCTAATAAATGCCAGGTGAGTGTGCAAATGGAAGTTCTCATTTACATCATACTCGTGCCATACACACCTATATCTGTAACATAATAGTGCTATGTGGCAGATAAATGTGCGGTGGCGTATTTTACTCGCATACTGACTTTATCAGCATGCCAGTGTGTGTACTTATTCAGAAGTGAAAATACCGCGTGACAGTCTATAAGAACAGCACTAGGCTGCTATCAAGCAGTGTACTATTGTGCAGGTGTACACTCGCATCTTTGCTTTAAAAAGTACTATTCATAATAAAAGCATCCATTTTCTTACCCAATTTGCGGAGAAAAACTGTGTCTCAGGGGCCCGCTAGGCGTGATGGAATAGCCCTGTAGTCAAACTCTATTGTATTGTTCGGGGGTAGGGAGAAGATGAAGTACACCAGAAGTTTTTAGACAGGGCAGAAAATCTGTGTTGAGCAAAGTCACAAGACTAAACCTGTTGTAACCACCTATCACCCCCCTACTTACTTCTTCAAGGGTCCTATCCCGCCTGCGTACCTACTTGGTCCGAGTCCCCGGCTTTCGCTCTTCAATGCCGGTGAACTGGGTTATAAATGCCTTTATTCTAGCGGGAAAAACTCAATTGAGAGTCACGCCCATGGTATGCTCAGGTGCCGTTAGGCACGTAGATGCGTGTTTAATGTGCCATAGAGGATCATGGGATTTGAAGTCTTATACAATATGGTGTCTCGATCCGAAAACTACAATCGGCTCGCATTAGTATGTACATGTATAAGTAACAATTGTTTATTTACGTACATGTAAATACAATTATTATGTATATAGAAAGGGAGGGACTCCCTGATTTACGGAAGAAGCCTCAATGTAGGGCTGACTCTTACAACGTGATTACAATGTCGTAACACGCTTAAATGTTACGTATGTGTCATACAATGTCTACACACGGGTGGAAGTTTTTTTTACACAGTATAAGGAATATAAGTGCTCATGCTCGAATATCAGTGTGTAATTAAGATGACGAGCTGGATGTCAATATCATTATGGAAGGGGATCATGGGAACTGTAGTTCCCATTACATTCCTTTACAACACTGTGGTTGAGCCCACCCCGACTTATAGGCGTCGGGGTGACCCGATGATGAAGCATGACACCACTAGGGTGTGTGAGGGTAACTAAACAAAAAGGAATTGCTTCCTTGCGCACCCCTGGGTGTCTGCAGTTCTAGATCTTCACATAGACACCTCCCTATCGTATTTAGGTAACACAGTTTTTATGTTATCCATTAGTTAGTCTATAGGAGTATTTTTTGTGATATAAAATCTTGACTTGGGAGGTTATACTCCAATGTAGAATCCTCTCAACCCTCTGGGCATTAGGGATCACTTCCCCATAGCCCTATGTTTACACGGCCTAATATTACTACCAGACAAATTTCCTTCAAGTACCTTGGGGTCCACATTTCCTGTCTTCCCGATCTGGCCTGGTCTCTCAATTTTCACCCTCTTCAATTGACAATGAACTGCGACTTGTGTAGGTTGAGCCGCCTCTCATTTAACACAATGGCACACATGGCTTTATTTAAAATGATGTGTTTACCTCAATACCTCTATGTCCTAGTAAACTACTGCTACCCTTTCCCCCATACATGGTTCCGCTCCATTACTTCAAAGTTAACTTCATTCATTTGGGCGGGTGGCTGCCATCAAGTGGCATTTGCATCAGCCTGGAAATCATCATTTGATGGAGGCCTTGGCGTCTCAGAACTCTATGGCTATTATCTCGCTGCTCATCTGGTCCCGGTAAATGAATGGTTCACTGGGGGGTGGGACGATCCTGCCTACCATCTTCTGGGCTTTGATGGGCTACTGGATCTCCTCTATGGCACCCCCCTGCCCTCCATGGTTCTGGCCTGTACTCGGGTGACAATGCTCTGCTGGAGAGCGGCCTTACGCCTCACCCACTGGACACGCCCCCTCACAGACATAACACCCCTGTGGCAGGCCACCTGGCTAGACCAAGAGGCTGACCTCACGGTGTTCTCTCAAGGGGACCTCATTGACATTACCTATTATGGGGACGTTATTGAGGGGGGCTTTTAGTGTCCTTTCAAGAAAGGCAAAACCAGTACCAATTATCACATACACAATTTTTTCGTTATTTACAGCTGCATCATGCCCTCTTAACCCAACTCCCAGTGGACATGCAGGACCCTGAATACAGCCCTCTCGAAGAGAAGCTCATGACAGGCCGCCTGGGTAGAGTTGTGATCGTTGCGATCTATCGTTCACTAATGATTAATGCCATGGATCTCTTTCTGCATCTCTGCCATAAACGGGAGGGTTGGGTGGGAGAACTGGAGGACGAGGACTGGAGAGATGCCTGCCTAGCCCCAAGGGAACTAGCCATTTCCTCAAAATTGTGGATGGCCCATGTTAACAACCTTCACACCACATACTTGTCCCCACAGCGGATGTGCGGGAAGGGCTAAACTGTCTGTGCACGCATCCAAGCCCCAAATGTCGACTTTTTTCATATGGCATGGTTATGTCCGCACCTAACACCCTTCTGGAATGAAGTGAACCAGGAAATCTCGGAGGTCCTAGATCACCATATTGAGTTGGGTCCCTGGGAGGCATTTGGGATTGTTGGAGGGGACCGGAGAATCCCGGGCTGAGAGTATATTTATTGGGGTGGCATCTTTAGTAGCCAAGAGAGACATTCCTCGCTGCTGGCTGCACCTGGAGGCCCCCTCCCTTCAGGTGTGGCAGAAGGGCGTTGACTGGTGTGTGCACCAAGAAAGACCAATTTACACAGCCCATGGCTGCCCTCGGAAACAAAAGAAAATATGGGGGAGTGCACCGATCATGGCCTACCTCTGTACAGATATGGTTTGGTTGAACAACTGTTGGTGCGCGATGATCAAATCCAGTGAAGCGATAATATGTGATTGTACTTATATGTGGATGATGCTGTGTACTACAAAAATTTATAAAAGTTGGTTATTAAAAAAAAGTAGGACGTGTGGAAATTTTAAGTTAATATGTCTTTAGAGTGACTAGCCCCCAAAAGCTATTTTTACTGTAGGAAAGTTGGCTAGCACATAGAGAAATGCTGGGAAGCAATATTAAATACTAATACTGTATCCTGGGAAAGGGACCCGCTAGAATAATAATCAGAACACAATTCAAGGGTGATGTATTTTTAATAAATATTAAGGAAAAGTAACTCTTTGAAAGATACCCTTTACCTGCCTGAACTATCAGATTGCTAATTAACATAAGCCCCTTACATCTCCTAGCCAGTGATCAGCCTTAAATAGGTGTGAATAAGTGTGAAATGCCCACCAGGACCAAACAATAGGCTGACCTGAATGGGCAGAGATGATTCCTCTGAACTCTGAAAAATATGCAGGGCGGGAGGCTGTCGGCATCCTTTTTGACACTAGTGTCAAATCCTGGTTGACTGTGAAATCCTGCCTGACAGGTCTGCTGGTTTAACATATATCACTTGGAGCACACTTGAAAGGGGAGAGGACAGGATGCCAGAACAGTTCTTGTGGATCCACTGTCTAGTTGATAAGAACTCTGATTTTGTCCTACCAGACTTCTGTCTCGGGGTTTACATATTACCCTTGGGGCACACTTGAAAGGGGAGAGAATAAGATGCAAACACAACTCATCAATCCACTGTCTGGTTGCTGAATGACTCTGTTTTTGTCCGATCAGACGTCTGTATCTGGGTTTATTCTTTGGTACAATGGCTAACTTAAACCGGATTTTGTTAAATGTGCGAGGACACTGCAATAATGACAGTAAACTCCCCCCCCCCCCCAGGCCTTAGAGCCCAAGTTTAGGATGACCGAAGACTTTCACCATCTTGAAAAATTAGCTAGTTACAGGTATAAATGTGGCAGTACTAGGCACCCACTTCCTGGACCTGTGGAAGATCAGAAGAGGACTGGACCTGCTATTTGTCACCTGAGAGGAGCCCAGAAGGACTGTACCTGTTTCCTCGTGTTTACAGGATAAAGAAGTGGTCTCCTAAGGTAATAAGGCTGACCTCCTATTCAAGCTATAGAGATGCAACAAGGTACAAGAGGGCTTTTATTGAAAGCACCCAGCTGACCAGTGGCAACCGTAACTGGACTGGACTCTGCTGTTGGCCTCTGACTGACACTCTCTGAGTCTCTAAGTGCCTCCCTTGGTGTGCCGGGGGCTTTACAAGTGTACTCCTGTGGTGGATTGGGACTTAAAGGATTAAGACAGAAGGTTAAATGATTGACCAGGAAAAATGTGGTTGGTGTATCTGACCAATGCTCCATCGCTGTCAACCCTTAAATTGTGCCTAGGTTCCAGTCCACAGCAACCATTGACTATCATGGGCGCTTTATGCTTCTTAATGTTATTTCTACATAAAACTTTAAAAAATGACATCTCCAGTTCCTCTTACTGGATTTTTGCCCTTTTGGTGTGTTGGGAAGGAAAAGTCCTCTGCATGGTAAGAGACATGTACCCATACCATGAATGCCCAACTGCACTGTTGTCTGGATCCCTAAAGCTGATTTTTTTTGTCATAGTCAAACACAGATTATCTGTGTGCGCCATGACATAGGCCTGTCTCACGGATTGCCATCTTGTTGGACCCAGAGGGGCGCCCAAAGTGGTAGAAGGGCGCCCATAGTGGTGGAAGGCTACCGCCTACACAAAGACTTAAGCAGCGCAAGCATGGTGGTGGCAGAGTACCGTGCAGTGATCAGTAGTAGTGAAAAGGACCTTTTTACCCTATGTCACTGGATGAGACCTACTGGCTCACTCACCTTTTTAAAGGTTCTGCTGATGTATGCTTAACTCATTCTTGGCCTACATCAGGCAGATGTGGAGTGCTGCCCAGCGCAAGAGTAGTGACTGTGTTGACTACATGTGTGCCTGGGAAGGGTACCGTACAAGGATGGAGCAGTACTATGCAATGCATGTGTGATTAGCACATGTACTGGGTATGTGTATGCCCGAGAGGAAGACATTACATGGGAGATGTATTGCGATGCAGTGCATGTGTGGATAAAATGTGCTGTGTGTATGTGTGCTTGTGTGAAGAACAATACATGGAGGGTGAAGAGTTGTGCAGCTCATACATAGTAAGTGTGTGTGCTGGCAGTGCGGGTGTTGAAACAACACATCATGGTTAAAGACAGGAAAGCTTCAGTGCTGAATGGTGAACACATACTGAGTTTGTGTGCTGGGTGCATGGGTACATGTAAGGGTACAATGCCTGGAGATTTTAGTGCTGAACAATAAGTGTGCTGAGTGTACAATGAGTAAATGTCCCTGCACGGGTACATGGTATTGAGGACCTTGGGTTCCATTTTGGGAATCCCAGGCCTACCTGGTAAAGACATGAGGAGGAGAGGAATCGCCCCCAGACAGATTTGTGAATTGCTGCATTCCTGTGAGATGAGTTAGAACAAACACTGGAGGGAAGGAAGAGACTCCCTTTACATTTCAAAAGACTGTTCTTTGATTCAGTGATAAATCACAGAGAAGGGGCCTGGACACATCTGAGGAAGGGAGATGAGGCTGATAAGAAAATCATAAAGAGTAAGGCTAGGGGTCTGGCATTAACCTTTTGATGTGCATTTCACTGTGTCTGATATCCAGGTGTGAATTCTGGTCACTCCCATGAATTATGTAGTGGACAATCAGCTGTGGAGTCATGCCTACTGTGACACACCTCTTTCATGAAGGAAGTTGAAAAGGAGAAGTGCCCACTATAAAAGAAGCAGAACCCCAAAATAAAATGACAAAGACCCAGACCCTAAATTACATTACAAGGACTATAAGAAGTGGAGGTTGAGTCCCCAGAAATTTGTCAACTGCCAGGCAGCCAAACGGGCTGTGTGAGAAGGGAAAGCTCTGCAAGAGTTCTGCCTGTGACCAGAGCTCGGGGCAAAGGCCTGCTAGTCTCCCTACTGGGTGAGGGGACATCACCAAGGACATCAACATCACCTGCCCAGGAGCCTGGACCACCATGGCCTGCCTGCTTGCCAAGACCAGTGTGCCCTGTGAGAAAGAGGAGAGTGTTGGAGAAAGCGAGGTACAGTGGGGAGCCCTGACCAAAGATTCCCTGTGCGAGGTGTGAGACTCTGCACCGATGGTTGTTGCCCCTATGCAGTATCGGCTCTGCGACCCTCGTATGCCAGGAGAAATCCACATTGTTCTGAGCCATATTGGAAGCGCTGGGCGGAAAGCACGAAACCACACTGCCAAGGTGACCCCATATGCCAGAGAGGGTCACCAGTGAACTGAGTTTGGGCCAGGTGCACAAGACCTATGAATGGGGAGATCGGCGACCCCGTATGCCAGGAGGGGCCACAGTAGAGGAGGTGATTTCCTAAGGAGAGTCTGTGCCCTGATTGTGAGTTCTATGGCAACCCCATATGCCAGGAGGGGCTGCCAGTACCACTTTGGCCTAGAGTTAGAGCCGTCGCCACAGACCGAAGAAGAACTGCTGTGACAAGCGAGTCGAGCCTGCGCATCGTGATCTGCTCCTGATAAAGTCTCTCAGGGCATTGCACCCTCTTTGGTGCTCAGGTCAGGAGCCGGATAATCGCACTTGCACTCCCCCTAAACTTACCTTGTTTGTCCACCAAGCGGGAGCAACTTCAATCACTGGAACCCAACTGGCAGCGCTGCTCGACAGGAAGATCCTGTGCCGCTGGGTGCTGCTGCATCCATCGCGAGCAGCCTGGCTTCATAGTACAGGATCTGGACTTGGGAGCACCTGAAGAGAGGGCACTCGCTGCACTGCTGAACAGTGCCATACTGCCCGAGCAGGTAAGACTGAAACTGGGCATTGGGGGCCTGGAGGACATGCTGCTAACAGTGCTGCAGCACCATTGGCCCTACTGACTTGGGGCTTGATTGCGATCTTGGCAGATGGGATGCTCTGTCACAAGCATGGCGGATAGCCCGTCTGCTGTATTACACGTCTATTATATCCTATGGAACTTGTAATACAGTGGACGGGATATCCGTCAAATTTGTAACAGAGTATCCCATCAATCAAGATCGTAATCAGGCCCTTAAGTTCCTAAAAGGTCAGAAGGGAGAGGTCTTGAGTACAGCCTAATAGTTTGCATTCCCTGGTGCAGCCACCATTGACTGGGGAATAACCCTGGACATATTACACGAAGAAGGGTAGGACAGGGATTTGCCTGCCAACTACTAGAGCTCCAACCTCAAGGGGGATTGTGTTGTTGCTTATGAATCTTGTATTCCTTTGCCTGCGTAGAATTTGAAATAAAATACTTCTTTTTCTTATAAAAACAAGTATTTAGATGGACACGGATTTATTGTTCGTACTGTTTTTGAGTTATGAGTCGTGTTCAATGACTTGTATCTACATTCCCCCTCCCCCCCCCGGGAGCCTTGACTGCTCGACCACAGCTACCACTGAGAGTCAAGTGCTGAAGGGGTACTTGGCCCAGTTGAGAAGGATCCATAGTGGGCAGAGCCACAGGACATCAGACGTAAAAGTCCTCAACCTCCACAGTTGGGCCCAGTAGCCCCTGAATGCCCAGTGGTCCTCTGAAAATGGTTCTGACATGGTGTCATTCTGTTTATGAATTTTTACTTTTTACATTTTGACTACATTACAGTTTTGATAGTGCATAAATACTTTACACATTGCCTTCAGTCAAGCCTGTGTGCTCTGTGCCATAGCTATCAAGGGTTAAGCTCAGGTTAATTTAGTGATTTTGAGGGTTCACCCTTACAAGGGCTGTGGTTGTTCCGTGAGGTGGGTAGTCATCCACGCCAAATAATTATCCAATTTCTTACAACGGATGATGGATTGCCCAACGTGGAAAAATGTCATGACTTTTAACAAAAAGGTGTCACATGTTTTGCCAGAAAGGCCACCCTCGTCTTTAACACCACTTTAGCTGGGGAAAACATGGTGCAAGGCAACTGCACTGAAAGAGCTTGGAGATCCCTCACAAATGAGCTCAAATTACAGCAACCAGGATCAGTCTTCAGAGTCAGGAGACGTACTGGACAGTTGTGCATCGGTTTGAAGGGAGTGCACATGATGAAAGTGAGGAGCAAACTGAGATCCCTACTGCGGCATCAGAAGAGATATGGGGCGGGGACATGTGTCAAATGTTTTATAAACCTCATCACAGCAGTTGATCTGAACAAGGACAGTTAGCCCGGCAAACGCAAAAAGCATGAAAGGGTCGACAAATAATCTATAATGGAGCCCACTGCAAGTCCTTGCTGGGCCAGAGATAAAGCAAACAACATGCAGTAAGGCCACTAACGGTTCTATACTGGGGGCGTCACAACAGGCCACAAAGGTGTCCGAGCACCCTGTGTTGACACTTTTCAGAGAGACACGGATGAGATCCATAATTTCTGGAGGAAGACCGAACACAGACATCTGCCACTGCTAAATCTCCACAGAGGATTGCACAGGACTTTGCTCTGCTTCTGTGACAGAAGATTCTCCCGAAGCTGTAGCCTGATCAGAGGACAGATGCGCATTGCCAGAAGTTCTGGATACCACATTCTTATTGCCCAATTAGGAATCACTAGGATGATTTTGGCCTGGTCATTCTTGATCTTCTTCAGAACTCAGGGCAGAAGAAGCAGCAGTGGAAAAGTATATAGGAGTTCTGTGCTCCACCCCATCCGGAAAGAGTCTCCAACAGACAGCCTTCTTGGATACTCCAGCATGCAAAATATTTGACATGCACGTTCTCAATGCTGGCCAAAAGATCTAGCCAAGGTAATCCACATTGCTGGAAGCTGCCCAGTACAACCTCAGGAAATAACTGCCATTCGCAATCCGCAAGGCACCCAGCGGAGTTTGTCTGCCCTGGTGTTCAAAGATCTCGCCAGGTCTGATGAGGGGTGAAACCCCGAAACCGGTCCTAGGATGCTTGTTTTCGATCCAGGGAGGACCTGGCTTGGCAGTTCGGGCTGGACATCAGGCACAGGGTCAAGACTGATTTGCATATGGCCAGGTCTAAACTGGGGTGGCATGGTGAGCATATAAATTATGGATTAAACCCAGATCTCTTGACTGCGAGTGAATGTTTTGATTTGTTCTGCATTCCGTCCATCAATTGTGTGTCTTTTGCTTTCTCTCCCTAAGTGCGCTGGGTATGCCCAGACGTGGCTACTGGGCTCACTGTACCACTGGATTCAAGCTATCCTGGCTGATGAGTGGTGAAACCCCGAAACCGGTCCTAGGATACTTGTTTCCAGTCCAGGGAGGACCTGGCTTGGCAGTTTGGGCTGGACTGTTCCCATGAAGCACAGGTTCAAGACTGATTTGCATATGGCCAGGTCTAAACTGGGGTGGCATGGTGAGCAAAAGAATGGTGGATTTATCCTAGATCTCTAGACTGGGGGTGAATGTTTTGATTCGTTCTGCATTCCGTCCATCAATTGTGTGTCTTTTGCTTTCATAATCAGGGACATTCCCTGACCCTCCTGTTAGCTCCAGAGAAAGTATGGCGCAGGACCCCACCCCACTCTGTGCATCCTGAACCAACCACCCATTGATAAATGGTAGGAAAGTTTCACCACCAGGCAAATTGCTCGCAACTCCAACAGGTTAATGTGGAGATGGGTACTCTGATCTGCACCTCTCCCAGATGACCTCCTCACCCCAGCAAATATACATCCATCACCACAATCAGCTTTGGGTGGGGCAGGGAGAGGAGTCTGCTTTTGGTTCAACTGCAGTCAAGCAGCCACCACTGCAGGTATTTTGCAATCTATCTGGATGGCATCCAACAGGATTCCCTGGTGCTGGGCACACTGAAATTTCAGGTTCCACTGCAGAGTCTGCATATGCTGATAGTAGATAAGCAGGAGGCCAAGCGATCTATAAGCCTCAGCCTCACTCTCAATGAGACCCAATACAGAGTCTGAAACTTCAGGATCATAGACCATATGTCTTGGACGTGTTGTGAGAGAGGGAAGGCCCATGACAGCACTGTATTCAGAATGTCTCTGATGAAAGAGAGCTTTTGCGAAGGAGTCAGTTTTGACTTCGGCATATGGGAAGTAAACCCCAATGAAGTCAGGAGGTTCACTATTATGTGGAAGTGGTCCATGACTGGCTGTGGTGAACCTGCCTTCAACAGAAAGTCATTGAGGTAGGGAAACACTAGAATTCCCAACCTCCGAAAGTGTGTTATGGCCATCGCCCTCACTTTTGTGAACCCGAGGGGCACTGGTGAGGTCAAATTGAAAATGGTCCTGGCCGCAAGCAGTGTCTGTGGGACTGCAGAACAGGCATATAAAAGTAGGCGTCCAGCAGGTCGAAAGCCACTTGTTGCCTAGATCCAGGCCAGACAGAACCTGACTCTTTTGTGACCATCTTGTATTTGTCCTTCTGCAAGAAGGCATTTAGAGGCTGGGATCTAAAATGGGACAAAGGCCTCCATCTTTCTTCGGCATGAGGAAATAGCGAAAGTAACAGCCATTCCCAAATTTCGGGTCTAAGAAGTTTGCTGCTCCTGTGGCCTGGAAGTTGTCTGCTTAATGCCTACCTCTGACCCAAAAGGTTCGGGGTTCCTACTGCAAAGGTGGTGGACCTTAACGTTGCCTGTACACAATACCTCTGGGGTAGCCTTGAAAGGGGCGAAACTGTTGAGAGAGCTGTCTCAGCAGTAAAAAGGCCTAAGGAACACGCCTTGACCTGCCTTTTTTTGAAGTGCTTCAATAAGGAACTAGCCTTCTCACCAAAAAGGCAAGATCTGTCAAATAGCATTCCATCTCAGTGTAGCTCCCAGAGAAGCCCATGGATTTCAATCATGCGTGCTGCCTAAGCACCATTTTAGGGCCGACTTCTTTGCCCAAGTAGTCGTTAATATCCAGTCCAGTACAGATAATGTATTTGGCCTTACCTTCCTTGATGGTTTGAGACAGGTTAACACTAAATTCATCATGTTCCATAAAGCATGGGAATATCTCCCCAACAAACATGTGGCACTTACTGACCGGAGAGCTAAGCTGGCCACTGAAAACATTAGTTTCCCAAATGCTTCAATTCTCTTTGACTCTCTGTCTTGAATAGGGGTTCACCTTATTTGTTGGAGGAAGCCTGAACCACTAGACTTTCTGGCATAGGGTGTTGCGTCAAGACGTTAGGGTCGCTTGACGCCAGCCCATGTCATCTGGAGTATGATGACAATTAGTGTGGCCCTGTAACTTCCAAAGTTCGAGAACATCTTGACTGTATTATACAGATGGATAAGTGAACAAGAAACAACCACCTTGAAGCATTACAGGAAACTAAACATTCATCAACTAATTGTAACACGCAGAACTGTGGATGCGTGCATGGGCTGCAGTATATTGGGATGATGACTAGACCAGTAAGAATACATATTAACGAACTCTGAAGCACCATCTGCTGTAAACGTACAACGATCAAACTTCCTGTGCATTTTCTAGAAATCCATCATACTCCCGACGAAAAGTGATGGATGGTTTTGGAAACTAATGCTTTTGGTCCGAGGGCAAAGAGATAGCTCTTTCAAAAGGAACAATGGTGGATGTGTAGGTTAAAAACCTCCACTGTTGGCCTTGCTGATTAAAAACCATGGAGCCAATTGAAGAAATGAGCAACACATATTGTTATTTGTAAGGTTCATGACCTCACATCACATGTACTGATGTCCATATGAATAAGTGTGTTTTTG
This sequence comes from Calotriton arnoldi, assembly GCA_963921515.1. Taxonomy (NCBI): domain Eukaryota; kingdom Metazoa; phylum Chordata; class Amphibia; order Caudata; family Salamandridae; genus Calotriton; species Calotriton arnoldi. Next base: position 943,970 of record CAWUFW010004862.1, on the reverse strand, counting down.
TATAGGCTTCGCCCTTCCTAACTCATTGTGTCTAGATTGGTGCCACAATTATGTTTAAAAAAGTGACCCACTTGCTAGAATGGGCACATTACAAGACCGGTTTCCATTATTTTGTCAGTTAGGTATTTATGTGACCACACCACAAGCATACGGTAAGTGGAGTACAACGTGGCCTCATTCAGTATATAACCCAATAATTACCAGATTATCTCTTGCTACCATTTTCCTTCACAATCATTAGGTTAGTATACTGAATGGGGGCACTAAGAAATCATGATAAAGGTTAGGAATCTGAATACTTGTTAGTCAGTTGTCAAGCTTAAACTAAAAAACTGTAACATCAAGAATACATCATGTTTTGCTGTGTCACTTACAGGTAATTTTATTCCTCACCACACTTATTATCCATTATCATCACTGACTCACTACTATTTACTGAGGGCAGAAAAAAGATCTCGACCAGAGAGACCCTGTCGGAGGGACCCGCTAGATGTTAAAGGGCCGTCCTAGCATGGAGTAGGACTCAGTGATGAAGCATGTCACTAGATGAGTGAGGGTCCTTGCATCCAAATTACTGTATGCAGCTCTCTACCTCCAATGTAGGTTAGTGATGTTCCCTGGCATCTGACTACCTACCTGTTCAACAGTGAACAGAAAACAGGCTTAGACCAGGTGCCCACTAAGGTGTCAGTCAGGGCATCATGAATGAAAGTAAAAGCCTGGAGGAAGTCTGCCCAGGTTGCAAAACATCTGTGAACACAGTGGTCTTAACTTCTATATATTATGTTATGTTATAAGACATTTATACAGCGCACGTTCACCATAAGGGCTCTTGGCGCTAGGGTAACAACTGAACTCCAGGTTAAACATAAGCATGTCGGAACAGCAAGGTTTTTAAGAGTTTTCTAAAACTCATGTAGTTAGAAGATGATCTAATATCGAGAGTGTTGGACTTGGCCGTTTTTGCAGGGTCATCCCTGAACTTTTTGCCTTCCTCCTGTATTTTTTTCTGACCTGTTGTTGGCTGTTTTATGAGTCTGGGCACTTTACCACTGCTGATCAGTGCTAAAGTGCATATGCTCTCCCTATTGTAAATTGATGGATGGATTAGTGACTCCATGATTGGCTTATTTGGTTTACTTGTCAGACCCTAGTACAGTGCACTGCGTAAATGTAAATTTACATTTTACATTTACAGTGCACTGCGTGTGCCCAGGGCTTGTAAATCAAATGCTGCGGGTGGGCTTGCAGCACTGGTTGTGCCACCCACAGAAGCAGCTTGTAAAATGTGTCTCAGGCCTGCCATTGCAGAGCCTGTGTGCAGTCTGTGACTGCCATGTTGACTGGACAAGTGCACCCACTTGCCAGTCCCTAAACCTTCCCTTTTCTTCATATCAGACACCCCTATGGTAGGCCCAAGGGCAGGGTGCATTGTAAGTATAAGGTAGGACATGCCCTGGTGTGTGTGGCATGTCCTAATAGTGAATTACAGCCATTTTCGTTTTTCACTATTGCAAGGCTACCTGTTCCCCATGGGCCAGAATGGGCAGTTTGATTATAACATCTTATAATCCTAACTGACTCAGGGAACATGGTAGAAATTCGAGTTTAGTATGCCTGAACTCAGAATGATAAAATACATCTTTTAGTGAAGTTGGTTTTAACATTCTGTGTTTGAAAATACCACTTTTCGAAAGTAGGTATTTTCTTGTCTAACCATCCAAGCCTGCCTCTGCTAGGTTGTGTATTCCTTGTCTGGAGTTTGAGTGACAGGGGCTGGGGGATTCCAGGAGACAGGGTGAGTCAGCACAGGGCTGAATAGAGAGATCTGCATGTAGATGGGTGGGAGGAGTTGCACCTGAGACCTGAATAGGGCTGTGCCTTCCCTCCACAATGCTGGCTCCACCTCCTGTGGTGCGTCTGATGTCCCTGGACTACACTGTGAAAGGAAAGAAGGAGTCTTGTCAACAAAGTGCTCCAGGACTGACCAGAACTGGTTTGGACTAGGCAAAGGCCTCTCTGCCTTCAGAGAACAAAGAGAAAATGAATATAAAAGGGGGGACCCAGACCCCAGAATTTTAGATCACTTTTGGGAAACAAGAAGAACCTTTGCTGAGGAGAGGAACCAGAGAAACCGAGGAGGAGACTATCCCTAAGCTGAGTGCTGTTCGGGGGATTGGCCTGCAGTGGTTGCCTGACTGCCAAAGAAAGGAGAAAGGAACTTTGTGTGTACTTTCATCAACTTGTAAAGGATCTCCAAGGGCTTGAGATAGAGCTTGCCTCCTGCTGAAGTCTCAGGGACAACAGACTTCAACACCAGCTCCCCTGCCTTCCCTTGCTGGGAATTGAATTGCCTGCTGTTGAGCTGGGCCTTCTGAGAGACTGCGTGTCGCTGGGAGCTGGAGGCGCGACTCAAGACGAAGAAGCGTGATGCCGCCGCAGCCGTTGTCGTCGCATCACCGGAGAAGAGTGTCGCCGTCGCAGCAGACGCCGTCGCATCACCAGAGAAGCGTGCCGCCGCTGTCGCCATCGCATCACCCGAAGCACCTCGCATCACCGGAGAAGAGTGTCACCGTCGCAGCAGACGCCGTCGCATCACTGGAGAAGAGTGTCGCTGCTGTAGCCGCTGTCGTCGCATCGCTGAGAAAGCGTTCCGCCACTGTCGCATCGCATCACCGAGGCGCCCCGCATCCCTGGAAAAGAGTGTCGCCGTCGCTGCAGACACCGTCGCATCACCAGAGAAGCGTGTCGCAGGGCCTGTCGCGGCTCAGAAGATTCGTTGAGTCGCCGCACGGCCGTCGGGCGTGCACGCATCGTTGTCGCATCAAGAAGAAGACGCCATTTTGTTTCATTGCACCGGATCTTCATCGCATCACGGCGCTGCTGGTCGCATCGCCACGGAAGCGCAGTAAGAAACCGATGCATCACCTCCCCACGCGGAGAAGAACCGACGCATCCCCTACGCAGCAGTAGGGACCCGACGCATCACCGTTCTTGCGTGTAAGGAACCGACGCATCACCTTCCCTGCAACACTTTCGTTGTATAGCGTTACGCATCCAAAGGTACATTGAACTCAAAGTGTCGCATTTTACATCTAAAGAGAACTAAGCTATTTCTACCGTTTTTAAAGTACAGTATTGTGGATTTTTGTCGTTTGTGGTCTTGTGTGAAGTCTATATAAAAATACTTATTTTTATACTACAACTTGTGTGGTGTCTATCTGTAGTGTTGTCACTTGATTACTGTATGTGTTCACAAATGCTTTACACACTGCCTCTGAGATAAGCCTGTCTGCTCGTGCCAAGCTACCAAGGGGGTGAGCAGGGGTTATTTTAGGAGTGTACCCCCTTACCCTGACTAGACGCAAGGGTCCCTATTTGGTCAAAGGTACCTACCTCTGCCAACTAGAGACCCCCAAATCTAACATTGGTGGTCAGCGGTGGGATTCTGGACTTGCATTTGTGACTCATGTACAGTGACTGGTGAACACTACTAGTGAGTGCAGACCAAAACGCGACCACATACTTTTGGTATATTGTTTTTCCTGGGATTTTCTATTTTTGCCAAGAACTGCCAAGTTTAACCACCATGGATAAAGCAGCATCCATAGCATCTGTTGATTTTGATTGGGAAGAGGAGAAACTAGAATGCTACAATGTGAAACAGCTGAAGCACTTCTGCAGGAGATTTAAAGTTGCATTGACCGGTCTCTCCAAGAAGGATGAGTTCCAAAAGGCGCTGAGGGCCTGGGTCGAAGCAAGGAATACCCCTGAGAATGAGGAAGGGGTTGAGAATGCAGAGGAGCAGCTGGATGGGCCATTGGGTCCAGGGGGGAGGAGAGCATCCTCCCCAGTAGGTAGCAGTGTTTCTGCCAAAGGCCTGTCCCCAGAGGAGTTGGAGGACAGGGAGAGGTGTAGGATGCATGAGATGGAGCTGACCAAGCTCAAGTTGAGTGGGCAGTTAGAATTTGAGTTACAAACTAGGAAATTGGCCCTAGAGGAAAAGAGGATGCAAATGGAGCATGAGTTGAGAATGAGGGAGCTTGATTTGGAGCTCGAGAGGCTTGAGGCCATGAGTGTCTCAGCCCAGAAAAAAGAAATGTGTGTAGCTCAGGAAGTGAGCTTTGCTGAGTTGGAGGTGGAATCCAGCGCAGATGGTGGCAGCAAAATTGGGTTATCTAGTGCTGAGGGAGCAGTACATACACCCAGAGATGTGGCGCCTGACTTGAAGGAGGGGGTTAACATACACCAGGAGGTTCAAGGACATGAGGTAGCTCCAGTAGTGCACAGTGTCCCTGAGGAGAATTGGGAAACTGACGCAGGGGTTCATGGTCCTAGTGGTGTGCGGGACACTCTACTGACTCTAGATGAGAGGTGCAGGGAGAGGGGTTCCCCCATGGTTGAAGTCCTGGTGTGTGAGTGTGAAGACCGCCAGAAGAGTGTGGGTTGAATGACTGAGACAGTCAGATACTGTCTTGCCAATCTCAGGAGAGTGGTGTGGAGCACGTGTGCGAGGCACTGGATGGTAAGGTGAAGGATAGTTTGGTTAACCCCTGTGGGGGGCTGTGTGATCCATTTGTGGGAGAGCATATTGTAAGTCCCTGTTTTCCAGAGCTATGCCAACACCTGTGGGAGAGTGAGTTCTCTGACCCCAGGGAGCTCACATTGGAGGCAGACCTTTTGGTGGATTCCAGAGGGTCTGGAGAGGCATTGGGGAGTGACCCTGAGGGGAGTGGCTCAGGTATCTTCCAACCCAGAGTGGTGGAAGTGGTTCAGAGTAGCCCAGCTAGGTCTCGTTGTAGTGGGAGGGGTGTAGGGGCTCACGTCCTGTCTCAGTGGAGACGGAGTGAGTGTGGAGCTGCGTGTCCCAAGGTGCCCGAAACCCAGTCTCAGAGCCTGGATGGTTCTTTAAGGGAACACCAGGTGGGGAGCCTAGGCTGTCCTGATGGGCCGCCCGTTGAGGGGGATCCCCTAGTGTCTGGGGAACTGGGAGTGTCTGTAAGCAGGCCTCCATCAGTTCTAGTGTCTGGCAGTGCCACTCCTAAGTGGAGGGTGCAGAAGTCCAGATTGAGGGGTGAGAGGGGGGAAAGAGTCCACAGTGGAAGAACCAGTGGGTCAGGGGCCAGCCAGAAGGGCTGAGTCACCGGTGAGTGACCATGGTGACACCACTTCTGTCCTGGGGGATCTTCACGCGCTGTCAGATGGACAGGGGTCGGGAGATCTGCGCCAGGCAGACTGTCACACGACACATGAGTTATGTGTCACCCTCGGGGGGGGCATATGTGCTCCCAATGAAGTCTTGGTACGCCGGGCAAGTGTTCAACCGTAGGGGTTGGTCCTTGGGTTGGGAAGCCAGGTTCAGGTGTTGTCTGACCTGGAGGAAGGGGCAACCGTAATCAGTGTCCTGACCGATGTAGCTTCTAGGGGTACCACTCCAGTTGGGGGGGTGCCGTGCTCTGGAAGGGGGTGCAGAGGGAGGGAGTCCTCGCCTCTGACCCCGGTGCAGCCCGAGGGTTTAGACCCTAGGTTGGAGGGCCAGGTTCAGGGTGTCCCCCCTGACCTGGAAGCCCAGTTGCAGGATAGAACCCCTGAACTGGTGGGCGAATTCTGCAGGACACCTGCTACAGGCACCCTGACAATTCTGGAAGTGGGTACCACTCCAGTTGGGAGGGTACAGAGCCCCAAGGAGGAGGACCAGGTGTGGGAAAGCCCACCCCAGTCTCCTGTCTAGCCACCGGGTATAGGCCTGGGGCTGGTGGGTCAGTGCCAGGATGTCATACCTGACCTGACAGGAGGGAGAATGGACAAAGGGTGCCAAGCACCTGGGGCTACTGCCCCCCGCTCTCTGACGCCACAGAGGTTTGAGAGCCCTGAGAGGCATACGGCCTGGGTCTCATCCCTGATCACTGTCAGTGGCCACTGTGGCTTGCTGTCAGTCAGTTGGGACACACCTGTGAGCAAGTTAAGGTTAGGTGCTGCACAGGTGGTGTCCACAGGTGAGGAGAAGGGTTCCCCATGGATTAGCTTGGTGGGCCCTGAGAGTATGGACAGAGGGATTCCAATAGGTTCAGATTGGCGTAGAACTGGAGTATGCCCCTGCAGTTGCGGGCCAGGTCCAGGTTCTATCGCACAAAGCAGGGAAGCCCATCAAGGTAGTGATTGGTCTACCCTGCGTTTTGGCTGGAAGGGGGTTGTGTTGGACTTGGCCCTTTTTGCAGGGTCATCCCTGAACTTTTTGCCTTCCTCCTGTATTTTTTCTGACCTGTTGTTGGCTGTTTTATGACTGTGGGCACTTTACCACTGCTGATCAGTGCTAAAGTGCATATGCTCTCCCTATTGTAAATTGATGTATGCATTAGTGACTCCATGATTGGCTTATTTGGTTTACTTGTCAGACCCTAGTACAGTGCACTGCGTGTGCCCAGGGCTTGTAAATCAAATGCTGCGGGTGGGCTTGCAGCACTGGTTGTGCCACCCACAGACGCAGCTTGTAAAATGTGTCTCAGGCCTGCCATTGCAGAGCCTGTGTGCAGTCTGTGACTGCCATGTTGATTGGACAAGTGCAACCACTTGCCAGTCCCTAAACCTTCCCTTTTCTTCATATCAGACACCCCTATGGTAGGCCCAAGGGCAGGGTGCATTGTAAGTATAAGGTAGGACATGCCCTGGTGTGTGTGGCATGTCCTAATAGTGAATTACAGCCATTTTCGTTTTTCACTATTGCAAGGCTACCTGTTCCCCATAGGCCAGAATGGGCAGTTTGATTATAACATCTTATAATCCTAACTGACTCAGGGAACATGGTAGAAATTCGAGTTTAGTATGCTTGAACTCAGAATGATAAAATACATCTTTTAGTGAAGTTGGTTTTAACATTCTGTGTTTGAAAATACCACTTTTTGAAAGTAGGTATTTTCTTGTCTAACCATCCAAGCCTGCTTCTGCTAGGTTGTGTATTCCTTGTCTGGAGTTTGAGTGACAGGGGCTGGGGGATTCCAGGAGACAGGGTGAGTCAGCACAGGGCTGAATAGAGAGATCTGCATGTAGATGGGTGGGAGGAGTTGCACCTGAGACCTGAATAGGGCTGTGCCTTCCCTCCACAATGCTGGCTCCACCTCCTGTGGTGCGTCTGATGTCCCTGGCCTACCTGTGAAAGGAAAGAAGGAGTCTTGTCAACAAAGTGCTCCAGGACTGACCAGAACTGGTTTGGACTAGGCAAAGGCCTCTCTGCCTTCAGAGAACAAAGAGAAAATTAGTATAAAAGGGGGTCCCAGACCCCAGAATTTTAGATCACTTTTGGGAAACAAGAAGAACCTTTGCTGAGGAGAGGAACCAGAGAAACTGAGGAGGAGACTATCCCTAAGCTGAGTGCTGTTTGGGGGATTGGCCTGCAGTGGTTGCCTGACTGCCAAAGAAAGGAGAAAGGAACTTTGTGTGTACTTTCATCAACTTGTAAAGGATCTCCAAGGGCTTGAGATAGAGCTTGCCTCCTGCTGAAGTCTCAGGGACAACAGACTTCACCAACCAGCTCCCCTGCCTTCCCTTGCTGGGAATTGAAGTGCCTGCTGTTGAGCTGGACCTTCTGAGAGACTGCGTGTTGCTGGGAGCTGGAAGCGCGACTCAAGACGAAGAAGCGTGACGCCGCCGCAGCCGTTGTCGTCGCATCACCGGAGAAGAGTGTCGCCGTCGCAGCAGACGCCGTCGCATCACCGGAGAAGCGTGCCGCCGCTGTCGCCATCGCATTCCCCGAAGCGCCTCGCATCACCGGAGAAGAGTGTCGCCATCGCAGCAGACGCCGTCGCATCACCGGAGAAGAGTGTCGCTGCTGTAGCCGCTGTTGTCGCATCGCTGAGAAAGCGTGCCGCCGCTGTCGCATCGCATCACCGAGGCGCCCCGCATCCCTGGAGAAGAGTGTCGCCGACGCAGCAGACGCCGTCGCATCACCAGAGAAGCGTGTCGCAGGGCCTGTCCCGGCTCAGAAGATTCGTTGAGTCGCCGCACGGCTGTCGGGCGTGCACGCATCGTTGTCGCATCAAGAAGAAGACGCCATTTTGTTTCATTGCACCAGATCTTCATCGCATCACGGGGCTGCTGGTCGCATCGCCACGGAAGCGCAGTAAGAAACCGACGCATCACCTCCCTACGCGGAGAAGAACCGACGCATCCCCTACGCAGCAGTAGGGACCCGACGCATCACCGTTCTTGCGTGTAAGGACCGACGCATCACCTTCCCTGCAACACTTTCGTTGTATAGCGTTACGCATCCAAAGGTACATTGAACTCAAAGTGTCGCATTTTACATCTAAAGAGAACTAAGCTATTTCTACCGTTTTTAAAGTACAGTATTGTGGATTTTTGTCGTTTGTGGTCTTGTGTTAAGTCTATATATAAATACTTATTTTTATACTACAACTTGTGTGGTGTCCATCTGTAGTGTTGTCACTTGATTACTGTATGTGTTCACAAATGCTTTACACACTGCTTCTGAGATAAGCCAGTCTGCTCGTGCCAAGCTACCAAGGGGGTGAGCAGGGGTTATTTTAGGAGTGTACCCCCTTACTAGACGCAAGGGTCCCTATTTGGTCAAAGGTACCTACCTCTGCCAACTAGAGACCCCCAAATCTAACAGAGACGGAGTGAATTCCAGGTGTGGGGAGCCAGAAAGGAGAAGCTGGGCCCTCCAAGTCTCTTCTAGTTATATCTTGGCACTGAAAGTAGGGTGTGGTGAGCTGATCTTAGGCAGAGATTGGGAGTGTAGCACTGGATTCTTGAGGACACAAAGGCAGGACTTTTACCATGGAGAGCCTTGAAAATAGTGCAGGCTGTTTTAAAAACCGTTCTCTGGCTACTGGAAGCCAGTGACGGTTTTTCATTAGAGGCTTAATGTGACAGTGTCGGGCTGACAAAAGACCAGACGAGATGCCTGATTTTGGTCTAATTGCAGCTTTTTGTGGAGGCCAGTGGGATGTCCCAGGTAGAGTGTATTGGCATAATAAATCTGAGAAATCACCATGTCAATGAGGTTCTGGATGACAGCTTCCTCCATGAAGTATCTCCTAATTTTCCTTATTCTATGAAAGTGGAAGAAACAGGAGGATTACAGCTCCAATCTGTGGCTTGAGGGACAGATCCTCATCAATGAGGATTCCAATGCTTTCCACCATATGTGTAGGCAAGGGTGGGGTGCCCAATTCAGAGGGCCAGAAGAAGGAATTCCAGTGAGTCAGTTTGTTGTTAATAACCACTACTTCGGCTTTGTCCGAATTAAGCTTCAGCTGGTGAAAGTTCATACAGGCCCAAATATACAGCACAGTGTTTTGAAAAAATGCTTTGGAGTCTGTGGGCAGTATTACATAGCCCAGCAGATCTGACACAATGGATCAGAAGAGCATGATCGACCGTGTCAAATGCTTCTATAGATGGCAGCTGTAAGTCCAATACCTCTGCTGAAAATCTTATCATCAAAGCAAATAAAGAAATCTCTCCTGTTGAAGGTCCAGGGGAAGAACACACACACACACAACCCTTTGTCCGGGCAAATGTCTAACCCACTGGCCTCCTGCAAATCCATATAGAGATTGTCATCAACACAGTGTGGGGGGAAATAATGCCAATCTCCACTGTCGTCTCTGAAAGCTGGTTGCCTCAGATCAAAGATAGAACCTAAAAGTTGTTGGAGCGCTAGGGTGTAGCTCGAAAGTAAAGGCACGGTTTTGTCTGAGCCAAACTGAACTGGACCAGGTGCATCGGTACAGCTTCGGGACACGATCTTGGGCGGGGTAGAGACAAATGCATCTCAGAGTCGAATAGAACTACTTGGACACAGTCTTCCTTTGGCAACGGCGGCATCTGGGCCAGAGGTGACTTCAAAGAGACCAGAGTGGATTTTGATGCCAGATTGAAAGTCCGCTCCAATGCCGGAGAGGACCCTGGGACGAGCTTACAAGGCACAGTCGATGCCGGGGGCGGACCCACAGGCAAGTCAACTGGAGGTCTCAGTAGTTTCGTGGGACCCAAAGGTACACCAGAGGGAACCAGAAGAGTGTAAAAGATTTGCAAAATGACCTCTTTAAAAGTCTCAAATAGGTTGCACTGCTGATGATGCATCGGGATCAGTTGCAGAATCGGCTCCTCGGTGGGGGACTAGGAGTCAGAGCGAGAGGAACCCTGACGTCCTCACGACTTCCCTGGCTGAGAATAGGAAGACTAGGACAAATACTGCTTGGCCTTCTTGGATTTCTGCTTATACTTACAAAAGACTTGGACCACAACGAGTACCTGTTGCAGGAAAGCCTCTCAGAGCAGGAATGGGTCCACGCCCTTGACTTTGTGCAAGAGTAGGACTTCTGTGACTTCTTTCGATGTTCAGTCACATACAGGTTTACTTCACGTTCCCGGATAGCCTTCTGATTAATAAGGGCACAATTCTCGCAGCACTTGGAGTCTTGCCCAAGGAGGCATACCTTGTGGGCGTCTGTCACAGGGCATGTGTTTGTGACAGTCCCAATAAGGTTTAGAAGATCTGTACTTTTAGGAGGGGACATAGTACTCTTGCACACAGGAAAAACAAAGAATTATAAGTAAAACTCATCGACTTATGAGGTAAAAGTGGGAGCGAGCTCAAATCGGTATACAAAGGCTGCAACAGAAGGGAGCTGATGTCAATATGCAGGTGTGGTGCTTATATGCAGCTCCATAGTCACTTCTGGGACAACACGAAGTCAACACAGAGCCGCATGGCACCACCTATCAGTGCACAAGAACAATGCTGTTTAAAACCTCCGGATCCAGTCTGGTGCCTGGGGATATTTTAAATTTGAGTAATCTGTATTTAGAACTATCAACCAGAAAAACTAAGCCAAAGGGAAGGAACTGTGGTTTCTACAATTGAATTGGGTTATAAGTGGAAGCTGTGCCTCGGCCTGCATGATAATGGCTATATGTAAATCTGGTTGAGGTGAAATATAGTAGGAAATACTTACTATACAGTCAATTGTGCTCATATTCTCCTCTACAGAGCTCGATTCCAGTGCAATGTGCTGGACTGCAAACCTTACTTTATTGAAAGCACAATATCGCTGCACATCAGGCTGGAAAAAAATCTGAAACTATATGCAAATACAAACACCACTGAAAAAATGCTCAGTATCAACTCAAATATACACAAAATGGCCCCAAAATACTTAGCACAAAAAGAAACTACCTCATGTGGAAGGGGACAACCTGGTCAAAATGCTGAATCCAGACTTCTGGATCTATTTTGATTCAAGAAACAAAGACACTGAGAACTAGATCCTAATTTTTTCACAATACCACAAAAATTCAAAACATGATTTCCCAGATATACACACAAGCCTCTGATTTGAGATATTCATAAAGAAACTGAACCATCTGCTGCTCTAAATGTGTATCCAAACGTGCTATCTTATTTTACACCTCTAAATATAGTACTCAAGCCCAAAAAGAGTTGATAAGATTATTTACTATCATGTAATTTGTAATTTTTTATTTTGGCCTTCATGGATTTAAAAGTGTACATGCCCTAAAGCTGAAGATCGCTGGAAATCTTTAGTGCTAACATTTCTATGACTAAATTCCCCTTCAATCCGTGACACGATCCGGTCCAAACTAGCCTCAAAAGTGAGAGAACCATAAATGTAGTCTAAAAAAACTGGTGAATTGCCGAAAAGTCAATCTCAATGACTAAACAGAGACCAAATGAGCATAGCAGCCCGGGCAGCCTGTTAAATCTGCACACCTCGGCGGCTTGAGGCCTGAAGCAAACTGGGGAATGCCACACCGACTTCTGAGGGAAGGATCTATCCTTTGGGCCCTCCCCTTTACCCATGAGAAGAACTCCCCGCAGTGAAGGCAACCGTATGCTGGGAGATGAGACTAGATGAGCTCCGTGAGAGGCGGTGGGACAGGGGATGCCCGGAACAGAACGGAAGGCAGAGACAGAGTGAGATCTTCTTGGAGGGGGTTGAGAATTGAAAATGAGACCCGCCGAACAGGTCTCTCTCCCCCTTTTTCTAAATATCATCAGGACAGTGAATCCGGTTGGTGAATCACAATCTCAGGGAGCAGCTAACATGGGCATGACAGGACTGCCCAGGAGAGACAGATGTGGCCAGAGAGCACAACAGGTAGGGGGTTCCCTTCCCCCCACACACCTGTTGAAATAAATATCTCATGTGGAGGCCCTGGGCAAACAGAGGCACATTCCCTAAACTCCTACTGTTGGCCCCCGCACAGGATGGTGATACTTGATGGTGCAGTGGCCCCTCACAGATTTGAGAACTGACAATCTACTACAGGAGTGTCTTAAGGGAAAACTGACATGCTACAGGTGGGGACTGTAAGCTCCACTGCCCAGTCAATATTGAGGACAATCTGTTTAGGTCAGATATGCTTACAATCAGTGAGAAGCTAACTCAAAATAAGAAAGTCATATCAGTGCTTAAAGGGGAGGTCAAGACCCTTCGAGGAACAGTGATCAAACTTCACTAGAAGACTCAGAAAGAAGATTGAGGTGAAATAACGTAAGGATAGTAGGTGCACCAGAACAGGCAAAAAGGGCCTAGTGTGGAACATTTCATGGAAAACTGGATCCTAAATAATTTCAAACCCATTGTGGCATGAGCGAACAAGGGGGCAAATACGTCTGGTATGCTAGTACGTGATGGCTGACTCGGCTACCCACAAATCGATAAATGTTACCGTGAAAAGTAACCAGTGACTAGAACTTGTGTTCAGTGCTTATAGGTACATTGTATTTTAGACTTTTTACTGAGATTAAAAGATTATACGGGATGGGTAATTGTCTTTTATGGAGATTTTATTTATTTTTTAACTGAAGTTTACCCTTTTTTTTATTGCCATGTAGCCAATTTAATCACAGAACTTTAAGATCAAAAGTAACTGTATTTAGTATAAGATCATTGCAAATAAAGTTGATAGCTTTGTGAAAGCCGAATAAAGTTCTTTGATGATGATGATGACTCTCAAATTTCTTCTCCGTGGAAAGAATGCACAGAGCAACGATACCTCCACTGAGACCACACCTCCAAGAACAATAAGACTGAATCTTTAACCATCTGGACGGAGAGGTGATCCTCCAGGCAGTCGAAAAATAAGGCCAACTTCACTTCGAAAACATAACAATTTGATTTTCCCCTACTTCACCATGCTGGCACAAAAACAGATATGTGGCTTAATGACAGTCAAAAGAGAACTCAGAGACCATGGGGTCAAGTACGTCAGGATATTTCTGGTGAAACTTAGATTAATGCCTGACAACAAGATATGGAACTTCCAAAGGACCGAAGAAGCGTGAGATTGGCTGGAAGGATGGTGGGTAGTCTCCAAAAGATCACATAGGACTCACGATGAAGTAAGAGGATATCCAGGACATGATAAATTGATGACAAATCCCGACAGGGGAGAGTTGTGTGAAAAATTGGAATATTAGTTGAGGTAGGTGGGAACCCACCTCAAATAATAATCACAATCCTTTTCAAGGTGGACCAGAAATGTCAATAAATAAACATGTGGTAGCTTGGCTCAAAAGCAGTCAGGGTTAAATTAGAGGCCATGTGTAAATTATTTATGCAGCATTCAAACAGTAATAAGGTGAAAACACAACACAAGAAAAATCTCAAACCAATTTAGAAAAATAGAGTAAATTTCAATAAATAAAATAACATCCAAATGACAAAAATCCAATTAGTAGAACTGGGGTTATGAATTTTCAAAGTGTAATGTTCAAAATAATGCCTAAAAGGCGCAAATCACCAACTGTAGGTATCTGATTGTGCCAGACCAGGACAAAGGCACAAGTTCCAACTGACTGCGATGGAGCACAGGCTGGATACAGTACCAGGTTCGTCCTACTGGAAGTTTTGCCCTCTTACTTCAATGTAAAGGCTGTGCTGCACGGGTCTGTGGGGGTCTACATCGCTCCGCATTGGTTTCAATGTGGCTTCCAGTCGGGAGCTGTGTGGTGGGGCTCTGCGTCGTTCGGCTTTGGATTCAGTGACATCTTTGGACAGAAGCTGCATGGCTGTGCAGGGCTCTGCGCTGGATCTGATTAAACCTTCAAATAGGCAGGGAAAAATGTTCACCGACTACAGCCAAGAGTCCAGGACCTTGAGGTCAACACTTGGGGTCAGGACTCACTCCTGCAAAGGCCAGCAGTTAGAAGCAGGTCTGATCCAATTGGGCCTGGTCAGCTAGGAAGCAGAAAAGATTTCGGGAAAATTGTCGTTTCCTGTAGTTCACACAGGAGGTCAGCCAAGTGACCTTGGAGTCACTTATAAGAGCCTGGATTCATGGCAAGCCAGTCCTGTCTTTCTGTAGGTCTTAGACACCAGGCAGTTCTTCTTCTGAGGCTTTACACGTCAGGAGTGTGCTGAGTTTAGGCTATAGGGATGCCACTTTTATACCCAGTGCCAGCATGTAGGTGGGGGACATCCCTTTGTTTAACTTTAAAACTGATTCTGGTCAGTTCCTCCCCTTCATCTAGGTCTGGCTTCAGCCTGGCTAGTGAAACAAAGGCAAGGGCAGTCCTGGAACTTCCACAACTCCCCACACCCAGGTTCTTTGAACACTGTCTGGAAGCAGTACACAACTCACTCCAAGGAGCCTGTAGGGGTCACATGACTCTTGGACACTGGCAGTAAAGCAGTTAAAAGGTATAGGCAGGAAAAATGACAAATTTATAAAAGCGTAATTTCCAAAATAGTAATTTAAAATCCAACTTTACCATTCAATTGGATTTTTCATTGCAATTTAAAAGTGAGCCTGTGAAATATTTTCTAGCTGTTCCTAAACTCAGTTTAGCCCTTATTAAATGTAAAAGAGCAAACCAGTGTTAGTCTATGGGAGGCCAGCCTTGCCATAGTGAAAAACGACTTTGGAGATTTTTCACTGCCAGGACATGTAAAACATTTAATATCCATGTACTACTTTTCAAATATAATGCACCCTGTGCGATGGATATTCAAGGCCTACCTTAGGGGTGACGTACAAGTACTAAAAATGAAGCTTTAGGCCTGGCAAAAAGTTTATTTTGCCAGTTCTAAATACCAGCTTAAAACTGCACACACAGGCTGTACAGGCAGGCCTGTAAACATGTTTTACAGTCATTGGCGACCGGAATGGATCTGGGGTGGCGGGGGTGTAAAAAAGAAAAAGACACCTACCTCCTCGCTGCTCTGTCCCACGTCGTCTCTCTTCCGCCGAACAGGAAGCAGCCAGGCACCCCTGAGCCAATCACAACGCTGCAATGCAGCGTTCTGATTGGGTCCCTTAAGCCATTCACAAAGCTTCAATGCAGCATTGTGATTGGTCTGAGCACTGTAGTTCAGCGCTCAGACACGGACTGGGGAGCTGGGCATGTTCTCTACCCAGGCAGTAATGCAGCCTGGGTGGAGAACATACTAAATGAGCATGACTGTTTGGCCAGCCCCAGACGGCCGGCCAAAGCGTCATGCGCTCTTCAGGGTGCTCACCACTCCACTCCTCCCCTGCTCTGTGAGCAGAGCAGCCCCGCCCTGCCCCCACGCTGCCCCAGCAGGAACAAATAAAATGATAATACCATCAAGTTATTATCATTTTATTTTTCCTTTCTTTCACTGCTGCAAAGCAGTGAGTGGGGCAATGCTCCTCCGCCTTTGCGGAGGAGCCACCACTGTTTACAGTGCTATTCTAGTAGGTCGCACAATGGGTGCCGCAGCCCGCTTTTAGCGTTTAATATACAGGCCCTAGGTACAGATAGTGCTATATATCAGGACTTATAAGTAATTAAATGTGCCAATAAGGTGTATGACAATTTATCTTGTTTAAAAGGAAGAGCATAAGCACTTTACCACTGGTTAACAGGACTAAAGTGCAGAGAGTCCTAATGTCAACAAAAACTGGGAAAAAACTACTCAAGGCAAAAATCAGGGGAAATAACCTGCAAAAGATGGCCACTGCCAGCAAAACGACATGGCCAGAACTTCATCCTTTGATAGAACAAGAAGCAGAGAAGGAACTGCAACATACATCTGCACTGGATGAGACTTTGCAAAAACTTTTATCACCATCAGCAAAATCACGCCGGACTTGAATAACTGTACCCTTCTATCCAGTCATCAGTAAAGATAAGGGGCAGACTGAAAAACGGACTCATGACAGAATGCAATAGTAAGAGAACAATGTAGAACTTGCACTGAGCGGACTGATATAGAAACCTGGCTGGAAAAGGAAACAAATCACCAAGTAGACTTAGAGGCAATAAGGTCTCCGGCAGTCGCGGTCTGTGCAGGTAACAGCGGTGAGGTGGTGGGACCACATGGGGGGGGATTCGAGAGACGATGCCTAGGGAAAATTAAATAATTAATTTCCCCTCTGCACTGTCTGTCGAAATCCCCCTCCCACCCCCCCCACGGCCCCACTGCCCCACCTCTGTTACCTGCACAGTTCGCGACTGGTGACCGGGGGTGGGGGAGAAAAGAGAGGGGTAATGGTTGTTTAAGATTTGTTGCACTTGATTACAACTACTTATTATTTCGTGTACCACATTCCTGTAGTCAAATGGGATAGTGGGGTCATAGGCCTCCTGTGAATTGGGAAGGTGGGCAGTTCTGAGTTAGCAGCGCAGGGCAGAGAGAAGAGCAGTAGCTGGGAGGGCTAGGGATATAGTTCTGTTGGAATTGCACAGCTGAGTTCAGAGCGCAGAGGTACATTGGGAAGCAAATTGAAGAGAGGTTGCAAAACAGGAAACAACAGGGTGAGTGATTCAATTATCAAATGGAGGGGTCTCAAAAGATATCTGCAAAATATACACAGGTGAATATTTTGTCCAGGAATGTCAGTGGCTTGGGCAATTAAATAAAGCAATAAGTATTTTATAGATACTTTCAATGACACTCTCCTGATATGATCATGCTTCAGGAAACACACTTAAAAGGAAACCACTGTGAGATGTTAAATCAGGGGTGATACAGGGTGTTGGCCCACTCGGGGTTCGAGTCAGACTCTAAGGGGCGTTGCAATCCCGATGCTCAAAATAATTCCCTTCAGTGAGAAAAGGAAATGAATGGACCACTTGGAAAGATATGTGGTAATGACAGGAAACTGGGAGGGGAGACATGTGAATCTCATTTGTTTTTACCTACTGCCTAGTCTTCAGGTGGCAACCCTCACAGAACTAGAACCAATACTGGTGCATTTTCAAGAAGGACCATTAGTGATGGGAGGAGAATTGAACCTGACATGAACACCAGACTTGGACAGCTCGCATAAAGGCTCCAGGGGGACAGACACTCAGCTTGAAAGATACTTTGAGGCCTTTGAGCAGGTGGACACCTGGCAAGCCCACCATCCCTCAAAACAAACAAGTTTCATTCTACTCAGGGTTCACTGCAGCTAGTCACACATACACTATTTCATCATGCACAGATTCAAATTAGGCCAATTTAGGGATGGTAACTTTATTGCCAGGGGAAATTCAGACCATTCCCCACTGTAGCTGGGTGGGAAGCAAGGAGAACAAAATCATTTGTGGGTGGAGGTGTGAACTCTGTATACCGAAAGGCAAAGATCTTATGGCAAAAATGAGGGAGGAAAAATAACTATATTTCACCGAAAATGTACTGTCTTGGGTGATAATATAGGAAGCCTCTAAAATGTGTGAGTATATATATATATATATATAGAGAGAGAGAAAAAGAGAGAGAGATAGATAGATATGTATAGATATATATTTACTGAACTAAAAACAAAGGTTACAGGGACCTTATAATTAAGATCAGATTTCACTCGTACAAAACTAGTGAAATACAGCAGTTATAGTTACCAGAGCTAACTATAACTTATGCCCCTGCAATGCACTGCTCATGACCTCACATAATACATCATTCATGACATGGTCAGTGACATCACTGATGACATCATCCAGTGAGTGTAAGTATTTTGTAAGAGTTTATGATTGTTAAATATATATACTACGGTACTACAAAAGTTAACTTAGTATACTAGTTGTACTACTAATGAGTGATGCTACTTCTAATATATATTATGTGACTGGCTGTGTGACTGTATGTATCCTTGTGCGTAATGGTGTGTGAGTAGCTGTGTGGGTGAGTGAGATGCTGTATGAGTGGCTGTATTGGTGAGTGAGTGTGTCAGTGGCTGTATGGGTGGGTGAGTGGTGGTGTGAGTGGTTCTATGGGTGGGTAAGTGGGTGTGTAGTGACTGTATTGGTGAGTAGGTGTCTGAATGGCTGTTTGAGTAAGTGACTGGTTGTGTAAGTGGCTGTATGGGTGAGTGGCTGTTTGAGCAGGTGTTTGGTTAAGTGAGTTGCTGTGTGAGTGGCTGTATTGGAGAGTGAGTGTCTGAGTGAATGGCTGTATGGGTGAGCATGCGGATGTGTGAGTGCTTGTATGGATGTGGGAATAGGTATGTAGGTATGTGAGTGAGTGTGTGAGGGCTTTATGGGTGAGTGAGTGGTTGTGTTGAGAGGCTGATTGGGTGAGTGGTTGTGAGAGTGACTGTAGGTCAGTAAGTGGGTGTGTGAGTAGCTGTATGGGGAGTGTGTGGTTATGTGGCTGTATGGGTGAGTGAATGGTTGTGTGAGTGGCTGTACAAGTGAGTGAGTGGGTGGGTGTGTGAGTGGCTCTATGGAGAAGTGAGTGAGTGTGTGAGTACTGGTATAGGTCTGTGAATGGGTCTCTGAGTGATTGTGCGGGCGTGTGAGCAGGCATGCGAGAGGTTGTATGGGGGTGTGAGTAAGTGTGTGAGTGATTCTGTGGATGTTGTCATCAGTGATGTCATTTGAGATGTCATAAGTGATGTCATTTGAGATGTCATCAGTGATATCAGTGATGTCACTGACCAGGTCATGAGTGATGAAATATGTGAGGTAGTACATTGCGGGGGTGTAAGTTATAGTTAGCTCAGGTAATTATAACTGCTGAATTTCATTTTTTTTTTTTACGAGTGAAATCTGAGCCTAACTATAACGTTCCTGTAACCTTTGTTTTTTTCAGTGAATTTCTAAGGTTTTTAAATTCTATTTGCTACCTATAACGACCCTGTAAACTTTTGTTTTTTAAGTGAATTTCTAAGGGTTTTCAAAATCTATTTCCTATCTATTACGTCCCTGTAACCTTTGGCTTTTAAGTGAATTTCTATGGTTTTTTTATCTAGTAATCG
Source organism: Calotriton arnoldi (assembly GCA_963921515.1). Lineage (NCBI taxonomy): Eukaryota > Metazoa > Chordata > Amphibia > Caudata > Salamandridae > Calotriton > Calotriton arnoldi. Next base: position 924,770 of record CAWUFW010004862.1, on the reverse strand, counting down.
GGTTTGCAGAGTGGTGGAAAAAGGGGGCTGGCCTCCAACCAGCTCTCAGGACTTCTGCTGTGTCGGAATTACTGGAGGTAACAGGAGGGCTTGTTGGCCCCCAAGGACCCTCAGCATCCTGGGGACTTCATCCCCCAACCAGAAGTGCGCCAGAAGGCTCGTTTGCAGAGTGGTGAAGAAAGGGGGCTTGGCCTCTAAAGTTCTCTCAACAATCAGGCTGTGTGGGACTTACTGGAGGTAACAGAAGGGCTTGTTGGCCCCCAAGGACCCTCAGCATCTAAAGGGAATTAATCCCCCAACCAGCAGTGTGCCAGAAGGCGCGTTTTCAGAGTGGTGGAGAAAGGGGACGGTGCCTCCGGCAACTTGCCAGGCCGGCCTTTTTTTTAAATTATTATTATTTTTTAGTTTATTCTGGAAGGGGGCTGCGTTGGAGTCATTTAAAATAGTTATAATGACAGCAGCGTTTAGACACTGGACTTTGAATTGAAAACACGCTGTTCTCTGAAACGGAAATATGTGTACTTTTCCCATGCGCTTTCTAATGGAGAAATACGGCTGCAGTCTTTGAAAAACACGTGGTCAACTTTAGAATACAGAGCTCACCCGTGATCCGCGTTGGGTTAGTGAGCAACTTTCTGCCTATCGCCGATATGAATAAAGCACTTTTCACTGGTGCAACCGGGATTCCGCTTACTTCTATGTTGGTGAAGAAAGAAGTCTATGTGTTTATATATACACGGGTGGCTTCATTTCGGTGACGCCGAGCCTCCCTGCTAGGGTGTGGGGCTCCTTTTGACGAAGCAACAATGTTGTTGGAAAATATATATATATATATCGCAGCTCCAGGAACACTGCAGGGCACTCAGAGGGTTTGTTAATCCATCTTTTTATTTCATAGCAGACACGTTTCGGCGATAAATCACCTTTCTCAATCCTTCAATTAAGAGTTCAACACCCACAGTCTATCGAGTTCATTTAAATGTAAAGAACCCCGTCCTCAATGGAGGGTTCGCCATCATAGTAGTGAAAAGGGGACTTGATCATTTCTACCACATCATGGCTGCCAAGCTGAAATCGGACATTTAAAATATGCATGATATTGTCATCCTGGCTTGATGCTCCAATGCGCTCACCACATAGGTAAGTACAGTTCTTCCGTGCATAGCTTGCCCCAATGTTGGTTCAATACTCAGTTCAGCCGCGTTCAAAGACTCAGGTAGTACGGCGTGTTGGAAAGCACCTCGTCTGCCTCTGGATCTTATGCCAAAATCAAACTGCAGGAGTCAGTAAAATTCCTGGCTACCTTGATTTTGTATAATCCACGGCCTTCCTTGGTAGACAGTCAATTTTTTCAGGGACGGTTCTGGCAGCATCCACTTAAACATTCTGCTCCACTTCACCATAGCTGCCGAACTCATGGCAGGTGCCTCGTGCCATCGTGGTGGTGAATCACGTAAATATATCACATCCCCCTACCAGTGGTGCACCAGAAGGCGCATTTGTAAAGTGGTGGAGAAAGGGGGCGTGGCCTCCGACCACCTCTCAGCAATCCCACTGTGTGGGACTTGCTGGAGGTAACAGGAGGGGTAGGTGGCCCCAGGGACCTCAATAGCCAAGGGGACTTCACCCCCCTATTAGTAGTGCACCAGGAGCCACGATTGCAGAGTAGTGGAGAAAGGGGCATGGCCTCGTACAAGGTCTCAGCAATCTAGGGCTGTGGGACTTACTGGAGGTAACAGGAGGGGTAGTTGGGTCCCAAGGATGTCCTTGGGGGCCAACTACCCCTCCTGTTACCTCCAGCAAGTCCCAAACATTGGGTTTGCAGAGAGGTTTTTTGTGGCCACGCCCCTTTCTCTACCACTCTGCAAATGCAATGACTACTTAAACAAGCATTGGTAAATGATTAGGTCTCACCTATGTGGTTAATAATACTTTTTTGGTTTTAAAAGTTTAGCTTGGTGAGCAGTTGTACAATATAAGTTACTGTAACTTCTTAAAAGTGTTATGACTTGTTTATTGAGAAAGGCAATAGGTGCAGTAACAGCGTTTTTCACACAATTACGGATTTGCCGCATGATCTGCAGACTGAAAACAAAAATAAAGTTTCTCTCCCAAACGGTTTAAAAGTTACTGAAAACACTGCGACGTGATGCCGTGCAGTGGAATGCCCTTTGCAACGGTTGCCTGGTCACCTTTCTGTTGCTTATTGCTATATTTGGGTGTTGAACCAGTACTGAGTTGCGACCTATGCCCAGACAGGCACATGCATCCTTGCTACACCTCTGCATGATGTGCTTAAAGTGCCTTCCATCAGAGAGCTGAAGAAACCAAGGCTTGGAGTAAAAGTGTAATGGTCAAACGTGGCGTAATGGCCAGAGATTCCAACTTTGGAGCTAAGGAACCAGGTTTGTGTTTCGGCGCCGGTTCAACATCCATTGGTTCTGGGCAAATCACTTAATCTCCTCATGCCTACCAAAAAAATAAATGTATTGTTGTGTAATGTGACAGTGCTAAAATAAAGCGATCCAATACCTTAATGTCCATTGCGCTGTCTAAAAAAAGGCACTATTCTGGATTTTGTAGAATAAGGCTTTTCCAGCTTTCACAAATGAAGAGAGATACAGCATTGCAGCACCCATGCACAGCTTCATTCAACAGAGAAAATGTACAGCAAATAGAGCTGCATAGCAAAGACTAGTTGAGATACACCACAACATTCTTTGCCTAGTAGCGGCCACGGCATGATGGCAATAAAACTACAGTACATCTGAAAAATAAAACGTAACTGCAATGTATACTACAAATAAATAATGTTAGTAGCTGTAAACGGTACGTTTAACTCTTTCAGGATAGAGGAATCTGTTTAGGAGGGAGAGGGTCTGAAGTGGAAACAATATACACATTGGTCAGTCTTCTGTGCACATGCAGCAAATGGTCAATATGAAAACCAATTGAAATTGAGATGTATCATTTTAGATTTTTAATATAAAAATATAACACTGAAAGTAAACAGGCACAGACAAATTCCTTTTTAAATGAGAATACAGCTGAGCTTGGGAAATGTGCAGCACAAAGAAGTCATTGGTTAAAGCTTAATTGAACACACTAGGCTTCAAAACTTTCATAATGAACAGCATACATTATCCACAAGTAAAAGACTTTATAGTAAAGATATGGATGCAGCAAATGTACGGCTTGGATTTTCATCAACCATGCTGAATGCCTGTTCAGACTCGACAATACTATCATGTTCCTTAACATCATGAGAAAAGTGCGATCTAACAAAGACGATACCAAGGTACCTTAGAATTATCAAGCTCAGCAGAATTAAATAAGCATTTTCAATGCAATAGGTCTCGCATTTTTAGAGTTAGAGCTTTTGAAGCTGTAAATGACAATGCCTTTTAGTTATGCATTTTGGTTTGTAGTGTATTGAATGTATGTTGTGTGGAGTGGAATTATGAGGTTTGTATTGGAATTCTTAGTTGTGGAATTTGTGTGGTGTGGAATGGATTTGTGTAGTGGACTTATGTGGCAGGGTGTGCAGTGGAAAAGGATTATGGGAATATCAGACACTGGGAGACACAGATAGTACGAGAACACAGGGAATGGGGAGATAGATTTACCAAGTTTGGGCACTTGAGAGGGTGAGAGAACACTTGGAAGCGAGAACGCCCGGAAAACAAAGGGGTCTCTAGGCATGTGGAGATAGCGAGACCTTGAACATTTGTGAGGGAGAAAGAGAACATCAGGTGGGGAGAGGGGTGGATAGATTTGGGCTACAATTGAAGTATATTAACAAAATATGGGAACTGTGGTGCTGTATGCTATGGGACAGGGTTAGTGAGTTTGGTGCGGGGTGAATTATTAGAGATTAGAGATAGCTGAAATATTGAGCTGTGACACTCAGTAAGCAGTAACAAGGCAAGTTTAATGTGAGCTGAGGAAAGGATCACTGTCACACTCCAGACCTATTTCCCACTAACTGTGAGTGTGTGAAGTTAAGAATATTAACACTTGTGTGGAGCCATAACCAGAACACCTACTGTAACTTACTTCCCCATAAAATTGGAAAAGGAATGTGTGGGGTACCAGGGTAGGTGAAGTGCCACGTTTAATTTGTGGCCACACACCTGTGTGCATCGTGTTAGCATGTAGAAGCGGGGCATTAACAATGGAAAGGAAATCGATTATTAGAGAATGTTGAAATGTGGAGCCCTGACATTTATGCATTATGAGCTCGGGGATTGTAACCAAGGAAAGGAAGTCCATTGTTAAAGAATGTTGTAATGTTAAGCTTTGAGGCTTTAATAGCATGGGCTCAGAGATATTAACATGGAAAATAAGTCCATTGTAGCGAATGTTGATATGGTGTGCTGTGACACTTGAAAAACAGTAACTAGGCTCAACAAGTTTAACCCGAGCTGAGGAAGGGTAGGCATGCACTGGAGAATATTGAAATGTTGAGCTCTGTTCCTCACACTTTGGGGGCTGGGGGTAATTGAAACAGGATTCCAAGTGAAGGGCCATAGGTGAATGTAGAAAATTTGAGAAGTGTGCTTCCTACTATATAGGTTTGGAACCATGAAACCTATGCGGGTGGAGGAGGTCCTCCGGTAAATGTTGAAATGCTAGACGCTGAGCTTAACACACATATAGTCTTTTAAACACCCTGCTCTCCTGTAAGTGCATTTTCAAAATGAAGTAATGGTGCCCGATTAAACATGGTTTGCCATATTTATGACACAGGTTTTGTTAAATAAATAAAAAAGGCAGATTTGGGTGTTGTTGTGTATGCGTTACTTAATGCATGTAACTGCTGTTAACCCGGCAGTCTTTTCAAGTCCCACAACCGTTTGAGCTTTTAGGTGCTTTATGCTGACCTGAAGCATGTGGTAAGGATCTCTGCCCAAAGCTTGCGCCCTGCACCCCAGAGACAGTCTCCATCTGAGTGAGAGAGCATGTACCTGTACGAAAAGAGTATGTGCGCATGAGAGAGAAGGAGTCTCCATCCTGTACCTTAGGAAGGGAGCCGGAGTCTTACACTAGAGAGAGGGGGCCTGCAACCAGAACCGTAGTGAGAGGTTTACACCTTAGAACGTTTTCCCCTTTAGTGCACGTTGGCGCGGGAGCCTGTATTTTGTGGCTGGAATTAGTGGAGTGCGCTCTCCAAGGAATAGGTGAAAGGTGTGCCCGAGGCTTAGAGACATGTAGCAACTTAGAGAGGGAATAAGTGTTGTGTACGTTGGAGACCGTGCTGTGGTACGTGGGAGAATGAACCCTGTGATTAAGAAATGAACTGTATGCCTGAGAGGCAGGAGGACCCTGCTCCAAAGAAAGTAGCTGGACCAGGGAGCATGTGTTCAGCACCTTAGAGAGAGCTAGTATTTGAGAAAGATAAAAGAGGGAGCCTATGGCTTGTTCCTTGGAGAGGAAGAGAGCATGCGCTCTGCCTCAAGAGAAATTAAGGTGGCTGAAAGAGGTGTGATGGGCCTTGGAGAGAAAGAATAGTCTTTTGACAGAGAGAGACAGCTTGCGCTTTAGAGAGAGAGAGAAAAAATGTGTGTATATGTGAGAGGAAGAGAGAGAAAGAAACTGGAAGTGCGGTCTGTACCTAATGAAGATTAGAAAGAGAGAGCAAGTGTGTATGTGTGTGCGTTAGAGAGAGACAGAAACAGAGGAATAAGTGTGTGTGAGAGATAAAGGGGAAAGAGCCAATGAGAGACCATCTACTATGTACTTTATAGACAGACTGCACCTTAGTGAGGGAAAGTTGTGGAGTAAACAAGAGTCTGTCTGTCTTCCAAGAGCACTTAAACGCCACTGCGCAGGTCTGGTTTGTGGCAAGTATTGGTGGCACATTTAGCCTAACAGGTTTTTTTCTTGGCATTTTATTAAGATTCAAAAGGTGCAAAACAGGGACACGTTTGCTGTCAGCGTAGTCTTGTTTTTGCCTATGGGAAAAGAGAGGGACACACAAGTTTTACAAGAACAGTGTCACCTTTCCCAAAATTGTTAAAAAGTAATTTGAACTTCCGAAACAAACGTGCACACTATAGTAAGAAAGCCACCGAACACATTGCGCCAAGCGTCTGTGAAATAAACATGTTTAAAACAACCCTGTAAACACAAAAATGTCTTCAAATGTGACATGCTAAGCTTTGGAGTGCATGTTAATAGTTACAATTTTTTTGCATTAGATCTTGATAGAAGCAAGCGTCTATCAATTAAGTTGGGCGCCTAGACCAAAGCTGGTGCTAGATTGCTAATCATTACTGCGGGATAATAACCCCAAAACAAAAGGCTACCATATTAGATTGTGAACCCCTCCCATAAGTAATGAGTCAGGTGACAGCACCTAAATGCATTACAGAAATTGTTTATAAGTCTACTAAGGTTAGGTTTGCGGTCACAGTTGAAGAAACGCACGAGTAACCCTAACAGACTTCTTGGAGTCATAGGTGGTCAGAAACTGGATGGGCTGGGTTTTCTGGTTATCTTTTTTTAAGATCGTAGTAATATTTAACAATCCATATTGCATTGGGGCATTTAAGACCAAGGTTTCAACTTTGGATTTGGTCTACTTTGTGGCTTCCTTTAAATTTTTCGAATTGTATGCAGTACATTTAAATGAGGTTTACTTGTTATGGAATGCGTATATTTTTGTTCACATATTTTAATGGGTTCGACTACGAAATACATTTGTATTCTCTACTCATAGTATTTAAGTACACACTTCGTCCCTCAAATCCACAAATAGAAGAAACCGACAAATGTTGTCACTCGGTAAGCCACATCTATGGAGGTCCGGGAAACTTGGTGAAAGAAAGCCTCAGCCATTTTATTAAGCAGCTAAAAATTGCAGTATTATCCTAATTCAAGTGTACCATCCTACATCGAAACATAAAAATAGGTAAACAGAAAGAATTCAAAACAGGCAAGTCAATGGATTACATTCGCCACTAACATTTATTATTAAATTATTTTCTGTACGAGTCAGCAATGGGGGCAGTAAACATGATAAACACCTGAAGGGGGGGGGGGGCAGGGTCCTGGAATAACTCACTACGCTTACCAACATCGCATTTTCAATACACTTATATGAAGAAATGAACGCCAAACAATAGGCTCCGTCTACCAAATGTGTTTTTGCGCAATAGTAATGCAGCCCAGAGAGACTATGAGAGGTGGCGGTAAAATAAATCGGACGCAGTTCTTAAATGAGGTTCGGTAGTGAAAGTTTCCGAAGTAATTGAAAAGAAAAAATTGGATAACAAGAGTAACAATTAGAGAGAAGGCCTGGCAACGGAACCTTTCTACTGTGTAAAAATAAATTCTACAAGAGTTTAAAGCATCAACACAATAGCAATTCAAAGGGGAGAAGCAGTCTGCACACTGCGGTACCCAATATGCTGAGGCCCAAACCGATCCTCCTTGAACGAAGGCACGTAATCCACCATACCCGAAGGAAACAGGTTGCAGAAAAAGATTCAAACAACACACAAACACAAAATGTTGCAAAAATCGCGCGTGCCCCTAACAAACCTTTTTTTTACATAATTTCTAATGTCGCCACATACCCTTAACTGCAACGCCCTCTCCTCGATGGTGCACAAACTCAGCTTTATGGCAGCTGTGCGGCTCGGAGGAGAGAAAACAATCCAAGCCAGCTTTTCTGCTTCTGTTTATTGGTGGGTGTACAAACAATGAAGAGCTCACCTCGGCAATCCAGGCATTAATGCAGTTCTTTAAGTTCAGGACGCAAATTCCCCCAGTCCAGCTACCTCGACCGGAAGGCAAGCTTAGCGGGAGACCTGCATTACCCTGCCAGGGCCGGCCTGGTTCCCACTACCCCTCGCTACTTTTATAGACGTCCTATAGGAAGGAGAGCGTCAGGAAGCAGCACAGCGGCTAAGGGGTGCATAGAACAATGAAAACAAGTGGTGCGTGCAGCCCAACTGAAAGCGCGCATGGCGTGCTGAGAATAAAAAAACAACAAAGCAGAACCAGTGGTGCGCGCGCACCAAAGAGGAGCGGGGGGAAAGGGAGCGCGGCAGCGAGGCGAACGCGCGCTGGTGCGTGTGCTAGACACCGATGGGAATGGGCGGAGCAAAGGAGGGACATGCGCCCGCCTTTGCCCAATCGTGTGCCTTATTTTGTTTTTAAAAACACGCTAAAGCCAATGGCAGCCGGCGAAAGCAAAACCACATGCACGAGCGTGTGGTTAGCTTTCTAAAGCCCGTACAAGAGGTCTCGCGCTGCGCGAGCAGTGCTACGCACTGCAACGCTAGGCTACGCACTGCAACGCTAGGCGCGAGACCTAAAAAGCACCAAACAGAACAAGAATCCAGGAACCCTTTAAAAACCTGATACCTAACTCTGCCTTCTGCATACCCACACCACGCTAGTCTTCTACCCCAAATAAATATCATTTAGAGGGCTAAGGTACTTTTTAACGATGGACTGCATAAAATGTTCAAATTCAAATACTTAATATCCATCTTTTGCATGAGCGAAAGCTTTCAGGAAAGACACTCAGAGAACAGTTGTATGTGGTTTTTTTTAACCAGAAAATACCTACAATCCTAAATTGCTAATTATATCAATGCATTTTATGGGAAAGTTTGTGACGGGCCACAGGTTTCATGACAAAGCACCGTATTACGATTTTTAAACCAGTAATCAAGTAATCAATCCAGCTTTATGTAACGCTTTGTCTCAGTGTGCTTTCATCCAAAGGAATATGATATTTACAGCAACACAAATAAAACAAGTAGACCTTTCCCTGCTGCATTTTGCCATGTGTACTTCAGGACAATTCTAGTCAGATTGGCAAGCACCCTTTGGGACTCTGTTACGCTAGGACATGGCTCTGGGTTCGGTGCCGCTTGGTCTGCTGTGTTGGCCACTTTATTCTTACTCACAGTTCTAGGCTGCGTTGAGGATTACCTGGTGGGGGTCACGTGAGCCGTCGTACCCGCACAAAGACCGGTTTAAATATGCAAACTGCATCAACTGCCCAGTGAGAGCAGACATAAAGGGGAGTGTGGTTCTACCAATCATACTGCAATCTATCACCATGCTGCAGAGGTGGAGCAAGAGAAGTGGCATCACTGGTTCCGGGAAGATATGTAGCAGATTTGCAGCGCCTGTGTGACGGCCATGTTGTATTCCGGATCAACAACCTTTCAATATTCACAAGTTTTGAAAATAAGAAAAGAACCTGAAAATTATTTGACCAACTTAAGTAACTGGATCTGATGCATCTAAAAATGCTATAGTATAGTCTGCTTTTGCAGTGAATAAAAATTAATGCAAATACGTTAATTAAACTGTTACTAACTGCTTGCATGGCGTACTTAAAATAATTGTAGTTGTTCTCCCGCTTCAGCAGCAAAGATTTCAGCACCCAACGGAAGCTGGTGTAATGGCTTCTCCGTGAAGGTGCACTCCAGCAGCTGAAAGCCCTTATGAGACTTCTGGTTCAGAGACATAGAGGAGAGATGTCAATAACAAAGAACAACTGGTCTGCTGCTCTCCAGGTGATAAATTGATATATAAAAAGGCTGCGAGAGTAAAAAGCAAGAAGAGGCAAAACGTTATAAAAAATAGTTCACAAAAGCGGATGTTACCAGTATTTCGGCTATGGGAAACTGATAAGAGAAGCAGACGAGGAACAAGCATTGGTAAATGCAAGAAAATATGCTACAGCCAATAGAAATGGAGAAAAGTTAAGTGGCAAGCACAGGAGCCAATGAGAAGCCAGAAAAGAGAGGAGGCAGGATGTAAGTCCCTTTTAAGTTTATATTAAAAACAATAGATTTCTCAAGCACAGCGCAAGTGCAGGTGAAACCTAAAAACCATAGAAGTTCACTGAAAAACCAAAGGTTACAGGGATGTTATAGTTAGGAATTAGCATTTAAAAACCTTAGAAATTCACTGAAAAAACCAAAGGTTACCAGGATGTTATAGTTAGGAAATGGAATTTAAAAAACTTAGAAATTCACTGAAAAAAACAACATTTACAGGGACGTTAGAGCAGTGGCGGCCGGCATGGCTCGCGGGTGGGGGGGAGTCGCGCTGGAGGGGGGTGCGGAATATAAAAAAAAAATACTTACCTAGCCGCCGGTCTCTGCTCCTGCTCTTCTCGTCTTCGAACAGGAAGCACAGCCAGGCCCCACTGACCAATCACAACGCTGCAATGCAGCGTTGTGATTGGTAGGCACCCAGGCTACCCTGACCAATCACAACGCTGCAATGCAGTGTTGTGATTGGTCTGAGCGCCGTGACACGACGCTCAGGCAGGGGCTGGAGGGGTGGGCATGTTCTCCTTGCAGACTGTAATGCTACCTGCATGGTGAACAAGGAAAGTGCATATGAGCCGCCACTGAGTTATAGTTAGGCTCAGGTTTCACTCGTATGAAACCTGTGAAATTCAGCAGTGATAGTGAGCAGAGCTAACTGTACCTCAGTCCCCCACAATGCACTTATAACCTCACATTACATCACTCATGACATGGTCAGTGACATCACTGATAATATTAATTCTGCCGTGTGAGTGCCTCACTGTTATTCTGATCAAGTTCAAGTTTATTATTGCGTGGTTAATTAAAACCATTGCAAACAGATAAATCATATAAAACCACATAACTTAATACAGCAGCAAACATTGCCATGGCTCGATTTACACTATGGCTGAAGTGTCAGTACATCATTATTATGAAGATTTCATACACAGGTGGCAAATATCGCTTACATTTCTAAAAAATGGAATTGCACAAAGCAGAGACCCGATTCCTGATATATTTAATTTGACCTAGTTAAAATTCCACCCTTTGAAAATGCGCTCAAGCAAGTTTTTGTGATGAAAACGTAATGATTATGTTTTGCAGTTAATCCCACACCTCACTGGATAGATCTTCCATGAGTAAGAGACCAGTGCAGGGGTGTTACCATGCCCTTAAAACTATTCCAAGCGAAGTGCAGACTTAGCCACTTGTGTTGGGAGGCATGCAGGGTCAGTCTTGGTAAAATGCCGGAAAATACTATTTAAGTGCGTTTCGTCTAAGTAGAGTGCATTCTGAGCTCGGTCTTCAAGGCTTACTCGGGGCTTGCGATGGTGATATCTTGCCCCTAAATGTGCAATATATCAAGCAAATCGAGAGATAGGCTATGCAAAGTCTGAGAAGTTATATGTGCAAAGCCGCCAGGGAGATTAGGAGAGGGAATGTGCAAAGACGCAAGGGTGATTGGGAAGGGGATGTTCAATGACCCAGAGAGTAAGTTTAAGTTGAACAGTGCTTTGTTTAAGCAAATAAGTCCATCAAAGTATGAAATAGCGTAAAATGTGTGGAATTATAATAAATGTATTTGATATATTAAAAGGAATGCTTCCTGGGTTAGGGAGATAGTTCATAAAAAGATCGAGCTGTATATGGGGTGTGGAAGTACAGTGCAAACGAGAAATTAACAGGTTCTTAACAGGACTGCGAGCGTTAAGTCAATTACACGTTCATGCTGTCAAAAAATGTGTACGTTTGCGCACAGGCTCATGCACCAGAGCTCATGTTAGGGCAGATACCATGCATGTCGTCTTGCAGCCCAACAGCGGTTAATGGCAGGATTGAGTCTCTTAACATTTTATCAACTTTGGTCAAGAATTTAACCAACCCGGAGATTGCTTGGGGATGGGAATCGTTCAGAAGGAAGTCAACAGCTTCCTGTATTGTCTGGGTCCCTTGTTTGATCAATAAGTGGTGAAAAAGTTTTCTGCGATCATTAATTAGTGCTGGGCAGATACAGAGAAGATGGGGTAGGGATTCCTGGAGCAGACCGCAGAGACGACACTTGCTGGTGGGGGGACGAGTCGACATGGCGGGAGGAGGTCGAGTGAAGAAAAGTTTCCCATCCTGATTAGACAGAACCTAATTTTGTGTTGCACAGAGAAGGTGTCAGTGATGTATTTTTGCACCCCTCTCTTGTTGTAACTTCTCAAGACGAGGTGTGCGTACTTTCTGTCCATAAAGGCCCGGCAATCCTGTTCAAAAGATTCTTTATGGAGCACTTTGTTTAGTGCTGTTTTGAAATGCTGATGAGGATAGTTTTGATTCCAAAGGGCTACAGCAGATTTGAGTTCCAGAGCTTACCGAAAGGCAAGATTCCAGGGGTTATCCGTTTTTAAATACCGGTGAGTGCTGACAATCAAGTCAATCTGAGCCCCATGGTCACTGCAAAATTGCAGTCCTACTGCCTGGGCGTGTCCCAGCTTTGGTTACATTTTGTTATTTTAACCCAAAGCAGTACGTTTAATCAAAATATTCCCAAAAATGTGCCAGCAGTATTCCACACTGGAGTTTCACAGCTGCTCCCTCATCCAAAATCTTCCTGAAGGTCTGAACAAGTCGTAAGGAAGAGCACACATGGAAAAGTGAATCGCTTTAAGACAATTGTCTAAATGTATGGATGTATGGTACAATCTCGGGACTCTGACAACTATACTGAGTGGTCATGAAGTGCTCAGTAGCCATGCACGTTTCAGCTACATTATACTGTATATTATTGCTTCACTGAGTTAAAGACAGATTTTTACATTCAATGTTCACTCGACTTTTGGCCTCAACCAATTCTGAGAACATCGACAAGTTGTTACAACTGTAACAATGTATGAAGTAGAAGTTGACATACGGGGAAATGGACAGCGCCTCACCAACCCATTTCACAAATACTACCAACCGAATCACGCAACATTGGAAACATTGCTGTTTAATGGCAATGTTAAGAAGTTAAAGTGTTTTGCCACCACCTTAAGCCAAAATGCACAATATATGCCCTCGCTCCTCTTAAGAAACGGACTATTAAGTGCCTTCCAAGCTCTGGTATCCCAAAAATATAATTATGATCAACAAATAGCATGGCCCATACTAAGAAGGGGATAGAAGGGGCGGGTGCTGTTATTCAAAATCAGCTTAAGAGGCCTTTAGGTATGAAAAACGTTTATTCACAGCTGGCTTCAGCCACTTGGTGGGATTTTAAACCTACACTGCATAATAAACAATCCCCTAACCATCATCTTAATTTCCTGCTACATATTCGGTACTGAGATTTCAGGCCCTTCATTTATCTCAAAGACGACCTCACCATTTTCTCACGTTGTGTATCTAAAGCTGCATCTTAAAGCATCTGGCACTGCATTCTCCACATAAGGATGACTGTGGGTTCACGTTGAAGAGGCAGCATGCTCTTCAATTCAAATGGTAAGATCAGTTAACATCAGACCCAAGCAAATGGCATCAAAGATGTTGAACAGTCCCATTTCCACACACGTGATCAAGCCTTGGGTAATCATGCAAATGAGAGTAATAAGAATATTCCTTTAATCTGCTGTGTTTTTCTCTCCATACACCAACCAAATCCCACTGACAACCCTAAGGGCGTCTTTAGCCCTGAAGCTTCTGACCTTGTCAAAACGAGACCTGTCAAAATCAATAAAAAATTTAAAAATAAACTAAAAAAAAAAAGGAATGTCAGAACTAAATTGAGATCCCACTTTGGCATCATTAAAGAGGTGGGGAAACATGAGCAAAAGCCCTTTTAACACTTGCATCACAACAGGAGATTTGAATAAAGAAGGCCGATCAGGCAAATGAAGAAAGGTTGACTGGGCTGATAATTAGCCCACAACACAACCTTGCTGTGCCCAAGACAAAACAAACTGAAGATCATCAGACAGCATGGTCTCTACAGGGTCAGCCTGCCTTTCCTTGCACCAGGTGACAAATTTAGACCAACTGCCAGAATAAATAGCATTTGTGGATGAACAGCAAGAAACAAAGATTACATCTACCACTTCTGATGGAAGATCAAAATCACTCAGTTGACGCCACTCAATCTCAACCCATGGAGGGTCTATTGTGGAGGTTCGAAAACAGGACTGTGCCCTAAAGCACATCATTCCAAAGAGGCAGTCGAAAAGGAGGTGATATGCTGAGATTCAGAAGCTCTGAGTACCGGACCTTCCGACCATTCTGACCCCAGCCTGAGCTATCAGAATAAGCTAAGCCTGGACCCATCTGATATTCTTCAGGGCACGTGGGGTCAGCAGTCAAGAAAATAAATGTGTAACAGAGGCCTAAGCCCCGCTGAAGATGGAACGTGTCTCCTAGAGATCCTCAAAGAGGAAACTCCAGGACAAAAAAAGGCTGGGCTGTGAGTATTCGCAGAGGTAGTGAAAGGATCTACTGTAGGTGCTCCTAACATGGCTAAGATACCCTGCGCACCTCCAAATGCAGGCACCACAACAGGGGGCATGTTGTGTGCCACCTTCAGATGCCGACGCCACTCATGATCGACAAGGTGATGCCTGCTGAGTTTGTCTGCCCTGGGGGTGAGAGAACCTGCCAGGTGGCTAACACTCACAGAGATACTATAAGGTTCCTGTCACCTCCACAGCATCAGAGCCTCCAAACAGAGAGCATTGGACTGCACTCCGTTCGCTTGATTCAGTACCGCATGGCGTTCATGTTGTTCCTGAGAACTGTGATTGGCCTGCTGTTGATAGAAGGCAGAAAAGCCATGTTGGCCAGACAGGTGGTGCACAGCTCCAAAAGACTGGTGCAATGGTGCTGCTCCATCTGTCCCCTGATCTCTAAGTCATCCAAGTGACCGCCCCATCCCACAGGGGATAAGTCCTTCATCACTGTGAGCTCTGGATACAGCAAGGTAAATGGACTGCCACAGTTCCTGACTCCTGAGTCGCTTTATCCAATATGCAGATTCTGTCCAAAAGGCACTCTCAGCACTGGGCTCATTGAAGGCATCAACTTGCACTTAAACATTTACTTGTGAAAACCAGCCTGAGGCACCAGGAGGATGCCTGAGGTTAAGAGCCCAACAAGCCACAGAACTAACGGGGTCAAAACATTCTCTCCTGAAACATCTGGATCATAACCTTGATGCCACAGACTAGTTATGGGGCAGGAAGGCCCTTGAAACCACAGTGTCTCGAATGGGTCCTATAAAAGAAATCCTGTGTACGCGCTGAACATGAGAATCTCAGGATGAACAGAAATTTAATTTCTTTCTTCAGGTGGTCAGAAACTAGCTGAGGCAAGGCCCTTACAGAAGCCAGTCGTTGAGGTACAGAAATACATATATCACCTATGTTTGAAGATGGGAAGCGATAACAGGAATGACATTTGCAAACACCCAATGGGCCAAGGTAAGGCCAAACTGCAGCACGCTGAAATGGAAATGCTCCAAAAACACCATAGAGAATATGTACTGTCTGTCAGATGTTAGGACACGTGAACGTACATGTCCTGCAAGCCCAGGACACCATTCAGTCCTCAGAGTCCAAGGCCAATAACATCTAGGCCAGTGTCATCATTTCTTCCACAGGAAAGTGTTTAGTAGCCTGAGGTTTAGGATCAGCCTCAGTGCTCCATCTTTCTTGGGGAACAAGATGTATCAAGAATAGCACCCCATGCTGGGTGCTGGAGGGTTAGAAGAGGGGGAGGAAGTCACTGTTTAATGTTTTTATTAGGCTGACAGTTGTTCCCACATCTAAATTTGGTATTCTTCTTTGATTATGCTGTATCGTTTCAGAGATAAAAGCAAAATGAAAACATTTTTAAAAAGAATAGCACCCATTCCTCTCTCCCCTACAGGCACCACCTTAAACGCACCATTGTCAAGAAACATCTGCACCTCTCAGAAGAGAATACTGAAACAATCTACTCGTGCTTGGGCAAAAACTGGTATAATATGGGAAGGAGTAGCCAGAAAGGGAGGGCGTAACCAAATCGAACAATCTTCAGGACCTAAAGAAAGTAGGAAATACAATATTGAATCCTGACACTCTCCAGTGTCAAATGACAGCTAGAAGGGGAACTAAAGGGCCTTGGAAGCAGGTGAAGAGGATAAGGTGGACTGTTGCACCTGTGGTGGTCCCATCCCCTACTGGCCCCCATGTCCTTGAAGCCATGAAAGGACTGATCTGGATGTAAGGCAGGCTTTGAGGGCTGCCTCTGGTAGTAAGCAAGGATCCTCAATCAACCATGAAACTTGTCTTATTGCTGGTTGAACTGGAAAGCGGAGGAAAGGACCCCTAGAGAACAAGCTGTAGCTCTGCTTTCTGTGAAGCACTACAATGCTGAATAGACCTTTTCACTATATAGACTGGCCCCATCTAAGAGCATTCTATAACAGAAGATTGGATACCCCCAGAAATCTCTGTGCACTCTTCTAAGTGTGGAATCGTATCACAACATTAGTGTCCACAACCTGTGCGGTCTCTAGTGTCCCAACATACTTTAAAAGATCTCAGGGCTGGATCCATCAGCTGAATCAGAGCAGAGCTCAGAACAGACACCTGCGAAGCCTGGACCAGAACCAGGCTTGGACTGAGTTGCAGGGCCTGTGGCAAAAGAAGTCAAGGCCCTGCATCAGAGACAGAATGGACTGTTGTTGACCAGGATTAGTCAGTGCCATGGAAGTACATGCAAGTTTAAGTCCAAATGAAAGCATGATCTTATCATGGAAAGTAACCCTTAAATCTTTTAAATCTTCCTCAGGCACGACTCTCTGCAGGTGTAGCAATTGGATGGAAGCAATGTCACATAGGTTGTTGATTTTGGGTTGTTTTGGTGATTAAATCTATAGGCCACAGTGCTTACAATCAGTATGAACATGTTAACTAAAATCAAGAGGTTGGCATTGCTTATTAAACTTGCCTATATTTTGTTAAAGTAATAGCTGTTTCTTGGAGTAGGTTATCCTCATATGGGCATCATGGTCAGGAAAGCCAAGGTCACTGAGCCCGATTCACAGAACTAACTTACGTCAAAAACGTAAAGTTAGTACCTTTTGGTATTCACAGAATACACTTACTCATTTTGGTATTCACAGAATACACTTACTCATTTTGGTATTCACAGAATACACTTACTCATACTAACTTTATGTCCGCACTCGGGCCGGAGATTCCGGCCCGGTGGTGGAGATTCCGGCCGTTTGTGGAGATTCTGGCTCGTAGGTGGAGATTCCGGCCGTTTGTGGAGATTCCGGCCGTTTGTGGAGATTCCGGCCGGTGGCGGAATCTCCACAACCGGCCGGAATCTCCACAAACGGCCGGAATCTCCACCTCCGGACCGGAATCTCCACAAACGGCCGGAAGGATTAGTTACTTACCTGTAATCCTAGTTCTCTTCCAGGGGTATACTCATCCACCACCGGGCCGGAATCTCCGGCCCGAGTGCGGACATAAAGTTAGTATGAGTAAGTGTATTCTGTGAATACCAAAATGAGTAAGTGTATTCTGTGAATACCAAAAGGTACTAACTTTACGTTTTTGACGTAAGTTAGTTCTGTGAATCAGGCCCACTGTCTCTAGGAGCGGTTCAGGCATGAATAAGCTTGCCTTTGGAATGCTAGCGGTCCCAAATTATGGCAAGTCATGTGAGAGAGGCGTTGCTTGAGTGAAGACATGTTTGCGTCACTCAAGAAAACGGGGTGGTAGGAATGAAAAAAATGTGAAATGCAGGCCAGCAGCTCCTTTCACAACTAGAAGGCTCTACTGATAATGAGCCATCTCATAAACAGAGTAAAATCTCCAGTCTGTATTGGCAAGATCGTGGTTAGCATTGTCAAAAGAAGGCAGGAGCCTTCTTCCAGCATAAAAGGTAACAAGATGTTGCTGGGAAACCTCCCAGTGCGTTGTTCCAAGGGAGAGCTAAGCCCAGCGCTGAGACATAGACTAGTGCAGATGCACTAACGGTTCCAAATTATACCTCCCCCTGTAATAGGGGTGTTGCTTGAGTGAAGATGCGTTAGTGTCACATAAGAAAACAGGGGGAGGGGCTTAAAATAAAATGTTAACTGGAGTCCACCAGTTTCTGCCACAAGTATAAGGCTCCCCTTCTATTGAGACACACTTGAAATAAAAATGTATTTAAACAAGTGCAAGTCACTCTAACTAACTTAGCAAAAATACTCCAAACTTGACCCTCCAGCCCTTTACCCAGGCCAACTTCTTGAAAGACTTACCAAACCTCCATCTCCTCCCTTGTTGTCAACCCCAACAAAAATACTAGGACATGGAGGGGAGTGGCTTGGCGCCAACCATCATGGCCGCACACTAGAGGAGCTCCGAGCTCTAATCACCTCTGAAACCTGAATATCTGTTACAAACTCTGTACCTGCTCATGGGTGCAGGAACCACTGCAATGCCAGGATACATGTTATTTTCCCCTTCTGCTTCCCTAGGGGAGTCAATTTAGACCTCAGCACTGGGCCAGGCCGGAAGGTGAGAGGGCCTGCGGTGTGCCACGATGTGGGGCCTGGTAGGCGAAGTGCGCCCTTCTGGGGAGGAACTGCTGCAGCCAGGGGAGAGTCTGGTGCTTCGATTGCCCTGAAGCCCAGCCCCTGACCCATACAATCCATGACATCTGGAGCGGCCAAAGAGGTGAGAGGGGCAGATAGTCCTGAGGGACCGGGCCGTCACTGGTTCTGACTGGGGAGGGGCTGGAGCTGACGGGCGAGAGGCTGAGGTGGAGCGGATCGGACTGAGGCAGTTCAACGCGAGGAACAGGTGGCAGCGTGGTGCCCAGGACTGTAGCGGGCCACTGTGAAGCTTTGAGGCCTCTGAAGAGTGGACAGCTGTGTGGCCGGTCGAGTAACTGGCACGCGGCTGAACTCATTAAATACTGGCCTGCTCTCTCTTGTTTGCTGCCTCGGGGGCCAAGCCCCTGTCTTCCCATGTACTGTTTTCCCTGCAGGCTGCTGGTGAAAGCAGGCAAAAGGAGAAGACTGCAGCTCTGAAGTAGGAAGGAGTGTCGTCCCGATCGCAAGGGGCCCAGTAGCCTGGAGATGTACTGCTGCCTCACACTAACATTCCACTATCCTCCAGGGCTGGCCGGTGAAACGGTGGGGGACTGGCTGGACTGTCATGATGGCCTTAAAAGGAGGGCCCCTGATGGGGGATCTGTGGCGAGACAAGGTGCTCGTCGAGACCTGGCCAGCTAGCCACATCCACCCATTGAGACCAGAGAGGCTATGGTGAAACCCAAGGGCTTTACGTCTGCCCAAATCAACAAAATGGACAATTATGCCATTTCAAAACCACCAACAGTGGAGCTTGACCAGTCCTCAGACCAGGCGGAGGTGACAGAACCATTGCTCAGCGCCATTATGGCAGCCATCACTGACCTGAAGGGCACTATTGAACCAAAACTGGGTGCTGTCACCATAGACGTCAATCTACTCAGAACAGACTTGCGCAAAATCTCTGAGAAGATCACCACAGCCGAAACTAACATCACTCAGCTGCAAAGCATGTTTAAACGGTTGGAGGAGCAATTACAGCACCTCACAAAACAACAAATTGCCATGGCAGTGAAACTGGAGGACAAGGAGAGGCAAGCACGTAGGAACAAAATAAGGCTGGTGGGGGCTCCGAAAGATCATAGCCAGGATCCTGAATTATCAGGACAGAGACACTATTCTTCAGGCAGCACGCTCCCATGGAGATTTACAATACAACAATACTACGGTGCACTTCTTTCCCGATTTTACGATGCAGGTACAGTGCCAACGCTGGAGCTTCGAGGCAGTGAAGCTAGAGTTACAAAATAAAGAACTCAAATATATAATGCTATACCCTGCGAGACTCAGAGTGGTAGCGGAAGGTAAATCGTGGCACTTCAACACGCCAGAAGAAGCCTGGGAGTGGCTGGGGGGGCAGGCACATGGTGGGCCACCGTGGGACACTCAGACGAGACAAACCTATGATTGTCGGGGAGAGGACAACGCAGGAGACACCGGACCCCAGGCGGAAGACGGGACCCAGGACAAAGAATGAATATTGGACATGAACTGACAAGATGGGCTGTTGTTGGCCACAAATATGATATGAATCAGTATTGGTGATAACATTGGACATCAAATGTATCCTTTATTGTCTGAAACCTTACAAGGGTCATAGCTGGCCTGGGGAGGGGGGAGGAGGGGGAGAAGCAGACTAAGTCGCAAACGAGCAGGGCAAACAAACAGTAGTAAGAGGCTGGAACTAAGCTGTACCAGTGGGCCTTATGTCAGCGCTGGCTCACCCTAGAATAGCTCATGTTAGTATTGGGGCTTCAGCCACTCTGCAAGTTGGTTTTAAACCATTTTTAACAGGGTAGCAGGGGGAGTTACGATGTTGGGATTACTGTAATCACGTCAGTTGTTATTAAGTATCAATCTTTGTTTCGCCCAGTGAACGCAGATGTACAGCGACAGGCTATTGCACTGAGATGGCGGAGAGGGAGCTTCTCATCATTCGTTACACAGCATCGCACTTAGCAAGGCCCCACCATACCGGAGATCTCATCATGCCCACCCGACAATGAGGGACCAAAAGGATCGCACTCAATGGAACCCCGATGGGTTGCTACATTGAAGGTTATGACGTGGAACGTCAATGGCCTGGGTAACAAAATCAAACGTACATAGTTCTACAATATCTCTGAAGACATGCCCCAGACTGTTCTCCTGTAGGAGATGCATTTGAAAGGTAAAAACTATAAAGCGCTAGATAGATATAGGCATACTCTCCTGGCTCATACGGGGTACACGTTGGGCTCCAAGGGGGTGGCCATAATGACCAGGACATCTATCCCATTCATTCCCAGTCACAAATGGCACGACCAACATGGCAGATATGTTGCGCTGACAGGCACGCAGGAAGGCAAAAAATTGCCCACGCCGGCTCCACGCCGATACATTGCCGGCACTCGGTGCTCTCTTACTGGAGATGCCGCAGACATGTTTGTTCTAGGTTGGGGCACACATGAACACTGCCATGGATCTGGAGATCGACAGGGTGTTGGGGACCCGTTCTAGTGCTGGCCCAGAGCCCCTATGGGCGTTCGTCGAGGCGATGGGACTGCTGGACTTGTGACGTGACCACAACCCATGCTACAACACTACACATATACTCGGCTGCACATAGCAGCTACTCTCGACTAGATCATATCCTCACACATTGTACACATGCAGGTCTATTCTGAGGCGCTACACATAGAGCGCATGGTATTTCGGACCATTCCCTAGTGCAGGTGCAGCTACAGGGTCCACTGTGAGTCATTACCTTGCCACCCAGACTAGATAACTGGTATTTCAAAGACAAATCATTCGTCCACAAGATAAGGCAACGGACAGATCAATACTTTCAAGAGAATGATGGGTCGGTTGACTCGGCATGCGCTTTGTGGGAAGCTTATAAGATGGTCATACGAGGGTATGCTCAGACCTTGATAGGAGGAAGTTGGAAGGAAGAAAGATTGCAAAGTGAGGAACTAGAAAGAGAGATATGTCAGATGGGGGCCGAGGAATTGTGCGGCGAGACAATAGACTCGCCCTTAACACAACAAATCAGTCTTAAACAACAAGAAATGAAAGACCTAGCTGAAAATAAAGCTCGGGCACAAGCGAGAGCGACACAGAGACGGCAAATAAAATAGCTTGGCTGGAAAAAAGGGATAAGGAGAGAAACTGGGTCCTAGAAATTCATACACCTGACGGTAATATACATCAGACTTGGGAGGCGATTGCAGAGGCGTTTGACGACTATTACAAAACACTTTATACAGCTATTTCAGTGAGAACCAGGAATGATTGCACTGAGCTTTTAAGGGATATTTCCCTCCCTACCCTGTCAGTTGATGACAGAAATGCACTAGACCAGGGAGTGGATGCTGGTTATGTAAACTCCTCTGGGATGGGGGTAGTTCCAGGATTGTACTGAGCACACTTCAGAGGGGGGTGTTTGAGGGAGGACTGGTGGTCCTGGACATTAGAAAATACTACTGGGCAGCCCAGCTGAAAACAATTAACGACTGGGTGTTTGCAGATAGAGATGAACCCGTCTACTTGGTGGACCGACTCGCGATGGGCAGTCACGGCTATTGGGCTGCGCTCTACCGTAAGAAACAAGAGAGGCAGCTGCCATTTCACACATGGACAGTGGTCCGTGCATGGCGTGAGGCCACTCGGTTCTTTGGATGCGATGGGATGGGAGAGCCAATTAACAGAGAAAACCCAGTTATGGGGCAGTGATCTGCTGAGGGAAGGGGGAAGCCTGAAGGGATTCCATAAATGGGGACTTCTGGGCTTCAACTACCTTGGAGATGTTTGGAGGGGTCAGGCAATGATATACTTTGATGACCTAAGAGCAGAATACCAGATGACAGATACAGAAAGATTTCGATACTTACTACTGGTACATGTTTTGCACAGGCATGTGCTCGAAAGAGAAAACTACCAGAATACACACCCTTGGAAGACAGGCTACTACTAAATCCAATGATAGCCAAACCCACCTCTCTGACATACAGGAAACTCGTGAAAAACCCACCAGAGCCCCTAGGGGCCCTGAAGAAGGCATGTGACACGGATGTGGAACTACTGGAGGAGGATGATTGGGTGGAGGCGCTTCAGAGTCCTAAAGTGGTAGCTATTCAAACCCGCTTTTGCCTCATACAACTATAGATCTTTCGTAGATCCTATTCTTCCAGAACACTTATGCACCGGCTGGGATGATGTGACTCGGGTCAGTTTGTTAGGGTAACTGGAGGGGGGGTCGTTCTTTCCCACTCTATAAGCTTGCCCATAGCATTCAACAATACTGGCGGGGGTGATACGGGCTATGACTGAGGTCACAGGCCTGGACATCCCGGTGGAGGCACAGTGGAATATCTTGTGTGTGACTGGGGAAGTAGTATGGCCCAAATATCACAGAATATGGCTTAGGGGGGCCGCTATAGTAGCAAAAAGGAACCTAGCCATGGCCTGGGATTAAAGCCACCCATCGAGGGTATCGGATTGGAAAGATGATCTGGACGGGTGCTGCAGTGCAGAAAGAGGCATTGTCATTTACAATGCCAATAGCTCAAACTCCGGCAAATGCAAGAACTATTCCATTAGAAATACTTGTTACGGATGTGGTAAGATATTAAAAAGAACAAACTACGTTTGTGAAGCACTGGGGACAATTGGCAACAGGGTGCGGGGGAGTTAATATCACTAACGGAGCATTTATTGTTCTTCAGGGTGATAACTTTGTAGGACAGGGAGCACAGAAAATTTACTGAGATACACAATGACAACCGAAAACCATTAAGTACACTTCAATATGCAGCATGTACAAACCACAGCAAACAAACATTGCAAGCACATGTATCAGTCTCACAAGAAGCCTCCGCCATTGCTTAAGGGCAGCGTCCCGCGAGTGGTGTATGTGGCCGCCATTGTGAAACTGAAAGTGCGCATGGTGCTCTGAAAAAAAAAATGTGCCTGCCATTGCTAAAGCAGTGTCCCGCGAGCGGTGTGTGCGGCTGCCTATGCTGAAGTGTGAGCGTTCACCCACTGGGAACTTCTCTTAAATAAAGTAACAGTAATTTTGCTTTGCTTTTAAATAAAAAGGTTCGTAAAAAACAAAGAAAATACTGCACTTTAACCCACACATTGTCTAAAACATTGAAGAATAGAAAAGTTTACATGGTTGGGGGGAGCAAAGGAAAGGAAAAAAAAGCTGCTGCCACCACCCCTTGCCTCACCTCTAAGTCCACAGTGTGGCAGCCTCTGTAACTTTAAGTACCGCGAGGAAGAGCCAGCCAGAAGACTGTGGTATGGCACTCAGTAAGGCCGTGAACAGAGGAGCTTGACTGGGGGGGTGTTAATAAACAGTAATAAGATGGGGTTAACACCGGCGGGCTCGCACAGAGAGTCCAGCAGAGGACAGAAACCACATCAAACAATGGTTACATGGAGATGCATTCATCTAACAAGAAGCGTTCACCATTGCTCAACGGCAGTGGCCCGTCCTGCGAATGGTGAGTGCGGCCCTATTGTGAAAGTGAAAGCGCACATGCCGCGCTACAAATACAAACAAGAAGCGGCTGCCATTGCTAAAGCTGGCATCCCGCAAGTGCTGTTTACATTAATTAAGCAAAGAGTTCTCCCTAACAGCTAATGAAAGCTCTAGAGTAAGGACACATGTAAGAGAGGCTGTCCTTATGGGAGGTAACAAATGCAAAAACAACAGTTGATGGACAGAATGCAGAACAATGTCATACATTCACCCCAGTACAGAGATCTGGGCCTAAATCCATCGTTTTTTTGCTCACCATGCCATTCCAGTTTGGACCCAGCCATATGCAAATCAGTCTTGACCCTGTGCCTCATGGGAACAGTCCAGCCCGAACTGCCAAGTCAGGTCCTCCCTGGACTGGAAACAAGCATCCTAGGACCGGTTTCGGGGTTTCACCCTCTTCAGCCAGGATAGCTTGATTTCAGTGGCATGGAGAGCACGGGACCCACGTCTGGGCATACCCGTCCCACTCGGGGTGACAAATGCAAAAACAACAGTTGATGGACAGAATGCAGAACAATGTCATACATTCACCCCAGTACAGAGATCTGGGCCTAAATCCATCGTTTTTTTGCTCACCATGCCATTCCAGTTTGGACCCAGGCATATGCAAATCAGTCTTGACCCTGTGCCTCATGGGAACAGTCCAGCCCGAACTGCCAAGCCAGGTCCTCCCTGGACTGGAAACAAGCATCCTAGGACCGGTTTCGGGGTGTCACCCCTCTTCAGCCAGGATAGCTTGATTTCAGTGGCATGGAGAGCACGGGACCCACGTCTGGGCATACCCGTCCCACTCGGGGTGACAAATGCAAAAACAACAGTTGATGGACAGAATGCAGAACAATGTCATACATTCACCCCAGTACAGAGATCTGGGCCTAAATCCATCGTTTTTTGCTCACCATGCCATTCCAGTTTGGACCCAGGCATATGCAAATCAGTCTTGACCCTGTGCCTCATGGGAACAGTCCAGCCCGAACTGCCAAGCCAGGTCCTCCCTGGACTGGAAACAAGCATCCTAGGACCGGTTTCGGGGTGTCACCCCTCTTCAGCCAGGATAGCTTGATTTCAGTGGCATGGAGAGCACGGGACCCACGTCTGAGCATACTCGTCCCACTCGGGGTGACAAATGCAAAAACAACAGTTGATGGACAGAATGCAGAACAATGTCATACATTCACCCCAGTACAGAGATCTGGGCCTAAATCCATCGTTTTTTTGCTCACCATGCCATTCCAGTTTGGACCCAGCCATATGCAAATCAGTCTTGACCCTGTGCCTCATGGGAACAATCCAGCCCGAACTGCCAAGCCAGGTCATCCCTGGACTGGAAACAAGCATCCTAGGACCAGTTTCGGGGTATCACCCCTCTTCAGCCAGGATAGCTTGATTTCAGTAGCATGGAGAGCACGGGACCCACGTCTGGGCATACCCGTCCCACTCGGGGTGACAAATGCAAAAACAACAGTTGATGGACAGAATGCAGAACAATGTCATACTGTTAGACTTGGCATCTTTTGGTGTGTTTCCCCTGACTTTTTGCTTTCTGACCTCCCGGTTTTGACTCTGTTTTTGCTGGTGTAATGATTCTGCGCACTTTCCTCACTGCTGTCCAGTGGGAAAGTGCAAGTGCTCCTGTATAAAATGTGTTATGGATTGGTGTTTCCATGATTGGTCTATTTGGTTTATCAGTCAGTCCCTTGTAAAGTGCATTGCGAGTGCCAGGGCCTATAGACCAAATGCTGTTGGTGGGCTGCAGCACTGGATTGTGCCACCCACGCAAACAGCCCGTAAAAGTGTAACTCGGGCCTGCCATCGCAGAGCCTGTGCGCAGCCTGGGGCTGCCATGTCGACTTGGCAAGTGCACACACTTGCAAGTCCCTAAACCTTCCCTTTGCTACATGTTAGTCACCCCTAAGGTAGGCCCAAGGTACCCCTGTGGGCAGGGTGCGTTGTATGCGAAAGGTAGGACATGCCCGGGTGTGTGCGGCATGTCCTGATAGTGAATTACAGCCTAGTTCGTTTTTCACTATTGCAAGGCTACCTGTTCCCCCTAGGCCAGAACGGGCAGTTTTGATTATTACAGCTTATAATCCTAACTGACCCCGGGAACATGGTAGAAATTCGAGTTTAGTATGCCTGGACTCAGAATGATAAAATGCAGCTTTTAGTAAAGTTGGTTTTAACATTCTGTGTTTGAAAATACCACTTTTAGAAAGTGGGTATTTTCTTGTCTAACCATCCAAGCCTGCCTCTGCGAGGTTGTGTATTCCTTGTCTGGAGTGTGAGTGACAGGGGCTGGGGGATGCCAGGAGACAGGGTGAGTCAGCACAGGGCTGAATAGCAAGATCTACATGTAGATGGGTGGGAGGGGTCGCACCTGGGCCCTGAATAGGACAGTGCCTTCCCTCCACAATGCTGGCTCCACCTCCTGTGGTGCGTCTGATGTCCCTGGCCTACTCACTGAAAGAAGGGACGGAGACTTGTCAACAAAGTGCTCCAGAACTGGTTTGGACTAGGCAAAGGCCTCTCTGCCTTCAGAGAACAAAGGAATTTGGGATATAAATATTGGGGCCCTGACCCCATGAATTTAGATCTCGCTGGAATCAAGGAACCTGCCAAGACGAAGAGCTGGAAGAGCTGCCAGGAGGAGTACTGCCCCTTTGCTGTGTTGTTGCTTTGTTGGGTTGGCCTGCAGTTGCTGCTTCTGTCTTGGGCAGTGAAAGGACTGGACTGAACTTTCTACAAACTTGTGCTGAGTATCTCCAAGGGCCTGGAACCGAGCTGGCCTCCTGTTAAGAAGTCTCAGGGACTGCAAAGACTTCACAAGCCTCTGGGTACCGCTTCTGGAACGCTGTTTCAATTGCCACAGAGGAAGGGAACCGCAACCGACTCCGTCAACCGAATCCATCCCTGGCCGGTGACCTGTTTGCACCGCAGACCGCATCGCCCCGCTTCGCATCGCAACCCTGGTCTCACCGTGGGCGACGTCCGACGCCGCCAACACCGAGCCGCTGCTTGCACCGTGACCTGTGGGCACCGCAGTTCGCATCGCATCGCTTCACTGAACCAGCCGGACCCGACCGACGCGGTCGCTGCAACTGGCTCAAGAGTCGTGACCGCATCGCATTTGGGGCACCGCCGCACGTCTGCGACGCACCGCTCCGACTCGCACCGCTGTCCGACGCCAGCTCCCGCACTCCGGCTTGGTCGCCTGCATCGCAACCTGTCAGCACCGCATCGAGCATCGTCTCACCCTGCATCGCACGCCTTGGACTCACCGACTCCGTCTGCACGACGCTCATCGAGCCGCTGCCTGCACCGCATCGAGGGACACCGCACCTTGCATCGCTCCGTCTTGCACCGCAACCGCGACGAACGCCGACCGTCTCGTACACTCCGTACCAGCCACAACGAGAAAGGTACTGTAACCGAGTCTGTTCATGACTCTGCTGGCCCGTATCGACGCGGTCGGCTGGAACTGTTAGACTCTGTGGTTTTCAGCATCACGGTAGGCTCGGACGGAGCTACCGACTCGTATGAACTTTGCTTTTGTACTATTCCTGCAAAGAAGAAGTTACCGTATCAAGTATTCATTCGTAAAGTATAGTATTGTGGATTTTTGTCGTAATTGGTCTTGTCTTGAGTATATAAAATATTGGTTATTTTTCTAAACTGGTGTGGTGTCCGTTTGTAGTGCTTACACTGTATTACTGTTGGTTATGTGCAAATGCTTTACACACTGCCTCTGAATTAAGCCTGACTGCTCGTGCCAAGCTACCACGAGGGTGAGCAGGGGTTACTTCACGAGTGTAACACCCTTACCCTGACTAGGAAGAAGGGTCCCTACTTGGACAAAGGTGCAAGCCCTTGCCAACTAGAGATCCCATTTCTAACACATACATTCACCCCAGTACAGAGATCTGGGCCTAAATCCATCGTTTTTTTGCTCACCATGCCATTCCAGTTTGGACCCAGCCATATGCAAATCAGTCTTGACCCTGTGCCTCATGGGTCGTGGGTCCCTTGCTCATTTTGCCACTGGATTCAAGATAGCCTGGCTGATGACGGCTGTAAGCCAGAAACCGGTCCCAGGATGCTTGTTTCCGATCCAGGGAAGACATGGCTTGGCAGTTCGGGCTGGACTGTTCCCATGAGGCACAGGGTCAGACTGATTTGCATATGGCCATGTCTGAACTGGGGTGGCGGAGTGAGCTAAAGAATGATGATGGATTAAACCCAGATCAGTTGACTGGGGGTGAGTGCTTGCAATGTTCAACACTCCGTCCATCATCCCCTTTGGTTTTGCTATGTTAGCCCTAAGTTGGCAGGGTATGCCCAGACGTGGGTCCCTTGCTCATTTTGCCACTGGATTCAAGATAGCCTGGCTGATGACGGCTGTAAGCCAGAAACCGGTCACAGGATGCTTGTTTCCGGTCCAAGGAAGACATGGCTTGGCAGTTCGGGCTGGACTGTTCCCATGAGGCACAGGGTCAGACTGATTTGCATATGGCCATGTCTGAACTGGGGTGGCGGAGTGAGCTAAAGAATAATGATGGATTAAACCCAGATCAGTTGACTGGGGGTGAGTGCTTGCAATGTTCAACACTCCGTCCATCATCCCCTTTGGTTTTACTATGTTAGCCCTAAGTTGGCAGGGTATGCCCAGACGTGGGTCCCTTGCTCATTTTGCCACTGGATTCAAGATAGCCTGGCTGATGACGGCTGTAAGCCAGAAACCGGTCCCAGGATGCTTGTTTCCGGTCCAGGGAAGACATGGCTTGGCAGTTCGGGCTGGACTGTTCCCATGAGGCACAGGGTCAGACTGATTTGCATATGGCCATGTCTGAACTGGGGTGGCAGAGTGAGCTAAAGAATGATGATGGATTAAACCCAGATCAGTTGACTGGGGGTGAGTGCTTGCAATGTTCAACACTCCGTCCATCATCCCCTTTGGTTTTGCTATGTTAGCCCTAAGTTGGCAGGGTATGCCCAGACGTGGGTCCCTTGCTCATTTTGCCACTGGATTCAAGATAGCCTGGCTGATGACGGCTGTAAGCCAGAAACCAGTCCCAGGATGCTTGTTTCTGGTCCAGGGAAGACATGGCTTGGCAGTTCGGGCTGGACTGTTCCCATGAGGCACATGGTCAGACTGATTTGCATATGGCCATGTCTGAACTGGGGTGGCGGAGTGAGCTAAAGAATGATGATGGATTAAACCCAGATCAGTTGACTGGGGGTGAGTGCTTGCAATGTTCAACACTCCGTCCATCATCCCCTTTGGTTTTGCTATGTTAGCCCTAAGTTGGCAGGGTATGCCCAGACGTGGGTCCCTTGCTCATTTTGCCACTGGATTCAAGATAGCCTGGCTGATGACGGCTGTAAGCCAGAAACCGGTCCCAGGATGCTTGTTTCTGGTCCAGGGAAGACATGGCTTGGCAGTTCGGGCTGGACTGTTCCCATGAGGCACAGGGTCAGACTGATTTGCATATGGCCATGTCTGAACTGGGGTGGCGGAGTGAGCTAAAGAATGATGATGGATTAAACCCAGATCAGTTGTGGGGGTGAGTGCTTGCAATGTTCAACACTCCGTCCATCATCCCCTTTGGTTTTGCTATGTTAGCCCTAAGTTGGCAGGGTATGCCCAGACGTGGGTCCCTTGCTCATTTTGCCACTGGATTCAAGATAGCCTGGCTGATGACGGCTGTAAGCCAGAAACCGGTCCCAGGATGCTTGTTTCCGGTCCAGGGAAGACATGGCTTGGCAGTTCGGGCTGGACTGTTCCCATGAGGCACAGGGTCAGACTGATTTGCATAGGCCATGTCTGAACTGGGGTGGTGGAGTGAGCTAAAGAATGATGATGGATTAAACCCAGATCAGTTGACTGGGGGTGAGTGCTTGCAATGTTCAACACTCCGTCCATCATCCCCTTTGGTTTTCTTATGGGAGGTAACAACAGGAGAGAGGCAGATACTAACAAGGGACTACTAAGCCTATTGACAAATCAAAAGCCATCATTTACAAAGGACAGAAAGAGGACCCAATGGTAAAGATGGGCGGAACCTGGGCGGAGCTTAATGGCCATGAATACCTCATGTCTCGAAGAGACAGCGCAAGCGCTGCCTAGGCGAGACCTAAAAAAAGAAAACTGTTGTCACTATCAATATAACATTCCAAATTAGCAAACAGTTGACCACATTTCACAAAATATGGAAGAAGGAAGGAATGGGTTACCTTATGGTCAGCCTTATCCTGGAATGTTAAACCAAAGTAGTCTTTTTCCAGCAGGTTGAGCTGTCCACACACTTTATCAAACAACACCTGTCCCTTGGCTCGTTTCTGTAAAATAAAAAGAACATACATAAATGTTTGATCTGTCACATTCTGCAGACATTATGTCATCAATTTAGCATATAGACAAGCATCACTCTCCACTTGAGTTTTCGTCATGGAAGAAAAATACTTACATCCATAATATGAAAACATTGTAACATATAGACAATGCAGATAGGAAAGCTGCGTATAACATTTCTATTTTGCTATCACTGATTTATAATGACATGATAAAACACAATACTGTAAACCTGAGACTACGCTATGGGAATATAACACATGGTTACCCTTCTGAATTTCCTTTAATACAATGTTTCCCAAACTGTGGGTTGCGACTCACTGGGGGGTCACAAGCGGATTTTTGGTGGATCAGGAAAGTCCAAGCAATTAATAAAGATGCCTTTAAATTCTGTCTTTATCTTGTGACATTTGCTACGCTTCAAAGACAGAGGTCAAATGTCAGACAAATCTTCTGACAAATTGCTGTATTTTTCCATTGAATCAATAACACGATTATTTAGACCACAGTCCATTAAACATTAATGGATTTGTTACTATCATACAATCATTTTACTTGAAATACTCAGTTAAAACTATTGTTCTTTACCTGCCAAAACCTGTACGTTGAACATTTGTACTCATCCACAGCGTTGATCTAAAATTTTGCTGGTCACTGTCAGTAAACACCATCCAACTCCACATAAGTCATCGAAAAACCGTATGTTAAAGAAAAATTTCAATGCTTCACTACAATTGAACAACCTGTATTTCATTAAAATTGGCTTTAAATTTCTTCGTCTTTCAGTCAAAATACAGGCATGAACACCGATTTTTCTATGAATGCCACAAATGTCTGTTCAATAATATAAACCCAAGGTCTCTCTCTCCTGAATTTTTGCCCATTATTGAGAGGAATTCGCTTTTAGGACGGTTTATTAATACTGTTATGATGGGAGAGTCGCAGCCAAAACATGTTTTGATATTTAAAATATCTCTTCTTAAACTCACAGCCAATTTTAATTCACTTTTGACAATCCTATCTCTACAGTGCAATACCACCTTCTCATCCCGGGATTCTAGGAGTCTATCCCAAAATTTCAAAGCTGCTCTCTCAAAGATATTAAACCATGATGGAAGCCCTGTCTCCAACATTACTGCTTGGACCATGGCCAACTTTGGTAAATTCAAGATAAGTTTCAAGCACTGACCTTCCATATTTTCTCAATTCTGCAAATCACTTAGGAATAAAAACCAGTGCCTTAAAAGTTGTAAATGCCAAGGTCATATCCCGACCCCCGTATTCCCATCTAAACCTACATAATCCTCTAACAGTAGGGAGGATGCTTACTTTTAACATTTCACTATGGCTTTTCAAACTTTGTTGGAGGGAAAAAGCATACAGATGTATCTGTATGTGTCTAGTCCTGCAATCGTTGTTGTATCTAGGTACCACTTGTAACTATTCTTCTGGTGCCCAAAAAACATTATCTTTGTTTTCTTTATATTAATCACCATTTTTCCCCATTGCAGTAAAGGGCAAATGCCTTCAGTTTCTTCTGGAGGCCCACCTTGGTCCTATCCATAATTACTAGGTCGTCGACCAAAAGTAGGCAGGTCACATGTCTCCGCCCGTCTTTGTGAAAAAGAGCCATATCCCTGATAAGACCTCAGGTAGATCTCTTAAACAAAGAGAACATAGAGTTGGGGCCAGCAGACAGCCTTGCCGAAGTCCATTTCTTATTTCGACCTTCTCTGACAGACTACAGTCTTTTATCAATTTTACTCTTGCACAATTCCCTGTATGGCATTCTCTTGAGACCCCTAGTAACCCTTTTGAGATGTCTAGCTTTTCTAATTTGCTCCATAGGAGCTCCCAGTTTACCTCGTAAAGTGCTGCCCTAAAATCGACAAAGCAACACCACAAATTCCTCTTGCTATCAATGACCTTCTTTGCAATAGACTACAAGCTAAAACAGGAACCCATAGTGGAATTACCTTCCTTAAACCTTCCTGCTCTAACGGGATTAAAGCATTCTCAATGTCCCATTCCTTAAGCTCCCTCAGAACTTGTTTTCCATATACTTTTACCCCCACATCCATCAGACTGATGAACCTATAATTCTTCGGATCTGAGGACGACTCTTTTTTGTGAAGGGGTTTAAATTATTGCAACCTTCCAGCTTTCCATCATTACTCCAGTTAATATTATTGCTTTAAACAGCCTACAAAAAATCTTACTCCACCACTTCATATTAATCTTTACCATAATGGATGGAAGATTGTTGGGCCGGGCTGCTCTTGTCAAGGAAAGGTCTTTTAATTTTTCTTTTATGAAAATTACTGTAATTTTGGACAGCAACTCCCTGTCCACATAAAAAATATCCTGTGCAACCCTAACATGCCCAATTGCATTTATAGTTTCAAAATGTTCTTTCCATGCTTGTTCTGCTACTAGGCATACTACCTTGTGTGTTATATTTCCATCCTCAGATGCACCAGTTGCCAGACTTTCTTTATATCCTTATATATTGCTTGTTGCATTTCTTCCCAATTTGAGTTCTAATATTCCAGCGGTTTTTTTCAGTAGTGTTTTTTTGTATGTCTACCGTAATCTACGTATTTACCTTTCAATATGGAGAGTTTGTTGACCTTTGCAATGGCCGGCGGAGTGTGCGGCCTCTAAGCAGGATCGAGCTTCCTTCCTGGAGGCCGGGTCCTCTGGTGGCCATATTGAGGCTGGTGCCTGGCGGGATGCCCCCTGTGGCACGCTTGGACCCGAGCTGCCTCCAGAGTGTGTGTACTGCCCTGACGGAGCAGTGGAAGATTGAGCGGCTGCAGGACTGTGCAGGCGCAATTGAATGCAGTTGGTTGACCCAGAGCAGGAGAGGTGGTGATGAGTACTCCGTCAGCCATTACAGCACAGAGACAGTTGTGAGGGGGGGACCTTCCCCTCCTGAGACCCTAGACTGTTCTGGCTGAGGTGAAATGGCCCCTGCATATCCAGGGGTTTCAACGGACATCGGCGGAGGGATGATGCAGTGACCCCTGAAAGTGCCTGGGCTATGGCCGGCGGCATGGAGCAGAGGACCAACTGTTGTAGCAGACACACACGGGATGCAGCCTTGGGGACCTACTCCCGGGCAACCAGGACAGACAAGAGGAACACCGCGCCCTCTGGTAGGAAGCTCTGGCCCGGAGATGCGAGGATGGAAGCAAGCGTGGCGCTTGGGCATGCAAGGACCCTGGGGTAGAAGGCACTGGGTGTTGGGTAGGCAGGCTTGATTGACACCAGCAATTTGACTGCACACAGCAATGCTGCTGCCCTGGCAGGGGAGACGTGTATTTCGTAGTACTGCCCCTACAGGGGTCTTCCCCCTGAGTGACCTCTGTAGGCTTGACTTGAGAATTTTTAGGGGCATTAGTGATCCCTGGGTGAACTCAGCACAGCTCCCCCCTGAGGGCACAAGGACACTTGCTGGGAACTCTCAGGCACCTATGATCCTCAGGGCTCCGTTTGGGGAGCACGGCCTGAGAGGTTGGACTGCAATTGGACTATAAGAATGAAGTGCTGAGCCACGCACCGACGGGACCCCCTGCATGGTTGGACCTGGGGAGAACAACTGTGTCTGGACAGACATGAGCACCGCCCGCTGGCATGGAGAAAGACAAAGCGCAAAAAGGGCCTTAGAGGAATGCGATTGTGCAGTACACCACGCCTCAGTCCCTCCTGCAGTGAGCCATGGGTCACACAGAATCGCAGAAGGAGCAGGACCCAGATGCACCACAGGAAGACCCATCAAGAACGGAGCTTCTTCAGGCCTTTCAGGGCAGTCGTGCAGCCCTGCAAGGTAACTTGGAAACGGTCTCCTTCAATGTTAACCAGCTGCGGCAGACCTGCGGAAGGTGGTGGAGAGAGTGCAAACAATGGAGGGCCCAACAAAGGAGCTTCAGGAGGAGATAAAAATTCTGAGAGGACACGTAGCGTATCTCACTAAGGGCACCACCATCCTGGAGGACAGAGCGTAGGACTCAGAGAACCGCTCCAGGCGGAATAATCTCTGCATCCTGGGGTTTCCAAAGCAGGCGGAAGTAGCCAATGTGGAGATGTTCCTTGAGTAATGGATCAGATGGGAGTTCAACCCACCGGACCTGTTGCCCGTGTTTACGGTGGAGAGGGCGCATAGGGTGTTAGCATTGAGGCCCCACCCAGGGTCCTGCCAAGAGTCCTGATAGACCGCATCCAAAACTATAGGGACAGAGACAGTATCCTCAGGGCAGCACGACTCGCCAAGCAGAAAAGATTTGAGAATCACACCTTTACAGTCTACCCTAATTACACTCGGCAAGTGTAAGCCTACAGAAAATATTACACAGAAGTCAAAAAGAAACTCTGTGCACCTGTGCTGCAATATATGCTGCTGTTCCTTGTGTGCCTTAAGGTCCTACCTCAGGGGAAGAGTCACTTTTTTGATAGCCTGGAGGAGGTGTGGACCTGGCTAGACATGTGGGACAAGGCGGAGTCCTCTTCGGATATCTCAGAGGTACCGCGTATGAGAATAGCCCCATCCCGGAGCAACATTGTGGTCCCAGCGAGGACAGGGGATGCCTAGGAGGCCCTGTAGAGACAACCTTGGGTGCACGGCAGATTGGCCTGTGATGCGCATGCCCATGAGAGCGAGGTGCATTTTACCCTGATGTCCTATGGTCCAGATGCCATGGCTTGTAATGTTAAAGGTGGGGGCTGCCCGCTATAGAAAATTGGGGCCAGCTCCACTATAAGCGGCAATCTGGGCCCATGGACGCCCCTGTGAAGAGACTGGACTATAGACAATCACTTGCCCCTCGGGCCCACATTTTTGGTTTCTGAGATATAACCTTGTTTAAATGAACTCAAGTTGCACTCAGTTAATTGTGTACTTTGAGTTCTGGGGGAAGGGGATAGTATGGGGCTCTCCTATGTAATGGGGAAGCTTGCAATACACTTGGGCGAGCCAGCCGCTGGGAAGAAGATGAGTTTGCTAGATGGGAGGGTGCTTCAGGAAAGGACTAGTTGTGCTGCCCTGAGGATTTGGAGAAGGGATTTTGAACAGGCACAGTGTTTTGCAACCA
Source organism: Calotriton arnoldi (assembly GCA_963921515.1). NCBI lineage: Eukaryota > Metazoa > Chordata > Amphibia > Caudata > Salamandridae > Calotriton > Calotriton arnoldi. Next base: position 889,423 of record CAWUFW010004862.1, on the reverse strand, counting down.
GATACAGTGGGGGTGGGGGCGCAGGGGGTAAGGGGGATTGGGGGGAGGAATTCTCAGAGATTGTGGGGAGAGACTGCTATAATTGGAACATATGTGACATGAAGCGTACATTTATGTCCTGGAGTGTACAGGGATTGAAAAGCTGCTATAGAGTACATATCTCAAGTGTTCTAGTGTTCAGATTGCTATGCTGCAGGAAAGACATCTGCTGGGTGCAGAAGTGACTAAGATGCGGAAAAACTGGAGTGTTACTGCATACTGCTATATATTCAAATTATGCCAGGGGTGTGCTAACGTGGATTGGTGCTGAGGTCCCCTTTGTGGAGAGGGAGGTGGTCAGAGATTCAGGTGGGAAATGTATGATGGATTTCCGAATGCGTTTTTCACGCATGTCTTCGGAACTCCGTCATTTGAACGAATGCGTCTTTAGCACGAATTTGTTCTGCACGCAAGTTGTTTTAATGACTTGCCTTAGGGGGGCGCTGGATATTGGAATAGTTTAATTTACTATTCCAACCCCAGTCTGCACAACAGTAGGGATGGTGTTGGACTTTAATTCCAAAACCACTCCACCACTGCGCCCCCCCTAAAGCAAGTCGTTGTAACAACTTGCGTGCAGAATGAATGCGTGCTAAAGACGCATTCGTTCTGTTGCCGGCACTGTGAAGGCACAGCGTGATTCCGGCTTCGTTCTAAAGGACGTTTCCCTCAGGTGGGCGCTACCTGCTGGTGGCAGGGGTGTTGGACAGAGTGGACACCTGTTTGGTTAACATGTATGCACTGCACATAGACAATAAGACCTTTTACTCGGAACTGACAAGAATTATGGCCCTAGACTTGCAGATGAGACTTATCTGGGTGGGGACTTTAACAGTGGGTTGGATGGGAGGATGGAGCGGCATCTCCCCAGACCAAGTCCCAAGACACACATGGTGATGGCCTTCCAGAAATCGATACAGGATTTACACCTCTTTGATGTTTGGAGACTCCACCACCCACGGGATCGGATTTACTCCTATTGCTCGCCGGTTCATGGTGGGCATAGCAGGCTAGACTATGTGCTGGAGCGCAGGGAAGATGTGGAAATGTATCAATATTCAGCATTTTTGAACTGCTACCTCTCAGATCACTCACCGCTGCTGGTCACAGTGCTACCTAGGGGGTTCAGGCCCAAGATCCCGCTGTGGACAATGGGCGCAGAGTTTCTGACAGATGAGGGATTTGCAACTCACATCCGGGACTTTACTTCCCTGTTTTTCCAGGAAAACCGGGGGACTGCCGTGAGAGTGGGAGGCCTATAAAGTGACGCTGCATGGAGAATGTATCACAAAAGTGTTTGAGGTGCGGCAGGAGTTAGAATGGGAGCTGCGAGCCCTGGAGGGGGCAGGCAGACCTGGATAAGAAAGCGGACCTGGAGCCAGATGAGAGACTTCGGTTAACAGCCCTTAAAGCAAAGGGTGGGGGAGGTTTGGAGTAACCTGAACAAATACACATACAAGGCCTACTGGCAATGGTTATTCTGTGAGGGAGACAAGGCGGTGAGGATCCTGGAGTGCCTGTTATGGCAGGAACGTCCGCAGATGCACATCCTTAGCCTACGCAGGAACACAGGAGAAGACATTATAGACCACAACAGAATAAATAGTGTTTGCAACTGGGTTTGCGTGGGCACCTGCAGTGGTGGAGGAGACACTAGAAGAGTATCTCATAGAGGCTAGATTGTAAGGTCTGACTGACGTTCAGAGGCAATAACTAGAGGCACCGCTGGAGCTGGCTGACCTGCGGAAAAACCTTATTCTGGTTTATCCTCGCTTTTTATTTCTTGAAAATTTCATTATGTGAAATGTTGGCCCATTTAATTTTCCTTAGTTTATTTTTCAGCTTCTGGCAAAGAGAATCAATTCAGGGTGCCTTCTTTTTCAATTGTAACCCTGAAACAGAGGGCTATGTAAGAGAAGTGTTCCAGTTACCTTTCAAGCAGTTGGCCACGTCTTTTATTGTTACTTCATAATTATTATTGGGGTTACTAGTAACCGAACCCACGCTGCATACCTCAATGTGCTTTTACACATCAAGTAAGGTTTGAATACGATGGGCACTTATTTTAGCCATAACATGTCTTGGGAATTATGTATCAAGGAGCAGAACTCCATCTCTCGTTAGCATTTCCAAATTCAATCAGGCTCTTAAGGGAAGATATACCTCCCATCAATGTGAGAGGTTGAAGGCTTTTGGGCTAGGAGAAGGATTCGTGACCTGGACTGCAATACTGTACAAGAGCTCCACTGCCAGGGTGCGCACGGGAGGTGTGATATCAGAGGCCTGTGCTGTGGGCAGGGGAACGAGACAGGGATGTCCGCTGTCTCCCCTCTTGTTCGCACTGGCGGTGGAACCCCTGGCTGTCCATGCGCGATCGGGGCGATACTACCGGGGACTGGACGGGATGGGCCAATCCCAATTTATTGCATTATATGCAGACGATCTCCTAATGTTCCTCGCCAACTCTGCAGACGATCTGCACGGCGCTAGGGGACTGCTGGCCAGGCTGGGAAGAGTGGCGGGCCTTAAGGTCAACTGGAATATGACGTGTCTTTTCCCTGTTTTGAGTGGAAGGAATGACCCGCCGGGTGCGTTAGATGTGGCATGGGAAAGTAGATGCCTGACTTATTTGGGAGTACGTATTTATCACACAGCCTCCGACTTACTGGAAGGCAATGTCGGACGAGCATTACGAACCACCAAGAGTAATTTTGAATTTTGGGGGACTCTCCCGCTATCAGTAGCAGGACGGGTGGCGCTGCTATAGATGGTCACTCTACCGCGCTTGCTCTATTACTTTGGCTCGTTACCACTATGGATCCCGCAGAAATTCTTTAATCAACTTAACACCATGATCACGGGATTTTTATAGGGCTCTGGAAGACGCAGAGTAGCGCTTACCACCATGATGAGACCTAGGCAGGAAGGGGGCTTCGCAGTACCTGACTTCGAGGCCTACTACCATGCAGCTCAACTGCAGTGGTTCACGAAATGGATGGCGAGAAGGCTTCGAAATGGGGAGGGCCATGGGGGTACGGACCCGGATCTGGGTCAACTCTCTCGAGTGCTGCTGCGGCTCCCCCTAAGCAAACGAGAGGCTCCGGGAGAACTGTGGGCGATGCGCCAATGTTGGAACCGGGCTAGTAGAAAAGCCCAGCAGGGGCCCCAATATGCGCCTGAGATTCCGCTGCTGGTTTGCGAGGCACTACCGCATGGGGGAGACTGGCAGGGATTACGGATTTGGGAAGAGGCGGGGATCTCCACTATCGGAGATCTCTACGAGGACAATACCCTTCTACCCTTTAATGATTTATTAGAGAGATACGAACTTCCTTGGAGGGACTTTCTCTTACATGCTGCACTGACGGCAGCCATTCGTAAGCATTGGAAGAAGGGGATGGTGGAACCGCCGACTTCTTTGCCATGCCAGTATGTGGTGTCAGCGGCCGGGATGATTAAGGCGGTCACTTGCCTTTATAGGCGGCTCACCCAGGAGGTCAGGCGTCCTTTGGAGAGTTTGCGTATTAAATGGGAAACAGACCTTGGGATACCCATAGACAGGAAGCCGTGGGAAGCATTAGTAGAAAGAGCATGGAAGTGTTCCAGAAATGCGCGATTCCAACTAATCCACTTTGTTGTCCTCCACAGAGCATATCTCACCCCGCACAAGATTAATGAGTATTTTGGGACTCGAACAGCTTGCCTGCGGTGTAAGTTAGAAAATGCCGAATTTTTACATATGTTCTGGGAGTGTCCATTATTGGAGGGGTTCTGGAGGGCGGTATCGACTAAGCTAGGAGACATAACGGAAAGAGACAGCACACTGACCCCGGGATATTGCCTACTACATTGGTTTCCTCATACTGCCCGAAATAAAGTTACCAGAAAATTCATAGACCTGGGGTTAGTCCTGGCTAAACGAGAAATTACCAGCCACTGGAAGGCGACCTGTGCCCCTAGTGTTTCAAGGTGGCTGCGGGAATTTATACAATGGGCTGACTGTGAAGGTATTTTTTGATTGCAAATGGCCCGGACTGGGTAATGAAAAAATGCTGGACACGGCAAGAGCTTGGGTGGCACTAGTAGACTCGCTCAAGCACCCGTCTGATGATAAAGAACCACCCCATGAATGAGGAGACCTGTGTGTGGGGGTTGACATATTGTCCTACCTGGGCAGGTAGACTGGGGGATTAAAAGCATGTATAGTATAACGGCTTCCCCTCTTTGGATCTCCTCCTGTTTGAATTACTGAGCTTGATACCTTGCATGACTAGATACTATACTCCACAGAGATGTAGATGATTGAGCGACATGCCTGAGAGGAGGGGGGGGATAGGAGTTGCATAGGGGGAAGGGGGGAGAGGGTTTCGTTATTTTATTGTTTGCTGAGATTTTTGTGTGTTGCTATTGGAATGAACTATTGAGATGTCGATACCCCGTCACGGGGATGTAGGGCATGGCTCACCTGCGGACTCTGATTTGACCGCCAAATACTGTTACCCTTCTGTAAGAGGGCCATACGGGGCGGGAATCTGAAACTGACAATGTGCGACCAGCAACTATGATTGTCGATAATTGTTGTCATCATGATGGACGCTCTGCCATCCCATTGTATTGCTCCTAATTATTTGAAACTACTGAATAAAATCTGTTTACAAAAAAAAAAATCAATGTGAGAGGTTGAAAGTCCCAAATTAGAGGGAAATGCCACACCTCCACAAAGGTATAGTGAAGTGGACCATTTAGATTTCCAAATTTTAACGTCTGGGTTGGAACAGTTGAAAATGACTATTCAGACAGAAATATTTCCAGCTCATCAGATATTTTTGCATTGACCGTGCTGTCCTTGAACTTATGCACTTAGGGATATTTGACAGCGGAAAGGAATAAGCCCTCCTCAGTTCTCCGAAATGAGCTTCTTCCTGTTGAGGTTTCAGGTGCATGTTAGAGGCGCCCAAAATTATAATCATAGGTTTAGTAAAGTTAGAGCAAATCTGGTATAAATCTCCCATAAAGAGTGACAATTGTTTAGAATTATGGGGGATATCCCTAAAATGTATGTACACATTAATAATAATGAACACATTATCTACTGTTGCATTATTGAGAAGCAAATCATCTTGCTTGCGTGCAACCATACCACTTTTCGTGAATATCTGAGTAACCTCTTTAGCAATCCAGGTTGATACTAAGTAATTAATCCACTCAAGTTGTGCCCTATAAAGTTTGGAACCGCATCAGAACAGATTTGAATAAAATGTGGTACAGTTATTTTATCCCCCCGGAGCCAAGTCTCCTGAAAGCATAAAACATCATCCTCATACAATAGTTTTTCAAAGACTTTTGAATGAAGCAACAATTTAACCAATTAACATTCCAAAAGACCAATGAAAGGTTCTCAGAGGGAGGAGGGGGGGGGGAACATGTCCTAATCAAGATCACTTGGTACACTGAGCTCCAACGTGCAGGACCCTCTGCATTTGTACACTTGTGAATGCTGGTATCTCTCACTGCAACAACCATGTGCAAATTATATGTGTCCTGCTCTACTGACTTATATGGTTGATTCTTACTTCTTGCTCCCGATGGGAAAATTACTTGACTTGATCCCAACCCTACATGAAAATTTAAAAAAAGGACTTGAGTGTGGGGGTCTAACTTCAGCGTTCATTAGTTCATTCCGCAAGGCTCCTCTTTAAGCCAGACCCTTTTTAATATTTATGTTGCCCCACTGGCTCAGGTTGTTGGATCATTTGGATTTGAGGTGTTGTCCTATGCTGACGATACACAAATTATGGTGTCCATTACCCACAGCATCAGGGAATCGGCTGCGAATTTTAAAAGCTGTATGCAGGCAGTCTCTTCCTGGATGGTCAAAAACTATCTTAGACTTAACGGGGAAAAGACAGGTCTTGATCTTCGGAAACCAACAGAACATTTGGTCCAACGACTATTGGCCAGACACGCTTGGCTGCTGTCCATGCCCTGTACCCCATGGTAAAAATTTAGGGGTCATAGTGGACAATTCTCTCTCTCTGAGTCTGCAGATCAGCAGAACAGTGTCCACGTGCTTTGGAATCATCAGGATCCTCAGGAAAATTTCCCAGTTTCTTTCGTTTGCATCACAAAAACAGGCAGTCATTGCCTTAGTGTTGTCCAGACTGGACTATTGTAATGCCCTCTACTTGGGCATTAACAAGAGTATGGTACGACGTTTGCAGCTGGTGCAGAATGCTGCTGCTAGGCTGGTGATGGACCTTCCAAAATATCATTCAGTCTCGGCTTCTCTTATCTCTTTGCATTGGCTCCCCTTGGATCGAAGAATTTTGTTTAAAACCCTTTGCCTGACCCACAATGCCTTCTATGGCCTAGGCCCCGATTCCATCAAAGGGCTGTTTCAGCGCTATGTTCCTATCAAGCATCTTAGGTCAGCAAGTAAAAATCTGCTGATAGTCTCAAGGTTCAAGAAGGCTAGATGGGGAGGCAGGGCCTTTTCCATTGCTGCTGCCAGGCTGTGGAACTCCCTCCCAGATGATCTGTCGGGACAAGCGTCCCATTCTCTCTTTCGTAGGGCTCTGAAGACCTGGCTCTTTACACAAATATCAGTCTGAGCATATTACTTTACTCTGTAAAATTGTCTCTCCTGTAGCGCCTTGACGCCTTGGGGCTAAGTTTGCGCTCTATAAATCTAATATTCATTCATTCATTCAACCCCTTGGGAAGCTAATTCTCATTCCGCAGCAATGATAATACTCTTAATCGCATGAGAGAACAATGTGGCCATAGTTATTTCAATAGCCAATCGCCCTTCCATATATCCCACTTGCTGTAGGTCACTTGAGTCAATATCTTTTAGGGAGGTACCGAGTTTGAATGTCCCGAACAGTTTGGATCAATGTAAAGGTTTCATCTTCTTCCCTTTTTCCCTCCTTTTATAGTATCAAAATATAGAGTCACCATACAATTTTAAGCCCTCACTGAACTCAACAGTCTTACAAAGGGGACTCATCTTGGGTTTAGCCTTCTTTTTTTTAGAAGAGTTTTGAAATTTTGTTTAACTACCTTTCTCCTCCGATTGTGTAAATCAGAAGAGAAATGTGGTATAACACTACCAAGGACGGAACGCCCTTTGTCATTTCCAATGTACCCGACAGTAGTTCTGGAGCCATAAAAGCCGTTGAAAGGTTCTTTGAGGTGGTCAACCTTTTGATGTTAACAGGGTTTGGATTTTTTTGTTGTGGTTTTACCAATGTTTGGCTGCACCAGTAATTTAAAACTCTTACTGTTCTCTCCGGCCCTGCCAAAACATTGAAGGTGTTTGTAAACATATTATATTATTCTTCCTACTTTTCCTTTGATTAACTCTACTAGGTATAATATGCTTTTTATCGAATACATAAATCCCCATTTTTTTCATCAGCATAGAAATTTTATAGATAAATGTCTCAAACTGCTTCCTCCCCTTAACACTGAACTATATCACTAGCTTCTAATTTGTCCGAAGGAGGCTCTATAGGACGGACTAGAGACAGCATACATGCAAAGATTGCTTTGAGCTCCTCTAAGATACTTTTTAAAAACCCATTATGTTTATTTGATTTATCATTGTTTAGCACCACCGATTCAAAGATCTTGTGTAAGGTCTTTTGCATGGGTAATGACACCTCCAACATAGAGTTCCCAGGTACAGCTAAGGTTTCAATATTTAAAAACATGGATTGATTGGATTTGTTATATTTAGCGCCAGCTTCATGATAAGCATTGTCAGTAAACTTACCATGCCCAGCATCTAGTTTATTGGGAGAACATTGATTTGTCAGTAATTCAGCGTAATCGACCCTGGTGACTCCAAGGTAGACAAAAATCTAAAAGTGCGGCAGGTGTGTCAGAGGGCCACAGTCTTGGAGAAGAGGAGAGTCAAACTTCTGAAATGTCTACTGGCTCTTAATTCCACAACCTTAGTTCCGATTGCCAATTCCAGACTAGCGGCTCATCACGAAATCCTTTACAGATGAAACCAGCAGGGCAAGGTTCTGAGCCGCGAGGGAACAGTGATTTTCCGCAAGGGGATTATGTTGTTCGTTGTGGCGGGAGGTATTCAAGGGCATTTGGGCCACAACTTCCTACTGATCAGTCATTTCTGGAGAACACCATTTCCCCTCTTCCTAGGGTTTTCCTTTTGTAGATGTCACAGGCATTTTCCTGCACTGTTTCCTCCAATGACCTAACATCTTAACTCCTCACAACATATAATTTCTGTAAAACTTTACGGTTGCTGGGGGATCTAGTCACCACTTCCTGTGTAATGGTGGGTGCTGCCTTATCTCTCTGCTATGTTTACTCAGCTACTACTTCCTCCGTCCGGCTCCTGGTTTGCCGGCGTGCCCCATCATTGCCAAGCTACTGAACTTTCGTGACCGCGATGCCATCCTGCGAGCAACCAGGGAGAAAGGAGACATCCGACACCAGGGCAACACCTTGGCCTTCTATCCCGACTACACAATGGCGGTGCAGGCTGCTCGCCGCGAATTTCTCCCGGCTAAACGGATTCTTCAAAAGCATGATGTCTCCTACTGCCTGGCTTATCCTGCTAAATTGCGAGTCCGGCAGGGCTCCAAGGTGCATGTCTTTCTGGAGCCAAAAGCCGCGTTGGCTTATGCAAAGAAACTGGACCAGGCTTCGCGCACTTCTCCTGCTGGCTCTCAGTCCACTGCTGTTGGCAACCTGAGTGACAATGACTGAACTCTCTTGGCATTCCTGTATTGCTCTCTATTGTGGCTCTAGATGAACAGTCAACTGTCCTGGTTTTTTCTAACTTTACTTCATTGGTCATTTACGGACCTTCTCCCCTCAAATGTGCACCTGCCTGTCGCTCTCTGTTAATTGTGGCCTGTTCTGGCCGTGTGGCCATTTACCTCTTCGCTATGGTTAATTTCACTCCCACTCCTGATCATTGTGGTCCCCGGCCTCCTCCTCGCTGGATATGTTCGCCCCTCTGGCGCCCTGTTGCTCTCTTCTAATAACCTGATGTCTGCGACAGCTCCTGGCTTGGCCACCCTGTTCCCTTGGGCAGGGGTGTTCGCTGAGCGGAGCCATGCCTCCACGGGATAATTCCCTCTATTTTAGTCCTTTCTCTTCCCTCTCCCAGTTGTGGTCCCCCTGGGTGGGTGGGTTTGGTCACTCAACCGGATTGGGGGGTTGGTGTGGGTGGTGGAGGGACCACCACACATAGTCAACTTACGGTAAAAAGTCCAAATTAGTTGTACTACACACATTGTTTTTAATCATATCCTGAGCCGCCAAAATTAAAACTAAGGGCAAGGATTCTCAGAGATATTTTTAATTGTAGTATTTCACTTCACATCACATATTCGCACCACACCAGCTCCGCTGTAACCAGGCGTCGTAGCACAACCGGGCAGCATTCGGCCGCCCGGTTGGGACCCTAATGATGAAGCATGACACCAACTAGGTTGGTGTGTGAGGGGTCTTTTAAACATACCTAATGGGTCCATGTTCACACCACATACAGTGATAACACTCTAGATACATAGTGGGGTCATCCACATTGTTTAAAGTTCATTATCTCTTTGGGGAACGGGACGCACCTCCTGCCTCATCCCTTGCTCTTCCATTGATTTTTTCTAGCTCTCTTCTAATAACCTGATGTCTGCGACAGCTCCTGGCTTGGCCACCCTGTTCCCTTGGGCAGGGGTGTTCGCTGAGCGGAGCCATGCCTCCACGGGATAATTCCCTCTATTTTAGTCCTTTCTCTTCCCTCTCCCAGTTGTGGTCCCCCTGGGTGGGTGGGTTTGGTCTCTCAACCTGATTGGGGGGTTGGTGTGGGTGGTGGGGGGACTGGTTTATTGAGTATGTTGCCTCACCTTCGAGGCCTGCTGTTCCGTTTGTTTTGTGAATTTGATACCTTGTTCTCTACTCTGCGCATCCCTTCTCAATCACGTCTGATTCCTTCTATGCACCTGGCCGCATCCGCCGTTTCCCTCCCTGGCACATTGTTATGATGGCCATCACACTCTGGACCTGGAACGTTCGCGGTCTTAATGACCATCGGAAGGCCCGCCTGGTACACGCCCACCTCATACGTCATAAAGTTGACATTTGCTTCCTTCAGGAAACCCATCTCCTGCCTGCCACTGCCGCTAGGCTCCACTCTAAACACTGGGGCGAAACACACTCCTCCTTCTATTCCTGCTACTCTCGTGGGGTGTCTATTCTCATGCGCAAGGGGCTCCCCTGGCACACCTCTCAGGTTCTCGCTGACCCTGAAGGGCGCTTCCTCATATTGCAGGGTACTCTCCTGGCACAAACCCTAGTCCTTACAGCGGTTTACGGCCCCAACTCTGATGACCCTGACTTCTTTGCGCAGGTTTGGCGGCACATCTCCTCCATGGGCCCCGCTGCGCTGTTATGGGGGGGGACTTCAACATCTCGCCTTCGGCCACCCTGGATCGCTCTGGGCCTTGCATTCTGAACCCATGCGCCACATCCCTCCTGCACTCTATATTGCCTGACAACTCACTGCTTGATGCATGGCGGCACACTCACCCGGAGGTGCGCGAAGGCACATGCGTCTCAGGCTCTTCCGGCTGCTGGTCCCGCCTGGACCTCTGGATTGCCACTCAGGACACCTTCTCGTGGGTCACTTCTGTTGAACACATGGCGCGCACCCTCTCTGACCACGCTCCTGTCCGCCTCAGTCTTCTCCCCCCGCACTCTCCGAGGCGCACGTTCGCCTGGCGGCTGACCTCCAATGCGGTCCGCGACTCAGTGTTCTGCGACGGAATCCAAACCGCAATCGAGAATTATTTCGACCTCAACGCCGGTTCTGTGGACTCTCCTTCCACCCTGTGGGAGGGTTTCAAGGTGGTGATTCGGGGCGAATGTATTTTCAAGCAGGCTGGCATCTTGCGCTCCATTCGCGGCACCCTAGAGCGTCTGGAGGGGGAAATTAAGGCTCTGGACTCGTCTCACTCACTCTACCCCTCTCCCAACACGCTTGCGCAACTTCGGGCCAAACTATCTGAATTTAATGATGAGGCCGACAGGGAACTTTCTTTTCTAGGCAGGGAGGCGAGAGCACGCCGGTACGGTGAGGGGGATCGCCCAGGTAAAACTTTAGCCAATCTCCTGCAACAGCCTCACACTGCCAATTACATTACTGCGCTCCGGGATGGCGGCCCGGAGCGCACTACCTCTCCTGTTGAGGTGGCGGCCAGGTTCACCACCTTTTATTCTCAACTCTACACCGCTGGGTTTGCTCCTTCTCACGATATCCTGGATCAATATTTTGACACTCTTGAGCTTTTCTGGCTTGGCGACAGCCACCGGGAGTACCTCGACGAACCCTTCTCCAAGGAGGAGATCTTGGCGGCCATCAACAGTCTCCCTCGCGATAAGGCTCCCGGCTCTGACGGCCTACCTGCTTCCTTCTACAAAACCTTCGCGCCCCTCCTTGTTCCCCACCTTGCTGCTATGTATAATGATTCCTTTGAATGTGGCCACTTACCCCCGTCGCTTCGTGAGGCCCTGTTGACACTTCTCTTGAAACCGGACAAGTCCCCTGAGCTTCTTGATTCTTACCGCCCATTATCACTCATTAACACCGACAATAAAATATTCGCTAAGTTATTGGCCTCCCGCCTCCTTCCTCTTATGCCCCTGATTGCCCGCCCTGACCAGTCCGGTTTCATCCCTGGTCGTGCCACGTCGCATAACCTCCGGACTATATTTGCTGTTCTCCACCAGATTAACCCTGCTCTCCCGGCCGTAGCCGCCCTATTGGACGCTACTAAAGCCTTTGACACTCTCGAGTGGCCTTTCCTCTTTTATCTCCTCCCTCGCTTAAGCTTCAGCCCGGTATTTCTGCGCAAAGTTCGCCTCCTTTACTCCCTCCCTACGGCTCGCCTTCGAATTAATGGTCAGATTTCTGAACCCATCCCCATCTCTAGGGGAACCAGGCAGGGGTGCCCGCTCTCGCCTATGCTTTTCGCGGTGGCTATGGAGCCCCTCGCCGCCCGGCTCCGGCAGCATCACACCCAGAGGGGCCTTGGATTCGCGGCTCGTGCGCTGGTCGTCTCCATGTATGCGGACGACATCACTCTCTATGTCCGCAAGCCCCAAGAAAATCTCGGTCCCATGGTTCGCGAGGTGGTGCGCTTCGGGGGTTTGTCTGGGGTGAAGGTCAACTGGGGCAAATCTATTCTTTTTCCTCTAACAGACGCTACTGTCCCTTTTACCCCAGACTACCCGTTTGTGTGGGCCTCGGGACCCACTAGATACTTGGGCATTTGGCTCAGTAGAGACGTGGACGAACTTTGGAGGGCAAACTTCGGCCGGGCTGTCGACTGTCTGGAGACTAAGATTCCCCTCTGGCGGCGTCTGCCTTTGTCCTTGGCGGGGCGCATCGCCAAGATGGTAGTGCTCCCGAAGTTTTTATATCTCTTTCTCAATATCCCCATCCCACTCACGGCTCATTTTTTTCGGACACTTCGCTCTCACATCATCTCTCTTGTCTGGGCTGGGCGCCAGCCTCGAATCGCATATGAAATTCTCACACTCCCCTTGACGTGTGGTGGGCTGGGTGCCCCGGACTTCAAATTATATGCCCTTAGTGCCCAAACAAGCTTCCTTCACTTCTGGTTACATCCGACGACCTTTCAGCCTCACGTAGCAATTGAAGCTGACCTTGCGGCCCCCTTGCTGCTCCAGACGGCTGTCTTTGCCCCCGTGAAGCCTCGGCACGGAGAGATTGATACGGTTGAGACTCTGCGATGGGCCTGGGAAGGCCTTCGGAAATTCTCCGGCTCTAGCTCACTCTCCGCCAATTCCATGCCCATCGCATATCATCCAGCATTCCCCTCCCTGCATACGGCAGGGATGGTTAAACGTGCGACCTGTCTGGGGCTATCCACATTATCCGATCTCTACCCAGCCGGCGACTTTTTTTCTCTTCCAGCCGAATCCGGCCCCTTGGACACCCTGCTCTACTACCAGCTCAGAGCAGCCTGTCGGGAGCTGCACCCACGTTTCCACAGCCTCCTCCTTCGATGGCTGCCCTCGACCTCGCATACACTTCCGCTTCCCCTCGTAAGCTGGTCTCCAGACTTTATGCCCTTACACTGGCAGCGTCTTCGATCTCTGCTGACCGGGCTCGCATTGCGTGGGGCGAGGACCTGGGCACTGACCTCTCTCCGGAGACCTGGCTGTACTGTTGCAGGCAGACTATCGCCTGCGCCTCATACATTTTACATATTTGCGCAGATTGTACCGCTCTCCTACCCAGTTGTATAGAATTGGCCTCGTCCCCAGCGATAGATGTCTTCGTTGCTCTGCCCCCGCCGCCGATTTTTCTCATCTCGCATGGCTGTGCCCCGGGGTCTCTGCATACTGGTGAGATGTGTGCACTGCCATCACTGCGATTACTTCCACGCCTGTTTTGCCTGACCCGTTGCTGTGCCTATTAGGCTTTGTGAAACACTGTCCCGACGCCTCTCGTAGGCTCACTGCTATGCTGCTTGTTCTCGCGCAGCGCAGGGTTGCCATGTATTGGGGTCGAAGGCCCGTGCCCAAGGTTGGCGCTTGGCTTGAGGATGCGGCGCGCTGTCAGACGCTTCTGTCCGAATTCTGGGACTTGACGCCGGCAACTAGCCGGCCACACGATATTTGGGGACCCCTTGTTTTATATCTCCAACGCCAGAGCGCCTCGCCCTCTGCGTCCTCTCCTGCGCTCCCTGCCGGCTCCTTGCCCGCGGCGGCCGCCGGTGCTGGCTCGTAGAGGTCGCCCCCCCCTCCTCTGCTTACTACTGACTCTCTGTGGCTTCTCCTGCACGTGCCTCGCCTCTTCTGGACGCTCCGTCTGACCCCTCCCGCATCATTCCCCGGTGTTTTCCCCTGTGCATTTACCAATATGCAATTGTTTTTATGGTGATTATATCAGCTGTGCCTTTTCTTTCTAATTTACGGAAACCCCGCTCGTATATCTTGTAACTGGATGTGCTAAATTTTTTTTCAATAAAGTTCTTTTAAAAACTTTTTTTTAAAAAGATGATAACAATAAACTGGCAGGTTCAGCTCTCTGAAACACTGAATTCTGCAACTCTTGATCAATTCTCACTCAGAGAGATCATAGGGATCCTTCATGGTCTCAACTCTGCCAGAAATACCAGTGTGGCCCTTCGCACCAAAGAAGTCCAGAACAGCAGGACTGCTGTGCGGTGTGGGAAAAGAGAGTAGCACTGTAGTTGCCCTGCAAGATCTGTTGAGGGGAGGGAACAAGACTGTATATCCCTCAGCCTCTGGAAAAAGACCAGAAGAAGAAGTTACTGACCGGCAGGATGTTTACGAGGCCTAAGGGGGAACCAAGGCAGATCCTTTATTCAGCTTGCATTTCCTTTTATGCTGCTTTGGCAATGGGGAGCTCTGAGGCTTTTCTAGGAGACTTCAACCTACTCCACTTCATGCAAAATAGGTTCTGCCATGCATACCAGGAGTGACAACCTTTATCCCATGGTACTATTGTTGACTGGGACCACAGAGCCTAAAAGGAGAAGGAGACTTGAGCAAATGGTTTCTGTAGAGCAAGGTGAGGTAGGCTTCCCCAAGAGACCTTTTGCTCCTGGATGTGAAACACCTCCTCCTCTAGGAAACATTAAGAATGGATGAGGCAAAAATAGGTTGACAGGTACCAGATAAAAGATAACTGTGCAACTCACTTCTTCCAGGTTTTATTAACATTGTATTCATATAAACCTGCATGGGTGACAATCATGAAGGAGGAGGAGAGTATTTTTATGACATAATTTGCTTCCTCCGTGGGTGTTGAAGACCTGGCTATCACATGTGTTATCTCATCTCCTTCGGAAACCATGACTCATGTTCTTTACAAATAAATATAATATCTTCTGCAGAATGAGGCTCTCAATTAATCTGCAAAAGTGAGGAGTCGTTCATCAGGGACCTCCAAGCAAGACGCACACCTGCAAGAGATGGCTTATTTTCAGACAGAAGATGTAACTGCTGCAAACAACCTACGGCACATCCTGCATGACTTGAACCAAGACTACCTCAACATAGGCTTTCCAACTTGAAGATAAAAAGAAATTTGAAGAAAAAAAAACACCTAAAAATGCAAAACAGAGGTTGAGTAGTGGCCATAGTTTAAGGAATTGTGGTGGATGAGAGATGATAGCTCTAGTACACCCTCACTGATGAGGAAAAAAAGTAAATGACTAGGTGACACACCCGCATAAGGGAACAGACCAGGCCATGTACAACTGTATGAATGCACACGTGATGCCGGTGCAATGATTTTGTTTCATCAGCATTTAGAAAAGATTTCCGATCCCAGAACTGGTGGTAGGACACCGAATGGTTGGACATAGGTGAGAGCCAGCTTTAGAGAATCCCAATCACTTGAGAACAGAGCTCCCTTCGTGGGGGCACCAACTATATGCTGCTCACTTGATTTGCCTCTTTGCTCTTCATCTTGAAGTATATACTGCTCAGTTTGGGAAGCTTCAGTTACCTCCCCCATCTCCCCTCCAACCTTGACAATACTAATTTCACAGTGCCATCTTCAGCTGGGATTGAAACAAACTGTTTCATTCCCAATTCAATTTTACCACTGTGACGATAACGATGTCAACCAGACTCTCCCAACATGAAACCTAATGAATGTACCAGAAGGATTAATTGTTATCTGGACGAACAAACACTAAGTCAGGAAGCACATAACCCCAACCACCTCCTACACTAGAGAGCAATAGTGACCATCTTGAACTTTTCTTCTATTACAGAGAATATCACCTTTTTGATTGAATATTGGAATTTGGTTTCCAGTCCTCTCTTCTACCAAAGGAATTTCAGAGTTGAACCATCTTTATTACTTTTTGTACAAAGAGTAAAGAGATATTATGGGTTTATTTAAATGTCACTCACAGATACTTCTCACTGGACAAAGAACATTTTGTATGAAGAGACAGAGGAAAGTAATCTACTATGGATACATTTAATAGGGATGTTTCATCTGTTTTAGAAAATCTTGCCTATACTTTAAAGAGTAGCAAGACATACCTTGCGTCAATATACATATATATTGGTATGTAACCTGAATACTTCATTGTCACAACTTTAAAGGTGATTATTTTTCTAACAACTCCAGTCTAAAATGGTATCATTTTCACTACTGCATTTTTTTTATATACAATTGTTTGTAACACAATTATTTTTTGTGTCGCTGTGTAGATACATACCATTGCTGTGGGGACCTCCCTTTGCTATTTGCTCACTTTTGCTCTCTGCACGAATATTTTTAGCTTAACGCGCTCTTACCGCTTGATTAGGTTGTGTCTTGTGTTTTAACTGGGGTGTTTACCGGTGCTGCATTGTGCCGCTTACCTCTGTTTTTAGCCCACTCCTCCCCATTCCACCACTGCAATTTCGGCTGTTTGAGTGGAGGAAGGACCGGTTAGTTTTTACCTCACTTCCGCTTGTGGCCATTCTCTGGCCGCCATCGTGGATAGGTGATGCTCTAGTCTTCCCACTACTCTCCTTTGCCTCGCATATTTAATCAGCTGATGGCGCCAACACGCAAGAGATAGATAAGGTACCCGAGCATCTTAGGTGGCTGACTCTTGCTGTGGGGAGCTCCCTTTACTATTTGCACACTTTTGCTCTTTGCATGGTTATTTTTAGCTTAACGCGGTGTTACCGCTTGATTAGGTTGTGTCTTCTGTTTTAACTGGGGTGTTTACCGGTGCTGCATTGTGCCGCTTACCTCTGTTTTTAGCCCGCTCCTCCCCGTTCCACCGCAGCAATTTCGGCTGTTTGAGTGGAGGGAGGAAAGGTTAGTTTTTACCTCACTTCCGCTTGTGACCATTCTCCGGTGGCCATCTTGGATAGGTGACGCTCTAGTCTTCCCACTACTCTCCTTTGCCTCGCATATTTAATCAGCTGATGGCGCCGACGCGCAAGAGATAGATAATATACCCAAGCATCTTAGGTGGCAGACTCTTGCTGTGGGGACCTCCCTTTGCCATTTGCACACTTTTGCTCTTTGTACGGATATTTTTAGCTTAACGCGGTCCTACCGCTTGATTAGGTTGTGCATTGTGCCGCTTACCTCTGTTTTTAGCCCGCTCCTCCCCGTTCCACCGCAGCAATTTCAGCTGTTGGAGTGGAGGGAGGACCGGTTAATTTTTAACTCACTTCCGCTTGTGGCCATTCTCTGGCAGCCATCTTGGATAGGTGATGCTCTAGTCATTCCACTACTCTCCTTTGCCTCGCATACTTAATCAGCCGATGGTGCCGACGCGCAAGAGAAAGATAAGGTACCTGAGCATCTTAGGTGGCAGACTCTTGCTGTGGGGACCTCCCTTTGCTATTTGCACACTTTTGCTCTTTGCACGGATATTTTTAGCTTAACGCGGTCTTACCGCTTGATTAGGTTGTGTCTTGTGTTTTAACTGGTGTGTTTACCGGTGCTGCATTGTGCCGCTTACCTCTGTTTTTAGCCCGCTCCTCCCCATTCCACCGCAGCAATTTCGGCTGTTTGAGTGGAGGGAGGACTGGTTAGTTTTTACCTCACTTCTGCTTGTGGCCATTCTCCGGTGGCCATCTTGGATAGGTGACGCTCTAGTCTTCCCACTACTCTCCTTTGCCTCGCATATTTAATCAGCTGATGGTGCCGACGCGCAAGAGATAGATAAAGTACCCGAGCATCTTAGGTGACAGACTCTTGCTGTGGGGACCTCCCTTTGCTATTTGCACACTTTTGCTCTTTGCACGGATATTTTTAGCTTAACGCGGTCTTACCGCTTGATTAGGTTGTGTCTTGTGTATTAACTGGGGTGTTTACCGGTGCTGCATTGTGCCGCTTACCTCTGTTTTTAGCCCGCTCCTCCCTGATCCACCGCAGCAATTTCGGCTGTTTGAGTGGAGGGAGGAAAGGTTAGTTTTTACCTCACTTCTGCTTGTGACCATTCTCCGGCGGCCATCTTGGATAGGTGACGCTCTAGTCTTCCCACTACTCTCCTTTGCCTCGCATATTTAATCAGCTGATGGCGCCGACGCGCAAGAGATAGATAAAGTACCCGAGCATCTTAGGTGGCAGACTCTTGCTGTGGGGACCTCCCTTTGCCATTTGCACACTTTTGCTCTTTGTACGGATATTTTTAGCTTAACGCGGTCCTACCGCTTGATTAGGTTGTGCATTGTGCCGCTTACCTCTGTTTTTAGCCCGCTCCTCCCCGTTCCACCGCAGCAATTTCAGCTGTTGGAGTGGAGGGAGGACCGGTTAGTTTTTAACTCACTTCCGCTTGTGGCCATTCTCTGGCGGCCATCTTGGATAGGCGATGCTCTAGTCTTTCCACTACTCTCCTTTGCCTCGCATACTTAATCAGCTGATGGCGCCGACGCGCAAGAGAAAGATAAGGTACCTGAGCATCTTAGGTGGCAGACTCTTGCTGTGGGGTCCTCCCTCTGCTATTTGCACACTTTTGCTCTTTGCACGGATATTTTTAGCTTAACGCGGTCTTACCGCTTGATTAGGTTGTGTCTTGTGTTTTAACTGGGGTGTTTACCGGTGCTGCATTGTGCCGCTTACCTCTGTTTTTAGCCCGCTCCTCCCCGTTCCACCGCAGCAATTTCGGCTGTTTGAGTGGAGGGAGGGCCGGTTAGTTTTTACCTCACTTCCGCTTGTGACCATTCTCCGGTGGCCATCTTGGATAGGTGACGTTCTAGTCTTCCCACTACTCTCCTTTGCCTCGCATATTTAATCAGCTGATGGTACGTGCAGCGGACGCATGCAGCGGGCGCCGCTGGCGCGACGAAGGCGCGCCTAAGGCAAGCCTGTCTGCGCCCGTCCGTGCCTGGGCATCGCCAGGAGCCAGGACCCCTGTCCGTTTGGCCCCAGATAACGATTCCAGACGCTGTTACACGGCCTCTCAACTCTTTCAGGTTAAACAACGTATTGCACCATGCCCATTAGCTTTCACTTTTGCAAATCTTGAAGGACCTTTTGCCTGTATGCACTGCCACTTTCACAGCTGTTGTGATAAATGTCTCTCTCCCGAGTCGGGGGACTGCAATATTAGCTCTGATACACTGGTAGGGGTGGGTGCGTCACTGCATAGTCAAGTGAGACCCCTTACTACAAACCTGACTCCTTCCTGGAGTGGTTTTCTAGCGAATGTGTGTTCTTTACCTAAACATGCCACGGAATTGTGGGATCTGTTGAGCTCCGATTCCCCAGATTTAGGCTTCCTAACGGAGACCTGGCTTAAACCCTCCTCACTACCAGATATTGCTCTTGCCCTTCCTGATAAATACCGGATTCTTAGATTAGACAGAGAAAGAAAAGTGGGAGGAGGTGTTGCCATAATATACAATGATGTGCTGAAAGTTGCAGTCATTGACTCCACCTCCGATAATGATAGGGAAATTTGTATTCTTAAAATTGACTTGACCCCCCAGGACAGTCTAAAGTGGGCTCTTATATATTTCCCTCCCAGGCCGCTTAAAGATTCTAATTTAAAACTGATAGAGAAAATTGCCCCTCATACGATCACCTCCAAACACTTTCTGCTACTGGGGGATTTTAACATTCACAGTGAAGATAGTGAGAATATAGAGGCTGTCAATTTTCTGGCCGATATGGCCTCTCTGGGCCTTACAAAGATCAATACCGACCCCACCCATTCGGTGGGTCATACCTTGGACATCATACTCACTAACTCACCCCATATATCTTCTGATCCCCCTTGCCCAGTGATTTGGTCAGATCACTCCTTGATTCCGTTCCGGATCAATGGTCGCTTCAGAAATCAAATCCCTTCGTACTCCCAACACAGTCATCGAAGACAATGGCATAAAGTCACTTCTGACTCCTTTAGCAATAAGTTTGTGCCTCCCGTATTCAATGAACATATGGATACTGCCAATAAGCTTAGGGTCTTCAATGAGGCCATCACTTCTGTGATAGATACTCCAGCCCCCCTGAAATGGCAACAAATTAACACTTATAAAAAAATGTGCAGTATGGTATACCCCTGACTTACGTAATGAAAAATCTAAATGTATAAACTTGGAAAAAATCTGGCGCAAAACCCATACGGAGACGGAGAAACTTAACTATAAAAAAGCTCTCACTTCCTATCACAAGACTCTAAGAAAGGCACGAAAAGCCAATGTCATCTTAAAGCTCAGTCAGGCGGGTAACTCAACTAAGGAACTCTACAAAATTCTTAACACTTTTACCAACCCTACAGCCTCAACCCAGCAGATTCTCCCCTCCCAGGGACTATGTGACAGCATAGCTAAATATTTTGATGAAAAAATAAATTTAATCTATGATCAATTTCCTCAGGTCTCCAATTCGTTGGATCCTTCGAATCTGCCACCCTCTACCCTAAGAAGGTATGATGAAGGCCTTCAGCATTTTAATGCGATTCAGGCACCTCAGGCTGAAGCCATGCTAAGAGCAACGAAATCTGGGTCTCCTTTAGATATTATGCCAGCGCATGTATTTGCCCTACTTGCTCCTCTCCTGGCCCCCTTCATCTGTGACATCCTCAACACTTCTTTGCGTGAAGGGGTACTCCCACTTGATTGGAAGGCCGCTCAAGTGCTTCCAATTAAGAAGAAAGCTCAGTTACCCGCTGAGGTGATTGCCAACTATCGCCCTATTTCGCTTCTGCCACTGATGAGCAAAATGGTGGAAGGGTACATCAATACACAGCTGATGGGTTATCTTGAATCTAAAGGGACCCTCGACCCCTCCCAGTCTGGGTTTAGACCCAATCACTCTACGGAAACTACCCTCATTGGTGTCACAGATTATATAAAAATGGCTATGGATAACAACAAGGCAGTGCTGCTGGTTTTATTGGATCTGACAGCAGCCTTTGATACTGTCTCTCACCAGAAATTGATTCATCAATTGAGAGAGTCTGATCTGCAGGGACAGGCACTTAAGTGGCTTACCAGCTTTCTGGATCAGCTCACCCAGACGATTAATCTAGGACCCTTTTGCTCCCAAACCTTGAAGCTTACTAAGGGGGTGCCCCAGGGATCTTGTTTGAGTCCTACCTTGTTTAATGTTTATGTGGCCCCCCTCGCCAAGATTATTAGTGAGTACGGATTTACTCCCTACTCGTATGCAGACGACACGCAACTGCTCTTATCCTTCGATAAGGATATAGAGCTAGTTGAACATCATTTTGCTGCGGGCATGCTAGCCATATCGGCCTGGATGACAGAAAACTTCCTCCAGTTGAATGCGGCTAAGACCAACATTCTGCTGTTCGGCTCGGCCCAAACAACCTGGTCCCCTGATTGGTGGCCGGCTGCATTGGGCCCCGCCCCTACCCCCTCATCTGTGGCAAAACATTTAGGGGTCCGCTTGGATAACTCGTTGTCTATGAGGGATCAAGGTATGACCACCTCAGGGACCTGCTACTACACTCTGAGTCTTCTGCACAGAGTGTTCCAGTGGCTGCCCCTATCTGTTCGAAGAACCTTGATTCAGGCTCTGGTCATTAGCCGACTTGATTACTGCAATGCTCTTTTAGCATTAGCAAACAAATCTCTTCTGAGTAGACTACAGATAATCCAGAATGTTGCCGCATGCCTGGCTCTCAAAATGCCGCCTCGCAACCTCCTCTAGGCCGTTGCTGAGACAGCTGCACTGGCTTTCTATCCGCCAGAGAATTCAATTTAAACTTTGCTGCCTCACCCATAAAGCACTTTAGGGCATGAGTCCTAGCTATTTGGCGGACAAGTTTAAGTTTTACTGTCCGAGCAGGCTGCTTAGATCCAAAGGTAAAGGGCTGCTAGTGGTCCCCCGCTACAGGAAATTACGAACAGGTGGCAGAACTTTTGCATACCTTGCCCCGAAATAGTGGAACACTCTGCCGGAGGTCCTGCGCAAATGCCCCAGTCTTCTTCGATTCAGGAAACTCCTGAAGACTGAATTATTCCGGGACTGATTTGTGCTTGTCCTATACTCTGTCTTTCTTGCAGCGCGGAGATACCCCTTCGGGGGTGATTCCGGCGCTTTATAAATCCCATGCATACATACATACATACATACATCTAATAATAACTTATTAGGAGGCGTGGCCAAGATGGCGGGCAGCTAGGACGTCTTTTCTGCTCTCTCCAAGCCGCAGCCAATATCAGCCCCTATTCTGACCCACCGGCACACTGTCCACGACACCCAAAAGGGGCCGCAGGGAACAAGGGGCACCCGCCAGAAGCCGTGAGCACGATCCAGGCAATCAGGAATACCATGCCTAGACTGCTGGGCAGAGCTAGGGACTCCCGGACCCTGGTGCGGCCTACAACGCGGTCCCGGGCCGAGGCTGGCCTCCGCAGCGCACAACGGACCCAGCGCATTGAATTGGCAGAGTTCCCCCCCGACTACCGCGGGCCCAGCCACATCAGGGGAGTAAGCACCACACAGGCTATCACAGCGAGGCCGGGCTGAAGAGCGGAACCGAGGGTCTCCATAGTATGGTGTGGCCTGTCGCAAGGCCCCAGTGGCTGTCGTAGAGCTTCTAGGAGACCGGCAGCCCTCGAGTGGGGGCCAACCGAACACGAGTTTGCCTGGGGCCGTGGCAGTCTCCCCCCACCCCACCCCTGCCGAGACGACTACCAGGGGAAGGAAACAGGGTCAGTGAAAGCATGTGCGACCACCGGGGAAGGAGCATGAGCAGGGCATCGCACCGCACAGGCCCCCTGCCTCCGCAACGCACACTGGACTCTGGAAGGGCCGGCAGCACACAGATGAGAGCCCCATCGCCCCCTCCGGCACACTGAACAGGCAGAGTCCTCCCCTGTCCATCGCTAGCCCAGCTGCCAGGGGGAGAAACTAGCACGCAAGTGCCGACACCGAGGCCAGACCTGAGGGCAGCGGTGGGGGCCTTTGAAGCATAGTGCGACTAGCACTATCGCCCCTACGGCTCCCGTGGGGCCCCCAGGGAACCAATAGCCCTCGTGTGGAGGCCAATTGAGTACAACGGCGTGCAAGACCGATGGAGCCTCCCCCCACACCCCCGCTAAGACGGCTGTCTAGGACGGGGTACAAGTACAAGGGGGAGCGAAGGATATAGCCTGGAGGTGTAGGGCGAATTTAGCAGAGCAATGCACAGGCTGGCACAAGGGCACTTACGGCAGCAACCAACTCTACACTCCGCACCAAGCGAATGGCCCAGACCAAGTTGGGGACCCCTCAAGACACCGAAATCACGCCCGGACCCACTGCGGAAGTGGGTCAACCCTGAGCTGCTGGGAACCCCACAGGCCCCAGGAGGAGGAGGTGCCCTACTAAACAACACAGATCGGTGGAGGGGGGGTCACCCCCGGACCCTACGGAAGAACTGAAGGCACAGCTGCTACATAAGCAGATTAACCCCAACAGGAGATCCCCCAAACGCAGCGCTTAACTTAAGGAGGGGCAGCTGAATCGCAGGCGGACCCTCGTGGCCCCGATGGTGGAGTGGGGAGGTGTCACAGTGGTACTGCGGGGCCTGGAGGAGAACAAGGCAGATTCACTCAGGCGATACACCCAACCATCTAAGGACTGCCTACAGTACTCGATAGGCGAATCACCCTGGCGCTCAAGCCAATGCTACTCTCTGGCCAGGGCACTCACACTGGAATAGGGAAGCCGGAGATGGTCAAGCTGGAGCCCGGGAGGGCTCGACTGTCGCTGTCCACCTGACCGCTGCGCTTCCGATTACGCTATTGCTGAATCTCGGTGCCTTTCAAGCCTGCAATAATGACCGCGAGGAGGCTCACTTTGCTTCGGTATGGGAGGCATTAAAATTAGTAGTATGAGGCAAATTTATAGCGATCTCTGTGGGAGAGAATAAGCTGCGCGCAGAAAAACTTAAACAGATAGAGGTGGCAGTAGCAGAGCTTGAGTCAATCCATTAGTGCACAGGCGCTCCCAGAGTGTGGAGGGAGCTGGAAAAACAGCACCTGATCCTATGGCACCTAGACCTTGACCGGGTGGAATACACCCTGCTGCGCCTCCGGCACAAACTCTTTATTAGCGGCGATTGTTCAAGCCGTATTCTAGCTCATAGACTACGCCACAAAGAAACCTCTGGATCGGTTGCAGTGATCCAGTCCCCCTCCGGGACGGAGGTGTGTTCACATCCCGAGATTGCGGGGGCCTTCCAAGCTTTCTACAGCAGGCTTTATGCGGGGAGGACTCCCCCTCCAGCAACACAGACTCCTATCTTCGGGGAGCAAGGTTAGCACAGATGCCATCTGAAATAGCTTCCCAGATGGATCGTCTCATCAAAGTGGATGAAGTGATTTCTGCGATAGCACGCCTTAAACTTTCCAAAGCACCGGGTCCCGACGGCTTCACCCCACTGTTGTATAAAAAGTTCGATGAGAGCTTAGCCCCCCTGCTGGCTCGGCTGTTCAACTCGTTTCTCGACACATGGTGCCTACCTGATGCACTATCCAAGGCATCCATCTCAGCTATCCTAAAGCTCCTTAAGGATCCCATGGAATGCGGATCATATCGCTCCATCTTGCTGCTCAATACGGACATGAAGATATTCACAAGCATTCTGGCTGCACGCCTTAATCCCCTCATGGCAGGCTTGATAGACCCAGATCAAGCCGGGTTTATCCCCTCAAGGCAATGTGGGGACAACACAAAACATCTCATACATCTCACGGATCTCATCCGCTGGTCCCCAAAAGATGCCCTTCTACTCTTGGTCGACGCAGAAAAAGTGATCGAATGGGTCCACAGGCCGTTCCTATTTAGCACGCTATGCCTGTATGGATTTGGGGGCGGATTCCTAGCTTGGACGCGATGCATTTACAACGCCCCCAGAGCATTAGTCAAGGTCAATGGGTTCTCCTCCAGGCCCTTCCCCATATGCTGGGGGATGAGGCAGAGCTGCCCCTATCCCTCCTGCTCTTTGCGCTCTATATGGAGCCGATGGCACAAAGAATTTGAGATAACCCACTGATTATGGGGATTTGGCTCGAGGAAGACACACACACCATAGGTTTATATGCGGATGACGTGGTACTCTCCCTAACCAATCCTACGATATCGCTCTCCGCCTTAGTAGAAGAAATAAGATGCTTTGGGGTTGTCTCTGGGTTTAAGGTTAATCATGCGAAGTCCCAAATCCTGGACCTCTCTGCCCCCCCATCCCTAGCAGCGACATTGTGCTCGCAATTTCCCTTCACATGGGCCAAGCATGTGATACCATACCTGGGCATCCTCTTGGCTCGTACGCCAGAAAACACGTAGGCGGCCAACTATGGCCCCCTGGTAGAGCTAACCAATAAGACCGTGGCGACCTGGTCCCGGGCGGGCCTCTTGTGGACCGTGCGCATACCCGCATTCAAGATGACGATCTTACCACGTATTCTATTTGGTATGCAGACATAATATCGATGTTTAAATACCGATATACCAGAATATCGATGTTTAAATATCGATGTGGCACAATATCGACCTGCAAGAATATCGTCGACCAGAATATCGACATGCAGGTAAGAAATATCGTTTTACTTAATATCAAAGTTAGTAATATCGTTAGTAAAAATATCGTTGTTAATAATATCGAAATTTATTTTAGTGTTCTGTATTTTAGTATATGTGTTAAAAGTATGTGATTTAAATATTTTGTATAAGTATAGCTTTTTTTGTAATGTATGTTTGAAATTTTTAGAAACAATTAATTTTATGATAATTAATTTTTTCGTATTTTAGTTCCGTAGCGGGTTGTGGGTTTATAGGGGAATAGGGTGGGAAGTAATTTAATTATAATATATTTATTAATAATTTTTAGAAGTTATTAATCTTATAAAAATTAAATATTGCGTTTTAGTACCGTAGTGGGTTGTGGGTTTATAGGGGAATAGGGTGGGAAGTAATTTAATTATAATTAATTAATTAATAATTTTAATTAATTAATATTTTTGTATTTAATAATTTATATTGTTAATTGTGTTAATTAATTAGTTATTAATTAGTTATTAATTGATTATTAATTATTAATTGGTAAATATGTTAATTGTGTTATTTTTTAGGAGCGGGTTATGGGTTTATAGGGGAGCAGGGTGGGAAGCAATTTAATTATAATTAATTAATAATTTTATTAATTCATATTTATGTATTTACTATTTTATTTTGTTAATTGTGTTAAATAATTTATTATTAATTAATTATTAATTGGTTATTAATTATTAATAATTAATTGGTAAATATGTAAATTGTGTCATTTTTTAGGAGCGGGTTGTGGATTTATAGGGAGTAGTGTGGGAAGTAATTAAAATGTAATATATTTTTTATATAATATTTAGTTATTGCTATTTTATAGTCTTAATAGTGTGAATTAATTTATTACTGATTGGTTTTAATTTGATTGTTCATTGTTATTAGTTAACTAATTAATTGTTAAGCAATTATGTTAATTGTGTCATGTTTTACAATTTTGGTAGTGTCATTTCAAGGGGGATTTGGTGGGACTTAAATTATTTTTTATTATTTAAGTATTTGTTAATTAATGTTTATTATTTTGCTGGAGTGGGAATAGTAAATTATTCCACTCCGCTATCCAACACTTTCCCTACTGTTGCAATTGTTGGAGTGGGAATAGTAATTTTATCCCCTCCGCTATCCAACACTTTCCCTACTGTTGCACTCGTTGGAGTGGGAATAGTAATTTTATCCCTTACGCTATCCAACACTTTCCCTACTGTTGCACTCCGTGGAGTGGGAATAGTAAATTATTACCCTCCGCTATCCAACACTTTCACTACTTTTGCACTTGCTGGAGTGGGAATAGTAAATTATTACCCTCCGCTATCCAACACTTTCCCTACTGTTGCACTCCCTGGAGTGGGAATAGTAATTTTTTCCCCTCCGCTATCCAACACTTTTCCTACTCTTGCATTCCCTGGAGTGGGAATAGTAATTTTATTCCCTCCGCTATCCAACACTTTCCCTACTGTTGCACTTGCTGGAGTGGGAATAGTAAATTATTCCCCTCCGCTATCCAACACTTTCCCTACTGTTGCACTCTTTGGAGTGGGAATAGTAATTTTATCCCCTCCGCTATCCAACACTTTCCCTACTGTTGCACTCTTTGGAGTGGGAATAGTAATTTTATCCCCTCCGCTATCCAACACTTTCCCTACTCTTGCACTCCCTGGAGTGGGAATAGTAATTTTATCCCCATCGCTATCCAACACTTTCCCTACTGTTGCACTTGCTGGAGTGGGAATATTAAATGATTCCCCTCTGCTATCCAAAAGTTTCCTATTGTTGCACTTGCTGGAGTGGGAATAGTAATTTTATCCCCTCCGCTATCCAACACTTTCCCTACTGTTGCACTTGCTGGAGTGGGAATAGTAATTTTATCCCCTCCGCTATCCAACACTTTCCCTACTGTTGCACTCTGTGGAGTGGGAATAGTAAATTTTTCCCCTCCGCTATCCAACACTTTTCCTACTGTTGCACTTGGTGGAGTGGGAATAGTAAATTATTCCCCTCCGCTATTCAACACTTTCCCTACTGTTGCACTCCCTGGAGTGGGAATAGTAAATTATTCCACTCCGCTATCCAACACTTTCCCTACTGTTGCACTCGCTGGAGTGCGAATAGTAATTTTATACCCTCGGCTGTCCAACACTTTCCCTACTTTTGCATTCCCTGGAGTGGGAATAGTAATTGTATCCTCTACGCTATCCAACGTTTTCCCTACTGTTTTAGTTAATGTAGTGTAAAATGTAGTTTTAAAATTAAATAATTATTTTGATATTTTAATTTAATATATATATATGTTTTAATTTCATATTTATGTTACAGGTGTATGTATATATATATGCATTTATAATTTTTATTATGTTTCTAACATTTTATAATTTAATTAAATAATTATTTATCAATATTATTAAGTAAATATATATAATAATTTTTATATATGTACGTTTAATTGTTTTTTATATTACATTTATTATTTATCATTTTATTTTATTTTTAATAATTCTAACTATGTTTTTATTAATTATATTTATTATTTAATTTATATTATTTTTAAGACATTTAAAAAAAACAATATTTTGAATAACGATATTTTAAACGATATTTTCGTTTCGATATTTTTGTACTTACCTTTGTAGAGAAAGGATGTCGATATTCTTGACATCGATATTCTGTACACGATATTTGTGTACCTCGATATTCCTGTCGTCGATATTCTGTCAGTGATCCATTCTATTTGTGTGCCAGAACATGCCCTTGTCCCCGCCCCCACTGACCCTGCGGAACCTAGAGCACGCCATCAATCGCTTCCTATGGGACGGCAAGCATCCGCGCCTTAGCTCTCACCATATCACTAAACCTAAAGCAGAAGGTGGGATGGGGTACCAATGATCTCAAGATACTTTCAAGCATCCCAACTACGCTTTATATTGGAATGGAACCACCCGCTATCAGAGAAACATTGGTCCTTTATGGCCCAAACAATTGCAGGCGCAAACATGTGGAGAGAGATATGGCTTCCCCGCAAACATAGGGCATGGGGGCTTTATTCTTCCCCTGTAACGGCAACCACTTTAAAGGGAAGGGACGCGACAGCGCTCCGACACAACTTCATAACGTTCCCTTCCCCAATGACGTTGATGGTGGATAACCCGGACTCCTCCCCCCCCCCCGGGTGCAAGTCCGAAATATTTCAGCGGTGGCGTGAGCAGGGATGCAAAAGAATAGGCTCAATTTTTGATCACAATGGGATCATTCCCTTTGACCAGCTTCAGGGGGATTTCTCACTACAGGCATCTGACCTCTTCCCATGCAGACAGGTGATACATTGGGTGGCCTCCCCGGATATGAGCCTGGGAGTACCCTGCCCAATGACCCGGTTTGAAAAATGGATTATAACCAAAGAAGATGATAAACGCATCATCTCAGAACTATATGCCCTACTTTCCGCAACCCCTAAACCCGCCAAGTCCAGAGGGCAGCTGAGATGGGAGGAAGAACTGGGCCGAACCCTAGCTGATAAAGAATGGCAGGACATACACTACAGAATCCACCACACGGCACACAACATGCAGGGCATAGAGGCTGCCTACAAAGTAGCGTCATATTGGTACCTAACAACTGCCCGATTACACGACTGGAACAAAGATCGCTGGCGAGGGTGCGGGCAGACTGGATCCCTGATACACCTTCAATGGCATTGCCCAAACTGTTAAGATATTGGGAACTGGTCCTTAATGACATAGATAAAGCTTTTAACACAGTCATTCCACACTTCCCAGCATATACCCTTTTAGGCCTCTCCAATTCCCTGACTTTTCCCTTACACTCACTCAGAGCGAGACAAATAGCGTTAACACTAAACACCGCAAGACTGGTCCTGTTGGCTAACTGGGGCACAGAGATAGTTACAGAGCACACTACCATGGCTGAAGAAACTATCGGTAGCACTAGCCATGGAGCGCATGTCAATGATGATTGACAACAGGGCTGAAACCTATTCCGAGCTATGGGCACCATTCATCACAATCCTAGCAAAAGAATTTAAGTAAGTGACTTGCTCCAAATGCTTACAAATCTTGCTCCTAACATCTAAGAAGCAGGAAGAGTCCAGATGACCAAGTCGAGGAGCAGTTGACGCATCTGTACACGGCCGCCACCCCCTCCTGGCGCCGGGGACTCAGAGTGCGAACACATGGTGTTGCGGAGTAGGACAGGGGAGGGGGGTGGGTTAGGGCTGGATGCTTTCCTTTTGTTGTTTCTCATTTCAAATTTTTTTGTTACACATGGTTATCTTACAGACATTGCACACTGCTTCTCAAAGGCATAAAATGTCTCTTCATGAAACACGCTGCCGGCCTCTGGGTTGTAGGCATTATGCTGTGTACCACCCATTTGCATCTCATTTGCTGCCGGCCAGAGGTTGTAGGCGCAAGCTGTGTTATGGCTTGTCTAAATTCAAATAAAGAAGTTTTTTTTCCATAATAACTGTATTAAAGATCCCCACAAACTTTTCAGTTATTAAACCTCTGAAAAATAACTCAGATTGTATCCAATAGAACAAAATAAACAGCACACTTTTGACAGTATAGGCCCACTAATGTGAATAGTCCAACTTTTTCAAGGGTTGCAACAACCTAATTTCATTCTAGGGAAAAGCTAATTTTCAGAGTACAGTACATTATTGCTTTAAAGTGACAATATTCAATACATTCAGATTAGCACTTTGACGACAATTGATAATACACAGTAAACTTCTCTTTAACTGTAAATCCACTAAAAAACGGGATTTCACCCGGGGTACAAAAAGAAAAAAATATCTGTGCTAAAGAATGCTACTTGATGAACTTATATTATAAATACCTAGGTATGCATATTCATACATAAATACAGACATTTGTTGTAATACTGAACATGTCTCTTAAGCGTGTGCATATTTAAAAATGTTCAAATACATTAATATTACAAGTCCTTTTATTTTTACCATCATTGTTTTGCCTTATTTATCGAACACCACAAAAGGACAGACTTCCCCTGGATGATATATGAACTGGATACCTAGGTCAAAGGTTTTGCGGCATTCCTATCAGCCAACCTAGCGGTTTCACCTGCACTGAGGAGTGAGTGTGTTAAGCACTAGAGACCCAGGACACGGATAGGAGACGCTTAGCTACATTAAAAGCGCAGTCTTACCTCTATTTCACAGGTGTATTCGGTTTTATCCAAAAGAATAACTTTACACAGTACAGTTTTCGATTTCTTTGGAGGCTTCCGAGGAACCGTATCCGGTTTGGTTTTCCTTGTCTGGTCTTTACTGTCCTTATTAACTTCTTCAGTTACTTTGTTGTCTTTCTTTTCTTCTGTCTCTGCTTGAACTTCCTGTGACGTTTCCACACCATCCTCTTTAGCAGGCTGTGAAAAATAATGCAAACTATTAAATGAAACATCCATGTATTCCAAAACATATCAAACCGCCTCATATTTAAATGAGGCAGTAAAGTCTACCCGTTTTAAAGAAAGGGTCACCTTCTAGATGATTGGCGTTAGCCTGAAAAGCTCTCTGCCCACACCAACATCCCTTTGCTCCAACTAAGGGGCCGATTCCGATCTCGGCCGGTAGTGCTCCGAATCGGATTCGGATTCACCGGATCCGATTCGGAGCCCTGTTTCCCGACCGAATCGTACGCGGGTCCGGCCGAGCGAGTACGATGCAAGCACCCGCGAAATCGCCGACCGACTCGAACGCGGCTTCAACACGCTCCGACCGACTCGCATGGACACGACTCGCACCGCGCTATGGAGACGTTTCCCGGCCGGGTAAGTACGATGCGCGCCGCGAGCAGTCCGACCGACTCGTGCCGTCCGGCTCGAAGAAGCTGTCGGAGCCGGACTTTGGGGGTCCGCGTCGGACCCCCCTGTACGCGTAGGCGCGCGAGTCGCACACAGGGGGACCCATGGGTCCCCCTACCTGTGCATGTAGGCCGCGATGCGCATGGACGCGTACACGCTGTAGGGGGCGCCCTTGTCCGCCTCGCACTCCATTGGAGTCAATGGGAGCCCGCGCACGCGTTGTACGACAGGCTCCCATTGACTTCAATGGGAGTCCGACCGACTCGAGTCCGATAGCATGCGTGCGCATCGTACTCGTTCAATCGGACTGCTAGGGTCCGATTCGGTCGGAATTCTCTCCGGGTCCGGCTCGGTCGGAGAGATTTCCGGCCGGAATCGGAATCGGCCCCTTAGTCCCCACCTATATGCTCAATGTCACTTCCTCCTTAATAGATTAGTTTGTAGATTGGACAGTGCGCTGTAAATTCCCTTACTACAAACACATACAGAATCTTACTCTGTGCCTACTGAAGGAAAACATAAGGAAGGAGTGTCAAATTACTGGAATGGCCAGTATTTCTCTTTTACACAGTGTCACCTGACTGTACACAACTCTACCAAGGTGGGATGTAACACTGGAATAGCGGCCCATTTAACGTCTCCATGCTTCCTTTCCACATGAGGTCAGCAGGAATTTCAGTAAATTGAGCTCCTGAAAAGGGGTGCATGGCTTTCCCAGAAACACTACACCCTCAACACCGGTCTCCAGAATTTTAATAGCAAAAATAACAAGCATTGGCATAGCCAATAGGTCTCGCCTTTGGGACCTTATAAGTGATTAGCCAGATGTTTTGATTTGGCCTTTGTTTTAAGCTATGTTGTAGAGCAGTGTGGCTGCTGTGCAGCTGTGTTGCTTTGTAATGTTGAGCTGGCTTTGTGTTGATGTAGTTTTAGTTTATGCTGATGTAGTGCATCACTTATGTTGAAGTTGTGCTTTGTTGGTGCTGAATTGCTGCTGTGGTATGGCTGTGCTGGTGCTGATGTGGGGCTGCACTGCTGGTGTTGTAGTGATGCTGATGTGGAGCAGCGCTGATGCTGAGGTGGTGCAGCACTGTTGCTGAAGTGGTGTTGTGTTGGTCCTGATTTGCTTTTGAATTTTGGCTGCGTTGGTGTTGGTGCATTGATGCTGGGTGGAGCTGCGCTGATGCTGAGATGGTGCTGTGTTGTGCTGTGCTGTGTTGATGTTGAGGTGTTGGTGTTGGTGCACTGGAGCTGAGGTGGCGCTGAAGCTTTTGCCGTTTTGGTGCTGCACTGTTAGTGGTGCATTGATGATGTTGTGCTGTGTTGGTGCTTATGTGGTGCTGTGGTGGTGCTTATTTGCTGCTGTGCTGGTGCCAATGTGTTGCAGAGTGATGTTGAGGTGGTGTTTAGTGATGTTGAGGTGTTGCTGAGTGATGCTCTGGTGCTGTTTATTGAATCTGATGTGTGAGAGTAATGCTGATGTTGTTCTGTTTGATACTTTGGTGTTGTGCTGGTGTTTAGGTGCAGACGTGTGTGCCTAGGCATGGTTCTGTTATTACTGCATGCTGATTGGCGGAGTTCACATGTAAAGTGGAACGTGAGTTCCAAGGTGGTACAGAATCACACGACTTTGAACAGAAGTCAGGATGCTGTCCCGGTTCAAAGTGAGCAGCGCTTACCACTATGCTATATCCCTTTCGCAGTGACTGCATGCTGACTGCTACACAAAACGAACATGTGGCATGAAAAACGTGGGTATATCGCGTGTGCAGTCTACCAAGATTACTGCATAGTGACCGGCACAAGGGGCCGTGTGAAGAGCAGAATGGCGCGCATTGCCTGGTTACTGCAGGTCGAGTAATACACCAACATCACAGACGTACATTGCAGACGTGTGTGCCTAGGCATTGTTCTGTTATTACTGCATGCTGATTGGCGGAGTTCTCATGTAAAGTGGAACGTTAGTTCCAGGGTGGTACAGAATCACACGACTTTGAGCAGAAGCCAGGATGTTGTCCCGGTTCAAAGTCAGCAGCGCTTACCACTATGCTACATCCCTTTCGTAGTGACTGCATGCTGACTGATACACAAAACGAACATGTGGCATGCAAAACGTGGGTATATCGCGTGTGCAGTCTACCAAGATTACTGCATAGTGACTGGTACAAGGGGCCGTGTGAAGAGCAGAATGGCGCGCATTGCCTGGTTACTGCAGGTCGAGTAGGACACCAACATCACAGACGTACATTGCAGACGTGTGTGCCTAGGCATTGTTCTGTTATTACTGCATGCTGATTGGCGGAGTACACATGTAAAGTGGAACGTGAGTTCCAAGGTGGTACAGAATCACACGACTTTGAGCAGAAGCCAGGATGTTGTCCCGGTTCAAAGTCAGCAGCGCTTACCACTAGGCCACATCCCTTTCGCAGTGACTGCATGCTGACTGATACACAAAACGAACATGTGGCATGCAAAACGTGGGTATATCGTGTGTGCAGTCTACCAAGATTACTGCATAGTGACCGGTGTTACCTTCTACAGTTATAGCGCGCGCCGCGTGCTGCGCCGCATGCAGAGCAATGAAAGGCGTACTCCGCGGGGCTGTATTACTGGAGGACTGCCCCCGAGCGGGCAAGCCCCTCCCTTTTATTAGCGCGCCCCGCCCGCCGGCGGGAGCGCGTGTGCGTTACATCCGGCGGCGGGCGGCAACCACTAGACTGCTCATTACATCCCATCCCAACTCAGTCCTTTTCCTTCCGCGAGTGATTGGTTGCTCCCTCGCCTGACATGCGTATTCTCTCAGTCGGGAGCTGGGCCTGGGGTTTTCTCGTAGCTGGTATTTAGAGCGTCCACCCCGGGTGGCACTGCTGGTCTCGGCTGGCTCCGAGCCACTTGGCGCCGGGTTGCTGCGGATGGTGATCAGCGGCTCCGATCCTGAGCACTCTGCTCCTGGTGTTGTGGGCCTTGGTGTCGGCTCGGTCTCTCTCGAGGACTCCATTTGTTCAGTGTCGTCCCGACACTCTGGATGATGGTTTCCTTCGGCCTCTAGGGTGACCCTGGGCTCCGGTATCTTCTTGAGCCAAGATACGTTCCTTGTCACTCGCTCGCCTCCCCTTGCCACCGTGACCATGGTACCTTTTACATCGACCACCGTCCAGTGGCCCGGCTCGTACCTGGTCCGAAACTTGCTGGCTGGCCTCCGGTCTTTTAGGAGTACCGAGTCTCCCCTGCGGATCTCTCGGAATACTGCTCCTCGGCTCTTGCTCACTGCCAGATTCTGCCTCCTTCTCCTCTCGGCCACTTCTTCCGCATGGTATGGGGGCGGGGTCCATCCTGGGCAGACTGGGATCCCGTCCCGGCGAACACCGTTAAACATCAGGGACCATGGCGTGCACTTCGTAGTGCTGTGCGGGGTTCCTCTGTACTCCCGAAGGAAGGACTGTAGATGTAGTTCTGGGTCTCTAGCTTCCAGGGTGGCGATGCGCAACGCTTTGTTGAGCGTTCTCATGAACCTCTCAGCCTCCCATTGGCTTGGGGCCACTGGGGAGTGATGCGACGATGTCTTATGCCATGTCTCTGCATGAGGTCACGGAACTCACTGCCTTGGAAAGGGGGCCCATTATCGCTCTTGATTTCTTCCGGGCACCCGAACATGGCGAACATCTTCTCCAATATAGGGCCCACTTGAGAGAACGCGGTAGAGCGGACTACCTCCACTAGAGGGTATTTCGAGTGACTGTCGATTATCACCAGCGTCACTCGCCCGTCGGGGAAGCTCCCGAAGTCGATGCTCACTCTTTCCCATGGAGTCGTTCCATGTTCCTCGGTCTGTATTGGTGCCGGTCTCTCGGCTGCGCTGGTCAGTTGGCATGCCGGGCATCTCTTCACGATTTCCTCAACTTGGGTCTCTAGTCCTGGAAACCAGACCTTCTCTCGCATTCGGGCCTTCATTCGTTCGACCCCTTGGTGTCCTCCGTGGGCTAGTTGCGTCGCCTGGTGTTGCAGAGGGGACGGTATCACTATCCTGGAACCTCTGAGCACGACCCCTCCTTGTGTGACGCTCAGCTCTGCTCCTAACCCTCCACATCTTTAGGAGGCTCTCCTTCTCGGGGCCGGCCCAGTCATTAGCTGACTGCAGGAATTGTGTCCAGCGACCCCCTTGGACGGCTGTCCGCACCCTAACCAGTACCGGGTCGCTCTCACGGCTGTGGCGATGTCTTCTAACGTCAGGGCTTTCGGGCATGTTGCTGTGGATAGCATGTTGAGGTGGCACTCCAGGTCGTCGGTTCCCGCATCTTCGTCTTGATCCTGGAGTGGGGCTGGGTGCCTCGAGAGGAAATCAGCGGGATTCTTGGCGCCAGGGCGGTAGATCACTTCCATCTCGTATTGTTGTAGCCCGATGGCCCATCGTTCAATCCTCGGGGGAGGGTGTGGTGCAGACCCTCAAAATAGTGGCACCAGTGGCTGGTGATCCGTCACCATTCGGAAGGGTTGGCCACAGATGTACAGGTGGAAATGCCGGCAGGCCCACCGGATGGCCAGGGCTTCCCTTTCAATTTGTGCATACCGCCTCTCCGTGGGTGAGAGCGCCTTGCTGGCGTATGCCAGTGCTGCCCACCTGCCAGGTTCTTGTTCTTGGGTGAGTACTGCTCCTAGTCCCACCGGGCTGGCATCAACGAGTATCTCTGTTTGTTTGGTCGGATCAAAGTATACTAGGGTGGTGTGATCCAAAAGGGCCATTTTGATGCTCTGGAATGCTGTTTCCTCCAGGACTCCCCACTTCCACATGGCGTCTGCTCTGGTGAGGTTGCGGAGTGGTTCGGCTATGGTGGCCAGGTCGGGATGAACCGGCCACAGTATGTGGCCATTCCTAGGAAGCTTCGCACCTCGGATGCTGTTGCAGGGGCTGGGGCGTCCTTGATCGCCTGGGATTTCCGCGGGTCTACTTGGATCCCTTCCTGGTTAAATAGGTACCCGAAGAATTCTATTTGTTTCTGAAACAGGAGGCACTTTTCTTTGTGTAGCGTGACGCCGTGATCTTGTAGCCGCTTCAGCGTTGCCCTGAGGTGCCGGTAGTGGTCGTCCGCAGTTTCCGAGTGGATAAGGATGTCGCCACTCACGTTCAGCACCCCGGGTAGGCCTGTTAGGATCTCTCTACCGTGTCCTAAAACACCTCCGCTGCGGACGATATCCCAAAATTGAGGCGCTTGTATCTCCGCAGCCCCAGGTGGGTACTGAACGTGGTTATGTATCGACTCTCTTTGGCGAGGACAAGCTGGTGATACCCTGCGTTCAAGTCTAGTTTTGAAAACCAGCGAGATCCATTGACGTCGGTCACAATGTCGTCCATCGTTGGCGTGATGTGACGTTCTCGCTTTATGGCCTTGTTGGGGAGGCGCATGTCTATACACAGCCTGATTTTCCCTGGCTGTCTGGGTTTCTCGGCGATCACCATGGGAGACACCCATGGTGTAGGTCCTGAGACTTTCTCGATGACCCCTTGGTCCTCCAACTTTTGTAGCTCTTGTTCCACAAGGGGTCTGAGGTGGAAGGGTATTCTCCTGTGTCGTAGTGCCGTTGGTGGAACCGATGGGTCGATGTGGAGTTGGACTGGTGCTCTCTTGATCCGGCCCAGTCCTTGGAACAGGTTTGCGAACTGGTCTAGCAGCTCTTTGGTCTGGTTGGCTTGTACACTCCTTGCGAACATTACTAGTTTGAGGTCTTCTGCCGCGTGGCTGCTCAATAGGGTGTCGGCCTCCTGGTTGATCACGTGGATTTCGGCCATGATCTCGTTCTCCTCTGACCGTATTGGTACTGTCATCTTGCCTCGGACTGGTAGGGGTGTGTCGCTTCCATACGCAAATATTCTGGTTTTGGATGGTTTTAGCTCGGGCTTGGGTCTCAGCTGATTATATTGTTGGATGCCCATTACGTTCACTGACGCGCCAGTGTCAATTACTGCGCGCACTTCTGACCCCGCAATCTTCACCGTGCACGTGGGCTGGGGCCTTCTTCGCTTCTTCAGTGCTTGCGTGAATGATACTAGATAGGTTTCACCGTCGTCTTCCTCGGTGGATGAATCTTCAGCTTGGTATGTTGTTCGGTCGCCTTTTGCCGCCCTTGTGATGACGACAGTGACAGGTGTGACAGCTGTCTCACCAGTTTGCGTCCTGGCTTGGCTCCTCTTCTCTCCCTCCTCTGGTCTCTTCTCCGGCACACCGATGCGAAGTGGTTTGGTATCCCACAGTTGGTGCACGTCTTCCCTTGTGCGGGGCACTTGTGGGGAGGGTGTTCTTCATGCCCACAGTATCCGCACTGACCTCTCGGGGTCTGGGGCGGGTGGTCCCGAGGCCTGCTCCTCCTGTCCCGCGTGGTGATGGCGTCGGTTCTCTCCATCTTGACGGTTGCGCTCTTCTCAGTTGTGCGTGTCAGCGCTAGGTCCATTCTTCCGCTCGGGCGGCTGATAAGTCGTGTGATCGGGCCATGATCAGGATATCGTTCAGGGGAATGTCAGGTTGCCGCAGAATGAGTCCTCTCAAAATCTTGCTGCGTATCCCTTGGATTAGCTGGGCCCGGATCTCCTCTGCCGCTCGTTCATCGGCGAGATGGGTACTTGCTAGTTCTCTCAGCCTTGCGTGGAACGCATCAATCGATTCCCCTTCGCGTTGTCTTGCCTGCCGCAGTTTGAATCGTTCATAGTCTCTGTTTAGTTGGGGATCGAAGTGCTGCGTCGTAATCCGCCGGGCCTCCCGTCCTCGGGAGGTGTTTGAATAGAGTGTATACCTCTTCGCCGGCGTAGTGGAGTAGGAGCGAGTGCTTGACGGCTCCTTCCGTTTCCCTTGTGGCTATGAAATAATTTTCGAGGCGGCCCAGCCACGTTCTCCATCGTGGGGATGCAGTTGTAGGGTCCGCTGCCTCGCTGAATGGGGGCAGAACCCCTGTGGGTGCATGCTGGGTGACGACACGTATCTGTGCCTGCGCCTGTTGGTTGCCTGGGTCATCACCCATCCTTGTCTTAGGGGGTTACGCGCCGTTGGCTCTTGCGTCTGCCCTCCTTTCCATCGCGTTTTACTCTCCCCTTTGGCTGTTCCTTGTTAGGGTGTGCCGTGTCGTCGAGCCCTCTCTTGCTCCCATGTGGCGCTATGACAGAGCGTGGGTCCCTGTAGGGCGGCTGGGGGTGGCACTGTCGCTTGGGGGCCTGCACAGCGAGGTTGTTGGGCCAGCGTGGACCAGACGATGGCAGGGGCGCTATCCGGGCGTGTTCACTGCTTGGGGCCCCTGGGTGCGCGCCTTACCGATGGTTGCAGGCCGTGGGCGTGCTTTCTGTTGCAGGCGTAGGGTTGTGAGGGCCTCGATGGGGTTGCTGCGTTGTTGGGCCGGGTAGTGCCCTCAGGCAGTCGGCGCTCACGTGTGGGGGCGTGGGCGTCGTCCGATCCTCGTCGCCAGTGTTACCTTCTACAGTTATAGCGCGCGCCGCGTGGTGCGCCGCATGCAGAGCAATGAAAGGCGTACTCCGCGGGGCTGTATTACTGGAGGACTGCCCCCGAGCGGGCACGCCCCTCCCTTTTATTAGCGCGCCCCGCCCGCCGGCGGGAGCGCGTGTGCGTTACATCCGGCGGCGGCCGGCAACCACTAGACTGCTCATTACAACCGGTACAAGGGGCCGTGTGAAGAGCAGAATGGCGCGCATTGCCTGGTTACTGCAGGTCGAGTAGTACACCAACATCACAGACGTACATTGCAGACGTGTGTGCCGAGTCATTGTTCTGTTATTACTGCATGCTGATTGGCGGAGTTCACATGTAAAGTGGAACGTGAGTTCCAAGGTGGTACAGAATCACGCGACTTTGAGCATTCTGATTGGCGGAGAAAAATTAAAACATGAAGCGCAGAAACTGTTCACATGTTTGCTTTACTTTTATCACAGCATTCTGGCTGGCTCACTGCATTTTATTTCGAAGGGTAGAGCGCTGTGAATTGTAAGGGTTTTTCCCGTATTCCCAGTGACACGAAAGCAGACGCGAATCCCTAAAGCTGCCGCCTGATAAGATTCCCGGAACATTATTTGTTACAAATTCAACACTAAAAGCTCATAAATCACCAACACGAAGGAGCTGCCTCGATTTGCGATACCGGGGGCCTGTTTCCCTTAATCTGTTTGTGGAGAGCATGTGTGGGCATAATGCTAATCAGTGCTAAAATCATCGCAACACTAATGCAAACAATAAAACTCACCGGTCACCCCAAAAACAAATTCCATGCACGAGCAAATTAAGAAAGACACCAACAGCAAAAACGAAAAAAAATTCAAAGACAAATACTTCACCACACTAGTGGTACGATTAAAACAAAATGTGCTCCCTAAAGCTGACGCCTAATAAGATTCACGGAACATTATTTATTACAAATTCAACACTAAAAGCTCACAGGTCACCAACACGAAGGAGCTGCCTCGCTACTCCCATGCAGCGTGATCGCTAACGGGGCCCCCCTCTCCTGGTGACAACAACAACCCGTACCTGCACGGAAGGGATTTGCGGTACCGGGAGCCTGTTTCCCTTAAACTGATTCTGGAAAGCATGTGGGGGCATAATGCTAATCAGTGCTAAAATCATCGCAACACAAATGCAAACATAAAAACTCACCGTGCATGGAAGGGATTTGCGGTACCGGGGCCTGTTTCCCTTAAACTGATTGTGGAGAGCATGTGGGGGCATAATGCTAATCAGTGCTAAAATCATTGCAACACAAATGCAAACATTAAAACTCACCATTCACCCCCCCAAAAAACACCATGCACGAACAAATTAAGAACGACACCAAAAACGAAAAATAGTTCCAAGACAAATACTTCAGCACACTAGTGGCAGGTTTACAGTAGTTAGGCGGCGCAGCATAGGCGTTCCCAAACAAATAAAGGAGGAACTAAAGGACAGATTAACCGGTCAAAAGCAAAAGATTTAAGCTGACAAGCGACCAAGCCGATAAAAAGGCAATAGGCGGCAATAGGCGGAGTTTCGCCACTGATACGGATTACTGGATGTCTCTGAGAGACAGCGCATGCGCGCTGCCTAGGCGAGACCTAAAAATTGATGGACAGAATGCAGAACAATGTCATACATTCACCCCAGTACGGAGATCTGGGCCTAAATCCATTGTTTTTTTGCTCCCCATGCCATTCCAGTTTTAACGCAGCCATATGCAAATCAGTCTTGACCATGTGCCCAATAGGAACAGTCCAGCCCGAACTGCCAGGCCAGGTCCTCCCTGGACTGGAAACAAGCATCCTAGGACCGGTTTCAGGGTTTCACCCCCTCATCAGCCAGGATAGCTTGACTCCAGTGGCATGGGGAGCACTGGACCCACGTCTGGGCATACTCGCCGCACTCTAGGTGACAAATGTAAAAAGAACAATTGATGGGAAGAGTGCAGAACAATGTCATACATTCACCCCATTACAGAGATCTGGGCCTAAATCCATAGATTTTTTTCCTCCCCATGCCATTCCAGTTTGAACCCAGCCATATGCAAATCAGTCTTGACCCTGTGCCCAATGAAAACAGTTCAGCCCGAACTGCCAGGTCAGGCCCTCCCCGGACTGGAAACATGCGTCCGACGACCGGTTTCGGGGTTTCACCCCCTAATCAGCCAGGATAGCTTGACTCCAGTGGTATGGAGAGCACGGGACCCACGTCTGGGCATACCCGTCCCACTCGGGGTGACAAATGCAAAAAGAACAATTGATGGACAGAATGCAGAACAATATCATACATTCACCCCAGTACAGAGATCTGGGCCTAAATCCATCGTTTTTTTGCTTCCCATGCCTATCCAGTTTGAACCCAGCGAAATGCAAATCAGTCTTGACCCTGCACCCAATGGGGACAGTCCAGCCCGAACTGCCAGGCCAGGTCCTCCCTGGCCTGGAAACAAGCATCCTAGGACCAGTTTCGGGTCTCCCCCTCATCAGCCAGGATAGCTTGAATCCAGTAGCATGGAGAGCACAGGACCCATGTCTGGGCATACCCGTCCCACTCGGGTGACAAATGCAAAAAGAACAATTGATGGACAGAATGCAGAACAATGTCATACATTCACCCCAGTACAGAGATCTGGGCCTAAATCCATCGGTTTTTTTTTTTTGCTCCCCATGCATTCCAGTTTTAACCCAGCCATATGGAAATCAGTCTTGACCCTGTGCCCAATGGGAACAGTCCAGCCCGAACTGCCAGGCCAGGTCCTCCCTGGACTGGAAAAAAGCATCCTAGGACTGGTTTTAGGGTTTTCCTCCCTCATCAGCCAGGATAACTTGACTCCAGTGGCAAGAAGAGCACAGGACCCACATCTGGGCATACCCTTACCACTCGGGGTGACAAATGCAAAAAGAACAATTGATGGACAGAATGCAGAACAATGTCATACATTCATCCCAGTACAGAGATCTGGGACTAAATCCATCGTTTTTATGCTCCCCATGCCATTTCAGTTTGAACCCAGCCATATGCAAATCAGTCTTGACCCTGTGCCCAATTGGAACAGTCCAGCCCGAACTGCCAGGCCAGGTCGAAACAAGCATCCTAGGACCGGTTTTGTGGGTTTCACCCCCTCATCAGCCGGATAGCTTGACTCCAGTGGCATGGAGAGCACGGGACCCACATCTGGGCATACCCGTCCCACTCAGGGTGACAAATGCAAAAATAACAATTGATGGACAGAATGCAGAACAATGTCATACATTCACCCAAGTACAGAGATCTGGGCCTAACTCCATCGTTTTTATTTTTTTTAATTTATTTTTGCTCCCCATGTCATTCCAGTTTGAACCCAGCCAAATGCGAATCAGTCTTGACCCTGTGCCCAATGCGAACAGTCCAGCCCAAACTGCCAGGCCAGGTCCTCCCTGGACTGGAAACAAGCATCCTACGACCGGTTTCGGGGTTCCACCCCCTCTTCAGCCAGGATAGCTTGACTCCAGTGGCATGGAGAGCATGGGACCCACATCTGGGCATACCCGTCCCACTCGGGGTGACAAATGCAAAAAGAACATTTGATGGACAGAATGCAGAACAATGTCATACATTCACCCAAGTACAGAGATCTGGGCCTGAATCCATCATTTTTTTGCTCCCCGTGCCATTCCAGTTTGAACCCAGCCATATGCAAATCGGTCTTTTTTTTTTTTTCTTGTCCTCATCTCACCAGAGACTTTAGCAGTTTTGACAAGTCGACTTATGGATTACTGGGCGCCCCTCGACTTACTGCTTTTCGTCTGATGCCCCACGGCCTTCCTCTCGTTCCTGAGGATTGGTGTAATCATTGGACGCGCCAGAGATCTAGTAAAATTATCGAGTTATCAGGTGGAGGTGCCGACCCCAACTTAGGAGGGGAGACCAGATGTTATCAATTTCCAATGCCCCTTCTTGCTCTAAACAGGCCATGCGCAGTGCCGCTTTTAACCAACTTTCTCTATTGGGGGAGACGGATCTTTCCATCTTATACAAATCTCCTCCTAGCCAAAATCACAAGATAGAGTAACAAACCAATGTGGATCTGAGAGAGCCTCCCTTTACGTAGTTGTTTACACCAAAAACCACCAGATGGAGATCCATCTCAATATATGTTCGAAAAATAGCTGTCAAGGTGACACCCACATTTTTCCAAAATGAACCTAGATCTGCACAATCAAAAAACATATGAATGTCATCGGCCCTGCCAAAAGAACACCTCGGGCATACTGGCATGGGAACAGGTGCAAATCTAGCTATTTTGGCCGGGGTATAATAAAGCCTGTTTAAAACAAAAAGTGGTTTTCTTTAGCCTAGCAGGCTTAATATATTTATACAATAACTTGAAAGAGAGTTCAAAACGTTTTCAATGTCCTGAGCAAGTGGGAAGAATTCCACACCGATGACTGAGAGGGGCCTCGTTATCCTCTGCTTCCAAGAGACTTGAATACCACAGAGATATTTCTTTCTTCCTTGGGCGTGAGTCTTGAAATAGCTGCTCGAGTTCCCAATTCCCTTCTGCTTCTCGGGCTTCCGCCTCATACCATGATCTTAACTGGAGGTACTTAAACCTGGAGAATGAGGGACCGATCTTATCTTGCAATATCTCCCAAGGGAGAACCCCATCTGAATCCACCAGATCAAACCACTTCTCCAAACCAGCTCTTCTAATCGGAATCGCCAGACTATCGCCCAAGCAGAGGGGGGTCCCCGGAGAATCCCAAATTGGTGCAAAAGCGGTAAAAATAACCAATACCCCAGATACGTCTTAATTTATACCAGGTCATCAGGGCAGCTTTTAAGACCTTAAGACGTACCCGCTTGAAAAATCTAGGTGTCCCAAATTTATATAGGAACCCCCTTTGTCCACTGCCTCCCTCTACTAAGGCCAATTCGCCCAATAGCCTACCCCACTTAGTTTCCTCAGGAGTAGACAACAGCATCCTTACACCCTTAAATTGAAAAACCAATAGGTACCAATTAATATCTGGCAATGCTAAACCACCTTTTAAAAGCTTCCTTCTTAATTTTTTCCAAGATAACCTTGCACTTTTTTGTCCCCATACAAAACTACCAATTTTGCCCTGAATCTTACTGATATTTTTCTGAGAAAAAGTGAGGGGTACCGCACTAAAAGAAAAGTTAATTTAGGTAATAC
Organism: Calotriton arnoldi; assembly: GCA_963921515.1. Lineage (NCBI taxonomy): Eukaryota > Metazoa > Chordata > Amphibia > Caudata > Salamandridae > Calotriton > Calotriton arnoldi. The sequence goes on along the minus strand of CAWUFW010004862.1, from coordinate 845,325 downwards.
TGACATCTTTACCAGATTGACCCTCCCATAGATCGTCAAAGGGAGGTTTTTCCACCTGGCAAAGAGATAGTCAATATCTTTTTCCATTTTCATCAAATTAATCTGGGGAATTGCATTCAAATCCTTAACAATTTTTATCCCTAGATACCTAAATTCTCTACTTGTGGGGCCTTGACTGTACACTGTGTTCCAACACATAACCTCGGTTTTAGCCGAGTTAGCGAGATATCCTGAAATTGAACCGAACTCCCTCAACAAGATTTCAAGTCGCGGAATAGAAATATCAGGGTCTCCAGTGTAGATTATTACGTCGTCCGCGTATAAGGCGATTTTGCACTGATAATTTTGCGATTTAAAAGGGCTTATAATGTTATCCAGCCTAATCGCCTGGGCAAGGGGCTCAATATAGATATTGAATAGAAGGGGAGATAAAGGACACCCGTCTTGTCCCTCTCTGAATTACAAAACTTGGAGTCAGAGAACCATTTAACAGGATCTTAGCTGAAGCCCCGGAATAACAATTCTTTAAAGTCTGCACAAAGATTGGACCCATACCCATAACCTCCAACAACTCCCAAAGATATTTCCAACACACACACGGTCGAAAGCCTTAGCGGCATCTAAGGCCACTACTGCCAGGGGATCCCCCCTTATTTCAGCAAGATCGATATTGCCAATAAGTAATTGTGTTTGTTCCTGGAGGACTCTCCCGACCATAAAGCCTTTCTGATCAATATTAATCAGGCTTGGTGCCAGTTTTGCCAATCTCCCTGCCAAAATACTCATAAAAATCTTATAATCAGCATTCAGCAGGGAGATTGGACGATAAGAGTCGGCCATCATGGGATCCTTACCTGGCTTCAATATTAAAACAATCGTAGCCTCCTTCCAAGAACAGGGGATCACCCCAGCAGAGCTATAGACTGAATTGAATACAGTATGGAGTATTGGCAGGAGTTCATCCAGTAACAGTTTGTAAACTTCATTTGGAAGGGCATCAAGGCCCGCCGCCTTCTTATTTTTTGCCCTCTTTATTTGAACCCTAATCTCCTCCATAGATATAGGTGAATCTAAAAGATCTCTGGCCGATTCTGTGAGAACAGGTAAAAACTTATCTCTTAACCACAAGCTTATTGCATCCTGTGAGGGATCAATATCCTCCTTGTACAAGTTCGAAAAGAGGGACAAAAGGCAATTCTGCATTTCCACGGGCTTACTGGATATAGTACCAACACCGTCAATAATAAGTTCATTAATAGTGTTTTTTGCCCGATCTATCCTCGCCTTCCAAGCCAATAAGGCCCCTGCTCTTTCCCCGTACTCGAAAATTTCCATATTACGAACTTGCCACTGAGCCTTACATTTCAAGTCCAGAAGGATCCTTAAGTCCTGCCTTACCTCCTCGAGTCTCTTCTCTATCTGTACCAATTTTCCTAGACTCTCCTGAGGGTATGACTCCTTTCTTCTTCTAGAGCAGAGATTCTACCCTCCAGGGCTTGTAATTCTAAAGTTCTACTCCTATTCTTGGAGCTTATTAGACTACGTAAAGCCCCTCTCAGATTTGTTTATAAGCCTCCCACACATACTCTATTGTAGTAGAGCCTAAGTTAAAAGAAAAAATTCCAGGGAAGACTTTTTAATTGCCTGTATAATACCTGAATCCGATAACATTACCCTATCCAAAGTCCACCTTGACTGTAAGGAGATGTTACTTGTAGAATATAAAAATAAAAGAGGAGCATGATCCGAGAGGTGACTCGGGAGTACAGATATACTGACAACATTATCTGTGATCTCTCGATTTATCAAGACGTAGTCAATCCTAGAGGAGTGATGATATTTTTAGAATAAAATGTGAAGCCATCTGAATTCCCCATCTTTGCTCTCCATAAATCTATCAGATTAATATTAACAAGCAAGTTTTTCATGACCCTACGAGACTGCGAGGACCCTTTAGCGTGGCTCAAATTTGATCGATCCTTTACCAGATCAAGGCGAACATTAAAATACCCTCCTATTATAAGGGGGGGGTTTGCCATTATTAAATTGTCCTGAAGCCTAACGAGAAAGGATGGATCGTCCGTATTAGGGCCATAAAAAGAAGAGCAAGTGATCTCCTCCCCCTCAAAATCTAACTGGGCAATAATCCATCTACCCGTTTGGTCTGTCTGAACTGATTTTATCCTACAATTAATACCTTTCTTAACCATGATTGCCACCCCGCGAAAATTTAATAATTGCTGAGAGTGACAATAACATTGTATCCAAGGGATTTTAGAAAAGATTGTTTCAGACTCCAATTTATTTAAATGAGTTTCCTGCAACAAACATACCTGAGCTGGTGACAACTCTAAATATTTAAAGATCAATCTTTGTCTCCTTGGACATCTCAGGCCATTCAAGTTCCAGGATATGAATTGAATATTTCGGCCCCCCTTAATTTTACTCTTCCGCAGCTTGAATACCTTATACCAAAATTTGGAGGGAGTTCTCTAATTAAACCAAGAAAAACAAAGTCTACCTTACTAAACCTATGAGATGAGGAATATTTTTACCACTTTTACCCCCACCCTATGCCTCACCCTGTGCTCCCCCCCACCTCCCTCCCCACCCACCCTAAACCCCCATGCCCCCCTGATCCCCTACTACCCTGAGGAACCCTACCTTCCAATAGGCAAACGCCTATTCGGGACCACCCCCCTCAAGGCTATATAAGTTACATAGTGACTACAAAGAACTAGCGGTAGGAAGCCAAGTTCTCAGAATGACCTCCACTCCCCCACCCTACAACCCCCCCTGCTTCTCTAACTGAATGTTTGCTATAAGTGCATCTGCTTCCTTTGTTGACCGAATCATATGCATGTGGTTGTTCAACATAACACGCAATGTGGCTGGGAACCTTAATTGGGCCTTTGCCCCTAAGCTATTTAGTTCTGCCAATCTTTTACCCAGTTCCCACTGTCTTTCAGCCGTTATGTGAGAAATATCGGATCTTATGGAAAAGGAGAAAGGAGATAGGTCGGTAAGAGGAGAAGACAAGACCCCTTCTTTAAGAGCTGCAGAGAGAATCTGTTCTTTGATTGAATATGATAAAAAATTAACAAGAATTTTTCGGGGTTTCTGTCTGCCCATATTCCTTTTAAAGGGGTCCCTATGCACCCTCTGAATCTCATGGTTTAAATCCACATTAGGGAAACTCTTAAAAACTGTACCTTTCAATAATGATATCAGAAACCCCTTTATATCCTCTCCCTCCATTGCTTCTGGAATATTTAAAAATGTCAAGTTATTTTTTCTCGAATGGTTTTCCAATCTTTCAAGATTATCCTTGAGCTCCTTATTTTGAATGACCAAGTCCTCCATCTGAGAAGCCGTGGACTCAATTACTCCCTTCATCCTAGGAATTTCCTCTTCAATTGCCTCAGTTCTTGCAGTAACTTCCTCCAACTTCTTAGCGAGTATTTCACATGAAGATCGTATAGCCACCTGATTTGCCTCAGAGACTGAAAACCTTTTCGCCAACTACAAATCGGTCTTGACAATGTGCCCAATGGGAACAGTCCAGCCCAAACTGCCAGGCCAGGTCCTCCCTGGACTGGAAACAAGCATTCTAGGACCGGTTTCGGGGTTTCACCCACTCATCAGCCAGGATAGCTTGACTCCAGTGGCATTGAGAGCACGGGACCCACATCTGGGCATACTCGTCCCACTCTAGGTGACAAATGCAAAAAGAACAATTGATGGACAGAGTGCAGAACAATGTCATATATTCACCCCAGTACAGAGATCTGGGCCCAAATCCATCGTTTTTATTTATTTTTTTTGCTCCCCATGCATTCCAGTTTTAACCCAGCCATATGCAAATCAGTCTTGATCCTGTGCCCAATGGGAACAGTCCAGCCCGAACTGCCAGGCCAGGTCCTCCCTGGAAAGGAAAAAAGCATCCTAGGACTGGTTTCAGGGTTTTGCCCCCTCATCAGCCAGGATAGCTTGACTCCAGTGGCGTGGAGAGCACTGGACCCACGTCTGGGCATACCCTTACCACTCTAGGTGACAAATGCAAAAAGAACAATTGATGGACAGAGTGCAGAACAATGTCATACATTCACCCCAGTACAGAGATCTGGGCCTAAATCCATCGTTTTTATTTATTTATTTATTTGTTTTTGCTCCCCATGCCATTCCAGTTTGAACCCAGCCATATGCAAATCAGTCTTGACCCTGTGCCCAATGGGAACAGTCCAGCCCGAACTGCCAGTCCAGGTCCTTCATGGACTGGAAACAAGCATCCTAGGACCGGTTTCAGGGTTTCACCCCCTCATCAGCCAGGATAGCTTGACTCCAGTGGCATGGAGAGCACAGGACCTACGTCTGGGCATACCCGTCCCACTCAGGGTGACAAATTCCAAAAGAACAATTGATGGACAGAGTGCAGAACAATGTCATACATTTACCCCAGTACAGAGATCTGGGCCTAAATCCATCATTGTTGTTGCTCCCCATGCCATTCCAGTTCGAACCCAGCCATATGCAAATCAGTCTTGACCCTATGCCCAATGGGAACAGTCCAGCCCGAACTGCCCGGCCAGGTCCTCCCTGGACTGGAGACAAGCATCCTAGGACCGGTTTTGGGGTTTCACCCCCTCATCAGCCAGGATAGCTTGACTCCAGTGGCATGGAGAGCACGGTAGCCACGTCTGGGCATACCCGTCCCACTCGGGGTAACAAATGCAAAAAGAACAATTGTTGGATAGAATGCAGAACAATGTCATACATTCACCACAGTACAAAGATCTGGGCCTAAATCCATCGTTTTTTGCTCCCCATGCCATTCCAGTTTGAACCCAGCCATATGCAAATCAGTCTTGACCCTGTGCCCAATGGGAACAGTCCAGCCCGAACTGCCAGGCCAGGTCCTCCCTGGACTGGAAACAAGCATCCTAGGACTGGTTTTGGGGTTTCACCCCCTCATCTGCTACGATAGCTTGACTCCAGTGGCATGGAGAGCACGGGACCCACATCTGGGCATACCCGTCCCACTCCGGGTGACAAATGCAAAAAGAACAATTGATGGGCAGAATGCAGAACAATGTCATACATTCACCCCAGTACAGAGATCTGGACCTAAATCCATGTTTTTTTGTTTCGTTTTCTTTCAAGCTATTCTGGCTGATGAGGGGTGAAACCCCGAAACTGGTCCTAGGATGCTTGTTTCCGGTCCAGGGAGGACCTGGCTTGGCAGTTTGGGCTGGACTGTTCCCATGAGGCACAGGGTCAAGACTGATTTGCATATGGCCAGGTCTGAACTGGGGTGGCATGGTGAGCAAAAGAATGATGGATTTAACCCAGAGCTCTTGACTGGGTGTGAATGTTTAGATTTGTTCTGCATTCCGTCCATCAATTGTTTGTCTTTTGCAGAATTTTAATAGAGCGCACACTAATGCAAATTCAGTTCTGCCTGCCTTGTAAAGCTTGGAATGCTTGACTGAAAAGGTAGCACGCCAGTGGATCACACTGCTACAGCCTCCAGCGTAATGCACTGCAGCAGCCAAGCAAAAGGTAACCTTAATTACAACTGTCCTGGTGCAAACAGTCCATTCCAAAATAAAACCACACAACTTCATGGAGAACCTATTTTTCAGTTATTAGTTTAGGTTATTTTCTACTGAAATTAAAATTCTGACATATAAATTGTATACCCAAACTACACAATAACAAATAGTGCAACAGAAAATGTGGATACATCCTTAAAGCATCTAAAACACACAATAACCCTCACATAATACACTTTTTTACTTCCCAACTGTGATACAGCAAACAGAGAGACAGTATCTCCTGTGCTGTATACCAAAAGCTTCGTCTCTCTGCTGGACCCAATGCTTCTGTCGAAAAGTAGGGAGTTAATTTAGGCAGTTCTAAGGTGGTCTAGAAGGCAAAAGAAAAACAAGTACAGGCATTTCCTATAGCATCTTGGATAAGTATGCTTATATGCCTTTGCATTCATTTTGCGGCTTTCTCTCCCAGACCCCAATATTAATGGCCCGAGAAATCTGATCTAAGGGGATCCAGAAATATAAATTAGGAGTAAAATGCTTTAGATATTTCAGATAGGGCGTGTTTAAAGCCAGTAAAAAATAAACCATGGCCTGTACGCGATTTGCTTCTCATGTGCAAGAAGCCTAAATTGGCCTGAAAGCTTCCATTAGTCTTTCGATACTGCACAATCAAAACTTCGGGGGAAAATCCAAAGGGCACCTCATTAAAATTCATAGAAAGTGCGTTCACCAAAGGAAAACCATTATATTTGGCTCATTCTTTCTATCAAAATAACGCCCAACATGGCTAATCTGAGAGGAAAAAACACTGAATTCAATTTCGCACACTTTATGGCAAGTTATTCTTCGGCAGAAACTATCCAAATTTCTACTCTAGCAGGAAGTACCAGAGAAGACTTAGGTTTGCCTAAAATGGACCGAAAGGATATATTTTCCCACTTATTTACCTGATTCATCTGCAGCTCACTGCTATCTCTAGAATTCAGACACCCATACAAACTTCCCAAACTCTTTTTCTAGATAAACCAAGAGGGCCTCTGTTACAACTGACTTGCCAAATTTGGAGTTAAAGGTCACTTTGTGCTGCTTGGTTGAGGGCCTCCATAGACTTTTCAGTATGTCTGGCCCAGGTTCCACAATAGGAAAATTTAACTCAAAGATCTGAGGCAACTTTTAGTGTGGACCACATACAAGATGGAAACGTAATATATGGTTTCTCTGGTCCCATTGCCAAGGTTTTGGACTTGGCTATATTTCTGTATAAGTCTCCTTACATAATTAAGCAAGTCCTCTGTGGCGACCTCCAAGCTCTTGAGTACCTTGCAAGCTGGATAGCATTGTAAGCTAACAACAGAACAGGCAAAACGCCTCCACAGTAAGGATTGCATCCTCCATGATCTCCGCCAAACAGTTTATAAAATGGTTTAATAGATGTCGTGCTAAGTTATAAACCTAAGTAACAAACCGTGGGGATGCTACACCTGTCTGGAAATGGCTTGGTAACCACCCCACAATTGTTAAAAGCATATAGTCGTACTGTAGGCACAAGAAATGACTCATCCACACCAAGGTTTTGAATTGTCACACATAAATGAGAGAGATCAAAATAATCAAATATTTGGTGAAACTCAATAAAGAACAGGTAGAGCCAGATGTCTTAAATCATGTGTCCACCTCATCCATGAAGCTCTCCTAAACATCAGTCAGTAAGGTCCTCAAGGTAGACCACTCCTGAAGGTGATTCAACCACTTTGACTTGCAATTTAGCATGAGCGCTGAGGAGAATAGTGTGCAATAACATAAAGGGTCTGTATGATCCCATTTTTTAAAAAGATGAAAGCATGTAATTGTTTCTCACAAGAAGGGAGAGACATGCCCAAAAGGAGTACTGCATTTGAGATTGAACATAGAACAGAATTATCATGTATCAGAACCTTGGATAACACATGTGGATCATTTAGCCTAGCATTGTAAGCATTCAAAATTGGACATGTTTTTGCGTCAGATAAATCTGAACTGAGCATAAATAAAACCTTTTACGCCTTCCTCTGCAACCTTTATTTATTTTATTTTGTGAGGTTGTAACATGCTACAAACCACTCTAGGGTGGCCTCACAGCGCTTTTAGGTATGGGAACATAAAACTGCTGAACTGAATTGCATGACATTGCTAAAGCTAGTGAGGAACAACCAGTAGATTGTCAGAAGCAATGGAAAGGGCTTGGAAGTAACCACCCATTGAATATGTCCCCAAGCAAGATGGCTAAACCTTGAAAGAGCAATAGTCAAAATAGCCTGAATAAAGAGGCACCCCCTGTCTTAAACATCTCTCCGTGCAGGACAAATGATTAATCTGGAACGGCTATTGTAGGAATGGTATGATTATCCAAATGCTAGGGAAAGAGGTGATTCTTTAAGGGTTATATGGTAGTTATTTTTTAATCACACTTGAGGAAGCACATAAATCCACAAGAAGGGGTCTTAAATTTGGAGAGACTAAACAACATATCCTCTACATCTGATCAGTCGGGTCTACAAAAATAATGTTTGGCAGACCTAGTGGTATTGGGAGGTTGAAAAGAGATACACAGTTTTGCAAGGCAGTTCTGCGAACAGTCATGAGACATGTTGTGTATGTGGCACAGTATTTTCAAGGTAACTTCTTTTTACTTGTAGCTTTTATAGACATATCAATTCTGCTGCAATGTGGCTTTCCCATTTCAGTTCAACTGGTAGGTGTGCTGTATAGTTTTGAACCCTCTGATCTTTTGAAAGAGATGTGCTGGATAGACAAGTATAGATGCTGCTGCAATAATTCAGGCGCAACATAATTAGGATTTGAGCAATTTTCTGAGAGCTGTGGAATAGTGGTAGAGGCCCTCTCAACAAAAATAAATGGTGGGATTCTGTTTTGGAGTATGCATTTATGTGGGTAGTAAAAGAGAGATTATCCCAAAATTATGTGCCTTTAACGATGGATTGGTGGAAGCACCCAGTACCTCTGGCGAAGGTAGGGTGAAAGGGACAGGGCCTAAAAGTGCGATTTAAGGTTTTGTTTTTTGCCATTTAGGCTGAGCCTATTATTCAGCATTTATCAATGAATCGGAGAAAGGCAGTGAGATATGTTGAGAGGTTGGCAGAATCAGCTCGGGGTCATGACATTGTTTCAATAGCATCAGTGGCAGGGTTCAGCCTTGAGATACACCATGTCCACTATCCAGAAGAGTGAGGAGCATACTCTAACTTGGCAAATATGGTTTTGCAGAAAGGAAGGAAACCATGATAATGAAGTACCACTGGTGACAGCTCAAGAAGTTAGCCTTTCAATTAGCACCTGGTGGTCAATGGTTTCAAAGAAGGTCGATAGGTCTAGTAGCATCATTACACAATTGGTACTGGTCATGGAAATTAAGAAGCTCCTCCACGATGTACACATATAATTGAGTGGTCTCTGTGGCCAGACAGGACCTGAATGAAGGGAATTTAAAAGGCCAAACGATGTGTGACAAGAGCCTTTGTGACAAAAGATAGGTCTGAGCTGGGTATGTGATTTAATAGACCATTCAAGTGAGCAGTGTACTTCTTTAAGATGGGTAGGACGATTCTGTGTCTGGACGATGACTCAATCAGATAGGCAGGTATTGATTAGGCAGATGATGATCAGCGTGAGTGCTGGGAGGTTGAGAAAAGGGACTTTGGTATTTCTGTTATCCTAAGTGTATCTTTGAACATGGCATGACCCTCCTTGTAATTCTTGACACACAAATGTCCTGAAAATTACAAAGAAATTGCCCCAAAACATCAGCTAAGTCTGCATTTCTCCTTTCAACGAAGATACCCATCAAACTCTGTGAAAAACAGTTCAAACTCCAACTACTCATTCTAACAGGAATAATAGTCTTCTGGTGGGTTGGTAGGAAGAGTCAGAGTGGAAAGCAGTGATGCCGTGGATCACGCGTTAGGCGTCTCCTTAGGAAAAACGTAGACAAGGAAGAATGCTAGGTCATGAAGACTAAATAAGTGCCAATGGAGTCATCATGTTTAGTATTCCGAAACCTTTGACCTGGTTGTAGTGAATGTTTAAGGAGTGGAGGTAAAAAGAAATTTGCAGCCATCAGAAACACCTCATCAAGGGACCATGCACCAGTCAAGATGGTACAGGCATTTATGCCTTTAAACTGTTTATGGTGCTCACCAAACAATCCCATGAATAGAACATGGCACTTTTCCTGTCCTTCAACTGTCCAGATATGTCTTAACACAAAATGGCATTCCCATAATTTGTTTTGCACAGTTTTCTTTGCAATCTATCTGACTTGGCATTGAGTGGCCACACACCAGGAAGACGTGATTTAAATACTGATTAGCCTAAGAGTCTTGCACTCCAAGATAGTGTGGTGAAACTTTTGTGACGGGTGATCCTAACCCTCCAGGCCTCTTGAAGCAAAGAGTGTGGCAAGGACTAGAAGAGGTTGCTATTTATGCCCTCTACTTGGTATGGGGCTTGGGCTAATGATACGTCATATGCTACATCTAGCAGCTTGATAAAAGGTGCTGAGTGGAGGGACATTTCATCAGTCCAATCTTTTCCAAGATGTTAAATTTTTTGGGTCAATTCTCCACCGCTTGGGAGATTGGAAGTAAAGTGCATGCCAGGGCTGCAGAGAATGAAGAATGTAAAGAATGACCATTCTGGACAGACACATACATGATACGATTTACTCTGAACAGCACACAACTAGCATCAGATCTAATGTGTTTCTGAACATCACAACCAGGACACCTAGTTCCAAAAATTTGATGACTTGTTCAGTGAGGAAACAATGATGTACTACATACTCTCAACATTCGTGGCTCATCACGGGCTGACATCTGGAGTTCCTGGTAGGAGGTCTTGGCAATGTAAAGGCACCTTTTTACACTGAATTTCATCGTCTCTGAAGTGTGAAGTAGGGCAAAGATAAGGCTGAGAGATTAACTAAGGACTGTGTGAGACTTCATGCTATACGGGAAACTCTGTGGTTAGATAAGAATATCCACCAGAAAGAGCATTAGAGAAGGTAAGTAACTTGTTCTTCTGATGGATACTTCTAACTGCAGATTCCTCTCCTTTTGAATAGGTACCAAGGCAGTATGTTTCAACAGGAAGCAAATCTGAGGAGTGGACTTAGATCACAAAGCCCTGCAGAACCAACCAGGTGAAATGGCCCTCCCTGCAGTCCTGAGCGTCGAGACAGCAACACTTGGTAAGACGGATGGATGCCCGTGTGGCATCCTGGCAGATGGCCAGCACCTGAACACCTCTCACTAATACAGCAGTGATGGCCTTGGCTCTGGTGGAACAAGCCCAAAGACCATCAGGAGGCTTTTTTTTTTACCAGGGCTTAGCATATTTTTATACAAAGGATAATCTGGCTGGACAAAGTTCCTTTCTGAACTACCTTTCACTCCTTAGCAGCGGCAAATCCAACAAAAAGCTGGTCATCCATAGGGTACTTCTTTGTCATATCTATGTAAAAAGGAAGGGTCTTCTTTGGATCCAACTGATGAAGCCTCTCCTCCTCCTCCTTACAGAGATTTGGCGGGGATTAAAAAGTAGGAAGCACAATGGACTGCCCCACATGGAAGGGCGATATTTCTTCCAATAGAAAAGATGCCAGAGCAGTATGCACCAATTTGCCAGGTTGAAAAAATGATATATGGTGGCTGTACTGAAAGCGTCTTCAGCTCACTGACATGATGAACAGAAGAAATAGCAATAAGGATAACAGTATTAATGGTCAGCAACCTCAGGGTACAGCTGTGCACAAGATCAAAAGGTGTGCACACCAAAAAACATGAGCACCAAGTTAAGGTCCCACTGTGGCCTGATAAAGGGTGCAAGAGGAAACATGTATGTAAGCTTTTTCATAAACAGCATCAAAACCAGTGATTTAAATAACGACTGTTGATCAGGCACAAGTAGAAAAGCCGGTAACAGTGTCTGTCAGGACCTCAACCAGTTTTCCCCTAAAGGGCACAAGAAAAGCCTTCAGAGTCAACTGAATAGCTCACAGTTCGAAAAGACTGAGATGGTGCCACCGCTTAACTAGAAACCAAGGGCCTCCGATTTTAACTTTTCCAGCTGACCGCCTGTAGGAAAGTAGGATCTGCTTCTATGGTTACCCCCACTTTTTGCCTGCTGCTAAGCTGTATTTGACTAATCTGACTGGATCCTGCTAACCAGGACCCCAGTCTATCTGCTTTCTCCCTAAGTTATTGTGTTCAGTACTTAGGTACACCCCAGATTGGATACTGGGGTACCCTTATAAGTCCCTAGTATATGGTACCCATGTACCCAGGGCATAGGTACCCCAGAGGTCTCCCATGGGCTGAATAATGTATTATGCCACCCATGAGAGACCATTCAAATTGGAACTACATGCCTGCCATTGCAGCCTGTGTAAGCTGGTGCTAGCACCACTTACTAAAGATATAGGTTTCCTATATCTAGGGTCACGGCACTTAAAACCTATAAGTCACCCCTATAGCAGGCCTTTGCAATCCTGAAGGCAGGGTGCTTGGTTCTAAGTGAGAGGGTGCCCATGCATGAGCAGGACACCCCTGCAGCCTACAGAGCCAATTCTCCCGGGTTGTCAGTGAAGCAGCCATATACTATATGGAGGGGCACCGTGAAATTACGCGATCAATCAATCAATCACGGCATTTATAGAGCGCGCTACTCACCCGGGAGGGTCTCAAGGCTAAGTTACTGCTCGAACAGCCAGGTCTTGAGCTGCTTCCTGAAGGAGAGATGGTCCTGGGTTCGCCGAAGGTGAGTGGGGAGGGAGTTCCAGGTCTTGGCTGCCAGGTAGGAGAAGGATCTTCCTCCGGCGGTGGTTCTGCGGATGCGTGGTACGGTGGCGAGGGCGTGGCTGGTTGATCGTAGCTGGCGTGTGGGCGTGTAGAAGGTCATGCGGTCGTTGAGGTACTTTGGGCCCAGGTCGTGGAGGGCCTTGTGTGCGTGGGTGAGGAGTCTGAACGTTATTCTCTTGCTGACGGGGAGCCAGTGCAGGTCTTTCAGGTGTCCGGTGATGTGGCTGTGTCGGGGGATGTCCAGGATGAGTCGTGCGGAGGCGTTCTGGATGCGCTGGAGTCTTTTTGAAGTTTGGCTGTGGTTCCGGCGTAGAGGGTGTTCCCATAGTCCAGTCGGCTGGTGACGAGTGCCTGGGTGACGGTCTTCCTGGTTTCAGTGGGGATCCATCTGAAGATCTTGCGGAGCATGCGCAGGGTGTTGAAGCATGAAGATGAGACGGCGTTGACTTGTCTGGTCATCGACAGGGAGGAGTCCAGGATGAAGCCCAGGTTGCGTGCGTGGTCCGTTGGCTTGGGCGCGGTGCCCAGGGCCGGGGGCCACCAGGAGTCGTCCCAGGCGGAGGGTGATGAGCCCAGGATGAGGACTTCCGTCTTGTCTGAGTTCAGTTTAAGGCGGCTGTTCCTCATCCAGTCGGCGACGTCTCTCATCCCGTCGTGTAGGTTGGCTCTGGCGGTGGTGGGGTCGTTGGTGAGGGAGAGGATCAGCTGGGTGTCGTCGGCGTAGGAGATGATGTTGAGGTTGTGTCGGCGTGCGATGGCTGCGAGGGGCTCATGTAGACGTTGAAGAGGGTTGGGCTGAGTGAGGATCCCTGTGGAACGCCGCAGATGACTTCGGTGGCTTCGGATCTGAACGGGGGAGGCGGACTCTCTGGGTTCTTCCGGCGAGGAACGAGATGATCCATTCCAGTGCTTTCTCTCGGATTCCGATGTTGCTGAGGCGCTTCACTAGGGTGCGGTGGCAGACGGTGTCGAACGCCGCGGAGAGGTCCAAGAGGATGAGGGCAGCTGTTTCCCCGTTGTCGGTTAGGGTTCTGATGTCGTCGGTGGCTGCGATAAGGGCGGTCTCGGTGCTGTGGTTGGCCCGAAACCCGGACTGCGAGGGGTCGAGGGATCCATTCGTCTCGAGGAAGGCGGCAAGCTGTCTGTTGACGGTCTTCTCGATGACTTTGGCCGGAAACGGAAGGAGCGAGATGGGACGGTAGTTCTTAAGGTCGGTGGGGTCCGCCGTTGGTTTCTTCAGGAGGGCGGTAAGCTCGGCGTGCTTCCAGCTCTCCGGGAAGGTGGCGGTGTGGAAGGAGGAGTTGATGATGTCCCGGAGATGGGGTGCGATGGTGGCGTCGGCTTTGTTGAAGACGTGGTGTGGGCAGGGGTCGGTTGGTGATCCGGAGTGGATGGAGTTCATCGTGCGGGTGGTGTCTTCGGTGCTGATCGGGGTCCAGTTGCAGAGGGTGGTGGTGGCGGGCGTTGGTTCGGCGGTAGGGTGCGTTGTTTGTGCGTCGAAGCTGTTATGTATGTCGGTGATCTTGCGGTGGAAGAACGCGGAGAGTGAGTTGCAGAGGTCTTGCGAGGGGTGATGTCGTTGTTTCCGGCGCTGGGGTTGGAGAACTCTTTGACGATGCTGAAAAGTTCCTTGCTGTCATGGGCGTTGTTGTCCAGTCGTTCTTTGAGTGCCGACTTCTTGGTGGCACGGATCAGCTGGTGGTGTTTGCGGGTGGCGTGCTTGAGGGCGGTCCTGTTGTCTGTGGTCTGGTCGAGTCGCCAGGTTTTCTCGAGAGTGCGGCAGTTCTTCTTGGATTCCTTGAGTTCGTTGGTGAACCAAGGGGTTTTCTTGCTTCCGGGTCTGCTGGGAGGGTTTTTAGTGGTGCGAGGTCGTCGGCGCAGGCGGTCAGCCACTTGGCGAGGTTGCTGGCTGCTTCGTTTGGGTCCTTTGTGTTGGTGGGTGTGTTCTGGCTGAGGGAGGCGGTGAGCTGCTCGGCGGTGATCTTGCTCCAGCTCCGGCGGGGAGCCTGTTGCGGGTGGTGGTGGGTCGTAGTCTTTCTGAAGCTGAAGTGGACGCAGCTGTGGTCGGTCCAGTGGAGTCCGGTGGCGTGGCTGAAGGAGATGTGCTTGCTGGACAAGAAGACGGGGTCAAGCGTGTGGCCGGCGTAGTGGGTGGGCGTGTTCACCAGTTGCTTGAGTCCGAGGTTGGCGAGGTTGTCCAGCAGGGCGGTGGTGTTTCTGTCGTTGTTGTTCTCCAGGTGGAAGTTGAGGTCCCCTAGGAGGATGTAGTCGGCGGAGGGCATGGCGTGCGGGCTGATGAAGTCTGCGATGTCTTCGCTGAATAGTGTGCGTGGTCCCGGGGTCTGTAGATGAGGGTGCCTCGGAGGGTGGTCTTGGGGTCAGTGTGTATCTGGAAGTGTAGGTGTTCGGCGGCGGTGAAGGTCTCGTCGGAGTTAGTCGAGATGCGGATGGTGTTCTTGTGTACGATGGCGATGCCTCCTCCCGTCTGGTTGACGCGGTCCCTCCGGGTGATCTTGTATCCGTCCGGGATGGCTATGGCGATGTCGGGCGCTGAGGAGGCGTTCATCCAGGTTTCGGTGAGGAAGGCGATGTCCGGTGCTGTTGCGTCGAGCAGGTCCCAGAGTTCCACGGCGTGCCTGTGGACGGAGCGGGTGTTCAGCAGGATGCATTTCAGGTGGTTGCTGCTGGTGCTCGACTTGGCGGAGGTGGTGCACGTCCGGGGGCAGGTGAATCGGCAGGTTTGGCAGGTGAAGGGTCCGTGGGTGCGTCTCGGTGAGGCTCGGTAGCAGGCAGGGTTCCGGCCGGCATTGAGTGCGGTGAGTGTGGCGGCGTCGTAGGTCCGTCGGGTGGTGATGCATCGGTGGGATCCAGGGGTTCTGGCGCTGGGCGCGGTCCAGTCGCGGACGGGCGCAGACGGGCTTGCCTTAGGCGCGCTCGGCGCGCCAGCGCGCGCTCGCTGCGCACGCCGCTGCGCGGCGCGCAGCGGCCGCCATTTATGGGGAGGTGGGAGGGAGGAGCAGCTGGGAGGCGGGAGGCAGGGGCAGCGAATGGGCGGTCAGGGGGCGGGGCCGCAGGGACGCAGCGGCGGGAATGGCGAGAGGCAGCGGGGGCACAGAAAGGAAAACAGGGGAGAAAGCAGACAAAATCACGGGCACAGCGACAATGGGGCAGCGAGGGGCACAAAAAGGAAAACAGGGGAGAAAGCAGACAAAATCACGGGCACAGCGACAATGGGGCAGCGAGGGGCACAAAAAGGAAAACAGGGAGAAAGCAGACAAAATCACGGGCACAGCGACAATGGGGCAGCGAGGGGCACAAAAGGAAAACAGGGGAGAAAGCAGACAAAATCACGGGCACAGCGACAATGGGGCAGCGAGGGGCACAAAAAGGAAAACAGGGAGAAAGCAGACAAAATCACGGGCACAGCGACAATGGGGCAGCGAGGGGCACAAAAAGGAAAACAGGGGAGAAAGCAGACAAAATCACGGGCACAGCGACAATGGGGCAGCGAGGGGCACAAAAAGGAAAACAGGGGAGAGAGCAGACAAAATCACGGGCACAGCGACAATGGGGCAGCGAGGGGCACAAAAAGGAAAACAGGGGAGAAAGCAGACAGAATCACGGGCACAGCGACAATGGGGCAGCGAGGGGCACAGAAAGGAAAAGGGGAGAGAGCAGACAAAATCACGGGCACAGCGACAATGGGGCAGCGAGGGGCACAAAAAGGAAAACAGGGGAGAAAGCAGACAAAATCACGGGCACAGCGACAATGGGGCAGCGAGGGGCACAAAAAGGAAAACAGGGGAGAAAGCAGACAGAATCACGGGCACAACGACAATGGGGCAGCGAGGGGCACAGAAAGGAAAAGGGGAGACAAGCAGAAAAAACGGGCACCGGGGCCACAAGCGGAGGGCGATCTTACCTGCAGAAGCAGCGGGCAGACAACACAGGCGGAGCTGTGTGGTGGGGAGCGACCTACCTGGCAAGGTCAAGGGTCGCTCTCCTCACCGCGCAGCGGCCGCCATTTATGGGGAGGTGGGAGGGAGGAGCAGCTGGGAGGCGGGAGGCAGGGGCAGCGAATGGGCGGTCAGGGGCGGGGCCGCAGGGACGCAGCGGCGGGAATGGCGAGAGGCAGCGGGGGCACAGAAAGGAAAACAGGGGAGAAAGCAGACAAAATCACGGGCACAGCGACAATGGGGCAGCGAGGGGCACAAAAAGGAAAACAGGGGAGAAAGCAGACAAAATCACGGGCACAGCGACAATGGGGCAGCGAGGGGCACAAAAAGGAAAACAGGGGAGAAAGCAGACAAAATCACGGGCACAGCGACAATGGGGCAGCGAGGGGCACAAAAAGGAAAACAGGGGAGAAAGCAGACAAAATCACGGGCACAGCGACAATGGGGCAGCGAGGGGCACAAAAAGGAAAACAGGGGAGAAAGCAGACAAAATCACGGGCACAGCGACAATGGGGCAGCGAGGGGCACAAAAAGGAAAACAGGGGAGAGAGCAGACAAAATCACGGGCACAGCGACAATGGGGCAGCGAGGGGCACAAAAAGGAAAACAGGGGAGAAAGCAGACAGAATCACGGGCACAACGACAATGGGGCAGCGAGGGGCACAGAAAGGAAAAGGGGAGAGAGCAGACAAAATCACGGGCACAGCGACAATGGGGCAGCGAGGGGCACAAAAAGGAAAACGGGAGAAAGCAGACAAAATCACGGGCACAGCGACAATGGGGCAGCGAGGGGCACAAAAGGAAAACAGGGGAGAAAGCAGACAGAATCACGGGCACAACGACAATGGGGCAGCGAGGGGCACAGAAAGGAAAAGGGGAGACAAGCAGAAAAAAACGGGCACCGGGGCCACAAGCGGAGGGCGATCTTACCTGCAGAAGCAGCGGGCAGACAACACAGGCGGAGCTGTGTGGTGGGGGAGCGACCTACCTGGCAAGGTCAAGGGTCGCTCTCCTCACCGCGCAGCGGCCGCCATTTATGGGGAGGTGGGAGGGAGGAGCAGCTGGGAGGCGGGAGGCAGGGGCAGCGAATGGGCGGTCAGGGGCGGGGCCGCAGGGACGCAGCGGCGGGAATGGCGAGAGGCAGCGGGGGCACAGAAAGGAAAACAGGGGAGAAAGCAGACAAAATCACGGGCACAGCGACAATGGGGCAGCGAGGGGCACAAAAAGGAAAACAGGGGAGAAAGCAGACAAAATCACGGGCACAGCGACAATGGGGCAGCGAGGGGCACAAAAAGGAAAACAGGGGAGAAAGCAGACAAAATCACGGGCACAGCGACAATGGGGCAGCGAGGGGCACAAAAAGGAAAACAGGGGAGAAAGCAGACAAAATCACGGGCACAGCGACAATGGGGCAGCGAGGGGCACAAAAAGGAAAACAGGGGAGAAAGCAGACAAAATCACGGGCACAGCGACAATGGGGCAGCGAGGGGCACAAAAAGGAAAACAGGGGAGAAAGCAGACAAAATCACGGGCACAGCGACAATGGGGCAGCGAGGGGCACAAAAGGAAAACAGGGGAGAGAGCAGACAAAATCACGGGCACAGCGACAATGGGGCAGCGAGGGGCACAAAAAGGAAAACAGGGGAGAAAGCAGACAGAATCACGGGCACAACGACAATGGGGCAGCGAGGGGCACAGAAAGGAAAAGGGGAGAGAGCAGACAAAATCACGGGCACAACGACAATGGGGCAGCGAGGGGCACAAAAAGGAAAACAGGGGAGAAAGCAGACAAAATCACGGGCACAGCGACAATGGGGCAGCGAGGGGCACAAAAAGGAAAACAGGGGAGAAAGCAGACAGAATCACGGGCACAACGACAATGGGGCAGCGAGGGGCACAGAAAGGAAAAGGGGAGACAAGCAGAAAAAAACGGGCACCGGGGCCACAAGCGGAGGGCGATCTTACCTGCAGAAGCAGCGGGCAGACAACACAGGCGGAGCTGTGTGGTGGGGGAGCGACCTACCTGGCCATGACCATCTCGAAACCGGCTGCAACGAATCCTATCATGTTTGGTATCAAACATGTTGGAATCATACCCCCACACCATAAACGGTGTGGGAGGTATGATTCCAAGCACTGGAAGAGCCCTCCGTTAGGCTCTCAATGTTCCCGGTGCCAATTTCTAGACCCGGACAGCACAAAATGGTTGCTGCTGACCAGAGACACATTTCTGCCCTCCTGCTGCTGTGCCAAGCTCGAGCAGGGGAAGGCAGAACAATAGGCATCCTGTCACAGGGAGGTGTGACCACCTCCCAGACAGGATTTAGTGTATTGGGACCGGGTGGGTGCGCTTACCAGCGCCACAAAGTCTGCATGAGGGGCACATTTGGTGTCCCTGTGCATAGTCCAGTTGATGGCTCCTGCTCTGGTGCGAAACTGGACAAAGGACATGGAAGTAACCTCCCCCGTGTCCAGACCCTCCCCTGGGAGGGTCCCCTGAATCTTCCCAACCTTTTCCCTAGGGTACTCAAGGGCTTACCTGGGGGTAGGTCCCTAGAATCATCATGGGATAAGATTCAGATCAGACACCACTTCTACTTCTGTCGTCTGGGCACTCTGGGCTTCGCTAGACTTTGTTTGGGCCTGAGTTCGTCTCCCTTCCAGTCTGCTGCATTGTCTGTGCCTGTGCATCATACAGGAACCTACTAAGGCCTGTGAAGTATCAAAGACACTTGAAGAAATCTCCCTTGGAGTGAAGGAGTCACTCCCCTGTATTCGCAGGCACCGCATCTAAGTTGACCGGTCTGCTGATGCTGAGCTCCTCCGGACTCCGTGGGCTCTGCAACACAGGTGGTGGTTTTCCACAGCTCCAGAGGCCTGCCCTACCCTCTCACCAAGTTTGAGGCCAGTATCCCTCGTGGAGGTTGCAATAGCCAAACCCCTGTGCGCCGCGTCAACTTGCAGTTGCAAAGGCTTGTTGGCTTCCTTCCAAGAAGATCTTCAGGCTCCAAGTAGCCCCAAGCTCGAGCACCTCCAGTGACCAGAATCTTCAGCCACACCGCATCGTGTGCATCGTGGTCTGCATCTTTTGGTGAGCTGCTTGAGGTCCTCTGGCGACTCCAGTGCCTACGGCCTGTGGGTCAAATTGAGTGTCACCTATGTTTACTTTGGGCTCCCCTGATTGCTCGGGGCCTGCCCTGACTCCCCTGCTTGTGGTGAGTCCCCTGGACCTTGCTGGTCCCAACGTTGCTCCTTCTTTGATTCCTGCATTGGTTGCATTTGCCAAGGCTTATTGGTGCTCCCGCCAGACACCGACTCCTCAGCACTTGACATCCTTTGTGGTGCATGGCTCCTTGTCCTCCTCAGCATCGCCTGGTCCTCACAGATGCAGAGTCAAGGTCCTCGTCACCCATCCTGCAACACCCGACATCGGAGGGCATTCGTCTTCCAAGTCTTCTGGTCACTCCTGAGTGACATAGACTCTGTCCCCTCTGCTTGCAGGTACCTCTCATCCAGAATCCACCTTCGGATTCCACCGGACACTTTCTCCTTCTGCAACAACGGCACTTTCCTGAAGTCCTCCATTGGGTTTGACAGCGGTTTCCGACACCACTTCACACGTATGCACCCGGCTTCCCTGGTGTAGGTAACATGTGAACTAGGGTATCCATGGGTGGGGTGGCTCTCCAACCTTCTGTATTAAACTGGGTTTCTTCAGGGTCCACTGGGAAGGGTCCTTAATCTTTAGAAATCCAACCGCTACTTACAGGTAGAGTTGTTCGGAGCACGCGGTCGTGTTCCCACACTGCACAAGCTCTCCGTGGGGTCCCTATCTACTTATCTTGGGTGGTTCTGTGGGTCCCTAGCACTACTACGTCCTCTCGACATCGTCCTGACTCGAGTTGTGGTTCTTATACCACTTTCTTAATATATGGTTTGGTCCCCCCTGGGGTCCACTGTGTATTCTGTGCTATGTACTGTGTTTCTTTGCTAAAGTATTGTGTGCTTTGTGTTCATCTCTGTGTTGGAGATATTTGAACGTATTAGAGAGTATTATATAATAAATACATATTTTTTTATAAATGCTTGGTGTGGTTCTTTTCATTTAATCTATACTATAAGATTGCATTCTGGTCAAACAAGCTGCTTTACACTCCTTCTGGACTAAGCCTGAAGGCTGCTCTCCACAGCTACCACTCAGAGAGCTTTCTAAGGTTGTCTAAGACCTCTTAAATCATCAAGGGTTGTCTGGGCTGGTGCAAGGTGTCCACTTACCTAAGTATACATCAAATACCAGGCCAGCTTCTCACACCGCCCCCCTAGAGAAGGTGCACCTATCACTGCTGGGAGCTCTGGGTGGCGTAGCGGGATGGGTCTGCCACATCAGCTTGGCCTCTATCAGCCACCACTGAAGGTACCAAGCTGCCCCATCAGAGAGGCAACGCCACTGGTACAGAGTCAGGGCAAGAGAAAAAGACTGGTAGCTCAATCTAGGTCAGTTCTGACGACAACCCTATCCTGATTGAACTGGAAAAAAGGCTCTTCAAAATGAGGGTTTGCAACTCACCTATTCGCCTTAGCGAGGTGATGTCTATAAGCAAAGCAATTTTGCAGGGAGCAATTGCAAAGGACGGGGATGCAAGAGCTCCAATGGGGGACCCATGAGTATATTGAGTACTATGTTAAGTTTCCATAGAGGGGCAGGTGGCACTCTTGGAGGATACACTCTTTTAAGGTCTCCCATAAAAGCTTTAATGACTGGAATTCTGAATGTCAAAAAACGCTGTTTATAAACGTATGCAGCAATAGCTGCAAGATGTAGATGTATTGAAGTATATTCTAACCCTGATTTCTGCAGGTTGGTCAATTAACAAACAATATTTTGAACCAAGGGTTTAAGGGGGGTCCAGGCTCTTAGATGGACAATACTAGAGAACTCTTTTCCACTTTGCTGCATAGCAGCCCCTGGAAGTGTCTCTACGAGCTTCTTTCAGGATATCCATACATCTTTGTGTAAGACTGAGATAACCTAAGACCTCAGGTGCCAAATTGCTTTCTTGAGGTGTCTGGCCTCTGGATGTCAGATTTTGCCTTGTTCCAGATTGAGAAAGTCCGACCTGTTAGTGAGCCTCTTGTGCGAGATAACAGACTGTCAGGGACTGTCAGGGACAATGTCTTGAACACAGTCAGGGACTTGGGCAAGGACTGGGGACTAGGTAGAAAACATACACAGAAAGAGGAGTACAGCGATGCCCAGGATCACACAGGAAGTCAGAGGAGAAAAAGGGATCCAAAGGGGAAGCCTGTACAAGTGAACAAGATGGCTAAGGCTCAAAGGATGGGCACTCAAGAGGCAATTTAGCATTCAGAACACCTACACCCAGTATGGACGTGCAGACATATATACACACACAACAGCATTAACAATAAAAGGAATGTGGGGTAAAGCACTGGGGAGCTCAACACGGTAAGGCTGAAGCTCAGTAAGTTCCTCACCCACAATTGCTGTTACAGATACTGACTGCAAATACCCACATATAGGATATGCATGCAAAGGCAGGGTCTGTGGAGCTGATACCTATGGTGATGTTATAAATGTAACTCAAAGACAATACTCACAGTGAACAAGAAACATCACCTAGGTTGTCAGCTGTGCCCACAGATTCTGGCGATCAAACAGGAACACGTAAGGCAGTAACAGCAAGGGGGTAGAACTAAATACAAGCACATTAGACAAGGAGCTAGCAAGGAGGACTGCTTAACAGGAAAGGAAGGAAATCACAGAGCACACTTGGTAGAAAGCAAATAACAAACATACAAGGTAAGAGAAGCAGACAGCAGGAATAGAAAGACAGTAAACTAGGAACTGGAAACAAGGAAATGGGAAGAAAAGCAGGGACTGGAAAAGGGTATACAGATGGGGAGGCTACAAGGGTATACTATAATAGTATTGAATTAGGAGTCAAGAAAGCAAAATTGCACAGAAGGCTGTGCTGGAGCAGGAACAAGAATTGAGCAATAGCTCAAAAGTCAAGGTAGCACTGCAGGCAGTGCTAGGTCAGGACCAAGGGAAACAGCAGCAGCTCAGGACAAGGAATAACTAAAGCTCAGGAAACACTGGAAATAAGGATATCAAAAGCTCAGGATACACTGGAAACAAGGGTCGGTCTCACCGGTACACAGCTACAATGACCAACTTTGGCCTGAAGGGAGCTGGGGCTTAAAAGAGCTCACAGTAATCACATGCATCAGGTGTGAGCAGGCTAGCAGCAGCCAGCCACAGGTGAACTGAATTCCTCCACCCGTCCTTGGCCTGCAGGGGTGGAGACGAAGCAGTGAGCAGGGAATTCTAGGTAACAGAGTGTCAAACATTAGCAGGCTGGCTTCAAGCATGAGCAGGCTGGCTTTCACAAAACCCGGCATGGATTGGGAATGGATGTCAATTCCCAAATAGTGACCAAATGGATGGAAGTCTGGATATGCATGCATGGGAGTATCTGGAAGCTTATTAGAACACAGGAAAGTGACACTATGCACCCCTCTGGTGGTGGGCAAGAGAGTGCAGGGAGCGAATCGTGACACAGACATCTCGAGTAGGGATAAGAACCATGGCTGTCTGGACCATATGTGGGGCTACAATGGTCAGAGAGGTCTTTCATAGCTTCTTCACAACATATGGAAAGCGTGGGAGAGAAGGAACGCATAGACAAATATCCCTGATCAGTTCATCCATAGGGCATGGATCATGGAGTGTGGGAACTTGGAGACAAAGCTTTGGCATTTTGCATATTTGTGAGTGGTGAAGAGATTTAACTGCAGAAACCCATACCTCTGAAACTAAGGGAGTAGGGCTTGAGAGTGAAGTTCCCAGTTGTGGACTTGTTGATGCGTCCTGCTGAGCAGGTCTGAAAGATCGCTGTTCATCCCTTGGACATGCTCTGCTAGAACATATATGTGATGGTGAATCGCACAATGCCAAAACGTCTGCCAGTGCTGACTGCTGTGGCAGGTGAGTGCACCCTGTTTTTGCAGATAATACATGGCGGTCATTATGTCAGTTTTCATCAATACCATTTTGCCCTGAATGTTCTGCGAGAATGCTTTGAGGGCTAGTTGGATAGCAAGAAGCTTGAGGTAGCTGATGTGAAACCCAAGTTGCCGGGGCTATCAGAGACCCTAAACTGTCATAGTGCAGAGATGCACCTCCCACCCAAAGAGATAGGCGTCCGCAATGATAGTCATTGAGAAATGGGGCTGCAAAGGGCCAGCCCTGCTGCAGATTGTTGCTGTTCCACCACTGCAGGGTGCGATGGGTACTGCCACTTACTAACACTAAATCATGTAGAAGACCCTCTGCCTGTAACCATCGAGTCGAGAGACACTACTGTAGTGGACGCATGTGTAATATGGCATGGGGAACTATGGGTATGCAAGAAGTCATCATTCCTAGGAGATGCATGACTGGTATGTCTGAAGATGACGATCTGGTTGAAAAAGAGGCAGTAGCTGCTGGAAAGCTAGAATTCACTGAGGATTGGGCTAGGCCTTGCAGGTGATGATGTTTAGAATTGACCCCAGGCAAGGCTAGATTTGCAGAGGTTGGAGGTAGGACTTGATGGTGTTTACTGTGAATCCCTATTTGTGAAGGAGGGAGATGGGTTCTTGGGTGTGTGCTAAGTATTGCTGTTTGCCCGCGCTCTTGATCAGTCAATCATCTAAGTAGGGGGAAGGCATGTGCGCCTCCCCTCCTGAGGTGGACGACTACCACTGCTTAATACTTTGTGAACCCTCTTGTAGCTGAAGGGCAGTACCTTGAACTGGTAGTGTTGTCCACTCATCACGAAGCAAAGGTAGTGCAAATAAGCTACATGAAAATATGCGTCCTTCAGATCGAGATCGGTCATGAAGTCACCTTGATGGAGCAGCAGGATAACTTCCTGGAGAGTGGTCATATGTAAATGTTCTGACAGGATGCATCTGTTGAAGGGTCTGGGATAGAGGACTGGTCTTTAAGAGCCGTCCAATTTGAGAAACCTAAAGTACAGAGTATACACCCTCTTGCTTGTACTTCTTCTTGAAGAAGGTGATGGTTTTGTGCATGGGGTGGTATGTTTGGTGAGGTTGAGAAAAGCTCTAAGCAATACCCATGCTGTATTATGTTTAGAACCCAGTGTTTTGACGTAATCTTTTCCCAATGAGGAATGAAGCCCTGTAGTCCATCCCCAACAGGTGTGTTCTGATCAGGGGGAGGGGAGAATGGGGGATGTGTGGCAAGTCAGTGTTTTGTGGCGGAGGCTCCTTTATTGGAGTGCCTCTGCCTTTGCCTGTGCTGGAATCACCGCTATAGGAACCACATGAGTCCTCCCTGCCTGCATGTTGGTGGAAGAATTGCTGCTGGGGCTAGTATGATTGGGGGTGTTTCAGGAAAGAGGCTTTTGCTGTAAAAGCGCTCTATCCCTTAGCTCACTAGCTTTAATGAGCTTGTCCCATGCCTCCTTCTGTAGCAATTGCCTCTGTTTTTCAGAGCCCCCTCAGAATGACAATTTGCCACCCACTCTCTATCTCCAGGAGACTGCTTCAAGGCTTACTTCAGGTGGCGGAGGGCCCTGAACAACTCACTGGTAAACCAATTTGGGTTTTCGGATCGGGATCCAACCACAGGAACCGTTAACAGGCTAGAGTCCTTCTGAGCGATTAAAACAAAGGAGCCTAAAATCTCTTCCCCCGGCACTAGGGGGTCGAAGCAGGTGATTATCTCCTTCTGACAAGCTAAAAAAGTGAGCATTTAAAAGCCTCGGAGTCTACCTGTGACCACCTGTGGTCAATTGGGGAAAGCGATTCTAGGGGTTTGCAAGAGCGCTCCGTTACGCACCCCACCCCCTCAAGCACCAGAGACAAAGTGTTATGGCCACTATAGGGGCTGTGGGTGATGTTAAAAGTAACAGAAGGCCATCCCAGGGAAGCTGAGACAAAAAGGAAGCCAATAATCGTAGCACTACCCCTCCCTTTGTATGTGGGGGGATTTGATGATTAGCCAGGCTAGTCATCTTGTCTAGGGTAAAAATCAGATTATTAGTATTTAGAAAACTATTTAGTTCTGCACCCTGGGGAGTGTGTTCCATATGGATGCCCTCCATAATCATGCAGGTTGGTTTACTAGGATCAAGATTTAAAGAATTTAAACACAAATGACAAATAAAATCCCCTACCAAGATAACCTTCTCTTGAACAAGGCCCCACCATACTAAATCGATGGCGCCACTTAAGGCTAAGAAGTTTGAGGTCCGTCCTAACCACCTTTTTGAGTTGTAAAAGTTAATCAAAACCAGGGGAAAGATCTCCAGACAAGCAATTTAAGACCCTGAGACACAAGTGAATCCCACTTCAAATCTTTAATTGAGCCACAAAGCTCAAGGGAAACAAAAATAATTAGACCCCCTCCCCCCACGCCTTCCCGGGGCACGAGCCCACAACAGGTCAAAAAAAGGTTTTATACCCCTCCAGGAAAAAATTATTCTTTACTTCCCACAACTACTGTAGGCAGATGATATTAAAAGACTTGATAAACAAGATCCAGCTCTTGTCTAGGAATTTTGCAGACAAACCAGCAACATTCCAAGAGGCGAGTCTTTGGTCCTTTCCAATACCATGTGCCGGGTCTAAATAAAAAGTTAAGGGCCCGACTAGAGGGGCGGGAGCCCCAGAGGAATGTAACCTACGGGGTAATGCCCAAAATGGTTTAGGTTGATGCATAGATTTTGAGGGGGACAAGCCTGCATGTTCTACCAAACCCTGTGAGGGAGGCCCTGATTGAGGGGTGATTGTAGTATAGTGCTCAGGAAGTCAGTCCAAATCATTAAGGTCCACAAGGGGTGCAAAACGATTAGGGTGTGCCAACTGCTCAACTGGAGCACTACCAACACCCCCAAAACCTGGAGGCTGAGGGTCTATAAAAAAAGCCCAGCGGTAGTGTTTTGATACCAGTGTCAAGTGAGTATATCTGCGAGGGCCCCCTCAGGATGATACGAATAATTTCTGGGTATCTGACGTTAACAATCACACAATCTCCCTCAAAAGATTTCTGTGAGGGCCCTATTCAAGAAACCCTCTGGGCCATCAGTATGTTCTTATGATCTGCAATGTTAAATCTGGTGTGTTTGCTGAACCAATGAGATACCTTATTAATCAATTGGCCTGTGGATTACTGATTATAGGTGGCGAGCCCGGGAACCCCAGTCAAGACTACAGTGTAAGGGCAACCAGCCGGGGGCAGATTAATTACCGGCAAGAGAGAACCATTGTTGGCAATACAAGAGGAAGAGCCCACTGCGGCAAGGGTGGGTGCGGGGGGGCACTGACTACCGGGGACGGGTTCGTTGTTAAAAAGAAGGGTGTCATGGCGCTGGACGTGGACTGACGGGCTCATTTGGTC
Source organism: Calotriton arnoldi (assembly GCA_963921515.1). Taxonomy (NCBI): domain Eukaryota; kingdom Metazoa; phylum Chordata; class Amphibia; order Caudata; family Salamandridae; genus Calotriton; species Calotriton arnoldi. Next base: position 818,528 of record CAWUFW010004862.1, on the reverse strand, counting down.
AAGAGATGTAGATTTACAAATACGGGGCTGTCGGCATCTTAGAGTGCCCTTGTCCCTCACTGGACCTCCGTCCTGAAATTAATGAGAGAATGGCTACCTTTTTGGAGAAATCTGTCGGGGATCTAAAGAGGGGGACAGACCGCTCCTGACGCTCATGTTAGGATAAGGTACTGGATGTAGTGGGCCCCTTATCCAAGATTCTGGACATGGCTGAGGATGCCAAGGCATCGGGCGCGACCCAGCAGGCTATACTTTTCCTTGGAAACGCAAACTGTGCGACTTCCACTGAGGTGCAAATCTTCTCCAGACATTCTAGCCGCTCTTTCAGTAGGATACTATTTACTCCAAACTAATAGACCTACAGTTAAATAAGGTGGAAGAGTAGCAGCAGTAAACAAGAAACACCTTAGGTTTTCTTGCCTTCTATCATTTGACATCCCAGTGGTCGATAGCCTCTTGATCAAACTCGACTCGCCAACATCTCCCTTAACATGTGCTCTGGTGCGGCACTTTACGTGACTTCCTGTGGAATTTATTTCTCCGATAGTCATCGATCATGCAAAAATGTTGCTAAAAGGTGACTTCAACTACTTGGCAAATGAGGAAATCGATGGACCTTGTTGACTGCTACTACTTACTTGTGGCGATTGGAAACATTATGACCCACTCGCCGCTTGGACTGATGATCTTGGAACACCGCCTAAAGTATCGAAGGGAGTAAGAAACCTCAGAATGACCATGGACTCCAAGCTCTCAATGAATGCCCAAGTGGACAAACTAGCAAGATCAAGCTTTGTTGCTATAAAAACCATGCACTGAATCTTACCCCATTTGGGATTTCCACACAAGGTCCAGGCTACCATCTCCCTTGTTCTGTCCAAACTCGATTACGGCAATAGCCTCTACCATGGATCACCTTTAATAACCACGAAAAGACTACAACGGATTCAGAACTTTGCTGCCACACTATTCTTACATATAAAACCGCAAGACCACATCTCCCCTGCCTTGAAAGCCCTGCATTGGTTACAGGTTGCCAGCTGCTTTGTATCACCCACAAAGCAATACATGGAACAGGACCGCTCTTCATTGGGAATAAAATCACCAAACACATTCAACAAAGGAACCTCCGCTCTAGAGTGGCACCTTGCCCCAAAACCCCAAGATACAAGAAAAAAAACATGGGTGGCACATCCTTCTCTGTTCAAGCAGCCAAGCTATGGAACTATTTACCCCCCAACATAAGATCCACGGATAACCACCTTATCTTCAGAAAACTACTCAAGAATTGGCTCTTCTCCACATAACCACCATACGCAAACAGAAATATACAGCATATCCCTCTGTACATAAGCATTTATTTGTACTATCGATATGTACCGATATATATGTATATTGCTTTGTATAAACATGTTGAATAATGATGTTAAAAAATAAATATATATATATATATATATATATATATATATATATATATATATAGATAGATAGATATTCATTGGTTCTGCTTAACAAATGTACATATCACTGATAGTTACATTATTCTATGTCTTTAACATGTATATAAGTGACTGCACAAATAAGTAAATCTTTTGTCATAACTATTTATCTACAATTGCTTTCCTATTGAATTACAAAAAATATATATAGTAAATAAAATAAATTTGAAGTACAACACTTGAAAGCTGGAGTTTATTTAATGCATCTTTAATCTACATATACTACCTTCCTTTATGCATCTATATACATTCCATATACTTATGGATCTATATATTTATTACTTTTCTTCTAATTCAGCATATCCAATGCACTACCCTATTTCTCACCCTATACCGCTCTCAATATATCCTCTACCTCAACTCTCTGCCTCATCTCAAACGTCTTTCTACTACTCTTTCCAATGCACTACCCTATTTCTCACCCTATACCTCTATCAATATATCCTCTACCTCCACTCTCTCATTCATCCCAAACCCCATACCAATACTAGGTTCACCAAAATAACCCTTTCTAGACTCTCCGCTACTCTATCCCTCCTTGCACCACCTGACACCTCTTTTACTATACTGATCCCCCAAAACAAGCCTTTCTAAACTCTTCCCTCTGACTCTTCCCCTCCACATCCCTTTTCACTCATCCCAAGCCTCCCACTACTGCTATGACCTCAAAAAAGCCTTCACTCTTCTATCCCTCCACTATCCTTTTCCCTACTCTACACCTCCTTGCATCATCTCATACCTCTTTTACTCTTCCAATCCCCCAAAACAAGCCTTTCCAAACCCTTCCCTCGGACTCTTCCCCCTCCACCTCCCTTTTACTCATCTTTACTAATCCTTTATGGGTGGCGGAGTAGCGTTCTACTCGCCAAAAAAGCGCTTCAACACCTCATCAGGGGTAGCAAACACTATATGAATGCAAACCTTTCCTCTCTTCTATCTCTCCGCTAGCCTTTTCAATCCAAATAACTGACTAACATATCCACCACTCAAATTACTTTCATATGTCATTATACTAATTCACCACTAATACTTTATGGGTTCCGTAGTAGCGTGCTACTCACCGAAAAAACACTTAAACACCTCATCAGAGGTAGCAAGCGCTATATAAATGCAAACATTTTTCCCTCTTCTATCCCTCCACTATCCTTCTTAATCCAAATAACTGACTAACAGATCCACCACTAAAAATAACTTTCATATTTCACTATACTAATTCACCACTAATCCTTTATGGGTTCCGGAGTAGCATGCTACTCGCCGAAAAAGCGCTACGACACCCAGGGCCGGCTTTAGTGCTGGTGGTGCCCTGTGCGACAGTCTGTTGGCGCCCCCCAATGACCACCTCTGCCAAGGATTCCCTCACTAGTACCCTTTAACAGTGCCTCTCAAGTCTCCATAACCACTGTCTCTCAGATTCATTTAGTTTTATAGCGCCACTCATACCAGTGCAATGTGTCAGAGATCTTTACACCACACACACATTGCACAGAGACAATCATATGTGTGTAAATCAGTGTATAGGAAATGTAACATCAGACAGTACTACAAGGTGTAGTGTAGGAGTGGCATGTCATCGATACTGGTAGGCAATATAGTTTAAGTTCTTATTCAGGAAAAGCACAAATTCAGAATTTAAAACGTAACATCATTGTTAGGGGTTCTCTTTCATAAAAAGATTTGTTTTCTACCCAAATGAACCATTCTGGCAAGCTTAAGATAATCAAAGACTGGGCAAAAAAACATATAGCTCTAGCATATTCCTTGCAGTTTGCATGCAGCTCTAGGGTGACAGTTAATAGCTCAATGTTCTATATTAGAATTTTGACTTTTAAAGGACAAGTAACAAAAGGAGCTCTCTTATAGAAGCAGTAACCCACTGACCTATTTACATTATATGCACTTCCTTATCTGCATGGTACACGTTCTTAGCAGCAGGCATTTTAACCCACTGCGCTACCTTAGGATGAGTCAAAATTTCCACAAGACAAACCTCCGGTCCCTTTCCAGGAAGACGATTAATCACCGGACTTCTCTTGACATTTTAATTGATGTCTGAAAGTTGCTGGAGGCCAGGAACGAGGCAGCAGGTGCTTTTAAAATGATAATACACTTTGCAAAAATGACGCCCCCACCCCAAGTCAACGGCCGGTGCGGTGGCACCGATCGCCCCGCCCTAGAGCCGGCCCTGACGACACCTCGTCAGGGGTAGTAAGCGCTATATAAATGCAATTACAATACAATACAATATTTCAGTTAAAAGTAATATATCCAGCAATTCAGAATCAAGTAGGTGAAATATTTCAGTATGATGTTTAACCATAGATCTAGTGTTGAAGTCGGTGACTGTGAGTTGGTTAGTATTTGACTTGACAGAAGTAGAAATCCTAAGTAGGGCAGTTACGAGAGGATCAGTTGATATAATCGATTCTCTTGCTGAGATGTTATTATTTAATACGTCTAAATTATGTAGATTCAACAAGATAGAAGGGTCTGATTGGTAGCTTACTGAGTAGGGATGCCTGAGGTCATCTGAGTCCAGGTGAAGAAAACATACATTTGCGATAGATGTCAATCCATTTAGATTCTCTCTCCAGAGGAGTGGTGGGAAATTAATTAAATTCGCTTTACTGGTGGAGGCATGCATAATAAGGCTATCTGTAGTGGTAAGCTTGGTGAGAAAATCCGGGTCACCAGGCTCCGGCATATGACATCTAGCCAATTGCCTGTTGACAGGCTGGCAAGACATTTTCAAGCAGGTAGCCATCAGGATATCTATGAGGGCATTATTAAACTGAAGTAAGGTCTCGGATGTTGCTGGAGCGGAGGGCAGCTGTAACTCTCACATCTGGACTTCCCTCCATACCACGAGTAAAAATGAGACATTCTCTTATATTGGTAGTCCATGAGGCAAGTAAAGCTCTGTCTCAGTGGCGGTGCCAATACCACTGATGTTCTGCTAATCATGGTATACGGCATCATCATTGTAATGAACGGGGAGCAAACGATCTTCCTAACCATCACTATCATCAAAATCCCGGATGCCCCAGCTTTACCACAGGGTCAGTGTCAGGTGCATCCTGCTTTGCCACAGGGTCAATGTCAGAAAAAATAAGTATTCTGCTGATAGCTTTGATGTGGCAGACATCAAGCTGCATGACAATCAGTTGAGCTTTTGTAACTTCGTAGCACAACATTGATCGAGCATGGGCCAACGTAGGTTCGGGATCCATTCTCTGGTGCTGGCGGCGTTGGAACCAGTGTGGATAGTGGGGATGGAGTAGACGTCTGTACTACGCTAAGTGCTAAGGGAACAGATGGATCAGGGGGAGAACCCGCCAGCGGTAACTGGACTCTAGGCACCTGCAGTTTTTTTAATCCCTAAGGTGCCCCAAAGGGAGCAGAAAGTGCACTGAATATTTGCTATATGGCCTCTTTGAATGCCTCCTGCCGCTGCAGGATCAATAATGAGCTCTGGAATTCCGGCTGCATCAGGACCAGCTGAGGAATCGACTCAGTAACTTGTGACGTCGGCAGAGTGCTTCTTACATCTTAACACCCTTTTCTTGCAGTTGGAGTGACGGAATGGGATCAAATCCTACTGCACTTTTTATGCATGCATTTGAACTTGGACTTCGACTTACTGGTAGACTTTGAGCTGGAAGTGTAATGGTCAAGGGAAAGGCCCCATAACCGAGACAGGGTCTGGGCCAGTGACTTGTAGCGGTAGTAGGATCTATAAGAAGGCAGCAACTACTTCTTGCGCTCTGCAGCAGCATACAGCTTTGCATCCCGGTCTTGAATCGCCTACGGGTACATCAGGCGCACTTATTACACAACCTAAGAGTCTTGTCCCAAAACCAGGCACAAAGGCACACTATGACTGTGAACTGCTTTCTGAAGTCATGACACAACTTGAATCCTGTCACTTTTGAGAGCGGGGGCGTTTGGTGGAGGACATCATTCCCTAGCTCACTGTGAAAAGCTTAGAAGTCATTTGAATACCAGACAATTCAGGAGCAATGCTTCAGATCCACGTCAGAAGAAGCAAAAAGAAAGGAACTAATGTCAGGGGTAGCGCATATGTGGCTTCACTCCTTCACTTCCGGGGTAGTCTGGAGCCAACACAAAGCCACACAATCCCACCTAGTGGCATGCAGGAGCACTGCTATGAAACAATCCTCAGATCTAATCTGGCGCCTTGAGGATATTCTAAGGTGAGGAATTTGCGGTTAGACGTATCCACCAAGAGAGACTGATGTATAGTGAGTGCTAAACATAAATCTAGATTGTAACGTTATAATGAAAAAAACAGGAATATTCCTCAGAATGGGGAGGTAGAAGGGATGGTGAGGAATCAGCAAATAAACAGAGTATCCATCACAAAGATTGTTACCAAAGGTAAGTAATTTCAATATTTCTACCAAAAAATTCCTCACCCCTTGAGTCAATACCAAAGCAATGCATCCTAGGTAGTGGGTCCTAAGAAACAAACCAGGATATCCTTCAGCTAACAAGTGTTGTCCTCTCATCTGAATCTGATATGCATACATTTAATCTTTAGAAAATCTGTAAAATCATAAGACAGATGTGAAACCAGAGCCGGCTGTACAACAGCCGGCAAGGACTTTGGCAAAGAATGAGCAGTGGACAGCATCAAAACGAAGTTCAGAGGCACCGGAAAGGCATCAACGAGAACCAGGCCCAGATCTAACAGCGCGGAGCAGATTGGAGGTCCTGCATGCTTACTGGGGCCCAAAGGCTTTCAAGAGGAGCATTGAGAGAATGCTTATGGAAGAAAGCCAGCATTGTCTAGTGAGGGCCGCAATATGGCCTGGGGCAGGCACCATGGGCTGGAAACGCCAGGAGCACATCTTCTCTCTCCAGCAGCAGATCCATTTTTTGCACCAGATCAGGCACCAGTGTAATACCTACCTACGCCGGCTCTGAAGCTGACAGCGAAGCAGGAGTTGAGGAGCAGAAGTGCCTGACGGACTATCTCCAATGGACTTCGAACAGTGTGGAGAAACCGAGGGATCCCCTTTCTCTGTATAGGTGGTCTCCTGAAGAACTTCTAGTTGGAGGAAGCACTCTTGGTGATTTACCAGTCAGAGGTGAACTGGAGTAGGAACTTGAGTGGTATTTGGAGACACCACAAGCAGATGTTGTCAGGGTAAATAATCGACATCTGCTTGCCAAACAATGTTTAAATGGTAATGTTTATAGCCTGAAAGCTTTGGAAGGGACATGAACCATAAATACTCCACATATACATTTTAAAATTGTGAAGTTTCAAAAAGCAACTCTGAATCTTCACACTAGTGCGAGTACAAAAAGAAACTGATGTCAGTGAACTGAGGTGGCGCCTTATATGGCTTATATATTCAATGATGTATGTCTGCGCCTGAGCCATATGGAGACCAGTGGAGCAGGAGAGCTGCAACAGTTTCCAGATCCAGTTTGGTTCCTGGCAGAATTCAAGAGTTGCCAACTCTGCAGGTTCAAGTATCTATCTGAAATCCCTAAATATTTAAGGATCTGAACACAGAGAAAAAAGTCTAAAGATATACACATGCAAATTGCGCCTATTATTTTGCAACCAGTGTTTGATGCATCAGGCCCAATTTTTTGAAATCGCTGCCACATTAAAATGAAGCATTCTAAATACTTCTAAGACTATCCATCTGCACAATTTTAATGTTAGGTTTACACCACTCTCAAACATACCTGTGTTCCAGCACTGCTCACTGATTTCTTCTCCTCCTTCTCGTCTATTTTGACATCCTGTGATTGTGGTTCATGTGGTTTCTCCAATTCCTTCTCAGTGTCTATTGCCTCCTTTTGAGTCTTTTCTTCTGTTATGGTCTTATCTTCCTCAACCACCTGTGTCTGCTTCATCTCTCCTTCTTCCTTGGGTTCCTCATGACTTTGGGATCTTTGTTTTCGAAGCCATGGTGGTATGAAGCAGGAGATGCTCTTGCCATCAAGTGATGACTTTCCCTTTTTCTGGTTGCCTGGGCTAGTTGGGCTTGCTGGTGATGCAGGAGGACTCGAAACCTCAGTAGCCTTTGGCTCAGTACCTTTACTCTCTTTCTCATTAATGGCGTCATCCATTATCTGCTGTGGTTCCTTCACAGCTTGAGGCTGTTCCACTTGCTCATCCTTCAGCTTAGGTAGGTCCTGAACCTCAGCAGTAGATCCACCTTCAGACGCCATGACTTGTTACGCTACAAAAACAAAGTTGAGTGTTACTCACCTCTACAACAAATATCACATCATACCTATTAAGTGAGTACTGTGAGCTTCTTACAAAAGAATCACAAGATGACAGTATTTTCACACACACAAAACAACCTTCACTGCATGCACAGGAAGAAATGGAAATTACACCCACTGTGATGTGCAGCAAAAAAGATTCAACATTCACTTCCCTAGTAATACTGGGCCAACTGACAAAAAGAAGTACTGAACAAGCAAGTCTTTTGAGGCAATATCTAATAATACACGTTTCATGTTGCAGTGAAACACTTCTAATTGATATGATACTAATTGCCACCTTATTATTATACAAAACTTATCTATGGCTTGTTTTTTAGGAGTTGATAATGTGATAGACATTAATACCGCACAATTCTACAAATGAAACTCCCCTTATTAACTGCCAATGATTTTTTAAAGCATGCAACAAATACAGTAGGTCCATCCTGAGCTTCTCCCGGGCTCATACTGCTTGGGATTCATATAAAGGTGGTTGGACAATTTCTTGCGTTCCTGCCACGCCTAAATCTCTTTATGGCTTTTAACATCGTCAACAATGAAACAATACTTTATACCATATCAAAATGCAAGAAGTTCAATTAGAAAGTCCTGGACAATTCGCCGCGTTCCTCTAAGGAATATTTCCAATTATTCACATCAAGTCCTCCAGAACCACCTCTGGCCATCACTCCAGAACTTGTTAACCATCCTTTTTCACCCCTACATGGGACCACTGTAAGATCAAATACACAGCAAAGCATTTTTATTCACACATATAGCACCACATTTCTTCTGAGATACATCAATCTTGATGGTGTACATAAATGAAACCCTGCCTTTCTCTGAATCAGCAACAGATGTCACTAGCCTCTGCAAATCAATATTTAACCACTGCAGTAAGATTCCTTCCCTGATCAACTCCCCATCCTGCCTCTAACTAAGTTGCTTGTACAAGCATCTCTGCTGTTTTCCGAAGGACTGCTGCTTAGCATCACATTTCAATATCTCTGCTTCAGCTAAATGTTTGGCTTTCAAGTTGGATGCCCACCTCATTGTGCATGATTGTGTGACAAAGGTGAATACATCAGCAACGTTTCAATTTCAGATTTGGAGAGAAATGAAACCTGTTACACATTCTCATGGTAGTTACACCATGATGGCAGTACTACCCAAGTCTATCATTACTCCTCTAACATCAGTTATACTGTAAGCTGCCGCCATCATTTTCCAAGCAACCTTCACGTTTCACCACAATCTTTTTAAGATAATCACATCATCTTTAAAAACTCTTAAATTACTGGTAAGGCCATCTACCTCTCCTGATACACTACCTTCTGGACAAACTCAATTTATCTACAGAATCTTGCAAAACTAAATGCAAATCTCCACTCATCATTCTAAAATTCAAACTCTCATTCCTCTTAAACCACTTTTCTTGAAAAGAATCCAAACAGATGAACTTTAGTACTTATAAATTCATAACCCAAACATCAGCTCTCCAGACTGCTTAGGAACCAGTTTTAATCAGGCCTAAGGTCAAACTGAGGAAAATAAACTTTTGAAAACTAAAGTAAACAAAGGTCACCCTGTAGTCATGTCTACTGGACTAGACACGCTCTTCCAGGCATTCTGATTAACTTGCAGAATATATGGCCCGTGCAGGGGTTTTCCCTATTTGTTCCTGACACGACTGTGGGCACAAATACATCAGGATGACTAAGCATGCATGAACATGTCCCCATGTCAGGCATATGTATTCATGAGAGTAAATAAAGAACCTACATAGGATGGATGGCCAGAGAGATGGTTTGTATTCATTTGTTAAATAACAAATTTACCCATCAAGCCTTTCACTGTCTGGCTTAAAATACTTAATGATGGAATTTAGGATGTATACCCCAATAACCCTATGCCACTGAAGTGGTTAACAACATATTATACACTAACTGATTCTGCACATGTGAGTGGTACATGCCACACTGTGTCATTTCACAAGATGGATCAAGTTAGAACCACCACGCTTTTCCTGCTATATGCAGCTGTCTGCCAATGGCACACAGAGTTACATAGTACAAGTTTTTGTCTCGTTCAAGATATTCATCACTATGAGCCTGAAAACGCCAGCCTGTTATGCCCAAGAAGTCTTGCAATAAGGCTCCAGTATTTAACTCAGAGGATTAATGAATATTTTTATAATGGAAGGGGACTTATTTTTCGAACTTTCATCACAATACAATAATATAATCACTAAAATATACCAAAATAAAAAGAAATGTAAAGGCCAGGCACAAACCCAGAATCAGTCAGCCCCCAAAGATCAGTCCCAAAGGGATACTTCTTACATCCAGATTCAAATGCTATCTGGCCCCTCAATTTTGGAACTCTCTCCCTGCTGGACTGAGGTCAGTAACATCCTACGCCCAGTTCAGAACACTTCTCAAGACCTTGCTGTTCTCTCAGGTGTTGGAAATGGCCCTTTTTGCAGGGTCACCCCTAAACTTTTTGCCTGCCTCCTGTATTTTTGCTGACCTGTTTCTGTTGGTTTTATGACTCTGGGCACTTTACCACTGCTGTTCAGTGCTAAAGTGCATATGCTCTCCCTTGGTAAATATGTCTATGTGAATTGGTGTATCCCTGATTGGCTTATTTGGTTTACCTGTTAGTCCCTAGTAGTGTGGCCTGTGTGTGCCCAGGGCTGGTAAACCAAATGCTGCTGGTGGGCCTGCAGCACTGATGTGTGCCACCCACAGAAGCAGCTTGTAAAGTGTGTCTCAGACCTGCCACTGCAGTGTCTGTGTGCAGTCCAGAACTGCCATCTTGGCTGTGAAGTGCACCCACTTCCCAGCCCCTGAACCTTCCCTTGGCATCCTGTAAGTCACCCCTATGGTAGGGTGCGTTGTATGTGTAAGGTAGGACATGCCTTGGTGTGTGTAGCATGTCCTGGTAGTGAATTACACCCCATTTCGTTTTTCACTACTGTAAGGCTACCTGTTCCTCATAGGCTAGAATGGGCAGTTTGACTATTACATCCTATAGTCCTAACTGACCCCAGGAACATGGTAGAAAACGAATTTAGTATGCCTGAGCTCAGAATATTAAAATACATCTTTTAGTGAAGTTTATTTTTATATTCTGTGTTTGAAAATACCACTTTTAGAAAGTAGGTATTTTCTTGCCTAAGCCTTCCAGTGTGCTCTGCTGTTATGTGTATTGGCTGTCTGGTTTTAGAGGGGCAGGGCAGGCTGAGTCAGACCTGGGTTGAATAGAGAGATCTGCATTTAGAGTGTGGGGAGGGGTGGCTCCTTGACCTGAATAGGGCTGTGCCTGGCAAGGTGAATGCTGGCTCCACCTCCTACTGTGTGTCTGCTAGCAGACCCCCTCTTTCTGAAAGGAAGGATGCAGCCTGGTAAACAAAGTGCTCCAGGCCTGAGCAGAACTGGTTCTGGCTAGGTTCAGTGACTTGTAGCTTCTGAGAACAAAGACTTTTGGGGTATAAATATCTGTGCTCAAACCCCTCCAATTTGTATTGCTTTTGGATCTGGAGCGGAAACTCTGTCCGTGCCACTGGAGGAATCTGCAGGAAGTGACTGGCCCTGTGCTTGTGTGTTGTTTCTTGCACTGGCCTGCAGCAGTGACCACTGGACCTTGAAGAAGAGGAAAAGGAACTCTTGAGAGAACTTTTATTTTTGTTACAAGCAATCACCCAAGGGCTAGGAAAAGAGCTAGCCTCCTGCTGGAGTCTCAGGCACATCAGACTCCACCACCAACCTCCTGCTTCCTCCCTGTGAGGACTGCTATCTGCTGATGAGGCTCCTGTGAGTTCCAGGGCCTCTAGTTTGCAACAGAGAAGAGAGTGTGGGAAATCAACGCTAACGCATCTTTGCGAGCCGCTGCAGTCGAGAGCGCTGGGAAAATCATCGCGCTGCTGCTGCCGAGGGCTCGCAACACGAAACCATCGCTGACGCCCCTTTGCGAGCCGCTGCAGCCGAGACGCGCTGGGAAAATCATCGCGCTGCTGTCGCCGCGCACTCGCAACCCGAAAATAAATCATCGCCTCGAGACATCGCATTGCGGACGCCGTGCGTCCGCCACTTTGATCGCATCGCACCGAATTTCGTCGCTCCCTCGCGGAGCGTCCTGTCTTCGCATCGCAACACGATCGCACAGCGCAACAGGATCGCCGCATCGACTTCTCCCACGCGGCAAGAAAGTCATCGCATCGGCGGTCCAGCGTGCAGAAGTTTGTCGCATCGTCTCCGCACGCATCACGCAGATCGGCGCATCATCCTCCCTTGCGGCCAGGATTTCAACGCATCGCCGGCCTCGCGTGCCGAGAATCATCGCTACAGCTTATTTGCGACATTTTGTTGGTTTTGCTACTAAACCCAGGTACTTTGTGAGAGAAAGGGTCGCAGAGACCACTGCTTTGAACTTGAACCTTATTTTTGCAACATTTGAACTATTTTTGACAGCCCTTCAACAGCTATCCTATTTTTTACAGTATTGTGGCTTTTACAGTTATTGGTCTTGTGATAAATCTGCCTTTATATAAAGATACTTATTTTTTTATAACTACTTGTGTGGTGTCCCTTTGTAGTGTTCCTCACTGTGTTACTGTGTATGGTCATAAATGCTTCACACCCTGCCTCTGAGATAAGCCTACCTGCTCGTGCTACGTTACCACAGGGTTGAGCAGGGGTATCAAGGAGGGTAGCCCTCTTACTCTGACTTAGGAAGAAGGGTCCCTACTTGGACAGTGGCCAGCCATTGCCAACTAGAGACCCCCATTTCTAACATTGGTGGTCAGCGGTGAGGATCTGGACTTGCATTTATGATCGCATACAATAATTATAGTGTACACTACTAGTAAGTGCAGACCATAACGCACCCGCATACATTTTTGAGAGTTTTTTTGGATCCTATATTGTGATTGATATTGCCCGTGATTGTAACAATGGGCAAGCCTATTTTTATTGATATTGCCGGTGATAGTACCCGCATACATTTTTGAGAATTTTGGATCCTATATTGTGATTGATATTGCCGGTGATTTTTTACCCGCATACATTTTCTTGAGAAGTTTTCTTCTATCTTTTATTGATATTGCCCGTGATTGTTACAATGGGCAAGCCTATTTTTTATTGATACTGCCGATGATAGTACACGCATACATTTTTGAAAGTTTTTGGATCTTATATTGTGATTGATATTGCCGGTGATTTTTTACCCGCATACATTTTCTTGAGACGTTTTCTTCTATCTTTTATTGATATTGCCCGTGATTGTTACAATGGGCAAGCCTATTGTTTATTGATATTGCCGGTGATAGTACCCGCATACATTTTTGAAAGTTTTTGGATCCTATATTGTGATTGATATTGCTGGTGATTTTTTACCCGCATACATTTTCTTGAGAAGTTTTCTTCTATCTGTTATTGATATTGCCCGTGATTGTTACAACGGGCAAGCCTATTTGTTTTATTATTGATATTGCCAGATATTGCTACAATGGGTCTTGCTGAAATGAGACCTACCTTTTATATAGATGATCTGTTGACCTACAGTCTAGAGGAGCTAAGGGGCTTCTGTGAGGAGAGGGGCTTAGCAGTGAGTAGGAAGGAGACTCAGCTGTCCCTGCAGACATCCCTGAGACTTTGGCAACAAGACAGATGGAGATTCTTGGAGTCCCAGTACACCTACCAAGAGGGTAGTTGGGCTGAGGGTGGCTCTGGAGAGTCTGAAGAGGAGGAAGAAAGTGTTATGGAATATCTCATAGGTGGGGAGTTCCTTGATGAGTCTAATGCCTATGGTAGTGCCAGATTCCCCTCAGGGTCCCCAGAGGAGTTGGTGGACAGGCGGGAAGGTCCCATAGGTAGGGAGTCCCTTGCTGGGTCTAGTGCACAGGGTAGCACCCAATCCCCTTCATGGTCCCCAGAGGAGTTGGGCAGACAGAGGGAGAGGGAGTACCAGAAGGAATTGGAGAGGCTCCAAATAGAGATTGCCCAGCTGGAGGCGCACCTAGCGCAGATAGCAGAAAAGGAGAAGTTAGCTCCAGAGGGTAGGTTACCCCTGGAGCGCAGTTTTAATTGTCTGGATTCCCCAGAGAGGGTGGGGTCCAGTGGTGGCAGCAAAATTGAAGTATATAGTGATGACAGTGTAGTACACCCACCCAGAGATGTAGCACCTGACTGGAAGGAGGGGGTTGATCTACACCAGGGGATTCAAGGATATGAGGTAGCTCCATTAATGTGCAGTGTCCCTGAGGTGGATTGGGGAACTAGCGCAGGGGCCCATAGTCCTAGTGAAAGGAGGGAGACTCTACCGACTCTGGATGAGAGGTGCAGGGAGAGGGGTTCCCCCGTGGTTGAAGTCCTGGTGTATGAGTGTGAGGACCGCCCAGAAGAGTGTGGGTTGAGTGATAGAGACAGTCAGTTAATGTCTCGCCCATTTCAAGAGAGTGGTGTGGGGTACGTATGTGAGACACTGGATTGTGAGGTAAAGGTTAGCACCTGCGTGGAACTGTGTAATCCAATTGTGGGAGAGCATATTGTGAGTTCCTATTTTCCAGAGCTAAACCAACATGTGTTAGAGTGCGAGTTCTCTGATCCTAGGGAACTTGCGCAGGAGGCAGACCTCTGGGTGAGTACCAGAGGCTCTGTAGAGGTATTGGGGAATGACCCTAAGAGGAGTGGTTCAGATGTCTTCCAACCCAGAGTGGTGGGAAAGGTTAGGAGTGTTACAGCTGGGTCCCCTTGTTGTGAGGAGGTTGTAGGGCCTCACATCCTGTCTCGTGGGAGCAGGAGTGAGACTGGGATAGGTCCCGAAGTGCCCCAACCTCAGTCTCCAGGACTGGATGGTTCCATGAGGGAACACCAGGTAGGGAGCCTAGTCTGTCCGGATGGACCGTCCATTGTGGGGGTGTGAGAAGTTAGCCTGGCATATGCTGTCCACTAATTATAGTGGGCACCTTGCACCAGTCCAAACAACCCCTTATTGGAGATAGGTTAAAGACAACCTTTATTGAAAGCTATCCTAGTGGTAGCTATGGAGAGCAGCCTTCAGGCTAAGTCTTGAAGGAATGTAAAGCAGCTTGTTTTACCAGTCTATAATCTCTTGAGTGACCAAATGAAAGAGGACCACACCAGGTATATATTCAAAATATATGTATTTATTACTAAACACACCCCTCTAGTCTCTTTATGAGGCTAGAGTTCGAAGTACATAAATTATAAGTTTGTTATCTACAGTAATAGCACAAATACACGTTTGAGCCCCAGGGCGTACCAAACCATATACCAATAAAGTGGTATAAGAACCACGACTGAGCTAGACACAAGGCCTAGAGCCTGTAGAAGTGCTTGGACCACAAGGACCCACCCAAGGCAGTGACACAGGGGACCCACGGGGGACGCGTGCAGTGTATGAACACAGCCGCGAACCACCGTTAACTTCTATGGGGAAAGTCGCGATTAGAATTTAAAAGAAAAGGGACACTTAGAGGAGGACTTGGAGCAAACCCTTTGAGAACTAGGCTGTTCTAGTGTCAATACCCATGGGAGCACCGGAGTACTCGAGTTACCTCACCCAGGGGAGCCGGGTGCATAGGTGTCTTTCGGGGTCGGGTTTCGTCGTCGCTTTCTATGGCGATCTGCTGCAAAGTGCTGCTGGCGACCAAGTCGAAAGTGTTCGGGTGGATCCAAAGGTGGATCGAAGATCTGAAGAACCTGAAAGCAGAGGGGACAGAGTCTGCGTCACTAGCCAGTGACCAGGAAGGCGATGAGCAGATGCCCACCGATGTCGAGTGCTTCAGGTAGGTTGACGGTCGTCTTGACTCTTCAGCCACGAGGTCCAGGAGGCATCGACGACAACCAGGAGCTGGATTCGAGCTGTCCCACAACGTCTGTCGATTGCAGGGGGGTCGGCGACCGGATTGGACCCAACAAGCCTTGGCAACGGCAAGTCTTGTGGAAATGGAAGAAGGACGATGTTGCAGACCAGCAAGGTCTGTGGGACTCACCCAGCAAGGATAAGTCAGGGCACGCCTGGAGCAACCAGGGAGCCCAAGCAGAAAAAGATTGGCCTTCGGGAGGGCCTACTAGCCAACGGACTAGCGACCACAAAGGAGCCTCGAGACGATGCACATGGAGCTGGCTCACAGGACACTCGTGGAGTGGAGGCCAGTGATCTTCGGTGCAGTTGGTGCTGGAGGCTGGGGCTACTCGGAGCCCAAAGCATGACTTCGTGGGAGTTCCAGAAGAGGATACACTTGCAAATGCGTTTGCTGTCCAGGGGTCACGGTTCCACATTACCCACAACAGCTACGGGCCTCAGCTTTACTGGGGACTCAGGGCAGCCTTGGGGAAGTCTGGAAATCCACCTCTGGTGATGCAAAGACTTCGGCGTCCGACGGGAGCTTCAGCGATGCAGACCGGACAATTGCTTCTTTGGTGCCTGCCAAGCAGGGGAGTCACTCCTTGACCCCAAGGGAGATTCTTCAGTCCTCTAATCTTGAAGTAGAGCGTCGAAGGTCCAGGATTCTGTATCAGAGTTTCGTCCAGGTAAATCTAAAGTCCTAAGGACTGGGGTCCCCTACTTATACTAAGGTAGGGGGTTGGACATACTCTGTGGCCCCACCTATGGGAGGGTCAGGGCAGAGGGGTGGTTACACCCCTTTCCCTTTGTCCAGTTTCGCGCCAGAGCAGGGGCTGGAAGCCCCTGAGCCGGTTTGAACTGGGGTATGCACAGGGACACCAAGTGTGCCCCCAGTGCAGGACTTCACAGCACCCGAGAGTGCTCCCGCCCAGCCCCAATACACACTATCCTGTCTGGGGAGATGGTCACACCTCCCTGGGACAGGAAACCTATTGTCCAGGCCTCCCCTGCCGGAGTTTCGGTCAGCAGCCGGAGGCCAGACTCGTGTCTGTGGCAGCGGCATCAATTTTGTGATGCCAGGGCTCTGGAAAGTCAGTACCGGGTATACCGGTGTGTACATGTCTTTCCCTCTAGAAGGGTGGAATGCTACCCCCGCCGCCAGAACTGGCGGGGGGTAGTATTCCAAGATGTTTGACACCAAACACGACATGTTTCCGTGCAGCCATCCCAAAGTTAGCATTTAACGCGAGGTTATAATGCGCTTAAGAGTATATGGTCAGGCTGCACTACAAACAGCATCAGAGAAGGGTCTCCGAACGCTGCAGAGGGGCCCAGCTCATGCAGGGGCACCCTCTCACATAGGAACCACGCACTCTGCCTTCAGGATTGATAAGGCCTGCCATAGGAGTGACTTATAGGTTTATATGTGTGTATGTATGTAGTGATATAGGTAGCCTATATCACAGTAAGGAGTGCATGCACCACCTTACCCAGGCTGCAGTAGCAGACCTGTGGTGTCAGTTTGGATGGCCTTCTAGGGGTGGCACAATACATGCTGCAGCCCCTGGTAGGCCTCTGAGGTACCTATGCCCTGGGTACATAGTATACCATATACTAGGGACTTATAAGGGCACTCCAGATTCCAATCAGAGATGTGCCTAAGGCACATGGAAACCATTTTAAAGAGGAAGCAGCTAGGCTGGGGTTCTGATTAGCAGGGCCCCAGCCAGACTAAGGTCGTAAAACAGTGAAGCATCAGCAAAAAGTGGGGGTACCCATGTGAAGCAGATCCTACTCTCCTACAGGGGGGTCCCCCCGTGTTAGGTGAGCTGGGAGTGCCTGTAATCAGACCTCCAGCAGTTCTAGTGTCTGGCAGTATTGCTCCAGTTGGGAGGGTGCAGAAGGCCAGAGTGAGGGGTGAGGGGGGGAAATAGTCCCCGGTGAAAGAACCAGTGGGTCAGGGGCCAGCCAGAAGGGCTGAGCCTCATAGGATTGGCCATGGTGACGCCACTTCTGTCCTGGGGCATCTTCACGCACTGTCAGAGGGACAGGAGGTCGTGAGCTCTGTGCCAGGCAGACTGTCACACGACACGCTAGGTATGTGTCACCCTCAGGAAGCCCTAGTTGGCCAGGCAGTTGTTCAACCACAGGGGTTGGTCCCAAGGATGGTAAGTCAGGTCCAGGTGTTGTCTGACCTGGAGGGAGGGACAACTGTAAGCAGTGTCCCGGCCCTTTTTTTTTCTAAGAGCACCACTCCAGGTGGGAGGGTGCAGTATGCTGGCAGGGGGTGCAGAGGGAGGGAGTCCTCGCCTCTGACCCCGGTGCAACCTAAGGGTTTTTCAGGTTGGTAGATCAGTTGCAGGGTCCAAGCCCTGAACTGGTGGAGAGGTGTGTTGTCCTTGAGGGGGGCCTGTGTGCTCCCCAGGAAGTCCTGGTGTGCCAGGCAGACTGTCGCACAACTCTAGAGGAGTGTGCTTTCCTTGGGGGGAATTGGTGTACTCCCCCAGAAGTCCTGGGTTGCCAGGCACAGGCCCAGCCGAAGGCTACAGACCCTAGGTTGGGGGGCCAGGTTCAGGGTGTCCCCCCTGATCTGGAGGAAGGGGCAACTGCTAACAGTGCCCCTCCGGTTTGTGTTATGGAGGCACCTCTCCAGGTGGGAGGGTGCCGGGCCCCAGAAAAGGGGGCGGGGAGAGGGCAGTCTCACCCCTGACCTCCGCCCAGTCTAAGGGTACAGACCCTATGCTGGGATACCAGTTGCAGGATAGAACCCCTGAACTGGTGGGCAAATTATGCAGGACACCTGCCTCAGGTGCCCTAACAATTCTGGAGGGGGGTACCGCTCCAAGTGGGAGGGTACCGAGCCCCAAAGAGAAGGACCGGGTGTGGGGGAGCCCACCCCAGTCGCTGGCTCCGCCGTTGGGTACAGGCCCAGGGCTGGTGGGTCAGTGTCAGGACACGTTGCCTGACCTGACAGGAGGGAGAGTGGACAAAAGGTGCCAGACACCTGGGGTTACTGCCCCTCACTCTCTGATGCCACAAAAGTTTGAGAGCCCTGAGAGGTATAGGGCTTGGATTTCATCACTGACTACTGTCAGTGACTACTGGGGCTTGTTGTTTATCTGTTGGGACACACCTGGGGGCCAGTTAAGGTTAGATGCTGCACAGGTGGTGTCCACAGGTGAGGGGAAGAGTTCCCCATTGGTTATCTTAGTGGGCCCTAGGAGTGTGGACAGAGGGATCCACCAGGGTTCAGATTGGAGTAGAGCTGGCATATGCCCCTGCAGTTGCGGGCCAGTTCTGTGTTCTATCGCCCGAAGCAGGAAGCCCATCAAAGTAGTGATTGGTCTACCCTGCGTTTTGGCTGGAAGGGGGTTGTGTTGGAAATGGCCCTTTTGCAGGGTCACCCCTAAACTTTTTGCCTGCCTCCTGTATTTTTGCTGACCTGTTTCTGTTGGTTTTATGACTCTGGGCACTTTACCACTGCTGTTCAGTGCTAAAGTGCATATGCTCTCCCTTGGTAAATATGTCTATGTGGATTGGTGTATCCCTGATTGGCTTATTTGGTTTACCTGTTAGTCCCTAGTAGTGTGGCCTGTGTGTGCCCAGGGCTGGTAAACCAAATGCTGCTGGTGGGCCTGCAGCACTGATGTGTGCCACCCACAGAAGCAGCTTGTAAAGTGTGTCTCAGACCTGCCACTGCAGTGTCTGTGTGCAGTCCAGAACTGCCATCTTGGTTGTGAAGTGCACCCACTTCCCAGCCCCTGAACCTTCCCTTGGCATCCTGTAAGTCACCCCTATGGTAGGGTGCATTGTATGTGTAAGGTAGGACATGCCTTGGTGTGTGTAGCATGTCCTGGTAGTGAATTACACCCCATTTCGTTTTTTACTACTGTAAGGCTACCTGTTCCTCATAGGCTAGAATGGGCAGTTTGACTATTACATCCTATAGTCCTAACTGACCCCAGGAACATGGTAGAAAAACGAATTTAGTATGCCTGAGCTCAGAATATTAAAATACATCTTTTAGTGAAGTTTATTTTTATATTCTGTGTTTGAAAATACCACTTTTAGAAAGTAGGTATTTTCTTGCCTAAGCCTTCCGGTGTGCTCTGCTGTTATGTGTATTGGCTGTCTGGTTTTAGAGGGGCAGGGCAGGCTGAGTCAGACCTGGGTTGAATAGAGAGATCTGCATTTAGAGTGTGGGGAGGGGTGGCTCCTTGACCTGAATAGGGCTGTGCCTGGCAAGGTGAATGCTGGCTCCACCTCCTACTGTGTGTCTGCTAGCAGACCCCCTCTTTCTGAAAGGAAGGATTCAGCCTGGTAAACAAAGTGCTCCAGGCCTGAGCAGAACTGGTTCTGGCTAGGTTCAGTGACTTGTAGCTTCTGAGAACAAAGACTTTTGGGGTATAAATATCTGTGCTCAAACCCCTCCAATTTGTATTGCTTTTGGATCTGGAGAGGAAACTCTGTCCGTGCCACTGGAGGAATCTGCAGGAAGTGACTGGCCCTGTGCTTGTGTGTTGTTTCTTGCACTGGCCTGCAGCAGTGACCACTGGACCTTGAAGAAGAGGAAAAGGAACTCTTGAGAGAACTTTTATTTTTGTTACAAGCAATCACCCAAGGGCTAGGAAAAGAGCTAGCCTCCTGCTGGAGTCTCAGGCACATCAGACTCCACCACCAACCTCCTGCTTCCTCCCTGCGAGGACTGCTATCTGCTGATGAGGCTCCTGTGAGTTCCAGGGCCTCTAGTTTGCAACAGAGAAGAGAGTGTGGGAAATCGACGCTAACGCATCTTTGCGAGCCGCTGCAGTCGAGAGCGCTGGGAAAATCATCGCGCTGCTGCCGCCGAGGGCTCGCAACACGAAACCATCGCTGACGCCCCTTTGCGAGCCGCTGCAGCCGAGACGCGCTGGGAAAATCATCACGCTGCTGTCGCCGTGCACTCGCAACCCGAAAAGAAATCATTGCCTCGAGACATCGCATTGCGGACGCCATGCGTCCGCCACTTTGATCGCATCGCACCGAATTTCGTCGCTCCCTCGCGGAGCGTCCTGTCTTCGCATCGCAACACGATCGCACAGAGCAACAGGATCGCTGCATCGACTTCTCCCACGCGGCAAGAAAGTCATCGCATCGGCGGTCCAGCGTGCAGAAGTTTGTCGCATCGTCTCCGCACGCATCACGCAGATCGGCGCATCATCCTCCCTTGCGGCCAGGATTTCAACGCATCGCCGGCCTCGCGTGCCGAGAATCATCGCTACAGCTTATTTGTGACATTTTGTTGGGTTTTCTACTAAACCCAGGTACTTTGTGAGAGAAAGGGTCGCAGAGACCACTGCTTTGAACTTGAACCTTATTTTTGCAACCTTTGAACTATTTTTGACAGCCCTTCAACAGCTATCCTATTTTTTACAGTATTGTGGCTTTTACAGTTATTAGTCTTGTGATAAATCTGCCTTTATATAAAGATACTTATTTTTTTATAACTACTTGTGTGGTGTCCCTTTGTAGTGTTCCTCACTGTGTTACTGTGTATGGTCATAAATGCTTCACACCCTGCCTCTGAGATAAGCCTACCTGCTCGTGCTACGTTACCACAGGGTTGAGCAGGGGTATAAAGGAGGGTAGCCCTCTTACTCTGACTTAGGAAGAAGGGTCCCTACTTGGACAGTGGCCAGCCATTGCCAACTAGAGACCCCCATTTCTAACATTGGTGGTCAGCGGTGAGGATCTGGACTTGCATTTATGATCGCATACAATAATTATAGTGTACACTACTAGTGAGTGCAGACCATAACGTACCCGCATACATTTTTGAGAGTTTTTTTGATCCTATATTGTGATTGATATTGCCCGTGATTGTTACAATGGGCAAGCCTATTTTTTATTGATATTGCCGGTGATAGTACCTGCATACATTTTTGAGAATTTTTGGATCCTATATTGAGATTGATATTGCCGGTATTTTTTACCCGCATACATTTTCTTGAGAAGTTTTCTTCTATCTTTTATTGATATTGCCCGTGATTGTTACAATGGGCAAGCCTATTTTTTATTGATACTGCCGATGATAGTACCTGCATACATTTTTGAAAGTTTTTGGATCCTACATTGTGATTGATATTGCCGGTGATTTTTTACCCGCATACATTTTCTTGAGAAGTTTTCTTCTATCTTTTATTGATATTGCCCGTGATTGTTACAATGGGCAAGCCTATTGTTTATTGATATTGCCGGTGATAGTACCCGCATACATTTTTGAAAGTTTTTGGATCCTATATTGTGATTGATATTGCCGGTGATTTTTTACCCGCATACATTTTCTTGAGAAGTTTTCTTCTATCTGTTATTGATATTGCCCGTGATTGTTACAACGGGCAAGCCTATTTGTTTTATTATTGATATTGCCAGATATTGCTACAATGGGTCTTGCTGAAATGAGACCTACCTTTTATATAGATGATCTGTTGACCTACAGTCTAGAGGAGCTAAGGGGTTCTGTGAGGAGAGGGGCTTAGCAGTGAGTAGGAAGGAGACTCAGCTGTCCCTGCAGACATCCCTGAGACTTTGGCAACAAGACAGATGGAGATTCTTGGAGTCCTAGTACACCTACCAAGAGGGTAGTTGGGCTGAGGGTGGCTCTGGAGAGTCTGAAGAGGAGGAAGAAAGTGTTATGGAATATCTCATAGGTGGGGAGTTCCTTGATGAGTCTAGTGCCTATGGTAGTGCCAGATTCCCCTCAGGGTCCCCAGAGGAGTTGGTGGACAGGCGGGAAGGTCCCATAGGTAGGGAGTCCCTTGCTGGGTCTAGTGCACAGGGTAGCACCCAATCCCCTTCATGGTCCCCAGAGGAGTTGGGCAGACAGAGGGAGAGGGAGTACCAGCTGGAATTGGAGAGGCTCCAATTAGAGATTGCCCAGCTGGAGGCGCACCTAGCGCAGATAGCAGAAAAGGAGAAGTTAGCTCCAGAGGGTAGGTTACCCCTGGAGCGCAGTTTTAATTGTCTGGATTCCCCAGAGAGGGTGGGGTCCAGTGGTGGCAGCAAAATTGAAGTATATAGTGATGACAGTGTAGTACACCCACCCAGAGATGTAGCACCTGACTGGAAGGAGGGGGTTGATCTACACCAGGGGATTCAAGGATATGAGGTAGCTCCATTAATGTGCAGTATCCCTGAGGTGGATTGGGGAACTAGCGCAGGGGCCCATAGTCCTAGTGAAAGGAGGGAGACTCTACCGACTCTGGATGAGAGGTGCAGGGAGAGGGGTTCCCCCGTGGTTGAAGTCCTGGTGTATGAGTGTGAGGACCGCCCAGAAGAGTGTGGGTTGAGTGATAGAGACAGTCAGTTAATGTCTCGCCCATTTCAAGAGAGTGGTGTGGGGTACGTATGTGAGACACTGGATTGTGAGGTAAAGGTTAGCACCTGCGTGGAACTGTGTAATCCAATTGTGGGAGAGCATATTGTGAGTTCCTATTTTCCAGAGCTAAACCAACATGTGTTAGAGTGCGAGTTCTCTGATCCTAGGGAACTTGCACAGGAGGCAGACCTCTGGGTGAGTACCAGAGGCTCTGTAGAGGTATTGGGGAATGACCCTAAGAGGAGTGGTTCAGATGTCTTCCAACCCAGAGTGGTGGGAAAGGTTAGGAGTGTTACAGCTGTGTCCCCTTGTTGTGAGGAGGTTGTAGGGCCTCACATCCTGTCTCGTGGGAGCAGGAGTGAGACTGGGATAGGTCCCGAAGTGCCCCAACCTCAGTCTCCAGGACTGGATGGTTCCATGAGGGAACACCAGGTAGGGAGCCTAGTCTGTCCGGATGGACCGTCCATTGTGGGGGGTCCCCCCGTGTTAGGTGAGCTGGGAGTGCCTGTAATCAGACCTCCGGCAGTTCTAGTGTCTGGCAGTACCGCTCCAGTTGGGAGGGTGCAGAAGGCCAGAGTGAGGGGTGAGGGGGGGAAAGAGTCCCCGGTGGAAGAACCAGTGGGTCAGGGGCCAGCCAGAAGGGCTGAGCCTCATAGGATTGGCCATGGTGATGCCACTTCTGTCCTGGGGCATCTTCACGCACTGTCAGAGGGACAGGAGGTTGTGAGCTCTGTGCCAGGCAGACTGTCACACGACACGCTAGGTATGTGTCACCCTCAGGAAGCCCTAGTTGGCCAGGCAGTTGTTCAACCACAGGGGTTGGTCCCTAGGATGGTAAGTCAGGTCCAGGTGTTGTCTGACCTGGAGGGAGGGACAACTGTAAGCAGTTTCCCAGCCATTTTTTTTTCTAAGAGCACCACTCCAGGTGGGAGGGTGCAGTATGCTGGAAGGGGGTGCAGAGGGAGGGAGTCCTCGCCTCTGACCCCGGTGCAACCTAAGGGTTTTTTCAGGTTGGTAGATCAGTTGCAGGGTCCAAGCCCTGAACTGGTGGAGGGGTGTGTTGTCCTTGAGGGGGGCCTGTGTGCTCCCCAGGAAGTCCTGGTGTGCCAGGCATACTGTCGCACAACTCTAGAGGAGTGTGCTTTCCTTGGGGGAATTGGTGTACTCCCCCAGAAGTCCTGGGTTGCCAGGCACAGGCCCAGCCGAAGGGTACAGACCCTAGGTTGGGGGGCCAGGTTCAGGGTGTCCCCCCTGATCTGGAGGAAGGGGCAACTGCTAACAGTGCCCCTCCCGGTTTGTGTTATGGAGGCACCTCTCCAGGTGGGAGGGTGCCGGGCCCCAGTAAAGGGGGCGGGGAGAGGGCAGTCTCACCCCTGACCTCCGCCCAGTCTAAGGGTACAGACCCTATGCTGGGATACCAGTTGCAGGATAGAACCCCTGAACTGGTGGGCGAATTATGCAGGACACCTGCCTCAGGTGCCCTAACAATTCTGGAGGGGGGTACCGCTCCAAGTGGGAGGGTACCGAGCCCCAAAGAGAAGGACCGGGTGTGGGGGAGCCCACCCCAGTCGCTGGCTCCGCCGTTGGGTACAGGCCCAGGGCTGGTGGGTCAGTGTCAGGACGCGTTGCCTGACCTGACAGGAGGGAGAGTGCACAAAAGGTGCCAGACACCTGGGGTTACTGCTCCTCACTCTCTGATGCCACAAAAGTTTGAGAGCCCTGAGAGGTATAGGGCTTGGATTTCATCACTGACTACTGTCAGTGACTACTGGGGCTTGTTGTTTATCTGTTGGGACACACCTGGGGGCCAGTTAAGGTTAGATGCTGCACAGGTGGTGTCCACAGGTGAGGGAAGAGTTCCCCATTGGTTATCTTAGTGGGCCCTAGGAGTGTGGACAGAGGGATCCACCAGGGTTCAGATTGGAGTAGAGCTGGCATATGCCCCTGCAGTTGCGGGCCGGTTCCGTGTTCTATCGCCCGAAGCAAGGAAGCCCATCAAAGTAGTGATTGGTCTACCCTGCGTTTTGGATGGAAGGGGGTTGTGTTGGAAATGGCCCTTTTTGCAGGGTCACCCCTAAACTTTTTGCCTGCCTCCTGTATTTTTGCTGACCTGTTTCTGTTGGTTTTATGACTCTGGGCACTTTACCACTGCTGTTCAGTGCTAAAGTGCATATGCTCTATCTTGGTAAATATGTCTATGTGAATTGGTGTATCCCTGATTGGCTTATTTGGTTTACCTGTTAGTCCCTAGTAGTGCGGCCTGTGTGTGCCCAGGGCTGGTAAACCAAATGCTGCTGGTGGGCCTGCAGCACTGATGTGTGCCACCCACAGAAGCAGCTTGTAAAGTGTGTCTCAGACCTGCCACTGCAGTGTCTGTGTGCAGTCCAGAACTGCCATCTTGGCTGTGAAGTGCACCCACTTCCCAGCCCCTGAACCTTCCCTTGGCATCCTGTAAGTCACCCCTATGGTAGGGTGCGTTGTATGTGTAAGGTAGGACATGCCTTGGTGTGTGTAGCATGTCCTGGTAGTGAATTACACCCCATTTCGTTTTTCACTACTGTAAGGCTACCTGTTCCTCATAGGCTAGAATGGGCAGTTTGACTATTACATCCTATAGTCCTAACTGACCCCAGGAACATGGTAGAAATACGAATTTAGTATGCCTGAGCTCAGAATATTAAAATACATCTTTTAGTGAAGTTTATTTTTATATTCTGTGTTTGAAAATACCACTTTTAGAAAGTAGGTATTTTCTTGCCTAAGCCTTCCAGTGTGCTCTGCTGTTATGTGTATTGGCTGTCTGGTTTTAGAGGGGCAGGGCAGGCTGAGTCAGACCTGGGTTGAATAGAGAGATCTGCATTTAGAGTGTGGGGAGGGGTGGCTCCTTGACCTGAATAGGGCTGTGCCTGGCAAGGTGAATGCTGGCTCCACCTCCTACTGTGTGTCTGCTAGCAGACCCCCTCTTTCTGAAAGGAAGGATGCAGCCTGGTAAACAAAGTGCTCCAGGCCTGAGCAGAACTGGTTCTGGCTAGGTTCAGTGACTTGTAGCTTCTGAGAACAAAGACTTTTGGGGTATAAATATCTGTGCTCAAACCCCTCCAATTTGTATTGCTTTTGGATCTGGAGAGGAAACTCTGTCCGTGCCACTGGAGGAATCTGCAGGAAGTGACTGGCCCTGTGCTTGTGTGTTGTTTCTTGCACTGGCCTGCAGCAGTGACCACTGGACCTTGAAGAAGAGGAAAAGGAACTCTTGAGAGAACTTTTATTTTTGTTACAAGCAATCACCCAAGGGCTAGGAAAAGAGCTAGCCTCCTGCTGGAGTCTCAGGCACATCAGACTCCACCACCAACCTCCTGCTTCCTCCCTGCGAGGACTGCTATCTGCTGATGAGGCTCCTGTGAGTTCCAGGGCCTCTAGTTTGCAACAGAGAAGAGAGTGTGGGAAATCGACGCTAACGCATCTTTGCGAGCCGCTGCAGTCGAGAGCGCTGGGAAAATCATCGCGCTGCTGCCGCCGAGGGCTCGCAACACGAAACCATCGCTGACGCCCCTTTGCGAGCCGCTGCAGCCGAGACGCGCTGGGAAAATCATTGCGCTGCTGTCGCCGCGCACTCGCAACCCGAAAAGAAATAATCGCCTCGAGACATCGCATTACGGACGCCATGCGTCCGCCACTTTGATCGCATCGCACCGAATTTCGTCGCTCCCTCGCGGAGCGTCCTGTCTTCGCATCGCAACACGATCGCACATCGCAACAGGATCGCCGCATCGACTTCTCCCACACGGCAAGAAAGTCATCGCATCGGCGGTCCAGCGTGCAGAAGTTTGTCGCATCGTCTCCGCACGCATCACGCAGATCGGCGCATCATCCTCCCTTGCGGCCAGGATTTCAACGCATCGCCGGCCTCGCGTGCCGAGAATCATCGCTACAGCTTATTTGCGACATTTTGTTGGTTTTGCTACTAAACCCAGGTACTTTGTGAGAGAAAGGGTCGCAGAGACCACTGCTTTGAACTTGAACCTTATTTTTGCAACCTTTGAACTATTTTTGACAGCCCTTCAACAGCTATCCTATTTTTTACAGTATTGTGGCTTTTACAGTTATTGGCCTTGTGATAAATCTGCCTTTATATAAAGATACTTATTTTTTTATAACTACTTGTGTGGTGTCCCTTTGTAGTGTTCCTCACTGTGTTACTGTGTATGGTCATAAATGCTTCACACCCTGCCTCTGAGATAAGCCTACCTGCTCGTGCTACGTTTCCACAGGGTTGAGCAGGGGTATCAAGGAGGGTAGCCCTCTTACTCTGACTTAGGAAGAAGGGTCCCTACTTGGACAGTGGCCAGCCATTGACAACTAGAGACCCCCATTTCTAACATCAGGCATATGAGTAAAGGTTCTGTCATTGTGTAACTGTCGCCCACCCGCTCTCAGCGCCATGAAACCGCTTGGTGTAAGTGCGCTCAACAAGTATTTTTAACATAACATCTTTCAAAGGTGGTGGAAATGTCATACACTCTCTTGTTTTGAGGGTATCAATGCTTCTATACATGTAGGGGCTGTGAAACATCCAATCCCCTCATTGAGGCTTGTTCTTTGATTCAAATTACATTGTGTTGGGTAGAAAATAAAAGTTGCACTTGAAGGTCTTATATGCCTGACCAAAGAGAAACTCACAGTGCACAGAATCAGATGATCTAGGTGTACATTTTATAGCAACCATACATGGCTCACACTTTTGCAATGATTCGTCTGAATGAAAAATAGTTTACCATAAAATGACAGATTAGTTATGTGGTCTTGTATATCTCGGTGCAAAGAGGAAAACAAGGTGGCCTGCAAAGAGAGACCTCTTGAGCCACCGGGCCTGCAACAGAGGTTTTTGTTAATGGGCATTTGATGAAGAGACACCTCCTTGTCCGCATTAAAGGTAAACCAGAAACTTATGTCTTTAAGATGCCACTTTTGCATAGGAGCCTGCTGTATCCTGTTCCTACTGATTCTATTCCAAGTGACGGTATGGAACTTGGGGCCTGATTTATGAATTTTCCATTCGCAAAAAGTGGTCGAAAATTGCACACAAACTTTTTGCAAATGGAAAATAATTTTGCAAACTTACTTGTTTACTAATAGGGTTACAGAACAATGGGGAAACCCAAAAGCCACTGGACCTGGGTCATATATAGTACAAAACGAAGTGGTCACATTAATCATTGGAAACAACATCACCTTAAGTAATTCAATTATCTAATTTAATTATACTTAAATAAATTCACAAACCCGTATTTTGATTTGCAAAGTATCTGCATATTTATACTTATTTATACTAAGGTGCTCCAAAGAGAAAGGAAATGAGTGCTCGAGGATGTGCTCAGGTGAAGGTTATAAGAAAGGGAAAAGCAATGTGCAATATTTACATCATAGAATGTGCAATATTTACATTATAGAACGATAGTGACCTGTCCAGCCACATTGAGGGCTACATATACATGGGAAAGCATAGTATTACATCGAAACAGTAAATCAATTGCTGTTGGCTATACGTGATGGTAACCCTGGTACAGGTACAAAAGCCGTACAAGGCGCCCAGGGTGGAGATCGACACAGTCAAATGTGTGCGGTGGCATGAGAGGGTTTGAGAAATGGGGCCGGACTATTTCTTTTGTATGCCCCTTCCATCACACTTGCTAACAATCTCACATTTCCACTCTTTCCAAGACAAAGGGGCCATTATGGGAGCGCAAAAGAAGGATATCAGAGTGTTTTTGGACTTGTACCCTGACAATTGCGGCTGTCCGAGGCCCCCGCAGGGGGCCACTAAGGAGGGCAGCCCTCTAGTAACATCTGGGCACCCCCCCCCCCTTTTTTCGGGTGGGCAGGGACTCGGGGGAGGAGTCCCCCCAGCCCGGTGGTGACGCGCGAGGCAGCGTCACTTCCGGGGGGCGCGAGGATAGGGGGAGGGTATATAGCCTCCCCCCCACCACTTTTCTTCCTCTTCTCGCGCCGGACACGCCGTCTCTCCTGACCGCTGCCCGTCTCGCTGTCCAGTCGCCCTGCTGAGCGCTCCCTGGTGAGTTTACTCCTCCCCCCCAGTCCCCCTACGCAGGGGCGCCAGCCCATACCCGGCTCCGGCACCCGCTCTAGGGGGGGGGAGGACAGCTCCTCGAGGGCTCAGGCTATGACGGGGCACTTGGGGCTGTAAGGTCTGGCTGTCCCTGGGCACGACGCAGCGTGCTCGGTCCGGGGTCCTCGCCCAGCCATTATCGGCGGGGTCGTTACGGCCTTCCCCACCCGCCCACTTGCCGGGAGATCTCCTGAAGCCCGGCCTGCTCAGTCAGAGCATCTTTCTTTTAACATGAGGGTTCAAGCCCTTGCTCGGGCGTGTGGCTTCAGATTCCGGGCCGGGCGACAGGCCGCGTCCAGCGATGCGTCGAGGACCCGCCTTCCCGTCGCCTCCTTCCCTCCCCCTCCGGGCTCCCCGCAGCGGAAGGGGGGCGGGAGGGGGCTTCTGACATGCTGGCCACGCAGGGCCCAGCGCGGAGCACGGGGTCCGGGTTTCACCGGGCCTGCTGGCAGCCGACCACCGGCATTTGTCTCCTGGGCGTTGGTCTCACAAGGCCACGCCGAGATGCACCGCCTCCCCCCTCCCAGCTCATCAGGGTCGCAGAGGGACAGTTGGCGAGGCAGGTGGCACGCGGCCTGCTGGGGGCCGTCCCCAGGGCAGGGGGGGGTCTCCGGCCGCAGCATGGGGACGCGCTCACCTCCGAGGCGTCCTGCTGCCCCAGCGTTTCCAGGGAGATCCCTCTCAGCGAGTTGGGAGCCCAACGCCACGCCGCTCTCTCACTCGGGGGGTTAGCCCCGGCCTGCTCCGGCGGGCCGCTGAAGGGAGGCGGCGGGGTCAGCAGTGCGAGCGGCGGTTGGGTGAGTCACCATCAGTGGCAGGAGGGTTCCCGGGCACGGCGCTTCACCCAGGTGAGCGTCAGTACAGCTGGCGGCTTGGGCGGTGCTTGCCCCGCGAGTATCTGTGGGGTAGGGCAGGTGCAGCTGCTTATTGCTAAGCGCCAGACGGGACAGCCGGAGACCCTCTGTCCGATGCCAGCAGTGCCTCACTTTCCCGGCGCTTGCGGCCCTGCACATGGCCTCGCCTGCCTCCCATCACCCGCCGCCCTCCACCGCCACCTACTCGGGAGCTTTAGCTCAGTGGTAAGTCCTGTGCCTTTGATGGCATAGGTTCCTGCAGGACAAGGGTCCGAATCCTGCCAGTGCTGCCCAGCCTCCCCTCTGCTCCCCAGGGCACTGAGTGCTGCCTCAGTCTCCCCTCTGATCTCTAGGGCAGTGAGTGCTGCCCTGTCCCCCCTCTGATCCCTAGGGCAGTGAGCGCTGCCTCAGCCTCCCCAGGGTAGTGGGTACTGCCTCAGTTCTCCCTCTGCTCCCCAGGGCAGTGGGCTTTGCCTGAATTTCCTGTGCGGTTCTGCTGCTGCCCTACGGGGAGGCAAGGCAGGCCCTCAGCCGACATGCGGGGAGGTTGCGGGGCCCAGCGAGTCCCCGTGTGGCTCCGCCGCTCCTCCCGGTGTCCCCGGCTGGCGCGTGCTGCGGGGCCTGTGCCCCCCTCCGGGGCCTTCCAGTAGATGCCAGGGCCACAGCGCGGTTGGCGTTCCCTGCACCTGCATATAGGGGCTTAGCGGGGGACGCGCAGCGATCGGGACCCGATAACCCCGCCGCGCTGCCGCGTCTTGGCACTACTAGGCCGCCTTCCCGCATCGCTCGTGACCCAGCGGCGCCGCGTCCGGCCACGCCACGTGCCAGCATTTAGGGACACGCCGTGGGACCCAGCACAGGCGAGTTGTCCGGTGGTGGCGTGCCCGTTAACTCGTAGAGGACTTGGCCTAATGGGTAGAGCTGCCGATTTCGGAGCTGGAGAACCCAGTTCGAGTCTCGGCGAGGCTCAACATCGCCTCGCAACGCCCGCTGCTAGCCGAAATAGGTAGGGGGTCGTCCGACAAAACTGGTGTGCATGTAAGCGCCAACAGGGGAGGGATGAGAGCCAGCAAGGCAGGAGAAGTGGCCCTAGGTGGAGCTTCCCTCGGGCACCAAACTGTGCAGGGGCCTGCGGCTGTAACACCGATGGGCCCCCCCGCATAGTATTGTGGAGTGTTTGTTTTGTCATGCCTCACTCCGCGCCTCTTTGTTTTTCAGCGGTACGCTTCGCCCCCCCCCCTGAGGCACTGCCCAAACACTAAGGGACAAGCGCGGCCCGCGCAGTCGGACGACGTGGGCTAAAGGTAACAAAGATCTGGACCACCAGGGGCACGAGGTGGCGTTTTGGGAGGGAGGCCACAACAGGAGGGTCTGAGGGGTTGGGTGCCTCAAGAGCCCTATGTCAGGGAGTTGGCACTGGTCAACTGACAACAGGGAAGGTCAGCAGTGCGACAGAACACTCCTCACCCATGTTTTGTTTCCACAAGCAGGACAGAATTGGACGTTCGACGCAGCCAGGAACCGATTGCCCAGGGGGAAACGATCACGTAGCAGGTATGGGTGCATGGGGGGACCCAGGAGGAGCAAGTCGCAGCGTAAGTTAGGCCCAACTTGCAGGGAGAGGGAACAGTTCTGTCCCCCCCCCCCTTTCTCTCCCGCAGGACGGCGGACCATTGATCATGGCTAGTGGCTGCGAGAATTGGGTGCTTCCCCGCTCCACGGAGCTGGGGAGGGTGCCGGGGCCCTGAGGGCAGGGGCACGGGGGGGTATAGGGGAGATTTACTCACCTCTATCTTCATCTCCACTCACAGAGTCCAGCGCGGCACCCATCCGAGCGTCGCCACCAAAAGATTGATAGCCTACCGGGCTGAAGTAAGTACGATACTAAGGGGGGGACGCAGCGGCTGCGCACCTGCACAGAGGCAGGACAGGCCTGGCAACCAGAGTTGGGCAGAGTGGCTTAAATGTTAATTTTCTTCCAGATTGAGCCGCCAGTCGCAGGAGGCAGGATGGATAGTCAGGGTTCCCCCTCTATTCTCGCAGATGTCCCAAGTCGATGAAACCCAGCCAGGCACCTCACAAGAAGCGCAGATCGCAGCCTTCCTCGCCATGGCCAAGACCAAGGGATTGGCTTGGGCCACAGAACTTCTGAAGGCCAATAATCCGGAGGACTCTGGATTCGTCAGTGCGTCCCCGACCACAGAGCAGGAGCACATTGAAGAGGCAGGCCCCACTAGGTCCAAGAGGACACGCAGGCCCACAGTAAAGGACTTCCCGGCAGACCCGCTGCCAACCAGGAGTCGGGCCATGACCACCCCTCGTATCCCTGCCATCCCGCTGCCCGTTCCTCCACCCCCGGCACCTGGGCCAGTCATTCCCCCGGCCAGCAACCCGCTCCCTGCGAGCTACGCAACGACTGAGGACTTGGGTAAGCTCACAGACTCTTTGAGGAGCTTCATGGCCGAGGTCAGAGCAGGCCTTGCGGGGGCCAGCTCGAACAGTGGGGGTGGAGGGGCGGTGCCGGCTCCTCCGGGGGGTGCGCTTGGGGTCCCGTCCATCACGCAGGTTTGGGGAGGGGGCGCCAGCACGGCAAGCGCAGCTCTTCCCCAGGGCGACAAGGCGTCAACTAGCAGCCCAGCAGAACAAGTTGGGCAGCATCCGGTGGTGGGGGCCACTCCGTCTCCAGCAAGTGCCCCCGCCAGCTCGGTACCACTCCCGGTGGTGACCCCGCCCACCGCACCTCAGGTAGCCAGCGCTCCCACACGTTCCTCAGAACTGCCCAACGCAGCCGGGGTGTCCAAGCCACTAGTCACAATGGCGCCAATGGTCTCGGGGCGGTGCTCATTGGGGTGGGAGGTTCCCACAGCGGCCAAAGAGGGGATTTGGAGGCGAGAGTTTATCGATATATTTACCCTGCTCATGCACGGTGCGGAGGGGTTGACACAAGAAAGATGGGGGTAAGGAGGAGGACAAAAGGTACGATTCCAAGCTTGGCCGGAGAAGAACATTGTAACATGGGGACAAGCTTTTGCCATCCTGGCTGCAGTGATAATGGAAAAATACCCAGAACAGGGGGAGGGGTTGTTTCAGTATGCCAGCATTATCACCAACGAGGCTGGGACAAGCGGGGGGAACGGGATGGTACCACTATGACTGCGAATTCAGAAAAAAGATGGCCATGTGTCCCGAACTGGAGTGGGACCAAATGGAGGTGAGGCTCTGGGTTAAGCACATGGGAAAGCGCACAGTTGAAGGGAAAGACAAGATCACCACAAACAACAGTGGGGGTGACAAGCCCAAGGGTCAGAAGCAGGAGTCGAAGGGTCAGTCCAACAGGTCTTTTCGGGGTGGTCGAGGAGGTGGCCGAAAGAATGGAGGTAAAACAGTGTACAATGGAACCTGCAGGTTATACAACGCAGGGTCCTGCTCCTGGGGCAAAGCATGCAGGTTCTCCCATACCTGTAGCAAATGCGGGGCCACTCATCCTGCCTCTTCCTGTAACAAGCGGGAGGGCCCCTCACCTCTGCCGGGAAGGCAAGATAAATAGACAATTTCCACTGTCCAGCCTCCCCTTTCCGCCCCTCTCACCCCCTCCCAGCAGTGACGTCCCCGGCTTGCCTTCTAGGGGCAGGTCTTTCAACCTACACATGGCCAAGGGTCCGTCCCCCATCATCATTTCAAACCTCCTCCCCCTCATCCGCGAGTATCCGAACACCAAGGATAGACTGCTCCTAGCGGAGGGGTTCATGGAAGGATTCAGAATACCTTACCGGGGCCCACTAGCGAGCAGGGACGCGGGTAACCTCAAATCGGCCAGGGAGCAACCTGAAGTTGTGCAGGGGAAGATTAATAAGGAAGCGGCCCTGGGTAGGGTGGCGGGCCCCTTCAATCAGCCACCACTCACGAACTTTGTTGTCTCCCCTCTGGGGGTAGTACCCAAGAAAGAGCCAGGGGCCTTTAGGTTGATCCAGCACCTGTCTTACCCAGAAGGTGACTCAGTGAACTTCTGGTTAGAAGAGGGGACGTGCTCGGTGTCTTACTGCTCCCTGGACATGGCGGTGGACATGGTCAGGAGGGCGGGCAAGGGAGCTTGGTTGGCAAAGTCAGACATAGAGTCTGCTTTCCGCCTGCTGCCGGTCCACCCGGATAGCCAGCATCTCCTGGGGTTTAAGTGGCAGGGAGAATTCTTCTTTGATAAATGCATGCCCATGGGATGCTCCGTGTCCTGTGCTTACTTTGAGGCTTTTAGCTCTTTCCTGCAGTGGGTGCTCGCGCACATGTTCAAGGTTGAGGGGGTGACGCACTACCTGGATGACTTCCTGTTCATCGGGGGGGCAGGCACGCGGGAGTGCAGCAGAGGCTTGCAGTGCTTTCAGGACATGGCCAGGCACCTAGGGGTCCCGTTAGCACCTGGCAAGACTGAGGGTCCGGCGCAAGTCCTGACTTTTTAGGCATCGAACTGGACACGATTAAGGGCGAGTCCAGGCTCCCTGCGGACAAGGTACAGGCGCTGCGTCAGGACATTCAAGCATTGCTGGGGAAAGACAAAGCCCCCCTGGGTGCCATACAATGCCTCCTGGGAAAGCTCAATTTCGCAGTTAAAGTGATCCCTGCGGGGAGAGTTTTCGCCAGGAGGTTAGCTAGGGCAACAGCTAACGTCAAAAGAAACACCACCTGGTTAGGCTGGCAAAGGGCTTGAAGAAAGACCTTGCTATGTGGTGCGAGTTCCTCACGCAGTTCAATGGGACGGTGATTTGGAGGGCACCTTGGGCAGACAGTCCTGAGCTCTGCCTCTTCACGGACGCATCAGGAAGGGAGGGCTTTGGGGCAATCTTGGGGGCTGAATGGTGCGCCCAGGAGTGGCCCAACGCCTGGCGCAGGCGCAACATCACAGCCAACATCTCGGTCCTGGAGCTATTCCCAATCGTCATTGCACTACACCTGTGGCCGGGGTCGCTTTCAGACAGAAAGGTCCTATTCTGGTCTGACAACATGGCGGTGGTGCAGGCCATCAATGGGCAAACAGCTAAGTGCCCGTTGGTCCTCTGTCTTCTCAGAGAGTTAGTCAGGGCATGCCTGCGCTGCAATGTTGAATTCAGGGCGAGGCATATCGAGGGGTCAAGAATGTGGCAGCTGACGCTCTTTCTCGTTTTCAGTGGCTCCGTTTCCGGGAGGCCTGGCCGCAAGCGAGAGCGGAGATGACCCCCTTCCCGGCACACCTCTGGAGAATCTTGCAGTGGAGCAACGATTGAGAGCACTGGGCGAATGCTCATTGGCCCCAGGTACCAGGATACGATACAGGGCACACTTGGCCACCTTCAAGAAAGTGTCACAGTCCCTGGGACTTTCCCCGCTGCCGAGGGAGGGCACAGTGCAGGCATTCGTAGTGTGGGCCAAGGAACAGGGGAAGAGCCATTCCTGGGTGTGCGGCCACTTGGCGGCAGTGAGCCACGACGCCAAACTCACGGGGGGGAGCGACCCAACCAAGTCCTTCATCATCAGGGCGGCCCTCAAGGGTTGGGCCAGAGAGGAGCCCAGAGTTCCAGACAACAGGGCCCCCATAGATTTTGACACTCTCAAGGGCATGCTGGACGTATTAGAAGGGGTCACCTACTCGCAGTTCGAGGCGTCGCTCTTTGCAGCCGCCTTCTGCCTAGCGTTCTTTGGCGCATTTCGGATAAGTGAATTGGTGGCCAGGTCCAAGTCGGACCGGTCGGGCAATGCCTTAAGCATCAAGGATGTCGCCCTGGTGGGCACCCTGTCCATCCACCTCAGGAGGTCCAAAACGGACCAGGCAGGGCGGGGGTCGATGTGGAGTTAAGGCCGCTGGGGGACCACAGGTACTGCCCGGTCGCCAAGGTCAGGGAGTACTTGGCGCTCCGTCCCAATGCCCCCGGTTATCTGCTGATCCATGCAGATCAGGGTCCCCTGACGAAGTACCAGATGGAACGCTTGATGAGGGCGAGCTTAACTCGGGCGGGCCTTGCCCAGCCAGGCAAAAAATACACCAGCCATTCCTTCAGAATAGGGGCGGCCACGGCTGCGTTCAAAGCAGGAATGGAGCCAGAGGGAGTAAAAAGGTGGGGCGTTGGGAGTCCGAATGCTACAAACGGTACGTCCGTCCTTGAAGTAATTTGTTTGTATTCATAGTGTGCAGTGATTTTGAGTGTACTACATGTCATAATACTTGTGTGAAATTGAACATTAAAAGTACAGAGTGTGTAAATGGTGTCCTTTACTCTACTAGGGTTCCAGGTATGGGTGATCGGGCATTCATTCATCACCAGGGTGGCCCAGTGGGCGGCGCGCCGGAATTGGACGCGGGGATTTTCAAAGACACAGTTTGAGTGGATGGGTTTCCCCGGAATGAGATGGAGCACCCTCAGGAACAGACTGGAACAGAGACTAGCCGCCCAGGGGGCTCTGCCAAAAATATTGGTGATACACCTGGGGGAAATGACCTCATTGCCATGGGGAGAAGGCTACTCTTGCAGGCCATGAAAAGTGACTTGGGTGAAATCGTCAAACGCATGGGGCAATGTGAGGTCTGTTGGTCAGAGATGATTCCACGCAGAGTATGGCAAGGGGCGAAGTCTGGGGAGGCAGTGGAGCACTCCCGGAAGCGAGTGAACGGGGCAATGCGCAAGTTCACCGACCAGAGGGGCCTGGGATTCATCAGACATGAGATGATTCAAGAAAAGGTGAAAGGATACTTTGAGGCGGATGGGGTTCACCTATCGCCAGTGGGGATGGACCTTTTCCTGTTAGACTTGCGGGAGGCCTTGGAAATGAGAGGTTGCAGGTAGGACCATAGTTGCTGGGTGGGGGCCCTGGCGGTGACGGGGGCCACCTCCAGAGCTGTGGCGGAGTTACAGGGCGATCTGGAAGCAAAGGGGGACAGAAGGGTACCCCTCTCTGCGCAGCACCATAGGGGTGCTAGAGCCAAATCCTAAGATCCTCATGGGAGGTGACTGGAAAACCGTGTCGGCGCCCCGTTAGTCCTTCGGGCGGTTGTGGGCCTGAACAACTGGGGGTTTGCTATGCTACGCTCCGCCCTGAAAGGGGCGTGAGTAGGAAGGGACCATGTGTCAGGTGATCAGGGAGAAGGATCACCAGAAGTGGCAGCACAGATGGGGTTCGTCCAGTGCTGCTTGGCTCATCAGGCGGGCAGGCGGCCCAGATGGTTGCCTGCCCTTGGATCGCCCGTAAGATAACCCACCTTATTACATAACGGTGTATGTAATAAACCTGCAGCAATTTTACCCAAACAAGTAACGTGTTGTGTGTTTATTATCAGCATGCAGTATTGGTTGGAGGGGGGGGAGCGTTGCCAATGGTGTTGCTATGCGGCTGTCCGAGGCCCCCGCAGGGGGCCACTAAGGAGGGCAGCCCTCTAGTAACATCTGGGCACCCCCCCCCTTTTCGGGTGGGCAGGGACTCGGGGGAGGAGTCCCCCCAGCCCGGTGGTGACGCGCGAGGCAGCGTCACTTCCGGGGGCGCGAGGATAGGGGGAGGGTATATAGCCTCCCCCCCACCACTTTTCTTCCTCTTCTCGCGCCGGACACGCCGTCTCCCACCCTACCGCTTACCCGGCGTGGTTCCGGGCTGACGGGAGGCAGAGAATGTTGTAATGTTGTCTTTTTCGTTGCAGGCGGAGTTACAGGGCGATCTGGAAGCAAAGGGGGACAGAAGGGTACCCCTCTCTGCGCAGCACCATAGGGGGTGCTAGAGCCAAATCCTAAGAGCCTCATGGGAGGTGACTGGAAAACCGTGTCGGCGCCCCGTTAGTCCTTCGGGCGGTTGTGGGCCTGAACAACTGGGGGTTTGCTATGCTATGCTCCGCCCTGAAAGGGGGCGTGAGTAGGAAGGGACCATGTGTCAGGTGATCAGGGAGAAGGATCACCAGAAGTGGCAGCACAGATGGGGTTCGTCCAGTGCTGCTTGGCTCATCAGGCGGGCAGGCGGCCCAGATGGTTGCCTGCCCTTGGATCGCCCGTAAGATAACCCACCTTATTACATAACAGTGTATGTAATAAACCTGCAGCAATTTTACCCAAACAAGTAACGTGTTGTGTGTTTATTATCAGCATGCAGTATTGGTTGGAGGGGGGGGGAGCGTTGCCAATGGTGTTGCTATAGTTAATCCCAACTGTTGATGGTTCATCGCTCCTGCCCCCTGTCTTTTTAGACACTTTACTATACTATCAACTGCATGCTACATGCCGTGCATTGCATGATGCCTTCCCCGCCCCACGACCCTCCTGGAACTGGAACACATGCTCACTTGCCAATCTCCACGCAAACTAATCACCCACCTACATAATCACATGCAAAGCTCTTCGCCAATTTCCTCCCTGAAGGCACGAAAGGCATGGAACGCTAACTTGACTCTCCCTTGTCTGAGGCGTAATGGTCCTTTTGCTGCAGGCAACTAGAACAGCTATCACCAAACTATCGGCTGCGCCTTATACACTTTAACTTCCTACACCGTTTATATTGCACGCCTCTACAAGTTTTCAAAACAGGGGTGATACCTGACTCCTGATGTCAGGGTTGTCACTCGGCACAGGCCACATTTCTCCAGTGGCTGATTTTTGGAGGGAGGTTTACACTGTTGTCCACAAGGCCACTGGTTCCCCGGCCCCCCTACGCCCCCGTGGTTGGATTACTGGAATACGTGAAAGATGCACTCACTATGCACCACCAACTAACGGCCATGTTGCTCCTGTTGGCTAAATGCAGAGTGGCCATGCACTGGGGCAGAAAGCCGGCACCCACTGGCAAGGCATGGCTAAGCAACGTGTCCTACTGTCAGGAGCAACTAACTAACTATTGGGAACTGATGCTGATCAGATCCAGACCCAAAGACATATGGGAACCCTTTACCACTTTCCTTCAGAAGAGAGACTCCGACTCACCGGCTGATGGGGATCGGGTGGGGGGGGGGTTCAGATGGTGGGTTGGGTCAGCCAGTACAGGCTCATCAGTCTAGAGGCCCAGAAGGTCTCACCAATGGCATGTGGCCCTCAACCATAACGGACACCTTCCAACTATGTGTAGGCAACTTAATTACTAAGATGCTGCAGGGTCTGCTCTTGGTCTTACCCTCAATGTGACAATGTTGGAGTTACCTCATGCATAATAGAAGTTGTTCAGCTGGGTGCAAAGTGTGGCTTTTCTTCATTTCAGCATGACTTATGTTGTTTACTTTTGATAAATGCTAATAATTTTTTTTTTTTTTTAAACAATAAGACTTTTTCTCGCTGAAGAGATCCAGTGAAGAAACATATGAGATAGGTACGTGTTGCAATCTTACATCCACACCACAGCAAGTTCATTGTGAGCAAAACAATCCAGGAATGAAAATAGACAAATGTGACCATCCATTTTGTCTAAAATGGCATTTTAGAGAGAAATGTGGCAAAGACATTTAACTAAAACACATTAATAAATACATTTCTACACATTACGGAAATTTCATTTCAATTAAAATATGTTAATTCAGTCCAATATATGTGAAATCAATTGTGAGGAGGCATATTAATGGTCATTATTTATGCACAAAATATAAACTCGAAAAAACGTTTTCATAACAGTTAGCACTTAAGTATAAGCGTTCATTTAATAAAGAGGAAAGCCTATATATAGGCAGATTATTTTACCTTGCAATTCTTGGGTTCTGGACTCGTTTAGAAGGCTGGGAAGATACGCAGTATCATTACCGGCATCCGAGTAGGACTTTCACAAAGAAACGTAAGAGCAGGTACCAGCTGGTCAAGAAAATGTGCATTCACACAATGTATTCCAAATACGTGATTGGGACTTCTTGTGTTTACAGGCCGCACATGCAAATTACTTGTAAGGGGCGTCACAAGATAAAACTGTCCTGCACACAAATCAAACAACCTTAGTGGTAGTCGGTTTATCTACAAATATGCAGGCATAGCTGCCAAACATCAAGATCGTTTATTGCCAATCAATGTTGCCTTAAAGCTGAATAAATACTGCAGTCAGAAACCGCGGGGGAGGGGAATGGGGGGGGGGGGGCGGTGGACTTAAATGGGGTCTCTGACGCCTGGCCCAATGAATGTTCGAGGTACAGGGAAGTTACAATGGTCTTACCCCTACAGGTGAACCATCATTTTGTGCTCAATGCGGTAAGTAAGTCTGTATTGTAGACACCAGTCCTACCATAAACAGCGCAGCCTTAATACACACAACACATGAGCCTATGCAACCAAAGGAGTTACACAATACATATCCCACAATATACAGGTGCAGGGGTTTAAAACCACTGTTGGGGTAACTCAGTGCATTTCACCAGGGGCACAGTAGTCTCTACTATGGGGTTGGCTACACTTTCGGTGCAACTCGTGGCAAGGAAACTTATTTCAGAGCATCAACAAAAACATGAAACGCCGTAAGTGGACTATCAGACAGTTGAACTGACGGAGGGAAATCAAAAGAGAATGCTAGGATAATCCAAAAAACAGACGGGATGTCACAACTGCCACTACACTATGCGCTCGTCATTTTACAACCTACTTGTTAGAAGAGTTTTTGGAGAATTATATCTTTCAAATAGGATCGCAAAGCCTTCAGATCACTACAGATTAATAAAGTAGTATGTGTCGACCTACTGGACTGGCTTTATTTGTGCCGAAATCGCTATGGCAATCCGAACACAGAACCCCCAAGGCTGCTTTTGTAATAATGGTAGACGTGGTGCTGCTTTTGTAATAATGGTTCACATGGTGCTGGCTTTGTAATAATGGGTCACATGGTGCTGGCCTTGTAATAATGGGTCAGATGGTGCTGCTTTGTAATAATGGGTCAGATGGTGCTGACTGCGAGTTCTGTGTTCTTTTCCCGCTGTTCTACCTTTAATAGAATGCTGCAAGGCCACGTAAGCAAAGTGGGCATGTAATCAAATATTGTTTTCAACAGCATCCGTTGGTAATAACGCCTCAACGCTCCATGTTCCTATTACCATCAACACCGCCACTTTTCACACCTACACTAATAATACGGCTCAAATTCTCCGCCTCCCGTTAGTCAGGTTTTGTTTAATCAACAGTTCTTAAAAGGAAAGCAAAATTAAAAGCAGTCGCGTTCGTTTATCATTTGGCTTGTGCCCAATTACTACGCCAGCGTGCCTCAAGTGCGGCCATTAGTGAACAGTGCCATGACGAGAAGCATGACACGCAAAGAGCATCCAATCCCTCGTCCTCTCTCGCTCTCTCACGCGCACACTGAAACAGTGAAGAATCTCCAGTGAAGCAGCGCAGCCCCAGTCTGCGCCACAACGCTGTATTCATGGTGTCGCTTGTATTGGCCAATCTGTGGGTTAGCCATTAGTCCAGTAAACACAACACACACAGTAAAGCAAGTTATCAAGCTATGCTTTTTTCTTGATTTGCATTTGAACTCATCCAACCTCTGCCCCCAACAAACAAGCATTGGCATAGGCCATAGGCAGGGCCGGTCCTAGGACTTGTGGGGCCCTGGGCGAAAGGGAAGATGTGAGGCCCCTCTAATTTGAATGTGACATCACAAGAATTTACATCATAGAAAACCAACATCACAGGACTATTGATCATCTTTGTCATTGCTGAAGAGACCTATGGGCATATGTACAACAGAATGGAGAAGTATAGCGCCAAGCAAACATTGCTAATGCCACGCTTCTGCATTCTGAAAACGCAGGGCTGCACCATATTTTCAAGAATATGATGCAGCCCTGCGTTTCCCCTGCGCTGGCGCTGAGTTCAGCTGCCTAACGCCAACGCAGGCACCCTTGCACCATAATGCAAGGGTGCCTGTGTTGAAGGGAATCTTGAAATGCTGTTTTGTAACTTGTATGTGTGCTGCTTAATGCAGCACACATTAAAGTTGCAAAACAGCATTTTTTAAATGATTATTTATGTGCAGGAAGTGGGACCTTCCTGCACATAAACTATCATAGGCAATTTGCTGTTTCTATGTGGGCTTCACAAGGGGCATAGGATTGGATAGCAAATCTTTAAATAAACAAAGCCTCAAGAGGAGGCAAGCGGTTGATAGCAGAATAGTTTTGTTAGTTGCATCCTGGCTGTATAACTGCAGATCAGGAGTTTGAATCTATGCAAGGCACAATCGTCCTTCCTGGGTCCATTATATGAGCATCATTAAATAGTATAATAGTAACTACTTAGAAAAAGTGGAATGAAACACTATTATATGGAAGTGATAATTCAAATGACAGCTAAAAATACCTTTGACACACCACCACATAGGTATTGTGTGTTTCACCACTGCGTTAATACCCAATGAGTTGTGTGCATCTTAACATGCTAAATATTCTAGGCAAAGGATCAGAATAACATCACTGTTACCAAGCATTGGCAAAGTCAATAGGTCTCGCCTATAAGAACTATTGGCTTTGGCAATGTGTATGTGCCGTGTTGTACACCAGTGTGGCTGCTCTTCAGCGTGGTTAAAGGTTAGTGGCATGGAGTAGCCTTGAGGGAAGTGGTAGGAGTAGAGTGTCATAGACTGGATTTGTTGGAGTAGAGTGTTGTTGAGTGGAGTAGGCGAAGTAGAGTGTCATACAGTTGAGTAGAGGGGAGTAGAGTTCAGTGGTTCAGTGGCAGAGAGTGTTGTAGAGTGCAGAGTCGTGGAGCAGAGTGCCATAGAGTGGAATGGGGTGGAATGGGGTGGAGTGGGTTGGAGTGGATTGAGATAGTGAGTGAACTGGATTGGAGTAGATTGGGGTGGAGTGAGGTGGATTAATTTGATTGGAGTGGGTGGATTGAAATGGGGTAAGGTGGATTGGTTTGAGGTGGATTGGAGTAGGGTGAATTAAAGAAGGGTGTATTAGAATAGTTTGGGGTGGATTGGATTGGGGTGTTTTGGAGTGGGGCGAATTGTTTTGAATTGGAGTGGGGCAGAGTAGATTGGTGCAGATTGGAGTGGGGCACATTGTTTTGAATTGGAACTGATTGGAGTTGGGCAGATTGGAGTGGAGCTGATTGGAGTGGGGCACATTGTTTTGGACTGGAGTGTGGCAGATAGCTTTGAGTTGGAGTGGGGCAGATTGTTTTGGGTTGGAGTGGGGCAAATTGTTTTGGATTGAGTGAGGCAGATTGTTGTGGGGAAGATTTTTTGGGATTGGAGTGGGGTGGATTGGATTTCAGTGAGATGGATTGGGGAGGAGGTGGAATGGATTGGATTGAGGTGAGGTGGATTGGATTGGGGTAGATTGGATTGGGGTGGGTTGGATTGGTGTGGGGTGGGGTGGATTGGATTGGAGTAGGGTGGATTGCGGTGCTTTGGAGTGAAGTGAATTAGGATTGAATGGGTGGACTGGGGTGAGGCAGATTGGAGTGGGGCGGATTGGAGTGGGGCGGATTGGAGTGGGGCAGATTGGAGTGGGGCAGATTGGAGTGGGGCAGATTGGAGTGGGGCAGATTGGAGTGGGGCAGATTGGAGATTGTTTTGGATGGAGTGGGGCAGACTAGAGTTGTGCAGATTGGAGTGGGGCAGATTGTTACGGAGTGGGGCAGATTGGAGTGGGGCAGATTGTTTTGAATTGGATGGGGCAGACTAGAGTTGTGCAGATTGGAGTGGGGCAGATTGTTTTGGAGTGGGCAGATTGTTTTGGAGTGGGGCAGATTGGAGTGGGGCAGATTGGAGAGGGGCAGATTGGAGTGGAGCTGATTGGAGTGGGGCACATTGTTTTGGACTGGAGTAGGGCCGATTGTTTTGGATTGGAGTGGGGCAAATTGTTTTGGATTGAGTGGGGCAGATTGTTGTGGGGAAGATGTTTTGGGATTGGAGTGGGGTGGATTGGATTGCAGTGGGATGGATTGGGAGGGGGTGGATTGGATTGGGTTGAGGTGAGGT
The DNA here is from genome assembly GCA_963921515.1 of Calotriton arnoldi. NCBI lineage: Eukaryota > Metazoa > Chordata > Amphibia > Caudata > Salamandridae > Calotriton > Calotriton arnoldi. The sequence continues at coordinate 774,683 of CAWUFW010004862.1, read as the reverse complement.
GGATTTGATTGGAGTGGGGTAGATTGGATTAGGGTGGGTTGGATTGCTGTGGGGTGGATTGGATTGGAGTGGGGTGGACTGTGATACATTGGAGTGAAGTGAATTAGGATGGAATGGGTGGACTGGGGTGTGGCGGTTTGGAGTGTGGCGGATTGGAGTGTGGCGGATTGGAGTGTGGCAGATTGGAGTGTGGCGGATTGGAGTGTGGCAGATTGGAGTGTGGCGGATTGGAGTGTGGCGGATTGGAGTGTGGCGGATTGGAGTGTGGCGGATTGGAGTGTGGCGGATTGGAGTGTGGCAGATTGGAGTGTGGCAGATTGGAGTGTGGCAGATTGGAGTGTGGCAGATTGGAGTGTGGCAGATTGGAGTGTGGCAGATTGGAGTGTGGCAGATTGGAGTGTGGCAAATTGGAGTGTGGCAAATTGGAGTGTGGCAAATTGGAGTGGGGCAAATTGGAGTGGGGCAAAAGGATGGGGCAAATTGTTTTGGATTGGATGGGGCAAATTGTTTTGGATTGGATGGGAAAATTGTTTTGGATTGGATGGGGCAAATTGTTGTGGGGCAGATTTTTGGGGATTGGAGTGGGGTGGATTGGGTTGAGGTGAGGTGGATTGGATTGGGGTGGGTTGGATTGGAGTCAGGTGGATTGTAGTGGATTGGAGGGGTGAATTAGGGTGGAGTGGGGGAATGGGGTGAGGTGGATTGGAGTGGGGCAGATTGGAGTGGGGCAGATTGGAGTGGGGCAGATTGGAGTGGGGCAGATTGTTTTGGATTAGAGTGGGGCAGATTGTTTTGGATTGGAGTGGGGCAGATTGTTTTGGATTGGAGTGGGGCAGATTGTTTTGGATTGGATGGGGCAAATTGTTTTGGATTGGATGGGGCAAATTGGGTTGAGGTGAGGTGGATTGGATTGGGGTGGGTTGGATTGGAGTCAGGTGGATTGTAGTGGATTGGAGGGGTGAATTAGGGTGGAGTGGGGGGACTGGGGTGAGGTGGATTGGAGTGGGGCTGAATGGAGCGGAGCAGATTTTTTTGGATGTAGTGGGGCAGATTGGAGTGGCGCAGATTGTTTTGGACTAGAGTAGGAGGATTGAAGTGTGGTGGAGTGGAGGTGTTTGGATTGGTCTGGGGTGGATTGGATGGAGTGGGGCGGATTCGTGTGTGGTGAAGTGGATTGGCGTGGATTAGCGTGGATTGGAGTAGTGCGGATTGGAGTGGTGTGCATTGGGGTGTAGTGCATGATTATGTGTTAAAACATAATTTCAGAAAATACACATAAGAAAGAAACAATGTAGCTTTGCAATACAATAATCTATCTTTTGAGAACAGCGCCCACAAGCAAAAACAAAAGAAAACTTGAGTGCAAAGTAATCAAAGACTTGGCAAAATAAAAGAAACTTAACTAACAGGGTTTCCGTACTTAGCTGCATTTACTAGACAGCCCTCTACGTTTATCACTGATGACCTGGGCTGGGAAGCAAACATGCTAGTCCCTCTGTGCAAGAAAATCTAGTGATCCAACAGTATAGCGCTGCGAGGCCAAGGACAGGGCCCCCCTGCCCTGGGCCTCCTAGCACTACATAATGGCTACAAATCCTTGCGAAAGGGGCCCACATCTAGACTTTCCAGCCTGATGGAGGGCTGCGAGGCCCACCTGCCCTGGACTTCGCAGAACTGGATAATGGCCCAATTACCAGTGAATGGGGCCCCACACCTAACCTTGCAGCCTGATCCAATGCTTCCGGGCCCAGGGGATGAGGATCACCTCCCCTGTGCCTCGAAGCAGTAGTGGGACACGCTGCTAAACACTGCTCTACTGTGCCAGTCTGAGCTGAATGCTCCCTCCTCCCCTCATCAAACTATCCTTACCTGTTAATGTCCGGCTCCTTTTGGAAACAAAAGAGTCTTCTGTTGCCTGGAAATGGAATACACAAAGGGCAGACAAGACCTCTCCACAGGCTTTTAACAGCGGTGCTGCCCCGCCCTCGTCCCTGAGAGCCCACTTTGCTGCGGTCACGTCCCCTACCTAGTCTTTCCCCTCCCCCCACCATTGCAGCCCCAGGAATGCTATCTCGCCCTGACCAGCGAGGTCAAGACAAATCGCTTAACATTGGCAATGTGATCGCGTTGTGGAGGGGCCCTGAAGGAGCAGGTGTGCTGACTATGAAAGTGTAGCATTTCAGACAGAAGCGGGCCCCATGTTTTGAACTGAGCGCGGGGCCCTGGGCAGCTGCCCACACTGCCCATGCCTAGCGCCGGCCCTGGCCATAGGTCTCGCCTTTGTGGCCTTATAAGTGTTTAGCCATGCAGCAAATTAACCTGGCTGCTGTGCCGCCAGGAATTGAAAAGTTATACTGTTGCTACACACTAGGTTATGCAGTCTGATTTAGGAATAAATGCTTGCCTTAGTAAACATTTATGGACATATTCGAAGGTTGTTCAATGCACAGACAGAAACACAAGTGCCTCGATGCAAGTCAACTGCACCATAACATTTTATGGGCAGTCATCTTGAAGCGGTTTCTTTGATAAATGTTACAAACTAGGACATACATTGGCTTTGGCAGTGATTTTTAGCCATGCTGTATAGCAGCATAGCTACTGTGCAGCATGGCTTAAAATAATAAAAAAGAAAAAGCGTTATGACGCGGCCAGGGATAATGAACTTATTTTATTTTTTACAAAACAAACAAAGGGTAGTGGGTTGGGGGGAGTCAACAAGGAGGGAGGCAGGGTAGTAGAGAAGGTTGCGGGTGGGGAGAGGACGCATGAAACAGTGGGAAAGCAAAGCAACAGCGCAGGGTGGGTGGAAACGGACAATGGAGGGTAGGCAGGATGGGCTGGGATAGCAAACTGACAACGGGAGGGGATGGGACAGCAAGCTGACAACAGAGGGTTGGCTGGAGGGGATGGGGCGACAAGCTGACAACAGAGGGTGGGTGGTAGGGGACGGGGCAGCAAGCTGACAACAGTGAGTGGGAAGGGATGGGATAGAGAGATGACAAAGGAGGGTGGGCGGAAGGGGCTGGGAGAGCAGAATGACAACAGAGTGAGTGAGAGGGGATGGTTCAGCGAGCTGACAATGGAAGGTGGGCAGGAAAGGATGGGGCACCAAGCTGACAAGGAAGGATGGGCAGGTGGGGTTGGAGCAGCAAGCTGACCACAGACAATAGAAGGAGGGTTAGAGGATCAGGGGTGCATAGCCAATGAAGGGAGTAAGGGAGGGAGGGGAATGAGGGAGCACATGGGCAAGGAAGGTGGACAGGAATCTCTGGGGATTTTTACTTACTAATAATTTTAATGTTTGACTTGCACAGATGCATCCGTAAAATTGACCATTTGTTCTGAATTTTTACAGTCCCTTACCATCCATCCAGCTAGGCAAAAATATACACGAGGGGCACCTCAAAGAACCACATACAAAAATAAATAAATAAATCGAGCAGGCATTCTCACACTAGAACCACACAGAGACATAGCCACAGAACACATATGCCAACACACAGAGCGGACACTGCACGCAGAAAGACCATGGCCACCATTACACTGATAACGTGGATTTGCCATAGAATGATATCTGTCCGTGAGCGATAAGTGGCTACAAAAGAGAGGGAGGTGTTACACTCAGACAAAAAAGTTTAACAACACTACAAAACAGTGCTGTTTCTTATAATGCAGACAGCATAGCATACATTGGCGTTTTATGCAACACCCGAACATAATTGACACAAATCTACTAAAAAAACAAAAATCCAATTATAATCAACTGTACGGGGAGGAACAATCGTTACCCAGAGAAGCATGCCTTTGACCGGGAGCACCTATACAAACGGAGAAGACCCTACATACCCAAGCACCCAATTAAAGAAGTAGAGCCCAATTCTGAAATCTACAATTAGGAAAATCGTGTATCCTTTTTTCTTTGCCTTTCGGTGCAATTAAAAAAGGGGTTCGTCCCAAATCACTAACAGGGCGATGCTTGTAACGATTTTAAAGTTACATTTTTCTTATAGTAATTAGTATAGCCACAGCTGCGATTCCATACGAGACGGCAAAACGCACCCCACCCCAATCTCCGGTTTCGTTGAGAATGCTTCCTGGAACTTGCTTAGGCTTAGCCTCGTTTGATGCCAGGCAGTGCAGTCAGCAGGTAAGGGGCAGCTCTCAGAGCACGGCTGGCCACCAGGAGTCATCCCAGGCTGACGTGGTAGGTCCCAGGATGAGAACTTCGGTCTCATACGAGTTGCGCTTGAGGCAGCTGTCTTTCATCCATTTAGCGACGGCCTTCATTGCATTGTGGAAGTTGGTTCTGGTGGTCAAGGATTCATTGGTAAGGGAGTGGATCAGCTGGGTGTCATCGGCATACGAGGCGATGTGGAGTCTGTGGCTTCTGACGATGGCTGCGAGTGGGGCCATGTAGACGTTAAAGAGGGTGGGGCTCAGGGAGGAGCCCTGGGGGACTCCACAGCTGATCCAGGCTCAAGGCAACAACAGTCTTTTTCAGAGCATCCATTTGTTGACACGTGACACACCGATGACATACAGCTTCCGCAACCACTCGAAGCTTGGGATTGAGCCAAGTCTGCCTGAACAATCTCACCATTGCATTCCTTCCTATGTGAGCTGCTCCATGCATTTGCCTCACCATTAGGTGCAACAAGCAGTCCGGTAATACTGCCCTGCCATCAGCTGACACCCAAATGTCATCTTTCCCATTCTCACAGCCTGCTCTGACCCAACCCGCTTGTTCTTCCTCTGTGACTTCCATTTTCAAATGCCTAACTTCATCTCATGTGTCAGCCACTGCTAGCATCATATTGAATTTGGTCTTCTCTGTAATGTTGCCAGTATATTCTTCATTAAAGACACATGCATTAAAGGCACAATAGCGTGCAACTTCATCAGCATACCGATTTTCAGATGTTACAAAATTATTTACCTTTCCTTGGGCTGCGCACTTGACAACAGCCTTGGCAATTGTAACACCTCTAACAATTCTCTCACCTACTCCCCATTTCTTAAAGAAGAACCAGATGACGTTAGGAACCCTCTCTGCGACCATAGCTTTCGGAAATCATGAACCACACTGAAACCATATTAGCTATCGGTATAGATCGTGACTCGTATTTGTTCAGAGACGCGACATGCATGTGTCAAGGCAATGATTTGGACCACTTGTGGGAATATACTTCCTGTACCCAACCGGCTTCCACCACACCAGAAATGGTACATACAGCAAACGCTGCTCTCAGATTTCCTTCATTGTCTCTTAAGCAAGAGCCATCAGCAAAGAGGACTTGATCAGGATCAGACAATGGCTCATTGACAATGTCAGGCTTTGGTTTTGTACATAGTTCAGTGACATCCAGACAGTCATGGTCTTCACATTCTTCCCCATCAGCACTTGGAATGGGTGACAAGGTAGCATGATTTAACACAGAACACCGCTTCAGGGTTACATTCTCAGCGGCGTGAAGTACCTGCTTGCACCTTGTCAATCTGTTGTTTGTCAAATGCTGTATCTTGGTTCTCATCATCAGAAGCTCAACTGAGTGTGATACATACACTGTAAGAGGACAACCCATCACAATGCTCGCACATAGTTCAATACTGACACCTGTTGCAGCAACGGATTTGAGACATCCGGGCAATGCTGAAGCTATAAAATCTAGAGTAGCTGAGAAATAGGCCACTGGTCTGCGGGCACCTCCATGTATCTGTGTGAGTACCGATAGAGCACAACCTTCCCTTTCATGACAGACCAGCGAAAACGCGTTGTTGTAATCAGGCATTCTTCAGCCTGAGCACGACACAAGCACTCTCTCAACTCCAGGAAGGCAAGTAGGCAATCATTGTCCTAAGGCACCGGATCGCACACATTCTTGTGAGTGAGAATCTGCAAAGGTTTCGCCATCAGGGAAAAGTTGGGAATTCACTGTCGACAGTAGCCAACCATTCCCAGAAACATCCTGATCTCCTTTTGGGTACTAGGCAAATTCATTTTCATGATCGCCTCCACTCTTTCCGATGACACCTTCCTCTTGCCCTTTTCAATCCGGTGGCCCAAGTATTGTACTTCATTCAGACAGTACTGAAGCTTACTCGGAGACCCATTCTCAGCCAGGTGGTTCAGTAAGGTAATGGTATTGTCTCTGCAAGCATCATGCGTCTCGGACGCAATGAGAAGGTCATCGATGTATTGGACCAGTACTGAGTTTCGGGGCAGAATCAGATTTTCAAGGTTCATTTTCAAGATCTGTTTGAAAATGGATGGACTTTCAGTATACCCTTGGGGAATACAACACCACATTAAGACGCGGTTTTCCAGACGGAAAGAAAATTTAAAAATTGACTCTCCTCGTGCAATGGAACAGAAAAAACGCTTGGCAGAGGTGAATCACCGTAAACCATTCAGCTTCACAGGGGATCTGGAATAGGATCAACAATGGATTCGGTACCACGGGACAACATGGGATCACTATGCTGTTAATTTTCCTGAGGTCTTGGACAATGCAATACTTTCTATTAGGTTTCTGCTAACCCATAATGGGAGACTTGTACGGACTTGCCAAGATAAATTTTAGGATGCCCTGTGTAATCATGGACTCAATTACGGGTATAATCCATGCCACCATTTCTGGGGTCAGGTTGTACTGAGGTGTTCTTGGAAATTCTGCATTTGGCTTGATCTGTATGTGGACAGGCTCGACTCCTCGAACCAGTCCGATCTCCTCTCCTGAGAAGTCCCACACCACTGCTGATACAGTGTCTCTGAGATCTAGTGGCATGTCTTCCACTGTCAGTAAGGTAAACATGGTAGTGCAAAGGTTTGCCAATTTGAAAGCAATGTCCTCATCATTGGTTTGCAATTCAATTCCCTCTGGTGTGCAGTAGATGCTACAATTCAGTTTGCACAACAGGTCACTTCCTAACAAACAGACTGGGCTGGAATCACACACCACAAACTGATGGTGATCCTGGAAGGTTCCGATTTTCACCTGCACCTCTTCCGTCAAAGGGTTCGTCATCCTTTTTTTTAACGACTCCTACAACTTGGATCAATTTTCCCGAGAGGGGCAGGTTTGGAGCTACTGCAGATCTCACAGTAGAACGGGTAGCACCAGTATCACTCAAGAATGTAATGGGATGACCATCCACATCTGCTTCTATGTAGGGTCCATTCTGGTCTACCTCTAAGACTGCACCAAGTGTGCAGTCGTCCTCCCCGCTCAGTCACCATCATAAGGACGGGCCTAGACCAAATCCATCCAGAGCCTCTATCATGGGCATTTGGTGGTATGTCTGATTGCCCTGTGGAGTTTTCAGAGGCTGAGGCACTTGTACTAATTGGTTCTTATTCCCCCCCACACTAAATCATCTTGGCCTGGTCACTGTCTGTAACTGGTTCACACCATCTACCATCTGGATGAGTTCTCCTCCCTGTTCTTGGTTCACGGGATTGAGCCGACAATCGTGCTTCCAATGCCCAATTTTGTGACAAAAATGACATGAAGTGGAGTTCTTTAGAGTGACAACCTCTATCCCTGTCTTCAGATATATAGGGAAACCTCTCCCTCTTTCCTGGCCTGTCGACCCTCCAACTTGTTGTACTTGTACGTCTCCTCTGGCGTTTCCCTGACCACGAGTTACAGCTCCAATCATCCCCTGCACCTGCTCTCCTTTCTGGGTATTACGCATTTGGACTAACAACAATTTCTCCTTTACTCTCCTATGTTTGAGGTCCACTTCATCACTGCAGTACATGGCATACAGTAGGATTTCATCCACGGATTTGTTTTGCCAGCAGATTCGATGCTGTTGGATTATGAGGCTGATCTCCAGCCTCAGTCCAGTCACAAACTTGGACAGAAGTTGTCCCATGTCTTTGGGGTCAAGGGTATCTAAGCAACAGTACTGCTTGAAGGCTTGTTACAGCCTTTCATAATAGGCATGTACTGACTCTTTAGGTTCCTAGGTCGTTCGATCTATCGTGATCCAATCAAGGTCCTGTGGGGCTATTTCAGACTGCAACCACGTGATCACATGATCATACTTTTTTATGATCAACGGCGATGGGCCATGTGTCACTCAATCCCTTTCTGGCTCAGCACTAGACCACTCAACAGCTATCTTACAAGCAGACCATAGATCACTAGGGACCACAATTTCGAACAATGTGGTTAAATTGATTCCAACACTTTTGAGATCTTAACAAAGCGATCAACTTGCTTATACCACTCGGCAGGTTTCTCTCTTAATCTTGGGAAGTTGTTCGTGAATGCAGCAAGATCACCACTCCATGGTGCACATACCCTCCACCAGGAAGTTCCCACAATGGGTATGCCTCTATTCCCTGCGTTACCCCTCCTGGAGGAGGCGTCTCTCCTGTCACCCTTCTTGCACCCTTCTTCTTTGACCACCTCTCTTCCCACTTATCCAGAAAGAAAAAAAATATCTTTTTGTTCTTTCTATGTGTGCTACACAACGCAGCATACATGGAAACAGCAAAAACTAAGAGAAATTATAAATTTCTCCTTGTTACTCCTGTTTAAAACTAAGTTTTCCTTGGTCTTAATTTTGGTGCTGCCTCCTATTTACACTGCCCTTGTAAATAGGGGGCAGCGTCAAAATCAATGGGTGTTGCGGTGGAATGCCCACCGCAACACCCATTGCCCTCCCCTTTCATGCTCAGTACAGCGTGAAAGGGTGCCTTATTTACCAGGCAGCGTTAAGCGAAGTTAAGTGGCTTAACGCTGCCTTGTAAATAGGGCGATGCACATATCGCCACAGGAACGTCACTAAAAGTGATGTTCCTATGGTGATAGGGGCTTGTAAATATGCCCCCTAGATCTCTATTCTGTCTAGAGCTAGATTTCCAATGATGATCTCATCTAGTTTTGCTTTCATCCTCACCACATCCACTAGCTTCACCTTCATTGCAGCTTTGATGGTATACTGACTCAACTTAATATTCTGGCTCTCTTTGCTGTTATTATGGTCCCTCAACCAGGACTCCAAGTCTGCAACATCTAAGACGTGCTGGTTCTCAGGTGTTCTCCGACTTGCACTTGCTTCTTGAGATGTACCACTCGGTCCTCTCACAGGAGTTTCCCATATTCGCGGATCTGAACTTGCACTTACCATATGTATAGGTCTTATAGTGCTGAAACTAATCCGTACTCTGGAATGGTCGGCGGTAGCCGCTAGAGGGGTACTGGATTCCATGGGCACTATAGGATGGAAACCCCCATTCGCACTCCCTGTTCCTCCTAAAAGGATCCTCTCCACACGCATGGATTGTCTTGGGCTAAGGCTTCCTGTTGGGCCGGAGTCATAAACAGGAACAACAGGTCTAATGGTTACCAGTACTGTAAGGGCTTCTGGCAACCATGAAGTAGCAGTGGCAGCATTCTTTTCCATATCTCCCACGACAGACACTCCTGTCCCAATGGTTCCTGCTGATATTTTTCTCACAACCCCTGGATCAGGAGCCACTGGAGCTAATATACTTCCCACATTATCGGTGCCCTCAGGACTTCGTCCCACTTCTGACGGTTGTAAACTGTTAGGCGGTGGATGCTCAGTTAACAACCCATCCAACAAGCTGTGTTCAGTATCACTACTGTTACTCCCATTTGCCCTTCTCCACTTGTCCTTGTTATGCGATTCACCCTTCCCCACCAATACTGGGTATAACTTCTCTTCCTCAATGGTAACCACTCTCCACCTCTTAAGATTAGAATCCCACTGTGCATTTTGGTACGACTTCATGGTTTTTTTCATCCTCCCTTGATATTTCTCTCTCTGCCTAGCATGAGCTGCATGCATCCATCCATGCTTCAAACTGTGTGGGTCTGGGTAAAGGTCGTATTGCAATCATTATCTCCCTAAGTTGGTTCAATATTTCTAGCCTGAATGTGCCAAAGCGTGGAAATGACAACTCACCCTCCTTTTCAGTGATTCTGTGCCAATGTTTGAGCCAAATTATAGTATGGAGCCCAAACTTTGTCATCATGTAGTGAGCTGGAGTATCCTCGGCTGGCACCTCTTTGCCCACTCAAGTAACAAACCCTTTATCACCACTGAACAGATCCCATAACACCATAAAGCATCGCATGATTTCTGACACTTTCTGAACTTTCTCCAACGAAATGCAATATTTGTTTAATTAATACAGCAACATGATCTTTGCCAACCACAGAGTATTCCAGCGTGGCGTTACACTAACTGACCTACCACAGCACGGTACAATCCAACATCACTCTCACTCCTCGCAGCAGCTCACCCTCCTTCATAATTTCTTCTTACACATTCACTCACACAATCATCTTAAGTCCATCATTGTCTGCCATTCTAAAAGATTAATACTCAACCACTCAAGAGCATTCGCACACTGTAACCCTCGACCAATGTGGATCTCCCGAATCGGTATAGTTAACCCCTGTACACAAGGTCTACTAGACAATTCCCATATGTCCCATTCACACAAAATTCCCTGTCTTAGATGGAACTGCTGATGACGTCTCACAACAACTCCTCAATTCTCCGGTCAGACAATCACAATCACGGTGTCTTTTACACCATTCAATATCCTGGGTTCATAGGCCACATCGGGGCCCGCAACTCAAATCTCAATCCTTTGGCCACGTCAGATCCGAAACCACATTCACTCGACTCTCACTCTAACTCCGCAAGACATCACACAATCAAACCACTCCCGCAATCTAATATTCTACACACATCCTGTTAATACTCACTCCTCCTTCCACCGCTGATCGAGCTGCACCGTCAAACTCGGTCGGTCTCTGCTGAATTCTGTTACCTTCCATTCTCACGCATTGGGCTCTAATTCAGGGCTTTTGTGGTTCTAGGTTCCTGCAAACGCTTAGAGCGTCAATGGAGGAAAGATTTTTCTGATGGCAATAAGGCTGCTTATAAGTTAGCACAAAAAACTACCATTCCCTCATTAAGAAAACCCACGCTGCTTATTATAATGACAGAATAGAGCAGACAGACAATTCCTCTAGAGAACTATTTGCCATCCTTAAAGACTTATCCTCCCTAGAGAGAACTATGGCTCCTGCCATTAGCTCTCCTGAGTCGTGTAACAAGATTGCCGATTTTTTTGCTACAAAGGTATAGAAAATATATGATTCCTTTCCTGATGAGGCCCGTAATGGCAATTTTTCTCAATCTGAGAGAATCCATGTATTTGGGGACAACCCTCTCTTAGAGTTCTCGCCACCCTCGTTGGAAGAGTTAAAAGATATAGCTCTAAGTATCAAATCTGGTTCCCCAATGGATCCAGCCCCGCCTAAAATTATTAGGGAAGAGCTAGATATAATACTACCTTATGTTCAGCAACTTTTGGAGCTATCCTTCCATTGTGGTGAGGTCCAGAGGAAGTGGAAGCAAGCAATTGTCCTACCTTTAAAAAAAAACATCAGCAGATCCGGGTCTGTTGGATAACCTACGTCCCATTTCTCTTCTGCCTTACTTCTCTAAAATAGCAGAGAAGGTGGTGAACATGCAATTGGTTGCGCATATTAATCGGCACAACCTGCTTCATCCCATGCAATCAGGCTTCATAGCCATGTACTCTACGGAGTCAGCGTTACTCCTGGCCATGGAGACATTATCCAGGCGTGCGGATGATGGACAGACTGTAGCTTTGGTCCTGTTAGACCTCAGCGCAGCCTTTGATACGGTATCCCACAAGCTGCTTCTGCATCGTCTCTGGTCAGGTGGACTAGAGGGAGTAGCTTTAAAGTAGTTGATTTCCTTCCTTCAGGATCGCAGCTTTCAAGTTGCACAGCGTCCACATATGTCCAAAAGCATTCCACTCTCACAAGGTGTCCCACAGGGTTCAATTTTGAGCCCAACTCTTTTTAATCTTTACATTGGACCCCTGGCGGAGATCGTGGAAAAACACAATTTTACCATTGTGTCCTGTGCGGATGACACAGAGCTTGTTGTCACTTTATCCCACAACTAAGAAGATGCAGCCATCCAGTTTTCCACATGTTTGAAGGACCTTGCGTCCTAGATGTCAAGCTATTGCCTTAAGCTGAATGGCAGTAAAACTGAGGTCTTGGTCGTGCTGCGCTCTCCAAATATCTGTGAGGCCCCAATGTCCCACCCAGTCACAGAAGCCCCTCGAAGTCATACACTCCAGTGCCCCAGGTAGGGGAGGTGTGGACCAATCTAGATGGATATCTGCCACACAGTTAAAGTCACCTCCTAGGTTGAGGTCATCCACAACCAGGGAGGACAAAAACATGGATAACACCCGAAAGAAAGGGATCAGATCTAGGTTCGGGGTGTATACACTACCCAGAGTAACTTCCCTACCCAGTAGCCTGCCCTTAACCAGAACATAGCGGCCCTCACGATCAATAATAGTGTGGGTGGGCTCAAACGGGGTTCCTGCCCGAATCCACAACAGCGCCGCCCTGGAATAAGGAGAATAGGAGGTTGCATAAAGTTGGCTACGCCACCTCCAGCACAAGCAGACGTTCTCCTCCGTGGTAAGATGGGTCTCCTGCAACATTATGATTTGGGCCCCTCTGCGACACAAATATCGGTGAATACTATGCCATTTGATGGTAGAACCCATCCCTCTAACATTCCGTGACAATAATTTTATGTTACAATGATGGTTATTCATGGATTCTAACAATAGAGAGCCCCTGTCCCACCGTCACCCGATCCCCCAAACCCTCCAGCAACACCAAGGCAATCCGATACTCCCAGAACAAAAATAACATCTTCCCAACTACAAACTCCCACTCCCAAGCTATGTTCCCTCCAAGGTGATCTCCTGCGCGCGTGCGCACACTGCCTTCACCAAGCGCTCAGAACTAATCTGAAAGCGCGCAGATCGCTCGAGGCATTAGGAAGGAGAGAGCCTGCCTTTTGTTAGCAGATCGTCTTTTAGAAAGACGATCAGTGTGAAAGGCAGTGATGCTGAGAAAGAGAAAGCAAACCCGCTGGAAAGGGGATCGGAGGTGTCGGACCCCTGTGGTGGTAGAAAGCTGCACAACAGCCTGGGCGTGCAGAGCACACAAGAGGGGGGGGGGCTACAGAGGGACCGAGCAGGCATTTTTATTAACTTACACGGCCTGTTCCTGCTTTTTTTTACTATTAGCCTGGGGGTGTGAGCTGCACAGAGGGGCTTTTGCCAGGTCTGCCTTTTGCCACATCTGCTTGGTATAGAGCACAAAATGTCCTGTTTTTAGAAAACCTTAAAAGTTACAGAGCTGTACTTCACAGCTCTGTCACTTTTAAGGTTTTCTACAAACCGGGCATTTTAGCAGGACGGCGTTTATTCACAGGGCTGTTGTCAAGAAGGAGCTACAGTTAGGTTCACCACCTTTCAAGGGGAAAAATACCAGCAATTTTTAAGAGTCTGCAAGGGCATGATACTAAATAGGACTGTAAACAAAATCGAATGTACTCCTTAGTAACATGAATTTTCTGCCTTTATTTACCTTAATTATTTTTAATGCATTGTTAACTCCACTCTGGAACACCTTTGAAAATGTTTTCGATTTATATTTCCTGTTTGAAGTTGTACCGATAAGGGCTAAAAATATTAGCTTTAAGTGATTGTGCTTATTTTTGTACCGACGGGACATTACAATACCAGGGGTAGAAAACAAACCAGGTGGCTACCCTTGCTGCAGTCCATTATGCATCGTGCACAAAGAAAGTACATCACATGAAAATTATATGGTACAGTATTTATGAAGCCTCCCCAAACCTAGCGAGGTACTGAAGCACTTAGATGCCACTGAGGAATATAAACAGCTTCACTAAATGGGACAGACTGAGCAAAGTGTTAATGTAGCCCCTGGCGAGGACCACTGGAATTATGAGGCAGGAGAGGGCCAAATTATGTGGCAGGGTTGAATAAATTATGTGTCATGAAAAGGCAAATTTTGCGGCATACTGCTGCACATTTAGTGATAGTATTACCTCATTATTTTGTCTCTTTTACATTTGTTAACACTGTTTGGACATAAGTTGCACCTCATTAGTAGCGGTTTAATACTCACATTTAGCAATAAGCAACAGAACGTTCCCTAGATGACGGAGGGTTATGTCTCCCCCATGACATTGGGACTATACACAAGAGCACGGGCAGCGAGGGCGGGTTAGTCTGTTTTTTGTTGTTTTTTTATCTTTTAGGTTCTGGTTTTAGGGTTGTTATGTGGACAACTGTTTGCCTCACGTAACTAATAATGCTCAGTTGTTACTATTATTGCTATCATCCTGAGATCCTGCTTACTTATTTGTGTTCAATTACAGCCAGCAAAACATGTTTCTTGTTCGAGTATTTCCAGCATGCCGACCCCAAAACAAATAACAAGCATTTTATCTGTGTTGAATTTGAAATTCCTGTTTATTTTTTCATGTTTGTAGAGCTTCAGCAGTGGAATGTGATGTTATGTATTAAACTGAGGCTCCTACATTATACTGATTATGTAGCTTTACCCAAAATCAATAAAGTTTATTGGAAAAAAAAAGCAACAGAAAGGGGACCATTCTACCTTTGCAAAGGGCCTTCCACTGCAATTAACACATGCTGTTGCATTTTTAGTATCTTTTGAACTGTTTGAGCTAGAAACTCATTTTTTACGTTAAAATTTGCATATTATGCAGTAGATGATGGATTGTGACAAATGCAGCAAATCCATAATTAGGCGAAAAAAGCTGCCATAGCACAATCAAATAATTCCAGTGGCCCTGCCCTTGACTAAGAGGTCAGTGAACAGCACCCAGTACAGAGAGTAGGCTATGCAGGTTGCCCTCTTAGCAGCTGATGAGATTCTAACTTAAAACAGGTGACTACTGAAATTAGGCACTGTCAACCCTCTCTTGTCTTACATTACTCACTGCCTCCCATCGCAACCACTCCTCTGAATGCAGGCCATCTTTGTAGCCATTAAAATCGTACTCACTCTGTTTTTATCTGTATATTGTTAACTTTTGGGAAAGCAAACAGTAATTTGTTTCATAAATATAATTTTATTTCCTGAATGAGGGACTACAGGCAAGACAGCCAAAGGTATTTTATTACCCAAACATTAGAGAGCATGAGAACAGCATGGGAGCAAGGAGGTTTGAACTTCCTGAGATTTTTGTGGCAGTTATAGAAGCAGAAAAATGGTATTTGTACTTCAAGTAGCATTAGTTTGTGGCTCAAAGTAAAGCCATTTCTTTTACTGTTACCAAGGGTGGTTCCTCTCTGGATTGGACTGGGAAAGAAAATATGTTTACGAATTGAAGCAGTTTTTAACTTGTAAGGGCATGCTCTATAAGTGTTTTGCAAGTTATGGAAGACTGTATGGATATGAGCTTGCTGCAGGCAATGGTTTTTAATATCAGGGAAATCAATGGTAAAAACCAACCCACAACACCATAAAACAGGCCCAACAACAGCAAACAGATTGGCTTAAACACAGGCCTGTCAGGCCAGCCCATTAGGCGCTTCCTGACTGCCCTACCGGCCAGTCCAACCCTAGTTGCGCTTGTAAATGCAGGTAGTTCTATGTCCATTTTATTGCAAAATGCAAGATCAGCCTTTGCTTCTGTAGCAATACATTATTATGTTCAAACCTCTAAGCAGGCTGTGCAAGCAAATTGGTAATGTAACTAATAGCTGTGTGCCAGCTGTATGCCTGTTTGCAATGTTTATGGCGTATTACAGCGATAGAAATATCAATTTAACCCCTTCGCTGCTAGGCCTTTTCCCCCCCTGTGCTAAGCCTTTTTTTGGCTATTTGGGGTAGTTCGCACTTAGGCCCCTGTAACGTTTTGACCACATAAGGTATCCACACCAAATTTGCGTCCTTTTTTTCCAACATCATGGGGATTCTAAAGGTACCCAGGGTTTGTGGATTCCCCTAGAGGGGACCCAGAAATTATCCAAAATACAGCTAAATTTTGGATTTTTGGGGGAAAATGCGAAAAAAGGGCTACAGATGAAAGCGTCTGGTTTTTTCCCTGCAAATGGTATCAAAAAAGGGATTGTGGTGCTGAAATCACCATCTTCCCAGCTTTCAGGGACGAGCAGACTTTTGTCAGAAAACCAAACATTTTTACACAGTTTTGGCATTTTTCTGGGACATAGCCTATTTTTGCTATTTTTTGTGCTTTCAACCTCCTTCCAGTTAATGGTAGAAATGGGTATGAAATCAATAATGGATCCTGGAAAGCTATACATTTCTGAAAAGTAGACAAAATTCTGAATTCAGCAAGGGGTCATTTGTGTAGATCCTTCAAGTTTTCTTTATAGAAACAAACAGTTAAATATAGGAAAAATTGAAAATTAGTTGAAAAAAACAGCCATTTGTGTCAACGTTTTCACCTGTAACTTCTTCTAATTATGACAGCTATTCAAAAGCAATATACCGTTACATCCGCTGGACCTTTCTGGTTGTGGCAATATATAGGACTTGTAGGTTCACCAAGAACCCGACGAACCCAGAGCCAATAACTGAGCAGCGTCTTGCAATGTTTTTTTATTATGTACCGGGTATATAGCAATTATTCTGGGAAAATTTATACATGGAAAAATCGGTTTGAAAGACACCTATGTATTTCTGAAATGGGAACAAAATATAGAGTTTAGAAACAGTAGATATTTGCACATTTCCGAAATTGGGAGTACCCATACTAGCATGAGAATTATAGGTCATTTTTCAAAATGACTCCTTTTTTACACATTGTCTTTCATTTGGAAGGCAGAAATGCATCAAAAGTCAATAGGTAATAATAGTCGCTCTACAATTCTGTGTTACCCTAAGTCTCCCGATAAAAATGGTACCTCACTTGTGTGGGTAGGCCTAGTGCCCGCGACAGGAAACGGCTCAAAACGCAACGTGGACACACCACATTTTCACAGTGAAAAAGGACCCTTTTTTTGCAAAGTGCACAGCTGTAGTTTTTGAACCCTAGCTCTGCCGGCACCTAGGGAAACCTAGCAATCCTATACATTTTTTAAAAATAGACACCCAGGGGAATCCAGGATGGGGTGACTTGACTGACTCTCACCAGGTTCTGTTACCCAGAATCCCTTGCAAACCTAAAACATTGTCAAAAATCACATTTTCCTCACATTTTTGTGGTGGAAAGTTCTGGAATCTACGTGGATCCACAAATTTCCAGCCACCCTGCGTTCCCCAAAGTCTTTCGATAAAAATGGTACGTCACTTGTGTGGGTAGGCCTAGTGCCCGCAACAGGAAACGGCCCAAAACGCAACGTGGACACACCACATTTTCACAGTCAAAAATGACCCTTTTTTTGCAAAGAGCCTAGCTGTAGTTTTTGAACCCTAGCTCTCCCGGCACCTAAGGAACTGTGAGAAGTTGGCCTGGTATATGCTGTTCACTAATTAAAGTGGACACCTTGCACCAGGGCAAATCGACTCTTATGGTAGATAGGTTTAAGACAACCTTTTAAAGAAAGCTATCCTAGTGGTAGCTGTGGAGAGCAGCCTTCAGGCTAAGTCTCGGAGGAATGTAAAGCAGCTTGTTTTACCATATAATCTCTTGAATCACCAAATGAAAAGACACCACACAGGTATATATATCAAATATATATGTATTTATTTCTAAATAACTCTCTACTAATCTCTTTATGAGATTAGAAGACAAACATATGCACAAATCAACGTTTCACAATAAGTTAAGCACAAAATATGGCTGGGGCCTAGGGGCGTACCAGACCATATACTAAGTAAGAGACTTAGAAACAACGACTTGCAGGGAGACAAGGCCTAGGGCCTTCAGAAGTGCTGGGGCCTCACAAAACCACCTAAGGCAGGTAAGTAAAGGACCCACGGGGGACGCGTGCAGTGTGAATACACAGGCGCGGATCGCCGTTAACTTCAATGGGGCAAGTCGCGGTTGGAAATAAAGAGTTTTAGGATACTTCGGGAGAACCTACAAGCAAGTCACTTACAGGGTAAGTAGTTCTAGGGCCCACACCCACAGGAGCACCGTAGTGCTGGAGTTACCTCACCCAGGAAGCCGGGTGCACAGGTGTCCTTTGGTGTCGGGTCGCGGCGTCGTTTTCAATGGCGAACAAAGAAGACTTGCTGCTTGCGGGAGCTGAAGAAGTGTCCGGTGGAATCCAAGCCTGGATTCTGAAGAAGGATGACCTGAAAGCAGAGGGGACAGTGTTCAAAGTCACTTGGCAGTGACCCGGGGCAAGGAAGATGGATGCCCACCGTCGTCGGTTGATTCAGGTCGGTTGCGGGTGCCTTGACTCTTCAGCCACATGGTCCAGGAGGTGTCGACGACAACCAGGAGCTGGATTCGGTGGGTCCCTCGACGTCTGCAGCTGACTGCGGTGTCGGCAACTCGATAGGAGCCAACAAGCCTTGGCAGTCGCAAGTCTCGGGGAGATGAAGAAAAGTCGATGGCGCAGACCAGCAAGGTCCTGGGGACTCACCCAGCGAGGGTAAGTCAGGGCAGGCCTGGAGCAACCAGGGGAGCCCTTTGGTTTCTTTAAGAAGTCTTCTGGGGACCCACAAGCCAGCGGGCAAGGGATCGCGAAGACACCTCGGGCGAAATCACTCAACAGGGGCCCACGGTCACTCGGGACGGTGTAGGCCTCTGATCTTCGGAGGATTCCTGCTGGAGGTCGGGACCACACGTGGTCCAAAGCACAAGTTCGTAGAACGTTGTGAAGGGGTTGCACTCGACAATAGTGCACGGTACCCAGGGGTCGCGGTTCCTCGTTACTCGTGGGGTCCACTTGCCTCCAGCTTCGCTGGGGACTCACGATGGCCTGGGAGAGGTCAGGAAATCCACTTCTTGGGCTGCAGGGACTTCGGACTCCGGCGGGAGCGGCGTAGTTTGCGACCGTCGTTGTCGTTTTGGTGCCTGCCAAGCAGGGGAGTCACTCCTTGACTCCAAGGGAGATTCTTCTGTCTTCCAAAGGTAGTGGAACGTCGAAGGGCCAGGATTCTTCTGTAGAGCGTCGTCCAGGGGTTATCTGCTTTGCAATGGCAGAGTTCCCCTCTTATACTAAAAAGAGGGGATGGACTAGCTCTATGACCCCACCTATGGGAGGGTCAAGGGAGGGGGTGGCTACACCCACTTCCCTTTGTCCAGTTTCGCGCCAGAGCAGGGGCAGGTAGCCCCTGAGCTGGTTTGAACTGGCATATGCACAGAGGAGCCTTCTGCTCCCCCAGTGCAGGACTTCAAAGCACTCTAAGAGTGCACCCACCCAGCCCCAATACACTAAACCCTGTCTGGAAGGTGGTTACACCTCCCTGTGACAGGATGCCTATTGTTGGGCTTCCTCCACTGCGAGTTTCGGTCATCAGCAGGAGGGCAGCCCAGTGTCTGTGACTGGTGGCATCCATTTTGTGATGCCAGGGCTCTTTAGGATTCTACCGCGTTTCCACAGCAGGTACATGTCTTATCCCTCTAGAAGGGTGGAATGCTACCCCCGCCGCCAAGATTGGCGGGGGTAGTATTCCAAGATGTTTGACACCAAACACGACATGTTTTGATGCAGCCATTCCAAAGTTAGCATTTACCGCGAGGATATAATGCACTTAAGAGTATATGGTTTAACCGCATCCACAAACAGCACCAGAGAATGGACTCTGAGAACTGCAGAGGGGCCCTGCTCATGCAGAGGCACCCCCTCACATAGAAGCCAAGCACCCTGCCCTCAGGATTGATAGGGCCTGCCTTAGAGGTGACTGATAGGTTTATATGTGTGTGCAGGAGAGATATAGGAAACCTATATCTCAGTGAGGGTGCTAGCACCACCTCACCCAGGCTGCAGTAGCAGGCCTGTGGTGTCAGATTTAGACTGCTTCCCAGGGGTGGCATAACACATGCTGCAGCCCCTGGTAGGCCTGTGAAGTACCTATGC
The DNA here is from genome assembly GCA_963921515.1 of Calotriton arnoldi. NCBI lineage: Eukaryota > Metazoa > Chordata > Amphibia > Caudata > Salamandridae > Calotriton > Calotriton arnoldi. The sequence continues at coordinate 754,783 of CAWUFW010004862.1, read as the reverse complement.
CCTTGGCACCTAAGGTACCATATACTAGGGACTCATAAGGCACCACAGTATCCAATCACTAGTGCACCTAGAGTGCACTCCATGTCGTTTAGAGAGAACAGAGAGGCTGGGGCCCTGATTGGCAGGGACCCAGCCAGACTATAGCCAGAAACCAGTGCTAACATCAGAAAAAAGTGGGGGCAACATAAGAGGCAGATCCTACTCTCCTACAGGAACCCTAGCAAACCTATACATTTTTGTAAACTAGACACCCAGGGGAATCCAGGATGGGGTGACTTGACTGGCTCTCACGAGGTTCTGTTACCCAGAATCCCTTGCACACCTAAAAAATTGTCCAAAAAAACACATTTTCCTCACATTTCTGTGGTGGAAAGTTCTGGAATATGCGTGGATCCACATAATTCCACCCACCCCGCGTTCCCCAAAGTCTTTCGAGAAAAATGGTACCTCACTTGTATGGGTAGGCCTAGTCCCCGCGACAGGAAACAGCACAAAACGCAACGTGGACACACCACATTTTCACAGTGAAAAATGACCCTTTTTTTGCAAAGTGCCTAGCTGGTGTTTTTGAACCCTAGCTCTGCCGGCACCTAGGGAAACCTAGCAAACCTATACATTTTGAAAACTAGACACCCAGGAAATCCAGAATGGGATGACTTGACTGGCTCTCACCAGGTTCTGTTACCCAGAATCCCTTGCCAACCTAAAAATTGTCCAAAAAACACATTTTCCTCACGTTTCTGTGGTGGAAAGTTCTGGAATCTGCGTGGATCCACAAAATTCCACCCACCCCGCGTTCCCCAAAGTCTTTTGAGAAAACGGTACCTCACTTGTGTGGGTAGGCCTAGTGCCCGCGACAGGAAACGGCGCAAAACGCAACATGGGCACACTACATTTTCACAGTGAAAAATGACCCTTTTTTGCAAAGTGCCTAGCTGTAGTTTTTGAACCCTAGCTCTGCCGGCACCTAGGGAAACCTAGCAAACCTATACATTTTTTAAAACTAGACACCCAGGGGAATCCAGGATGGGGTGACTTGACTGGCTCTCACCAGGTTCTGTTACCCAGAATCCCTTGCAAACCTAAAAAATTGTTAAAAAAAACACATTTTCCGCACATTTCTGTGGTGGAAAGTTCTGGAATCTGCGTAGATTCACAAAATTCCACCCACCCCGCGTTCCCCAAAGTCTTTTGAGAAAAATGGTACCTTACTTGCGTGAGTGGGTCAAGTACCCGCGACAGGCAAGGGCCCAAAACCTATTGAGGCGACATCAAAATTACCTATCACAAACCAACCTGGTTTTGCAAGGGGGGGTCCCATGACTTTTTGGCCCGGGGCTCGGTGGCCACCTCGGGAAAACTACCAAACCCACACATTTCTGAAAACTAGACTCACGGGGGATTCCAGGGAGGTATGGCTTGCGTGGATCCCCCAACGTTTTCTTACCCAGAATCCCCTGCAAACCTGAAATTTAGCTGAAAAAATCACTTTTTTCACACATTTTTGTGTGGGAAAGTTGTGGCATCACGGGAGCTGACACAAATTTCCTACCACCCAGCGTTCCCCAGGTCTCCTGATAAAAATGGTGCCTCACTCGTGTGGAGGCCCAAGTACCCACGACAGGCAAGGGCCCAAAACTTATTGAGGCGACATCAAAATTGCCTATCACAAAACAACCTGGTTTTGCAAGGGGTCCCATGACTTTTGGCCCGGAGCTCGGCGGCCGCCTAGGGAAACCTACTAAACCTACACATTTCTGAAAACTAGACAGCCGGGGTATTCCAGGGAGGTATGGCTTGCGTGGATCCCCCAACGTTTTCTTACCAGAATCCCCTTCAAACCTGAAATTTAGCTGAAAAAATCACTTTTTCACACATTTTTGTGTGGGAAAGTTGTGGCATCACCAGGCTGACACAAATTTCCTACCACCCAGCGTTCCCCAGGTCTCCCGATAAAAATGGTGCCTCACTCGTGTGGGAGGCCCAAGTAACCGCGACAGGCAAGAGCCCAAAACATATTGAGGCAACATCAAAATTGCCTATCACAAACCAACCTGGTTTTCAAGGGGGGTTCTATGAGTTTTTGGCCCCGGGCTTGGCGGCCATCTAGGGAAACCTACTAAACCCACACATTTCTGAAAACTAGACACCCGGGGGATTCCAGGGAGGTATGGCTTGCGTGGATCCCCCAACGTTTTCTTACCCAGAATCCCCTGCAAACCTGAAATTTAGCTGAAAAAAATCACTTTTTTCACATATTTTTCTGTGGGAACGTTGTGGCATCACTGGGCTGACACAAATTTCCTACCACCCAGCGTTCCCCCAGGTCTCCCGATAAAAATGGTGCCTCACTCGTGTGGGAGGCCCAAGTACCCGCGACAGGCAAGGGCCCAAAACGTATTGAGGCGACTTCAAAATTGCCTATCACAAAACGACCTGGTTTTGCAAGGGGGTCCCATGACTTTTTGGCCCGGGGCTCGGCGGCCACCTAGGGAAACTACCAAACCCACACATTTCTGAAAACTAGATACCCTGGGAGTCCAGCAAGGTATGGCTTGCGTGGGTCCCCCAACATTTCCCTACCAAGAATCCCCTGCAAACCTCAAATTTAGATGAACAAATTACTTTTTCTCAAATTTCTGTGTGGGAAAGTTCTGGAATCTGCGTGGATCCACAAATTTCCTTCTACACAGCATTACCCCAGGTCTCCCGATAAAAATGGTACCTCACTCACGTGGGTGGGTCAAGTACCCGCGACAGGCAAGGGCCCAAAACCTAGTGAGGCGACATCAAAATTACCTATCACAAACCAACCTGGTTTTCAAGGGGGGTTCCATGAGTTTTTGGCCCCGGGCTTGGCGGCCATCTAGGGAAACCTACTAAACCCACACATTTCTGAAAACTAGACACCCGGGGGATTCCAGGGAGGTATGGCTTGCTTGAATCCCCCAACGTTTTCTTACCCAGAATCCCCTGCAAACCTGAAATTTAGCTGAAAAAATCACTTTTTTCACATATTTTTGTGTGGGAACGTTGTGGCATCACTGGGCTGACACAAATTTCCTACCACCCAGCGTTCCCCCAGGTCTCCTGATAAAAATGGTGCCTCACTCGTGTGGGAGGACAAAGTACCCGCGACAGGCAAGGGCCCAAAACGTATTGAGGCGACATCAAAATTGCCTATCACAAAACGACCTGGTTTTGCAAGGTGGGTCCCATGAATTTTGGCCCGGGCTCGGCGGCCACCTAGGAAACCTACCAAACCCACACATTTCTGAAAACTAGACACCCAGAGGATTCCAGGGAGGTATGGCTTGCATGGATCCCCCAACGTTTTCTTACCCAGAATCCCTGCAAACCTGATATTTAGCTAAAAATCACTTTTTTCACACATTTTTGTGTGGGAAAGTTGTGGCATCACCGGGCTGACACAAATTTCCTACCACCCAGCGTTCCCCCAGGTCTCCCGATAAAAATGGTGCCTCACTCATGTGGGAGGCCCAAGTACCCGCGACAGGCAAGGGCCCAAAACATATTGAGGCGACATCAAAATTGCCTATCACAAAACGACCTGGTTTTGCAAGGGGGTCCCATGACTTTTTGGCCCGGGGCTCGGCGGCCACCTAGGGTAACCTACCAAACCCACACATTTCTGAAAACTAGATACCCTGGGAGTCCAGCAAGGTATGGCTTGCGTGGGTCCCCCAACATTTCCCTACCAAGAATCCCCTGCAAACCTCAAATTTAGATGAACAAATTACTTTTTCTCAAATTTCTGTGTGGGAAAGTTCTGGAATCTGCGTGGATCCACAAATTTCCTTCTACACAGCATTCCCCCAGGTCTCCCGATAAAATGGTACCTCACTCACGTGGGTGGGTCAAGTACCCGCGACAGGCAAGGGCCCAAAACCTAGTGAGGCGACATCAAAATTACCTATCACAAACCAACCTGGTTTTCAAGGGGGGTTCCATGAGTTTTTGGCCCCGGGCTTGGCGGCCATCTAGGGAAACCTACTAAACCCACACATTTCTGAAAACTAGACACCCGGGGGATTCCAGGGAGGTATGGCTTGCTTGAATCCCCCAACGTTTTCTTACCCAGAATCCCCTGCAAACCTGAAATTTAGCTGAAAAAATCACTTTTTTCACATATTTTTGTGTGGGAACGTTGTGGCATCACTGGGCTGACACAAATTTCCTACCACCCAGCGTTCGCCCAGGTCTCCTGATAAAAATGGTGCCTCACTCGTGTGGGAGGCCCAAGTACCCGCGACAGGCAAGGGCCCAAAACGTATTGAGGCGACATCAAAATTGCCTATCACAAAACGACCTGGTTTTGCAAGGTGGGTCCCATGAATTTTTGGCCCGGGGCTCGGCGGCCACCTAGGGAAACCTACCAAACCCACACATTTCTGAAAACTAGACACCCAGAGGATTCCAGGGAGGTATGGCTTGCATGGATCCCCCAACGTTTTCTTACCCAGAATCCCCTGCAAACCTGATATTTAGCTAAAAAAATCACTTTTTTCACACATTTTTGTGTGGGAAAGTTGTGGCATCACCGGGCTGACACAAATTTCCTACCACCCAGCGTTCCCCAGGTCTCCCGATAAAAATGGTGCCTCACTCATGTGGGAGGCCCAAGTACCCGCGACAGGCAAGGGCCCAAAACATATTGAGGCGACATCAAAATTGCCTATCACAAAACGACCTGGTTTTGCAAGGGGGTCCCATGACTTTTTGGCCCGGGGCTCGGCGGCCACCTAGGGAAACCTACCAAACCCACACATTTCTGAAAACTAGATACCCTGGGGAGTCCAGCAAGGTATGGCTTGCGTGGGTCCCCCAACATTTCCCTACCAAGAATCCCCTGCAAACCTCAAATTTAGATGAACAAATTACTTTTTTCTCAAATTTCTGTGTGGGAAAGTTCTGGAATCTGCGTGGATCCACAAATTTCCTTCTACACAGCATTCCCCCAGGTCTCCCGATAAAAATGGTACCTCACTCACGTGGGTGGGTCAAGTACCCGCGACAGGCAAGGGCCCAAAACCTAGTGAGGCGACATCAAAATTACCTATCACAAACCAACCTGGTTTTCAAGGGGGGTTCCATGAGTTTTTGGCCCCGGGCTTGGCGGCCATCTAGGGAAACCTACTAACCCCACACATTTCTGAAAACTAGACACCCGGGGGATTCCAGGGAGGTATGGCTTGCTTGAATCCCCCAACGTTTTCTTACCCAGAATCCCCTGCAAACCTGAAATTTAGCTGAAAAAATCACTTTTTCACATATTTTTGTGTGGGAACGTTGTGGCATCACTGGGCTGACACAAATTTCCTACCACCCAGCGTTCGCCCAGGTCTCCTGATAAAAATGGTGCCTCACTCGTGTGGGAGGCCCAAGTACCCGCGACAGGCAAGGGCCCAAAACGTATTGAGGCGACATCAAAATTGCCTATCACAAAACGACCTGGTTTTGCAAGGTGGGTCCCATGAATTTTTGGCCCGGGCTCGGCGGCCACCTAGGGAAACCTACCAAACCCACACATTTCTGAAAACTAGATACCCAGAGGATTGCAGGGAGGTATGGCTTGCATGGATCCCCCAACGTTTTCTTACCCAGAATCCCCTGCAAACCTGATATTTAGCTAAAAATCACTTTTTCACACATTTTTGTGTGGGAAAGTTGTGGCATCACCGGGCTGACACAAATTTCCTACCACCCAGCGTTCCCCAGGTCTCCCGATAAAAATGGTGCCTCACTCATGTGGGAGGCCCAAGTACCGCGACAGGCAAGGGCCCAAAACATATTGAGGCGACATCAAAATTGCCTATCACAAAACGACCTGGTTTTGCAAGTGGGGACACCTGGGTTTTGGCCCTGTGCTCGGCGGCTAGCTAGGGAAACCTACCAAACCCACACATTTCTGAAAACTAGACACATGGAGGATTATAGGGAGGTATGGCTTAAGTGGATCCCCCAACGTTTCTTCCAGAATCCCCTTCAAACCTCAAATTTAGCTGAAAAAATCACTTTTTCCAAACATTTTTGTGTGGGAAAGTTGTGGCATCACCGGGCTGACACAAATTTCCTACCACCCAGCGTTCCCCAGGTCTCCCGATAAAAATGGTGCCTCACTCGTGTGGGAGGCCCAAGTACCCGCGACAGGCAAGGGCCCAAAACATATTGAGGCGACATCAAAATTGCCTATCACAAAGCGACCTGGTTTTGCAAGGGGTCCCATGACTTTTTGGCCCGGGCTCGGCGGCCACCTAGGAAACCTACCAAACCCACACATTTCTGAAAACTAGATACCCTGGGGAGTCCAGCAAGGTATGGCTTGCATGGGTCCCCCAACATTTCCCTTCCAAGAATCCCCTGCAAACCTCAAATTTAGATGAAAAAATTACTTTTTTCTCAAATTTCTGTGTGGGCGGCCGCCTAGGGAAACCTACTAAACCCACACATTTCTGAAAACTAGACACCCGGGGATTCCAGGGAGGTATGGCTTGCTTGGATCCCCCATCGTTTTCTTACTCAGAATCCCCTGCAAACCTGAAATTTAGTTGAAAAAATCACTTTTTTCACACATTTTTGTGTGGGAAAGTTGAGGCATCACCGGGCTGACACAAATTTCCTACCACCCAGCGTTCCCCCAGGTCTCCCGATAAAAATGGTGCCTCACTCGTGTGGGAGGCCCAAGTACCCGTGACAGGCAAAGGCCCAAAACATTTTGTGATAGACAATTTTGATGTCGCCTCAATACGTTTTGGGCCCTTGCCTGTCGCGGGTACTTGGGCCTCCCACACAGTGAGCACTCATTTTATCGGGAGATGGAGATCCACGCAAGCCATACCTCCCTATAATCCCCGGGTGTCTAGTTTTCAGAAATGTGTGGATTTGGTAGGTTTCCTAGGTGGCCGCCGAGCCCGGGCCAAAAGTCATGGGACCCCCTTGCAAAACCAGGTCGTTTTATGATAGGCAATTTTGATGTCGCCTCAATACGTTTTGGGCCCTTGCCTATCGCGGGTACTTGGGCCTCCCACACGAGTGAGGCACCATTTTTATCGGGAGACCTGGGGGAACGCTGGGTGGTAGGAAATTTGTGTCAGCCCAGTGATGCCACAACTTTCACACACAAAAATGTGTGGAAAAAGTGATTTGTTTTCAGCTAAATTTGAGGTTTGCAGAGAATTCTGGGTAAGAAAACGTTGGGGGATCCACGCAAGCCATACCTCCCTGGAATCCCCCGGGTGTCTAGTTTTCAGAAATGTGTGGGTTTAGTAGGTTTCCCTAGATGGCCGCCAAGCCCGGGGCCAAAAACTCATGGAACCCCCCTTGAAAACCAGGTTGGTTTGTGATAGGTAATTTTGATGTCGCCACACTAGGTTTTGGGCCCTTGCCTGTCGCGGGTACTTGACCCACTCACGTGAGTGAGGTACCATTTTATCGGGAGACCTGGGGAATGCTGTGTAGAAGGAAATTTGTGGATCCACGCAGATTCCAGAACTTTCCCACACAGAAATTTGAGAAAAAGTAATTTGTTCATCTAAATTTGAGGTTTGCAGGGGATTCTTGGTAGGAAATGTTGGGGGACCCACGCAAGCCATACCTTGCTGGACTCCCCAGGGTATCTAGTTTTCAGAAATGTGTGGGTTTGGTAGGTTTCCCTAGGTGGCCGCTGAGCCCCGGGCCAAAAGTCATGGGACCCCCTTGCAAAACCAGGTCGTTTTGTGATAGGCAATTTTGATGTCGCCTCAATACGTTTTGGGCCCTTGCCTGTCGCGGGTACTTGGGCCTCCCACACGAGTGAGGCACCATTTTTATCGGGAGACCTGGGGGAACGCTGGGTGGTAGGAAATTTGTGCCAGCCCGGTGATGCCACAACTTTCCCACACAAAAATGTTTGGAAAAAGTGATTTTTTCAGCTAAATTTGAGGTTTGAAGGGGATTCTGGGTAAGAAACGTTGGGGGATCCACTTAAGCCATACCTCCCTATAATCCTCCATGTGTCTAGTTTTCAGAAATGTGTGGGTTTGGTAGGTTTCCCTAGCTAGCCGCCGAGCACAGGGCCAAAAACCCAGGTGTCCCCACTTGCAAAACCAGGTCGTTTTGTGATAGGCAATTTTGATGTCGCCTCAATATGTTTTGGGCCCTTGCCTGTCGCGGGTACTTGGGCCTCCCACATGAGTGAGGCACCATTTTTATCGGGAGACCTGGGGGAACGCTGGGTGGTAGGAAATTTGTGTCAGCCCGGTGATGCCACAACTTTCCCACACAAAAATATGTGAAAAAAGTGATTTTTTCAGCTAAATTTCAGGTTTGCAGGGGATTCTGGGTAAGAAAACGTTGGGGGATCCACGCAAGCCATACCTCCCTATAATCCCCCCGGTGTCTAGTTTTCAGAAATGTGTGGGTTTGGTAGGTTTCCCTAGCTAGCCACCGAGCACAGGGCCAAAAACCCAGGTGTCCCCCCTTGCAAAACCAGGTCGTTTTGTGATAGGCAATTTTGATGTCGCCTCAATATGTTTTGGGCCCTTGCCTGTCGCGGGTACTTGGGCCTCCCACATGAGTGAGGCACCATTTTTATCGGGAGACCTGGGGGAACGCTGGGTGGTAGGAAATTTGTGTCAGCCCGGTGATGCCACAACTTTCCCACACAAAAATGTGTGAAAAAAGTGATTTTTTAGCTAAATTTCAGGTTTGCAGGGGATTCTGGGTAAGAAACCGTTGGGGGATCCATGCAAGCCATACCTCCCTGGAATCCTCTGCGTGTCTAGTTTTCAGAAATGTCTGGGTTTGGTAGGTTTCCCTAGGTGGCCGCCGAGCCCCGGGCCAAAAATTCATGGGACCCACCTTGCAAAACCAGGTCGTTTTGTGATAGGCAATTTTGATGTCGCCTCAATACGTTTTGGGCCCTTGCCTGTCGCGGGTACTTGGGTCTCCCACACGAGTGAGGCACCATTTTTATCGGGAGACCTGGGGGAACGCTGGGTGGTAGGAAATTTGTGTCAGCCCAGTGATGCCACAACTTTCCCACACAAAAATGTGTGGAAAAAGTGATTTGTTTTCAGCTAAATTTGAGGTTTGCAGGGGATTCTGGGTAAGAAAACGTTGGGGGATCCACGCAAGCCATACCTCCCTGGAATCCCCCGGGTGTCTAGTTTTCAGAAATGTGTGGGTTTAGTAGGTTTCCCTAGATGGCCGCCAAGCCCGGGGCCAAAAACTCATGGAACCCCCCTTGAAAACCAGGTTGGTTTGTGATAGGTAATTTTGATGTCGCCTCACTAGGTTTTGGGCCCTTGCCTGTCGCGGGTACTTGTCCCACCCACGTGAGTGAGGTACCATTTTTATCGGGAGACCTGGGGGAATGCTGTGTAGAAGAAAATTTGTGGATCCACGCAGATTCCAGAACTTTCCCACACAGAAATTTGAGAAAAAAGTAATTTGTTCATCTAAATTTGAGGTTTGCAGGGGATTCTTGGTAGGGAAATGTTGGGGGACCCACGCAAGCCATACCTTGCTGGACTCCCCAGGGTATCTAGTTTTCAGAAATGTGTGGGTTTGGTAGGTTTCCCTAGGTGGCCGCCGAGCCCCGGGCCAAAAAGTCATGGGACCCCCCTTGCAAAACCAGGTCGTTTTGTGATAGGCAATTTTGATGTCGCCTCAATACGTTTTGGGCCCTTGCCTGTCGCGGGTACTTGGGCCTCCCACATGAGTGAGGCACCATTTTTATCGGGAGACCTGGGGGAACGCTGGGTGGTAGGAAATTTGTGTCAGCCCGGTGATGCCACAACTTTCCCACACAAAAATGTTTGGAAAAAGTGATTTTTTCAGCTAAATTTGAGGTTTGAAGGGGATTCTGGGTAAGAAAACGTTGGGGGATCCACTTAAGCCATACCTCCCTATAATTCTACAGGTGTCTAGTTTTCAGAAATGTGTGGGTTTGGTAGGTTTCCCTAGCTTGCCGCCGAGCACAGGGCCAAAAACACAGGTGTCCCCCCTTGCAAAACCAGGTCCTTTTGTGATAGGCAATTTTGATGTCGCCTCAATATGTTTTGGGCCCTTGCCTGTCGCGGGTACTTGGGCCTCCCACATGAGTGAGGCACCATTTTTATCGGGAGACCTGGGGGAACGCTGGGTGGCAGGAAATTTGTGTCAGCCCGGTGATGCCACAACTTTCCCACACAAAAATGTGTGGAAAAAACGATTTTTTTCAGCTAAATTTGAGGTTTGCAGGGGATTCTGGGTAAGAAAACATTGGGGGATCCACGCAAGCCATACCTCCCTGGATTCCCCCGGGTGTCTAGTTTTCAGAAATGTGTGGGTTTAGTAGGTTTCCCTAGATGGCCGCCAAGCCCGGGGCCAAAAACTCATGGGACCCCCCTTGAAAACCAGGTTGGTTTGTGACAGGTAATTTTGATGTCGCCTCACTAGGTTTTGGGCCCTTGCCTGTCGCGGGTACTTGACCCACCCACGCGAGTGAGGTACCATTTTTATCGGGAGACCTGGGGGAATGCTGTGTAGAACGAAATTTGTGGATCTACGCAGATTCCAGAACTTTCCCACACAGAAATATGAGAAAAAAGTAATTTTTTCATCTAAATTTGAGGTTTGCAGGGGATTCTTGGTAGGGAAATGTTGGGGGACCCAAGCAAGCCATACCTTGCTGGGCTCCCCAGAGTGTCTAGTTTTCAGAAATGTGTGGGTTTGGTAGGTTTCCCTAGATGGCCGCCGTGCCCGGGGCCAAAAACTCATGGGACCCCCCTGATGGAGCAAGGACTCACAAATGAGACTTGCTCGGATGCAATCTTCTTAAAAGTATTAATGTATTAAAATTGTATTGTTCATACTAACCATTGCACACACCAATATAAGTAGCAAGGAAGCTTGCCTATGTGTTTTAACTAACAAGTAACGCTTGTCTATTCTAAAAAGGCCGCTAAAGCGCGGGAACTTTACTGCGCATGTCTCAACCATATCACGTGGTGTGACATCTTTCTTTGCTTGGTGGGAAAATTCTTGCTTCTGCGCAGTGTGATTTAAAATGGCTGCTATATGTTTTCACATGCTACAGCTTGCTCTTATGTTTTGTTTAAACTGTAATATTCTAACGCTATTAATGCGGGGATAAGTTTATAAGTAAATGGGAATAGAGTAGAAAGAGTGGGCATACAGTGAAACATTTTATTTGTGATTTTAATATTTTCTTCTTTGACTTTATTAGTTCGTAAATTTGGGCCTGGGGTTGGTGAACTGAAAACTCGTGTGACGTTGGTTCTGCGCATGCTCCTTGAATAGCTGCTCAGAGGGAAAAGGATGAAGTCAACCTGGACGTCGTCCAAGGCCGCGACCTGATGGCCAATATAGTTGTATTCATAAATGTCCTACAAAAACGTTACAATGTACATGAAGAATGTATAAACTTTGTCATGAGACGGGTGGGAAATAAAGCAAATGTATTAAAAGTGAGGGGCGGTATTCTAAAACAAAGGGCTTTAAGAAAATGAATTAAATCAATATGGTGTGAGGATCAACCCCCTGTCGCTGTCCAATCAGAAGTAGTGACCCCATAATTCTGCAACATTTAGGGGAGGTACATGGGCGTAGAAGGGTATAATAGATATAGAATTAGCTAATTAGCTAGCCTAAGAGCCTGAAGCCTAAGAGACTAAGAGACTAGACGCTGAGAAGAATAGGCTCCAGACGTACAAGCTGATCGGTCGCAGACTGAACCGCTGTCCAGAGAGGTCCTGAGAGGGGGCGGCGGAGTCCATTAGAAGGAAGTCACGGGAGAATTCGAGGAGAAGTGATGTACCAGAGAGGGGAACGATGCAGGCGTCGTTGATAGAGAGGTCACCGGTCCTGTCCTGATCCGGGAGGAGGTCTTTGCTCTTCATCCTTCCAGGGTCCTATCTTTCCAACTCCTTGGCCAAGGGGTTTGGTTCTCGCACTTTAGGTAAATATAAATGCAACCTTAGTTGCGCTGCTGTCTCTATCTTCTCTCTTTCCTAAGGGACCGTCATTAATCGATAATTAATTTTTATGCTTCCTCCTTGCGATACGATTTAAGTATCATGTGGTTTTGTATTTACTCTGCTAAATCTTTAGATAAACATTTTAAAACTTCTTGACTCAGTGATTATTTTAGAAATTTATGAATTGTATGGAACGTCACTCATTTTAAACTTCCCAATTAGCAGAGGATTCATTGGTAAGTCATTACTCTTCAATCAGAAGGTAATTGGTAGCAGGGATTTTGATAAAAGAGTACCAACTGACCCACCAGCGGAAATTGCTAGCGTAGTATGAATGTATGGGCCCAAGTGAGTATTTTGTGTATGAATGCTTGTTGCTAGTAACCCGCTGGATCAGTTTTCTGGTTATCAGAGGATGGTTTCACTTTGTTAATTGGGTAATGAGAATTTTATTTTTATGAACTAACATCCGTTGTTATTTTTTGAAGTTTGTTTTATGTTGTCTAGAATCCCCGGGGAAAATTGAATAGCGGATGGTAAGTGGAAGCCATACTACAGTGAGGTTATCTGTCAGGCAGAAATAGTACTGAAAAGTTAAGTAGGGCTATCAGTACTTGTTAGGGACTCTATGTGTGTGAGTAATAGCAAAGGAATGTGCTGGTGAAAGTTTGATGTTATATCACCTAGAAAGGGTAACATTGAAGAAGTAGCAGGTATTTTTCGGAGCTTAAGTGAAGAGTAAACGGAAGTGTTTTACTCGTAGTGTATGATTAGTAAACGGAAGAGTTTTACTAAGAAGTGAGAGAATCTATCTTTTCAAGTTAGCGAAACTGACACGATAGCGAATGTTTTATGTTGTTATTGAATTATAAAGAAGTATACAGAGAATAAAACTTTGCGTAAATTTTTGTAAAGTGAGGGTCAGCTACCGGAGAGGAAGCTGATGTCACAAAACGCCGCGCTGGGATTGGTTGAAACCACGGGCGTGAAAAGACTCTTGTAAAGGAGGGGTCAGTAGTCAGGAGTAGTACTGACGTCACAAGTGTCGCGCTGGGATTGGTTGAAACAGCGAAGGACAGAAAAGCGCAGATTGTAAAGGAGGGGTCGTCAGAAAAGACATCACTGAAAAGCCGCGCTAGGATTGGATCAAAGGCAAAAGTTAGCTGGAATCTGATTGGTAGTTAAACTTAGAAGCTAAAATATTACTGTATATTGGAGATTATATGTTAAAAGGTGATTCGACTTTAATAGGAACTCGTCCGGATAGTAGATTCCTAGGCTTTGCAGAATATAATTTTATACATCGAGATTTGCCAAAAATGTACGGTGAAAAGAGGAAAATGTCAGTTCTACAGAAGATTAAGAATTATTTTAAAAAGGACAAACCAATCAAAACTAGGGAAGGAATTATCATTCCACCAGCTAAAACGCCCGCTTCATTTATGATGATGGAGAGAGGTTATCATACTTGCGAATGGATAGAAAATTGGATAGAATATACAAAAAATGATGGAATATTAGCTTTTCCCGAGAATGGTACTTTCAATGGGAGGATTCTTCAAAATTTGAGATTAAGAATGAACGATTTAGAACCCAGACCTAGATTGACTCAATACGAAGCCTTAGAAGAATGGGAAACTGAGGCATTTGAACGGGATCAACCCAGAAGTAATAGGGGTTATTGGGGATTTTTTCCCAGATACCAAAACGAGTCAAGGGATGGTCAGATGAAACAGTGGAGAAGAGCAATGCTTACAGAGGGTCTGTATCCAATATTAATGGCAGAAGAATCAGTAGGGAATAAATGCACAGAAAAGACAAAACATTTGACTAGATTTGGAGATTCCGAAGATGAATCTATGGAAGATCTATTAAAGAATCCACCACCATATCAGGAAGGGACAAGTGGATGCACCCCAAGTGCATTCTTGTTAACAACACCTTTGGTACCTGAAGTATTCCACGATTCACCAGTTAGTAGAGTACTTCATGATAAAGAAAAAGAAGCGATAGACAAAAACAGAGCACAATTAATTCAGAAAGTAACACAATTGAGTGTTCATCCAGATTCATTGACCATACCTGTAATGATTGGTCCAGTAGTTCCCTTATATGGTGACAAAGTAACTTATCCCAAACCTCTAGTTATGCTTACACCTGTGAATGTCCCTAGACCTGAAGCAGTAGTAATGTTTGAGGATCACTTTAGTGATTGTGAGTCTATCATTTCATTAATGGACCTGCCAAATCGAGATTCTGTAAACAATACTCCAAGAAGAGCAACACCTAGTTGTTCCAAAGATGTAAACATAGTAACCTCATCAGGAACAAAAAGTGCTACAGTAGTTACACCTGAAGACTTAGAAAGATGGGCACAAGGATCAGACAAACAGAATTCACCCCCAAAGATCATGGACATTTATAAATTAAAAGTTGAATTAGAAGAAATGATAGCAGGAAATGTAGGAGTAGATCGCCTAAATATTTACGATGAAGAGGAATTATTGTTTGTATGCAGAAGCATCACAAGAAATACAAAAATATTTCATGAGAAATTGTAAGATTTAGCTCAACAGATGGGAATTGAAATAGGGAAGTCAAAGGTGTTACAAAAACCCTATAGAGCAGATTTGTCAGACAAGGATTTAGAGAATATGAATGCCTCAGGAAGGAAATTACAAGTAAAGGAATTAATGACAGTTTTGCAGAAATGGGGAGAGCTAGATAAATGGAAAGTTAGATGGACAAAGAAAAAGGAAGAGGCACGACATAATAAAACGACTTCAGAATATTTAATGAAGGAAACAGGGAAAGGAGATCAAATGTACCCGATGCGAGAAGTTCCAGGAGGGGGATATGTACATGTCCCATGGAGCAGACAAGATATTTTGTCATTTACAAATGATTTTCCAAAATTGAGAGAAAAGCCAATTGAGTGGTACAAGCAGGTTGAAAGGTTTGTGAAGGTGTCAAAGGTATTGTTGAAAGACTTGGATGGTTTGTTCGACATAGTGGTACCTGCCGATTTATGGACAGATTGCAAAATCACGATTGATTGGCCCAGTGAGGAGTATCCTAGAGATCCAAAGACAGGTGCCCCGTCCAATGATGTAATGAAAAAGTATCAGCAGGTAATAACTTATTTGAAAGGGAAAATACCACCAAAAGAAACAGACTGGGTGAAAATAGACAGAACTACCCAAGAAGCCAGTGAATCGGTACACGCCTATTAAGAGCGTTTATTGCAGGTATTTAAGCAGTATAGTGGATTTGAGGACATTGGAGATAAAAACATGAGTCAGTTTGTTTACCGATTTGTTTACGGTCTGAAGCCAGAGATTTGTCAGATGATTAAGCAGCACATGTTGTGCTGGCAGGGGAAACCGATTGACGAGATTTTGAAATATTGTGGAGATGACATTGAGGATAGGCACAAGAAATTGCAAGAGAAGGTGATGTGGGCTCAGGTGAAAATGGCTGAGCGACAGGGAATTAATTTGGATAATCCAAACGATAATCAAGGAAAAGATTCTGGAACGAATGGTGACTCTGGAAACGGAGGAAAAATGAAAGGACGAATGAGCAGAGAAGAGGCTAAAAAGAAGTTTCCTTGTCATGGGTGCGGAAAATTAGGGCATTGGAAGGATGAATGTAAAAAGATTCGGAATAATAATGGCCCAAATCAATATTTAAATCTACAGACGCAGAATGACTCACAGCAGGGTGTAAATCCTCAGAGTCAGTTGCCACCTGCACCTATACAGGGTAATGTAAGCAGAGCAAAGCACGGTACAGACGTCGGATATCAAGGAGGAAGTGGTAAGAATGATTATGTAACATCACAATTTCTTTTACAAGACGACTTCTGTACCTATAACCAATGACGGTGCCTAGGAGAGGGGAAGAAGGAGTGCGTACTTGGGGCATCCTTACCGGTAGATCAGTCAGGTCCATATGTTGAAGGGAATGGGAAAGGTAATGATATTACTTTCCTTTTGGACACTGGTGCTACTAAGTCTACTGTGAGAACAGCAGACATCCCAGACCTTCCTCTCTCTGGAGAAGCTATCCAAGTTGTGGGAGTGGCTAATCAGAATATTAGAACACCTCTTACTGAACCAATGGAAGTAAAAATAGGAAACTTTAGAGAAATGCATCAATTTGTAGGCTGTGATTCCAGTCCAGTAAATTTATTGGGCCGGGATTTGCTTTGTAAAATGAATTGTACAATTTTCTGCACACCGGATGGTGTGGCAGTTCAGACCCCAGATGAAGACCATGTATATAAATTTATGATTGCCAAGCAAGGTACAGAAGTAGATGAGATGTTTTCTTTGATAACAAAAGACGAATTACCAGAAGAACTGAAAACTACGGTGAATTCCATAGTATGGGTTTTCACGGGAAAGGAAGTCGGACTTATGGCCAAAATTGATCCAGTGAAGATTACTGTAAAAGAAGGTGCGATTTTCCCAAACACCCGACAGTATAAAATGAGTGCAGAGGTAAAAGCAGGAGTCATTGAAGAAATTAACAGAATGGTAAAACAAGACATACTAAAAGAAGTAATGAGTAGCCCTTGTAACTCACCAATCATGGGTCTGAAGAAACCTAGTGGAAAATATAGGATCGTTCAAGACCTGCGCAAAGTAAATAAGATTGTGGAACCATGTTGTCCTATAGTACCAAATCCTGCAGTAATTCTATACCAAATTCCTTGGAGTGCAGGATGGTTTACTGTGATTGATTTATGCCAAGCATTCTTTTGCATACCATTGCATCCAGATAGTCAGTATCTATTTTCATTTAAATTTGAGAACAAGGTCTATGTATGGAATCGTGTTCCTCAGGGGTACACGGAAAGTCCTTCCATCTTCAATCAGATATTGAAAAAGTGCTTAGAGAAACTAGTGATGCCAGGAAGCTCAGTCTTAGTGCAGTATATAGAAGACTTACTAGTGGCGTCTAACACCAGAGAGGACTGTGTTGTTGACACCATTGCATTATTAAATCATTTAGCTGAAGAAGGGCATAAAGTTTCACCTGAAAAATTGCAGTTTTGTACAACAGCAGTTAAGTACCTAGGACACCAGATTGAGAGGGGCAGAAGGAGAATAACAGCTGAGAGAATAAAAATAATAAAGAAAATGCAGATGCCTGTCTCTCAACGAGAAGTAAGAATGTTCCTTGGAATAGTAGGGTATTGTCGACAATGGATATTAGGATTTTCTCTATTGGCAAAGCCATTAATTCAAATGACAAAAAAGAAGGCAAAGGACCCAGTTGAGTGGGATGATGAGAGCGTAGGTGCTTTTGTAAAATTAAGAAATGCTTTATGTGCAGCACCTGCCCTAGGCATGCCTGATTATAAGAGAAAGTTTGCATTATTCTGCCATGAAAGAGAAAATTGTGCACTTTCAGTATTAACCCAGAGACATGGTTTAGACAGACGTCCTATAGCATATTTTTCTGCTACATTGGACCCAGTGGCAGCTGCGTTGCCAGGCTGCTTAAAAGCAGTAGCGGCTACCTGTTTGAATATTGAACAAAGTGAGTCAATTGTAATGGGACACCCTGTAAAAGTGTTCGTTCCACATGCGGTTGTGATTTTGTTGACAAGTACCAGAACTCAGCATCTTACTCCTAGTCGGTTGACTAAATATGAAAGAATAATACTGGGTGCTGAAAATGTGACCATTGTAAGGTGCACAATAGTAAATCCAGCTACCTTACTACCAGACCCATATCATGAAGAAGTTAAAGATGACGAAGAGGAACATGATTGTTTACAAGTTACAGAGTTGTGCACAAAACCGCGTCCTGATATCCAGGAACTACTCCTCAGGAAGCCAGACAGGGAGCTGTTTGTTGATGGTTCATGCCAAAGGCATGAAGATGGAAAACTAACTGCAGCATATGCAGTGTGTGAACTAACTGGAATAGTCGAAGCATCCTATTTACCAGGAGTCAAATCCGCACAAATAGCTGAATTGATTGCATTGATAAAGGCTTGCAAAATTGGGAGGAATCAAAAAGTAACTATATTTACAGATAGCCAATATGGTTACGGGGTTGTGCATGATTTTGGCCAAATATGGATGCAGAGGGATTTCATGACTTCTTCAGGATCCCCCATTAAAAATGGACAGTTCGTAAAAGAACTACTGGAAGCAATACAATCACCAAAAGAATTGGCCGTGGTGAAATGTGCCGCACACCAGTCAGGAGATGACTGGGTGGTAGTCGGCAACAGATACGCAGATCTTGTGGCTCAACATTGTGCCAAAAACAGATTGGCAGTAAATAAAAGGGTGGAAAGAATGGGAATCAGCTGCCAACTTATGCTGTATGCACCTCCTGAGACATGGAATGATGTAAAAAGATTGCAAGATGATGCTGATGAAAGTGAAAAGAGTACATGGATTAAAATGGGATGTTCTCAAAAGACAGACTATGATGTATGGATTTGTGCTGATGGCAGACCAGTCATGCCCGATTGTCTGCTTTCACAAATGGCTAGGATGTATCACGGAGACACACACGTAGGGAGAGATGCAATGATTAGGCTCTTTAGACAAAATTGGTTCAATCCAAGGTTTAGGGCAGTAGCAGAGAGTCTTTGCCAGAGATGTTTAACTTGCCAAATGCATAACCCAGGAAGAAAAACAGTAATTGGGTTTGGGAAAATTGGAAAGGCAGAAGGTCCATTCATGAGACTGCAACTTGATTTCATACAGTTACCACCATGTAGAGGGCTGAAATATGCACTAGTCATAGTGTGCCTGTTTTCCAAGTGGGTGGCGGCATACCCTACCAGGAGGAATGACAGTATTACAGTCGCAAAGTTGTTGCTACGCGAACTCATTCCTAGATTTGGTATTCCAGTAACTTTGGAATCAGATAGAGGAAAGCACTTTAACAGTGAAGTGGTTAAGATAATCTGTGAAGCATTCCAAATTGAGCAAAAATTGCACTGTGCATATCGTCCAGAGGCTTCTGGAGTGGTGGAACAATTGAATGGCACGATAAAATCCAGACTGGGAAAAATGTGTGCATCAACATCATTAGAGTGGCCAGATGCATTGCCTCTCGTTTTAATGGGACTCAGAAGCATTCCTGATAGAAACACCGGATTGAGTCCTCATGAGATACTAATGGGAAGAGCAATGAGACAAGCACATGTACCCACGAATAAACTGCTGAATATATCTGATGATATGGTTCTGGATTATTGCAAAGGACTGGCTGACTTAGTGCGTTCTGTCTCTCATCAGGTTGGAGAAGACGCAGTTTCCAGGCAGCCTGAACAAGAACATGATCTGAGTCCCGGAGACTGGGTGGTAGTGAAGAATCACACCAGAGAAACGTGTCTATCACCTAGGTGGGGCGAACCTTGTCAGGTCATACTGATTACGAACACCGCAGTGAAGTGTGCAGGATTTCCTAATT
This sequence comes from Calotriton arnoldi, assembly GCA_963921515.1. NCBI lineage: Eukaryota > Metazoa > Chordata > Amphibia > Caudata > Salamandridae > Calotriton > Calotriton arnoldi. The sequence goes on along the minus strand of CAWUFW010004862.1, from coordinate 735,353 downwards.
GGATTCATGTAAGCCACACCAAAAGAGTACCAGACCCTGAAGAAGAAAATACTCAGATAATATCAATTACTGAGGAAGCTGAAGGTTGCCCAGCTGAAGAATCTCAGGTTCGAGATTCAAGGGAAGCTGACGAAGAACAACCGAGCACAAGTCAGGACTGGATACCAGTGGTGGAAATACCTGAAATCTACTACAGAACAAGAAGTCAAGTAAATCTAGAAGAAATTGAAGAAGATCAGATAGGTGAAGAAGAAGCAGCTCAGGAAGAAGAAGAAGAACAAATACAAGAACCTGAGCAGGAACAGATAGGGAGAGGAAACTGGGCTCAAATTAAAGAAGAACCAACAGATTTTGAGCAGGGACAGACAGGTCTAAAAGAACGGGGACAGGCTGCAGAAGTACAAAGTGCAATAAGCCCTGATCAGAACCAGTTAGATCAAGAAAAGTACACAGAAGAAGAAGATCTTGAGAATTTCGAGCATGAAATTGTAAATCAAGAACAAAATCAGTTACTAGAACCACACAGTGGAGCAGTTGAAGAGAAAACAATAAGACCTGAGAAAGAACAAGTAGAAGATACTGAAATAGAAGAAAACCAAATTGTGCCACTACTTGAAAATAAAAGAATTTCTGAAGAAGAAATAAGAAGAGAAGAAACAGTGCAAACAAAGAAAACTAGAAAAGGTGATCATTGGCCTAGTGTCATAAAAAGAGTAAAATACCACATAACAACCAGAAGTGAAGATCCAGAACAAGTAAATGAAGTAACAAGCCAAACGGGACGAGAAAATAAAAGTGAAAAACAAAGAAGCAAAAGACTGAAACTTGTGAACAACAAATTCAAAGGTCCTGATTGGACTTATATTATTATTGAAGATTACGAAAGCTCAGAATCAAGTGAAAGTGGTGACGAAGGAACCAGTGCAGAACTGACGTATGAAAAAGAAATAGAACCACCTTGAGAACGTAAAGAGATTTGAAGAATACGATAAGAAGAGCAATCTTCCTTGTCAAAATGACTGACGATAGAGTTACTGGGAGACCAAAGCAGAAAGGTTGTAAAAGATGTTGTGCTATATGCATATGCAATCTGGTAGTGATGCTTATAGTATGGTTAGTTGTGATGGTAGCAATACCTTATCTTATGATAATAGATAGAAAGATTAACAACGAAACTAAGAAAAGAACAGGTAACTTGAAAAGCAATAGAGTAGAACTAAAGGCAGAAGACGAACCAGAATTTCATCATGAAGTAACAGATAACGATACTAGTTTAAATGTTTTCACAAAGTTATTATTTCAATATGTAGATACTATGGAAGTTAGTAATTGTTATGTCTGTATGAAATTACCTGAATCAGTAGCAGAAGGATTAACGTATCATCACTTGCCATTAACCTATGGCATATCATGTAGTGTATTGACAAGTTTATTTTATAGAACAGGACGACTTCAGTATTATTATTCAAATATAGATGTGATATTTTCTGAGGTTCCGATTCGAAAGAATATGAATCCAGTGCTTAGTAGCAAAGATGCACAGTTTATGGGAGAATTTTTCTTAACAATGAAATCAATAGACATAACACATGCACATAGACGCAATCTAACATGTTCTTTACATGAAGAAGAAAAGGTATTTTTGAATTTAGTGGAGAGTAGAAGACAAGATTTCCAAAAGAAAGCTTTTGAGCATAAGGCTCATTTGCCACCTTGGGCTGAGAAAGAAGGTAGTTACACACCTGGCAAGGCTCAAGCTGCTATGGCTCTAGATTTTGAAAAGACAGGGAAAATTTGTCTACATAGGTTAAAGACTGAGTATAACAATGTTTTCATCGGTACCAGTGAATATGAACACAATTTCTTAATTCTTGGAGGTTGGGGACTCAAAGGAGGAACAGATTCAGTTTTTCCTGGAATCTATTATGTATGTGGGAATAAGGCTTACTTTGGGCTTCCTGCACGGTGGTATGGAAGTTGCTACTTTGGAATAGTATTTCCAAAAATATACCACGTAAAAAGAAACACTGCCAGCAATGAAAATACTAGTGAATTAACACGTAGAAAAAGAGCTAGTTTTTCAGAAATTATAGGTGATATATTTGGTGCATTGATACCTTCAGTGGGAATAATTCTGAACTCAAGGAAAATATGTAAATTATCTACAGTGGTTGATCGTTTATCAACTGACACTGCGGGAGGATTTCTAATGATTAATGCAGAAATGGTTGCAATTAGATCTATGGTTATGCAAAATCGACTTGCTCTTGACATTATATTGGCAAAAGAGGGCGGAGTCTGTAAATTATTGAAGACAAAACACTGTTGCACTTACATACCTGATAAAAGTGCAGAAATTGGAATGTATATACAGAATATAACTAAACTTGAGAAGGAACTAAAACCACTGGAAGTTGACAGTGTATGGGAAAGATTGACTAGTAGTATTAGGTCAATGGGTGCCTGGTTTGCTAATATAGGGAAAGGACTTATAGGTCAAATATTAGTACCCATAGCAGGGATAGCAATAATAGTATTTTCAATAATAATATGGTGCAAATGTTGTAGAAGGAATGAATCATATAATGTGACAGAAAAAGGAAAGATGAGAAAGTTTGATGAGATTGAACTTGAAGATTTAAGAAGTGAATTATACAAGAAACTGAAAGGAGATGTGAAAAGTAGAAAGTGTACAAATGAAAAAGAAACCATATTATGCTAAAGTTGGCATCTGGTTGTGGGTAGTATTTTTGATGGCTCAGAAACGCCATCAGAGAGGAGATTGATGGAGCAAGGACTCACAAATGAGACTTGCTCGGATGCAATCTTCTTAAAAGTATTAATGTATTAAAATTGTATTGTTCATACTAACCATTGCACACACAAATATAAGTAGCAAGGAAGCTTGCCTATGTGTTTTAACTAACAAGTAACGCTTGTCTATTCTAAAATGGCCGCTAAAGCGCGGGAACTTTACTGCGCATGTCTCAACCATATCACGTGGTGTGACGTCTTTCTTTGCTTGGTGGGAAAATTCTTGCTTCTGCGCAGTGTGATTTAAAATGGCTGCTATATGTTTTCACATGCTACAGCTTGCTCTTATGTTTTGTTTAAACTGTAATATTCTAACGCTATTAATGCGGGGATAAGTTTATAAGTAAATGGGAATAGAGTAGAAAGAGTGGGCATACAGTGAAACATTTTATTTGTGATTTTAATATTTTCTTCTTTGACTTTATTAGTTCGTAAATTTGGGCCTGGGGTTGGTGAACTGAAAACTCGTGTGACGTTGGTTCTGCGCATGCTCCTTGAATAGCTGCTCAGAGGGAAAAGGATGAAGTCAACCTGGACGTCGTCCAAGGCCGCGACCTGATGGCCAATATTGTTGTATTCATAAATGTCCTACAAAAACGTTACAATGTACATGAAGAATGTATAAACTTTGTCATGAGACGGGTGGGAAATAAAGCAAATGTATTAAAAGTGAGGGGCGGTATTCTAAAACAAAGGGCTTTAAGAAAATTAATTAAATCAATATGGTGTGAGGATCAACCCCCTGTCCCCGTCCAATCAGAAGTAGTGACACCATAATTCTGCAACATTTAGGGGAGGTACATGGGCGTAGAAGGGTATAATAGATATAGAATTAGCTAATTAGCTAGCCTAAGAGCCTGAAGCCTAAGAGACTAAGAGACTAGACGCTGAGAAGAATAGGCTCCAGACGTACAAGCTGCTCAGTCGCAGACTGAACCGCTGTCCAGAGAGGTCCTGAGAGGGGGCGGCGGAGTCCATTAGAAGGAAGTCACGGGAGAATTCGAGGAGAAGTGAAGTACCAGAGAGGGGAACGACGCAGGCGTCGTTGATAGAGAGGTCACCGGTCCTGTCCTGGTCCGGAAGGAGGTCTTTGCTCTTCATCCTTCCAGGGTCCTATCTTTCCAACTCCTTGGCCAAGGGGTTTGGTTCTCGCACTTTAGGTAAATATAAATGCAACCTTAGTTGCGCTGCTGTCTCTATCTTCTCTCTTTCCTAAGGGACCGTCATTAATCGATAATTCATTTTTATGCTTCTTCCTTGCGATACGATTTAAGTATCATGTGGTTTTGTATTTACTCTGCTAAATCTTTAGATAAACATTTTAAAACTTCTTGACTCAGTGATTATTTTAGAAATTTATTAATTGTATGGAACGTCACTCATTTTAAACTTCCCAATTAGCAGAGGATTCATTGGTAAGTCATTACTCTTCAATCAGAAGGTAATTGGTAGCAGGGATTTTGATAAAAGAGTACCAACTGACCGACCAGCGGAAATTGCTAGCGTAGTATGAATGTATGGGCCCAAGTGAGTATTTTGTGTATGAATGCTTGTTGCTAGTAACCCGCTGGATCACCCCCTTGCAAAACCAGGTTGTTATGTGATAGGTAATTTTGAAGTCGCTTGAATAGGTTTTGGGCCCTTGCCTGTTGCGGGTACTTGACGCACCCACACAAGTGAGGTACCATTTTTCTCAGAAGACTTTGGGAAATGCTGGCTTTGTGGAATTTTGTGGATCCACACAGATTTCAGAACTTTCCACCACAGAAATGTGAGGAAAATGTGTTTTTTTTGGACACATTTTTAGGTTTGCAAGGGATTCTGGGTAACAGAACCTGGTGAGAGCCAGACAAGGCACCCCATTCTGTATTCCCCTGGGTGTCTAGTTTTCAAAAATTTACAGGTTTGCTAGGTTTCCCTATGTTCCGGCTTCGCTAGGGCCCAAAATCCACAGGTAGGCACATTGCTAAAAATATGTCTGTGCCTTGTGGGCTTTCTGCCGCCCTGAGGGGGAATCGGGGGGGAGTTTGCCCAAGGGGGGCAGAAAGACTGTGGCTATTTTTTTGGGGGGTGGGGGCATTGGTATGCCCATTCTGGGCAGCCCCCACCCCCACGCATAAAAAAAGCCAGCGTAATCGCTGGTGCCTAGTGGGCTTCCTGCCCCCCGGGGGGCAGATCAGGGGCCATGCACGCGATCGTCATTACACAGAAAACCAGGGGAGGGCCTCGGGAGGTTGGGAAGCTCTTCCCCACCTCCCGAGGCACAAAAATGGAAATCCCTCTGCTGTTTACAGCAGAGGGATTTCCTGCCCTGTCCTCATGACGGAATGGTTCCGTCATGAGCACAGGAGCACCGATGCTCATGACGGAACCATTCCGTCATGAGCATCGAAGGGGTTAATGGTCATTTGTTTGGACATTATACCGGATATGAGAGTTGCTGTATGTCTGTTTAACAATAAATAATATACTAAGGCCCAGATTCTCAAAGGTTTAGCGTCAGGTTAGCGTTACTTTTTCAATGCTAACCCGACACAAAGCCCGTTTTGGGATTTACAAACCAAAGCAAAAAAATATTTGCATTGGTTTGTATGGAAAAGTAACACAAAGCAGTGCTAAATGCTGCTTTGCATTACTTTGCGTTAAGGGGGTGTTACATGGGTGGTACATGGGTGTTGCCATTTGTTTTGTACAGCTATGTCTTCATGTGGGACAGAACATCAGCCAAGGACTTGATGAAGCTGGACCATGTCTCAGCCTGTAGAGCCATGCACTGTCTCCCAGTTAAGGTTTGCACCCCTATTTATAGCCTAAATCTGTGTCTCCTTAATTATTCTAAGCCCTCATGGATGCTTAATTCCCGAAACCCAATTTCTTCCACAGAAATGCACCTTAATTTTCAAGTGATCTCATTAAATTGATTGAATTGATACATAAGTTTTTTATCATATATTATTGTACTGTAGCATTTGTGCAGCAAACGATAACCCTCAGGAGGCCCCAAAGAGTTTTCTGGATGTTTGAGTAAGAAATGTTGTTGTAGTGCGGCATAACTGGCAGAGTGTGTGTTTGCACTGACCTAAATGTATTATGTTTGGTGTCATAAGTGAGGTTGAAGGTGTGCTCCAATTGAGATGCAGTCAGTCTGTAGCAGCATTTATGCATGGAAGTGAATGTGAGTGAGAAATAGCACATTGGGTTGCCTACACCTCCTGTTACATCCGGTCACCTGCACCTGATGGATCGTTTGCTAGGGAACAGTTAGTTCTTTGCTTTTTGGTGTTATTGACAATTGTTGATTATCCTTACTCGTTCCAGGAGGGTTGACCAGAGCTTGAGATCTTCTGAAATTGAACAAGTAGTGGAGTTACGTCATTTCTTCAATGGATTCCACACTGGTGGATCTAAAATATTCCATTGTTTAAGTCCAGAGACACCTTGAGGTGACAGACCAGCCTACAAATGAATTTGAATATGTTTGCCTCCCTATGACGACTGAGAGGGTGATTGGAATTAAATCAAAACACACATTAAGCACATGGTAGCTTATTGACAGCATTTGCTTGCGTAGGGATCTTTTGCATGTCGGCGCACGTAGCCTTACCTGTGGTGCACAAACATCCTTCTTTGCCGCACACAGAGGAACAAAATTCGAGGTAATATTGCTCCCAAGTGCAATCCAGCAACGGCTAGCCATCCAAACCTATTAAAAAAACATTGTTGGGAAAGCCACCTTTCGACTCCTAGTAGGGGCAATCCGAGTGGGGGCAGGCAAGATAGTCAAAAGAGCCCATGTATGCACCGGCCCATCACCTAGAGTAATAAACAAGAGAGGCCCAATGGAGGCCACTGTCAGCAAGCCAACCCCAGGGCACCCCCACAGCGCCCATCTCATACATAATTTCCAGCCCTGATCAGACCAGAGATGAACAAATCCTACAATAACACTACAAGCGCATGCTCATTTCAACATGCACAGCTATATACCAGAAGCAAGAAAAACAATTGGTAAAGGCATCAAATTATGTCATCTACAGTCTGTGGAGTTATAACTGGGAGGCCCTTTCCCCCCATGGCTGAGCTCCCCGAGACCGAGGTCACTGAAGGATGATCTGAAGAGGTGTTTGTACCAGCCTCAGTCTTTTGTCAGGATACTATTTCAGCTACGGCTTGCAGTGCCGCTCTACGCTAATGTTCCATCTGTGATGAGGAAGGCCTCCCCATGGAGGACCTTCCAGTGGGCTGTTTAAGCTGTCTCTTGGTTCTCTTTCTAGGGGTCCCAGTATTCCCCCAGACCTAAAGAGTGGCGCACCCACCTTGTATTACTCCAACCATGACCACACCGCATTTGGTGTGTCACAAAAGTAGGTATTACTGCCTAGTATGATGCGGAGTTTGGCGGGGAACATCAGTGCGTACTGTATGCCCTCGTCATGAAGAATCTTCTTGGCTTCCCCCAAAGGACGCATGATGTATCTGCACTTTGGCGGTGAAGCACCTTGCTATTTTCGATTTCAAATGGACCATTGCTGCGAGCCTTCTGTAAAATTATGTCTCAGCCCCTATAATGCAGTAATCTCACCACCACTAGCTTAGGGGGTCTCCCCGGTACCGGTTGGTGAGCTGACACTCTATGGGCTCTTTCCAGGGCAAAGAACTTTGTGAGGTGATCAGGTGCAACTGTTGTGTTATGCCAATTTTCAAGGAAAGACACCATGTCTGTACCTTCAACCCCCTCAGGGAGTCCTATCACTCAAATGTTGTTACAGCAATTTCGAGCCTCCGCATCATCAGCTCTACGTTCCAGGCTGAGCACCCTAGCAGCAAGATCATCCACCTTGTGGTCTGTTGATTGTTGCATGGGTAGAAGTTCATCCATGGACTGTTCCACTTTTTTGACTCGATCTGCTAATTTGTGATGCTCAGACTGCAGAAGGCCCAGCCCCACAGAGACCGTCCTAATGTCCTGTTGAAGTGTGCTCTTAGTATCCACAATAGCAGACAAGACCCTGTCCAGGTGAGAGTGGATCGAAGCATAATTTACCTCCCCCTCCTATCTCCTATCTCTAGCTGTGGGGCTCCCTGTCTCAGTTTAGTTTTGCCCATAGCTGCTATCAGCGGTACCCAGAACCCCAATGGGGACAGGATCCAGAAAAGTCAGTAAATCAGGGTATGAGTCCCGCCTAATTGATCTGTGACCAGATGTAAGTGGAAGGTGTGTTACAGCGGTACCCTCTCTGGGCCCTGGCGCAGGCCTCGGCCCACCACTCCTCCTCAATCACTGCTCAGGAACTATGCAGCCACCTCCTCAGTCACCAGGTCCACTAGGCCCTGACCCAGGCCACCTCCCACGACCACAGCTGCAGGGTCACTATAATTATTGTAGGCGGTGCCCACCAGCAGTTCCAGGAATACTCTGCATTCACAGGCGAGCTCGACAGAGCGACCATCAAAGTCGGCCAGGAACCTCCAGGTCAGTTCCATCCACTGCAGCCCCCTACATTGGTGTGGCCCGCAAAGCCCCACCACAGGTCCCCGATCAACATGGAGTTTGGGCGGCGTCTCACAAAACTCCACCAAAGGCAATTCACCACTCCGCCTGCTCCCCGCTTAGGTGCTTGTACTCACAATGTCGGGCCAGCTCTGCAAGAGCAGGCTGGTGCTAATTTCACCACCAGTATGGCGATGGTGCCAGATTCCGCCACAGCGGGGCCCACCAGAAGGCAATTGTATTGCGCCAGAGCTGACAAGCGGGCAGCCGGGATCGCTGTTATCTGTTGCCATGAGGGGAGAACCTGTGCAAGGCTCCTCCCTCAGTCCGGGTTCCCCGGTGGTCCTGAGTTGAGCGCGAGGGCACTGTCAAAGCCCCAAAGCAGGGTGGTATAGTACATGGCCCAGAGGGCTCGCCGGTTCTAGTTCGGCCAGCCCATGTGTGTCTCTATGCTTTCTCCTGGCGGGGCCGATTGGCTGTAGGCAAGATGGAGTAATGTCCGAGACCATCAGGGCTCTAGAGGTGATCTGAAGTCATGGGTTCTGACCCTCTTGTTTGGGCAATCACAGCCTTCAGCAGCTCCCAGAGGAACGTGAGCCTGTGGGCACAGGTAGCTGTGCCGCGGCCCGCAGTCTCAATCGTGCCTCTCGCCTCCATTTTGGCCTCCATGCAGGCAGGCAGCCCAGCCAGTCAGCACCAGCATTGCAACTCATAGGCACCAGTGCCTGGCCTAGTCCCGGTCCTCCGCCAGCGCAGTCTCTGCAAAGGCACCCTCCAGTCAGCAGCGCGGGCCGCAGCACTGTTCAGCGTCTGCTGGTATCTTGGCAGCCCACATCCAACAGTGAGGCAGGCCCAGAGGCCACAGCAGTCCACAGACACCTCGCTTCGCCTCGCCTCTAATTCGACCCAGACGTAGTCCTGGAATGTACCAGGCAGGGTGCCATGAAATTGGGGTCAGGCAGACCCCCGGTGTGCAGAGAATAAAAGAGAAGAGCAATAAAATCACACATCTGCCATCGTTGGCCCGTTGGCCGTGTCCCCTAGGCCTCAGAGTAATCATCATCATGGTTTCCCTTTAAAGTCTATAACTTCCTTCTTTTGGCTGTTGAGGTAGTCCCACCACAAGTCCTTCCATCCTCCTACTAACTCCGAGTAATGAATCAGTCCAACTCTGTCCCGACCCGAGCAAGACATACCTGTAGTGCAGAGAAGAAAAACAGAATTTAAGTATTTTAGGTAGAGTTGTGTTTATTAACTAAAGTGACTTGTCATGTAGTTCCTATAAATCGATATAGGATCTGCGCATTTAGACAACATAAACTGTGGGATTGGTGTCCAGACAGATTCCAGACACCCCCACCGAGTATGTTCGCTTGTATACCAGCTAGCTCACAGTGCAACTGCAAACTTCTCTTACTGAGGAGAGAATAGTTCCTGGCAATTATCGAACATGACAACCCGGTCCCAACCCTGTCCCAACCCTGTCCCTTCAGGGATTGTGGAGACAGTACAGTACTTTTCGCTCAGTCACTCATGCTCACTTTGTCTCAGAGAGATACACAGAATAAACGGTAGAGACGTTTTCAATAAGTATTTATTGAACCAGCGTCATTCTAGTGTAAAATAGGTCTGCTGAAACAACCATAACACAGAAACAGATATAAATGATTATAAGCGCCAACGGAGTAAATGGATAGTAGATTTCTACCATAGTGTTAAAACAATGAATATAGGCAGGTATATAAATACATGACAATAATAATACGTACTTCTACGATGCAACCCTAACTAGATGCGCCTAAGTGTACCTAGCATGTATGTAGGTGTAGAGCCAAGATTCTCCCTAGGATGAAGACAACCCCATTACCTGGTGTGAGAGAATGAAGGACCCCCCGCACGGGGTGTTGGACCACTGTGTGCTGGAGTGTTTGCATGCAGGAACCTCAGCGTCTTGCGTCAGTGTGTAAGCATGGAAGTCTTTCTCCTCTGCCTGCCCCAGCAAAGATATGGTGTATGTATACCCAAAAGGTACCCTCAGGGGTTCTACCTTGCTGTGTCATGTCGGCCGAGGATGCGGAAGGGATGACCCTTATACATAGTTATTATGCAGAAGATGGCAATCCTGCTGTGATTCTGAGAATGCTCAAGCATAATTAATGAGGCCAGTTTTCTGGGAAAACCACACAACATTTTATGCAGCACCTAACTAGGTAAAAGGTCAATACCAAAAACCGTTATGTAGTAAAATGGCAGGGAAATGTAGGTGAAAGGTTAGGTGAATACTTAGGCCTATATTGGGGTAAATTACAAAACATAACAGACTGGTCTGGTCTCTGAAGAACCAGAAAAAAGGAGTGGACCCAGCAAGTAAATCTCGCTAAGTGTGAAAGGACATATCGCCTTCAGGAAAAATGATCACCCATCAGGCCCCAAACATTGCAAATCATCAAAATCATATTTACTAATTAGTTGAACATTCTTCCTCACTGTCTGCCACCATATGACTCATCACTCACAATCACTCAATATTATATCACTCATTGGTGCAATAGTTACCTGTTCCAATCCAAACACTGTGGTAGGTACACAATTGTATCTCCTCTTTGATGCAAGTGATGGAGCAAGGACTCACAAATGAGACTTGCTCGGATGCAATCGTCTTAAAAGTATTAATGTATTAAAATTGTATTGTTCATACTAACCATTGCACACACAAATATAAGTAGCAAGGAAGCTTGCCTATGTGTTTTAACTAACAAGTAACGCTTGTCTATTTTAAAATGGCCGCTAAAGCGCGGGAACTTTCCTGCGCATGTCTCAACCATATCACGTGGTGTGACGTCTTTCTTTGCTTGGTGGGAAAATTCTTGCTTCTGCGCAGTGTGATTTAAAATGGCTGCTATATGTTTTCACATGCTACAGCTTGCTCTTATGTTTTGTTTGAACTGTAATATTCTAATGCTATTAATGCGGGGATAAGTTTATAAGTAAATGGGAATAGAGTAGAAAGAGTGGGTATACAGTGAAACATTTTATTTGTGATTTTAATATTTTCTTCTTTGACTTTATTAGTTCGTAAATTTGGGCCTGGGGTTGGTGAACAGAAAACTCGTGTGACGTTGGTTCTGCGCATGCTCCTTGAATAGCTGCCCAGAGGGAAAAGGATGAAGTCAACCTGGACGTCATCCAAGGCCGCGACCTGATGGCCAATATTGTTGTATTCATGAATGTTCTTACAAAAATGTTACAATGTACATGAAGAATGTATAAACTTTGTCATGAGACGGGTGGGAAATAAAGCAAATGTATTAAAAGTGAGGGGCGGTATCCTAAAACAAAGGGCTTTAAGAAAATGAATTAAATCAATATGGTGTGAGGATCAACCCCTGTCACCGTCCAATCAGAAGTAGTGACCCCATAATTCTGCAACATTTAGGGGAGGTACATGGGCGTAGAAGGGTATAATAGATATAGAATTAGCTAATTAGTTAGCCTGAGAGACTAAGAGAGACTAGACGCTGAGAAGAATAGGCTCCAGACGTACAAGCTGATCGATCGCAGACTGAACCGCTGTCCAGAGAGGTCCTGAGGAGGGGGCGGTGGAGTCCATTAGAAGGAATTCACGGGAGAATTCGAGGAGAAGCGAAGTACCAGAGAGGGGAACGACGCAGGCGTCGTTGATAGAGAGGTCACCGGTCCTGTCCTGATCCGGGAGGAGGTCTTTGCTCTTCATCCTTCCAGGGTCCTATCTTTCCAACTCCTTGGCCAAGGGGTTTGGTTCTCGCACTTTAGGTAAATATAAATGCAAACCTTACTTGCGCTGCTGTCTCTATCTCTCTCTTCCTAAGGGACCGTCATTAATCAATAATTCATTTTTATGCTTCCTCCTTGCGATACGATTTAAGTATCATGTGGTTTTGTATTTACTCTGCTAAATCTTTAGATAAACATTTTAAAACTTCTTGACTCAGTGATTATTTTAGAAATTTATGAATAGTATGGAACGTCACTCATTTTAAACTTCCCAATTAGCAAAGGATTCATTGGTAAGTCATTACTCTTCAATCAGAAGGTAATTGGTAGCAGGGATTTTGATAAAAGAGTACCAACTGACCCACCAGCGGAAATTGCTAGCGTAGTATGAATGTATGGGCCCAAGTGAGTATTTTGTGTATGAATGCTTGTTGCTAGTAACCCGCTGGATCAGTTTTCTGGTTATCAGAGGATGGTTGTACTTTGTTAATTGGGTAATGAGAATTTTATTTTTATGAACTATTTGTTATTGTTTTAAGTTTGTTTTATGTTGTCTAGAATCCCCGGGGAAAATTGAATAGCGGATGGTAAGTGGAAGCCATACTGCATTGAGGTTATCTGTCAGGCAGAAATAGTACTGAAAAGTTAAGTAGGACTATCAGTACTTGTTAGGGACTCTATGTGTGTGAGTAATAGCAAAGGAATGTGCTGGTGAAAGTTTGATGTTATATCACCTAGAAAGGGTAACATTGAAGAAGTAGCAGGTATTTTCGGAGCTTAAGTTAAGAGTAAACGGAAGTGTTTTACTCGTAGTGTATGATTAGTAAACGGAAGAGTTTTACTAAGAAGTGAGAGAATCTATCTTTTCAAGTTAGCGAAACTGACACGATAGCGAATGTTTTATGTTGTTACTGAATTATAAAGAAGTATAGAGAGAATAAAACTTTGCGTAAATTTTTGTAAAGGGAGGGTCAACTACCGGAGAGGAAGCTGACGTCACAAAACGCTGCGCTGGGATTGGTTGAAACCACAGGCGTGAAAAGACTCTTGTAAAGGAGGGGTCAGTAGTCAGGAGTAGTACTGACGTCACAAGTGTCGCGCTGGGATTGGTTGAAACAGCGAAGGACAGAAAAGCGCAGATTGTAAAGGAGGGGTCGTCAGAAAAGACGTCACTGAAAAGCCGCGCTAGGATTGGATCAAAGGCAAAAGTTAGCTTGAATCTGATTGGTAGTTAAACTTAGAAGCTAAAATATTACTGGATAGTGGAGATTATATGTTAAAAGGTGATCCGACTTTAATAGGAACTCGTCCGGATAGGAGATTCCTAGGCTTTGCAGAATATAATTTTGTACATCAAGATTTGCAAAAATGTACGGAGAAAAGAGGAAAATGTCAGTTCTACAGAAGATTAAGAATTATTTTAAAAAGGACAAACCAATCAAAACTAGGGAAGGAATTATCATTCCACCAGCTAAAACGCCTGCTTCATTTATGATGATGGAGAGAGGTTATCATACTTGCGTATGGATAGAAAATTGGATAGAATATACCAAAAATGATGGAATATTAGCTTTTCCTGAGAATGGTACTTTCAATGGGAGGATTCTTCAAAATTTGAGATTAAGAATGAACGATTTAGAACCCAGACCTAGATTGACTCAATATGAAGCCTTAGAAGAATGGGAAACTGAGGCATTTGAACGGGATCGACCCAGAAGTAATAGGGGTTATCGGGGATTTTTTCCCAGATACCAAAATGAGTCAAGGGATGGTCAGATGAAACAGTGGAGAAGAGCAATGCTTACAGAAGGTCTGTATCCGATATTAATGGCAGAAGAATCAGTAGGGAATAAATGCACAGAAAAGACAAAACATTTGACTAGATTTGGAGATTCCGAAGATGAATTTATGGAAGATCTATTAAAGAATCCACCACCATATCAGGAAGGGACAAGTGGATGCACCCCAAGTGCACCCTTGTTAAGAACACCTTTGGTACCTGAAGTATTACACGATTCACCAGTTAGTAGAGTACTTCATGATAAAGAAAAAGAAGCGATAGACAAAAACAGAGCAGAATTAATTCAGAAAGTAACACAATTGAGTGTTCATCCAGATTCATTGACCATACCTGTAACGATTGGTCCAGTGGTTCCCTTATATGGTGACAAAGTAACTTATCCCAAACCTCTAGTTATGCCTACACCTGTGAATGTCCCTAGACCTGAAGCAGTAGTAATGGTTGAGGATCACTTTAGTGATTGTGAGTCTATAATTTCATTAATGGACTTGCCCATTCGAGATTCTGTAAACAATACTCCAAGAAGAGAAACACCTAGTTGCTCCAAAGATGTAAACATAGTAACCTCATCAGGAACAAAAAGTGCTACAGTAGTTACACCTGAAGACTTAGAAAGGTGGGCACAAGGATCAGACAAACAGAATTCACCCCCAAAGATCATGGACATTTATAAATTAAAAGTTGAATTAGAAGAAATGATAGCAGGAAATGTAGGAGTAGATCGCCTAAATATTTACGATGAAGAGGAATTATTGTTTGTATGCAGAAGCATCACAAGAAATACAAAAATATTTCATGAGAAATTGTCAGATTTAGCTCAACAGATGGGAATTGAAATAGGGAAGTCAAAGGTGTTACAAAAACCATATAGAGCAGATTTTTCAGACAAGGATTTAGAGAATATGAATGCCTCAGGAAGGAAATTACAAGTAAAGGAATTAATGACAGTTTTGCAGAAATGGGGAGAGCTAGATAAATGGAAAGTTAGATGGACAAAGAAAAAGGAAGAGGCACGACATAATAAAACGACTTCAGAATATTTAATGAAGGAAACAGGGAAAGGAGATCAAATGTACCCGATGCGAGAAGTTCCAGGAGGGGGGTATGTACATGTCCCATGGAGCAGACAAGATATTTTGTCATTTACAAATGATTTTCCAAAGTTGAGAGAAAAGCCAATTGAGTGGTACAAGCAGGTTGAAAGGTTTGTGAAGGTGTCAAAGATATTGTTGAAAGACTTGGATGGTTTGTTCGACATAGTGGTACCTGCCGATTTATGGACAGATTGCAAAATCATGATTGATTGGCCCAGTGAGGAGTATCCTAGAGATCCAAAGACAGGTGCCCCGTCCAATGATGTAATGAAAAAGTATCAGCAGGTGATAACTTATTTGAAAGGAAAAATACCACCAAAAGAAACAGATTGGGTGAAAATAGACAGAACTACCCAAGAAGCCAGTGAATCGGTACACGCCTATTATGAGCGTTTATTGCAGGTATTTAAGCAGTATAGTGGATTTGAGGACATTGGAGATAAAAACATGAGTCAGTTTGTTTACCGATTTGTTTACGGTCTGAAGCCAGAGATTTGTCAGATGATTAAGCAGCACATGTTGTGCTGGCAGGGGAAACCGATTGACGAGATTTTGAAATATGCAAAATATTGTGGAGATGACATTGAGGATAGGCACAAGAAATTGCAAGAGAAGGTGATGTGGGCTCAGGTGAAAATGGCTGAGCGACAGGGAATTCATTTGTATAATCCAAACGATAATCAAGGAAAAGATACTGGAACGAATGGTGACACTGGGAACGGAGGAAAAATGAAAGGACGAATGAGCAGAGAAGAGGCTAAAAAGAAGTTTCCTTGTCATGGGTGCGGAAAATTAGGGCATTGGAAGGATGAATGTAAAAAGATTCGGAATAATAATGGCCCAAATCAAAATTTAAATCCACAGACGCAGAATAACTCACAGCAGGGTGTAAATCCTCAGAGTCAGTTGCCACCTGCACCTATACAGGGTAATGTAAGCAGAGCAAAGCACGGTACAGACGTCGGATATCAAGGAGGAAGTGGTAAGAATGATTATGTAACATCACAATTTCTTTTACAGGACGACTTCTGTACCTATAACCAATGACGGTGCCTAGGAGAGGGGAAGAAGGAGTGCGTACTTGGTGCATCCTTACCGGTAGATCAGTCAGGTCCATATGTTGAAGGGAATGTGAAAGGTAATGATATTACTTTCCTTTTGGATACTGGTGCTACTAGGTCTACTGTGAGAACAGCAGACATCCCAGACCTTCCTCTCTCTGGAGAAGCTATCCAAGTTGTGGGAGTGGCTAATCAGAAGATTAGAACACCTCTTACCGAACCAATGGAAGTAAAAATAGGAAACTTTAGAGAAATGCATCAATTTGTAGTTTGTGATTCCAGTCCAGTAAATTTATTGGGCCGGGATTTGCTTTGTAAAATGAATTGTACAATTTTCTGCACACCGGATGGTGTGGCAGTTCAGACCCCAGATGAAGACCATGTATATAAATTTATGATTGCAAAGCAAGGTACAGAAGTAGATGAGATGTTTTCTTTGATAACAAAAGACGAATTACCAGAAGAACTGAAAACTACGGTGAATTCCATAGTATGGGATTTCACGGGAAAGGAAGTAGGACTTATGGCCAAAATAGATCCAGTGAAGATTACTGTAAAAGAAGGTGCGATTTTCCCAAACACCCGACAGTATAAAATGAGTGCAGAGGTAAAAGCAGGAGTCATTGAAGAAATTAACAGAATGGCAAAACAAGACATACTAAAAGAAGTAATGAGTAGCCCTTGTAACTCACAAATCATGGGTCTGAAGAAACCTAGTGGAAAATATAGGATCGTTCAAGACCTGCGCAAAGTAAATAAGATTGTGGAACCATGTTGTCCTATAGTACCAAATCCTGCAGTAATTCTATTCCAAATTCCTTGGAGGGCAGGATGGTTTACTGTGATTGATTTATGCCAAGCATTCTTTTCCATACCATTGCATCCAGATAGTCAGTATCTATTTTCATTTAAATTTGAGAACAAGGTCTATGTATGGAATCGTGTTCCTCAGGGGTACACGGAAAGTCCTTCCATCTTCAATCAGATATTGAAAAAGTGCTTAGAGAAACTAGTGATGCCAGGAAGCTCAGTCTTAGTGCAGTATATAGACGACTTACTAGTGGCGTCTAACACCAGACAGGACTGTGTTGTTGACACCATTGCATTATTAAATCATTTAGCTGAAGAAGGGCATAAAGTTTCACCTGAAAAATTGCAGTTTTGTACAACAGCAGTTAAGTACCTAGGACACCAGATTGAGAGGGGCAGAAGGAGAATAACAGCTGAGAGAATAAAAATAATAAAGAAAATGCAGATGCCTGTCTCTCAACGAGAAGTAAGAATGTTCCTTGGAATAGTAGGGTATTGTCGACAATGGATATTAGGATTTTCTCTATTGGCAAAGCCATTAATTCAAATGACAAAAAAGAAGGCAAAGGACCCAGTTGAATGGGATGATGAGAGCGTAGGTGCTTTTGTAAAATTAAGAAATGCTTTATGTGCAGCACCTGCCCTAGGCATGCCTGATTATAAGAGAAAATTTGCATTATTCTGCCATGAAAGAGAAAATTGTGCACTTTCAGTCTTAACCCAGAGACATGGGTTAGACAGACGTCCTACAGCATATTTTTCTGCTACATTGGACCCAGTGGCAGCTGTGTTGCCAGGCTGCTTAAAAGCAGTAGCGGCTACCTGTTTGAATATTGAACAAAGTGAGTCAATTGTAATGGGACACCCTGTAAAAGTGTTCGTTCCACACGCGGTTGTGATTTTGTTGACAAGAACCAGAACTCAGCATCTTACTCCTAGTCGGTTGACTAAATATGAAAGAATAATACTGGGTGCTGAAAATGTGACCATTGTAAGGTGCACAATAGTAAATCCAGCTACCTTACTACCAGACCCATACCATGAAGAAGTTAAAGATGACGAAAAGGAACATTATTGTTTACAAGTCACAGAGTTGTGCACGAAACCGCGTCCTGATATTCAGGAACTACCCCTCAGGAAGCCAGACAGGGAGCTGTTTGTTGATGGTTCATGCCAAAGGCAGGAAGATGGAAAACTAACTGCAGCATATGCAGTGTGTGAACTAACTGGAATAGTCGAAGCATCCTATTTACCAGGAGTTAAATCTGCACAAATAGCTGAATTGATTGCATTGATAAAGGCTTGCAAAATTGGGAGGAATCAAAAAGTAACTATATTTACAGATAGCCAATATGGTTACGGGGTTGTGCATGATTTTGGCCAACTATGGATGCAGAGGGATTTCATGACTTCTTCAGGATCCCCCATTAAAAATGGACAGTTCGTAAAAGAACTACTGGAAGCAATACAATCACCAAAAGAATTGGCCGTGGTGAAATGTGCCGCACACCAGTCAGGAGATGACTGGGTGGTAGTCGGCAACAGATACGCAGATCTTGTGGCTCAACATTGTGCCAAAAACAGATTGGCAGTAAATAAAAGGGTGGAAAGAATGGGAATCAGCTGCCAACTTATGCTGTATGCACCTCCTGAGACATGGAATGATGTAAAAAGATTGCAAGTTGATGCTGATGAAAGTGAAAAGAGTACATGGATTAAAATGGGATGTTCTCAAAAGACAGACGATGATGTGTGGATTTGTGCTGATGGCAGACCAGTCATGCCCGATTGTCTGCTTTCACAAATGGCTAGGATGTATCACGGAGACACACACGTAGGGAGAGATGCAATGATTAGGCTCTTTAGACAAAATTGGTTCAATCCAAGGTTTAGGGCAGTAGCAGAGAGTCTTTGCCAGAGATGTTTAACTTGCCAAATGCATAACCCAGGAAGAAAAACAGTAATTGGGTTTGGGAAAATTGGAAAGGCAGAAGGTCCATTCATGAGACTGCAACTTGATTTCATACAGTTACCACCATGTAGAGGGCTGAAATATGCACTAGTCATAGTGTGCCTGTTTTCCAAGTGGGTGGAGGCATACCCTACCAGGAGGAATGATAGTATTACAGTCGCAAAGTTGTTGCTACGCGAACTCATTCCTAGATTTGGTTTTCCAGTAACTTTGGAATCAGATAGAGGAAAGCACTTTAACAGTGAAGTGGTTAAGATAATCTGTGAAGCATTCCAAATTGAGCAAAAATTGCACTGTGCATATCGTCCAGAGGCTTCTGGAGTGGTGGAACAATTGAATGGCACGATAAAATCCAGACTGGGAAAAATGTGTGCATCAACATCATTAGAGTGGCCAGATGCATTGCCTCTCGTTTTAATGGGACTCAGAAGCATTCCTGATAGAAACACCGGATTGAGTCTGCATGAGATACTAATGGGAAGAGCAATGAGACAAGCACATGTACCCACGAATAAACTGCTGAATATATCTGATGATATGGTTCTGGATTATTGCAAAGGACTGGCTGACTTAGTGCATTCTGTCTCTCACCAGGTTGGAGAAGACGCAGTTTCCAGGCAGCCTGAACAAGAACATGATCTGAGTCCCGGAGACTGGGTGGTAGTGAAGAATCACACCAGAGAAACGTGTCTATCACCTAGGTGGGGCGAACCTTGTCAGGTCATACTGATTACGAACACCGCAGTGAAGTGTGCAGGATTTCCTAATTGGATTCATGTAAGCCACACCAAAAGAGTACCAGACCCTGAAGAAGAAAATACTCAGATAATATCAATTACTGAGGAAGCTGAAGGTTGCCCAGCTGAAGAATCTCAGGTTCGAGATTCAAGGGAAGCTGACGAAGAACAACCGAGCACAAGTCAGGACTGGATACCAGTGGTGGAAATACCTGAAATCCACTACAGAACAAGAAGTCAAGTAAATCTAGAAGAAATTGAAGAAGATCAGATAGGTGAAGAAGAAGCAGCTCAGGAAGAAGAACAAATACAAGAACCTGAGCAGGAACAGATAGGGAGAGGAAACTGGGCTCAAATTAAAGAAGAACCAACAGATTTTGAGCAGGGACAGACAGGTCTAGAAGAACGCGGTCAGGCTGCAGAAGTACAAAGTGCAATAAGCCCTGATCAGAACCAGTTAGATCAAGAAAAGTACACAGAAGAAGAAGATACTGAGAATTTCGAGCATGAAATTGTAAATCAAGAACAAAATCAGTTACTAGAACCTCACAGTGGAGCAGCTGAAGAGAAAACAATAAGACCTGAAAAAGAACAAGTAGAAGATACTGAAATAGAAGAAAACCAAATTGTGCCACAACTTGAAAATAAAAGAATTTCTGAAGAAGAAATAAGAAGAGAAGAAACAGTGCAAACAAAAGAAAACTAGAAAAGGTGATCATTGGCCTAGTGTTATCAAAAGAGTAAAATACCACATAACAACCAGAAGTGAAGATCCAGAACAAGTAAATGAAGTAACAAGCCAAATGGGACGAGAAAATAAAAGTGAAAAACGAAGAAGCAAAAGACTGAAACTTGTGAACAACAAATTCAAAGGTCCTGATTGGACTTATATTATTATTGAAGATTACGAAAGCTCAGAATCAAGTGAAAGTGGTGACGAAGGAACCAGTGCAGAACTGACGTATGAAAAAGAAATAGAACCACCTTGAGAACGTAAAGAGATTTGAAGAATACGATAAGAAGAGCAATCTTCCTTGTCAAAATGACTGACGATAGAGTTACTGGGAGACCAAAGCAGAAAGGTTGTAAAAGATGTTGTGCTATATGCATATGCAATCTGGTAGTGATGCTTATAGTATGGTTAGTTGTGATCGTAGCAATTCCTTATCTTATGATAATAGATAGAAAGATTAACAACGAAACTAAGGAAAGAACAGATAACTTGAAAAGCAATAGAGTAGAACTAAAGGCAGAAGACGAATTTGAATTTCATCATGAAGTAACAGATAACGACACTAGTTTGAATGTTTTCACAAAGTTATTATTTCAATATGTAGATACTATGGAAGTTAGTAATTGTTATGTCTGTATGAAATTACCTGAATCAGTAGCAGAAGGATTAACGTATCATCACTTGCCATTAACCTATGGCATATCATGTAGTGTATTGACAAGTTTATTTTATAGAACAGGACGACTTCAGTATTATTATTCAAATATAGATGTGATATTTTCTGAGGTTCCGATTCGAAAGAATATGAATCCAGTGCTTAGTAGCAAAGATGCACAGTTTATGGGAGAATTTTTCTTAACAATGAAATCAATAGACATAACACATGCACATAGACGCAATCTAACATGTTCTTTACATGAAGAAGAAAAGGTATTTTTGAATTTAGTGGAGAGTAGAAGACAAGATTTCCAAAAGAAAGCTTTTGAGCATAAGGCTCATTTGCCACCTTGGGCTGAGAAAGAAGGTAGTTACACATCTGGCAAGGCTCAAGCTGCTATGGCTCTAGATTTTGAAAAGACAGGGAAAATGTGTCTACATAGGTTAAAGACTGAGTATAACAATGTTTTCATCGGTACCAGTGAATGTGAACACAATTTCTTAATTCTTGGAGGTTGGGGACTCAAAGGAGGAACAGATTCAGTTTTTCCTGGAATCTATTATGTATGTGGGAATAAGGCTTACTTTAGGCTTCCTGCACGGTGGTATGGAAGTTGCTACTTTGGAATAGTATTTCCAAAAATATACCACGTAAAAAGAAACACTGGCAGCAATGAAAATACTAGTGAATTAACACGTAGAAAAAGAGCTAGTTTTTCAGAAATTATAGGTGATATATTTGGTGCATTGATACCTTCAGTGGGAATAATCCTGAATTCAAGGAAAATATGTAAATTATCTACAGTGGTTGATCGTTTATCAACTGACACTGCTGGAGGATTTCTAATGATTAATGCGGAAATGGTTGCAATTAGATCTATGGTTATGCAAAATCGACTTGCTCTTGACATTATATTGGCAAAAGAGGGCAGAGTCTGTAAATTATTGAAGACAAAACACTGTTGCACTTACATACCTGATAAAAGTGCAGAAATTGGAATGTATATACAGAATATAACTAAACTTGAGAAGGAACTAAAACCACTGGAAGTTGACAGTGTATGGGAAAGATTGACCAGTAGCATTAGGTCAATTGGTGCCTGGTTTGCTAATATAGGGAAAGGACTTATAGGTCAAATATTAGTACCCTTAGCAGGGATAGCAATAATAGTATTTTCAATAATAATATGGTGCAAATGTTGTAGAAGGAATGAATCATATAATGTGACAGAAAAAGGAAAGAAGAGAAAGTTTGATGAGATTGAACTTGAAGATTTAAGAAGTGAATTATACAAGAAAGTGAAAGGAGATGTGAAAAGTAGAAAGTGTACAAATGAAAAAGAAACCATATTATGCTAAAAGTTGGCATCTGGTTGTGGGTAGAATTTTTGATGGCTCAGAAATGCCATCAGAGAGGGGATTGATGGAGCAAGGACTCACAAATGAGACTTGCTCGGATGCAATCTTCTTAAAAGTATTAATGTATTAAAATTGTGTAGTTCATACTAACCATTGCACACACAAATATAAGTAGCAAGGAAGCTTGCCTATGTGTTTTAACTAACAAGTAACGCTTGTCTATTCTAAAATGGCCGCTAAAGCGCAGGAACTTTACTGCGCATGTCTCAACCATATCACGTGGTGTGACGTCTTTCTTTGCTTGGTGGGAAAATTCTTGCTTCTGCGCAGTGTGATTTAAAATGGCTGCTATATGTTTTCACATGCTACAGCTTGCTCTTATGTTTTGTTTAAACTGTAATATTCTAATGCTATTAATGCGGGGATAAGTTTATAAGTAAATGGGAATAGAGTAGAAAGAGTGGGCATACAGTGAAACATTTTATTTGTGATTTTAATATTTTCTTCTTTGACTTTATTAGTTCGTAAATTTGGGCCTGGGGTTGGTGAACTGAAAACTCGTGTGACGTTGGTTCTGCGCATGCTCCTTGAATAGCTGCTCAGAGGGAAAAGGATGAAGTCAACCTGGACGTCGTCCAAGGCCGCGACCTGATGGCCAATATTGTTGTATTCATGAATGTTCCTACAAAAATGTTACAATGTACATGAAGAATGTATAAACTTTGTCATGAGACGGGTGGGAAATAAAGCAAATGTATTAAAAGTGAGGGGCGGTATTCTAAAACAAAGGGCTTTAAGAAAATGAATTAAATCAATATGGTGTGAGGATCAACCCCCTGTCACCGTCCAATCAGAAGTAGTGGCCCCATAATTCTGCAACATTTAGGGGAGGTACATGGGCGTAGAAGGGTATAATAGATATAGAATTAGCTAATTAGTTAGCCTGAGAGACTAAGAGAGACTAGACGCTGAGAAGAATAGGCTCCAGACGTACAAGCTGATCGATCGCAGACTGAACCGCTGTCCAGAGAGGTCCTGAGGAGGGGCGGCGGAGTCCATTAGAAGGAAGTCACGGGAGAATTCGAGGAGAAGCGAAGTACCAGAGAGGGGAACGACGCAGGCGTCGTTGATAGAGAGGTCACCGGTCCTGTCCTGATCCGGGAGGAGGTCTTTGCTCTTCATCCTTCCAGGGTCCTATCTTTCCAACTCCTTGGCCAAGGGGTTTGGTTCTCGCACTTTAGGTAAATATAAATGCAAACCTTAGTTGCGCTGCTGTCTCTATCTCTCTCTTTCCTAAGGGACCGTCATTAATCGATAATTCATTTTTATGCTTCCTCCTTGCGATACGATTTAAGTATCATGTGGTTTTGTATTTACTCTGCTAAATCTTTAGATAAACATTTTAAAACTTCTTGACTCAGTGATTATTTTAGAAATTTATGAATTGTATGGAACGTCACTCATTTTAAACTTCCCAATTAGCAAAGGATTCATTGGTAAGTCATTACTCTTCAATCAGAATGTAATTGGTAGCAGGGATTTTGATAAAAGAGTACCAACTGACCCACCAGCAGAAATTGCTAGCGTAGTATGAATGTATGGGCCCAAGTGAGTATTTTGTGTATGAATGCTTGTTGCTAGTAACCCGCTGGATCACAAGCAACACATTGGAATCTGACAATCTAGGTAAATCAAATGAACTTTACTGGGGAAGTCCTGCTAGGTGATGAGAAAAAGAAGGATAGGCATGGGAGGGAGGCAAGCATTGACTCCAATGTCCTGTTATGTGAAAGCAGTTCATGGATAAATAACTAAAAAGTTCTATGGTGGCCTACTCAGTCAGGGAAGTAGAGTGCGTCCTCAGACGCTAACACACATGAGTCTGACCAATCAGCCTCATCCTCCTCCTACCAATACACCAATGGGTTTTGATCCACATAGACCTCTCTTGGGTCATCCAGAAAGTCCTGGAACACCCTCTGAATGGTCATTGGCGCTGCCACTTTCTCGACCTCTTTTGCCTTTGCCTCTGTGTACTGGACTTAAGCCCTGCCAATTGAAACCAAGCCAATGCAGAAGGTTCAGGCAGATTCTTCTGTTCCTGTTGTTGTGGTTTGTTAGACTTGGCATCTTTTGGCGTGTTTCCCCTGACTTTTTGCTTTCTGACCTCCCGGTTTTGACTCTGTTTTTGCTGGTGTAATGATTCTGCGCACTTTCCTCACTGCTGTCCAGTGGGAAAGTGCAAGTGCTCCTGTATAAAATGTGTTATGGATTGGCGTTTCCATGATTGGCCTATTTGGTTTATGTGTCAGTCCCTTGCAAAGTGCACTGCGAGTGCCGGGGCCTCTAGACCAAATGCTGTTGGTGGGCTGCAGCACTGGATTGTGCCACCCACGCAAACAGCCCGTAAAGTGTAACTCAGGCCTGCCATTGCAGAGCCTGTGCGCAGCCTGGGGCTGCCATGTCGACTTGGCAAGTGCGCACACTTGCAAGTCTCTAAACCTTCCCTTTTCTACATGTTAGTCACCCCTAAGGTAGGCCCAAGGTACCCCTGTGGGCAGGGTGCGTTGTATGCGAAAGGTAGGACATGCACTGGTGTGTGTGGCATGTCCTGATAGTGAATTACAGCCTAGTTCGTTTTTCACTATGGCAAGGCTACCTGTTCCCCATAGGCCAGGACGGGCAGTTTTGATTATTACAGCTTATAATCCTAACTGACCCCGGGAACATGGTAGAGATTCGAGTTTAGTATGCCTGGACTCAGAATGATAAAATGCATCTTTTAGTGAAGTTGGTTTTAACATTCTGTGTTTGAAAATACCACTTTTAGAAAGTGGGTATTTTCTTGTCTAACCATCCAAGCCTGCCTCTGCGAGGTTGTGTATTCCTTGTCTGGAGTGTGAGTGACAGGGGCTGGGGGATGCCAGGAGACAGGGTGAGTCAGCACAGGGCTGAATAGCAAGATCTACATGTAGATGGGTGGGAGGAGTTGCACCTGGGCCCTGAATAGGACAGTGCCTTCCCTCCACAATGCTGGCTCCACCTCCTGTGGTGCGTCTGATGTCCCTGGCCTACTCTCTGAAAGAAGGTACGGAGACTTGTCAACAAAGTGCTCCAGAACTGGTTTGGACTAGGCAAAGGCCTCTCTGCCTTCAGAGAACAAAGGAATTTGGGATATAAATATTGGGGCCCTGACCCCATGAATTTAGATCTCGCTGGAATCAAGGAACCTGCCAAGATGAAGAGCTGGAAGAGCTGCCAGGAGGAGTACTGCCCCTTTGCTGTGTTGTTGCTTTGTTGGGTTGGCCTGCAGCTGCTGCTTCTGCCTTGGGCAGTGAAAGGACTGAACTTTCTACAAACTTGTGCTGAGTATCTCCAAGGGCCTGGAACCGAGCTGGCCTCCTGTTAAGAAGTCTCAGGGACTACAAAGACTTCACAAGCCTCTGGGTACCGCTTCTGGAACGCTGTTTCAGTTGCCACAGAGGAAGGGAACTGCAACCGACTCCGTCAACCGAATCCATCCCTGACCAATGACCTGTTTGCACCGCAGACCGCATCGCCCCGCTTCGCATCGCAACCCTGGTCTCACCGTAGGCGACGTACGACGCCGTCAACACCGAGCCGCTGCTTGCACCGTGACCTGTGGGCACCGCAGTTCGCATCGCATCGCTTCACTGAAACAGCCGGACCCGACCGACGCGGACGCTGCAACTGGCTCAACAGTCGTGACCGCATCGCATTTGAGGCACCGCTCGCACGTTTGCGACACACCGCTCCGACTCGCACCGCTGTCCGACGCCAGCTCCCGCACTCCGGCTTGGTCGCCTGCATCGCAACCTGTCAGCACCGCATCGTACACCGTCACGCCCTGCACCGCACGCCTTGGACTCACCGACTCCGTCTGCACGACGCTCATCGAGCCGCTGCCTGCACCGCATCGAGGGACACCGCACCTTGCATCGCTCCATCTTGCACCGCAACCGCGACGAACGCCGACCGGCTCGTACACTCCGTACCAGCCACAACGAGAAAGGTACTGTGACCGAGTCTGTTCACGACTCTGCTGGCCCGTAGCGACGCGGTCGGCTGGAACTGTTGGACTCTGTGTAATTCAGCATCGCGGTAGACCCGGACGGGGCTACCGACTCGTACGAACTTTGCTTTTGTGTTATTCCTGCAAAGAAGAAGTTACCTTATCAAGCATTCATTTTTAAAGTATAGTATTGTGGATTTTTGTCGTAATTGGTCTTGTCTTGAGTATATAAAAATATTGGTTATTTTTCTAAACTGGTGTGGTGTCCGTTTGTAGTGCTTACACTGTGTTACTGTTGGTTATGTGCAAATGCTTTACACACTGCCTCTAGAATAAGCCTGACTGCTCGTGCCAAGCTACCAAGGGGGTGAGCAGGGGTTATTTTAGGAGGGTAACTCCCTTACCCTGACTAGGAAGAAGGGTCCCTACTTGGACAAAGGTGCAAGCCCTTGCCAACTAGAGATCCCATTTCTAACATGGTTGTTGATGGTGTTCTTGTTGCTGGTGTTGGCTGCTGAGAGACAATAGCACTGCCCTCTCTGGAAGTGGAAGACGGCACCCTAGAACTTCTGTCCGGGAGCGGGATTCTAATTTTCAGCTGTTCTTCTTCCAGGTCTCTGACTTGCTGAACAATCCACATCTTACATTGATAAACATCCCCTTCTGAAAAAGCAATGAAAGTGGGCAGTATTTTTTTGTACCATGGATCAAGTATTGTGGCATGGATGTACTCTTCGGACAACATAATTTCTCTTTGCAGGCTTGTATTAACAGCCAAGTGAAGTATTAAGCTCCCACACAAGGCATGCGCTTCTAAATTTTCATTCACACCTGCGAACCTTTTAGACACCTTTTTAAACTGGTCCTGTAGCAGATGCAACACCGGGATAGCTTGGCCCATCGTACTGTCCTTTTTGCTGACTTCCAGTGTGAAAACCTCAAAAGGAAGTAGCATCTGTATTAAGCATTTGACTAGGCCCTAGTTGTCCATTTCCATGGTCATGCTTTTCCCAGTTGCATCCCCTCCTCTTTGGATGGCATAGTATTGATCGGTTTGTACTACTCAAACAGATATTACAACATGTAATAGGTCAAGTCCCAACGTGTTGGCACCTCCTGTTTGAGAGCTTTAACTGAAACTCTATTAGCACGCTGAATGATCCTCAACTGCTTCCGGGCTTTAAAAGAATGGCTGAAATGAGTGCAGATTCTTCTGCAGGTGATCACTAAGTAGCTGACAATGTCTTCTTTTTTGAGAAATTCCTGCACAAGCAGGCTGATGCGATGCACCAAACACAGGACCCTGAAATAGCAACCATCTGCCATGGCCTTAACTATATTACTGCTATTGTCCAAAGCAACAAATCTAATTCTGAGACATCTGGGTCACAGCCATTCAAACACCTTGCTGTTAAAGTCTTCCAAGATGTTTGCAGCAGGTTGGGAGTTCTCCATTTTTTAGGTCGAGCATTCAAGACCTCTTGTATATACTTTAGTATATACTTATATATTAGTATATACTTATATGTGTATGTACTTTGTGGGCTCTGGAGATCAGCCCTAGGACTTGTTTGCTTCCGCTTAGGGACTTTTTTTTCTGTTCAACTGCCTCTATTTAACTGTCTTAATAAAAAAAGGACCAGTAGAGGTCAGTAAAATACCAGAATTGCTTTTTGCTGAGAGACTTTCTTTTTTTAATTTTTCTGGCAACTGCCTCTATTTAACTTTCTTGATAGAAAACAGCAAGCAGAGGTCAGTAAAATACCAGAATCACTTTAACATTCTCTAGATTCCAGTCCATAGAAATTGTCTCCCACACGCACCCGTAGACAATAATATTTTTTCAAATCTTGTATTTTCAGTTATATGACCACCGAAGGCCCTGATTTTATATTAAAAACAGAGCTTTGGACTATACCATTTCCCGCTGAAAGGCAATATTTCTCTCCATGTGTTCCCATACCTGGTGTGTCACGCAGTTTGGTGCTTTCCACCATGTTAAAGAACAGTTTCAGCACCCAGGCTAATGTGCTGCATAGCTAAATACATATAAGGTCCCAAAGGCGAGACTGATTGCATTGCAAATGCTTGTTTTTGTTTGATGCTGTTTGTTAGTTTTACATGAGACATTTGTTACCATACAGTAATAGTTGTTGCTGTTCAAGGTGTGACAGTGATATACAAAACGTTTGGTAATTATACTTTTCTGCTACTGTTCTAACTTGTGCGTTAAGGGGTGGGTTAAGCCCCCGCGCTCCAGATGCATTCTTACAGGCCATATATAAAGAAAAGGCAGGTTAGAACCCTCAAGTAAATGGCAAAAGGATGTGTGCATCGGATACATTTCTAGGCATATTCCCAATCGTGCTATCCCATGCATATGTCTCAGGAACCATGTGGAATTTTGTATGAGAGCTACGCATCTTGTGATTCTGGATTAAACAGGAGAACTCAAACTTAAACATGGGGGGAATAGGAAGGGGTGCAACTAACTAAGCGTGTATCCAAACGTTGCCCACGGCACTCCGCTGCCATTGAATAAACGCCAAATGCGATGCAGCGCGCGCAACGGAATTCGTTTTATTTATTTATATGTTTACTTACTTCTATTCAGCCGTATTCCGTACTTTACTACCCCCCCCACCCTGCCCCTCCCCCGCCCCACGTCGCCGCCCGGCAGCACACCCACCACGGGCCGCTACTGAGTACTCCGTCTCTATAGAGATCGCCCACCGTGTGAATGCCCACCTCGTGCCAGTTCTCGAGCTGAGACAGTCCCGTCTGTCCCTTTCCCTTGGGCATTCCCAATAACGGGAGCACTGGTGCATATGGTTTTGCCTGCCTGGTAAGGAAGAGACTACAGCGAAAGCATCTGTGAGCCACCCAGACTAGCACAGGGAGAGATCCGGGTGCTCCTGTGCAGGGGTTAAATATGTCAAGTATGTCATCTAAGGCTAGTGGAGGGCCATTCTCAGCTGTGTTCTGTAGGTGCAGCTCCACCATCCACCTGGCCGCCCATTGTATCTCAGCTGCCAGGTAGTAGTGCTCTAAATTAGGCACTGCTAACTCCCCCTGATTTGAGGGTAGGTATATTATTGTGAGCGCCACTCTGTTGCACAACTTATTCCAGATAAAGTCCCGGACCATGCGCTCCAATGGACGGAAAAAGGTCGGGGTAAGTAGAGAGGCAGGCTGGCAAAGTGGTACAAAAGCTGCAGGAGTACCACCATTTTGATGAGTGCCACTCTCCCTGCTACCGAAAGACTGAGCGTTTTCCAGAACTCTTTTTGCGATGTCAAGGAGGTGATTGCTCTGCTAAGATTTCCGTCTAGCAAGTCCTGATCCGTGTGATGAATCCATATTCCCAAGTATCGGAACATAGTCAGTTGCCAGGTTGCTGGCGTGTCACATACAGCCAGGCCCGGATCTGCTATGTGGGGGGCAAAGGGAAATAGGTATGATTTCTCCCAGTTAACCCGTAGCCCCGACAGTCTTGCAAAAAAGAAGAGAATATTAGATATGTCGGGTGGCACATGTTGGATATCACGGATATATAGCAGAATGTCATCTGCATACAGTGATATAGCATGCGTGTCTGTCCTTAGCGGGATACCCCAGGAGTGTGCAGAGTCACCCACATCTAGTGGCTCAATAGCCAGCGAGAAGATTATTGGGGAGAGTGGGCATCCCTGTCTAGTGCCCCTGCAGAACCTTATGGGTTTCGATATTAGGTTGCCGGTTCGGACTAGCACTGACGGTTCTCTATATCGTAGTTTGATCAGACTTAAGAAGTAAGGGCCAATCCCATATCGTGGTAGTACATTAAGAAGGAACGGCCACTCGATGGTGTCGAAAGCTTTCTCCGGGTCAAGTACCAGGCAGCCCAATGAGGGCCATGCGTGTGTAGCATATCTCATCACCCGGAACAGCCTACGTAAGTTAAGAGAGGTGTCACATGTCGGCATAGAGCCATTCTGGTCTGCATGTATCGTAATCTACCATTACTTCGCGGCCACTACTACGACTTACCATTACTACGCATTTTATCCTTAGCAGGATCTTTTACTTCGCATGCTTTAAGTTCGCATGCTTCTACTTCGCATATACCGTTACTTCGCAAAGTCAATTACTTTGCTGACTATTCACATCGTTGTTTGGAAAAGGAGGCGCTTCCGTTTCCAAACAACGACGTGCAGCTCTGACGACGCCTGAAGCAGGAGAAGAGAGGACAACGACGTGCAGCTCTGACGACGCCTGAAACGGGAGAAGAGAGGAAGCACGGTGAAGCGAGGGACCACGAGGAGAGAGAGGTAAGTGGGGCAGTGTAGTTTTTGGGGTCGTGCAGGGGGTTGTCGTTTAGGTTTTAGGGTTGTGTTTATGTGGTGTAGAGTAGTGTATTTGGGTTTAGGGTAGTGTTGTGGAGTTTGTGTAGTGTAGGGTAGTCTTTTAGGTTTTAGGGTTGTGTTTATGTAGTGTAGAGTAGTGTATTTGGGTTTAGGGTAGTGTTGTGGTGAAGGGGAGAGTCGTGCAGGGGGTAGTGATTTAGGGTTTAGGGTACTGTTGTGGTGTTTGTGTAGTGTAGGGTAGTGTTTTAGGGTTTAGGGTAGTGTCGGGGGGGTCAAGCAGGGTTGTGTTTGAGTGTAGGGACAGGAGTGGGGGAAGGGGAAAGGTCATGCGGGGGTAGTGATTTAGGGTTTAGGGTAGTGTTGTGGTGTGGTGTTTGTTTAGTGTAGGGTAGTGTTTTAGGGTTTAAGGTAGTGGTGTGGTGTTTGTGTAGTGTAGCGTAGTGTTTAAGGGTTAAGGGTAGTGTCGGGGATGTCGTGCAGGGTAGTGTAAGATAGTAGGGACAGGACTGGGGGAAGGGGGTAGGACGTGTAGGGGGTAGTGTTTTAGGGTTTAGGGTAGTGTAGTGGTGTTTGGGTAGGGTAGTGTAGTGTATGAGGGTAAGGGTAGTGTGATTTTATTGGTTATTGAGAATGTGTAGAAATAGTGGAAGGTGATACAATTTAATTTGAAAAGAAATTGTATTCTTAACATAAAGACATTTTAAATCGTTTGCATAATGATATATACGTTGTATGTTTGCTTTGGGAATTTAGAATTAACTATTAAATTAATTATAAAAAAAAATCTTTTTTCTAATTTTAAGAAAGGGTGAAGGGCATAATAAATTTGTGTAATGAAACAAATACTTAATTTTTTTATTTAAAAAAAGGGTATTTATTTAAAAAAGGAATATTGATTAAATTGTCGTTTTCAAAAAATATTCCAACACCCTAAACATATTACCATGTCATCCCGTAACAGTGGTTACGTTTCTATTACTGTGTTTATTATAGTTAAAAAGAGTCAAAAATGTGTCGAAGTTGTATACTTAGTAATATACTGCGAAGTAAATGCATTTGCGAACTAAAAGCATGCGCAGTTAAATCTTGCGTAGTAATGGTATTTGCGATGTAAAAACATCATAGTAAAAACTTGCAAAGTAATGGTCTGCTAAGTAACAACTTATATTCCATGTATCAGTTGTCGGGTCAACGAGGCCAGCCTACCCGCCAGTATCCCTGCTAGTATTTTGTAGTCTGCATCTAATAACGCCAGCGGGTGATACTATCCTAAGTGCGTGGGGTCTCTGTACGGTTTCAGGAGAGTGATCAACGTGGCTTCAGTGAGTGACGCAGTTAACTGCACGTGTTGTAATGCCTCTTCGTATACCCGGTGTAATTGCGGATCTACCAATTCTGCGTATGCTTTGTAAAACTCAGATGGGAAGCCGTCCAGACCCGGCACCTTCCCCGAGGCTAAGGTATGCATTGTGGTGCATATCTCGTCTTGTGTGATGGGGGAGTCTAATTCCATGCGTTGGTCTGGGGTCAATCTGGGGAATGTGAGGCCATTTAGGAAGTCATTGATCTCCGGTTCCGATGCCTCCAGCGCAGACTGATATACTCTTGTTGTGTATTTCGTGCTGGGTGTACCGCATCATGCCCTCTGATGACATTAGCACAGTAATGGGGCCTGTTTGTTGGTCTTGCTTAATCAGCCAGGCCAGAAGGGAGCCAGCACGATCAGCTTTCGCGTGAGCTCTCGCCGAGTGCGCCGAGTAGTTCAGGCATCTCAGCAGTTCCATCAATGTCATGTGCATTTTATGCGCTTCTGTCAGTTAATAGATACCAGAGGGCAGCTCCGCTGCTCGTGCCTCCAATGACAGGAGCCTGCGTTCCACTGCTGTTAGCTCGGCCTCCACTTGCTGTCTCATACCAGCACCCTTTCCCAGGCAGTATCCCCGCAGTGTGACCTTAAGTGCCTCCCATTCAACCATTGCAGACGTGGCAGTGTCTGTGTTATGTGTGAAGTAATCCTTGATAGCTGTGCCAAGGGATTCACGGAACAGGGTGTCTTCTAATATCGTAGACTGCAGGCGCCACGTGGGAATCAGGGGGGTCTCGTTATCCCAGGCTAGCGTTATGAATTGGGGATTGTGATCTGAGTGGGTGCGACCCAGGTAGTCAGTGTCTGCAATAGAGGGCAGCAGGCTTGGTGTGCCCAAGAATCTATTGAGCCGGACATGTAGCGTATGCGGAGAGGAGTAAAAGGAATAGACCCTCGTCAATGGATTACGGTGCCTCCAGACATCTACCAGATCCCAACGCTGTGTCTAGTCCCCTAGTGCAGTCGCGTTAGTGGACACCATAGTATGACGGAGGGGAAGGAAGGATCTATCCAGACTCACGTCCATTACACTGTTAAAGTCCCCTCCTAACAGCCACAGCATACCACACCATTTTGTCAGTATTGGTGTGAGCTGTATCAGAAATGCTCCTTGTTCGACATTGGGGGCATACACATTTCCCAATAGAATATGTTGGCCATCTAATCTCCCCTTGATGAAGACATACCTGCCTTCTGCGTCCCATACCGCATCCTCCACAAGAAAGGGCGTGCCTGGACGAATCCACACCAGTACTAACCCGGGCATAGGAAGAGTAATTCATGGCGTAAACACTCCCCCTCCATCTGCGCTGCAGCCATGATGTCTCGATGTGTGTCAAGTGTGTTTCTTGTAACAGGGCGATTTGTACATTATGCCTCTTAAGGTAGGAGTATATTGCTTAACGGTTGGAAGGTGTGGGTAGGCCACGCACATTCCAGGTAAGAATCTTCTGACTTGTCATGTTACTGCTGCGCAGTGAGTTTTGGTTGCTTGTACAGTAAGGCATGTGCATGTGCATAATAGGCGACAGTAATAGCACCGTAGGACGTTACCGCTATAGGACCCCTGTAACCAGGCTTGTAACCTAAGTGCCAACATGGCAATACACGAATACCAAAAGAACGGTTCCTTTAAACAAAGAGGAGCTGCCCAAACTAGTGTTGTCATCGTATGAAACTAGTCAAAACCCCAATATAAATATGGGTGGGGGTAGTGTGCCTCGTGAAGCTTATAGTGTTAACCTCCCTAATCCTTTCCAACAGTAAAATAGCATACACATGCATTATTGAGACATTTAAATGACAAATAAATACCAGGGCTATCCCCACTCAGGCCCAACTCTCCCCCATCACTAACAGCTTAACATAACCAACTTGTGACATATGCGAGTGGAGGAAAAGATCGGCAGGGAGTGCAGCGAGTTTTAGCGATGAAGACCCCCATCAGACAATAACGTCAGACATTTGTGGTGTAATGTCCGGCAGTTCGAGTGAGGAAGCTTCTGATGCACAGAGTAACAAGGATTCCTCATCTCCAGATGAGTGAGCCGATGGCGCCCCTTTCTCTGGGCCGCTATGGGTGTCCGCTAGTCTCAGTGCCGCTCGTACGGCCTGTTGCCTCTCTAGAATGATTTGTTCAAGACCCAGTACTGCTACCAGCCCAGGCGGGCGGCGTCTGCCTCAACATCCACCGGCGTTGGGTGCATCCTTCTCGCCACCTCGCGCCCCCGCTCTAGTGCTTGGGCGAGGACCTGAGAACTGACCGGTGGTTTCTAATCAGTCCCAGGCGTCCTTGGGCGTGTCGACGAATCTGGTCTTTCCATCCGATACTATGCAGAGTCTCGCCGGGAACATCAGAGAGTATTGAATGTTCAGTTGACGGAGTTTCTGTGTCACCTGTTGGAGCGAGCTCCGCTGGCGCTGTACTCTATGCGGAGTCTCGCCGGGAACAACAGAGAGTATTGAATGTTCAGTTGACGGAGTTTCTGTGTCACCTGTTGGAGCGAGCTCCGCTGGCGCTGTACTCTCAGGGGCATATTCTCAAGGAACTATCGCCGAGTTAACGGCACTTTATCTCAGCCAAAGTCGCGATAAAATTATCGCCCCATTCACAAGCTGGTGCAAACAGCCGATATCACCAGTTTACCTGCGATAGCACCCGCAAAAAACATCGCCTCAGATGAGCCCGGCAACTATCGCTAATGAAATGCAGAGTAGGCGTTCCCGAGCAAAAAGCCGCGACAACACCACAACGCAACATTCTCAACGACCATCCAGATCGGCGATAAGAGCACAAAACAGGCGATACGGCACGTTAGCAGCAGGAAATTAACACCTGCTCTGACCTGGTGCAAAGTCGGACGACAACCTGCACCAGAAAAGGGAGCCCAGCCCACAGCCACACCTGAAGAACAACAGATGCCATGGAGCTACTCATCATGCAGCTCGGAGCCCCAACAGGGCCACAACACCCACCGCCACCACCCCCAGGCCCGCCACCCCCCCCGGACCTCCCCGCCCTCCACCCCCGGACCACTACCGAGGCAGCGCAGACAAAGACAGCGGACCTTCAGGAAACGCACCAGCCTCACAGACTTAACCCCAGAGAATGTCATTGCCCACTACAGACTCAAAAGGCCAACCATCCTCCGCATCCTGAACATCATTGCCCACAGGCTGACGGTACCAACACAGCGGACAACCAACATCCCACCTCAGACAAAGCTGCTGGCTGTGCTGCACCTGTTGGCCTCTGGGACATTCCAACCAACAACCGCCAGAGTCGGAAGAGTCTCACAGCCAGCCCTATCCAAGTTCCTCAAACCTGTCCTGGATGCCATCATCAGCTTGGTACTCCAGTACCTATACTTCCCCCACACTGCACAGGAACAGCTGGAGACCAAGCAAGGCTTCTACGCCATAGCTGGCTTCCCGCACGTGTTGGGGGCAATTGACTGCACACATGTCCTACTTGTGCCCCCTGCCGACACTGCACACAATTACCGCAACAGGAAGCACACACATTCCATCAATGTGCAGAAAATAGTGGACCACCGGGGACTCTTCACCAATGTCGTCAACTACCCAGGCAGTGTGCATGATTCATACATCTTCCGACAGTCCATCATCAACTGGCGCTTCCAGGATGGCACCTACGGAAATGCAGTGCTCGTTGGTAAGTACCAAATGAACACACCCCACACCTCAACTCCACAATCATGCAACTCACAACTCTGGGAATGCACACGTTACAAACTCACATACAACATGCCCACCCACCATACACGACTACACAACGTACTGCGGTAACCTGGGCTAGCCATGTACATGAGCCATCAACGGCATGGCACCTCAGCCACACAATAGCAGTATGTGGGGAGAGGTGGGAACCAGGCATGTGCGAAGGAGGCAAGTGATCCATGAATGCGAATGCACACAATGCCAAGTGTGGCGTGGAAGTGCTGGACAGACTGCAGTATGCAGACCACAGACATATCCATGTTGACATATACTGCTGGTGGTGGTAGTGTTGTGGACAGTGGGCGCAACCATGTCACCCCAGCAAGTGGGGAAGATCTCGGAAATGTAGCTTGTTACGTCCCCCCTGTAAGCGTGTGCGGAGTGGGCTTGCCCGGCGTACACCAGGCTAGCGTAGGGGTGTGAATAAAAAGCACGTAGCCCTGGGCGTGGTTCTCTTCCGGAATGGCCAACGTGGCTGCCAGGGCGGCGCCTCTCACCCCGCCACGAGGCCGATGCCATGTGCGGCAGTGCCTGCGATCCTGTGCGCCTGCCGCAGCCCGGGCCGCTGGTCCCCGAACCAGTCTTGTCCGCCCCTGCGCATCCAGGCCTCACTGCTCATCTGCCGACACCGGCGTGTCTCCAAGAGGGCCCACCACGTGCCGGTGCTAGCTCAAAGCCAGAGGCCCGCGACCTTGGCAGCCTCCTCAGACCATCACGGCCACCGCAAGCAAGGCCCGCAGTACTCCTTTCACGTTGACGTACTCCACCGGCATACACAGCGGTCAAGTAGGTCACACATTTGGAACTGAGTCTTGATTACACAATGGCAGAGTACATATTTATGGCATCGTTTATATCCCTATACTCCCTTTAATGTGGTGCCACCAACTCTGTGCATAGCATTCCAACCACACGTGTCTGTGGGCCCTTGCGGACTTCTGCCTTCGGCCTACACAGTGGTCCAGCAGGCCTCACACCAATCCAATACAGTCCGTAACAGGCAGGACACGGCATCGTTGCAGGGTGCACACCCGCTCAGCTCTGGTGCCTCCACCTCCATCAACCATGAATCTTCTCCACATGCCATTTCAACGCCGTGTGTTAGAGATCCAGGAGGAGCTGGCTGCACAGCGGTTGCGCCGCGCTGACCGCTGCCTCCGGCACCCACTGCGGTCGAGTAGGACACACAATTGGAACTGAGTCTTGATCTGTTCATTGCAGACTTCATATCATTGTACAGGCCTCATCGCAGACTGCATCCCCTTCCAGCTCTGGTGCCACTGACTCTGTGCCATGGGAGTCATGGACACTCTCTGGTTGAACTCTGGTGGCGTCTGAGTCTATGGCCTGGGGGTTGTCTTCATCATCATGTAGCTGATACTGACATTGTGGGAAAAAGGAGACTAGCATTCTACTCCTCCATATTGCCTGTTTCTGCTTGCTTCTGCTCTCTGCATCATGCCCTGGATGGACACCTTCCACTGTCCCCCATAACACTCCGCGACATTCTCCTTGGACATCAACGAGGACCCGCTCAGCTCTCGTGGCCCTACCTCAGTGCATCGCAAGTCACCGACCCGTGGCGGTGTGCCTGTGCCGGCCGCTGTGCATCCGGGGCCACCAACTCTGTGCAGCTCAAGTCATGGACCCTTGCTGTTTGTACTTTGAACTTCTGATTGTCTGATCACTGTTGTAGTTGTTGCCAGCACCAACCAACCCCTGAGGGGTGGCTTACACTACCCAACACCCATCCAGCACAGGCGTCACTGGATGTGTGACCCTGGCAATAAAAGGTGCTGGGCGCATGTGCCCGTAGCCAGTTCCACGGATAATCTCAGTGTGTCCGTGTGGTCATTATGTATGCATGAGGGCCCCGGGCCATACCACATTACATTGTGCTGTGTACAGCGGGCGCAACCTTGTCATCTCAGGCAGTGTGGTAGACCTGGGACATGTAGCTGTGTCGGACCCCCCTGTGAGCGTGAGAGAGTGGACCGGCGTACGGCAGTACGACGTAGGGGTGTGGTCATTCAACACGAGGCTCTGGGCGTGGTTAAGTTTAGGCCTTGCCAAGGAAGTGACTAATGCGTGTGTCTCAGGTGTAGTGTCGGCGCCACCCGTCACGCAATATACAATGTTGCTATGTAGCATGCACCCGGAGTACAGCCGAGGGGTAAATGAGGGTGCGCAGGCCCGCTAGGGGTCAGGGATCAGATATGCCAACTGTTGTGTGTGTCGCTATTTCCACAGCATAAGCCAAAGGTCTACCCTCAACCGCATGGCGAGTTCAGCCAGGCATGAACTCTACATCTGTGTCCGCCCTGTTCTTACCATAGGCCTACACACACGTGTCCGTCCACCTTCAGCGCACGACATCACTGTGTCGTTGACAGGCTTGTGGACATGCGCAGACTGGCATGACAATAGTGTGCCGTAGGGGTGCAAGTGATGCAACGCGCTGCGCACACCAGTGAATATGCTCGGTGGAGGGAGGAGCGGCATTGAGGCTACGTAATACACATTGATGCCGCTCATTTGCAACAAGCAGTACATGTCATGCAGGAATCACGAAGTCACACATATCACACACCAATGTACCAGTGAGCCTGCCAACACATCATGCAGAACCAACTATTGACTCATGTCTCTCTGCACTGTCACAAGTGACCAAGGATATGCACTCTGCGCTTGGATGATGACACCCCTCCGAGCTCCGAACACACAGGCCCAGAGGCAGTACAATGCGGCCCACAAATGCACCAGGGGCATCGTGGAACGCACATTTGGCGTGTTGAAGTCACGTTTCAGGTGCCTGGACGTCACAGGTGGAAGGCTCCTGTACAGCCCAGACATTGTGTGCAAGATGATCGTTGCATGTTGTGTGTTGCACAACATATGTGTACACAGCAAGGCACCATGTATACAAGTGCCAGATGCACCAGATGATTAAGATGAGGCAGGAGGACCACACCCCACTGCAGCCGCAGCAGGAATAGCCCGTAGGAACACCATCATTGAGAATTTCTTCAAATGAGCACGTCACATTGTGACAGTCCTTGGCAGTAATGGGACAGTACAAAATGACCACAGGCACAGCATGTGCAAATAAATGCATTAAAAAAACACATTCCCTGAGTGCATGTCACTCATCTGTACAGGCACATCACTCAGACAAGTGTGAGTGCGACATGTATTGCTGACAATTTTATGATTTGTTTATGGATGGTGGGTGTGTCACCTCTGTGCAGAGAGGCTGTTTAGGGTGTCACGTATTCGAACTGCCAGTTCTGTGTGTCGCAGTTAGTAGGGAATCCCACTCTTCGGCGTTTCACATGTGTCCAAATTCATTCCATTTTGGCTGCCATTTGTGTCCTACAGGTGACAACTTGGCTCCTTTTGGGGTCAGATATGTACCACCATGATGCAGGGATGCCCCCTGTGACTCAAGTCCCACAACATGGGCAACATGTACGTAAGCGGGAGTCACTGCCCCTACATTCGTCCACGCTTTCATAATTGATTGATCATGGTCATGACACGTCTGTGTGCAGGAGGGGTTGCTTGTCCCTCTGCAATGTGAGGGGAGATGCGGTTTCACTGTGTGTTACAAGCATGTTTCAGCATTGGCGCAGTTTACATGCAGACTGCATGTCAATGTGCATTGTGACTGTGAGGAGATGCCTATTTGATGCGGGACAATGGTCATTTGTTCTACGTCATGGATGTGGTGTTGTGCTCATACATTGTCATCTCACCGTTTTTGTACTCTGCTTTTATGGTGCATTTTCCCGCATGACGCGTGGGAATTGCAGGCCTCTCGCTGGTTATCGCTGATTTTTGTATCGCAATTGGCCTCATCGCTCCTATTTTCGCGTTCGTGTTTCGCGTTTTTTCTGCGTCGCGTTAGTTTTAACACGTTCATTTGACGCATTATCGTGGGACTATTGCATGGGGCCGCCGTGTTGTGAATACCACGTTAACACGGAGTTGTTTTCCCGCAATAGACTGCGATGTGAAGAGTTGCGTTAAGCTAATTTTGCGGTGGTTATCACACGTTCTTGAGAATATGCCCCTCAGTGTGTAATCCGGGAAGAACATCACACTTGCATTTTCCAACTTGATGTCTTGTAGTTTTCTCGTCTTCCGTAGTATCGCATCTCTGTCCTTATAGTGCAACACTTTAAAGGTGAACGGGCGGGCCCCTGCTCCAGGCGCCCGCTTCTTGGAGGGGATGCGGTGTGCACGTTCGATCGTGAAGAATGGGGACAGCGAGGAGGCAGGCAGCAAGTCCCTGATCCACCACTCCACGAAGGCTGTCGCAACCTGACCCTCCGTCCTCTCCGGCAGACCAATCAGTCAGACATTGTTCCACCTAGAGCAGCCCTCTGAGTCCTCCACGCTTTCCTCCAGTTAGCATATTCTGGCCTCCTGTTCTCGTTGTTACTTTTCTACTAGATTTGACACTGGTTTGAGTTCCAATAGGGTGCGTTCTGTGGTCATCACCCTGTCTGCCAGCTTTCTGTGGTCCGCATGCAGCAGGGTGAGGTCCACCGCCACGCTGTTGATCTTAGATTCCATGGAGACGCGGAACCTTTCAATTGCTTGAAGTACGGCATCAAGTCTATCTCTCTGAGGGTGGGGTGGGTCCAAGGCACCCGTTTGGTCTATTTCTGTTCTGGTCGAGGAGTGCGAGGCGGCCCTAGACCTGGCCCCCGCATGCCCCCCATCTCCACGATCGCCACCGGGGGGGGAAGGCCGCACCAGTGACACCACCCCCCAGGAAGTGGAGCTTGCATGAGGGACGGGCTATATCCAACGGTTCCACTGATCCAGCGGTGTATTAACAACAGATACTCCACTACCATATACTCACCTGGGCCCATATAACTTCTTCCACTAATACCAAGTAGACCGCTGGAGCTTGTAGTTTATAGATTTCATACTTCAGGAATACTTATTGTTCCGTTCTTAACTAAACCTTCACTGATCAAATAGTTCTTTCCTCTGGTCGATGGACCATTAGTTGGAACTAATTGATGGTGATATTAACATAACTTATTAAACATTTCTTGATTAAAAG
Organism: Calotriton arnoldi; assembly: GCA_963921515.1. Classification (NCBI taxonomy): domain Eukaryota; kingdom Metazoa; phylum Chordata; class Amphibia; order Caudata; family Salamandridae; genus Calotriton; species Calotriton arnoldi. The sequence continues at coordinate 694,505 of CAWUFW010004862.1, read as the reverse complement.
TGAAATAACCACGGACTCGGGAAGTTTTAAAATCTTTATCTAAATTAATGGAATGTGAACCATCTCAAAGTTTCAGTACAAACACCCTCATTCACAAGAGTGTCAACTCAATCAATAATCAATAAGCAAAAAATATTTCAGATTCACACAATAACTATGCACAGAAAGGAGAGGACAGAGAGAGAAGAACATCTATCAATACGATGAATTTATAGTTACCAAGAATGGTGTGAAGACCAACCCTCTGACCAAAGGGCTGGTAAGGGTCCCCCGGGATAGATCAGGAGACAAAGACTTCAGGACAGGAATCAGGACAGGATACTTCACCTCTCTAAATACCGACGACTGCGTCACACCCCTCTCTGACACTCTCTTCCTCCTCGTGATTCTTCCGCGATCTTCTTTCTAACCCAATTAAATTAAGTTGGAAGTTTCTGCATTCAGTTTTCTTCATCAGCGTCTCACAGCATCAGCACCACCCACAGCATCGACAGCATCTCGAGCTCTGCTTCGACTCTGCTAACTAACTAACTAAAAACTACCTCAGTTATACCTTTCAGTATTCATGTACCACCCATTAATGTTTCAATTTCATAAAATACTAACTCTGATTGGTCAGGCGAGGGGGGATGGTCATCACACCATGCTTACATTTCACTTATTTCATTTGAACCATTGTTTTCAAACCCATCCCCTTAAACTTTATTAAATCATTTCCTTTCCCATATATCTCCAAACTTTATTAATACAAAATGTTTCAACTTTATGAATAAGGCTTCTTCATATGAACTCTTCACCCTCATGTTCCCAGGGCACATCTTCTCTGGCCTTGGACGCGTGACAAATCCTTACTCATCCTTCCTTATTCTTTCTCATCTGCGCATGTGCGGGGTCAAGTCAGTCAGCTCAATTCAGACAAGTGTGGAAGGCCCAAATGTGCACTAATAATAAAGTCAGAAGAAAAAATGTTATTCTCAAAAATAAATGGTTTTACTGTATACCACCAACCTCTACTCTAACCCATTTTAGTCATTATTACCCTTTTCTGCATTTGCGTTAGTATAAAACTTATTTTCTATTCAGCCAAGCAGGTGCCATGCATGTGAACTTTCAAGCTGCCATTTTAATGCCTTTTGCGCATGCGCAAGATTTTCCCTCCAAGCGTTAAAACGGCATACTACGTAGATGCAGTAGATGCATGCGCAGTAAAGGTTCCTTGTTAGAGTGCGTTTTAGTCCTTCGTTCATTTTGTTATAGTTAGTAAACACATACGCAAGCTTCATTGTCCCGCGTGTCTTTCTAAAATGCGAATTATTAATTACAAACATATAGTTAGTAATTCGTTAATGAGTTAAAACGAAAGGATTGCTTCCGAGCAAGTCTCATTTATGAGTCCTTGCTCCATCAATCCCCTCTCTGATGGCATTTTAAGCCAGCACAAAATTACCCATCCCATATACCAACTTTAGCACATCTCAGTTCTCTATTTCTCCTCTCAATTTTCCATCAATCAACTCGTTTCCTTCTAAATCCTTCATTTTCTTATATAATTTGCCTTTCATTTCTTCCAACTGTATTTCATCATATTTTCTTTTTCGTTTCTTTCCCTTTTCTTCTCTTTCAAAATGTATTTTTCCTTTCCTTCCTTTTCTACAACACTTATATATAATCATTATTATCATTACTACGGTTATTATCATAACTAATGGTATTATTATTTGACCTAGAAAACTTTTTCCAAAATCAGTAAACCATTTCCCTATTGATGTTATACTTTTTGTTAGTCTTCCCTACACACTGTCAACCTCCAGTTGGGTCAAGTCTTTATGCATTCTTGTAATGTTTTCAATATATCCTTTAATTTCTCTGCTCTTGTCTGGAATGTAAGTGCAACAATGTTGAATTTTCAACATGCCACAAACTCCACCTTCTTTTGCTAACAATACATCAAGAGCAAGACGGTTCTGTAAAACCATAGACCTGATTGCAACCATCTCTGTGTTAATCATTAAGAATCCTCCTGCAGTGTCTGTAGAAAGACGATCAACTATGGTTGATAACTTACAAATTTTCTGGGAATTAAGAATGACTCCAACTGAGGGTATCAATGCACTAAAAATATCTCCTACGATTTCAGAAAAACAAGCTCTTCTTCTACGTGTTAGTCCATTAGAATTTCCATTGGTTCCACTGATTCTGTCCACATGATAAATGTTTGGAAAAACTATTCCAAAGTAACAGCTCCCGTACCATCTTGCAGGTAACCTATAATATGCATTGTTCCCGCAAACATAATAAACTCCTGGAAATACAGGATCAGTTCCCCCTTTTAGTCCCCACCCTCCTAAAATTAGGAAGTTGTGTTCACATTCACTGGAACCAATGTAATTATCGTTATAATCGGTCTTTAATCTATGGAGGCAGAATGTTCCCTTTTTCACAAAATCCAGGGACATCGCAGCATGAGCCTTGCCATTTGCAAAGATTCCCTCTTTCCCAGCCCATGGAGGTACATGGGTTTTCTGTTCAGTCGCTTTCTTTATCAAATCCTGTCTCCTTTCTTCTACTAAATCCCAAAAATCTTTTTCTTCTTTTCTCAATGTACATGTTAAATTCTCTTTATATGCCTGAACTAAATCTATTAAACTCATTGCTAAGAAAAATTCACCCATAAACTGTGCATTTTTACTACTAACTACTGGATTCATATTCTTTCTAATAGGTAATTCTGGAAATACTATATCTATGTCTGAATAAAAATATTGAAGTCTCCCTGTAGCATAAACTTGATAAAATACTACATGACACACCATATGTTAAAGGTATATGGTGATACGTTACCCCTTCTGATACTGATGTGGGTAACTTCATACACACATAACAATTACTAATCTCCATAGTATTAACATACTGAAATAACAATTTAATAAACACATTTGAAGACGTATTATAATCTGATTCATTATGATAGTTTGCTTCATCTTCTACCCCTATTTCTATTTTAGTTCCTTTTATTCTATCTATCTTATCATTAGTATCTGTGTTATTTTTGTCACTTGTTTCCATTAGTAAAGGTACTCCTACTGTTAGGAATAACCATACTAATACTACTAATAAAATACTACAAAAACAAAATCTAAAACACTTTCTTTTTAATCCACGTTTTGGTCTTTCTGCAACTTCAATTTCTGCCATTTTACTCTGAGAAAATTTCTTTTCTCTTATCCTTTGTTTGTCAATTTAACTTTCTTTTCGTTCTTAAGGAGGCCTCAATTTGCTTTCATCAATCTGTGCAACATGAACTTCTTCTGTTTCATCACTTAGATCTAGGGATTCAAATTCTTCGAGTATAACATAGGTCCATTCAGGAGCCTTGTATCTTCTGTTTAAATTTCTCAATCTTGGACTTCTTCGAGTTATTTTCGCTAAGGTTTGTTTAGATTGTGTTTGACTTGTGACTTCATTTACTTGTTCTGGTCTCTTTTCTGTTTTTCTCAAATGATATCTTAATTTCTTTACTCCAGTTGGCCAATTGTCTCCCTTTCTGATTCTTTTGATCTGTACTGCACTTTCACCTTCTTTATCTCCTTTTAAAAGTTCTTTTAATTTCACTTAATCTGGGCACAATCTGTTCTCGTTCTCTGTTTTCTGTGCTTGAACTTTCTTTTGCTTCCACCTGCTCAGGTCTTATCGTACTTTGTTCTTCTTTTTCCTGAGCTTGTTCTTCTAATTCTATCTGACCCTGTTCAGGTCTTACTTCAAACTGTTCTTTTTCTGCCTGAACTTGTTCTTCTAACTCTATCTGATCCTGTTCAGGTCTTATTTCAAACTTTTCTTCTTCTGCCTGAACGTGTTCTTTTAATATTCCCTCCTCAGGTTCCTGAAAGTCTTTTTCTATTTCCACCTGAGTGTGTTCTTCTTTCCCTGTCTCTTTATGACTACTTTCCTGTCTTTTCAGTTCTGTTCTTCTTCTTGTTTCAATAGCATCATCAATTACTTCAATCACTGGTATCCATTCTTCCTGACTTGTACCTGGCTGTTCGTCATATGGTTGTCTTTCAGAATCTATCACTCTAGATTCTTCAATTTCACAGCTTACAACTCCTGACGCTTCAGCCTGTTCAGTCAGTGGTTACTCTTGTTGTTCTGATGGGCTCGGAACTCTTCTGGTATGACTGGCATGAATCTGGCATGAATCCAATTGGGCAAACCTGCACACTTCACTGCTGTAGTAGTGACTAGTATGACTTGTCGCGGTTTATCCCACCTTGGTGCTAGGCACGACTTTCTTGCGTGTTTCTTCACTAGCACCCAATCTCCAGGATTCAAATCATATGCTTGGTCTGGCTGTCTTTCAACTGCATCTTCTCCAACCTGGTGAGAGACAGAACGCACCATTTCAGCCAATCCTTTGCAATAGTCCAATACCAGATCATCAGTTATATTCATTAATTTATTTCCAGGAATAAATGCTTGTCTCATTGCTCTTCCCATGAGAACTTCATGAGGGCTCATTCCTGTTTTTCTGTCTGGAATACTTCTGAGACCCATCAATACAAGAGGTAATGCATCTGCCCATTTCAGCATTGTGGATGCACACACCTTCCCTAATCTTGACTTGATTGTGCCATTTAGCTGTTCAACTATTCCAGAAGCCTCTGGACGATAAGCACAGTGCAGTTTTTGTTCTATGTTAAATGCAGCACAAATTAATCAAATTATTTCATTATTAAAATGAGGGCCTCTATCTGATTCCAAAGTGACTGGAAAACCACAACGTGGGCCCAACTCCCTCAACAACAATTTTGCAACTGTAAGACTGTCATTTCTTCGAGTGGGATAGGCTTCCACCCATCTTGAGAAAAGGCATACTATGACAAGTATATATTTCAGTCCATTGCATGGGGGCAACTCAATAAAATCCAACTGTAATCTGGTGAAGGGTCCTTCTGCCTTTCCAATCTTTCCCCAACTAACTACTGTCTTTCTACCTGGATTTTGCTGCTGACAGGTTAGGCATCTTTGGCAAAGGCTCTCTGCGACTACCCTGAATTTCGGATTGTACCAACTCTGTCTGAATAGTCTGATCATTGAGTCTCTCCCTATGTGTGTTGCTCCATGATACACTCTCGCCATCTTTTAATCAAACAATCTGGCATGACTGGTCTTCCATCTAGATACACCCATACCTCATCGTGTGGTCTCTTTGTACAACTGCCTTTATCCAAATTTCCTTTTCCTTTTCCTCAACTTCTTCCTGCAGTTGTCTAATCTCATCCCATGTTTCTGGTACTGAGAAAAACATAAGTTGGCATCTGGTTTCACCCGTCTCAATTTTTCTGTTTATGGCCACTGTATTTTTGGCACAGTATTGGGCCACTTGGTCAGCATATCTATTACCAGCAGCCACATAGTCATTTCCTGACTGATGTGCTGTGCATTTTACAACTGCTATCTCTTTTGGCAATTGTAATGCTTCCAGCAAATCCTTCACATTTTTGCTGTTTCTAATAGGAGATCCTGAAGAAGTCAGAAATCCCCTCTGCATCCAGAGCTGGCCGAAATCGTGCACAACCCCAAACCCATATTGACTGTCCGTAAATATGGTTACTCTCCAATTTTTGCCCAATTTGCATGCCATGGTTAGGGCTACCAATTCGGCTACTTGTGCAGATTTGACTCCAGGTAAGCAGGATGCTTCAATTACCCCAGATATCTTACAAACAGCATATGCAGCACTTAATCCTCCTTCTTGTGTCCTGAGGCAGGACCCATCTACAAATAACTCATGGTCAGCCTCTTTCAAAGGTGTCTCCTTTATGTCTGGCCGGGGCTTAGTACATAATTCAGTTACGTCCAAACAATCATGATCACTCTCATCTCTCACTTCTTCATTGCATGGGTCTGGCAGTAGGGTAGCTGGGTTCATGATCGTACACCTTATCACTGTTACGTTCTCAGCTCCCAAAATCACTCTTTCATACTTAGTCAATCGACTAGGGGTGAGATGTTGTGTTCTTGTTCTTGTCAGAAGAATCTCAACTGATTGTGGAACATAAACCTTTACCGGATGTCCCATCACTATCGACTCACTTTGCTCCAGACTCATATAAGTAGCAGCTACTGCTTTTAAGCAGCCAGGTAATGCTGAAGCCACTGGATCCAATGTAGCTGAAAAATATGCCACTGGATGTCGACTCAATCCATGTCTCTGCGTTAAGACTGAAAGTGCACAATTTTCTCTCTCACAACAAAACAACGCAAAATCTTTTGAATAATTAGGCATGCCCATGGCAGGAGCCTCACACAAACAATTTCGCAATTTCACAAATGCCTCTATGCAGTCATCATTCCAATCAATCGGATCTTTTGCTCTTTTCCGGGTCATTTGTATTAATGGTTTCGCTAACATAGAAAAAACATTAATCCATTGCCTGCAGTACCCAACCACTCCCAGAAACATTCTCATTTCTCTCTGAGTCTGTGGCAATTGCATTTCTCTGATTATTTTTATTCTTTCCGGTGTCACTTTTCTAACTCCTCTTTCTATTTTATGCCCTAAATATCTAACTTCTTGTCGACAGAACTGTAATTTTTCTGGAGACACCTTGTGTCCTCCTTCAGCCAAATGGTTCAGTAATGCAATTGTGTCTGTGACACAATCTTCTCGTGTTTTCGATGCCACCAGTAGGTCATCAATATACTGGACCAGAACAGATTTTCCAGGCATAATCAATGATTCTAGACACTTTTTCAAAATCTGATTAAAAATTGAGGGACTCTCTGTGTACCCTTGAGGAACTTGACACCATGCGTAAATACGATCCTCGAACTTAAACGTAAAAAGATACTGGCTGTCTGGGTGTAAAGGAATAGAAAAGAACGCTTGGCATAAATCAATTACTGCAAACCAGCCTGCATTCCAAGGTATCTGATAAAGGATCACTGCTGGATTTGGCACTATTGGACAACAGGGAACTACAATTTTGTTTATTTTCCGTAAATCCTGCACTATTCTATACTTTCCGCTGGGCTTCTTCAGTCCCATTATTGGCGAATTACAAGGACTACCCATCACTTCTTTTAAAATACCTTGTTTAACCATTCGTTCAATTTCTGGAATAACTCCTGCTTTTACTTCTGGACTCATCTTGTACTGTCGGGTATTTGGATACACTGCACCTTCTTTCACTGTCACTTTAACTGGGTCTATATTTGTCATTAACCCAATGTCTTTTCCTGTAAAATCCCAAACTTCTGGATTAACTGTGGCTCTCAATTCTTCTGGTAATTCATTTTCAGTCATTAGTGAAAACATTTCATCTACTTCCGTTCCCTGTTTGGCTAACATCATCTTATATACAACATCTTCATCAGGGGTTTGGAAAGCGACACCATCTGGTGTACAATAGATTGTGCAGTTCATCTTGCACAATAGATCTCTTCCCAACAGATTTACAGGACTGGAATCGCCAACTACGAACCGATGCATTTCTTTAAAGCTTCCAATGTGCACCTCCATTGGTTTTGTGATTGGGCTTCTAATCTGTTGGTTAGACACGCCTACAACTTGGATTGATTCTCCCGAGAGGGGTAGGTTTGGGATGTCTACTGTTCTTACAGTAGACCTGGTAGCACCAGTATCCAATAGGAAAGTAATGTCTTTACCTTCTACTTTCCCATCAACAAAAGGACCTGACTGATCTACCAGCAAGGATGCGCCAAGCACGCACTCCTCTTCCTCCCCCCTCAGGCACCATCATTGTGCGAAATCCACATTTTCCTCATCATTCTGCAACAAATATTGTGTAATTGTTCTATTATTCTTACCACTTTCTCCTTGAAATCCGGTGTTCGCACTGAAACTTTGATGATTCACAAAATTTGGCATAGGAGCTGGTGGCACCTGATATTGTGGAGTAACTACCTGCTGCTGTTGATTCATAAGTACTTCATTCTGCATCTGTGGGATTAAATTTTGATTTGGCCCATTATTACTTTTATTATTCTGAGTACTCTTACACTCGTTCTTCCAATGTCCAAGCTTTCCGCACGCATGACAAGGAAACTTCTTTTTCGCTTCTTCTCTGTCCATTCGTCCCCTATATTTATTACCATTCGTTCCTTGATCATTCTGACTCTTCTCTTTCGCTTGATTATTATTTTGGGCATTTGTTTTCTCCTCTTGTTGTTCTGCCAATTTTACTTGTGCCCACATCATCTTCTCCTTTAGCTTTCTACGCCTGGCCTCAATGTCATCTCCGCAATATTTCGCGTACTTTAAAATCTCATCCACTGTCTTGCTTTGCCAACACAACATGTGCTGCTGTATCATCTGACTAATCTCTGGTTTCAAACCGTATACAAACCGATACACAAAATGTCCCATATCCTAATCACGATATTCTCAAAACCACTATACTGCTTAAACACCTGTAATAACCTCTCATAATATGCATGTACAGATTCATTTGGTTCTTGAGTTGTTCTATCTATTTTTACCCAGTCTGTTTCTTTAGGAGGAATTTTCCCTTTCAAATATGTGATCACTTGGTGATACTTTTTCATCACCTCCTCCGAGGGTGCTCCTGTGTTCGAGTCTCTAGCATATTCCTCATTTGGCCAGTCAATTGTAATTTTACATTCCGTCCATAAATCAGCAGGTACCACTATATCAAATAGACCATCCAAATCTTTCAATAAAACCTTTGAAACTTTCACAAATCTCTCTACCTGTTTATACCATTCAACTGGTTTTTCTCTCAGCTTTGGAAAATCATTTGTAAATGACAAAATATCTTGTCTACTCCAAGGAACATGAACATACCCACCTCCGGGAACCTCTCTCATTGGACACAATTTTTCCATTTTGCTCGTTTCTCTTACTGGAAATGTAGCTGCTGCTTCTCTCGCTTGTACTTCCTCTTTCTTCCTTATCCATCTAATTCTCCATTTATCAATGTCTCCCCATTTTCGCAAAATGCTCATTAATTCCTTTATCTGTAGTCTCTTTCCAGAAGCATTTACACTTTCTAAATCTTTATCAGTAAAGTCCACTCAATATGGTTTCTGTAACAATTTTGATTTCCCTCTGTCTATTCCAATCTCTGAAGCAACTTCAGTCAATTTCTCATGAAATACCCTTGCTCTCCGGGTTATGCTCTTACATAAAAATAATAATTCTTCTTCATTGTAAGCATTCAATCTTTCTGTGCCCACGCTTCCTGCTATCATTTCTTCTAATTCCACTTTCAATCTGCTGATGTCTAAAATCTTTGGTGGTGGATTTCGATTATCTATTTCCTGTGCCCATCTCTCCATTTCTTCAGGGGTAACTACTGTTGCACCTTCAGTTCTTATAGGTACTAAAAATCTCTTTTCTCTCAAATTCATAGGTGTTTTTCTCTTCGGAGTTTCAGTTGAAGATTCTACATTTGGGAGATCCATTAATGAAATAACTGACTCACTTTCGCTAACTTGATCATCTGTAATTATTATTTCTTTCCTAGGACTATTTAATGGAATTGTCACAGGTTGTGGTTTCTGGCCAATCTTTTTATCTCCATACAATGGGATTACTGGACCAATGGTCACTGGCACTGTCAATGCTTCAGTATTCAAATTTAATTGACTTATCTTCTGAACTAGTTCTTCTCTAGTTTTGTTTAAAACATCTCTTTCATTATCCTGCAACACTCTGTTATATGACGTATCATGTAAAATCTGTGGGGTCAATGGCATTCCCATTACTGGTGCACTTGGGGTAACTTTACTAGTTGCTTTTTGATACGGCGGTGGATTTTTATTTAAAATATCTTCTAACAACTTGTCATCTGATTCACCATATCCTGCTGTATTCATGTGTTTCGTTTTCTCCTTACACTTTCCTCCAGACTATTCCTCAGCCATTAACAATGGATATAAACCTTCTGATACCATAGCTCTCCTCCATTGTATCATCTGCCCTTCGCGTGACTCATGCAAGTGTCTTGGAAAGAATCCTCTATATCTCCCACCTCGGCATTTCTCTCGTTCATATGACTCAGTCTCCCATTCTTCCAAAGCCTTATATTGAGTTAACCTAGGTCTGGGTTCTAAATCATTCATTTTCAATCTCAAATTCTGAAGAATCCTCCCATTAAACGTACCATTTTTAGGAAAAGCTAGCACTCCATCATCTTTCGTATATTCTATCCAGTTTTCCAACCACACGCAAGTATGATATCCTCTTTCCATCATCATGAAAGATGCTGGTGTTTTCGGTGGCAGAATAGGAATTCCCTCGCTGGCCAACACAGGCTTATCTTTTAGAAAGAAATTCTTAATTTTCTTTATAAATGACATCTTTCTTTTCTCTCCATACATCCTTGAGGAACGATGTATACAATTGTATTCTGCAAACCCTTGAAATCTTCTACTTGTATGCCTTGCACTAACAGTCAAATCAAAATCCTGCATACAATCTCTCTCTCCACCAGTCCTAGCGCGGCTTCTAACTAGCTATCCAATTAAATCAGGCTCACGCTCGTGATCTGACCAATGCCAGCGTGGCCTTTTTCTGACGTCAGTTCTGCTCCTTTCTACTGACCCCTCCTTTACAAGGCTGCTCCTGTCACACGCCTGCTGTTTCTACCAATCCCAGCGCGGCTCACTGTGACGTCAGTACAACTCCAGCGACTGACCCTCCCTTCACAAGGTAATACGAAAACTTATTTCTTAATACTTTTCTTTAAAATTCTTTGTTATTAACGACATAAAAACATTCGCTACTCTGTCTGTTCCACTAATCAAAGGATAGTTTATTTCTTTCCACTGCGAGTAAAACCCTCCACTTACTCTTCATATACTGCGAGTAAAACCCTTCCGCTTACCCTTCATTCAAGCTCCAGAGAACCTACTACTCCTCTGGTGTCACCTGTTTTTGGGAAATTTTGAGACCAAAGTTTCACCAGCGAACTCTTTTGCTGTCACTCAAGCTTGGAAGAACCTGCTATTCCTTCAGGGTTACCCTTTCTAGGTGATATAACGCCTAAAGTTTCACTAGCGAACTCTTTGCTATTAATCACTCTCACTTTTACACAGAAAATAGTCCCTACTTTAACACTTCCAGCCCTACCTAGCTTCTCAGTGTTATTCCAACAGACGAGTAACCTCACTGCAGTGTGGTTTCTATCGCCACCCGCTATTCATTCCCCGGGAATTTTCCAGACAACATAAAACAAGACGCTAACTCTTTTTGTTAAACATAAATTAATAATCAATAATCTATACTTATCACTAAACAAGTCAATAATAACCATAACTCTGCTACCAGAAAACTGATCCAGCGGTGTATTAACAACAGATACTCCACTACCATATACTCACCTGGGCCCATATAACTTCTCCCACTAATACCAAGTAGACCGCTGGAGCTTGTAGTTTATAGATTTCATACTTCAGGAATAGTTATTGTTCCGTTCTTAACTAAACCTTCACTGATCAAATAGTTCTTTCCTCTGGTCGATGGACCATTCGTTGGAACTAATTGATGGTGATAATTAACATAACTTATTAAACATTTCTTGATTAAAAGTGAAATAACCACGGACTCGGGAAGTTTTAAAATCTTTATCTAAATTAATGGAATGTGAACCATCTCAAAGTTTCAGTACAAACACCCTCATTCACAAGAGTGTCAACTCAATCAATAATCAATAAGCAAAAATATTTCAGATTCACACAATAACTATGCACAGAAAGGAGAGGACAGAGAGAGAAGAACATCTATCAATACGATGAATTTATAGTTACCAAGAATGGTGTGAAGACCAACCCTCTGGCCAAAGGGCTGGTAAGGGTCCCCCGGGATAGATCAGGAGACAAAGACTTCAGGACAGGATACTTCACCTCTCTAAATACCGACGACTGCGTCGCACCCCTCTCTGACACTCTCTTCCTCCTCGTGATTCTTCCGCGATCTTCTTTCTAACCAGTTTAAATTAAGTTGGAAGTTTATGCATTCAGTTTTCTTCATCAGCGTCTCACAGCATCAGCACCACCCACAGCATCGACAGCATCTCGAGCTCTGCTTCGCCTCTGCTAACTAACTAACTAAAAACTACCTCAGTTATACCTTTCAGTATTCATGTACCACCCATTAATGTTTCAATTTCATAAAATACTAAATCGGATTGGTCAGGCGAGGGGGGATGGTCATCACACCATGCTTACATTTCACTTATTTCATTTGAACCATTGTTTTCAAACCCATCCCCTTAAACTTTATTAAATCATTTCCTTTCCCATATATCTCCAAACTTTATTAATACAAAATGTTTCAACTTTATGAATAAGGCTTCTTCATATGAACTCTTCACCCTCATGTTCCCAGGGCACATCTTCTCTGGCCTTGGACGCGTGACAAATCCTTACTCATCCTTCCTTATTCTTTCTCATCTGCGCATGTGCGGGGTCAAGTCAGTCAGCTCAATTCAGACAAGTGTGGAAGGCCCAAATGCGCACTAATAATAAAGTCAGAAGAAAAAATGTTATTCTCAAAAATAAATGGTTTCACTGTATACCACCAACCTCTACTCTAACCCATTTTAATTATTATTACCCTTTTCTGCATTTGCGTTAGTATAAAACTTATTTTCTATTCAGCCAAGCAGGTGCCATGCATGTGAACTTTCAAGCTGCCATTTTAATGCCTTTTGCGCATGCGCAAGATTTTCCCTCCAAGCGTTAAAACGTCATACTACGTAGATGCAGTAGACGCATGCGCAGTAAAGATCCCTTGTTAGAGTGTGTTTTAGTCCTTCGTTCATTTTGTTATAGTTAGTAAACACATACGCAAGCTTCATTGTCCCGCGTGTCTTTCTAAAATGCGAATTATTAATTACAAACACATAGTAATTCGTTAATGAGTTAAAACGAAAGGATTGCTTCCGAGCAAGTCTCATTTACGAGTCCTTGCTCCATCACCACGTTGTCTCTCAGTCCGGTGCCACTCTGAGGCACCCGGTGTCAGGGTCCACCGCAGCACCAGCCATGGGCTCGCTGACGGCTCCAGCGATGGGCTGGGTGCCAATTCACGGTTTGCTCGGTAGCAGGGTCATGCAGCAGGATGTAGTACTGCTACTGTTGTGCCCCATAGCGTTGGATGTCCCTCTGCTATGCTAGAAGTTATCGGATAAGGGGGATATGTGGAGGAGCTCCGCTAGGGCACGTCCGCCATATTGCCCCTGCAGGCCACGTCGCCCTGTGTGGGATTTCTCCATGGCAAACATGGTTAGTGTTGCATGCTGCTGAATGTCCTTAAAAGCGTCTTCAGCTCTGAGACCTGTAGATAGCTGTTGCCTAACCCCCACAAAAGAGATCCAGTGTGCAGTAATACACATGTAATCAGAAGCTTGACAACTGGTCGGCATGTCTGTCGTTAGGTGGATAGTGTGAACAGTACTCTGCTGCAAAGCTTGTCCAACCAATTGCTGGAACAGCAACTCTGGCAAAATAGTTCCGGCTGGGAACCTTCCATTTCGAGTAGATGGCCACCACAAATTCTAAAAATCCCACTACTTCCACAAAAGAAAAGGAAATAAGTAAAGTGCTAACATTTTAGCCAGATGCCTGATGTACAAACATGAAGGCGGGCGGTTGTGTTTGTATGGCCCCTCCTACTTAAACATGCCCATAATAGTAGCCCAAAAGTTTTCCTTTTGTAGTGCCCCTGACGCAGGCAACTTCCGAAGAAAATTAGGAGGTGATAGACTCAATGTGCATCTTGGGGCAGTCACTGTATGGTGGTGTCTCCGTCTAACTCTTGAGCCATTTCGAGGTATCCGAGGCATGTGATATTAGTGCACTGCTGCAGACAGGGCTGCTTTGCGTAATGCTGTCACCCTCTTCTTCCTCATCACCTTCACCTCCCAAAGTGATCGGAGCTGATTCCCCGCTCTCTTCACCTTCACCACCACCTTTCAACAATTTTTTTAAGGCGCTCCTCCCAGAGGATTGCATGATGTTTTTTCATATGAGTTGTTTGGCCTCAAGTACCACAGTGTGAACCAGGCTTAGCACAACGAACACTCATGTGGCAAATGGAGCATATTGCAATGTTATTCTCCTGCTTGCTAACCATAAAGAATCCCCAAACTGGGGAGGAGAACTTTCTTAGTGTGCCACTGCCAATGCCGGAAGAAGACCTATGGGTTGGTGGGTGTATCATCGATTGCCTCTCTGTAGTGCGTACTTCAATAGAGGTAGCGGTGGATGCAGATCTTAGTGGCGGCCTTACAAATATGGAGGCTGGTGGTGGTACCTCTGAGCAGGTTGAATAGGAGGGATAATGTTGGTGTCCACCGAGCCAGCTTCCATAACAATGACTGGCTCGTCAGTCTCTTCCCCTTCCATAATTGTAAGGCTTTCAGGAACTTTCCTTCTCCCACTAAAAACATCCTATTGGAGTAGAATATTAACTCGAAAACATCTTTTTGAGTTGATTTAGCTACTTCTCAAGTCGAAAATCTGGTCGAGGTACAGCCGCGGTCACCTGCACTTCCCAGCGTCACTAAAATGGCGCCAGAAGGTGACGTGGTGACCGGAAGCCACGTTAGTGGGCGGCAAATCTCATTCGTGCTTCCGAGTGACTGGCAAGTCTTGTCACACTTGCAGGGTGTGCCAAAATATGTCTTGCGCACACCAGCGAAAAATAATTTCCACCATGCACCAGATGGTAGAATTTATGAGGAACTCCATGTTACAGGCATAGCACGGAGTTCCCGAATTCCGCCAACACTGTTAGGGGAAAGATTTTTCCACCCATGCCTAATATGTATATCAAAACCCCTTTCATAGTGCTATATGGCACGCAGGGATACTGGGACCAACCATGGTGGTTGAGGCCTTTTACTCTTTATATCCCAGGGCCCGATCTACAATGGATCCTGAGCAACTGTGCAAAGTACACCTTCTGCACTTGACTCTCAGTGGTAGCTGTAGACGAGTATTAAAAGGCTTCCTTGGGAGGGAAGTGTAGATACAGGTTACTGAACATGAACCATAACCCAAAGTGCACTATGTAATGTCAGTAAATAATTACTTATCAAAGTAATACAGGTCAAATACTTGTTTTTATATCACAAAGTATTTTATTTCTAACTTTACACATTCAAAGAAGTATTACGACATTTGTAAGCAGTAACACAATCCCCTTGAGGTCGGGACTCTACTGATTAACTGACAAATCCCTGTCCCACCCTCTAATGTGGTTGAGGTTATTCCACATTCAGTGGTGGTTGCATTTAGGGAATGCTCACTAGTAGGCCTTACTCAAGAGTCCACTCTGACTCCTAGGAAGCAGTCAAAAGTGTCTATGGTGCCGCAGCACCTTTAGCAGAAAGTCCCCCAGGGGTCTGACAAGCCCTAATCAAG
Organism: Calotriton arnoldi; assembly: GCA_963921515.1. Lineage (NCBI taxonomy): Eukaryota > Metazoa > Chordata > Amphibia > Caudata > Salamandridae > Calotriton > Calotriton arnoldi. The sequence continues at coordinate 679,091 of CAWUFW010004862.1, read as the reverse complement.
TCTTACCCACTCCAGCAGGAATGAAGCATTCACTGTCACAGCGGATGCCCCAACAGCAGCCACTCGCAATGCTCCAGTCCTGCTTAGTTGAGTTGGTCTACATGCTGGATGCGCGGCAGCACCCCGACAGGTGCAGGCTCTCTTTTGAGCAGCACTGTCGGCTTCAACAGCGATCAGAGATGCTCCTGTTTGTATTTGTTAAATGCAACATTCATCCGAGAGGATATCACGGCGCTAGGAAAGCTATGACCTGAAATGAGGGTGGTGTGATACTGGGGACATCTGTGAGAAAGGGAGTCTAAGCGATAGGCTGTGAAATGTCAACAATTATAACCTGGGGAATAGATGTGTTTTTAAGGCCCCCCTGCTCTAGCTTTTTTAATGCGTCTGGTTTTAGCTAGTGCGTGGTGGCAAGAGCTCAGTTTACGTGTGGGGGCATCAAATTTGGCTTCGTCTTGCAGTATTCTGGGGCTGCGTTTGTGTAGTGCTTTGTGTGCATAACCCAAGAGCTTGAATTTGTCTCTTTGGCGCACGGGCAGCCAATGGGCTCCCGCAGACATTCTGATGCCGAGCTTGATTTGTTTTTGTTACGCACAAGCTTGGCAGCTCCGTTCTGGACTACCTGTAAACGGGAGAAAAGGTAGTCTGCGATGCCCACATAGAGCGCATTCCCATAATCATAATTTGCTTGAGAGTAAAGCCTGAATGATGGTTTTCCTGCAATTCAGTGGGATCCAGAAGAAGAGTCTCCTTAATAGCTTCAGTGTAGCAAAGCTTTTCCCACACAGAACTTGGACTTGGTCCTGCATGGTTAATTCATTGTCGATGAGTATGCCCAGGTTTTTTACAACCTGTTTGGGCTCGGGCGGATCCTAGTGCTTGGGGCCACCAGGTTGCATCCCAAATTAGGTGAGCTCCTCCAAAAGTAAAATTTCTGACTTCTCAGCGTTCAGTTTCGAACAGTGATCTGACATCCAAGTCACCATTTCTGAAAGGCAGTTAATCAGATTGTTTCTAGTGTACTCATGCCTTTCTTCGAAGGCTGTCAGCAACTGCGTATTATCCGCATAAGAGCAGATATTCAAGCCCCATTTCTTGCTGATTTTGACCAAAGAGGATACATAGGCATTAAAAAGGGTGGGGCTCAAGGAAGCTCCTTGCGGGACACCGTAGTTAATAGTTTTTGGGTTGGAGGCGAAGGGGCTCATTTATACTCTTTGTGTTCTGTTGCGTAAGAAGGAACTGAACCATCTTGTTTCTTTTGAAGGAAGTGGCCCGATTAGGGTCATCCAGGTCACTAATGACCACCTCTCAGCCTTCCATACCAAATGAAGAGTCGGTCAGACAGTAGAGAATACAAACCAATAACTGTTTATTATATACTCTCAGAGCGGAGCCCAGTCTGCCCAGTCGCTAGGAGTGCTGCAGAGGGACTGAAATAGACAAGCATAAAGATACATTATGTACGTTCCATAACTGGGCTAAAACACACCCATAGTGGAATTTTCCAGGCAGATGCAGCTGGACAGTAAAATACAAAAAAAATAAGTTTCGATTCTCATATCTCACACCACCTAATACAATCCAAGGTTGTTTCACCCTGAACCCGCCACCAGACAAGTGGGAGAGGGCCTCTATCTAGAGAGAAAGGTATGCACTAATATGAACAGTCTATTCATTAGTGAAGCAAAACCTAACATTGCAAAAACGAAACATAACAGGTTTTTTCTCAGAAATAGCAGGGAATTAGTTTTGATCGTGATTCAAAATATCGTCTAAATAGAAAATGGTGCAGCGAATGCTAACTTACATAAAGCAATGCACAAACATGAATATTTCGATTCTAACACTTTCTGCAACTCTCTTGTCTCTTTCATCACTTCTCTTGCTTCTTCCTACACCTCTGTTGCTTCTTTCAGCACTTCTCTTGCCTCTTTCTGCACTTCTCCTGCCTGTTTCTGCACCTGTCTTGCCTCTTTGTGCTCCTCTGTTGCCGCTTTCTGCACCTCACTTGCTTCTTTCAACACCCCTCTTGCCTCTTTCTGCACTCCTCTTCCCTCTTTCTGTACCTCTCTTGCCCCTTTCTGCACCCCTGTTCCATCTTTCTGAACCTCTCCTGCCTGTTTATGCACCTCCGTTGGTTCTTTCTGCACTTCTCTTGCTTTTTTCCACATCTCTCTTGCTTCTTTCTGCACCCCTCTTGCCTCTTTCTGCACCCCTCTTTCCTCTTTCTGCACCTCTCTTGCCTGTTTCTGCAACTCTCTTACCTCTTTCTGCAGTTCTCTTGCCTCCTTCACCTCTGTTGCTTCTTTCAGCACTTCTCGTCTCTTTCTGCACCTTTCCTTCCTCTTTCTGCACCTCTGTTGCTTCTTTCTGCACCTCACTTGCTTTGTTCTGCACCCCTCTTGCCTCTTTCTGCCCCCTCTCCCCTCTTTCTGTACCTCTCTTGCCTCTTTCTGCATCCCTGTTCCCTCTTTATGCGCCTCTGCTGCCTCTTTCTGAACTTCTCTTGCCTCTTTCTGCACCTCACTTGCCTCTTTCTGCACTTCTCTTGCCTTTTTCTGTACCTCTCTTGCCTCTTTCTGCACCTCTGTTGCCTCTTTATGCACCTCACTAGCTTCTTTCTGCAACTCTCTTGCCTCTTTCTGCACCCCTCTTCCTTCTTTCTGTACCTCTCTTGCCTCTTTTTGTACCCCTCTTCCCTCTTTCTGCACCTCTCTTGCCTCTTTCTGCACCTCTCATGCCTCTTTATGTAGTTCTCTTGCCTCTTTCTGCACCTCTGTTGCCTCTTTCTGCACTTCTCCTGCCTCTTTCTGGACCTCTATTGCTTCTTTCTGCACCCCTCTTGTATCTTTTTGCACCCCTCTTCCCTCTTTCTGCACCTCTCTTGCCTCTTTCTGTACCTCTCATGCCTCTTTATGTAGTTCTCTTGCCTCTTTCTGCACCTCTGTTGCTTCTTTCTGCACTTCTATTGCCTCTTTCTGCACCCCGTTGGTTCTTTCTGCACTTCTCTTGCTTTTTTCCGCATCTCTCTTGCTTCTTTCTGTACCCCTCTTGCCTCTTTCTGCACCCCTCTTTCCTCTTTCTGCACTTCTCCTGCCTCTTTCTGGACCTCTATTGCTTCTTTCTGCACCCCTCTTGTATCTTTTTGCACCCCTCTTCCCTCTTTCTGCACCTCTCTAGCCTCTTTCTGCACCTCTCTTGCCTCTTTCTGTACCTCTCATGCCTCTTTCTGCAGTTCTCTTGCCTCTTTCTGCACCTCTGTTGCCTCTTTCTGCACTACTCTTGCTTTTTTATGCACATCTATTGCTTCTTTCTCCACCTCTATTGCTTCTTTCTGCACCCCTCTTGCCTATTTCTGCACCCCTCTTCCCTCTTTCTGCACCTCTCTTGCCTCTTTCTGCAGTTCTCTTGCCTCTTTCTGCACCTCTGTTTCTTCTTTCTGCACTTCTCTTGCCTCTTTCTGCACCTCCGTTGGTTCTTTGTGCACTTCTCTTGCTTTTTTCCTGCATCTCTCTTGCTTCTTTCTGCACCCCTATTGCCTTTTTCTGCACCCCTCTTTCCTCTTTCTGCACCCTTCTTGCCTGTTTCTGCAACTCTCTTGCCCCTTTCTGCAGTTCTCTTACCTCCTTCTGCACCTCTGTTGCTTCTATTTGCCCTTCTCTTGCCTCTTTATGCACCCCTCTTGTCTTTTCTGCACCTCACTTGACTCTTTCTGCACCTCTTTCCTCTTTCTGCACTTCTCTTGCCTGTTTCTGCACTTCTCTTGCTTTTTTCTGTACCTCTCGTTTCTTTCTGCAACTCTCTTGTCTCTTTTATCACTTCTCTTGCTTCTTTCTATACCTGTTACTTCTTTCAGCACTTCTCCTGCCTCTTTCTTCACCCCTCTTGCCTCTTTCTGCATCTCCGTTGGTTCTTTCAGCACTTCTCTTGCTTTTTTCTGCATCTCTCTTGCTTCTTTCTGCACCCCTCTTGCCTCTTTCTGTACCCCTCTTCGCTCTTTCTGCACCTCTCTTGCCTGTTTCTGCAACTCTGTTGCCTCTTTCTGCAGTTCTCTTGCCTCCTGCTGCACCTCTGTTGCTTCTTTCTGTACTTCTCTTGCCTCTTTCTACACCCCTCTTGCCTGTTTCGGCACTTCACTTGCCGCTGCACCTCTCTTGCCTCTTTCTGCACCTCTCTTGCCTCTTTCTGGACTTCTCTTGCCTCTTTCTTCACCTCACTTGCATCTTTCAGCACTTCTCTTGCCTTTTTCTGCACCTCTCTTGCCTCATTCTGCACCTCTGTTGCCTCTTTCTGTACCTCACTAGCTTTTTTCTGCACCTCTCGTTTCTTTCTGCAACTCTCGTCTCTTTCATCACTTCTCTTGTTTCTTTCTACATCTCTGTTGCTTCTTTCAGCACTTCTCTTGCCTCTTCCTACACCCCTCTTGCCTCTTTCTGCACCTCCGTTGGTTCTTTCTGCACTTCTCTTGCTTTTTTACGCATCTCTCTTGCTTCTTTCTGCACCCCTCTTGCCTCTTTCTGCACCCCTCTTTCCTCTTTTTGCACCTCTTGCCTGTTTATGCAACTCTCATGCCTCTTTCTGCAGTTCTCTTGCCTCCTTCTGCACCTCTGTTGCTTCTTTCTGCATTTCTCTTATCTCTTTCTGCACCCCTCTTGCCTGTTTCTGCACCTCACTTGCCTCTTTCTGCACCTCACTTGCCTCTTTCTACACTTCTCTTGCTTTTTTCTGCACCTCTCTTGTTTCTTTCTGCAACTCTCTTGTCTCTTTCATCACTTATCTTCCTTCTTTCTACACCTCTGTTGCTTCTTTCTGCATTTCTCTTGCCTCTTTCTACACCCCTCTCGCCTGTTTCGGCACCTCACTTGCCTCTGCACCTCTTTTGCCTCTTTCTGCACCTCTCTTGCCTCTTTCTGCACTTCTCTTGCCTGTTTCTGCTCCTCTCTTGCCTCTTTCTGCACCTCTGTTGCTGCTTTCTGCACCTCTGTTGCTTCTTTCTGCACCCCTCTTGCCTCTTTCTGCCGCCCTCTTCCCTCTTTCTCTACCTCTCTTGCCTCTTTCTGCATCCCTGTTCCCTCTTTATGCACCTCTCCTGCCTGTTTCTGTGCCTCTGTTGCCTCTTTCTGCACTTCTCTTGCTTCTTTCTGCACCCCTCTTGCCTCTTTCTGCACCCTATTCCCTCTTTCTGCACCTCTATTGCCTCTTTCTGCTCCTCTATTGCCTCTTTTTGCACCCCTGTTCCCACTTTTTGCACCTCTCCTGCCTGTTTCTGCACCTGTTGCCTCTTTCTGTACTGCTCTCGCTTCTTTCTGTACTCAAATGGAAATTGCATGCTGTCAAGTTTAAAGGTCTACGTGCTCTTATGACTGAGGTATATGTCTACTTGTAGATGTATTCTCACATGTGTTATACATCTGAAGATGGTAGCTTAAAAAGCTGGTAGCTTCTGCTATAGGTGGTCAAATCTTCTCAGTTCCGCTCTGTTATTTGGTTGCACAGGCAGACATGTCTTATGTATATAGGTGTTATAGAGCCCCTCAAATATACTATTAAATACCCATGAGCCCTGTATTATGAGCAGAAAGAAATGCATACACCATTTTGCACACAAATTTACACAGTATGCTGTTTGAAACACAGGTATTCAAGTATTTGTATGTTTATTGTTATGTAACATGTCACTAGGTAAAAGCAGAGACACGCATGCATACCTTCACAAACTTGGTCAGACTTACAACAGTGATATGGTTAGGATTGCTGTTTTACATTTGGTAGGTCTAACATTTTAAGCAGTCGATGAATTGTGAACCTTCAAGAGAAAAGTGAGGTTTAATACATCTTGGGAGAAGGACTAGTGATTAGGCTACTTTGTATGAGTCTGTGGCAAGGTAGAGTCGAAGTAGGCCTCCTTCTGCACCTCTCTTGCATCTTTCTGCACTTCTCTTGCTTCTTTTTTGCGCCTTTCTTCCTCTTTCTGTACATGTACTACCTATGTAGGCATAGTTAGAAACTAGCATTTAAAAAACCTTAGAAGTTCACTGAAAAAAACAGAGGTTTCAGGGACGTTATAGTTAGGTTGACATTTCACTCGTACAAAATCAGAGAAATGTAGCTGATATAGTTAGCTGAGCTAACTATAAGTTGCGCCCCTGCAATGCACTGCTGATGACGTCACATATTATATCACTCATGACATGGTCAGTGACATCACTGATGACATCTCAAATGACATCACTGATGACATCATCCACTTAATATCTGATGCACCTCCTCACACCCTAATATAACCTTTCATACACCCACTCTAAAATACAGGTTACCATTCTCGAAACCATAGACACAAAAATACCAGTTAGTACATACCCACTTACTGATTCATAGGTCTACATGCACATCCACTGACTCACCCATACAGTCACTCATACACACAGTCACTCATCAATACACAGTCACTGATATATGCATTCATACACCCATGCAGACACTCACATACTGCCACTCACCCTTAGAGTTACTCACATACCTAGTCAGTCACCCAAAGAATCAATCACACTGCCATTTACTCACCTATGCAGTTATACACACACCACCTCACTTATTCATACAGATACTAACATATACTTAATCTCTTATACAATCACTGACACAAGCACACACTCATCCATAGAGCCACTGTCACAATCACTCACTCTCACATATAGTTACTTATATACTCCAACACTTACATATACTGCCTTTCACAAATGTAGTCACTCACACATATACCACTGAGACATCCATTCACTTACAAACACAGCCATACGCACACTAACTCACCTATACAGCCCCTCCCAGACGCACTCATGAACCCATACACCCAGTGAATCACCCACTCACACATTCATGAAGGGAGTCACACACCCCCCCCACCTACCCACACAGACACTCAGGCCCCCATACAGGTACTCAGACAACCAATCATTAACCCATATAGATACTCATGTGGCTACTCACCAACCCATGCAGCCACTTACACACCAACTGACAGACTGATACAGACATTCACACAGATTAGTCATTCACCCATGCAGTCACTAAGACACGTTTAATCACTCACTTATACAGTCAGTCACGCACCCACTAAATCATCAATTCAGACACTCATACACCCATTCATTCTTCAATACACCTTGGCATATATATATATATATATATATATATATATATATATATATATATATAACGTTCTTAAACTTAAAAAAAACACTCAGTCACTGGATGATGTCATCAGTGATGTCATTTGAGATGTCATCAGTGATGTCACTGACCATGTCATGAGTTAATTAATATGTGACGTCATCAGCAGTGCATTGCGGGGGCGCGAGTTATAGTTAGCTTAGCTAACTATAAAGGGCTGAATTTCTCTGCTTTTGTACGAGTGAAATGTCAGCCTAACTATAACGTCCCTGAAACCTGTGGTTTTTTTGGTAAATATTTAAGGTTATTTAAATGTGAATTCCTAACTAGAACGTCCCTGAAACCTCTGGTTTTTTAAGTGAATATATATATATATATTAATGTATTTATTTATTTCCAAAGGCCACAAATGAAACGCTGAACTCTTGCGAATGGGTGCTTCCATAGTGTGAAGGTGGTGTCACGTAAAAGTAATTATTGCACAAAAGTTGGAGCACTCAACGGGTAATGTATCCATTTTATTTGCGCCCCCTTCATGCTATGGAAGTACCCATTCGCAAGAGTTCAGCGTTTCATTTGAGGCCTTTGGAAATAATTAACAAACGCTGGAACCGCCGCAGCCATAAGGAACCATGCCCGATGGACATTGAGACCAACATTACTAAATGTGAAGATTCGGCCACTATACCCGGTAATTTGCGGCTATTTGGCAGCTGTTAAATAGCAGAGGGGCAGAACGAGGGGCGCATATCCAATTACAATATTACAGCAAGAGGCACTCCCTTTGAAAATACCAACAACAAGAACCGTACAGTGGGCAGCCAATGGATATGTAAGTGACTCGTGTTCGGTGGACTTTACAATTCTACTCAGAAGTTTAAAAGCTATGCAAGTCACTTTATGAACACAAGCAAAGATGGCAGCACTTCTGAACTTTCTGAAGTGAAGAGCTAGTCTCCTTTCTTCATTGATGAACTGTTTTATAAAGGGAGTGTGCTTTTAGACTATCTATGCTGTTTTACCTTTGCGTTATTTACATTGAAAAAGGCACTAAATGCCGAAACGCGTCTGTGAAGAGCAAATAAAATGGATACATTACCCGTTGAGCGCTGCAACTTTTGAGCAATAATTACTTTTGCCTGACGCCCCCTTCACGCTATGGAAGTGCCCGTTCGCAAGAGTTCAGCGTTTCATTTGAGGCCTTTGGAAATAATTATTTAACAAACGCTGGAACCGCCGCAGCCATAAGGAGCCATGTCCGATGGACATTGAGTCCAACATTACTAAATGTGAAGATTCGGCCACTATAACCGGTACTTCGCGGGCTATTCGGCAGCTGTTAAATGGCAGAGTGGCAGAACGAGGGGCGCATATCCAATTACAATATTACAGCAAGAGGCACTCCCTTTGAAAATACCAACAACAAGAACTGTACAGTGGGCAGCCAATGGATATGTAAGTGGCTCGTGTTCGGTGGACTTTACAATTCTACTCAGACATTTAAAAGCTATGCGAGTCACTTTATGAACACACCCAAAGATGGCGGCACTTCTGAAGTGAAGAGCTAGTCTCCTTTCTTCATCGATGAACTGTTCTATAAAGGGAGTGTGCTTTTAGACTAACTATGCTGTTTTACCTTTGCGCTATTTACATTGAAAAAAGCACTGAATGGCGAAACCCGTCTGTGAGGCGCAAATAAAATGGATACATTACCCGTTGAGTGCTCCAACTTTTGTGCAATAATATATATATATATAGTGCCGGCCAATATGTTTCCACAATGTAATGTTTTCACAATATGCTTTCTAATTGGTACACACTCGGGCTACTGAGTCAGGATGAATTATTGTTTTTAACAGTCAAGAAACCTTTCACTCCTTGCTTTTACATGTTGCCCAAAGTCCACAAACACAGCACTAACCCCCCAGGTAGACCCATCATCTCTGCCAATGATAGTCTCTTGGAAAGTACCTCAATTTATCTCAATCACTTTTTATTCCCTTATGTTTGCAACTTACCCTCTTACTGCCGTGATAGTATGGACTTTATTTCCAAGGTCTCGGGAATCCCATGGCAATCTAGCTTTATTTTTGCCACAGTGGATGTTGTCTCACTGTTCACATGCATCCAGCACGATTTAGGCCTTAAGGCTTGCAAACACTTCTTCAGGGACAGACCCATAGCCACATACAGCCACACTAACATTTTACTGGCGATGCTCCGGTTTTGTTTGGAGAATAACTATATCCTGTTTGGCAAACAGTGGTACGGGCAACTCTCCGGAACTGCCATGGGGAGTTGCTTTGCGCCGAGCTATGCCTGCATGTTCATTGGCTGGTGGGAGTCAGAATGTATCTTGTCTAAGGGCTTTGAAGAATACACAATGACATTTTCATTATTTGGGATGGCCCACAATCTATCCTAGATGAGTTCTTGGATAATATATCCGTCAATGATTTGAACCTTAAGTTCACCAGTAAAACCAGCACACGTAGGATTGATTTCCTGGATGTAGTGGTAGAAGTGCAAAATGATACGATACAGACGAGCTTACACAGAAAGGAGACAGCAGGTAACAGTATCCTCCATGCCACCAGCCACCACCCCCCCAAACTCAAATGTAGCATCCCCTACGGGGAACTTCTCAGAGCTAAAAGAAATTGTAGCACACTGAAGGATTACGAACAAGAGGAGGGGAAGATGGTAGGGAGATTTCGGCAGAGAGGGTACACACGAAAGGTACTGGAGGAGGCCAGACTCAAAGTCAGCAAGGTTAAGAGAGATACCTTGTTGAAGCCCAAATCACGTGGAGACACCAAACCGGAGATCAGGCTCATCAACACTTACAACTCTAGCTGCACTGAGGTACAAGCAATAGTCAGGAAACACTGGCACTTGGTCAAATTGGACCCTACCATTGGCAAACTGGTGAGCCCGAGCCCCCGCATCACATATCGGAGAAGCAACTCACTCAGAGACATGCTGGTACATGGTACGTGGCTAAGGGAACTCCCTGGGTTTTACAAATGTGGTAAATGCAAGGCGTGCGCCCACAGTACCAATGTTAAGGTGGTCCCCTTACTGAATGGCAAACAATACAAGATCAGGCCTTTCATTAACTGCAATAGGGATTTTGTAGTGTATGTCCTTATTTGCGAGTGTGGTCTGAGGTATGTGGGCAGCACGATCTTTCCTGTCAAGAAGCGAGTCCTAGAGCATCTGAGGGCAATTAAAAATAACAATGCTGCATACCCCATGGCCAGGCATTGCAACATCTTACATGGCCCCATTGATTCTGAAAATCTTAAAGTTTCCTTTTTTGGAATTGACAGGGTACCGGCCAAGACTCGAGGTGGCGACAGGGAACGAGTACTCAGAAGACTGGAATCCCGTTATATCATCAGTCTCAACAGCAAGCACCCGGGAGGCCTCAACCAGGACGAGGAACTCCATGTCCACTTAGGATAGTACTGTCTTTGCACTTTCGCCTCGACCTGTTTCTGACCCCTTCCAGCATCATTTAGACTGAGATTTTCTTTGCCCACCTTCCAGCCCGCCCATTCTCCAGGCTTGCCCCACTCTGTCTTTAGGCACACTCTGTGCCTCGCTTCCTCTCTCTCTCTCTCCTATAACCCCCCTTTCTTGTCTTTCGGGGCGACCTCATTTTACACCAACTTTTGAGTCAGCAGTTGCCTGACACTCAAGTCATGAACAGGCATACATGGATAGCGTGCCTGGTTTTTTCACCCCATGCCCACTTTCATAGTCACGGTCACTGGGGTAGCTGGATACTTACTTTTCCACATGGTTCTGGTGGTTGTTTGCACTCCTGCATCCTAAGGTCACTGGACCATCACCACCGCAACATTTATGCTTTTCCCACCCTGACTTTTATTGCAACACCCTCAGGGACATACAGGCTCTCTCCACCATTGTATGCCTACTTGGGTCACTGGATCGTTAGCGATGTACTTTCTTGATGCCGTTCTGGGCACCCCATGAGATATAGTAGCACCTTTGACTACATGCACTTGCATTTCTCTCAAAAGGGTTATTAATTTTCTTTTCTTTTTACTTTGATTAGACACCCTGTTTTATATTTTTGTAGGGATAAAAAAATGTTTTATGTTGGACCCATGAAGTCTGCTTTCCTATGAGCATGCATTATATAATGTGCCTAAGTCTTTTTCCTATGTTTATGGTTCATGCAACAGTGTTTTTCTGGAGTATATAGAGCACACTGTCACAATGTTTCCCTAGCTTTGACAAAGACCGTTTGGTTGAAACGCGTCAGCTGTGAATAGCGATACTTCTTGGACTTACCTGGAGTGCAGGCTTTCCTTGCAGCTCGGCGGCGCGAGCTGGGAACTTCAATATATATATATATATATATATTTTTTTTTTTATCCGCATAGTCCCATTTTTCTGGCTTTGTGGGTGCCTCTTAGGTGGTGCGTTCCGAGTATGGCAGGACCAAGCCGTTTCAATTATCGCCACACTTCCCATGCAAGGGATTTCTCACTGCACTCGCTGCTCCGTATATTTATGAAAAGCAATTAATCACAATCCATCCGTTTGTAGTTCAAGGGTGTTTAATTTCAAAGCTGCCAACACACCCCAACGCGTTTCAGTCTCAGCCGAGACCTTGCTCACGGGGAAAAAAACGACAAACACAGAGCGGCATTACATTTCCGCTGCATTTAAACAATAATGACATCACATCCCATTAATGCCACCTGTTGCATTATGGTAATTGTGGTTTCACATTTTCTAGGTTGTTGCTGAACCTTGTTACTACATTTTTGTTTAAAATCACATTATGGCAATGACAATACTTAATAACATTACAATTGCAAAAATTCATTTACTTTTAGCCTATGCTTGTAACGTTTGTCATTTCTTGCATACTTTTACATTGTCACAATATAGTCTGTGCTTATAAAAGAATACCTAGGGTTGATTAATTGTTAGTTTACTGATATCTCCCCGAGGGCTACATTGAAAAACATGAAGAAACAGTCCAACTAAGGAAGCACACCAAATTCCAACGTGATAAAGATGATTATCTAGAGGGAAGAATTTTTACTTATGCAAGAAAATTAGACAGATTTCAATTTCAGGACAAAATGGATTCCGCGACAACCTCCACGGGGAGTATATCCTCACTAACCTCCACGGAGACAAGCGAGGGAGAACAAGATCAGACAGGAGCACGACCAAAGAATAGTTTTTTAGGCGAGATGCGGCTGGCCCTCCAGCAAAAGAACTGGGAGAAAACATCGGGGGCCCAACCAATAGGAAATCGGGGAAGAGGACGCGGACGCGCATGTCCAAACCAACAAGGAGAGGCAAGTGGCTCCACAGATTCGAAAAGAATAGGTACAACAACAAGGAGCATGATACAGAAGTGGACTTAATCCACGCGACGGAATCACAAGATCTTGAAGTAATTAACCTCTCAAAAAAATCCCTAACTGAAGTAGATATAAAACTCCTGAAGCGGGGACTTAACTTCTGCCCAACCAACAAAACGGATTTATCACAAGTCAGGATTGACTTATATAAATATATCCGCAAAATAAAATTGGCAAAAGTATTTGCAGAAAATGAAAAACTGGCAAATTATAAGAAAAAACAACCAGTACCCACCATGGATTTAACAGCAAGGGACTCTCCTAGCTTTGTAGCCCTAATGGAACTAAATGAAGATCTAGATTTCTCCAGCTTAGGATTAGGGGCTCATTGCACACAACTCGGAGCAGGAATAAGTGGTATGAAGCCAAAATCGAGATACTACCCGCAACTTCCACAGGGGAACAAAATTGATATGTTTCATGAAGCAGTTACAAGAGAACTTTACCAACTTAAACATACTAAAAGATCAGATAACCTGTCCAAACAAGAACGTGAAGCCTTGGAAAATCTGAAAACATGTGAAGAAATTGAGATAAAAATGGCAGACAAAGGCGGGAACATCATCGTTATGGACAAGGAAGCGTACATAGTAGAAGCACATTCTCAACTAAGGAATAAAGAATACTATGAACGACTTAAAGAAAATCCAACCAAGAAACTCAAATTGGAATTGGATCAGAAATTGACAACATGGAAAAATAATAACCTCCTGGATGATGACGAAATGAAATATCTGACAATTAACCACCCAAAAACAGCAACCATTTACTTCCTCCCCAAGATTCATAAACACCCCACTAGACCACCAGGCAGACCAATCATCTCGGCAAAGGGGGCTCTACTCGAACCAATAGCTAACTATTTGGATACCTTTCTCTTACCGTATGTCACGAAATTAACATCATATCTGCAGGATACAGGGGACCTGTTACGACATCTACAAGAAACCCCATGGGCATCAACTTATCATCTTGTTACCATGGACGTGATATCACTTTATACGAACATTCGTAATGAGATTGGTCTAGTAGCTATTGAGTCCTTCCTACAAGAGTGGAACATTCAATTCTTTGATCATAACAAAATGCTACTTGAGATGATACGGATCTGCCTAACGGAAAACATCTTCATGTTCGGTGATGAGATCTACCGTCAAGTAAAGGGGACGGCTATGGGATTTTCTTTCAGCCCAAGCTATGCCTGCCTCACAATGGGGTGGTGGGAACGCAGCATAGCTTGGAATTCCAACAATGACAGATATGTAAATAAAACAGTCAAATGGTTACGTTACATTGATGATTTGATTATCATCTGGGATGGGACTAAACAGGAATTTGCAGAATACTTTGCCATCCTCAATAATACGGAAACTGATCTTAAATTCACATATACAATCAGTGATGAAAGAGTAGTGTTCCTGGACACAGAGGTTTATATCAGCCAAAATGAGGTCCATACTACACTACACCGGAAAGTAACTGCTACCAATGCCGTTCTCCACGCTGAGAGCTGTCATCAATTGAGTTTAATCCATAACATCCCATACGGCAAATTTTTAAGGGCAAGAAGGATATGCTCACAAGAATCAGAATGGCAAAAAAACAGCAGGCTAATATCTGAAAGATTCAGAAGAAGAAACTACAACAAAAAATTAGTTTCAGCATGCCAACAAAAAACAGCGAGCTTGGCACGTTCAGAATTGATCACCAAAAAACAACTTCCCCCAAATACGGATATGACTACTCAGGAAATAAGGCTGATCACTACATATTCCACAGAAAATAAACAGATTAGAACTATATTACGGAAAAACTGGAACATCCTCACCCTGGACCCCACAGTTGCCAGAATTGTGGGAGACAGTCCCAGAGTGACATTCCGTAGAGCCACAAATTTAAAGGATTTATTGGTACATAGCCACTTCAGAAATAAAACGAAACAGACAACATGGCTACAAAGTACGGGAGTCTATAAATGCACTAACTGCAAAGTTTGTACCATAGCCAAAAATACAAAAGAAATAAAAATGGCCAACAAAAAAATGTGGAAAATCAAATAACGCATAACCTGTAAAAGTCAATTCGTAATCTATATGGTGGAGTGCCCCTGCCCTCTCAGATATGTGGGCAGTACAATATGTGACCTGAAGACAAGAATGCTGGAACATGTTAGGGCAACAGTTAACACCGACAGAAGTAACGCCATAGCAAAACATATGGAAAAAGAACATGGTGGAAATTGGAAATTGCAGAACTTTTTTGCTGTGGAACAGGTGGAACAACAAGCCCGCGGTAGAGACAGAGAAAAAATTCTGCTGCAAAAGGAATCACGACACATATTAAACTTTCGAACTCTGACCCCGAGAGGGTTAAATCAAGACGAGGAGCTACATTCACACTTATGATATACCATAAAGCATGCTGAATAAACAAAACGGATATTGTACGATCAGGTCCGCGATGTATTAGTCCCAACATGAGTTTCATGAACTAATAACATTGTTATGAACATTAACCTCCCTAATATGTGTTTTTATCTGTATATATGGAACAATGAAGCCTCCATGGTGCTTATGGCATTGATCAAAGGAAGTGATATATTAGATACGAGTCAACAAAAGGTATAAATGATTAATGAAGTATAAATTAGTTCAAATTATTGGCAATGATTGTTTTGATACAGAATTGTTTAAGGGGGTATGAGAATTGTTAGTCTTGAAGAAAACTAGGGAATGTATGAGCACAACCCTGAGATAAACAAATTATACAAGATGTTCGATGGCCCACTAGAGGGCCTGATTATCCAAAAGGAAAAATGAACATAGGAAGATATGCCTGCGCGCTTCAGAACACCGCTCCTAAACGAAATACCATAGTGGTAGATGTGATCTTTTTATTTAATAGTTAGGATCGGGTAATTTACCTGGATAGAAATCACCGGTTCTCTTGAAGGATATTATCCCAATGGCCAGATGCCTGGGGATTATAATAAGAGTATAGAACGGAGTGATATATGCAAGGGATCCATTTAGTTTAAAAGATCACTGTCAGGAAGGGCACGACGAAAGAATAGCGCAGTGCGATAAGACATTAGCAATGGAGAAATGTAACAAGGGTTCGAGCCCTGGGGATGGTTGAAGTAAACTCCAGAAACCCGCACGCACGGGGAGATATCAGTAAACTAACAATTAATCAACCCTAGGTATTCTTTTATAAGCACAGACTATATTGTGACAATGTAAAAGTATGCAAGAAATGACGAACGTTACAAGCATAGGCTAAAAGTAAATGAATTTTTGCAATTGTAATGTTATTAAGTATTGTCATTGCCATAATGTGATTTTAAACAAAAATGTAGTAACAAGGTTCAGCGACAACCTAGAAAATGTGAAACCACAATTACCATAATGCAACAGGTGGCATTAATGGGATGTGATGTCATTATTGTTTAAATGCAGCGGAAATGTAATGCCGCTCTGTGTTTGTCGTTTTTTTCCCGTGAGCAAGGTCTCGGCTGAGACTGAAACGCTTTGGGGTGTGTTGGCAGCTTTGAAATTAAACACCCTTGAACTACAAACGGATGGATTGTGATTAATTGCTTTTCATAAATATACGGAGCAGCGAGTGCGGTGAGAAATCCCTTGCATGGGAAGTGTGGCGATATATATATATATATATATATATATATATATATATATATATATATATACACACACACATACACACACACACATACACACACATACAAAAAGGTTACTGTTTTAAATTTAGGGACCTGGTAAGTGACTAGGCAAATGGATAGGCTGAGTAAACTGCTAGCTGTAAATTCCTTCCTGCCATGCACTGTTTATCATGTTACTTATTACATCACTTTTGACATGTTAAATTACATCATTGATGGCATTACTAACAACATCTCAAATTACATTATTGATGACATAAGTGATACCACCATCATAATATGCAACATAGAGCTACTGAGTGCACACCTGCGGGTCCATGACATGTAAACACTGTAAGCCTTGGAGGGAAGAGTAATTGTGAATGTTGAAAGTTATATAGTGTATCATTTACAAATCACCAAAGGTAATGTCTGGGGTGGAAGCAGTACCCATGTTAAGCGAGGTAAAGTCTAAAAGCCCCTTATGTGGGTTGCAGAGGTATATTTGAAAGTCGGCTGTGGCTTAAAGCCTAAGCCTGTTCTAAAATATCTGTGAGAAAACACAGACATGCTGTTCACAATAGATTATCTACCAGTGGACATCTGGGAATGTGCCCATGTTACTTAGTTGGAATATAGTGGTATAGACAAATTCTATGTATCAAGGACATTTATAAGGTGTGCATGCTTATTTCCAGAACTTCACTGAAGATTTGAGGCTTTGCTGATTGTTGAATAAATTAGAAAGTATGGGTGTCCCACCTAAAGGTAGTTGAAAGCAAGGCTCTAAGTTTGAATATCATTGTACCCATTTCAGGAATGCATGTAGTGTATTTTTATAAACTATGGAGGGTGGTCCATAGGGCCACACAAAAGGTATTCTTTCAGTGGCAAATATATACCTATCAACCTCCTGACCTAAAATTGAGGGTCATAAGAAGTCTTTAAGAGAGTATCTAAGCCCGACACCATTCAGGGAAGTTGAACAAGGATATTCTTGTACAACCGCCAACTTGTTAACTCATCCCCAATATGCAGTCACAGTGGCAAATAGATTCCAAACCTTGAGTAATCTACAAGACATTGATTGATAGTGGGGTTCCTGTTCCCCTAGCATTAAGCCCACCCTTACAGGAAATGATATAGCTGATTATGGTGTAGAGGGACTAGCTGCTAATAATTTATTTGAAAATGAACCAATCGATATCACTGACACTGTGAACATGTATGTAGAGACCGCGCACATGAATACAGACAAAGCGAGTAAATGCGAGTCCCCAAGTGTTAACCCAGGGCAGATACTAGAAAATGGATATACAATTGTAACCTGGAATATCGCCGGACTAGCAAAGAAACAGGACTCACTTGGTTGGGTAGAATTTATTAATGAACATGATGTAATCTGTATGCAGGAAACTTGGTGTACAGACCCTATATATATATATATATATATATATATATATATATATATATATATATATATATATATATATATATATACAGAAGGGTGTACCTCATACTGGTTACAGGCAGTACCCTCCCCTGCGGGTAGAGCGAAAGGGGGGCTCTTGATCCTTGTTTCTAATAAGCTACCGGCAACTGTAAAAAGATCTGTTACAATTGGAGCACATTCCCAGATTATATGGTTGTCTTGTAAAGACGGTAGGGACGTGGTCATAGTTAATTACTAAAACAATGTGTTTGATCAAACTCGTAGCAACATTGTAACTGAGTTAAATAAAGGGCTTGAAAATGTGTTAAGTAAGACCAGGACTAACACCACAATTATATGGGTTGGGGATTTCAATACGCAAACATGTTCACTATCTATTTACTAAAGTCTGCGGGTATAGGAACGACGAGGGCGATGATTGTGTACACTTCCCACATAGGGGCATATGTATCAAAAAATCGTCTTGCGAGTCCTTAATAGCGAAGTTTTGAGAATCGCTATTAAGGACTTGCAAAATGAAATGTATGTAGGTTTCGCAATATTAATTGCGATTCCTACGTATTCCTTAATTGCGAATCGCAAATTGTGATTCGCAATTAAGGAATACCTTCCCAATCATTCCTATGGGCCTAGAGGCCCATAGGAATGAATGGGAAGACATTCGCAATTTGCGAGTACCCATTAGGTATTCGCAAATTGCGAATGTAATTTCAAGGGTGCAAGGGTGTCAAAAGGACACCCTGTTGCACCCTGAAATATGCATGGGTGCACATGTGGCGCACATACATGCCCTAAGGGCATGTATGTGCGCCACATGGCACTTTGAAAAATGCCAAAAGGGCATTTTTCTAGGAAATCGCAAATTACCACCAACTTGAAGTTGGTGGTAATTTGCGATTTCTTAAGGCAAATTCGCACAACTTGGGTGCTTCCAGAATTGCATTTAAGGAATCGCAATTTGTGATTCCTTAAATGCATTTGCAAAATAGGGAATCGCAAATTTTGCGATTCCTTATCTTGCGATGGCCTTTTGGGATGATACATCCCAAAAGGCTTTTTCCCAGTCGCAAACGGGCCGATTCTGAGAATCGGCCCGTTTGCGAATGGGAAAAAGGCTTGATACATATGCCCCATAATGATTATGGTGGTGCTTTAAATACTATGATGGCCAAATACGATTTGGAATTGTTACAATGTGCCCGTGATACCTGTGGGGTGTTAATTCCGACTCTTATAGGTAGAAATGCTGCATCCATTATTGATCATGTGTTAATTTCTCAGTTAGCACTGAGTGACCATAACTGCATTATTATGTCTACCCTTGTTTGGGGCCCAAAAGTCGTATCACAACAAAGTACTATCATTAACATTGCCCCCATTAGACCGAATGGGACACGTATTAAATGGGAGGGGGTAGACCCGGCAAAGGTAATGCACGAAATGGTTACTAAATGTGGTACAGAGATTTGCTACTGTCTTAACGAAGATATTAGTGCCCCCCATCTGTTGGCAAATTTTTGTAAAATTAACCAACTTATTGAAGGGATTTTGACTGCTTCACCCAGGACAGGAAAAAAAAGCAAACAATGCAGGGGCTGGTTTGATCATGAATGTTCTAAGGCTCTAAAACTATTGAAACAGGCTTTAAATAACAAACCAAGAAACAATGAATTAATCAAAAACCTACGTTTTAAATATAAATCTGCGCTGAAAATAAGGAGAAGGGAGGTACAGGAGTTAGCATGGGATAAGTTACAAATGGCAGCAGACACAACTATCAACAAGTTATTCTGGGAAACTGTTAATGCACCGTTTTTAAAGTGCGAGTCAATTCCTGAGTTACTATCACATGTTAATTGTGAAGCATGGGTGATACATTTCTCAAGTATTTTTTACCCGACAGAATATGAAGAATGTAGGTCCCAAATTCCTACCCAGGGTAGATGGCCGGTTGTACCCCTAAACATCACATTAGAGGAGGTTCAGATGGGATTGAACGGGAGCAAGGGAGGGAAGGCACCGGGCCCGGATGGGGTCCCAGTAGATGCTTATAAAGCACTTATGGATTTATGGGGCCCCATCCTTACCAGAGTTTTTAATGCAGCAGCGACAGCTTCCACACCACCGACATGGGGCCAATCAGTTATAATTCCTATTTTTAAAAAAGGAAATAAATCAGAAGCCAGAAATTATCGCTCTATTTCTTTTCTTGACTCATTAGTAAAGGTGATGAGTAAAGTATTACTGGTAAGATTAGAAGAGTGGGCTACTGAGAAACAGATACTCTCTTCAGTTCAATACGGATTCAGAAAAGGGCTAGGCACAATAGAGCAATGTATTCATTTACAACTTTTAATAGGAAAATACACGTGTGCCAAGCAGAGGAGTTTATACCTGTGCTTCGCAGATCTTAGTAGTACCTTTGATCTTGTTGATCTTACCATTTTATGGCCTATCCTGCTTAACCTTGGAGCTCCCAAGCCTATAATTTTTTTCCTGACAAGGTTGTATGAAACACTGTCATGTAAAGTTCGATACGGGCAGAGTGGTGAGTGCACACCAAATTTTGCTGTTAAACGAGGCTTCCGCCAGGGTTGTGTCCTAGCACCATTGCTCTTTTCATTATTTATAAATGAGGTCGACAAAGCTCTTCAATTAGTGCAGGCGGATGCACCCCAAATTGCTGGTACTCCGGTACCAGTTCTGCTTTACGCAGATGATGCTGTGCTACTCTCTAGAACACTGGTCGGTCTCCAACGACTAATGGATAAATTTGGGTTTTTTATTTCCAGTAGGAAATTGCTAATTAATAAAGCAAAAACTTTTGCTATCGTATGTGGCCCTAAGCCCAAGAAATGCAAGACCTTTTACATCGATAATACCCCAGTGGAGACGGTCAATGATTTTTGTTACCTAGGAATAACATACTCAGGTAATGGGAACTGGACGCACGAGTTAACTAACATCCGCTCAAAAATGATTAAGAGTACACATGGGATCTTTCGATTTGCATCAAAGCTAGGAGCCCGCCGTATAAAAGATATGGTAGATATATATAAGGCTAGATGCGTCGCCATTGCTTTATACGGTGCAGGGGTCTGGGGCCATACCTGTAGCAAGATTTTACAACAGGAAGAAAACTTTTTTTTTAAAACGACTTTTAAGCTTACCTACCTCAGCTTCTATTGAAATAACACACCAAGAAGTAGGTTTAGATTACTTATCTGACCGGATTGCCATGCGTCCATTATTGTTATGGAGATCAATTTGGGCTAAAGATAAA
This sequence comes from Calotriton arnoldi, assembly GCA_963921515.1. Taxonomy (NCBI): domain Eukaryota; kingdom Metazoa; phylum Chordata; class Amphibia; order Caudata; family Salamandridae; genus Calotriton; species Calotriton arnoldi. The sequence continues at coordinate 658,104 of CAWUFW010004862.1, read as the reverse complement.
ACTAAATTTACCTAAACTGTCATTAAGGACTGTCTCCTTCTGGATAAAATCCTATGTATTCCCTGGTTAAAATATATCTCTGATTTACATGGTGAATTATTTAGGCTTACGATCCATGATGATCCAGGACAGGTGATTAATTTATCTAAACAGGAGATAAGAGATACATTTTTGGCCCACAAAAAAGAGCTCCGCATGAGGGAAGTAGGGAAACAAACTACCTTTGTATTCTATCAAACAATTGTTATCAGAATAGGATTTCAAGATTATTTGTCCACAGTTACGAGGTCTTCATACCGTTTTGTTCTGATTAGACTTCGGCTAGGTATAGTACACCACCTAGTTTCTTTCCCAATTACAAGAATGTATCCAACTACCCCATGCCCTTGTGACGAATTATCAAAAAAGAGCACTATGCACTTTATGCTCTTTTGTAATTTTTACTTGTATTTTAGGCGTTTTTACTTGAAACCACTCTTTTAAAAAAAAAAAACAATGTGAGAACAACCCATGCTGCTATGAAATTACTTGTTACTCCTGATGATCCAAGGATAAGTTTTTATGTTGCGTCATATATACTAAAAGCAATTGATGCAAGACAAGGAATTGTGCTTGTGAACTGAACTTTATGGTATTTATAGGATTGATTTATGTATGGCGGACATTGCTTCTCGGGACCGGCAGAGTGAGGGTAGGTCTTCCCGCCAACAGCGTGGATACTCAAGACACTGCACTATTCAGTTTTAACACCTGCCGGAAACCGACGAAACAATAATCTGACCCTAATGGGGTTGATGTCGTAGATCTGCAGGTACCACTTTTTTAGGGTGCTGTATTGGTGGTCACTTAGTTAATTGATTAGGGGCCACTACCAAAAAGTGTGGATCGATCTGGCATCGGTCCTGAAGAATTGCCTTCGAATAGAAACAATGGCAAGAAACATGTTGACCCCGATAGCGCACGTCCCCGTGACCTTATAACAGGGGTGCGCAATATTCACGTTTTTAACCAGGAGAGTGGCCACTATCATTAAAATAGTTTTAGGTGGACCACTACCTCCTGTTTTAGCCCCACTTCTATACTTTCTACATCTACACTCACTAGGGCCCTCACACGCACTGCACCTTACGGAATAAGGAAAAAAGATCTCCGCTAAAAGGCCCTGACAAGGGGGCCCATTCGGGTATTGCAGCGCCGACCCGATAAGGAGCAGACCCGATGATGAAGCAAGACACCCCACTGATGGGGGGTGTGTGAGGGTCCTTTTCCGAAAGGAGGAAACCTCCTCCTGCTTCTAGTGTGTACTTCTGAACACACTACTTACACATCAACCGACAGTGTTCACTAGGAACTGCATACCATTCTGTTTTTGTTGTACACAAGGGCTCGTATGCTGGACCTGGATAAATATAGCCCTCAGTCCCTCCTCCATTGTTACAAAACAGTCAGGATAGTCATTTGGTCATGCCAAGCTTTTTGCAATTCTTGACTGGTCTCCAGGTTTTTACTTGCCTTCTTCATGTACTCAGCCATCCTAGAGCGGAGACTAAGTACATAGTCCACTATGTCTTGTTTGGGAGGTTTGAGAGGTAACTCCCATCCCTCCTTCACCAAACACAAGGGACCCCTAACTGGATGCACAAACAGAATTTAAAAAGGGCTGTAGCCAACCCCCATCTGAGGGACCTCTCTGTAGGCAAAGAGAAGGCAGGGCAGACGAACATCCCATTTTCGCCTAAGCTTTTCTGGGAGGCCCATGATCATGCCCTTGAGGGTTTTGTTGAATCTCTGAACTAACCCATTGCATTGAGGATGGTAGGGGGTGGTGAATGTGTAATTTACACCACACTCTTTCCACATTGCAGTGATATAACTTGACATGAAGTTTGTACCTCTGTCAGTTAAAACCTCCTTAGGGAAGCCCACCCTATAAAAAATTCCCAAGAGGGCCCTTGCCACCACAGGAGCTGTAGTGGTCTTAAGGGAAATGGCTTCTGCGAACCTAGTGGCATGGTCCACCACCACTAGAATAATGCTGTAGGAGGGTTCACGGGACCAATGATATCAACGCCAACTCTCACAAAGGGAACACCCACCACTGGAAGTGGCATCAGGGGGGCCTTTGTGGTGCCACCTGCCTTACCACTGACTTGGCATGTGGCACAGGAGCGACAAAACTCCTGTGTGTCTTCAGACATGTGAGGCCAGTGAAAGTGAGGGACAAGCCTGTCCCAAGTTGTACTTTGCCCAACTGTCCTGCCAGGGGAATGTCATGTGCTAGGGTGAGTTGGAAGCCCCTGGCTTGGGGTTTCTACCCTCTGAATAAAGGAGTCCCTCATCCCAGTAGATCCTGTGGGACCCACTGACATTCCCAGCAGCCTCGGCAGCAGCCTGCTGTCTGAGGGGTTCAAGAGAGGGGCAGTTTTGCTGCTCCAAACTCATCTGCCCTGAAAGGGCCCCCTGTCCCCAAGAACTCAACCTGATCAGGCTCAAGCTCATCTGGGACAGTTCCTTCACAGGGACTGAGATCATCTCCCTCAAGAGACTGATCCTCACTCTGAGTCTGGGGGAAGACACAGCCTTACCCCTCCTGCTCCTTCTCTTGGAAGGCCCCTGGTCCATTGTTCCAGGGCCTGTTCAGTGGATGTCATTTTGGCTTGTGACCTAGTCACAGCAAACACATCTGCAGAGATGCCCAACTTTGCTGCATGAGTCCTAAATTCAACCTCAGCCCAGGCTGAAGTTTCCAAATCATTGCCCTACAAACAATCTACTGGTAGGTCTAAACTTACCACAACCTTTTTAGGGCCAGTTACCCCTCCCCAGCTGAAATTAACAACTGCCAAGGAATGGTCAGTCCTGACATTGCTTGCATTGGTCACTTGGTACATTTCACCAAGTATAATCTGTCCAGGAGACACAAGTTTCTCTGTCACCATGGTGACACTGGCCCCTGTGTCCCTGTAGGCCATTGCCTCTGTTCCATTAATCAAAGGCTGTTGTCTATACTTGCCCAGGTTATTGGGACTGACAAGTAAGGTGGCAATATCCATGCCACCATCACATACTAGAACAGCGTGAGCTGGAGTTCTGACTAAGCCAGAATCCACCTCAGATCCCAAGGTTAACCCCACTAATCCCTTGTTCCCTGTACCCCCACTTGTACTTGTGCTAGGGGGAGCAGTTGCCTTAGGAGCAGGAGTGGTAGGAGTAGTTTCCTTGGCTTTTGGACAATCAGCATCTGTTGTCCAATGGGTTTTTACCTTACAAAAGTAACACCAAGGTTTCTTTTTGCCTTTTCATTTGTTGGATTGTGACAGGTTTTTGGGGCCCGGATGAAGACTCTTTTTTGTCTTTACCCTTGTCCCTACCCTTATCTTTAGTTTTTGAAGAATCTTGCTTCTTCTGGTCACCACTATTGTTCTGGTTTTTCTGCTTCACCCTGGTCCTGACCCACTTATCTGCCTTCTTTCCCAATTCTTGGGGAGAAGTCAGATCTGAGTCCACCAGATACTGATGCAATAGCTGATTTTGGCAATTATTAAGGATCTATCTGCTCCCTCATAATCAAATTGTACAATCCATCAAAATCATGCACTTTGCTGCCAAGCAACCAACCTTCCAGAGCCTTGATAGCACTATCCACAAAGTCTACCCTGTCCTGATTCTGTGCCTTCTGGGTGTCTCTGAACTTAATCCTGTATTGTTCAGTGGTTAAGCCAAACCCATCAATGAGAGCACTCTTCAAAACTGAGTAATTGTCAGCATCCTCTTCTCTAACAGTGAGGAGCTTATCGCTACCTTTGTCAGCATAGGAGAGCCACACGATAGCTGCCCACTGCTCTTGAAGGACCCTCTGAACTTTACAGGTCCTCTCTAAAGCAGTTATCCATTTGTGTATGTCATCCCCAACATGGTGGGAGGGACAATCTTGCTCAGGTTCCTATTGTCAAAGGAATATTCCTTACTTCTAGGGACACTGTTGCTGCCACCATGGGGCTCTACTTCCAATTTCTTCCTAGCCTTCTGGACTTCTAGGGACTCTCTGTCAAGGGCCAACTGCTCTTGCCTAAGCCTAGCTTTCTCAAGCTCAAGAAGTTGGTACTCCCTATCTAAAGAGTTCCCTTCTTTACTAGAAATGGAGGTCCCTACTGACTGTCCTGAGGCATTGGATTCTCTTGAGGAGGATCTAGACCTCCTCTGTCTACTCTGCACTCTCCCAGGAGGAACAAAGGGGGCACCTTCTGGGCCACCTGTAGTATCCTCTCGGAGGTCTGAGTTGTCCAGGTGGGAGCCATCAGGCTCCACCTGGTCAGGGTTAGAATCTAGGTCAAAGAGGTGTTCCCCTCCTGTCCTATCTTCATTCCCTGGCCCACCCACTCTGTCCTGTTCATCTGACCAAGAGGCTTTCCTCAGGTCATCCAACAGTAACACCTCTACAAGGCATTGAGTGTTGGCGCTTCTCCCCGTCTTCAGCTTCCTAGATGCACACTGTTCTTTCAGTTCTTTGAACGAAAGTTCACTGTATCTATTAGGCAGAGAGCCACTGGCATCTCCTTTAGTAGACATACTAAGTGAGGATTGGTGTTTCACCTACCTAACCTAGTGGTAACAAAACTCTCTGAGGTTGGAGAAAGGGTGTGCTAGACGCTTGACTTACCCAACCCTAAGTTCAGTAGAAATTACTATTCTAAGCTTGTATTTATATGTGCCTAGTACTAGTGGTTTTTCAGTTAATCAATACAAAGATTTATCTGATAAAACAATGCAGGATTGAATCCCAACCGCTGCACACCAATGTGAGAAGCTGGCCTGGTATATGATGTCCACTAATGTAAGTGGGCACCTTGCACCAGTCCATACAACCCTTATGGTGATTTAAGAGGTCTCGGACAACCTTAGAAAGCTATCCAAGTGGTAGCTGTGGAGAGCAGCCTTCAGGCTTAGTCTTGAAGGAGTGTAAAGCAGCTTGTTTTACCAGAATGTAATCTTATAGCATAGATTAAATGAAAAAGAACCACACAAAGTATTTATAAAAATATGAATTTATTATATAACACTATCTAGTACGTTACAGTATCTCCTACACGGAGATAGACACAAAGCGCACAATACCTTAGCAAAGAAATCACAGTAAATAGCACTAATACACAGTGGGCCCCAGGGGGGAACCAAACCATATACTAAGAAAGTGGTATAAGAACCACGACTCGAGTCAGGACAATGTTGAGAGGACATAGAATTGCTGGGTACCCACAGAGCCACCCAAGGTAAGTAGATAGGGACCTCACGGAGAGTGTGTGCAGTGTGTGAACACGACCGCGTGCTCCGTACAAGTCTATGTGCAAGTCGAGGATGGAACTTTAAAGATTAGGGACCCTTCCCAGTGGACCCTGAAGAAACCCCATGGAAGACAGAAGGTTGGAGAGCCACCCCATCCGTGGATACAGTGGTACCCAAGTTGCATATCCCAGGGGAGCCGGATGCATAGGTGTGAAGTGGGGTCGGAAACTGCAGTCGAACCCAATTGAGGACTGCAGGAAAGTGCCGCCGCTGGAAGAGGAGAAAGTGTCCGTGGGAATCCAAACATGGATTGTTGAAGAGGACTACCTGAAAGCAGAGGGGACAGAGTCTATGTCACTCGGGAGTGACCAGGAGACTTGGAAGACTAATGCCCTCCGATGTCGGGTGCTTCAGGATAGATGACGGTGACCTGGACTCTGCAGCTGCGGGGACCAGGGGATGCTGAGGAAGACCAGGACCCAGATATGAGCTGTCCCATGAAGGATGTGGAGTGCTGAGAGGTTGGTGTCCGGCGGTAGAACCAACAAGCCTTAGCAAATGCAACAACACGCAGGAAGTCGAGAAGGTGCACGGTTGGGACCAGCAAGATCCAGGAGACTCACTACAAGAAGGGGAGTCAGGGCAGGTACGGAGTAATTAGGAGAGCCCAAGGAAAACAAAGATGGCCCTCAAATGGACCCACAGTCTGGAGGCACAGGGATCGCGAGAGGACCTCAAGCAGCTCACCAAAAGGAGCAGGCCACGGTGCCCACGAGGGGATGTGGCTGAAGATCTTGGTGGAAGACGTTGCCGGAGGTTGGGGCTATTTGGAGCCCAATGCACTTGTCGCAAAGTTGCCAACAAGCATATGAACTTGCAAAGGTAGGCAGTGCACAGGGATTTGGTTAATGTAGCCCCTACGAGGGATTCTGACCACACACTTGGGGAGAGGGGAGCTTGGGCCTCAGGAGACGTAGATAACCACCACCTGTGTTGAACCCTTCGGAGTCCGCAGGACCTCGGGATCAGCTGACCGGTGAGCAGTGTTGAGGTGCCTACAAATGTAGGGGAGTGACTCCTTCACTCCTAGGGAGATTACTTCGGTTGTCCTTGATGCTTCACAGGCCTTGGAAGGTTCATGTATGATGCACGGGCACAGACGATGCAGCAGACTGGAAGGGAGACAAAGTCAGGCCCAAACGAAGTCCAGCAAAGTCCAGAGTGCCCCGACGGTAGAAGTGCTGTGGTTTCAGTTCTGAATATTATCCCATGATGAATCTAGGGCCCTACACCCAGGTAAGCCCTTAAGTACCCTAGGGAAAGGGTTGGGAAGATTCAGGGGACCCTCCCAGGGGAGGGTCTGGACAGGGGGGAGGTTACTCCCATGTCCTTTGTCCAGTTTTGCGCCAGAGCGGGAGCCAACGGCTCCCAGGACTGGTTTGAACTGGACTATGCACATGGACACCAAATGTGCTCCTCATGCAGACTTTCAGGCTCTGGCAAGCGCATCCACCCAGTCCTAATACACTAAATCCTGTCTGGGAGGTGGTCACACCTCCCCGTGACAGGATGCCTATCGTTCTTCCTTGCCCTGCTCGAGCTTGGCTCAGCAGCAGGAGGGCAGAAATGTGTTACTGGTCGGCAGCAACCATTTTGTGGTGTCTGGGACTAGAAGGCTGGTACCGGGAACACTGATAGCCTAACGGAGGGCTCTTCCAGTGCTTGGAATCATACCTCGCACACCATTTTTGGTGTGGGGGTATGATTCCAACATGTTTGAAACCAAACATGATAGGATTTGTTGCAGCTGATTTCGAGATGGTCATCGTGCGGTCACACGATGCCCCTCTATATAGTATATGGCTGCTTCACTGACACCCTGGGAGAATGGATTCCGTAGGCTGCAGGGGTGTCCTGCTCATGCAGGGGCACCCTCTCACTTAAAACCAAGCACCCTGCCCTCAGGATTGTAAAGGCCTGCTATAGGGGTGACTTATAGGTTTTAAGTGCAGTGACCCTTAGATATAGTAAACCTATATCTTTAGTAAGTGGTGCATGCATCAACGTACACAGGCTGCAATGGTAGGCCTGTAGTTCCATTTTGAATGGTCTCTCATGGGTGGCATAATACATGCTGCAGCCCATGGGAGACCTCTGGGCTACCTATGTCCTGTGTACATGGGTACCATATACTAGGGTCTGACAAGGGTACCCCAGTATCCAATCTGGGATGTACCTAAGTACATAGCACAACAGTTTAGGGAGAAAGCAGATAGACTGGGGTCCTAATTAGCAGGACCCCAGTCAGACTAGTTAAGAACAGCATCACATCAAGCAAAAAGTGGGGGTAACCATAAGAAGCAGATCCTACTTTCCTACACCGACCGATACTAATGGGTAGCATCTACGCACCAAACACCGAGCAGGGAAACTTCTGGGACTCCCTGTCAGGGGTCCTGGCACGATTCTCAACAGTACCCTGGATTCTGGGAGGAGACTATAATTGCGCATTAGACATATCCCTAGACAGGTCTCATCCACTAGCCACGCACACATTGGCTCACGCACAAACAGGCCGATATAGGGCTTGGGTGAAACACTGATCCTTAACAGACGCATGGAGGGACCGACATCCATCGACCAAATTATACTCCTTCCATTCTACCCCCCACAACTTACACGTGCACCTTGGCTTCCTGTGCTCCCCGACAATCGTTCCCATGACACAGCATACCAATTACCTGGGAAGAGTGGTATCTGATCACGACGCACATCTACTGACCCTTAGATGGCGACCCCCCTCCCCCTGGTCCCCACTTGGAGACTCCCACGTGACTGCCTTGAGGACCAGGTGTTCCGCCACGAACAAGAACACAGCATCCGAGGTTACCTCGCAACAAACGCCCACCCTGCATCCTCCAGGACGCTGGAGTGGGACGCCTTCAAGGTGGTTATCAGAGGAACATGTATCAGACAAATAGTAGGGGTCAGACGGACATTAGACCGACAGTTACAAGAAACAGAAAACAGACTGGTGACCCTAACCAAGGACATAGATGCTGGAAAGGCATCTCCAACCCAAGTGGCAGAAGCCAAAACGACATACACTGAAACACCAGCAGGCCTCCGCAGATATAACTTTAAGGCATATGCGGTAAGGACACACCGAGAAGGGAACCGTGCAGGAGCGCTATTGGCTTGGTTGGTCCAACAGGATAAGGACATCCGACCCATTACGGCATTACGTAGCCCCACAGGGGAGATAGCCCATTCGCAGGCGCAGATCCTGCAGCTTTTTCACGACAACTATGCTAAGATATACGGGAGCCTTGAACGGGACTGCCAAGAATGGGTGGACAGTTTCCTAGCCCCCTTAGTCAGCCCTAAGATCCAGGCAGCGGAAAGAGAATCCCTAGATACAGTAATCACTGCGACGGACGTGAAACACGCACTCCAAAACATGGCATGTAACAAGGCCCCAGGGCTTGACGGCCTGCCCCTAGAATACTATAGCACATTCTCTACACAACTGGTGCCTCGGTTAGAAGAAATGCACAAAGCAGCGCTTAAAGAAGGGGTACTCCCAGGGTCGTTACGAGAATCCCTCCTGGTGCCATTCCTCAAGCCTGACAGAGACCTGACACTACCAGCCTCGTATCGGCTGATTACACTGCTCTCAGCAGATCCTAGCAGATCACCTCACCCAAGTCCTCCCAACCATAGTACATCCGGACCAATGCGGCTTGGTAACAGGCAGGAATGCCTCCCAAAACATCTGCAGGTTGTTCCATGTCCAGGACCAGGTACGGGGTAGTCTCCCCCACGTGGCATGGAAAAAGCCTTTGACACCCTGACAAGGCCATATCTCTTCTCGGTCCTGCAGCGTGTAGGGATGAGCCCCGGACTACTAGCATACACAAAACTGCTATATACCAACCTTACGTCCCGAGTGCGTCTGGGTCGCTACATATCAGCACCCTTCCAAGTGAAGCGTGGCACAAGACAGGGGTGCCCACTCTCCCCCCTCCTCTTTGCCCTAGCAATGGAGCCCCTGGCAATCCGCCTACACCAAGAGGGAGGAAGCTGGGGAATCCCACTAGCAGGTGTCACTCACAGCATGTCCCTATACACAGACGACCTGCTACTGTACGTGCGAGATGTGACGATGGACCTAGACCTCCTATGGGCCACACTTACGGATTTCGCAGCCGCAGCCGGATTACAAGTGAATTGGGCGAAATCCACCATATACCCCCTGAATCCAGACCACCCCCCTCAAGAGGTACAGTTAGGAGACATTAAGCTCGCCTGGAAAGCCTAAGCCACGTGCTACCTGGGTGTATGACTTTATCACACCCCTCACCGGCGGGCACTGACGGGCATATGAAACTCAGTGAGATTTTGGAAAACCCCACCATTGGCCCCAATAGGTAGAATAGCCATAGCAAAGATGATTATAGTGCCTAGATTAGTATACCATTTCGCCAACATACCAGTCATCTCCCCCAGATCCTTTTTTCGAGAACTAGACTCCTTGCTTAGTTCCCTTATATGGGGTAGCGGCCGCCACAGAGTGGCCCTAACGAAGATGCAACTGCCTGTAGACCGGGGTGGGCTAGGGGCCCCATCCTTTGAAGCGTACTTTCTGGCAGCCCAACTCCAATGGCTATCCCGATGGACGGCAGGGAGACACCTAGAGGAAACCAGATCGGAGACCGGCCCACTGCCGATACCGGCGATATGCCGCTTACTGTTAGCAGGAACCCGACCCAGTTCAATGTATCCCATACAGATAGAGATAGCCCGTGGATGTATGATAAGAATCCACCGTCTATCCCGAGAGACCCCACTCTACATCCCCCTGTTACCTTTAGCCAGTTTACCCAGAGGTCAAAATTACTACACAACCCAAACCTTGCAGACATGGATGGACCACCCGCTACTTGAGATGGAGGCCTTGTTTGCAGACAGACAGCTCCTCCCGTTCGCTCGGTTGGCAGAAGAGAGCAGCCTCCCAAGAGGACAGTTCCTTCTCCATAGACAGATAATCTCAGACTGCCGCAGAATATGGAACTTGTCCGAGGGAGAACCGACGATACACTTGGTACTTCACACGACGCTACACATGGGCCCCGGACGGCACTTGATAACCTGGCTATATAAAGCCATACGCGAACTTAAAGCCACATCATTAACCCAACTGGGGCAAAAATGGGAAGAGGAATTTGAGTGCCCATTACATGATAAGGAATGTGTACAGGCCCTAGAATACCTGAAGAAAGTCTCTTGTAATTCACGGTTTAAAAACATCCAATTTTTTATCCTACATCGAGCCTACTTAACGCCAGCACGCCTCCAGAGATTCTATCCCACCACACAATTCTCACCCCCAACGCAACATTTCATCATATGTTCTGGAGCTGCCTCACTCTGGCACCATATTGGAATACAGTACACGACTTGGTACGGGAGGTCACGGGGCTCACAACCATCAAAACATGGGAAGCCTGTGCGCTGGGAGTGTTTCGCTGCAAAAAATGGCTTAAAACCAAATGCGATTCGCATCACTAGCCATACTACTATTAAAACGAGGGATAGCCATGCACTGGCGGGCCCCAGCGGGCCCCCCGATTGCAGCATGGATATGGGCAGTTAATAAGTGGGGCACAGCAAAGGAAGACGCCATTAAGCAGGAAGAGGTACGAGGGATATGCAAGCGCCACATCTCCATGCAATACGCAGCGCTCCTACAATGCTTCCGACACAATGCGACAGACACTCCACAGAGCCTAGATGCACTAACGCCGACAAGAGAACCGGGACAGGCCCCGCTGGATGAGACCAACACAGAATCCCAAACACCGCAGGGCCCCCTTGCACACAATGAGCAAACGGAACCCCCCCAACAGGTCCAACAAGGATAGAATCACCATGAACAGTTATGAGTCCCATTAGGACCCAAGCCAAAACCATCAGAGATAACAGCCGCTCACCCAAACAGACCCTCCCCTTCCCAACCACTTCTACCCAGTTTAGAATCCAAAGTTAATAATAAACCGAATTTTCTGGTAGTTCTATACACCAGACACGAGATGAGGAAGATAACTCTCCATGGGGCGAGAACGTGGTCCTCGCTGCAGCAAACATTCACTGCCCAGGATACAACCTACACTCAGACAAGCACAACTATTGGAAATAGAATGTAAAATGTGTACCATGATGTTATATGATGACAATGTAGCATGAGTAATTATAAAACAACAAAAATCTAATAAAATGGTTTAATTAAAAAAAAAAAAAAAAATCAATACATTTTGTAACTTTCATTTAAGCCTTATAGAACTTTGGTAGTGTAAAAGAAACAAATTTCTAACAATGAGTCTTCAATCGGAGATTAGCAGTAACAGTGGTTTTCATTTGACCTCATCAGAGGTCAAATGAGCAGTGAGCAGTCGTTACATGCATTTTATGCTGCTATGCATAGCTTCTATTTTTATATTATTTCTATTAAGCAAATCCCATATCAGACTGCATTGTTCCAGTGCCATATATTTCTTAGCACCTGTCTGGATTGTAGGTTTGCAGAGCGTTGGAGACACTGTTTAACCAAAGAGAGTTCTGCGCTGTGAAATGTATTTTGAAAACATGCGCAAAGGACGACGTGCATTCGGGCAGTTATGCTCACACAATCATTGTGATATCAAATACGCACCCTCTAAATTGTTTGTCGGTGTGCGCGTTGCATCTCTTGCAGACATTCCTTCAGTGTTTATTTGCCTTTGTTCAGCAGCTCTGTTAAGGTGTCACACATACAGCTGCTTACTTCCATTTGTGGAAAGAATTTGTGTGGTAGTTTTCTTGTTAAACTGTATTTCCTCTCAGAGAGGGGAGCCAAAGACTTTTCTTAGTTATAAATATTTTTTTTTTAAGGCTAAAGTTAGGGAAAATCATTGCAGGTATCACGGTTGAACTTTCTTGCTCTTTTCACACACAGAATCATGTTTTGATTTTCTGGGTCAATTTTGCTTGGCAAAATTCATCATTTTTTTACCTGCCTGCTATGTGTGACACATTCAGCGAGTTCTATCATTTTATCAAGCAGCACTAATTAAATAATTAGAACATGAAAGCCAGTTTTAACAGGAACTGATTGATATATGGTTTTAATAAAAAGAAAGATATTATACGAGTTGAAAATTCTGTTGGGTAAAATATCTGCCGATGCCTTTCCTAACCTGCCTTTAACACAACTCTCCTCTTTTCAGTTAACCTAGGGATCAGGCTACTGAAGTGTGTTTAGATTCCTTGGTGTGTGTTTCTTTTATAATCAATTTGTATTGATTTTTGTGTAAACAAAAAGAAAACAATACAGGACAGGTAAGCAATAGCAAATGGTACAATGGAATAATTGTCAATGTGGTCATGCGCGAACATACATGTCGCTCCCATTTCGAGCGTAATATCATATGCCATCTTAATCCGAGAAGAGACAGGGTACTCATACTTCACAGTTGGTTCAACCATTTGCCCCGACCTCCTTGGTGTGTTTAACACTGCAGTACCACCTCCTGTCTACAGGGGCAGAGCTGAGCATAAAAATAAACACACATGGGTAAACACAGGTCCCCACAAGGTAAAATATTCTGTCATTTGGGAGACATTACCTTGTGGGGACTTGGGTTCAGGTCCCCACAAGGATACTAACTAACTAACACACACACACACACACACACACACACACACACACACAAAAACAATAGGTCAGAACTTTTCAGAGCAGCAGGTCCTCATGTATACATGTACATTTTTTAATTATGTAATTGCAATTTGTACATTTAGTCCATGGCCTTTGTAGTAATAATAAAATTTAAAAAAAACAAAGGTTGTAGCCACAAATGTACAAAAAGTCTTGTTGTGTTAGCTATCACTGCACTGAATGAAGGACAGTTCCCTACATGTTAAGCTAATGCACACTAGATTGCAACTTGTTCTAAAAAGGCACTCTGGACCAGAGGAAAAATGCATATAATAAATGCTTGTAATTTCAAAGATTATTTTAACAATATCTCAATTCCTTTGTATTAGATTTCCTAAATATTCCATGAAGGGATAACACAATACGGGTAATGTACAGACAAGTACATAGCAGTTCAAAATGGCTGATTTATAAAAATGTTAAATTGAACTTAGCTCTGATGATATCTGAGGATTTCATGTGCCTAGGAAAAATAGGGTCAAATTGATGTTAAATAGATGTTAAAAATATTCAGGATATCGTCATTAGTAATTTAAATATGTCTAATAAATGGAAAAATTTACATGGTGGTTGCAATGAAATTATGCACTTGAATAAGCCCTCCTGGAATTAGATTGGACTCCACAGGTCTGCTCTAGGTCCGAGAAGGACAATTATTGACCCCTTTATGGTGCATCTTGCAGGTTCAATAAACACATAACTAAAAGGAGACAGTGTCTCACTGAAAAATAACTTGCTTTAAGGACAGTCACAATGCCACTAACCAGACTGGCTAAAGGAAGCATTGCAAATTCTGTTAGAGGCAGAGCTGAAATTCACTGTTTTCTTGAGAACTAATACCTTTGTAGGAGATATGCAGGGTGGGGCTTACCTTAGTGAACAACATTCCCAAGGGGCCCGGCGTAGACAAGGATGGAAGACAAGGATACCAGAAAGGAGTCCAGAGTAGGGATCAGTGTTATTGTTGCCAATGCCAAGAAGACTTACAGGAGAACAAACGCTACATGAGTAATGCTTTCCAGGGAAAACAAAGGATCAGCATAACGGAACATCCATTCCAGTGTTTCATGATGAAGGAATCAGACATGGCAGAGGAGAATGCCATGTTTCACCTAAGGTAGGAGATAAAGTGATCGATTTCTTAAATTTTAAAATGGATGCGGCCCACCAATTTGCTGGGGATATACCTCCTCTGCAAATTTGTTGCAACAGTATATTTTTCAATAAATGGAATTTACTTACAAATACATGAGGACAGGTTAGAATAGAGCACTTAATGCTTGGAACTTAAGTCAGGATTCTCGGTTATGTGCACCCCCTTTAGTGCAGTTGACGTTAGTACCTAACCAACCCGCATACACTGTACTGCAGCATTTTCACAGGGTCAGTGCCTGAATGGTACGTCTACATGATAGACAAACATTTATATTGGATAAAGGATTTGCTCAAGGACATATTGTATGTAGGAAAAGAATGGTGTGCCTACAGCGTTAAACTAGGTCCACAAGAAGAGAGATTATTTTAGCGCCAGCTTCAGAACAACACATGCCTATAGCTAAAGAAATAGGTTTTACCATAAGAATTTGGGCCTCGTGGTCAAACTCTTTCAGCACTAACAAAGAACTAAGGATATTACATTTCCATTGGGACTTGTGTATGTGTTGGGAGATAATGAATGATGGTGTTAGACTGCAGTTTCATTGGCGTGTAGGGACTATGGCTTTACAGGTGACGAAAAAACAACTAGTGAACTGAGAGAATTAGGAAAAACATAAACAAATTAGGCATTATTCTTCAAAAAATTACCTCCCAATAAATACTTAATAAATTTTTTTTAAAAGAGAGAAGTATTGAAAACATGCTGTCCCCATAAAGGGACATCTAAGGAGAAGGCTGAGTTACCTTATGAACTTGTAGTTCCCTTAGCCTGTTGTGCTGGACACCAGTACTATATTATCATCTATACCTGTAGAGGCAGAGTATTTTTCTCTCCTCATTTTTTAACGTTAAAGTCCATCACAGACTAAGAGCCTCTTTGCCGTCACCTTAAAAGATACCCAGTACACTTCCTTCACTGAGAGTCCCAAGGTCAATGTGCAGGCATTGAACAGAGACTTGGACCACCTATGCCTGGAAAGTGGTAGCATCATCTTGCAGTACGCTGAAAACCTCTATGTGGCATCTCCATCACTTAAGGCATATAAAAAAGACAATGTAGCTCTATCGAACTACCTCCAGGAGAGAAGACACAAAGCCTCATTGTCAAAATTCTAGCTCTGCCAAAAAGAGGTGTCTTGCCTGGGTTATGTGATATCCCAAGGTACGCGCTGTCTGCCACCTGACAGAATAAAATGGATTCAGGACATGCTGCCCCTGCCCACCAAGAGTGGAATGATGTCCTTCCTGGATTTGATGAATTATTGCCACAAGTGGTTACCTGAATGCAGATGCTATGATGCCATGCTATGGACTAATGATCTTGCAAACTGTTTCAAGAAATTGAAAGAGACATTGTGTACTGCGCTAGCATGACGACTGCCTGACTTCAAACTGCCCTTCCTTCTCTATCTTTTAGAGCAAATGATGTGGTATTGCAAATGGTGTGCTAACACAGCTGAAAAAAAGACTACTATGTGACTTTGCCTTCAGCAGTGGCTGGGTGTCGGCAGCTGTGATGGTAGAGAGGGTGGCTCTGATTGTGTTGGACTATACTTGTATTGTCTAGATGCCACATGTGGTACAGTTGTTATCTGAAGCAACACAACATTTTTCTGCTGGCAGGCACACAGATAATAAGGTCACCTTGTTGTCTAACACTAAGATCACCATTAAAAGATGCCCACCTGTTCATTGGCAACAGTATTACCTACAATAGGTACTTCTGATGAGACCCCTAAGCATGTTGGTGTTGAGATTGAACTGGCACCACACCAAGGACAGACACCATTAGAAAAGGCAGACTAAGAGTGGTACACTGATGGCTCCTCCGGCAGACTGATAGACACCAACTACAGAGCAAGGAATGCTATAACAATAGCAGACACCATAGTTGAAAGTGCAGTTCTGCCACCTGGCACATCTGTCAAGAAAGATGAGCCGTATGCTGCAAGAAGAGCATGCATCCTAGCTGAGGGGAAAAGTGTTAACATTGTGATTTCATAACAGCAGCAGGGTGCTCCTTTCAAAATGACCCCTAAGTAAAGAACTTGTTAAAAGCAATACTACTACCCAATGGGATAGCAGTAATAAAAGGTGAAGACCACACAGGAGCAAATACTTACATAACCAGAGGTAACGCCGTGGCTGACAGCACCAAAAGACAGCATGTTACAGCCAGTACAGACGGTGCCTTAAGTTTGAAAAGAAAATTATTAAAAAATGTAGCTCATTCAGAGACTATTGTTGCTAGCTGATGTAAAGGAAGCTCAATGGTCTGCAACACCAGAAGAGGAGAGAGTAGGAATGATGAGGGATTGTGGGTCTACCTGTGGCCCCACGCAGTATGTTCCTGCCCCTTACAAGGCTTGCTCATGGACCCTCTGATATTGCACAAAGGGAAATGAATGCGCCGATACATTTTGCTTCCCAGTGACTGGATTGGAATATTTGCTGGTGTGGGTGGATACGTTTTCAAGATGAATGGAGGTGTATCCTACAAGAAAGATAGATGCAGCAAGGCTTGTGCAATGCTTCATGAAAGCTTTCTCTCCCAGGTTTGAGGTTCCCCAGGGCATTAATAGTGACAGAGGGGGTGAATTTGTGGCTGCAGTTATGCAAAAGATGTGTGACTGTTCAGGAATCTAATAGAAACTGCAGGCCCCTTACCAAGCCCAAAGTTCAGGCCAGGTGGAAAGGATCTACTCCGCAGTAAAAAATAAATTAGCAAAGACAACTGATGCAACAGGCCTGAAATGGCCTGATGCACTGCCTTCGGTGCTGCATGTCATAAGGGTGACGCCTTTTAGAACAACTCCTTGTCCCCCATGAGGTACTGATGGGTGGCCTATAACAATGGGGTTAAGGTTGCCTCACAGCATCACAAGCAGCACTACTGTGAACGGATGAAAATATTTCTGACTATGCTGTACAGTTCTCAGCAGTCTTGAGGCATCACCATTTCCAGGTGAAGGAAGCTTTGCCCCAGCCGTCCTCAGAGCCAACACACACTTTTAAAACTGGAGACATGGTCATGGTGAGAAAAAAAGTTCTAGGTGGACCAGACCTCACATTGTACTCCTGGCAACACGGATGGCATGAAGGTGCAGGGAAGTCCTGAGTGGCTTCACGGAACATGATGCAGAGCTGCATCAACAACACCTGAGGCAGAGCTACCTATAACGGATAAGCACCAGCCACCCGTGGAGCAGCGCGACATACTAGACATGGGGGAGACAGACCAGACGATTCCTAAGAGCCATGCTGAGCTGAGGGCCCATCATAAAGTGTCAAAGGGATGGTGAGACCAACGGATGCTGTTGAGTGAAACACACTACAAAGTCTCTGAAAAAAGGTGATTGTCTGCACCTGCCGAAAAATATACTGAAGAGGACAATGCAGGCCAGGTCAGTTAATCCGCCCCTGAACAAGACGACTGTGGATCAGGAGGAGAAGTAGATGACAGAACACTGCGTGCCTTTACATTACTGACACTTACAGAAAGTGCCCTGGAACGGAGTGACTAGGGGACACTGTATCAATATGCATTGCAAAGAGCAAACAATATTTGTTGGACACTTAATTATGAGTATCCTGCCTTATTACCACCACCGGCTGATATCACAATTCAACAGGAAGTAGTATGAACTGAATGCTAGTATATGATTTGTCTATGTTTCAATAATGATTATCTCAGAGTATCTATGTGATAATATGCGCATTTCATCTAAGCACTGGGTAATGCCATCCAAACACATGTAACAATGTTTCATATATATATACACATATATATATATATTTGTTTTTACACTAATGTAGAATATGACTATCGTAAAGGGATGATTGTTGGGGATATATATATATATATATATATATTGTGATCAAGGCCCGCACGGGCCGAAACGCGTCATGGCGGCACAGCGCTAAGAAAAAGAAAATAAACATTTTGCACAACAGAAAAAGGAGTCCGTTCCGTTTTTCTGATTCTGGGAGCATAGAATCACTGTGGAAAAAGGTTACCTGCAAAATATATATAATATATATATATATATATATTCACTGAAAAAACCATAGGTTTTAGGGACAGTTATAGTTAGTTGGAAATTGCACTCGTACAAAACCCGTGAAATTCCCCCGTTATAGTTAGTGCAGCTAACTATAACTCGCGCCCCCGCAATGCACTGCTGATGACGTCACATATTACATCACTCATGACATGGTCAGTGACATCACTGATGACATCTCAAATGACATCACTGATGATATCACTGATGACATCATCCAGTGACTGTGTGTTTCTGTAAAGTTTAAATATTTTTAATATATATAGGAAAAGACGTATTGAAGAATGAGTGGGTGTGTATGGATGATTTAGTAGGTGCGTGACTGACTCTATAAGTGAGTGATTTAACGTATCTTACTGAATGCATGGGTTAGTGACTAAACCGGGTGAATGTCTGTATCCGTCTGTCTGTTGCTGTGTAAGTGGCTGCATGTGTTTGTGAATAGCTACATGAGTGTCTATATGAGTTATTGAATGCTTGTCTGAGTATCTGTATGGGTGCCTGAGTGTTTGTGTGGGAGGGGTGTGTGCAACTCTGTGCATAGATGTGTGAGTGGGTGATTCACTGGGTGGATGGTTTCAAGAGTGCAACTGTGATAGACTGTATGGGTGGGTAAGTGTGTGTAAGAGTGTGTTAGTGAGTGAATGTATGTCCCAGTGGTACATGTGTGAGTAACTACATATGTGAAAGGCAGTATATATGTGTGTTGGAGTATATAAATAGCTATAAGCGAGAGTGAGTGATTGTGATAGTGGCTGTATGGATGAGTGTGTGCTTGTATCAGTGATTGTATAAGAGCGTAAGAATGTGCTACTATTTGTATGAGTAAGTGAGCTGGTGTGTGTATAACTGTATAGGTGAGTAAATGGTAGTGTGTTTAATTATTTGCATGACTGACTAGGTGTGTGAGTACCTCTATGGATGAGTGGCGGTGTTTGAGTGTCTATATAGGAGTATGAGTGCATATGATAGTCCTGTACTGAGTGACCGTAAGTATGAGTGACTGTACAGGTGAGTGAGTGGATGTGTGCGTAGACCTAAGAATCAGTGAGTGGGTATGTAGTTATTGGTGTTGGAGTGTCTATGGTTTTGCGAATGGCAGTCTGTAATTTAGAGTGGGTGTATCAAAGGTTATATTAGAGTGTGAGGAGGTGCATCAGATTATCACGTGGATGATGTCATCAGTGATGTCATTTGAGATGTCATCAGTGATGTCATCAGTGATGTCACTGACCATGTCATGAGTGATGTAATATGTGACGTCATCAGCAGTGCATTGCGGGCGCGAGTTATAGTTAGCTGGACTAACTATAACGGGGGAATTTCACGGGTTTTGTATGAGTGCAATGTCCAACTAACTATAACTGTCCCTAAAACCTATGGTTTTTTCAGTGAATTTCAAAGGTTTTTTAAATGCTAATTTGTAACTATAACGTCCCTGAAACCTATGGTTTTTTCAGTGAATTTCAAAGGTTTTTTAAATGCTAATTTGTAACTATAACATGTCTGAAACCTACAGTTTTTTCAGTGAATTTCAAAGGTTTTGTAAATGACAATTTTTAAATGTATTAATTGTTATATAAATTTTTTTCATATTGATTTCCAAATTTTTTAGAAACAATTTTTTTTTACATATTTTATTTTTAAATTACATTGTAATTACATTATACATTACAAAAAATACTTTCTCAGAATGAATTACTTTAGTTTAATTACTTTGCACATAGGCAATAGACTTTTAAGTACAGTAGTTACAGTTGTTGCAATGGGCAACACATTTTCAAACACAATGCAACATTCAGCTCAATGTGAATTTCTAGTTAAATGCAATTAGTTACTTTATGGATTACTTTTCTAACCACATTACTGGATCCTAGATTCAGTCCTGGGACATCTCCTGTAAACAGTTGAGTAAAAGCGTTTTGGTTACAGTCGTGATTTTTAAGGAATATTATTGTACTTTAAAAGTTCACACTTAGAAACTTTTTCTCATAGAATCACCAATGTTATCCTATGGAAGGAAATTCACTTAGAAGTTAAAAACTGTTATCGTTACTTTTTCTTACTCAGTGTTGGATCCTGGATCCAGCACTGGTGCATCTCCTGTAAACAGTTGAAAGAATGCGTTTAAGTCATACAGGCGATTTTTTAGGAATATTTGTAGTTTGTGAAAATCGACACTTTGAAACTTTTCTGCTGAAAACCAGACAATGGATTCCCATGGAAGGAAATTCAAGTTACTGGTAAGTACGGTTAAAATTACTTTTGAGGATCAGTACTGGGCTGAAAGATGCAGCACTGAGGTCTCTCCTGATAACAGGTGAGTAAATCGGAATTCGTATTTCGGCTGATTTTAGAGGACTATTTTAAAGTTCCAAAACTCCACACTTAGAAGAATTTCTAAGTGAAACCAGTCAATGTTAGCCTATGGAAGGAAATTCAAGTTACTGGTAAGTACGGTTAAAATTACTTTTCAGGACCAGTACTGGGCTGAAAGATGCAGCACTGAGGTCTCTCCTGATAACAGGTGAGTAAATCAGAATTCGGATTTCGGCTGATTTTAGAGGAATATTTGTATGTTTCAAAAATCGACACTTGGAAACTTTTTCAGCAAAAAGCAGGCAATGATATCCTATGGAAGGAAATTCAAGTTACCGGTAAGTATGGTTAAAATTACTTTTGAGGATCAGTACTGGGCTGAAAGATGCAGCACTGAGGTCTCTCCTGATAACAGGTGAGTAAATCGGAATTCGTATTTCGGCTGATTTTAGAGGAATATTTTAAAGTTCCAAAACTCCACACTTAGAAGAATTTCCAAGTGAAACCAGTCAATGTTAGCCTATGAAGGAAATTCAAGTTACCGGTAAGTGCGGTTAAAATTACTTTTCAGGACCAGTACTGGGCTGAAAGATGCAGCACTGAGGTCTCTCCTGATAACAGGTGAGTAAATCGGAATTCGTATTTCGGCTGATTTTAGAGGAATATTTTAAAGTTCCAAAACTCCACACTTAGAAGAATTTCCAAGTGAAACTAGTCAATGTTAGCCTATGAAGGAAATTCAAGTTACCGGTAAGTACGGTTAAAATTACTTTTGAGGATCAGTACTGGGCTGAAAGATGCAGCACTGAGGTCTCTCCTGATAACAGGTGAGTAAATCGGAATTCGGATTTCGGCTGATTTTAGAGGAATATTTGTATGTTTCAAAAATCAACACTTAGAAACTTTTTCAGCAAAAAGCAGGCAATGATATCCTATGGAAGGAAATTCAAGTTACTGGTAAGTACGGTTAAAATTACTTTTGAGGTTCAGTACTGGGCTGAAAGATGCAGCACTGAGGTCTCTCCTGATAACAGGTGAGTAAATCGGAATTCGTATTTCGGCTGATTTTAGAGGAATATTTTAAAGTTCCAAAACTCCACACTTAGAAGAATTTCCAAGTGAAACCAGTCAATGTTAGCCTATGAAGGAAATTCAAGTTACCGGTAAGTACGGTTAAAATTACTTTTGAGGATCAGTACTGGGCTGAAAGATGCAGCACTGAGGTCTCTCCTGATAACAGGTGAGTAAATCGGAATTCGTATTTCGGCTGATTTTAGAGGAATATTTGCACAATGGTGAAGGGAGGGGCGGGGCCTGAGGTGGCATCTGTGCAAACGCGCCCCGTGGCGCGTTTTAAGTTGGGGGATTAAGTCCCCTTGAATCATGAGGGTCCCTACGGGCCAACTAGCCCACCAGGAACCTCGAGTATGCGCCAGGGGGCTGCGTTGCAGAGACATGTACAGAGGCCACACCCCTTTTTACATCTCTCTGCAACGCAGCTCTGTGGCGCTTTCTGGACGTACCTGTTGGGCTAGTTGGCCCCCAGGGACCCTCAGGATTGAAGAGGATTTAATTCCCCATCTTAAAACGCGCCACGGGGCCTGTTTGCACACATGTCACCTGAAGCCCCGCCCCTCCCTTCACCACTGTGCAAACGCGCCCCGTGGCGCGTTTTAAGTCGGGGGATTAACTCCCTTGAATCCTGAGGGTCCCTGGAGTCCAACTAGCCCACCATGTTCCTCCAAAAGCGCCACAGAGCTGCGTTGCAGAGAGGTGTAAAAGGGCGTGGCCTCTGTACACCTCTCTGCAAGGCAGCCCCTGGCGCATACTGGAGGTTCCTGGTGGGCTAGTTGGCCCCCAGGGACCCCCAGTATTCAAGGGGAATTCGTTCCCCTCTGCAAACGCGCCAGGGGCGCGTTTGCAGAGTGGTGAAGGAAGGGCGGGGCCTGCGGGCCCGATAGTTTTTTTGTTTTTGTTTTTTTTTCCCTGAAGGGAGGCCATGTGGCCCCCCTTCCTTTTCCTATTTTTAGGCCCCGGGGACCCCATCCCCCGGGGCCTGGCCTCTCGTTGGGGACTGTGGGGGTCCCCAAACCCCCACAGTCCCGCCGGCTCCCCGTGTCCTACGCGGCATTGCTTTTACACATGGGGAGCAGCTAACATGCTGCTCCCCATGTGGAAAAGCTATCGGCTTTGGATATTGGAAGAGAGAGCAGGTTTCCTGCTCTCTCTTCCAATATCCAAGCAAGTTTGCAATGACAGGACGGGAGCCGCGAGGCTCCCGTCCTGTCATTGCAAACAGCAGTGTCCCGGGGGTAGGCACCCCGGGACACTGCAGGAGCCGGCCCTGGGGGGTGGCGGTCCCCAGGGCCATCAAGGGCTCCAGGAGGGGGCCGCGCGGCCCCCTCCCTACATCGAGAAAGCCCCGGGAGGTGGTGGTCCCCGGGGCTTGGGGGTCCAAAACGGACCCCCATTTTCATTTTTCTTAGTGCCCCGGGGAGGTGGTGGTCCCGGGCGTGTGGGGGCTGGAGCCCCCCACACAGGGTTTTAAATATAAAAAGAAGCCCCGGGGAGGTGGTGGTCCCCGGGGCTGCGGGAGGGCTCAGAGCCCTCCCGCACCATTATCCATAAAGCCCCGGAGGTGGTGGTCCCCGGGGCTTGGGGGCCCTTAGAGGCCCCCACACATAAAATTAACCCCCCCCAGCATGCCCCCGGGACTTGGCCCACCCGGGGGCCAGTAGCATCGAGCGCGGGAGACCGCGCTTCGATTTTTTCCGGCAGGGTTCGCTCCCTGAGCGCATCCTGCCGATTTAAAAAAAAAAAAAAAATTTTTGCCCAGGGGTCCTTGTGGGACCCCTGAGCAGACCTAGGGGGTCAGGGTGTTTCTACCCTGCCCCCTTTGTGCGCTTTGCGCACTTGTTTCTGTCCCTCGGTTCTACCGAGGGACAAAATGGCTGCCAACACTTCCTGATTTGGAGTGTTGACAGCCAATTAACATAAAGCTCGTGCTCGGGAGGATCCGCGGCCCTAGATATACCTATCTTTTTTCTTTTGATTTTCTCAGCAACTACTGAACGGATTTACACCATTTAACAAAAAGGGTTCTTTCTGAACCAAGAACTACCTCTTTGCCAAATTTGGTGTAATTCCGTTCAGCAGTTCGGGCTGTAGCCGTGTCTAAAGTTTCCTATGGAAAATTGCATGGGGAAAACGCGTTTTGGGACCCCCTTTTTCTCGGCCCCCGCTTGACGAATCCCCCGAGACTTTCAGGGTAGGAGCGGACCGGAGCGGGCCACAAAGTTTGAAAATTTTGCGAAGATACGTCAACCGGCAAGAGAGTTATTTCAAATAGAATGTCGCGGATTTCCTATGGATAATAGGTTGTAACTATAACTATCTACTGGCGACCGCCAGTAGATAATATATATATATATATATATATATATATCCATATGTATGCACTTAATACAAATCTGACCTTGCCTGGACAAGCTTCAACAGCTATTCAGAACCAATTAAGAGGTCACTTTATTTTTCTCACTACCATATTAGCTTGCTCATCGGGTTGTTCGTTTCTGCTCACACCATGTCTGTATTATATTTGCCACTGTGTATAATTGGCATAGTGCCAATCTTGCATCTCTCTTTTGACCCAATTTGGCACCATGTCCCTTTTAGTTCTGCTAGGCTGGCATTACTAAGTGCAAATATGACCCAGAAACCAGTCATTCAGGGAAGATGCAGGCTGAGAGCACCAGTTTGTGCCCCGACTTCTTCCTTGCTGGGCAGCAAGTCTGCATGAATACAGACAAATATATTTCATTTGTTCCTGCGCAAACTGCTGTATTGTGGGTTTTTCCATTGCTTCTGGGAGGGTGCAAAAATATTTATTTCCCTAACAGGACCTCCCTCGGTGTCAGTGAGGCCCTCAGAATCCATAATTGAACCATTATCGGCTCCAGCGGACAGCCCTTCGGGGTTCCCACCTGCGATGCCAGTGTTGGATCCACCAGTGCCGCCATTGATGGTGCCGATCGCAACAACTCGTCTCTCCTCCCCGATGCAGAGTTGTCGCCTTTTCAAAGTTGGGAACGGTGTCGGTGGAACATTTCTTTTTGGGCTACCTTTCACCGCTTTCAGAGGAGCCCCTTGCTTTTTTCCCCTTGGGACATAGGTATTTTGGCGATGTCGATGATGACATAACTGACATTCCTCAGCCTCCTCCTCAGTTTCATTGGGTGTCTGACCTTGGTGAGGCTAGTGGCCTTGATTCTTCCCCATCCTCTGGCTTGTTTTCTCCCCCTAGGCTTGCTTCGGAGGCTAGCTCAGCATTGGCTGAGCGTTTGCGTAGAATTGCTGTGGTTCAGGGGCTGAAGCTTCCATCTGTAGAGGTGGCCATTGATCCCCTACTTGGGGTGCTTCATCAGGGCCAGATGAGGACTGAACCTGTGCTTCTCTTCAGTGAAGCCTTCTTTGATATTCTGTTGGGCACTTGGGCTAAACCCATTTCAAGGGCCTCCGTGGACCAATCTATAGCTCATAGGCACCATCCTGCCCCTGGAGATCATCTCTGCCTTTTCCGACAGCATAATCCACACAGCTTTGTGGTTCAGACTGCTACAGCCTCCCCCGACATTGGCGCAATGCCCGACGTCCCTCTAGACAGGAAGTCTAAATGTCTAGATGCTCTTGGTCGATATCTCTTTTCTGCCACCAGCTCCGCTTTGCAGTCCCGTAATACTGCTTGCGTTTTAGGCCGCTTTTCTCATGTGTTGTGGGATTCGGTCTCACGCCTTCTCCCCTTCGTCCATGATGAACTTTGGGACACTCTTACTCATCCGGTCCGGGATGGCCATCAGGTGGCTAAATTGCTGATTAGTTGTGGCATGGATACCACCGATTCTGTGGGCGAACCATGGTGTCATAAGCCACCTACCTGATCCCAGATGATTCCAATGGGGCGGCGACGCTAGTTCCCGAATCCTCCCAAGACTTGCTCTCGGTTTACAGAAAGAGACAGTGCTCCAGTGGCAAATCCCAGGGGGTTGGGATGGAGAGAGCGTGTAGAGTCAGATGCTGTAGCTAGTCTACTCAACAGCAACATTGTAGCAGGCATTCACACCAGTCTGATGAATGGTACAGGTAGATATCGTACCTATAAACAAACAAACAATAAGGCTTTAGTCTAGTATTAACTCTGTCTCTTAAGGTATCACTGTAGGAAAATAGGATCTGCTTCTTATGGTTACCCCCACTTTTTTGCTTGATGGCTCACTGTTTTTGACAAGTCTGGCTGGGATCCTGCTAATCAGGACCCCAGGCTGTCTGCTTTCTCCCTTAAATTGACATACATGTACTTTGGTACACTCCAGATTGGATACTGGGGTACCCTTATCAGTCCCTAGTATATGGTACACCATGTACCCAGGGCATAGGTACCCCAGAGGCCTCCCATGGGCTGAAGCATGTATTATGCCACCCATGAGAGGCCATGCAAAATGGAACTCTAGGTCTGCTACTGCAGCCTATGTAAGATGGTGCTTGCACCACTTACTTTAGATATAGGTTCACTATATCTAATGGTCACTACACTTAAAACTTATGTCACCCCTATAGCAGGCCTTAACAATCCTGAAGGCAGGGTGCTGGGTTTTATGTGAGAGGGTGCCCCTGCATGAGCAGAGCCTCTCTGCAGCCTTCGGAGACCATTCTCCCGGGTTGTCTGTGACTCAGCGGGACATATAGGTAGAGGTGCATTATAACCTCGCGGTAAATGCTATCTCGAAAATGGCTGCATAGAAACATATCGAGTTTGGTGTCAAACACCTTGGAATCATACCTCCACACCAGTAACTGGTGTGGGAGGTATGATTCCACCCTTCAGAAGCGAGCTTCGTGGGGTAACCGGTCTATCCGGTACCAGCCTTCTCAACCCGGACAGCACAAAATGGATGCTGCCAGCCAGAGACACCTTTCTGCCCTCCTGCTGCTGATCCAAGCTCGAGCAGAGGAAGGAAGCACAATAGGCATCCTGTCACAGGGAGGTGTGACCACCTCCCTGACAGGGTTTAGTGTTTTGGGGCTGGGTGGGTGCACTCTGAGAGTGCCTGAAAGTCTGCACTGGGGGCACATTTGGGGTCCCTGTGCATAGTCCAGCTCAAACCAGTTCTGGGAGCCAGGTGCTCCTGCTCTGGCGCGCAACTGGACAAAGGACATGGGTGTAGCCACCCCTCTGTCCTGCCCCTCCCCTAGGAGGGTACCCTGAATCTGTCCAACCCTCTCCCGTGGGTATAAAATGGGTTACCTGGCTGCAGGACATTAGATTTTACGTGGACAAGATTCTACAAGAAGAAACCACTGACCTTCGACCGTCTGGACACCTTGAACTTCGTTGGACCTCGACTGGGCTGGACTTCGTCCCCCTTTCCGTCCGAAGCGTTGTTTGTGCCGTGACTCCATACAGGCTCCGTGCAAGACCTGTGGGGCACTTAAGACAACAGAAGAATCTCCGTTGGAGTGAAGGAGTCACTCCCCTGCTTCGCAGGCACCTAAAGCACAACTGACCGGTTGCTGCTCCTGAGCTCCTGCAGACTCCGAAGATTTCAGCAACACAGGAGGTGGGTTTTTGAAGGTCCTTGAGGTTGATCTGCCCTCTTACCGAGTTTGAGGCCAGTATCTCCCGTGGGGGCTGCGTAACCCGAACCCCTGTGCACCGCGTCCATTTGCAAGTGCATATGCTTGTTGGCAATTTCTGAGCTTGTGCATTGGACCCCGTGTGGTCCTGACCCTGAGCAGTATTTGCACCAAAGAACTCCGGCCTCCTCACACCGTGTGCTCCGTGGGCTGGTGCTTTGTAAACTTGCTCAAGGTCCCCTCGCGACTCCTGGTCCTTCGGCCTGTGGGTCCCCCCGAGGGTCATCTTAATTGTTCTTGGACTTTCCTGGTTGCCCCAGACTTGCCCTGACTCTCCATTGCTTGGAGAGTCCCCTGGACCTTGCTGGTCCACACCGTAACCTGTTTGTCCTTCATGCGTGGGTTGCTGTTGCCAAGGCTTGTTGGTGCTCCCGCCGGACACCGACCCCTCAGCACTCGACATCCTTTGTGGGACAGCTCACCTCCAGCTCCTGGTCATCCTCGATGCCTCCGGGACCTTGTGGCTGCAGAGTCAAGCATCCCTTCTTTGCACCTGAAGCACCCGACATCGGTGGGCACTTGTCTACCGAGCCCCTGGTAACTCTGACGTGACCCAGACTCTGTCCCCTCTGCTTTCAGGTTCCTTCCATCCAGAATCCAGGCTTGGATTCCACCGGACCCTTTTCACCTTAACGGCAGCAGTACTTCTTCACTTCCCTCCGTAGAGAACGACGAGAGTTTCCGACGCTACTTCAGACCTATGCACCCGGCTTCCCTGGGATAGGTAACTCCGATACTACAGTATCCACGGGTGGGGTGGCTCTTTAAACTCTTAAGTTCCGAAGGGTTTGCTCGACGTCCTCCTAGAAGGGTCCTTAAACTTTCACTTTGCAACCGCGACTTTCTCATAGAGTAGTACGGAGCACGCGGTCGTGCTCCCTCACTGCACCCGTTCTCCGTGGGTCTCCTGTGTCATCACCTTGGGTGGTTCCTTGGGGTCCGAGCGATTCTACGTGCACTAGGCACTGTGTCTAGTCAAGTCGTGATTGTTATACCACTATTTTAGTATATGGTTCGGTCTCCCCTGGGAGCCCGCTGTGTATTGTGCTACTTACAACTGTTCTATTGATCCAGTATTGTGTGCTTTGTGTTCTAACCTCGTGTAGAGGATAGTAGAGAGTGTTATATTAATAAATACATATTTTTATATAACTACTGTTAGAAAGTGGTTCTGACACTATAGGCCGCCCGGATTTTTCGCTTTTTGAGGACCTAATTGTTGAGCTGTTACTGTGGGAGAGCCTCGTAAATTGGGACTCATCCACAGTGAACTCATGAAGGAAGAGACTGCATGTGGATTTTACTGGTGTCCCCCTAGCTTGACTAGGCCG
Organism: Calotriton arnoldi; assembly: GCA_963921515.1. NCBI lineage: Eukaryota > Metazoa > Chordata > Amphibia > Caudata > Salamandridae > Calotriton > Calotriton arnoldi. The sequence continues at coordinate 629,506 of CAWUFW010004862.1, read as the reverse complement.
CTGCGCAGCAGCTGGAGTAAGGGGCACTGGGCTGGTTACATGCAGACACCTGTGTACATGCGTGTGCACATGTGTAGGGACTGCGCAGGGGAGATTCCTAGCGTGCGCAGTCCAGGAGCAGCTACAAAGTGAATGGTGTGGCAGGACTTATGCAGCATTGGGTGGTGATCCGGAATAGGCCTTATACACTAGGAAGGAACATGCCAGGGAAAGTCAGTGTGCTTTACTGTGTTTTTCACTTCATTATTCCCCTATGGGAATGTGGAGCCCATGTGTTAAATTAACTTCCATAAGGCCTACAAATTCCAGACACACACTAAAGTCCACGGTAGCGGATGTGAAAAGAAGTATTCTGCAGAGTCCAAAGTCATATTTGTACTGCTTTTGGGTCATCCAGGAATGTCATATTTCTCTGAGTCCCTGGCTGGGGTCTGGCCCTGGCAGGGTAGATTAATGACCCTTCTTCGCAGAGCCAAGATCTTCCCTCCACGGAGACAAGATAGGTGGAGCTACAGGCTAATCCATCAGCAGCTGTCGCTGGGTGCCAGGCACCAAGCTGAACCAAGGGGAAGGCAGTTCTGGGGAAAGGGTCTGGTTTCAGAGACCATGAGGCCAGAGACCCTGGACGACGCCATTTTGGACCAGCTACAGGCTGGACAAGGAGGAGGGAGCAGAGGCAGGGAAGTGATGTGTCGCTGTTTGATAGGACAAACAGAGACTTCCTGCCAGCCCCCTACTCAACTTTTAAAAAGTGCTTGCACAGGAGGAGAAGCTCTCTCTGGGGTGTGGTCTGCGGAGGCGGAAGGTGCTGGAGCCTGGCAATGGGCAGTTGGAAGGAGGAACCCCTGACTGTCCCCCAGGGCCCTGCCAGCACCAGAAGAGGATCCCAGGACCAGTGCGCAGAAGCAGAGGCCTCTGCGCAGGGAGAAGAGAGGCCAAGGAGGAGAGACAGGCGACAGGCTGGCGCAGGGAGCCAGTGAAGAAAGCTCCCTGCCGAATCCCCCTCTCAGAGACCCCGAGGGCAAAGGAGAGTGTTCCTCGTGGCTGGGGCTGGCCACCAGGAGTAAGAGGACGCGAAAATGAGGCCGATCGGACCCCCAGGGGCTGAGATAGGGCCCCCGGAAGGTGAGCGACCTTTGACCCCCTGGGGGAGGAAGGGAAGCCGGGGAGCGCCGTCGCGCTCCCTGCGAAGGTGCCCTGCAGGGGGCCAGGAGCCCACCCTGGCCCCCACCAAAGATGGAGGCGTGGGAGCGCCGTCTCGCCCCCCGCGAGGAGGTCTCGAGGGGCCCGGCACCCCATCCCCGGGCCCCGAAGCAAAGTCGGGGAGCGCCGTCGCGCTCCCCGTGAAGAGGCCCCCAGGGACCCGGGACCCCATCCCCGGGCCCCGAAGAAAAGCCGGGGGACGCCGACGCGCCCCCCGTGAAGATGCGGTAGGCGGGGTTGCCAGGAGCCCACCCTGGCCCCTGGCGAATAATCGAAGACGGGGAGCGCCGGCGCGCTCCCCGCGAAGATCGCCCCCGTGTGCTGCGGTGAAGAGGGGGGAGTGCCATCGCACTCCCCCGGGCCCTCGCTGGGCCAGCGGCTGTCGGCGTGTCTGGCCGCCAGAGCGGGCAGACCAGAAGTGATGTGCCGGCTCCTGCGGCCGCACACGGAGGTGCGGGCCGGACAGGTAGCCGGCCGGAGCGGCCGGGGGTGGGCTCCCGAGCCGGCTTCCACGGGCAGGAGGCCCCAACAAGTGAAGAGATGCGGGAGGACCCGGGTGGGACCGGGCCCCCGCGAAGCAAGGCAGGCTGCGCAGCTCTCCCCAGCACAGCGGGAGAGCCGCTGTTAGGATATGCATGAAGCGGAGCTGAAGCGCCCCATAATGCCTTGCCAGGCATGGGGAAACTCGTTGTTTTGATGCTTGCGGTAGCCCCAGGAGCATGGGGTCACCGCCAACTTTGTAAAAGGTGCCGGGGGAGCTGCAGGAGCAACGCAGTCTCCCCCAGCACGAAGAGAAAAGTCCCACCCTAAGTGTCTTGGGGACTTAAAAAGGATAACCCCTCAAGGGCTCGACCGGCCATTATCACCTTCTAGGCTGGAACTTTTGTTCTACAGCTGAGGGTGTATTTGGAGGTGCTTCATGGAGTGAAGGGCTGAGTTGTGGATGGCTTGAGAAGGGCATCCCCTGGAGGTGAAGAGGTGTAATTGCACCAGAACTGCATTTACTAACGGTTATTCCTTTTTAGAGGGACTGGAGGTCACATATGTAATGGGAGGTACCTGTGTAAGGTGATGTCATAAGCAAAGTGGGTTATGTTGCCAGACATTCCTGCTAGGGTGTCTGGCTGTATCGGTGTAATCCTGTGATTTCATCTCTGATGCCCTTAGGGGCTGTAATTGCAATGCATTCTAATGTCCAACAAAGGTGATGAGTACTGTCATTCTAAGGTGTGCGTAAACATGTATTCTTGCTGCTGCACTTAGGTGAAGACCCAGACTGCTAGCCCTTAAGATATAGAGGTGCATACTTTATGGTCAGTAGGAACTGCTCAGTCAGGGTTATGTGTCACCAAGGCAGGTGTGCCCATTTTTAATGCGCGTTGAGGTAATGGGGTGGGTCGCCACTGGGATGGTGCCAGTGCGCAGGGCCCTCGCTCCAGGTTAGGCTCAACACCCTGCATTAGGGGGCAAGATGATGTGCATACATGGGAGTGGTGGTACTAGACCCCACCCCCTTTTGGGAGGGGTGGAGATGTTACGCAATGTCACAAAGTAATTCCAACAACTTATGTATATTTGTAAATTGGTGCATAGTATTGAGTAGTGTGTGTGTTTAATAAATGTACTCTTACTTTTATAAAGCAAAGTACAGACTGGACAATCAATTATTGAGTGTTATTTCTGCGCACCTGCAAATGGCGATTACTAGCCCACACCACCTCCCTTGAGTAAAGCCTCAGACTGCTCTGCAACGCTACCCTCTGAGAGTCAGGCGCTACAATTGGGTGTTTGGTTCCCAGTGAAGGACAAATGTAGTCATGTTGTTTGTGCAGGCCACACAGATACTGCCTCGTTTTCCAACATTGGTGGCTAGCGGCGGGAAACATAGTATCCCATTCTGGTGTGCATTTATAGCATTTGATAAGTCCAGTTTTGCCACACATTACCTATGCAGTAATGAGCAAATGGAAGAGCGCAAGGCTCTGAGAAGGGTTCAAAGTTTTGGTTAGGTGAACTAAAGGTATGGGAAAGGAAAGCCCCGCGCACATACGGGTCATGTGAAGATATTATGGTTGAAATGTAAACTGTATTGATATGACCGCGCAACGCTGATTTTCATGTGCTAGGGGGATGGTGCTTTCCTAGAAATGATTGCATACAAATGTTCTAAGCCATATTGTATACCTTTGAACCCTAACATTACACGCACTACACTTGCATGAGGAGGGTGTCTCCTCAAGAGATAGGGACAGCAACTGATACCTACATCACAGGTGGGGGTGTAGGGGTGGATTGACCTTTGTGGGGGACAGGAGAGAGGGGGTCCTGGGAGATTCCCGCGCTTTTTAAGGGCAGGGAGGGTTTCCACAGAAGGGGCCCCAGGTATTCTTCCCCCGCTGAAAGTACTTGCATTGGCGCAGGCCAAAACCACTGGAAGGGTGGGGCAGGAGGTTTCTTTACCCCGGGTAGTAACGCCCCAGGGGTTCGCATGGTGGGGGACCCCCAGGAACTTTTCCCACGGTGGGAGGAGGATGTGGTAGAGTTGGGTGTCCGGCAGGCCCCCAGGTTAACTGGTGGGGAGGTGAGCGACCCAGGGGTGGCCCCTGGTAGGGGGTGGCCCCAGAGGAGGGTAGTTCTTGAGTGATAGTGTGTAGTGGTAGCCCCTAGGTAACCTAGGTGGGCTAGGTAACTGACCCAGTGGAGATCGGAGTGGGGGTGATGTACTCCCTAGTTTCCAGGAGAAGGGTTAGTGGTGGACCCTGAGGCGTCAGGGTCGGGTGGACGGTGACCAGTCCGGTAGGTCCTGTGGGTCTTGAACCCAAGGACCAGGAGCATGGGGGTGTTCCCCTAGCTCGAGGCAGGAGGTGGACTCCTGCAAGGTAGTAACACCCTGAGCACAGGTGGGGCCTATCTTAAGTGAAGGGACCCTGTGTTTTGCAAAGGGGTGGTGCAGGCCTAGCCGGGATCTTTAGGGTCCCTGGCTTGGTGTGGGCGTGCTACCCTGACCACAGGTGGGGCCTATCTTAAGTGAAGGGACCCTGTGTGTCGCAAAGGGGTGGTGCAGGCCATCCAGGGACCCTGTGGGTCCCTGGACGGTCTCCCAAGGCGCTGCCGGGAGACCGGGGAGAGCCATGAGAGGTGGGCCTGGGTCTAGCTAACTCGGGGCCCACAGGCTCTCTAAGGGTACTCTGGGAGGAGAGCGCGCCTCTCGGAGGGAAGGGTGCGTAGGCCCTGTTCTCGCAGCGGAGAACAAGGAAGGGGTCTAGGTTCCCGGGGTAGTTTCCGTGTGGAGCTACTGACGGGGGGAATGAGCTGTAGAATGTCTGACGGGGCACCCTCAGTGTTCCTCCCTGGCACTGCCAGTGCGGTAGTGAGGCCGGTCTGAGGTCCTATCAGGGACCCAGGCCAGTGGCCAATGGGTGCTTTTCTGTGTGGGGAAAGCACGAGTGGCTGTGCTTTCTTTAGGGAAGCCAGTCGTCCCGAAAGGGTGGTGGCAGCAGAATGACCTCAGCGGCAGGCTGAGGGGAGGGTCCAGAGAGGTTGCATCTTTAGGGTGCAAGGACCAAACGGAGAGAGGGTACTGGTTGGAACAAACTCCAGAAGGGAGACCAGCTAGTGACCCAGGGGATGGGATGTAGACCTGTCCCGGAAGACCGCAACGGTGCTGAGGCACTGGACCCTTGTCCCGAGAAGGGGTAGGCATAGTTTTGCATGCCCAAGGGCAAAGGTGGGCCTAGTGAGGCCAAGTCCATGTAGACCATGAGTGACCTAGAGGTATCTAACCTAGAGCCCGGAGGGTTCTTAGGGTAGTCTGGGATCCCTGTCATGGGTGGAGATTTCATGGATGGGAGGAGTAGGTGGTCTGAGCGGATAACTGGTGAGTAAGGGGGTCTGGTCAGAACCCCTTATAACTAGTTATCGCTGACTACGGGAAGAATACCCATGTAGAGTGGCTACTTCTTCCCTGTAGGATTCAGCTGGGCGCGGCGTGTGTTAGAAAGTGGTTCTGACACTATAGGCCGCCCGGATTTTTCGCTTTTGAGGACCTAATTGTTGAGCTGTTACTGTGGGAGAGCCTCGTAAATTGGGACTCATCCACAGTGAACTCATGAAGGAAGAGACTGCATGTGGATTTTACTGGTGTCCCCCTAGCTTGACTAGGCCGCTGCGCAGCAGCTGGAGTAAGGGGCACTGGGCTGGTTACATGCAGACACCTGTGTACATGCGTGTGCACATGTGTAGGGACTGCGCAGGGAGATTCCTAGCGTGCGCAGTCCAGGAGCAGCTACAAAGTGAATGGTGTGGCAGGACTTATGCAGCATTGGGTGGTGATCCGGAATAGGCCTTATACACTAGGAAGGAACATGCCAGGGAAAGTCAGTGTGCTTTACTGTGTTTTTCACTTCATTATTCCCCTATGGGAATGTGGAGCCCATGTGTTAAATTAACTTCCATAAGGCCTACAAATTCCAGACACACACTAAAGTCCACGGTAGCGGATGTGAAAAGAAGTATTCTGCAGAGTCCAAAGTCATATTTGTACTGCTTTTGGGTCATCCAGGAATGTCATATTTCTCTGAGTCCCTGGCTGGGGTCTGGCCCTGGCAGGGTAGATTAATGACCCTTCTTCGCAGAGCCAAGATCTTCCCTCCACGGAGACAAGATAGGTAGAGCTACAGGCTAATCCATCAGCAGCTGTCGCTGGGTGCCAGGCACCAAGCTGAACCAAGGGGAAGGCAGTTCTGGGGAAAGGGTCTGGTTTCAGAGACCATGAGGCCAGAGACCCTGGACGACGCCATTTTGGACCAGCTACAGGCTGGACAAGGAGGAGGGAGCAGAGGCAGGGAAGTGATGTGTCGCTGTTTGATAGGACAAACAGAGACTTCCTGCCAGCCCCCTACTCAACTTTTAAAAAGTGCTTGCACAGGAGGAGAAGCTCTCTCTGGGGTGTGGTCTGCGGAGGCGGAAGGTGCTGGAGCCTGGCAATGGGCAGTTGGAAGGAGGAACCCCTGACTGTCCCCCAGGGCCCTGCCAGCACCAGAAGAGGATCCCAGGACCAGTGCGCAGAAGCAGAGGCCTCTGCGCAGGGAGAAGAGAGGCCAAGGAGGAGAGACAGGCGACAGGCTGGCGCAGGGAGCCAGTGAAGAAAGCTCCCTGCCGAATCCCCCTCTCAGAGACCCCGAGGGCAAAGGAGAGTGTTCCTCGTGGCTGGGGCTGGCCACCAGGAGTAAGAGGACGCGAAAATGAGGCCGATCGGACCCCCAGGGGCTGAGATAGGGCCCCCGGAAGGTGAGCGACCTTTGACCCCCTGGGGGAGGAAGGGAAGCCGGGGAGCGCCGTCGCGCTCCCTGCGAAGGTGCCCTGCAGGGGGGCCAGGAGCCCACCCTGGCCCCCACCAAAGATGGAGGCGTGGGAGCGCCGTCTCGCCCCCCCCCCGCGAGGAGGTCTCGAGGGGCCCGGCACCCCATCCCCGGGCCCCGAAGCAAAGTCGGGGAGCGCCGTCGCGCTCCCCGTAAAGAGGCCCCCAGGGACCCGGGACCCCATCCCCGGGCCCCGAAGTAAAGCCGGGGGACGCCGTCGCGCCCCCCGTGAAGATGCGGTAGGCGGGGTTGCCAGGAGCCCACCCTGGCCCCCGGCGAATAATCGAAGACGGGGAGCGCCGGCGCGCTCCCCGCGAAGATCGCCCCCGTGTGCTGCGGTGAAGAGGGGGGAGTGCCATCGCACTCCCCCGGGCCCTCGCTGGGCCAGCGGCTGTCGGCGTGTCTGGCCGCCAGAGCGGGCAGACCAGAAGTGATGTGCCGGCTCCTGCGGCCGCACACGGAGGTGCGGGCCGGACAGGTAGCCGGCCGGAGCGGCCGGGGGTGGGCTCCCCGAGCCGGCTTCCACGGGCAGGAGGCCCCAACAAGTGAAGAGATGCGGGAGGACCCGGGTGGGACCGGGCCCCCGCGAAGCAAGGCAGGCTGCGCAGCTCTCCCCAGCACAGCGGGAGAGCCGCTGTTAGGATATGCATGAAGCGGAGCTGAAGCGCCCCATAATGCCTTGCCAGGCATGGGGAAACTCGTTGTTTTGATGCTTGCGGTAGCCCCAGGAGCATGGGGTCACCGCCAACTTTGTAAAAAGGTGCCGGGGGAGCTGCAGGAGCAACGCAGTCTCCCCCAGCACGAAGAGAAAAGTCCCACCCTAAGTGTCTTGGGGACTTAAAAAGGATAACCCCTCAAGGGCTCGACCGGCCATTATCACCTTCTAGGCTGGAACTTTTGTTCTACAGCTGAGGGTGTATTTGGAGGTGCTTCATGGAGTGAAGGGCTGAGTTGTGGATGGCTTGAGAAGGGCATCCCCTGGAGGTGAAGAGGTGTAATTGCACCAGAACTGCATTTACTAACGGTTATTCCTTTTTAGAGGGACTGGAGGTCACATATGTAATGGGAGGTACCTGTGTAAGGTGATGTCATAAGCAAAGTGGGTTATGTTGCCAGACATTCCTGCTAGGGTGTCTGGCTGTATCGGTGTAATCCTGTGATTTCATCTCTGATGCCCTTAGGGGCTGTAATTGCAATGCATTCTAATGTCCAACAAAGGTGATGAGTACTGTCATTCTAAGGTGTGCGTAAACATGTATTCTTGCTGCTGCACTTAGGTGAAGACCCAGACTGCTAGCCCTTAAGATATAGAGGTGCATACTTTATGGTCAGTAGGAACTGCTCAGTCAGGGTTATGTGTCACCAAGGCAGGTGTGCCCATTTTTAATGCGCGTTGAGGTAATGGGGTGGGTCGCCACTGGGATGGTGCCAGTGCGCAGGGCCCTCGCTCCAGGTTAGGCTCAACACCCTGCATTAGGGGGCAAGATGATGTGCATACATGGGAGTGGTGGTACTAGACCCCACCCCCTTTTGGGAGGGGTGGAGATGTTACGCAATGTCACAAAGTAATTCCAACAACTTATGTATATTTGTAAATTGGTGCATAGTATTGAGTAGTGTGTGTGTTTAATAAATGTACTCTTACTTTTATAAAGCAAAGTACAGACTGGACAATCAATTATTGAGTGTTATTTCTGCGCACCTGCAAATGGCGATTTCTAGCCCACACCACCTCCCTTGAGTAAAGCCTCAGACTGCTCTGCAACGCTACCCTCTGAGAGTCAGGCGCTACAATTGGGTGTTTGGTTCCCAGTGAAGGACAAATGTAGTCATGTTGTTTGTGCAGGCCACACAGATACTGCCTCGTTTTCCAACAACTACTTTGTGGTTCTCCTTCATTTAGCCATTCAGGAGGTGATACTCTGGTAAAACAAGCTGCTTTACATTCCTTCAAGATTAAGCCTGAAGGCTGCTCTCCATAGCTACCACTAGGATAGCTTTCATAAAGGTTATCTTTGACCTCATACATCATAAGGGTCGTGTGGATTGGTACAGGGTGTCCACTTTAACTAGTGGACAGCATATACCAAGCCACCTTCTCACAATCACCTCAAAAAAGATTTTCAAATCTTTGATAGCCAAGGAACTCCCAAAATTACCCCAAAGGTGGGAGTGTCTATTAGATCAAATACAAGCCATTCAGTATGCCCATTATCGCACACTAAGGTTAGAGCCTCTGTCTGAAAACAAATTAGTCCATAAGACAACTCTGAACCATCTATTGCTCGCACAGGCTCAGGCTATTCTTTGGGAACTTTTGTGAGCCCGAGCTTGGTAGCTAGGGTCAGAGCAAAGAAATTGCCTGTGTCGCCGGAGTCAATAAGCATGGATATTATGTGCCTCTGCTGTGGGGGATAGGATTACTGTGACTCGGATAATACATTAGTCACATATTGTGAGATGTGTACGGCTTCTCTCGACGAGAAGATCTCCCTTCTTTGCGAGAGCCTTCATTTTCGCTGTTTGTGATCGACCTCTACACTAGCCACAGCCTTAGTCTTTTTTGGTTTTGCAGAGCATTCCCTAGCGAAATGACCAGCTCTGCCACAATAAAGACACAGGCTTAATTTGCGGTGACGTTCCTTTTCCTCATTAGATAGTGGACCCCTTATACCTCCAATCTGCATAGGTTCAGTATCAAGAGTCTTACTGTCTGACTCCTTCTCGGTTTTGAGAACAGTTACTCTGGTGTCAGTGCGAGATCGGTCACCTTTTCGCTCGCCCAATTGGTGGTTGAGCTTAACCACAAGATCAATAAATTCTGCACAATCTTCGAGCAGATCAATGATGTGCGAGAGGGAATCTTTAAGCTCTTCTCTTAACCCTTGATAGAATAAGGATCTTCTTTTCTCTTCTGGCCAGCACGTTTCTGCCACCAGTCAATTGAAAGTAGTGTATATAAGTCAGCAGGTCCTTAGAACCTTGTCGTAGGTTTAATAACTCATTGTCACTTGCTTGGATAAAAACATGTTTTGCAAATAAGTTCGTCATGGCAGCCTTAAAAGTACAATAGTTGTACAAAAGGGGGTCGTTTGTTTCTATTAAAGGAATTGCCCAGTTAGCGGATACACCTCCTAAATAAAAGATTACAAACGCTACTTTAGCAGCGTCATTGGGGAACGCCTGAGGTTTGCATAGGAAATGCAATTGGCATTGACTCATCAAAGCTGCAAATTTAGTACTGTTGCCATGAAAGCATTCTAGAGCTGCTAAGGGCACAGGACTGGGTGTAGAGACAAATACATGCAGATTCTGGTCAGTAGTTGTAAAGGCCCCTCTCTGAAATGGTTCTCCAAACACAGGTTGGGTCAAACCTGGGCGACTATCCTTGGGTTTAGTATCTCTCCATTGTGTGAAATGTGTCCTCTCTTGTTGCCACTCTTCCTTGAGTGTTGTCTTTTTTTCACACTTTGCCTTTTTATTATGATTTGGAACTCAAAAGAGTTCCACATAAAAAATACATGAAAAACTACAAACAACGGGGCTCACAATTAATAATAGACAAGGTAAAATACATTCCAAAAACAGACAATATAGAGATCTCACAATTGATTATATGCAAAGTAGAATACATAGCAGCAACAATCAGGATAAAAATACACTCCACGTGTAATGGGAGTCCTTAGACTTGTAAAGTACAAGTGCGCTAAAATATTAGAGAGAGATTCGGAACCTGACCAACATACAAGCTGCATTAGGGACAACTGTACAACTCTGTTACAGTGCATTAATATAATTCAGTGCAATCAGCTTTAGGCGATGCAAATACTATAAACAACTTCGACTATGCAAGTCTTAATACCCTAAAAACATACTTATACTGTGCAAATTTTATTACCCTGAAAGAATATATCCAACAAAAACAAGGCTGATTACAATAAAATAATCCTATCTAAACAAAATTAAAAATTGTTTATAAAAGATAAACATTTTTGAACATACTGATTCAGAGGGTGGGTCCAAAAGACAGTTCCGGGCCTCCACTGCCGAGGAAATATTATACTTTAAGAACACTGGCCTTAACAATCTACATCATAATGGATGCAATAAAGGACAGCCAAATAACACATGGTTTAAATCTTGAACCAGGTTTCTGCAAAGTTCACAGAGCCTCTCTTCCCTAGATAATCCCTCCCATGCTCCTGTTATAATTCGTAGGGGGAGCAAGTTCAGCAAGATGGTTCTACGCAGTCCATAGGGAAGGTTCCAAAAGACATACGATTGTTTTTTTTTGCACATGCTATTCTCCACTATTTTTTATTTCTAGTGTGCTGAGAACACAGTACAATATCTCTTTTATGAATAACTTCATAAATTGTTTTATTAAGGTTTTCAAAAGCTGGTTAAGGAGAGGACCTGCTTCACTTTGCCCAATTCCAAATGAGACTAATGCTTTTGCAGAATTTCTGAAAACAGCACTTCTTTACTTCAAATAGAAGATGTCATGTTTTAACGCAGCCCGTATGGAAGTCACGTCATTATTCAATAAGCTATTACCCCACCTTAGGCTTGCTGCCATAGCGAACACGGTGGAAAGAAGCCTGAATTCAAACCGGAGGGCCGCCGGAGCAACTACACGATTCAGGTTACATATTTGTCGCCAAATGTGTCCTTCCATATTCTCAAAAAAATCCCAGTACTGCTCATCCACTGATTCAGAAGCGTAACTCAGTGAAGGTGGAATTTTGATCTTATAAACCGCTAAATAACATAACATAACATAACAGGTGTATTTGTAAAGCGCACGATTACCCGTAGGTGTCCTGGCGCTGAATAACAGATGTTTGTTACCCAACTCAATGGTACTCATTTTATCGACCTCAGATGGATGAAAGGCTGAGTGGACCCGCCGGGATTTGAACCTGTGACCATGAGGTCGAACACAGGCCCCTGCAGTGGCTGCTTTAGTCCACTGGGCCACCAGACCCGGCTAAATCATGGGCAAAGTGTCTTTGTCCGCAACATTTATATACATCTTGCAGCAGATTTATATAGTGCAACTAATCACCCGGAGAGATTAAGTGATTTGCCCAGGATGTTGCGCAGCCGAGACCCTAACTGGGATCCCCAACTCTCGAGTCAGCAGCTCTGGCCATTGCACCGAATTCTCTCCACTGTGACACTTGTTTAAAATGCCCCTTCTCCTGCTTTCTTCCACACTCTTCCCCATCTCAAAGGTTACCTACCCATCCTATTGATGTGTCCCTGTAACACTGAAGCTGCTACAATCTTTAAATACACACCAATAATCGGCAAACCACGTCTAATGCTCTAACTTACCCCAGTGATTGGATTGCTTACGTAACGTTGTGGAAGAGCATGCTTGCTCAGTTAGTTGGTGCATTTGCCATTTAAACGTCATCACAGACCTCATGAGAAAGTGTATTTATGGAATTGAGGATCATGCATGATTCATGTCATGTAGTACCATGCGAGCTTGGTTGATAAGCACATGGCCTATACAATCAGTTAAAAGAGGAATTATCTTGAAGCATTTCAGACTTTTGTAAGCAAGTTAATTTTGTGTCTGACACTGCAGCAGGTGGACACGTCTTAGAAAAGGCATGCCTGCTCAGAATAACCGGTGCATGTGCCAGTTATTGACTGAAAATGCTATCAACCGCATGTGATAATTCAAAGTCACACTCATTCTGCAGGTATCCACAAAGCTTTTCTACATAATAAATGTGTAGAGTATAGAAAAAAAGAATAAAATTGCAGAAAAAATATAAGTGCCAGATTTGTTTGCTTATATTATGTTTGCTCTGTCGAGATTCAGGTTTTTAAATATGTGATCGTCCAAGGCATCCCATTTTCTTTAGTAGCCAAAATACTGAATATATGTAAGGGCTTATACTTTAGTGATGTAATCAATCAAATTTGTATTCACTGTTAAAGTGTCCATGTGCATCAGACTAACAAGAGAATACCTGTTACGCACCCACTCACGAAGGCCCGCTTGACCTAATCTTGGCAAAAATTTCACTTACTTTACTCTCCGTTTTTAGGTCGAGCCTGAACCAGCACACAAGCGCTGCTCTGGCAATCTGTTGTAATAGACTACGGAAGAGAAGCCCCGCCCATATTTTTCATTGGCTTGTGTCTTTGTCCTTCCTAAATGCTGGCTTCTGATTCCTTAATAGGCTTGTTAGTCCCTCCTTATTACCGCTGTGTCGTCATTTGTAACCTCCCATGGCTACTGGCCCTTTTACTTCGGTTCTTACACGCTATGTGTTATTTTAGTGTTGTAAACATTATTTTCTTTATTGAGTTTGTCCTACTTCAGGCACGACGACGTGCTTTGTTTACATTCAGCGCGCTGTGCGCTATTTCACTTTCGAAGCTGCCGGGACAATCACGACCCCTTGTTATATGACACTGCACTGCTCTGCGGCACACAGCAGCCGGAGCCCGCATATCTATCAGGGGGGGGGGGACAGTGATTGAACCCCCAAAACAGCAGAGCTGTGCAACGCAGCCCCGTGCCCTCTGGCACACAACTATATTGTTTACTTACCCCTCACGTGCCTGAGTCCTTGTGGGGGTCCGCCCGGGAGTCGCGGCTCCACTGGCAATTCCCTCGATTGTTTCAGGGGTCGGGCTGTGAACGTACCCCTTGCAGCTGCGGTGCAGCCCTGTATTCGTGAGCATTCTTTGTACTGCGCTGACAGAAAGTGCTGCGACTCCCGGGCAGGCCCCCACAAGGACACAGGCAAGCGAGGGGTAAGTAAACAATGGAGTTGTGTGCCAGAGGGCACGGGCTGCTTTGCAGAGCTCTGCTGTTGCGGTGGTTCAATCACTGTGCCCCCCCCCCCATAGATATGCGGGCTCCGGCTGCTGTGTGCCGCAGAGAAGTGCTGTGTCAGTGTGCAGCGGGTGCATTGAAGAGACCCGGTGCGCTTGTGGCAGGATGAGGCTAAGAAACCCCATGTTCCCGCGAGGGGCTTCAGGGAGGTTGGGGGGAGAGGTAACAAAGGGAGGGAAAAAACTTTCACACGGAAATATCCTGTGACTTTTTTATGTTGATATAAAACATGGTGCATGGACTGCTGCTTGCTGATAAACGTTGGCGAATTTACATCTAAATCAAGTATTCAGTTCGAGTGCGGAAAATCGATATGTTTCTCTAATGGGCTGCCAAAAATAATGCGCTGCGTGTGTCTACAAGGGGGTGTTGGAATGAGTTTTGTATATGGGAGTTATTACCACAGATGTTACCCTTTCGTGGCGTTGTATTCCTGTAACTTGGCAGTACTCTCTCTTATAAACCTCGCAAGGATAAAAGACCCAGTGGGCCCTGTCTAGTTTCATACTGACAGGTCTGTCGGGTTCCACATAGATTTCAACAGGAAGCGCGTATTGGCTATCATGTAGCGCTTCATGTCAAAGTCTCGGTCCTTGATAGCGCTGGTAACGATGCGGCTATTTTTGCCAATATGGCGCTTAATACTGGCGAGCGAGTGAATAAATGCAGTGTTGATAATAGGCAAAATCTTCCCTAGGTGTTACCTTTGTTGGCATGCGTAATTTTCGCCGATGAAGTGTGGGGATGGGATGTATCTTGTCCAGTATCACATACAAGTGGTCACAGTAGGATGAGACCACACACATTGTATTCATTTTTCCGTTTTTATTTAGCGCTAAAGTGACCATGGGGCTTCGAGCGCTTTAGGACTTGCGCGTGTTCAAGTCTGGCACAAAACAAACACACGTGATTGTAGCCAAATATACAACAGTTATGCATACAACTATCAAAGTTCTACCCCCTAAAGAACGACACTGGCAGAAAGCATGATTAGGAAACTTTTCTCACCTTTTCTGTTGATTGCTCCTAGCAGAACTATTGTTAAGAGTTCCAGCCTCTGGTCATTCAGCTACTCAGATAAACTCATGGCCATTCGGGCCCTATGCAAGATTCCAGCACAGATGTCAAGGCCAGGGGTGCACAGGACTTGATTTTGCACCAAGATCCGTGCAAGTACAATTTCTATATGGTCAATAGGACTACTGACAATGATCAAGAATTAACAATGCTCTAAGTAGTGTGACCTAGACCTGCCCATGAGATTGGCTGGTAAGCTAGTTCTTTGGTCTACATTCCTGTCTCCATTTGCAGCTGTGACCATGATCCCTTACAGCTACAGCTTCTACTGAATCTGTCTGCAGGCCTCAGTTACCATACTTAACCACAGACTTTGGTTCTAACACATGCCTTTGGCCCCCCTTTTGGTTATGTTCACCATTTCACCACCCCTGCGCACGGCAGAGGCAAGCATGTATTCCTGACTCACACTACTTGATGACTCAGTGTGTAGTAATTTTACAGCTATTCAATCCTTAGCGGCACATGACCCAGGATAATATGTTGCATGGCTAAACACTTATAAGGTCCCAAAGGCGAGACAGATTGCATTGCAAATGCTTGTTTTCTGTAAGGGTGGCCACAGAAGGCCGATTCTGAGCATAATATTTCTATTCTTTTCAGTGGCCCTGCACCTGTGACCCTGCATGTAGATTATTAATACGTTTATAGTCATATGACAATAATTCAATCCCTGAGAAACCTTTTTAATTTTCCACGTCAATGGTTGAGGGAGAATTCCCACCAGCAGCCGAGTTTCGGAAGGTTGTGGTAAACTAGATAAATGCGGTCAAGCTGCATGCGCCCAGAAGACCCTCGTCTGCTCTTATGCAGTGGCATGGAGGTGGCAACCTTTAGAACAGTAAATGTTTCAGGAGAATAATGATTTGGCAAGAATTATATTGAGGGTGACGTGGACAAGTTGTGGTCCCTTACATTTATTAGATATCATTTCAATTTTAGGCTTATTTATTCATTCGACTTTTCAAAATAAAGATGTAATACAAATATGAATTTTAAAATGGGAAGAACAAAAATGTTTAATAAATGTGGATTCCATGTATTTGGTGAATTGCAAATGTGATCACTGTCACCAAAGTGAACTTGTGAGTGATTGCGACTTTGAGTACTTAGTTCCACAGTGTAAAGAACCCTAAAGAAATTGTGTAAATACAAATTAAGGCTTCTAATATTATTTCTCAATGGGTTTAACACCACTGTTTCCAGTGTTTGTTGGGGTGCTACATAAATTCTATCTGAGATGCGCTTTCAGCTCGGGAGTAAACCAAGATTGCTCATAAAAAGAACGGGACTGTTTATATCATTATGTTGTGCCTTTATAATATATAGTCAGCGTGATTTAGCTTCTTCATTCAATTTGTGGGCAATAGTTGGGGCTAAGATGAAAACAAGAGACACACTGGCTGCAATGATGGTGATTCCTTAGAGATCACGGTCAACATCTACATGGCACCCCTCGCCCACGTCGCCCGACAGCACAACCTCAACATCATCTCCTACGCCGACGACACCCAGCTGATCCTCTCCCTCACCAAAGACCCTCACACCGCCAAAGCCCACCTCCACGAAGGAATGAAGGCCGTCGCCGAATGGATGAGGACCAGCCGCCTGAAGCTGAACTCGGACAAGACGGAGGTCCTCATCCTTGGTTCCAACCCTTCAGCCTGGGACGACTCCTGGTGGCCAACATCACTGGGAACAGCCCCGCCACCCACCGACCACGTACGCAACCTAGGGGTCATCCTCGACCCCACCCTCTCCCATGACTAAGCAGGTCAACGCCGTTTCCTCATTCTGCTTCAACATCCTCCGAATGCTCCGCAGGATCTTCAAGTGGATCCCCACCGAAACAAAAAAACAGTCATCCAGGCCCTCGTCACCAGCAGGCTGGACTACGGAAACGCCCTCTACGCAGGAACGACGGCTAAGCTCCTGAGACGGCTGCAACGCATCCAGAACGCCTCTGCACGTCTTATCCTCGACATCCCCCGACGCAGCCACATCACACCCCACCTGAGCGACCTGCACTGGCTCCCTGTCAACAAGAGGATAACCTTCAAGCTCCTCACCCACGCACACAAAGCACTCCACAACTCCGGACCAGCCTACCTCAACAGACGACTCAGCTTCTACACCCCCACCCGCCAGCTCCGCTCGACCAGCCTCGCCCTCGCCACAGTCCCCCGCATCCGGAAAACGACCGCCGGCGGCAGATCCTTCTCCCACCTCGCCGCCAAGACCTGGAACACCCTCCCCACCAACCTCCGACAGACCCAAGACCTACTGGCCTTCAGAAGACTCCTCAAGACCTGGCTCTTCGATCAGTAGCAGCACCACCCCCTCTTCCCCCAGCGCCTTGAGACCCTCGCGGGTATGTAGTGCGCTTTATAAGTGACATGATTGATTGATTGATTGATTGGTTGGTTGACTGTGTATCTTTTGGTTGTTTGTGTGTTGTTTATGAAACATGTGCCAGCCTATCAAACATCAATCGGCAGCATTGTTTTGGTTGGAAAGAGACCCGAAGGCTGACTATTTTCAAATTTGGTTTTTAAAAAAGTGCTAATGTTTTAAAGGTCTGGTTGCAAAAATGTTTTGCAAAAGTACTTACTAAACATTGTGGTTGAAGGGTGTTAACACAGTCTTCATAAACTGAAGTGTTCCTTTCCAATTTTATTTCTCATGCTCTTCGGAGTGTCCTCCGGATATTTCAATTTCTTTCAGTAGTCCAAAATCTCCGGGGGAAACATGACATGTTCGTGAAGCTTGCACAGACTTTGCAATTCCCGATGCATGAACTCTCCTAGGGCCCCGCCGGGAATCCTGACCCACTCCTAACAAAGCACCAAGATGAATTTCTTTCTGTAATCATGGCTACATTTTTTCCTTGCCACCACTCTGTTGGCCTGCAAATATCTGGAATTTTAAACGGTATGTAAGCTGGAATTTATAATTACTGCTCTTATGAAGTATTTACACTATATGGCCTTTCTCAGTAAACAAGTCCGAACACTTTTTACAGAGTTTCTTTAACTTATATTGCACAATTGCTCACCAAGCTACAACTTAGAAAAAAAAGTTATTAATCACATAGGCGAAACCGAATGCATTTACCAATGCTTGTTCTCTTAGGTTCCTTATGGACATACCTTGTCCGTATCTGGCATAGGTGGCCTACTCTGCCAACCCTTTCTCGTCAATGCCTCTGCATGGCCTGTTTTAATCTGCTTCTACCCTGCTGTTTTTCCCTTTTGGACAATATTTTTTGTGCTTGTTGGAGACGTTTCCATTTCACCTACGATACCAACCCCAACGTTTTTCATCTTCCTTTTTCCTTCTCGGAATACGGTTCCGTGACTACCCACTCTAGGTAGGTTCGTACAGAGGTTGGTGATCCCTTGGGATTCTTTTCTGGGGAGTTTCCTTCACTTCTTGTGAGTGCGGACACAGTTCCAACTCCTTGGGGGTTTGTTTTTCCTTATACTAATGAGCATACCAAATACGATCTTGGGTGACGTCAGGATCCTCACTCACGATGTTACATGGCTTGTTGGCCGGGCACAGGTTGTCCCGTGCAAACAAGAACTTTCTTTTTGCTTCTGCCCTCCACGCTTGTTAGGCTGTAGGCACGGTCTCTCCATCTGTCACTTCAGTTCTTTACACTGGTTCTTTGGTTTGAACCTTCACTTGCGGGGTTGGTCTTTCCATACTATTTTCTCTGTTTTTGTCCGCTGCTTCAGGCAGGTCCCTTCTCCGTCTGCTATTCTTTCTTTTAAGATGGGGACTAGTTATCTGACTAGACCTCCCCTGTGTTGGCCTTGTTCAACTTGACCCTTTTTACGGTCCTTGATAGTAGTCTTTATTTCTCTATTCTAGGGGAGTTTTTCTCCCTAGCGGTTTTCTTTTCAGTTGTCTCTCGGTTGCCTGATCGTAACGGTTTAGTCGGTAGTGTTGTTTTCTGTCTGCTTACTTTATTTTCTGGGGTGTGTGATTTCCACCCCCCTCCCTTTTATACGGAGCCATGTGGCTAGTTGTCAGCTCGATGTTGTCACATCTTCGGCCGATGACTAATGTTGTGGGCGTTTATAGGTTCCCTTCTTAGGCACATTTTATTATACAGTGTAAATTTCTGTATATGTTTATGTTGAGTTATATATTCATATCTATGCTTATATATTTTATACCTCCTTTTATTAGATATCTCAATAGTAAGACATGTTCTCCTGCCTCTCTTAGAGTGGAGTGTGTTTTTTTTTTCTTGCATTGTGCTTTTCCTTGTGTCCTGGAGAGACCTCCACATGTTCGGTGCTTTGCACTCGCTACACCCTCCCCCGACAATTCTACATTGAATAGTCCCAGAGGGCTTCCTTCTCTCTCAAAGTGTCTCCTCTGACCATGCGTGATCTATGGCTATAATTGTTATTGATTGCAATGATTTTCTTAAACTATTGGTTGGTGCTCTCTGCATTGCTTGCTTCTATGGCTAGGAGCTTTGGCTCAGTAGTTCAAGTTATTGTCCTTGGCTTTCCACCTCGTTCTCTTGGCCTGGTTGACATTAGAGGGGGTGATGTAGAATTATGTTTATAGGAAGTGTTCTTTCCAACTCGTCTTTATTCTTCTGCCATGGTGTCTTTTTCCCATATTTCTGCACAGTTGTGGATTCAGTTCCGTATGAGGTTCTCCACAATGTTTCTGGTGGGATGTCTTCTTTCTCACCTCCCTTTCTCGCAGCCGGTCTCGCTCTCATTTTCTTATGCAAACGAGATAGCCTAGTCAGGGATCTTTCAATGAATCAGTTTGCAGACCCTCCTCCGGGGATGGTATTGCTTGGGTATCTCAGTCAAAGGTAAGGAATCTGTGGCTAGACATCTCTATCAGATGAATAAGTTACTTACCTTCGGTAACGCCTTATCTGGTAGAGACAAGATCTAGCCACAGATTCCATACCAACCCACACATCTTCCCAGCTCTGCAAATTGATTCTCCTTTTTCTTTAAAGATCCCTTCTACACACACTCATGCCTCTCACTGGTAAAATATATATATTTATGTATGTATAACTATAAACATTTCTCAAAAAGAAGATTCTTCTTGGGCACACTGTTTCCATAACAGTTTCTATAAGTGGCGTTGCGTTTTAGCGCGAAAGGTTGTCACAGAAGAAATTGACATCAGGGGCGGGCTTATATGGACTCTATAGACGTCACACATCTGGTGGACGACGTCATTATGGAGTCGCTTGATGCCCTCTACCGATGTGCAGAGGTACTGCTGTAGAAATATTTCCAGATACAGTCTGGCGCTTGGGGATAATTCAAAGGTAAGTGATCTGCAGCTAGATCTTGTCTCTACCAGATAAGGCGCTACTGAAAGTAAATATCTTATTCATTTATATTTCTCCAATTGTATGTTCCTTCCCCCCCTTTACCTGTGAACATTGTTGGGTGCCCAGTTGGAATTTTGGATGAGATGTGTAAAATGACAGTTGGATGGGAAGCTGTTAACTGGTGGTGCCAGTGGCTGGAGAGTCGTGTATGGACCCCTTGATATTTCAACTCAACATCTTGACTGCAGTTACTGATCTTCCCTGATGTGTACATCAACACCACAGGTACATTTCTGACTTGCATAGTCTGAGGCAGATGTGGAAGGCCATTGTATCATATATTGGGGTGTTCTGGATGGCAGCGATTTCTGTATTCTTAATATTTATACATTTACTAACACTGATGATATAAAGGATAAAGTACCCCCTGCTGTACATTATAAGGGTATTGAAAGTCACAGAGGAGTTCCGTAACCATATATAGGAATGAGGCCTAAGCCAGAGTTCCTTTATAAGGTTAAGGAACTCCGAGATAACTAGCAATATCCTTATCATGTACCCCAGGGGTACTTTATCCCATATAGTACATGGTCAGACCATCACCTTTCCCACAAGCCACTTAAAAATTTGGTGGGTAGATATTTCATATGAAAGAGCGAGCATGTTTGCACACATGAAGAATTAAACACATCAAAATCCTGTTAGATATTTGTTGCAGAACCAAGGTGCTACAGTGTTATTTTGTGAGCCCCCACTTAGTTTAGAAGTGCATCCCTGTCGTCAGGTGTATGCCCGCCACTGGTCAATGATGAAGCATGACACCAGGTGGTGTGTGAGACTAGTCCTTCACTTTTTGTGAGACGCCTGCACTCACAAAATAACACTGTAGCACCTTGGTTCTCTAACTAGCAGTGGCCCCATTTGTGCTGAACATTTTATGTTGGCGGCTGCCTGCTCCTAGTACCCCGCGCCTCTGGTTCCCTTCCCCAGATCTTCCCTGGGGTTTTTGTGGTTATAGATATTTGTTGCAAACAGATATTAGAAACAGTTCAATAGAGTTAGTTTTAAAAAGAACAAAGCAGCTGCCCTAGCTTGGAATGTGTAGAAACATGCAGAAAGATTCTAGATTTTCACTGTCTGATGAGTGCAAAAAATAAACATGTTCTCTCTGCTTGTCATTGTAAGCTATTAAAGTTGAGTATAAGAAAGAAAAGCAAAGTCCCGTTTTTGTTGCTATAAACAGCTGCTTCAATTGTTCTCCGTGACTTGACCTGCCTTTCACCTCGGCTACTGGCTCCGGCAGCAGGTATTGTGACATCAGAACTCAACAGTAATAACTTATAGTTAAGTTCTGATGTCGTTTCTTATAATCGGTGACTGAGTGAGTCACTGATTAAATATAGAATTACATATGGGAAATAGTTAATTACGGGGATGTCTTTCACCAAAAGGTTCTGAGTGACATAAAATTGAAAACAACAGCAAAGTTTCCGTTGTCTATGATGTCACTCAGAACCCCAAGGTGAAAAACATCCATGTAATTCACTTTTACCCATCTATAATTTTATGCTATGTATGGCCCCCAAAATCATCTGCCCCTGCCATCAACTACTGCACAGGGGATAATGGGAGAGCTATACATAAAATGCCCCCTCTCCTCCCGGATAAAAATGTGAAAAATAAATATCTTAGTTGCAGCTGTGCTTTCTGCCTTCAGCCAAAACCGACTAGCAGAGCTGCGCTGACTGGCTCTCAGGGAGCCCTGCCAGCCTGGCCTGGCAGGCCTTTATGACATCAAAACAGTTGATAACAAGTTTTATTAACTGTTGTGATGTCATAGCAAGGAGTTATGACTTTCAGAAACTGAAATAAACTATAGAGGGTCTCCATGAGAGTCATCCATAACAAAGAAATTAGAGACGTGCATTTATACAGGGATTACAGAATCCCATATATTATAAAGATTTCTTTTATAAAGTGCAGGATCTCCTGGCCCATCATGTGGATGTCCCGGTCATGTGGGCTGAAGACTTTAATCATGTAATGCATAAGGACTTAGATAGGTATCCTCTGAAGTACCACACCAAACTGAGCATGGTGGCAGGGTTCAGACAGGTGATGCACAATACGGATGGTGTGACTGTTTGGAGGGAGCTTCATCCTTCCCGGAGGGAAGATTCATGTCATTTAAAAGGCTAGATCGAGTCCTGGGGATGGGCATGTTTCTGGCTCTGGTCCTCCACTTGACCCATCTGGGCAGGTTCCTGTCGGACGACTTCCCATTGCTGGTGGACATTGAGTGGTTGTAAAGGAGGGTTACTGGACCCATCACTAATAAATTACCTACTGGGGTTTTGCAAGACCAAGTGTGCCAAAAGGTGTTGTTGGAAAAGTTGTATGGCTATGTAGAGACCAACTGGGGATCCATGTTCCACAGCGGCAATGAGTGGGAAGCCATGAAGGCTGCAATAAGGGCGAATGTCTCGTTCAGGTGCTTGAGGCGAAAAACCAGCAGTACAAGGATCCGTAGCTGCAGGAGAGGCTGGCAGAGTTACAAAGGGAGGATATAACTTCACAAGCAGCTAAATCATACTAACTGGAGGACAGAAGAGCTCTGAGCTCTCTCTGGGACAGACTGGATGGTCTAACCCTAAGACACTATCAGCAGCGCCTACACAGGGAGTGGGAAATGGCCAGCAAATTGTTAGCCTGGATTTAGAAAAAGGAGCCAGTTATAAACCCAGCAGTACATCTATGTGCCCTGCTGACTATATAGCAGCTTTCTGGTGGCAATTGAGCTCCCAGAGGTCCCCGAGATATTCCGCAAAAAAAGAACCGAGAGAGATGCCGAATGAATAAACACTGGGTGGTTAGGTCTCCCAGCAGAGCTTTATCAAATGTTTTCTCACCTACTGACTGTCTTTGAGGTTAGGACATGTGGTGCCTTTCCCCCCATGATGAGAAAAGGCATGATCACAATGATGCTGAAGCCGGGCGGGTACCATACAATCTCTTTTCCTACAGACCTCCGACGATGCTCAACTCGGACACCAACTTACTTTGTAAAATTCTGGTGAGGTGGCAGAGATCTCTGGTGGGGATGATGGTACCAATGCGGCTTTATCCCTGTTGTAGTATGGCCATGAACCTACGCAGATTGTCTCATGCCCTCCACTCAGTGGAGAACAGAGACTATGAGATTATTATTATTATTTCAACACTTATAAAGCGCACTGTCACCCAACAGGCATCCTGGCGCTAACATATGTGTGCCCAGCAGGGCTCATGCTGCGAGGGATCTCATCCAGATAATAAAGTTATACACTAGGATAGAGCCATGTCTTTAGTCTCTTCCTAAACAGAAGATCTTCCAGCTTTCTCAACTCAAATGGAAGACTGTTCCATAGTCGGGCAGCAGAGGTGCTGAAGGCCCTACCTCCTGATTTGGTTTTTTGAATCTTGGCACCTTCACCATTTTAGCGGAAGAGGAGCGGAGGCTCCTAATAGGGGCATACCATGCGAATTTCCTCTGCATTAATATAGGTCCAGACCCATGCAAGGCCTTGAAAACTATACAAAGGGACTTAAATTGAACTCTCTGTAGTATAGGAAGCCAGTGAAGCTCCATCAAGGCCGAGGAGGCAGAAGATCGTCTTGGCCTCCCCAGAGCTAGCTTGGCTGCAATTGTTTGAATTCTCTGGAGCCTCTCCATCAAATAGCTTGGGGACTCCAGCAGCAGAGCATTGCAGTAGTCCAACCTGCTTAGAATGGTGCTTCGTACTACCAGTGCTCGGGCTTGGGATGGCAGGACCGGAAGAATCTTCCGGAGGGCTCTAATAATAGAGAAACAGCTCCCCACGGTTTTATTGACATGTGCTTCAAGGGTCAGTTTGTTATTAAACATAATGCCCAAATTCCGCACGTTCTCCGCAGGGACCAGTGGGCTGGCTGTGGCTGATGGCCAGAAATTAGTGGGAAGTGGTGGAGGGGACTTCCCGCCGCACAGTAAAGAATCTCGGTTTTATCGGCATTAAATTGTAACGAGTTCTTTCTCAGCCACTGTGCCATGTCCTGCAGGCAAGCATGAAGGTCTTCCAGGGATGTCGACTGTTCTCCCTCTAGGGACAGGATAAGTTGGGTGTCATCCGCATAATTTACTGATATTAACATTATGCACCCTTATAACGGCAATCAGAGGTCTCATATAGATGTTAAACAATATTGGGCTGATCGCGGATCCCTGGGGAACGCCATGCACAATGTTTTTAAATTCAGACTGATAGGGGGAAGGGCTACTGCTTGTCTCCTATCCGATAGGTAGGACTGAAACCATTTCAGAGCCGTGCCTGCTATCCCCACTTCTTCAAGTCTGTTCAGGAGAACCTCATGGTTGACTGTGTCAAATGCGGCAGACAGGTCAAGCAGGATAAGTATCGCTGATTGACCTCTGTCTGCACGCATTCGAAGATCGTCCATCACAGTCACCAGGGCGGTCTCCGTTCCATGTCCAGCACGGAAGCCAAATTGCACATCCTCTAGGATGTTATTAGTTTCCAAGTGCTTTGAGAGCATTCTACTAACCAGTCGTTCTACAATCTTTGCTGGGTAGAGCAACAGGGAGATCGGCCTATAATTTTTGGACTGGCTGGGTCAAGCGTTGCCTTTTTAAAAGAGGTGTCACCAGTGCCTGCTTCCAACAAGCCGGCACTGATCCACTAGAGAGAGATTGGTTACAGATCTGGCGAAGTATAGGGAATAATTCTATTCCCAATTCCTTCCAGATTTTATGTGGTAAGGGATCCATAGGTGATCCAGAGAAAACACCTAAGGCCAGTCTGTTAAAATCCTCCACCGATATTAACTCGAAATCGGTTAAGGTATTTGTGCTCTCTACCCCTGCCTCTTTTGTCTGCCTTATATCTGGTGGGCCTTTATTATTATTGCCACTGGGGTCTTCTACCCCCTGGTAAGTTATCCCCTTTTAGACCATCGATGATAGTTCTAATTTTATCATCGAAAACGTCGCTAAGCTGTCACAGAGGTCCTGAGTGGGATGGATTTTATTCTTAGCACAGTATGGGCTGATCATGTCATTCATTATTTTAAAGATACTTTTTGCACTATTCGATGCTTTCAGAATAGTACTGGCAAAGTATTCAGCCTTCGCAATGTTTATTTCTTTTTATAACAAATAATTGCTGTCTTCCAGACAATTTTGTCCTCATCTTTGTAAGCCCTTCTCCATTTCCTCTCTGCCTGCTTACATTCCAATTTCACATTTTTTAGTTTTTCACTGAACCATGGGGCCGAGGATCTGCCCACTTTCTTATGATTTTTAGAGGGCGACCTGGTCCAGCGTAGCTTTATCTGTGCACAGAAGGCCGCATAATTATCCTCTACCTGTATGTCTACCTTAAAACATTCATTCGGAGGGAACACAGGGGAGGTTCTAGCCTTTTAAAAGAGACTTCCAGTCCCTACCAACAAAGTTTCTCATCTCACAGGCTACCGGTCTACTCGTTCTCGGGTTACATACCCGGAATTGAATCAGGTGGTGGTCGGACCAACCCACGGGCAGAATGTCTAGGTCTCCTACTACCTGTTTATCAGAAAAAATTAGATCAAGAGTATGTCCTCCCCTATGTGTTGGCTCTGTAACCCATTGTTGTAGGTTTAAGGCTTCACATGATTGGAGGAGATTATTGTATCCAGAATCCAAGGTTCCATTTAGCCATAGGTTGAAATCACCCAGAATTAGCAGTCTTGCATGTGTAGTTGCCATGTTGCTAAATGTTTCAATCAGTGCCAGCAGTTGTTGTACACCAACAGCCCCAGGGGGCCTATAGCACACAATACCTGTAAATACATGCCCATTGAGGTCTTTAAGCGCGAATCCCAGTAATTCAAAGCCTTCTATCACATCAATGTCTAACGGGGCAAAGTCCCATATTTCTTTAAAAATGACACCCACCCCTCCTCCCCTACCACTCGCTCGTGGTTTATGGAATACTTTATATCCTGGCGGGCATGCCAGCCCTGGTTCTAAGTCAGAACCCAGGTGTGTCCATGTCTCCGTCATAAATAAAGCATCCAAATCATGGGATTCCAGTGCCAGCTGTATCTCCACGCAGTGTTTAGGCAAGGATCTTACATTTAGCAACCCACATAAAAGGGAGTCTCGTTTGGGGGCCGCGGTCTCCTCAAACTTGACCTTTCCCATCCCTCTTCCGTTCTCACCTATATTTCGAAGTTCGAAACTGGTGTAACTTAGAGGATGGCATCTTTCATTATTTCCCACAAAAGTCCCCAACCGGGCAGCCTGGCTGGCGCTGTGTGCAGTCGGTGCGCTGACGGGCGCAGATGGGCTTGCCTTAGGCGCGCCTTAGGCGCGCCAGTGGCGCGCCCGCTGCGCGCGTCCGCTGCGCGTCCACGCCAGCGTGTCCTTTGTAGGAATAGGCAGGAAAAGACTACAGCGCTAACCTCAAAATGGAGGGTCCGCTCTAACGGACGGACACCACGAGGCTAGAATCGGGAGGGAGGAGTGTCTAAAACCACTTAAAACAGTTCTCGGTCTAAAAGCAGTTCTATTTAAAAATTAAATACAGCATACAAATTCATGGCAATTTTAGTAAAAGTAATGTGCAAAAACGCAATGTGCAATACCATCATCGAAGCCCCACACGAGCACACAACCAGTCAGTGCACCATATGTTTACACGCCAGCGTGTCCTTTGTAGGAATAGGCAGGAAAAGACTACAGCGCTAACCTCAAAATGGAGGGTCCGCTCTAACGGACGGACACCACGAGGCTAGAATCTGGAGGGAGGAGTGTCTAAAACCACTTAAAACAGTTCTCGGTCTAAAAGCAGTTCTATTTAAAAATTAAATACAGCATACAAATTCATGGCAATTTTAGTAAAAGTAATGTGCAAAAACGCAATGTGCAATACCATCATCGAAGCCCCACACGAGCACACAACCAGTCAGTGCACCATATGTTTACACGCTGCGCGTCCACGCCAGCGTGTCCTTTGTAGGAATAGGCAGGAAAAGACTACAGCGCTAACCTCAAAATGGAGGGTCCGCTCTAACGGACGGACACCACGAGGCTAGAATCGGGAGGGAGGAGTGTCTAAAACCACTTAAAACAGTTCTCGGTCTAAAAGCAGTTCTATTTAAAAATTAAATACAGCAGACAAATTCATGGCAATTTTAGTAAAAGTAATGTGCAAAAACACAATGTGCAATACCATCATCGAAGCCCCACACGAGCACACAACCAGTCAGTGCACCATATGTTTACAGATTGCCCTGGTATTGGTCGACATCGCTAATGCAATCCTTAGTTTGGGCATGGGTGGACATCCGGTGACCAGGGTATACAAAGCCTTAAAAGCTGATATGGTAAAAGTGGCGCAGCTGTTGCTGGTCTGTTGCTGGTCTGTTGCTGCTTGGTTGGAGACTCCAAGTCCCTGGAATCCTTGCTCTCCCAGGAGGGAGGAGTGTGCAAGCCCCACGCGCTACAAGAAGCGCGGAGAACACCCGCGGCGCGGGGCGCTGCTGGTCTGTTGCTGCCTGGTTGGGGACTCCAAGTCCTAGGAATCCTTGCTCTCCCAGGAGCGAGGAGCGTGCAAGCCCCACACGCTACAAGAAGCACGGAGAACACCCGCAGCGCAGGCCGCGCCCGGGCCAAGGGCGGGCCCGTCCTTGCCCGTCATCGCCAGTAAGGGGCAGGGCCACCCCCTTTGATCTCGAATTTCGACGTAAACCAAGGGTAAGACTTTGTTTGTTACATCTTGGCCATACTGCCCATCCAGTAATACACTTCGTGCAACCACTTGCTACTAACTGGTCATCTTGCAGCGGAGTTCAAGAAAGCTTTTTTGGGAAGAGTATCTGCTCCGTTGAACACGGCAGTGTCTCAAATCACCTCACCGCAAGGGAAGAGCTTTTGATACCATCCATCCATTGCAGTGGACTGGGCTGTCCTCGGCGCCCCCTATGCCAATTCAATCTTGACTGCTGCATGACTGCATCTACTTGATCCCGTTTACAGTGATTCGAAGGGGTGGGGCCAAACGGTTAGATTCACTTGTATGTATATGGGCTCAATTAACCTTTCCGGTCTATTCATTAATCACACTGCTTACAAGCTCTCCTGATTGTCTGTTGGTTTTGTAGTTGGGTGGTTTCATTGTGGTTCCACTAAGGTTGAACTATGGGGAAACGTACTTGTGTTGCCAAACAGTCTCGTCCCCAAGCAAACCTTTCCTCCCCACCCCTCCCAACTTCCATTGACAGAATGTTACAGAGGGCTATAGGTGCTGTCACGACAGAAATAGAACCCACCGAAAGGCATCTGTCAATAACTCCAGATCTTTTTCATCCACTGACAGTCTCGCCTACCCCCAAAACAACTTCTATAGTCCCTCCAACCCTGGAGAATATGCCCTTGCCCTCCCCACAACAAGAAGATGCACCGACAATTGTAACCCGAAAGGGGGACGCTGCTTCGGGCACTCGCAAGAATGGGAAGCGAAAGCAAGCAAGTGGGGGGCACCTAAAAGCAAGAAAGCCAAAGGGGGGGCCTAATGCTAGCGTGGAACCTACGGTCAACCCAAATGTAACCGTAGAACGCACTGTTAATACCCGTACAGACCCGAATTATCCACCCTGGACTCAGAGCCTATTAGCAGACCTGCTGATCCAACTCAGAGTTATTGTGAAGGAAGAAGTTGCTCCCCTAGTGGATCGTATACACAATCTGGCAACCATGGAGGATACAAGGCAAACACACTCTTGCACTAACACAACACAAACTGTATTGAGGGGGAGTGACTTTAGCTGCCAGGTAGACCTTGCAACCTGGACACCCCCAGACAACCCAGTGACACTTAGGATCCAAGACCCCTCTAGTCACACGAACACTAGCTGTGGTAATAATCGCACCCATCAGAGTCCTGGTGCACAGCAGGGGCAAGACCATACCACACATCTAGCCACTAGGAAATCCTATTGTGAGGCTGGGAACGATGCTACAACCCACACTAAGCGGGGTACACATCAAAATAATAACATCTTAACAGAGCCTAGTGTAAGGAGAGAAGGGGGGGGGAAAGAGTGCCCAGTGGGCAGGACAGAAGTAATGACCCAGCCAATCATAAACCTACCTCCAGCCTCATCCCCCTACGTGATCATTCTGGCAGGGGTACCAGAACTCAATAACGGCCAGACGGAGTCACAACTGGACCTCCGGAACAAAAGCCTGTTTTGGCTGGCAAGGCATAGGCAGTTCCCCTATGAAAGGGCAGGGGAAATTCTAATGGTCCGTAGAGTTGCTTGGGTGGGAACCAGCCAAAAAACAATCCAAGGGGACTGTGTGATCATCAACTTCAAATATCCCCAGATTGTACACGGGCTAATAAGCCAGAAACCTAGTCCCTTAGAGCCCCACACTGAGGTGAGAGCCCTTCCGCTGGGCTACTTCTACTCCCACTGCCATAACCCAGGCAGGGCCAACACCACCTTAGATCTTGGTAGGCGGCCTGTAGAACATCAGAACACTGGCCAGAGGTATCCTTCCACCAGACCCTTGTTCTACAACCTACCTGTAACAAACAGATATGGGGTTCTGGAAGAAGTGGATTGACAAATAGCGATAATGGGAACAGGCCACGGAAAGAGCACCTCGAGGCCCCCTGGAGGACCAGTGGAGCCTGGTCATGGTCAATCAAGTCAGCCCACCTATTCTGTGACAGGGCTAGAACTAAAGGACCGGGCTGTATCAACTCCACAGGTGACCAAGGGGCCAGCTGGGCTACGTGATTTCCCCGGACCCATAGCCCCCATACCTCCAGTTCTTTCCAATACCAATATCTGGAGGGCAAAGCAACCCACTAGAACATCTGTCAGCCCCACCTCTGTTCTACCAGATGGTACCCACACCCCGGACCTTCAACCCCTTGATGTCCCTATTGAAACGCCCTATATAGGGAGTAAGCTGAAGGTCCTGTCCTGGAACACTGCTGGCCTCAAAAGTAAACTGTCTTGCCCCGACTGGGGGCTTTTTGTGGACCAATATGACATCTGCATGTTCCAGGAAACATGGGCACGGGATGACTTTACAAGGGTGGGGTTCGAGTCATTCAACATCCCAGCTATATCACAAGGGACAGGGGCAGACCGTCTGGGGGTTTATGTATTTGGGTTGGCTCACACTTGGGCTGCAAAGCTAGCCAGATGAACTCCTCGTCCAGCGATATTCAATGTGTAGCACTTAGTTTCCCAACTAAGCTGAAACTTGCTTTCATTAACACCTATTCCCGACCTGTAAGCCTGAGCAAGGAATCCCCAACCCTTGATCTACTGAACTCTTTTATTCCTACTGTTCCCCCAGACAGGAGGTTGATCGTTGGGGGCGATTTTAATTGCCAATTTGAGCCCCTTGCTGACTTCACTGACACAATCTCCAATGAGGAGGATTCCCAATGGTTAATCCCTGATCCGCAAATTCCATCAATTAAGGCCTGGTCCCCACTGGCACTCCAAATCAATGCATTCACACTGACCCATTCCCTGAGAGCGTGTAATGGACGTACAACTTCGGACACACCAGGGAACCCAACATTTAATAGAATAGGCCATGCTTCTCTCCTGGATTACATCTTAGTGGAGACCAGAACATGGCCCAGGGTTCTTGATTTCGCCGTTGTTCCATGGCATGATAGCGACCACAACGCCCTGGCTATGGTATTGAAAGTGCCGGACTCGGGTATTGCCCCGGCCAGCAGTCTCCCCCCCCCCCCGATAATAGATTAATACTCTCCAATAATAGGAGAAGAATAAAATGGGGGGTAATTAAGCAATCACCTGATAAGTTGAGCGCACTTTATGAAGTTGTAGTTCCAGTCCTCCTATAAATCAGAGGTGATGCTGTAGCTGTGGGCAACCTAGCTCCTATCAAAGTTGCAGAATTACACGCAGGCCTGGTATCCAAACTGGCTGATATATTTTACCCAAGAACGCACTCTAAGATGAAAAAATGGGTCACTCGATCGTGGTTCAATGATAATTGCCGAAAGGCGAAACAGGCTTTGTTAGCAGCCATTAAAGCCAAAGACAAGTTATTAACTAAACGCAAGTGGGTGTTGTATAAAGAGGCCATCTGTCTAGCAAAACAGTCCTGGGAATCGAACAAATGGGACGACATAAAATCTGCCCTACAGAATAAAGATATGAAGGAATTTTGGTCTATAGTCAGAACAGGCAGCAGTGAAGGCAATTCAGCTATAGAGCCGAATATAGCAGCAGAAAAGTGGGTAGCCCATTTTCAGGCCCTATATACTACAAAGGTAGTACCCGGCTCCCTCAATGATATACTCACAATTCCTCCAAGGGTCACTCGTGCAGATGCCGGTCTGACAGACGAGACAATCACTACCCCACCAAGGTGCACAAAGAAGTTGCTGAGATCACCCTTCTTGAAGTTTTAAATGCAATAAAGAAACTTCCGGCGGCAAAGCACCAGGATTAGATAAGCTTCCAGGGGATCTTTTTCGGGAAAAACCAAAAATATGGGGCCCTTACTTGTGGGTATTATTCAGTGCCATAATGGAAGGTATGCCGATCCCTGAAACCTGGGCGGGGGCAGAAATTGTCCCAGTTTTTAAAATGGGCTCTCCACTTCTCCCTGCAAACTACAGACCGATCAGTTTGATCGATGTCACGCAAAAACTGTTTGCACGGGTACTCGTTGACCGCCTCCAGGGGTGGATGGAAGACAATGAAATTTTGAGCCCATACCAAGCTGGATTCAGAAAGAACATCTCCACCGTCGACCAAATATATAGACTCCAACTCATATTTTGGAAAACGGTGAGAATGGAGGGTGGCAGCCTCTATCTAATTTTTGTGGACCTGAAGACGGCTTTTGATTTGGTGCCCAGAGTTAAATTATGGGGGGTACTTAGAGATATGGGGATCCCCTCTTACCTCCTAAGCATGCTTATTAGGCTGCACAAAGCCAACTTTGCCCAAGTAAGATGTGGGAAAGGAGGAGAATTAACTTCACGATTCCCAGTTGACAGAGGAGTGAGGCAGGGGTGCGTGCTCGCACCTACCCTGTTCTGCCTCTTTGTCAACGCATTTGTTGCCCAACTCATTGAGGTTAAGGACAATGACGCCCCCAAGCTAGCAAACTCAAAGGTTCCAGCATTGATGTTTGCGGATGACACCCTCTTAATGTCAAAGTTGCCGATGGGAATACAGAGGGTTCTGGACAGCTTTGTCATCTTCTGTAACAACAGGGGGCTGGAGATAAATACCTTGAAGACCAAGTTTATGGTCTTCAACCCAGCCAAGACATCCCGCCCTAACCCTCGTCTAGATGACATTGTGCTGGATAGGGTCTCGGTATTTGACTATTTGGGTGTCACCCTGACAGAAAATATGGAGTGGGGGCCACAAATCGCCAAAGCCAAGCTCAAGTTTGCCCAGACTACCGGAGGAATTGCAAAATTACTTATTAATTCCTCCTCTAAACCCCCTGGGCCCATAGTAGAGATCTACAAGGTGCAAGCCAGGGGTGTAACAATGTATGGGGCCGAACTATGGGGTCACTGTTCCTGTAGTGATGTGAGTAAAGTAGAGAACAGCTTCCTGAGACAGATTTTGGGTCTCCCTTCCAGCCCCCCCTTAATCCCCCTACGGCTGGACCTAGGAATTAGACCAATTGGAGATGCGATTGGTCTAAGAACCCTAACCTTCTGGCGCAGACTGTGGGTGACCCCGGAATTGGCAGAATGTCGGTCAGAAACAAAAGAGCTACTGGGTTTTCGTGGGGGGTAGATAAAATTCCTTGGTTTGCACATATAAGGGAAGAGTGCAGTAGGTTGGGTAAACCAAGTCTCTGGAGTAATCCTGAGGAAGCGTGCCCTGCAATCTCACGTGCTGAATTGGTAAAAATCTACTGAATACACAAATTGGCAGCCATCCATGGGAACCCTGCTTCAGGTCATCCGACAGCCGAATTCCTGATAATAAAAGATTAGTACAAATTCGAGCCCTTCCTGGATGACATTCTACCTTTCTCAGCAAGAAAACTATATGTCCAGTTTAGATTTGGTACCCTTCCACTCCGTGCCTTTACCAGCAAATGGTCTAAATCTGCCTCACGAGGGTGCCCAGCCTGTAACTATCAGGAGGAGTCAGAGCTACATGTTTTATTTTTTTGTCCAGGCTACAAACCTGCAAGACAGCGCTGGCTCATACAGTTGTGCAGGAACCTAGGCTTTGTGCAGTGCCAGGAGACATTTAGAGTTTTGAAGTTTAGCACCTCCAAGCCCATCGTTTTTGCTGTTTCTCGATTTCTAAATTCAATGTGGCGCAGGCGCTGGACTTTCTTAAAAACAGTTACAAATGCACACACTGCTTTTATTTCTTAACAGTTTAATCCCCCAAAAACTTTTTAACCTTCATACTGTTTTAAATTTTAATTATGTAGATGAAATATGTTTTAATTCTTATATTGTATGTGTAATTTTTTATTCACAATGCGATTAGTAACGATTTAATTGGATTCATTGATTTCATGACTTCTGTTAAGCACTCCAAGGCCCCCCAAAACCATCTAGACTATCACTGGACTCATGCTGTGTTCCCTTTCTCCCGTTATTTTCTCCTTTTGTTCTTTCTTTATCAATGCACATGCACTTTGTTGAGCCTATAGGCCTTGGTCATATGTCATTGCAGATTGTCATTCTGGCACATAAAGATGATGCACATGCACTTTTGTATGTTGGATGGATTCCGTTTTTACCAATTTTATTTTGTAAAGATATCTATTGTACTGTACACATACTTTTAAGGTCTCAATGACCGAAATAAAGGTTTTTGAACTGAACGGAAAAGTGGCCTGGGGAAACGAACAAGGTGAACCTATCACAGATGTGGATCGGAAAAAGGCTTGCGCTCCGATACAGTGAGTGTCCAGAAATGCAAGATTTAAACAAATTAACTTCAAGTGCATTATTTGCACATGCCTTACCCACATTAAGCTGTGCAGGATCTATCTGCACCTCCAACCTGTCTGAGGATTCTTAGCCTATTTGCAGGAGTGGTGACACAACAGCAGACAGTGACGGGCTTGGCGCTGGATCTGTTGCTGCTGCCATGTCTGCTGGGTATAAATCCCAAGCCTAATAATAGAACAATGCATTACAAGTTCTTGATCTGGCACTACTTTTATCGAAGAGATGGATCTCCATGGGGTGATTGGGGCTAGAAGACCTGTGGTGTCTCTCTGGGATAAGAACACAACTGAGCGTAAGTTTGATGAAGAAGCACATCTTACATTGTTTCTTAAGGACAATAAAGTGGTAGATTGACTTGGCCATTGGGGTAGAATACCCTGGAGGAGTTTGAGGGTGGGCGAGACCCAGAGCATACACCAGATACGCAATGACAGAATTCGAATGCTGTCTTAAAGACCTGTATGGCTAGGGCAGGTATCAAATATAAGGATATTAAAAGTGGTACTGCACGGAACTTGGGACTATCTACAAAATAACAGTTAAGTATTACTGGATTTTCAATGTGTTGTACAGTAGGGATGGGACCAACATTTCGCACTGACGACTAGTAAATTGTGGAATGGATGGTGTGTGGGTGGGTACATGCGAGACTGCTGTTTTATGTTTGCCAATTCATTTGTATAATGAAAAACAAAAAATATATATATATATTTTTTAAAGTAATCTACCAGATCCAAGGCAATAAGACCAACTTCAAGCATGGCTTAAGCAGCATTCTCAAGGCATGCAGCTGTCAGAGGCATCTTTGACATGGCCAACACAGTTGCATTCTGCAGTGACAATGTCCTTGAGACTTTCTCCCAAGATTGTGCAAACATTTTTCAGTAGGTTCTGTGGAATTGATTGACCTGGGTCCTGGACAACTAGTGCTGCCTTATTTTCTTTCTCAACTGCAGTGGAATCTTGTCCCCAGTTGAGGTATAACATAAGTGTAGGATAACGTTACTTTAATGGCCAACCCAAAAAGAGAACAAGAACCCTTCTCTATAGGCAATCTGAAGAACAAACTCTTTTCACATCGATATTAGCACCCTTCTTAATGACTTCAACGCACACTCCCAAAAAAAAAAAACATGCAAGTGCAAGATGAATCTTTCATACCCATCGTACCCCAAAGCCCATGCTAACAACAAACACTACATTGACACACATGAAAGAAAAAGAGAACACACAACAAGCTCCGGATACTAAATTCCCTCTGCGTAACGCACAGAAAATTCATGACATCAGCCACAGCAAAGTTCTTCGACAACACCATCAATGAAGCTGTCAACAGAAGCAGAATACTCTTTACTTCAGTGAAGCACTGTATTAACCCCTTGCCTACCTCATTCTCTGCGGACAAATTCAAATCCTTCTCGCTCTTCTTTAATGACGAAAACAGGCACTCCAACAGCACATTGACAACACCAAGCTTGCTTCCCCTCCGAAACCCACTCCTCTGCACTGCATTCCACAGAGGCCATATTTCCAAACACCCTTTCTCTCACAGACTATGCTGACCTCCTCAACTCCCTCAAAGCCACCACCTATGAAGATTGTCTTTTCTTTGTCCTTCATCAAAGCCCTATATAGAAAAGCTTTCTTAACCTTACTGGCCATTGGCAATGCTTCCTTCACTCAAGGCAGCTTTCCTGCAGCCAAGAAGCTCCTGAGGAAAATCGCACCAGACCCTCATGACCTTTCCAGCTACCAGTCTATCCCTCATTTACATCTCATTGCCAGGATTATAAAAAAAAAAACTGTCAATGCACCACTTCAAGATCACGTTAATGCAAACCATTTCTTGCAATACTATAAATCTGGCTTTAGCTCACCGAGCAGCCTAAAAAAACCTTACAAATTATTGTAGAAGCCCATTGATTAGTGCAGCTTTCACCTGCCTTCGAGCCCATTGAACACCCCACCATCATCAACACAAGACTTGAATGGGATTCATTGAAAACATCCTTCACTGGTGTGCTCTCTCCCTATCCAACTGACACCAGTTCTTTCACTTGGGCATGTCCAGGTCCCAGAAAAGTCTGATTAAATGCAGAGATTCCAAGTGGTTCATCTTGTCCCCCGTCATCTCCACCCTCTACTTGCAGCCCAACAACATGAACCTGTATGGCTTCAAACCCCAACTGTCACCCAATGGCAAGTTACTCTGATTCACACTGGACACTGATCTCGCCCTCAAAAGACATATTGTGAAGAGAAAGAAGGATGTCTGATATCGGTTCTCTTTCACAAAGAAAGTGAATCCATTTCTCCTAGAAAATGACTACAGTACTGCTGTTCAAATTCCTGTACTCTCGCATTTGTATGAATGCCCTGTTCCATGGCCTCCTAGAATCCACACTGCCCGCCCCCTCCCCCATACCCACTTAAGGGCATACTACATGCTGCAATACACATCATAAAGGGCCTGAAGAAAAATGACCAAATAATGTCCACCTTAATGGAGTTCTACTGGCTCCCCATCCTGGCCTGCACCGAGATAAAAACTCACCGTCTTTGATGGCTCTTGGCACACCTACAGTAAAGAAAGCATCAGAGTGGAGACAAAGAACTGCAAAAAAGAAAAAAACAAGGTAATGGGATTTCTCCATCTATGCATCTAGAACGACATCCCTATATCGTTCAGGACTGGCACAATCATGCTCTAATTTAGGAAACAAATAAACTCCTACTTCTTTAAAGAACACTACATCATGATGCAGTAACAGTTCGTTTGTCCTTAGAAACCAACTAATCCTCCAGTCACATGATGATTGTGCCTTGACGTACCACTGCAATCTGCTGCCTTTTGACTAGGTATCAACTTTTGAAGTACCATTAACATACTGCGTCTCTCTTTTCCATGATCAGTATACTCCTGCTGATCCCTTTGGCATTGGTTAGAAACTACAAACCAATTAGCTCTTATTATACACTAGAGGAACTGCCAAGGGCACACATCCAGGTAGTGGAATGCGAAGTGTGACATGTATGTATGTATATATGTAACGGCGGGAAGAATGGGATGCATCATGTAAAGACCCACATGGCTATAAGACCCGAGACCCCCATGATTATCTTTCAGATTAGAGATAGTTTTAAACCCATGTAAGCTGTGACAGGCACATGCATAGAGCAGGGACATGGTGAAGAACATTGGGTTCAGCAGAAATAGACACGTTACATCACACTTTAACTTCAGGAAACATCTTGTGGTAAGTTAGCTGAGCTGCTGCATGAAAAATATGTCACCTTCAGAAAACATCTTGTGGTTAGTTCAAGCTGAGCTGCTGCACAAAAATAGGTCACATTTCACTCCAGTTTCAGGAAAATGGATAGAATATTTAAGTGTTTAGTAGGGGTGTGCAGAGTTTCACTCTTCAGAATTTTGCAGAGTTATTAAAAAACTCTGACAAATTCCGCATGCGGAGTATCTTATAAAAAAACAAAACAAACGTGTCTGTGGCGCCTTGTCCTGCCTTGACATGTAGTGCCTCAGGCCATGAGTGGCCCGTAGACGAGCCGATGGAGAGATGTCACGTTGAAGCAGCAGCAGTCAGTGTCGGACTAGAGTCAAAGTCCGGTCTCCGCTGGAATGTGCCCGGCTTGCTGATTGTCCCGTCTTCAAAGTGTGGATAACAAGGGGCGGTCTGGGTTTCTGCAGCCCTTAAAAGAGAGCCAAGAGTAAGTTGCACAGTGGACACCTCTCCGGCTGCAGTGTAGCAGGGCAGAGCAGGTTTCTTTTTTTTCCGCTCTCAGTCTCAAACTCAAATACCTTGGCAGTGGCACGCGGTTTAAACCCAGTTGCCTTAGTTGGACTTGGTACTCGAAGCTCAGACGGATGGGCCAAAGTGAGAGAGGATGAAGCCCGGCTCCAGACACAATGAGCACGAGGGGTACATTAAGAAGAGACGCCCTAGGTCAGCCCTAATCTTGTACACTACTTCTCTAGTCGTATTTGGTGTACTCCGGTAGTCCCTCATTCCTCCTGTCAGTGTTCTTTGCCGCTCAGCTCTTGCCTGTCACCACTCACTACAGTAATCCAATGTGCACTCCGACCACATCACCTTTGCCTGCTCTCAGGAAAACGGAGTCTGCCCTTGCTTGAGCAGACAGAACATAGCAGTAGATCCCAGAGCTTGAATGGCAGTGCGTGCATGCATGCATAGCAGCAGCTCAAATCTGAGAGCTGCTGCTTCTGCCTTCAGCCGTTACCTCATCACGTCCTGTGGTGGTTGACTTGAGATTGACTCAGCTGTGCACGTAGATGGTGCACAGCTACAGAATTTAACGCAGGGTGGGCAGCGGCGCTGGAAAACTCTGCTCCGCTTGAAGGTGTTTTTGCAAAACTCCACGCTACAAGCGGAACAGCGAAACTCCACCTACTTCGTCGGCAGAGCGGAGCCTGACTCCCACCCTTAGAGTTTAGTTCAGATAAGCCATTGTACCAAATAAGTCACAAATAGGTCCTCATAATCTCCATCTGCTAAGGATACGAGCCGAGATGCACCAACCACATTAGAGTCTGCTTCCTCTAAAGCGCTACGGTCTTTTACACCTTTTGCTTGAACAGGTACATAGGAGGAAATACCAGGTGTGCATCCTGCCTTAGAACATACTGACGCACATGTGCACACTTTGCAGAAATCACAATTACACACTTCGAGGTCAGATAGCTTAGCAAAATAAACCACACTCAAAGGTCAGATAGCTT
The DNA here is from genome assembly GCA_963921515.1 of Calotriton arnoldi. Lineage (NCBI taxonomy): Eukaryota > Metazoa > Chordata > Amphibia > Caudata > Salamandridae > Calotriton > Calotriton arnoldi. Next base: position 590,889 of record CAWUFW010004862.1, on the reverse strand, counting down.
GGCTCAATCAGTATTTAGCAAGATATAACCATGCGCTGCTGAGCGGTCAGTAAAATTATTTTGCTCCACTTTAATTCCGAGAACCGATACCCACACTGGGGTCTCCACTCATCATGTGATGTTAGGCCCACGTACATGCGCTTTTGTTTCCGATAAATTACTACATCTACTTATGCTATCTTGTATGTCCCGTGTTAACATTGCTTACGTAAATGATGAATTTGTAACCGTTTCCTTTGTGGTTTGGGGCAATAAATAGCATTGCCATTGAGCTGTACTTCTGACATCAGGTTTCAGTCTCCCTGGAGATGACTGATATCCCCAGCTATAAAGCTGTTGTAATGCATTAAACTCATGTTACTGTGTCAAATTATGTCTTGGTTTTCATTTAATATTTTTTCCTCCAACATACTGGTGAGCTATTAGCCAGTGGTTCTACTTGGCCTCACTGATTGCCACCCTTCAGAATACCGCCTGTTCCCGTGGAGTGACTTTGCGCAACTTAAAAGAAGGTAAGGAAACACAGAGTTTATTGACGTCTCCTCATTCCTCAGGACAGGTAGGACTCAGGAGTGTGGCATCATTAAGGTGAGAACAGTGCGAACTTGGTTCTTTTTCATTTAAAAAAGAAACATTTGATATTGTACTATGCAGTATGTTGGTATTCACATGCAAGATTGTGTACAAATTGTATAACACAATATCTAGCATCCTGGTGGTACGTTCAGAAGATACAGGGAACTCAAATAAGTAGTCAAAAGTGGTCAAAGGCAGAGTAGGACTTGAGACTGGTTTTCCAGTGTATGTTTTGTCATTACAATAAGAAGACAGCTGGACTGGTGTCATTAAACGTTACTCTGAGTAAGAATAAACAGAGTCAACTCTGTAATCCCAGAACTTTGGTCTGGAATTCACAATTTGTAGTAGCAAATAGTGAAAGTTTAACTCCTTTAGTCCCTGCGGAGGGAAGTGACCAAGGATTTTTTGCCCTAGTATGTAGTTTAGAATTGATAAATATGTATATATATATAAACAGAAATGTGGCCACAGATTAATGTTATTTTATGTTGTTTAGGTGATGTAGTGTATAAACTTAGGATTTCCTATTTTGTGAGGAATGTTGTAGAAAGTTAGGAAAGGAAATTTAAGTAATTGACTGAGTTGGGCAAATGTCTCGAGAGTTTGCGACTGATCCATCACAACAGGTCCCCAAATTAATTTTCCTTCTTTATAACAGTCGGGTAGTAGGTTTCTCCAACAGCACTGACACCAGTAGACTTCCAATAGCAGTACCTCCTAATAATCCCTTAATGGAAGAAATTCTTGAACTTCTAGGTATTGACACCATATCACCTTTAGGTCTAAGGACAACATACATTAATGTGATAACAGTAGATCTGTCATATAATTAAATGAGTCCTCCAAAGAGCTGTGTGGCGGGTTGGTGAAGCAGACGGGGACACGTAGAGTATGTGGGTATTTTTGCTTTTATTCTAGACCCAAAACGGTGTCAAAAGTAAAGTCCAAAACTATTAAGTCAAACAGAGTCCCGTCGGGGTGTTGCAAGGATAGGCGCCGGCTTCACTCTCTTTCCTCAGAGAGGGGGGGGTGAAGGGATGTCCGCCACTTCTCTTTCTCCGCACTCGAAGAGGGATGTCCCAGCGATCAGTCAGCATCCAAACATAAGGGAATAAAGAAAAATAATATCCTGTAAGGAAACGGGTCTAGTTTCTAAGTTGTGCTCGGGGAGGGGAAGTGCAAGGAGGTGACACCCAACACCGGCACCAGTGCTCTTGACGTGCTTTGACTGCTCTGGCGTTTGCGCGCAGTACGAGCTCAGTCAGCTGGGACGCGTGGTTGTGCTTGGTTCCCTCCACCCGTCCCTGTTTTGGCGGTTCCGGCCCCCGATCCCCAGACAGACCCCAACTGCCCTCATACCTTGTGAAGCCACGTCCCTCCTGGGCCGTGGCTGGTGTCCGCGCGATGCCGAATAGGGTCCGGCTCCCTCTCTGGTTCCTCCCCGCCGAAGGCCTCCTGACGATCCTTTTCGGGCTCCTCTCTCGACGTCTCCAGGGAAATTGTGGGACCCGGTACTCCTGGACTCACGATGAAGGTCTGGACACTCCGTGGTTCTTCCCTTGGTTCGGTTCTTTCCGTCCACGCCGCTCCATAAGAAGAATGCCAGTTAGGAGACTTCACTTCCTCTTTGTAGCAGACCCTGTCACCTGATTCAGCCACATGATCTGGGAGGAGACTCCATGGCGAGTCGGTCTTAAAGGGACAGTATCTTTCCAGCTCCGGGGTTGCGGTCTGTGAATAGAGGAGGGGACATGGAGAGAGGTAAGGAGGAAAGTGTTCGCCAACACCGTCCAGAGTCTCCGCCCGAGATGGCAACCCTTCGTCACACACCCCAACCCCAGTCTGTTCACGGTCGGGGAACAGCGGAAAGCGGGAAAGAAAGTCGGCGTTCCCATTGTCCGAACCCTTACGGTGGCGGGTCTCAAAGGAAAAGGGCTGGAGGGAGAGAAACCAACGTAAGATGCGAGGATTGTTCCCCTTATTGCGGCTCATCCAGAGAAGCGGGGCATGGTCGGTGTACAGGAGGAAGTGGGATCCCTCCAGGTAATACCTCAGCTTATCCACAGCCCACTTGATAGCGAGGCATTCCTTTTCTATTATTGGGTACCCCTGCTCCTGAGGGTAGAGTTTACGGCTGATGAATAAGACCGAATGTTCTATACCCTCAGGGGACACCTGTGACAACACCGCCCCCATCCCGTGTGTAGAGGCGTCAGTTTGTAAGAGGAAGGGTTTTGAGAAGTCGGGGGATCGTAATATTGGACCAGAGGTAATGGCTTTTTTCAGGTCGTGGAAAGCGGTCAATGCCTCGGGAGGGGGATGTTGTAGGTCTTTTATGCTAACCTCTTTTTGGAGCAGGTTGGTGAGTGGAGTGGCCAGCTCAGAGTATTGGGGAATGAAGCGTCTATAGTACCCAAGAAAGCCCTGACTTTTTGTGGTAGGAAAAGGGGCCTCGACTATGGCTTTCACTTTCTCTTGTTGGGGTTCGATGTTCCCGTTCCCCAGAAGGAACCCCAGATACTTGACCTTCTGGAAGCCTGCTCGTGATTTCTTTGCGTTTATGTGTAAGCCCGCTGATTGAAGGGCACGAAGGACCTGATGACAATGCTGCAGATGCAGGTCCCAGGTGGGGCTGAAGACGACGATGTCATCAAGGTATGCGGACGAATACGCTTGATGGTTTGATAAAACCCTATTCATGAGCCTCTGGAATGTAGCAGGTGCCCCGTGTAAACCAAAAGGCAACACGGTAAACTCGTATAAACCCGTGGGCGTGGAGAAAGCGGTTTTTTCTTGATCTTGTGGTTTAAGGGGCACCTGCCAGTATCCCTTCGTGAGGTCAAGTGTGGTGATATACTGAGCCTCACCCAGCTTCTCAATCAGCTCGTCCACCCAGGTAAGGGGGTAGGAGTCGCATTTGGAGATAGCGTTAATGGCCCTAAAATCAATGCAAAACCGGACAGAGCCATCCGGTTTTGGCACCAATACGATCGGAGAGGACCATTCGCTTTTTGATGGCTTTATTACACCTAGAGCGAGCATACTCTCTACCTCCTGTTGTATTGCCTGTCTGCGAGCAGCTGGTATACGATAAGGTTTCTGTTTTACCAGTTTTCCTGGTTGAGTAGGAATGGAATGCTCGGTCAGAGAGGTCCGCCCGGGGAGGTCGGAAAACAACGGAGCGAAGGGGCGTAGGGTATCTTGTAGGGTTTTTTCCTGCTCCCTGGTCAGCTCCTGGTTGACTACTAGTTGGCTTAGAGTAGAATTGCTTTCTGTAATGGGGGCAACCATATGTAGGTCTTTGGGAAGGGGTCCCAACCATTTTTTTAGGAGGTTGATATGATACAGTTGTGCTCGTCTAGGGGTGACCTGTACGTGATAGGACGTTAGTCCTACTTTGCCCACGATCTTATAGGGGCCTTGCAACTCCGATCTCACCTTTGTTAAAGCGGATGGCATAAGGACTAAGACCCAGTCCCCTGCTTTAAGGTGCCTCCATTTTTTCCCTTTATCGTAGAATACCTGTTGCTTGATCTGGGCTGGTTCCAGGTTAGAGCCAACAAATTCCCGTAGCTTATGCAGTCGGGTGCATATGTTTTGGGTATAATCAAGGAAGGATTTGGTTTCCTCTTCCCTTTCTTGTTCCCACACCTCTTTGGTAATTTCCAATAGACTACGTGGTTCCCTTCCGTAAAGGAGTCTAAAAGGGGAACAACCGAGACTGGATTGGGTCTGGCTCCTGATGACATACAGAGCCAGAGGAAGAAGCATATCCCACTCTTTACCTCAACACTCAATAGCTTTTTTAAGGTTAGTTTAAGGGTAGCATTGTAGCGCTCACATAGCCCATCAGTTTGAGGGTGGTAGTCCGACGTCTTGATATGCGATATATCTAGGGTCTTACAGATCTGTGCCATTAGTTTTGAAACAAAGGGGGTTCCTTGGTCCGTGAGAATCTCACGGGGAAAACCAACCCGAGAGAACAATTCAATTAATTTGTCGCTGATGTTTAACATGGTGGGAGCACACAAAGGAAAAGCCTCGGGGTACCTTGTGGCATAGTCCACAATGACCAAGGCATAGAGATTGCCTTTCTTGGTTCGAGGCAAAGAACCAATGAGGTCCATGCCGAGTCTCTCAAATGGTTTACCCACAACTGGAAGAGGTTGTAGGGGGAACGGCTGGCTTTTTATATGGGTTCTTCTTTTGGCACACTTCACATTCTTGACAGAACCGGGTGACGTGGGAAAAGATGCCAGGCCAGTAAAAGTGCCTTAATATCGTTTGTATAGTCTTCTGCGCCCCCCCTATGTCCTGCCAACAAATGTGAGTGCGCGAAGAACAAGACTTGCTCCAGGAAGGCCTGTGGTACCACCAATTGGGAAGGGTCTCCCTGAGTCCCTATCCTATATAGGAGGTCGTTTTTGATCAGAAAACAAGGATAGACAGGAGAGGGTGTAAGAGCAGTTTGTCTGGCATGCTCCCAGGCGGAACGGAGCGTAGGGTCGTGTGTCTGGCTGTATCTAAAGCTACGATCCGAGATCCAGGGGGCCTGGGTGAGGAGGGTAGGGGGTACCTGAGCTTGGGGAGTTCTGGAGTGAATTTCATCCCTCAGTAGCGATAGAAAAGGGTTATCCTGACTTATTATGGAGTTGCTCGGGAAGGGAGGGTAGGACCCCAAGCCTGGCCTGCAAGGTCCGACCGTTGGGTAGAGATATTGGGAGCTGGACCAGGGGATAGATGCGTATGTCTCCATGGACGCATCGGATGGATACAGTATCCCTGGATGGGGTGGTTGAGGGGTCTAGGAGGGAGCGGAGGATAACTGACTGGCAACAGCCGGAGTCCAACAAAGCTTTCACAGGCAGCCCTTTCACATGCACACTTACATAAAAACTGGGTCCCATCTCCTCGGTATATAAGATCGAGCGGGGTATGCAGCTTATGTCCATCGGTTCTTCCTGGGGTTTTTTTCGGGGACAGGTTCTGGCAATATGACCCCAGTCTCCACACTCAAAACACTGTGGGCCCTTGATGGGAGGTGGCTCAGAACGGAAAGGACGGGGTCTCATGGGCTCAGTGATGGGTTTCATGGGTTTTCTGTCGGTTTTGCCCGGGGGGCCAGGGGGACGTGTGGATTTGTCAGAGTCCCAGGGCAAGGAACGGGGTTGGGCCCTATAAAAGGAAGTGGCCATTTTGACAGCCTGATCTGCCGTCAGATGCGTGTGCTGCTTGAGCCATCACTGTATGGGATAGGGCAGGGCTTCTATATATTGCTCCAAATAAATCAATGACATGATTTCTTTCTTCGTTTTGGTTTTAGGCTTCAGCCACTTATCTGCCGCGGTTTTTAGTTTGAAGTATAGGGTTTTTGGATTATCAGAGGGAGTTCCCCGTTCCTTTCTGAACCGCACGCTATAGGCTTCGGAGTCCATCCCTAAATGGTCTAATATAATGCCCCTTATCTCCCGGTAGGGGGTGGTCCCGTTGACATTCGCCACCTGATAGGCGGCCTGTGCCTCCCCCATGAGGAGAGGAGCTAAAAAGAAGGGCCATTTGGCTTCCGGCCATCCTGAGGCCCTGGCAGCCCTCTCAAAATTCAATAAGAATGCGTCTGGGTCTTCTCCTGGTAAATATTTCTGTAGCGACACATTGGGACCGGTTCCTGCACGTGTTTGCAGTTGGGCCGTTAGTTGCTGTCGATCGTCGGCCACTTTCTGCATCTGTTCAGCCTTATTGGTCATGGTGTTTTTAAACATCTCCCTGTCTGCTTGGGCCGAGGTCATTTGCTTTTCCACCGCCCATTCCAGCTTTTCCTGGGTGCGTATTAGTTGCTGGATTAGATTCTCCATGTTCACTGTCAATGGGGCGTACTATCCCACTTCTGACACCACGTGTGGCGGGGTGGAGAAGCAGACAGGGACACGTAGAGTATGTGGGTATTTTTGCTTTTATTCTAGACCCAAAACGGTGTCAAAAGTAAAGTCCAAAACTATTAAGTCAAACAGAGTCCCGTCGGGGTGTTGCAAGGATAGGCGCCGTCTTCACTCTCTTTCCTCAGAGAGGGGGGGGGAGAAGGGATGTCCACCACTTCTCTTTCTCCGCACTCGAAGAGGGAGGTCCCAGTGATCAGTCAGCATCCAAACATAAGGGAATAAAGAAAAATAATATCCTGTAGGGAAACGGGTCTAGTTTCTAAGTTGTGCTCTGGGAGGGGAAGTGCAAGGAGGTGACACCCAACACCGGCACCAGTGCTCTTGACGTGCTTTGACTGCTCTGGCGTTTGTGCGCAGTACGAGCTCAGTCAGTTGGGACGCGTGGTTGTGCTTGGTTCCCTCCACCCGTCCCTGTTTTGGCGGTTCCGGCCCCCGATCCCCAGACAGACCCCAACCGCCCTCGTACCTTGTGTAGCCACGTCCCTCCTGGGCCGTGGCTGGTGTCCGCGCGATGCCGAATAGGGTCCGGCTCCCTCTCTGGTTCCTCCCCGTCGAAAGCCTCCTGACGATCCTTTTCGGGCTCCTCTCTCGATGTCTCCAGGGAAATTGTGGGACCCGGTACTCCTGGACTCACGAGGAAGGTCTGGACACTCCGTGGTTCTTCCCTTGGTTCGGTTCTTTCCGTCCACGCCGCTCCATAAGAAGAACGCCAGTTAGGAGACTTCACTTCCTCTTTGTAGCAGACCCGGTCACCTGACTCAGCCACATGATCTGGGAGGAGACTCCATGGCGAGTCAGTCTTAAAGGGACAGTACCTTTCCAGCTCCGGGGTTGCGGTCTGTGAATAGAGGAGGGGACATGGAGAGAGGTAAGGGGGAAGTGTTCGCCGACACCGTCCAGAGTCTCCGCCCGAGATGGCAACCCTTCGTCACAAACTGATTCGAAACATTTCTAAAACTAAACGTTTCTAAAACTAAATGTGCGTGCCACCACAACATCCAACAAGGATATTGTCATTGGATAACAGTAACAGTATTAACTCTATGATAAAATTGTGACTACATTTCCTCAGGATTAGAAAGTAAAAGAATTATCGGATAATATAGATAGGAATATAGATAACTATCTTGAGGGTACAGAGACAAGGAAGAATTATTAGACAGTATAGACCGTGATCTAAAAACTATCTTAAAAGTGCTTTAGAGCGAGACTCTCCTACTGTTAGAATAGCGGTAAAGGGTAAAAAGTCAAAATAAATAAAGATTTTGTAAAGTGTACAAAACCTGTTGCGGTTGTCAATAGTAAAATATTTCTAAAGGTCATCAAAAGAACCGACTTATCCTCTCCATGAGTATTAGGGGAAGTAACCAAAGTATAATCCATCATAACTATCAAGGACAAATAGCAAAAAATTGGCCAAACGCCCCAGTGACTTCCATACTAACGGATATAGAGAGGGAAGAGGCACAACAAGACATTAATAACATTTTTGATACACATGAAATTAAAACATCTTGGAAGTGGGGAAATGTCCTGTTTGATAAAATAAAGGGCAGGACAAATACAAATTGCGCCTTCTTGTGCAAAGATATTAATTTTAGAATATACAGATCTTCATGAGTGACAGTGATGCCACCTTGTGGCCTTTGACAGATGATATTGAAGTCATATTTACATTTCAGTGGAACCACAGGCAATCATCCTGTTATTTCATCCCCAAAATAATTCCGGACTCGCCCATAATACTAGACATCCTAGTTTACGCACTTGTCCTGGACACTCTAAATTGCGGGAATTTAGGACATGAGTTACACACAAACACCACAAATAGCATGTATTCTTGATAACGTTATAGTGTTCATTGCATCAGGGATCAATCCACTTGCGCCTTCCATAAATGCACCCGCCAAAGGTGTGGATGAAGTTCAGCAGAATTTAGGGATAAATATAACTGATGTTCACCTTCATGGCCAAACCACAATTTATGTGAAGTACGGAAATACCACATGAAGTAGACATGGGTCCACTTACATTATAAAGGATACAATGGAAAGGACAGCAAAGTACTATAAATAATATTAGAGAGAATGGTTATTTACATTAAAAACAAAGTTAGGACTACATATAGGATTAAAATATAAGGCAAGGTCCACCAAAGTGCAATGGGCTTCCCTGTAGAACACCTGGTCGACGTATTCCATGAAAACAAAAACCAGATTGGAAAACATTCTACAGAATGGCACAACGCAACTACACACCCCAGACACCCGTAGCCCCAGGAACATGCCAGCCCTCCCATTCAAAAGAGGCCCAAGCTGCCGCTGAGAGGTGGCCAGTGGAGGGTTCGAGCCTTGCCTCTGCTGTTTCCTGATTGCCTGTGCCTCAGGGTGATTGTTGTGCCCGCCTGTCTGTCCCAGTGAGTAGCCCCGCATTTTGTAGATCTGTGCCCTTGTTCCATTGTGAGTAGCCCCGCATTTTGTAGATCTGTCCCCTTGTATCATTTTTTAGCAGACCCGCATTGTAGATCTGTGCCCTTGTTTCATCGTTAGTAGCCCCGCATTTTGTAGATCTGTGCCCTGGTCTGATTTTTGAGTAGCCCTGTATTTTGTAGATCTGTGCCCTTGTTCATTGTCTCCTGCCTGTTTACTGTGCCCTTGTTCATGGTCTCTTGTCCTTTTTACGGTGCCCTGGTTCACTGTTGCCCTGCGCCCTTGGTGTTCTCCATTCTCCCTCTCCTGCCGCTGCTCCCCCATGACCCCTCCCCCTTGCCGTCCACGCTCCCGCCTCCCAGCTGAGCGTCCCTCCCCCCCACTATATAATGGCGGCCGCTGCGTGGCCGCGCGCAGCGGGCACACGGCTGGCGCGCCAAAGGTAAGCCCGTCTGCGCCCGTCCGCAACCAGCGCCAGAACCCCTGGATCTCCTACCACCCACCGATACGACTCAGCCGCCCTCCTCGCACTCAACCCCAGAAGAATCAACACCTGCCAGCAAACCACACCGAACACAACCCACGGCCAGTTCTCCTGCCGTCAGACCTTCACCACCACCCATGCCGCAAACACCGCCGACGCCCTGAAGTGCATCCTCCTCAACGTGCGCTCCATGCACGGACAAGCCATTGAAATCTGGAACTTCCTTGACACCCTCTCACCAGACGTCGCCTTCTTTACAGAAACCTGGACCAACGCCTCCTCCGCCCCCGACATCGCCATAGCCATCCCGGATGGATACAAGATCCAGAGGAAGGACCGCCCCAACCACCCAGGAGGAGGACTCGCCATCGCGCACAAAAACTCCCTCCGCCTCTCCACCGTGAGCGACGCTTTCTCTGCCGCCAAACACCTGCACTTCCAGGTCCAGATCAGCCCCAACTCCACACTCCGCGGCACCCTCACATACACACCCCCCGGCCCCGCGCCCTTTTCGCCTCCACCATCACCGACCTCATCGCCCCCCATGCCATCGCCTCCACAGACTACATACTCATCGGAGACCTGAATTTCCACCTCGACAACCCAAGCGACCACAACTCCACCAACCTCCTCGACAACCTCACCAACATCGGACTGAAACAACTCGTCACCACACCCACCCACAAGGCAGGACACACCCTCAACCACATCTTCGCAGGAGGAAACAGAACCCACTTCAGCCACACCACGCAACCCCCATGGACTGACCACCACTGCGCACACTTCGTCGTCAAAAACCCCAAGCCGCCCAAACCTGATCCGCGCCCTCCGAGAAGAAACTGGAGGAGAGTCACCGAGGAGCAGCTCAACTCCACCCTGAGCCGCGACCCCCACCCACCGCTACAACCGACGCCAACCTCGCAGCCATAGAACTTCACACCTGGATCTCCAGCTGCGCCGACAAGCTCGCCTAGCTACGCAACTCCAACAGACAGAACCACAGGAACTCCACCTGGTTCACCGCCGACCTCCAAGAGGCCAGACGCACCTGCAGACGCCTCGAGAAGAGCTGGTGAAACAACAAGACGCCCGAAAACCACACCACATACAAAGACGCCACGACGAAATACCACCATCACATCAGAACCACCAAAAGAACCTTCATCCACAACAAAATCCTCACAAACACCAGCAACCCCAAGGAGCTTTTCAGCGTTATCCAGGAATTCACCAAACCCACCAGCGAAACCACAGACATTACCCCCTCCCAGGACCTCTGCGACAAGCTCGAACATACTTCCACCGGAAAACCGGAGAACCTCTACGATAACTTCAACGACCAAACCCCGGACTCTGCGAACATCGTCCCCTCCAGCAACACCAGCCAGCCCACCATCGCCTCCTGGACACCGGTCACGACCGAAGAGACCACCTCGACCATGAAAGGCATCCACTCGGGGGCCCCCACGGACCCCTGCCCATGGCACATCTACCACAGAGCCGCCACCGCACCAAAATTACAACACATCATCAACGCCACCTTCAGGTCGGACACCTTCCCCGACGACTGGAAGCGCACCGAAGTCAGGCCCCTGCTCAAGAAACCCTCAGCGGATCCCACGGACCTCAAAAACTACCGACCCATCTCTCTCCTCCCCTTCACGGCAAAAGTCGCTGAGAAGACCGTCAACGCTCAGCTAACTAAATTCATCGAAGACAACTCCATCCTCGACCCCTCCCAATACAGTTTCCACAGCAACCACAGCACAGAGACTGCCCTACTCGCCGCCACAGACTACATCCGCACCCTCCTCGACCAAGATCGCACAGCAGACCTGATACTACTCGACCTGTCAACAGCATTCGACACCGTCTCCCACCACACACTCGCCACCAGACTACACGACGCCGGCATTCATGGAACCGCACTCGACTGGATCCACTCATTCCTCACCGGCAGAAGCCAAAGAATCAGGCTACCACCCTTCCTCTCCGAACCCACAGAAATCAACTGCGGAGTACCCCAGGGATCATCACTCAGCCCAACCCTCTTCAGCATCTACATGGCCCCCCTCGCCGCCATAGTCAGACAGCACGGCCTCAACGTAGTATCCTACGCCAACGACACCCAGCTCATCCTCTCCCTAACCAAGGACCCCACCACCACCAGACAACTTCCAGAAAGGAATGCAGGACGTCGCATCCTGGATGAGAAACAGCTGCCTGAAGCTCAACTCGGAGAAGACAGAAGTCCTCGTACTCGGAACCACCCCCTCAGCATGGAGCAACACCTGGTGGCCCACTGCACTCGGCAACCCTCCGACCCCCACGGACCACGCCAGAAACCTCTGCATCGTACTCGACTCCTCCCCAAGCATGAACAAGCAGGTCAACACCGTTGCATCCAGTTGTTTCAACACCCTCCGGAAAACCTTCAAATGGATCCCCCCCCCGAATCAAGGAAGACAGTCACCCACGCACTCATAACCAGCAGGCTGGACTACGGAAACGCCCTCTACGCCGGCATCAACAAGTCTCTAGTTCGCAAACTCCAGACGATACAGAACACCGCAGCCAGACTCGTCCTCGGCATCCCCCGACACAAGCACATCAGCCAACACCTACGGAACCTCCAGGGGCTCCCCGTCGAGAAGAGAGTCACTTTCAAGATACTCACCCACGCCTACAAATGCCTCCACAACACAGGACCCAAATACCTCAACGAGAGAATGGCCTTTCACGTACCCAAAAGAAACCTCCGTTCCACAAACCTCACCCTCGCCGAAACCCCACGCATCCGCAGAGCCAGAACAGGGGGTAGAGCCTTCTCCTACATCGCAGCCAAGACCTGGAACGAGCTCCCTGTCGACATCAGACGCGCACCCTCCTTGAACACCTTCAGGAACGCTCTCAAGACCTGGCTCTTCGACTAATCAGTACTGCTGTCCCCCCCCCACCACCCCCAGCGCCTTGAGACCCTCACGGGTGAGTAGCGCGCTTAAAACCCCCTGATTGATTGAAGGGGAAGACCTAAGGGCATTGTAAAAAGAATTCAGGAGTCTGCCAGTCCTCCCACTCAGAAGAGAGTCAGAGGTAGACCCAAGGGCAGTACAAAGAAAAGCCATTCACAAAAACAAGTAGTAGGTGCACAAGCCCAGAAGAGTCCAAGAGGAAGGTCCTGAAAATGGCCAAAGCCAGAGGGTCGAAGTGATAAAGTAGAAAAGGGGAAATCAAGAGAAAACCAATGTCCTACTCAGTTGACTCACATCATCAAGGTAGTTAAGTGTCAAAGTCAACACAAATGCCTTCTTTGCATACCCCATTTGAGATATAAACGTTGACCCCATGACTGGGCCACATAAACTCCAGATGAGTGTACCCAAACAACAGAAGACCCTATTCCAGGTAGTGTTGTATGTTTTGTAGATGGGTTTTCAACAATAGATTAGGACACAGGATTGAGAACACAGATGCAGTAGTGGTCAAAATCATGCTGCATGACTTCAGATATATTGCATATAACAGACCAGATAACTTTGCCACCGCACTACTTAACCCAGACTGCTGAACTATTCGCTTTAGTGCCAGCCCTTAAACAGGGGGAAGGGGAAGCAACAACAGTATACTTTGATTCAGCCTATGTCACCACAAAAGTGCAAAACGCCCCCTTAGCAACACACATATCATAGTTTTGTTAGGTAGTGAAACATCATCACCCTCAGGCCCTTTGAATGCTTTCAGACATTTAACAGAGACAGCTCATTTGTACCTAAGAGAAATACGAGAAAACGTCCCAGAGCATGAGAAACAGTTGTGGGAAGCCAGAGGATGTACTCAGACAGGAACAGTTTTAATATACAGACAGATAGTCACAGGGGAACCTGTCACTCCCCAAGCATTACTATTAATAGCCCTAAACCAGCTATATCTTCTTTCACACACTGCCAGAGACATGTCCCTCCAAATATTCAAGATTGGCTTACAATGTACATATACAAGTGCACCGTGTGCCAGCAGTATTCACCAAATCCCCACCTTTAAAGTAATAGCTTTCACAATACCTCGACCACAAGGGCCCTCCACGGTAATAAGGGCTGGCTCTGGGGCGGTGCGACTGGTGCCACCACACTGGGCGCTTACTTCCCAGTTTAAATGTATATTATGGTCTTAAAAGCACTTGCTGTCACATTCCTTGCCTCCAGCAAATTTCAGGCAAAAATAGAAATGTCGGCATAACTCCGGTGATTAGTGTTCTTCCTGGGGGAAGAGCGGAATTTTGTCTAGTGGAAGTTTTGACTAATTGTAGGGTAACTCAGAAGGTTGATGTAACTGCTGCAAAGAACGTGTATCACGCAGATCACAAAGTGCATATAATGTAAATAGGTCAGAGGGTTACTGCTTTTTGTCACAAAGATCCGTTTGTTACTTACAGTCTAGAAGTTAAAATCATAATATAGAACAGTGAACTATTAACTGTCGTCAAAGAGCTGCATGCATACTGAAAGGTATAGATTAGAATGCTGTTTTATGCCCAGTCTTTCATTATTCCAATGTTGCAAAAAGTAGAAATAAATTCTTAGTATTAAAGAGAACCCCTACCCTAACCATGGTGTTATGGTTTAAATGATGAGTTTGTGCTTCTCCAGACCAAGCACTCTTAGATTATACTGCCTACCAGTATGGATGACATGTGACTGCTACAACTTGTAGTTCTGTCTTGTTTACCATTTCCTATACACTGATTTACACACACAGGATTGCTCGTCTCTGTGTAATGTGGATGTGATGTAAAGTGCTCTAACACCCTACACTGGTATGAGTGGCGCTATAAAACAAATTAAATGCATTTGAGTAAGAGTGTTTATAGAGACTTGAGGGGCACTGTTAGAGGGTGGCAGTGAGGGAATCTGTGCCAGAGGTGGGTCATTGGGGGGCGCCAACAAACATTGTCGCACCAGGCGCTACCAGTGTTGAAGCCGGACCTGTCCACTGTGATGCCAAATCTGCTGCTAATTTTCTGGTCTATGAGGCAATACCCCGGTGTGGTGTTCCTGAGGGGGATCAGATTCGACAATGGGACACACACTTTGTTAATAACATCTTCTCTTACCTCACCACTTTGTTAGGAATGATACACAAATTCTAACCAGCTTACCATCCCCAAAGCAATGATATTGCGGAGCGCCTCAATGACCTCCTAAAAAACACATGCAGTAAACTGTGTGTAACATTGAGGTGTACTATCTCCCACTAGCAGTGTTAGCCTTTAACACCCAGGGTCAGATCACTATTTGACCCCACATCAGATAGTGACATGAAGAATGATGAACACATTAGTGCCACAGACTAAACATAAGTTGCACGCTGAGAGTGCACCTGAAGTAGTACAAACTGAAATGTCTGTTTACTTGTCTCAGCTAACCAAAGCATCAAAATTAGTCTCTAAACAGGTTACACGTGTAGCTGATAAGCGCATCAACGCCCCTCCAGTTTATGACCAACAGACACCCTTGCACTTGGGAACTTTGTTCGCAAGTGGAGAGATCCTAAGTCTCAAGGACCCTTCCCTGTAACAGGCAGTGCAGTGACAATTTGTGGCCACAAGGCATGGATATCTCTCTCAATCCTCTGCCTGGCCCAGCTGTGCCATCCATCCCTTTGGACACCGAGCAGGAAAAAGAGGGGGGGGGGGGGGGAAAGAGGACAGGAGAAGCAACCGGAGTAAAGCTTCAACAAGAGACAATACTTATTTTAAGTTGTGTATTTCATTTTTGTTTTTCCTCCACTGTACTAATACTGATGCTTTTAGTCCTTGTGTATTTCTATTTCTTTTTTCATAGGTGCATAACCGCTGATAATAATTCTGACCATCACCCTCTCCACACTGCTTTGTTTGAGAATATGTGGCACCAACACATTCATAGCATAGGCACATCCAATGCGAGCTGTTTCGTATGTTTCCTCATCCCCCATGCCTCTGCAGTAGACAAATTGATTTACCCTAAAGAGGTATCCCCAAACATTACCCACTGTCTCTTGCAACTCTTTTTATGAAGAATAAAAGCACAACTACGACCAACACATGATACCCTGTTACTGCGCGAGTTAACACAATTAGATGT
Source organism: Calotriton arnoldi (assembly GCA_963921515.1). Taxonomy (NCBI): domain Eukaryota; kingdom Metazoa; phylum Chordata; class Amphibia; order Caudata; family Salamandridae; genus Calotriton; species Calotriton arnoldi. The sequence goes on along the minus strand of CAWUFW010004862.1, from coordinate 575,339 downwards.
GACACCACCCCTGAAGTCCTACAAGTCCTGACAGAAAAACAAGAGATAAAGAATGAGATATCAAGAATCAAAAAGCAGGAAAAAAAGACCTATCCAGTTTAGGAAAAAAGGGTATTACTCCGGGGCATCCTAAGAAGGTCTTACCCACTATTCGATTAAACCCCTTGTAGGAGAGTAGGATCTGCTTCACATGGGTACCCCCACTTTTTGATGATGCTTCACTGTTTTTCGACTTTAGTCTGGCTGGGGCCCTGCTAATCAGAACCCCAGGCTAGCTGCTTCCTCTCTAAAATGGTTTCCATGTACCTTAGGTACATCTCTGATTGGAATCTGGAGTGCCCTTATAAGGCCCTAGTATATGGTATACTATGTACCCAGGGCATAGGTACCCCAGAGGCCTGCCAGGGGCTGAAGCAGGTATTATGCCACCCCTGGAAGGCCAGCCAAAATGACACCACAGGTCTGCTACTGCAGCCTGGGTAAGGTGGTGCATGCACCCCTTACTGTGATATACATATATAAACCTATAAGTCACTCTTATGGCAGGCCTTATCAATCCTGAAGGCAGAGTGCTTGGTTCTTATGTGAGAGGGTGCCCCTGCATGAGCAGAGCCCCTCTGCAGCGTTCGGAGACCCTTCTCTGATGCTGTTTGTAGTGCAGCCTGACCATATACTCTTAAGCGCATTATAACCTCGCGGTAAATGCTAACTTTGGGATGGCTGCACGGAAACATGTCGTGTTTGGTGTCAAACATCTTGGAATACTACCCCCCCGCCAGTTCTGGCGGCGGGGGTAGCATTCCACCCTTCTAGAGGGAGAGACATGTACACACCGGCCTACCCGGTAACTTCTTTACAGAGCCCTGGCATCACAAAATGGATGCCACAGACACAGGTCTGGCCTCCTGCTGCTGACTGAAACTCCGGCAGGGGAGGCCTGGACAATAGGTTTCCTGTCCAAGGGAGGTGTAACCACCTCCCCAGACAGGATAATGTGTATTGGGGCTGGGCGGGAGCACTCTCTGGTGCTTTGAAGTCCTGCACTGGGGGCACATTTGGTGTCCCTGTGCATACCCCAGTTCAAACCGATTCAGGGGCTTCCAGCCCCTGCCCTGGCGCGAAACTGGACAAAGGGAATGGGTGTAACCACCCCTCTTCCCTGACCCTCCCATAGGTGGGTCCCCAGAGTATGTCCAACCCCCTAACTTAGTATAAGTATGGGACCCCAGTCCTTAGGACTTTAGATTACCCTGGACGAAACTCTGACACTGAATCCTGGACCTTCGACGCTCTACTTCAAGATTAGAGGACTGAAGAATCTCCCTTGGGGTCAAGGAGTGACTCCCCTGCTTGGCAGGCACCTAAGAAGCAATTGTCCGGTCTGCATCGCTGAAGCTCCCGCCGGACGCCAAAGTCTTTGCAACACCAGAGGTGGATTTCCAGACTTCCCCGAGGCTGCCCTGAGTCCCCAGCGAAGCTGAGGCCCGTAGCTGTCGTGGGTAACGTGGAACCGTGACCCCTGGACACCGAGAACTTTTGCAAGTGCATCCTCTTCCTGGTCTCCCACGAAGTTGTGCTTTGGGCTCCGAGCAGCCCCCGCCTCCAGCACCGACTGCACCGAAGATCACTGGCCTCCACTCCACGAGGGTCCTGTGAGCCAGCTCCAAGTGCGTCCACTTGAGGCTCCTTCGCGGTCGCTAGTCCGTTGGCTATTGGGCCCTCCCGAAGGCAACTCTTCTTCTGCTTGGGCTTTCCTGGTTGCTCCAGACGTGCCCTGACTTACCTTCGCTGGGTGAGTCCCTCAGACCTTGCTGGTCTGCATCAACGTCCTTTCTCTGTTTCCCCGTGACTTGCCGTTACCAAGGCTTGTTGGGTCCAATCCGGTCGCCGACACCGCAGCAATCGACAGACGTCGTGGGACAGCTCGAATCCAGCTCCTGGTCGTCGTCGACGCCTCCTGGACCTCGTGGCTGAAGAGTCAAGACGACCGTCAACCTACCTGAAGCACCCGGCAGCGGTGGGCATCTGCTCATCGCCTTCCTGGTCACTGGCTAGTGACCCAGATGCTGTCCCCTCTGCTTTCAGGTTCTTCAGATCTTCGATCCACCCTTGGATCCACCCGGACACTTTCGACTTGGCCGCCAGCAGCCTGCTGCAGCAGATCGCCATTGAAAACGACGACGAAACCCGACGACAAAAGACACCTATGCACCCGGCTTCCCTGGGTGAGGTAACTCGAGTACTCCGGTGCTCCCGTGGGTATTGACTCTAGAACTGCGCAGTTCTAAAGGGATTTGCTCCAAGTCTTCTTCTAAGTGTCCTTTCCTTTTAAAATTCCAACTGCGACTTTCCCCATAGAAGTTAACGGTGGCTCGCGGCTGTGTTCTCACACTGCATGCGTCCCCCGTGGGTCCCCTGTGTCACTACCTTGGGTGGTTCCTTGGGGTCCAAGCACTTCTATAGGCTCTAGGCCTTGTGTCTAGCTCAGTCGTGGTTCTTATACCACTTTATTGGTATATGGTTTGGTACGCCCCTAGGGCTCAAATGTGTATTTGTGCTATTACTGTTGATAACTGACCTGTAACTTATGTACTTGAACTCTAGCCTCATAAAGAGACTAGAGGGGTGTGTTTAAGACTAAATACATATATTTTAAATATATACCTGGTGTGGTCCTCTTTCATTTGGTCACTCAAGAGATTATAGACTGGTAAAACAAGCTGCTTTACATTCCTTCAAGACTTAGCCTGAAGGCTGCTCTCCGTAGCTACCACTAGGATAGCTTTGAATAAAGGTTGTCTTTAACCTATCTCCAATAAGGGGTTGTTTGGACTGGTGCAAGGTGCCCACTATAATTAGTGGACAGCATATACCAGGCCAACTTCTCACACCCCTGCCCCCTGATTGCTCAGGCTAACCAGCCCTTAACATCACAGGATCAGTATTTGCTCACAAAAAATGGCATACCGGGGCCAAGTTCACATGTAGAGCAATGTCATCATAGAATGGTACTGATTCAGACAGTCCTTTAAGATTTGATAAGATGATAGGACAATGTCAACAAATACGGGATGCGAACATACAGAGATATACATGGACAGGAACTACCATACACCCTAGAATAGCAATGACATTAACACCATTTTCTCTTTGTTTTAGAGGAAATGGGACAGTATAGGTCAGCAGTAACCTCAAGTGCAACACCACCATATACGGCGCCGATATGCAGGGGGGCATCTCCAGCCTGATGGACCACTACTGGCAATGCAGGGCCAGGCTCCACATACAACTATACCCTAACTGGAATGGCCTCCGCTCCCTTGTGACCCTACACATCCCCTCCCTGGTGATACCAGGAGTGGACATCTCAGAGTTACATGACCATCCCATGAGCCATCCAATTACCTTGTTGCATCACCACATGAAGAAAAGAGCTGCGGAATACTTTGGCATTGCAGTTTGGGAAGACGTTCCAGAGGAACATAGACTATTCAATGATGCCCAACTCTTCTTTTGCAGTATCCTACCGTTTGTTCATGCGAAAGCAACCGCCCGCTGGCTTCAAATCATGTGCTGAAAACTCATGAGGGCCATAAATGCAACAGAAGCATGGATTTAACATGGTTAAAGTAGAACTACATCCCATTAGACTGATGGTACTGCAACACAGATACGTGCTGGACTTAATGACGGACATGGAGGGGGATGTGTGCAAGTAATTGACTGAGGCCATTCAGACATTGTATGACCTACAAAAGAAAATGGTCAGTGAGGGGGGGTGCCTAAGACAGTTGGTTCGAGGGCTGGTTCGAGTGGATGCCCTCTTGGATGTTGGGGTTGTTCAAGGCCTTGTTGCCTCTGGTTGTGGTGTTGCTCTTGATGTGTCTTATTTTTCAAGTAGTAATAGCGAGCTGCAAGAGGATGACAGCCAAGATGAGAGGAGCGTTTATGGTTAGGAAAAGTTCGAAGGATGTCAGTGGACAGGGTAGTGAGTATGAGGTAATCCCCCTAGATGATGGGAGATTAGGCGAGGTAGTGGAAGAATCAACTAGAGGGGGGAATGAAAGCGGGAAGAATGGGGTGCATTATGTAAAGACCCACACAGATCTAAGACCCAAGATCCCCAAGCAAATCTTTCAGGTTAGAGATAGTTTTAAACCCATGTAAGCAGTGACAGGCCCATGCATGGAAGCAGGGACGTGGTGAAGAGCACTGGGTTCAGCAGAAATAGACAGGTCACATCACACTTAAACTTCAGGAAACATCTTGTGGATAGTTAGCTGAGCTGCTGCACGAAAAATAGGTCACCTTCAGGAAACATCTTGCGCTTAGTTCAAGCTGAGCTGCTGCATTAAAACAGGTCACATTTCCCTTCAGTTTCAGGAAACTTGACAGAAGATTTAAGTGGTTAGTTCAGATGAGCCATTGTACCAAACAAGTCACAAATAGGTCACCACACCTCCATTTGCTAGGGGAACGAGCCAAGATGCACCAATCACGAGAGCCCACTTCCTCTAAAGTGCTGCGATCTCTTACATCTTTTGCTCGAACACGTACACAGGAAAAAATACCAGGTACCCATCCTGCCTTAGAACATACTGATGCACATGCGCACGGTTCTGCAGAAATCACACTTACTTAAAGGTCAGATGCTTACCCAAATAAACCACATGAAAAGGTCAGATAGCTTGGCCCAATCAGCATTGAGCATGAAATAACCATGCGCTGCTGATCGGTTAGTAACCTTATTTTTGCTCTGCTTTCATACCGAGAACCGAAACCCACACGGGGGTTCCCACTCATCATGTGAGGATAGGCCCATGTGCACGTGCTTTTGTTTCCGAGAAATTGCTACATCTAGTCATGTTATGTGGTATGTCCTGTGTGAAGATTGCTTATTTAAATGATGAACTTGTAACCTTTTCCTTTGTGGTTTGGGGGAATAAATAGCGTTGCCATTGATATGTACTTTGGAAATCAGTTTTCAGTCTCCCTGGAGCTGACTGATCTCCCCAGCTATAAAGTGGTTATAGCTTTAAACCCATATTATTTTGTCAAATTGTGTCTTGGTTTTTGTTTAACAGATTTCCCTCCAACACGTTACTAGCATGCAAAAGCTTTGTCAGTCAGAATTAGATCTTTTCTTTTTTCCACATGTACCCTGTAGTGCAGCGTCTTGCTGGGATTATCACTCTTGTGTCTTTTGTCTTCCAGGCCTTCGTTTCCCCTTTAGTCTGCCTTCAAAAAACTAAGGAATCTGGGTATTTTCTTTGCCTAAGATCTCTCTGGCTCATCGAGCCATCGCAGTGGAAAACATTCAGCTCTCCCTCTCTCTTCTGAGAAGATAATTCTTCATCTTCTACATACAGACAACAGAATCGAGCTAATGCAATATCATGAACTCTATTTTCTGCAAGCAAACGTATTGAAAGGCAACAGAATGTGCCTTAACCTTTGTAAGTGGCACCTTATCAAAACCAGCCTTTGAGACTCTATTGGGTCGATGTAAATGGCAAGATAATATTGTAGGTCTTGTGCACTGTCCATAAAGCATACTGGGGGCAAAATCCTAGTTTACCTACTGAAATGAAAAAACAGACTTTCATTAAGGAGGGCTGTGAACTTAGAAGTAGGCAAGTGGTGACATCCTTAAAAATAAATCCTTTCTGGGAGAGGGTTCAGATTTCACGGACTGCTTTGAGTGTCACTTCTTTGGAAGGGGTGTGGAGGTCAAATATCTAGTGCATTATCAAGTGGAGGATAGATGTGAGGCAAAAGCCTTACATAGCTGTAGAAATTGACACGTCACTATGCTCAAACCTCAGCTTTTTTCTTAATGTCCACCCACCTAATTAACTAACAATCGTTCTAAGTGACAAACCATGGAGGCAGATCACTGAGCACAGAAGAGCCTAGACTCTGAAGAGCCCTTACACCACACTTGAGATCTGAACTCAGCCACATATGCGCCTGAAAACCTTTGAAGACAGCACTATTTAGATCTGCCTTTAACTTTACTCAACATGAAAGAGATTGTCTAGGTAAAGAATTTTGGGAAAAGTGCCCTTACCCTATCTGGAAGAATTCCAACCTCTCCTCCTATCTGCAAGCAGTATTTTCCTTCCGTCAAGCGCAGTGAAGGTACCGAAATGCTATACTCAGTGCTTTATAAAACTCATGGCTAATAAATAAATGGTTGGAGAATGATTGAAAAGTAGCTTAGCAATTCGCTCAATTAGGCAGAGTAGTGTCTCTGGATGCTTGGGAAGTGTGAAGATAAAACCCTTGTCCCTTAAGAGACAAACTAATAACAGAGCTACTCCAGCAAGGATTCAGGGAGATTCATCAGGCTTCATCAAAGCTCACTGCAAGATTGCTGGTTTAGAAATAATTCACACAGATGAATCGATAATAGATTTTGGGAAATGGGAAAATTTACTTTTGGACACAATTAGTAAATGTGTGCTTCCAGATTCTTTACTATAATTTCTCAAAAAATAGTTACCTGGCAACATATGTCTTCACTGGCATGTCATGGTATTCTCTGGGTTGGTAGTCTCTCCCTCCTAACCAAAGTCATCTGAGCATGTTGACAAAGTATACAATGCATTGTTGGATGGATGGCCTTACAAACATAGATATTACATTAGCTGGACACAGTCCCCATCTTTTGAGCCTAAAGTTCTTGAAGTGATTTCCTTGTTATGCAAAAGTAAGAGCCGATGCTAATATAGGTGCTGGACCTGGTATGAGTCCCAGAGTCAGTGCAGCAAAATGTCAATTCAACAAATAGCTGGTGATCCGAGCGCTGGACAACTCTTTCAAACACTATATGTGGCAAAATTATTTGTATATTTGAAAAGTAAAAGATGAGATACAGCACAAGGAACCTAGACAGCAGACAAAGACCTACTGAGTGAGCATGGTGGTTATACACCTATGTTTGAAACTTGCACAATTTAAAGTAAAAAAGTGGGAGAATGAAACGGCAAGAAATTGAGAATATACCTTTGGTTTATAATTTGTATATTTGGATCAGAATCCAGGTCTGCTATTAATGTTTCCCTTTGCCCCAAGACTACATGGAAGGAGCTTTGCAGGGACAATCAATAAACCTCTTCAACTTGGTATGAGTACCTATTTACTTTAACTGCAAAAGAAACTCACACGTGCTGCAAACTAAACGGAATTGATACACTCTGCTTCTTAAAATAACAAGCAGTGGCAATGCCAATATGTCTGTCTTATGAATTAACTGTCAAGCCAGGCCTAAAAATTCATGCACATTGATTACTGCCTTTCTCCCATCTGTGCTGCTGCCAGAGAAAAACACCTTTAAGGATCTGGTTATCCAAGACATTTTAATAGCATTACAATGGCATGTGTGTACCTCTGAAAGTTTAAGCCCAGACAGCTGGATAAAGAAACAAAAACATCACAGCTGTGTGGAGGGCAAGCACTTTTTTGTCGGAAGCACACATCTTCTGCCCAATCAAAACATGTGTTCCTGACTGCCAACATATGGGTGGAGCCAAAGCCCCTTCCCTGGTGATTCTCATAGTTTTCTGGCGACAGCGGCACTGTCAAGCCAGGCCATAAAAATGTGTTTTGAGAGCTAACCATGCTCAGCTCAATTAAGGAACAAGGAATTGAGGTGGTAATATGAACGTTACAGTGTAATTTAGTGCGTCCTTTGTCACAAATCAAATCCATGGTCTCTTCATTGGTTAAAATAGGTTTGATAATGAGTCCAACAAGTGTAAAATGCAACAGTTTCGATAATAATTTGACTCTGAGAAGCAATACTGTTAAAAAAGAAATAATTTATATTGAAAGAATGAGTTAACACCTTCTAAACCATCAAAGCAAAGCTCAAATACAATTTTATTAAACGTAGACGTTTAACATTTATTTTCTCAACAGCACTTTCAACAAAATCAAACTGCCACATTTTTCTTCCCCTCAAAAGCGGTGTTCTTGCCCAAAGGTAATACATTAAGGTATGCAAACTGAATTAAAAAGAAAGTATACAATTGAGAATAACTACATAGGATAAAGTTAACAAATGAAAAGTGGTATTGCCTAGTTTTAGACATCATTTTGAATAAAAATAATTTTGTATAGTTCTAGTGAATACATTGGAAATAAATGTTAAAAGTAAGACTGGATTCATTTCATAACACAACAGAGTGAAGTTGCACGTGAAGGAAGGCTCTCTCTTGGAACCTGAGGTGATGGAAAGAACTTGCTAAGGGCAGCAGAGGTGTGGTAGTTGTGCTGATATTTATTTTTTTATTTTTGTAGACTTTACTTTCACAAATACGTTAAGAAGCCGCCATCTTGTGCTTGAATATAGTTGTAATGAGCCCATTTTGCTTGTTATTCAACAGCATTCAATTAAATAAAAACACAAGATTGTTGCATACTAATTTGACATTTCATTGCGATGTTAAGAGATGTAAAAGAATAAAAAAAAATCATCACTATCCATAAAAGAAGGTCCCATTTTTATAGGAGAGAATACAAATTTACATAACCGTTAAATTCAAAATGGTGCAAGGCCACAGAGTTCTATAAAGACATAAAATAAATGGGGCAAATATAATATTTGGTATGGGGCAATTATGAATGTTGCCATTTACAGTGCGTTAACTGATTAAGTGTTGTCATGCTTAAAAATAAATTGTTTTAAAAAGAAAATCACCTCATAAATGTTTTTTTTTTACGTGGATGTTGCATAGTGGACGATTGGCAAATAAACACTGAAATTATCCTGTATACCACTGGAGAGGTCTGTTCCTCCCCGCCTCTAATTCCAACACACACCTTACATAGATTCTATATTTTGTGTAAAGGACAAGGACTTCAATGCAGCATCAAAAATACTATACATCAATCACATCCAAATAGATACATTAATTATCTAACGCATCCTTAGCTGCATGGGCACATTTAGTTTTTATAGAGGTATATAAAAAGGGCAGACGCTGATGGCAGATGAAAGGGGTGACGCTTTGGTAAACAAAAATGCAAAAAGGCTTTATGTACTATTTTTCATATGTTGACTAAGTCTGTGAGTTGCATTCAAATTTTAAATATTGGAATCTAAGAACACATACAGTAAAATAAATCCAGACTAAAGGACATTAAACTTACATTTTCAGTAAAACCTTATTGTTTAGTTACTGATGCCGTGTTGAAAACTAAACAGATGTTAAAAACCCTTACAACCGCATCATTCTGTAGCTAAGGGAGGCAGGAGCAGGGTGGCCCTTATCCCATTTTTTTAAACATTTCAATCAGTGGTAAAATACTTTTGGGAAGCAGTAGCAAGATTTTGATATTTTGATTGTCACCTACAAGTTGTGCTACAAAATTGCCTCCCATAGTGTGCTCATGGTAAAAAAAAATAAAAAAAAAAAAAAGAAGTGGGGCAATGACCAAATAAAACTAAATTAAAAAGCAGATTCTTTAAAGAATCAATATTCCCAATTATCAAGCATAATTTGCGAAAAAGGCAATATCAACTTGCAGCTGCATCCTCCAAAAACATAATCCTTGCATGATGAACAATATCTCAAGGTGGATGGAGTACCAGATGCACCATTCGGCACAGCTTCCTGCTTACAGCTTGAGAATTAAGACACACTGTGCAAACATATAGAGTGAAGTGGAACATTCTACACTTTACGAAGTCATTGTGCTGAGCTGTGTTTTACCTTCCACTGATTCACCGTGGGAAGTTAGTTGGTCATTGCCAAGCTTTCCTGGCTAGTTGGAGGCACTTGGGTTGGATGAAGTGGCCTACACGGTGTAACAAAGCCACCAATACAAATGAGAAATGCTAGTAAAGGTAATAAAAAAGGTCTGTGACGTTGCATCAGAGTGACTGTACCAATACAGTGCACGGAGGGTTTTAACCCTCACTGTATTATGCTAATGAAAATGAATAACAAAATCTCTGCAGAACGCCTTGTGAACAAAACACAATTTCATATCCTGCAAAGAATACATGAAAGTCAAAGTGCATTAACCATATGCTGCAAGTGGTAAACGCTGGTCTTGTATTAGGACCATCAGAGCATGGTTTTTCTTTAATAACAATTGTTTTACAGATGGCAAACCCTCACAAAAATGCAAAGATGTGGTACATTTAAATATTTCAGCAACTCTTAGAAACAGGTGAAAGATTTATTTTTGAAACGTGATTAATTCTGGGACAATTACAAATGCTTTCCCTGAAGGTCACAGACGGATAGATATTCATTGTAAACCATGCCTTTCACCAGAGGTCCACTCATACCACATACAACTTTGCACTGTGCAAAAATATTACGTACACCTTTCTGGCTAAAAAGCACATTCTAGGCTGCACCAAACATCAAAGCATTTGGTATAAAATTAAGGCTTTTTGGCATGTTGACCACATGATACGAGACGGAATTCCTACAGCAATGACTAAGTATACACTTCTCTAGGCAAACCAACATTAAGTCTATGTACACCTTTGCAGCTATATATCAAAAATGTAAAATATGTAAAACATTTTTTACAAGAACTGCTGCTTCGTCAAAGGGGAATATTAAATGTTTCATACACAATAGGTATGATGAATCAACTACTTTTAACCTAATCTCATGCTTGCAGACTATTTTCTAATATACATCTCATGGTAATACTGGGAATATTGTGTGAAGATTAGTTTTGGTGGTTTAAAACTGGCTATCACAGTATGTGTCATTTAGAAGTACTGGTGTTACAGCCTAAGTATGTGTTGCAGGGATTTTAACCGGCAAGTTACAGGTTAAAAACAGACCACACCAATAGAGCTCTTGTGAGGTTTGAATACCTGCACACCAAACTTAATTGAAGAGTCAGGAAGGACACTCTTCAACTGGACAGCTAGTTAAACCTTTTGGGAACGAAGCGATTCCTATAATACAGAATACTCACTGTACTTATGTCAAGCCTCTGTTTATTACACATACCCTAAATTACTAGATATTCAGGTCTGAATTGGTTTTCAGCACACTTTCCCTGGGCACTGCAGTAAAACCCAGCCAATGTCAATGTGGCCCTACGTCATGAAAACACAGTTACAGCTATGAATGCAGAACCTTTTGTGTTTAAAGGCAGGGCCTTTTTGAAATTAACAAATTACAAAAACCATGATTCTTAAAAGAATCTTTATGCTGTTACTTGAGTGGGCTTAAAACCGTATCCCTCATTTAGACTGGACCCATAAGGAAGTCTTCATAATTCTAATATTTTAAAGGCACACATCTAAGGTTCATAAGTTGATGATTTACTTAACAGTGTTCTAATCAATTTATTTGTATGAATCTAGACACTATTTGTTTAATTATCAAAAATATTGAGTAAAGCACAGTCTTTGAAACAAATTTAACAACATTTGAACAATTTGGCCATATTACTTTTTATTTCGCAGTATGACCTCTCATTTTCATTTTCTGTGCAAACTGTTCTACAGAAGTGAGATATCCCATAAATTATAGAAATACAGGCAGTATAATGCTCTTCCTGCCAACACTCTTCCTAGCCAATGGCTGAAAGTGTGTTTCTTGAGAATAAGGTTATTTTACTGCCACGTTGTCTAACTTTACTCTTTAGTCAAACCTCAGCACAAATAGGTACCAAAAATAAAAAGTTCTGCAGAGGTAGGTTCTGTTAAGGTTAAGTACCATACTACATACAAGGAGATTCTTCAACTTATTTAAAAGCAAACGTTGTGACGCCAACAAAATTATTATTACCGACAAATACATTTTTAACAGTCAAATTTTACTTTCCGCATTTTGCTTTGAATGTCAATTCCCTAGTTGTCTGCCGTGATTTACAACTTTCTTTCATTAGTAAACACGAAGCTTGTTTTAAATCGTTTTTAGTATTTCCACGGAACTCTAACAATATGCACTTCCATAGTAAGACTAGTTTTTGCTATGAATAGTGATGTCACAGGGTACTGTCATATTACAGTGGTCATTTGAAGCCAGTCTACCTGAGTAGAGAGCACAATATTCCAGGCAAGCTCAAAGCGCATTTAATATTATGCCTAAATCTAAATACTTTTCAGAAACTAACTAAAAAAAACCACACGTAGCATGTGATTAAAAAACAAAGTGAAAAGCAAACTGCGAGGAAATTTGACTGTTTTAAATGAGTCTTTTAAGACAGTTTACTAAACTTTAAATAATTAAAAAAACTGGGGATCAGTGCCTCGTTTTTTCCCTGGAAGCAATTACATACCGGAACCAGAGACTAAGGGCTGATTTAGCCCCTCTCTCAAGAATAAAGTATGTGGTTTTTCCGGTACGTAGAAGGCAATTAGATTCTGGTCCAGGTTTCCCAGGTTACAAGCATTCAAAAATACATTTCTATGGACCAATCATCAGGAATATACAGTACGTGAAGAACCTGTCAGTAAGATAACAAGACAGTAATATTAAATTATTGGACATACTAGCTTTGTGGACAATTCATTATTTTTGGAAATGGCATGATATGAAGGCTTCACCTGTACATTTGACAAATAAAAAACACAGTTGTCGTTTATTGCTGATCTGAACTGGCTAGATAATGATTTAAAGGCTTAAATAGTGCAAGAGGAAGCAGCTTGGTCCTGGTGGGAGTGGTAATTTTTGAGCGGAGATGAAAAAGGATAAATCAGAAGTTCAGGTTGCCCTAAAATATCAGAATTCTGCATTATTAACCACAGGACAAAAAGCAGCTCCAGATGTCCTCCCTTCAGCCTTTTCAACAGACATGAGGAAGAAAACATGCCAGAGCTGTTACAGTAAGGCACTGCATGTTCGGGCAGCTTCAGTGGTGTTTGGGGGAGCCGTTCATATGCTTGTCACCGGAACCATCTTCAGTGGTATATAAGCAGTCCAGAAAAGCACAGGTAATCTCGGACACCATTGACCGGTCAGGAATGGCCTGGGCCATACCATAGATAGCACCCTAGATTGAAAAAATCAAAATGAAATTGTTACACCAAAACATGACACTATTGTATCAAACACTTGGTCTAAACCATGGCTACCTGTAAGGAAATCATGCACGGAGTACACAGTTGTTATCTAGTAGAAAAGAAGTGGAGAGCAACAATGATCTGAATAGTTTGCAGCTGCTGTAACATTTAACCATTCACCTGCTCCCAAGAGAAGAGGTAGACCTTGATGTGATTAACCGTAGTGTACTGTTTTTATTACTTTTCAAATCTCGCTATGTTTTGACCACATTCTAAAGCAAAAAATTGAACTGCGTATCTAAAAATATGCAAACCTGCTCTAACTAAAATCCTAAGCTTACATTCCCCTGTATTCAGGTTACATAATTTCCTATTCAATGAGTATTTAAGATGTTTATGTGGGGACGTAGCTAACAACTCAGCAAGAGAGCTGCTTTCGCCTCAGATCCTGCATGCCTACTACTATTGCCACCATTTAACCCACTCAATCAGCACATTATTCCCCCTTTTTGGAAGATTTCTGATGATCAATGCAACTAACACACTGTGGGATACAAGCAGTGGCGACCTGAAAACCTGGGTAAGGGAATTCCCTCACAGGTATAAATATGGTGCACCAATAGAGTGACAGGTCCACCATGCTGAGTACTGTAAAGTGACAGGACATTCCAGAGAGACCGGGAATGCCATTTCATAGGATTCTATAGATCTTGGCCTTTTTGGGGAGGCGGGGGGTCGGCAACTGCTGCATGTAGCCACTGTAAGATGCTCTTATATCGAATTGCTTGAAGACACTGCAGCTTGCGCTGCCCTCTGCAAGCACAGTGTTTGGCATGAACAATACATGGGACACATATGATGTGAGGTCTTAGGACAGAGGGTGCCATGTAAATAAGGACCCATAAAGTAAGGGTGACTATCTTGAGGTCAGACGTTATTCAGAGTTGGCTGGATCAGCAGACTGCCTCACTAACAATAGGCAATACATTCTAAGGCATAGACAACAGAAAGCTATTTACCTGTAATCTTAATCCTACTTTATGGTGAGTCCATCAAAATTAATAAACCCTAAATATAACGATTGATGCACAAAACCCCAAAAACGTGCTTCAAACAGAAATATCGATTTAAAAAATAATTTCACATTGCTTATCAAAAGAGATCAGGATTAGCATTTACCTGCAAACAGAATTAAAAAATAACACATTAACTAAATTATAATACATTTTTATATCACTCAGATTTAGTATCGTCACTAAGCTGCTGCAGTAACCAAGAATGCAGCGCACTGGTAGTTCATTTTGGCAGGCAAGAGAAGAGCTTAACCACAATTTCAATAGTTCTTCTTTTGCCTACAGCGGGAGCAAGCTCTTGCTAAAGAATATAGCGAAGATACTCATGATAATTACAGGAAAGCAATGCTCATCCCATGCATCCTCATTTGTGACATAGACCTAGAAAGAGAATGAGAATCTCGTTCGTACTGTGCATGGGAACAAAGGGCCTTATTTAAAGTCTGGTGGGTGAAATACTCAGTCACTAATGAGGCGGATGTGCCTACTGCTGTAATACGAGTGTATTTCCAATAACGGCATATAGCACTTGAAATAGAGCAGACAGGATATCCGTCATGTTTTTACAGGATATCCCATATGCCAAACTACATAAACCCCGAAAACTCATGCTCTTGCAACCTTTGAAATAGAGTACAGCACAAGCAGTTTTTTTCTGAACTGAGCCAACTAGGAAGGACAACTAGGCCTCCGAATGCCAAGAGTAACAAAATATTAAAGTAAACACGATTAACCTGTAATGAGAATTGTAGAGGAAATTGCCAAAGTCGCAAGTCCCCTAATCTTGTGCGCCCCATCCAAAGATGGGTTCAAAGATCTTCACTCTGAAGAGTGAAGCAATGGCCAAGGTTAAAAAGTGACCTCTCTTCGACAGAAGATCTAATCTTACAATAAAGTGCTGATAAAATTATAAATGTAACAAAAGTATAGTTTTTGCTGATCACACATAAAACCACCTCAATACTTCAGGAAGACGGGTGTTTCATGTTCCTTCACCTTGAATTTGAAAACATTTCACTCTCTAGCTCTGTGTGGCTAGCACTGTGCCAAACCTATGCTTAAAAGCTCTGCTAGAGAAATAGACTTTTGAGGTGAGCAGATCCAGAGTGTTGGTGGTGTTGTAGTGTTCTCCATATAAAGGAGCACAGGGTAATGTGCTTGTTCCTTTAGAGAGCCCAAACAGGCTGACACAGCCCCTCACTTGTGGATCAGGGGATCTGACAGCACCACCTCAGTGATACATAGCCCAGGTTGGCACTGTAGTTTTGGGACCGTATTACACAAAGTGCCTCGGGGGCGCAACAGGCGTTTGCACCCGCTTTGCGAGTCCCCAGGACACTTTGGTATTACAGAAGGGACCGCAGACGCTTGTGCATCCCCTTCTGTAATACCGATAGTGCTGGCGCACATAAAGCGCCAGCACTATCTTCAGGGGCGTTCCATCATTTGCATGGGGGCGTGTCCCATACAAATGAGGGAATCCCTTTGCCTCTGTGCCCGCGCTGTATTACAGGTGGGGCGCAGAAGCAAAGACGCTCTCAAGAGGTGCACTGTCAGTGCGCCCCCTGAGAGCAGCCTCTGGAGGGAGGAAATGGGGTCCTATGGACCACCCAGACATCCAATTGCAGGTAGGTGCAGTCACTGACTGCACTCGCCTGCAAGGGGACCTCTAATCCCCTTCAAAGTGCAGGCGGGTTGCCACCTGCACTGTGAAAACACGGAGCGGCTTTAAAGCTGCCTCTCTGTTTTTCACATGAATGCGCTGCCCAGAGGGCAGCACATTCATCATAATACGGCGCATTTTCCTTTGTTGGGCTAGGCACACCTTTTTAAGGGTGTGCCCAGCGCAATGAAGGAAAGTGTGCCACATGTATAATGCGGCCCCTGGTGGTGACAATGGAAGACAAAACCTGTGGGCCGGGATCCACCCGGATCTTGCCTTACATTCTAAGCAAGGCACAAAAGCTAATTATATTTCAGGGAATCTGGTAGTTCTAGTATTAAGGATGCTGTAGTATTAATGGCTATCTCATGATCTAGAACATGGAATTGGTCACAAATGAAATACAGTCTACAGTCACAATGTCAAACTCTAAATTTATGAGGCTTCACCAGAAGAGCAGACTATGAAGAGGCTGAAAAGAATTTAGTAGAAAATATATCAAACTATTTTAAGAAAACCAAACACTAACTGTGAATAAAGTACAATGGCCAACAATGCAAAAAGAACACTCTAAAGTCCAGCAGCTGAACTGAATGTAAAATTGATACCTATATGGTTATCTGCACAATTAGTGTTTTTACTGCAGATTCTGGCAGGATATTACACTAGATCCATGAAAGCCTAGACAACCCATAGATGGTGCTATTTGCAGCACTAAATCAGTCCACCCAGTTTTGGTAAGGGGAGGAGGAGTGACTCATGCTGGACATGCTATACATTGCTGTAACTATGCAAGAGGGTGTGGAGCCAAGACGTTGTGCATGTTTATGTCTAACTAGGGGAGGTATGAGGCACATGTGCATGCCATTCAAGAATAGGAAGCACAAGATAATCCACCCGTTAGTTATTAGGCATGAACCACCCAAAAATGAGAGTGGCCACCATGGTTGTAATTAAAAGAGTTATACAACCCAACTCCAAAGTTTGCCACCTTTGAAAAGGAACTGCAGGATACTAACAGGCAGAGAATTAAGACAACAAAAAAAAGATCTCAAATATAATGTCAGAGATGGGTAGATGGTTATGGCTATTTGAAGACTTCAGTCATAAGGCTTCTTTGAGGGTCGATGAAGAACTGAAGAATGTAGTAAGCTCGCTAAAGCATAATGACCAACATATTTTGCAATGAGACACTCTCATGGAAAGAAGCCAGACAGTAACTGAAACGGTTAAGACCCTACTGGTGGAACATGAGAGAAAGGAGTACAGCCATACCATCAGTTTCCTCTTTGCTGACCCTCTCTAAAGCTCTAAATGCAACCTGTATTCTCACCAACCATGATGATTTCACTTTTAAGGACAGAATCTAATCTGAATCCACAAGGGATGTCCTGTTCAAATTACACCCCTTCATTGAGAAACACTGAGAAAGAAAATATCATAAAGGCTGGATGTGTGATCCAAGAGATTGTTCTCAGGGGTGAAGAAGCTTAATGACCATCTGCAGATAATGTTCTGCTGATGACTGCCCCTCACAGAGAAAAGGGAAGAGATGCATGAAGAAAAGATGAGCATACAGGTGGGTGTCAGACACTTTTATAACTTGCCCATACTCAATAGTTCAAAATGTCTTGCATTTCAGTAGTGGTTTCCAAACTTGCTGTTGTTTCTTGAGCAATTCAAGAGCCATTTGAGTTTAATTCCATCGATAAAGCAAGTTTGTGATATTTGCAGCCTGTTCAAAAAGCACAGAAACAATGGCAACAATGGCTTCCAAAGTAATTAACTGTTGTGTTTATTTTCAAATCTAATTTAAAATAAAACACTATGTTTTTCTTTTTTCAAAAATGATCTTACTTGTACCTCATGTCTAATGTGTTTCATGAAAAGAATTCCATTTAGAGCTCCCGAGTAGGCATTTAAAAGCTAATCACTCACTGATTAGCATCCTGCAGCTAGGACTGCCCCAATACACAAACAAAAGGTACTCAAGGAAAATAATCTTAACAGAACAATTAGGCCTTAAGGGCATTGTGAAAAGATTTGTGGTTAACAATAAAACAAAACTGGATGGGTAGCTGGATCAACATCTGAGGGTCTCGATGTGAAACCAGAAGCTCAATGCAAACGCTCTCTAGATATGAATAGAAGCAACGTTACAATCAAATCCATACACTAAAATATTATCAGTCTGACTTGTCCCAGAATATATTTAATCCAACCCTCATCCCAACATAATCAGTCTCTAAGATTGCCGGTATATGGTATAAATTGGCATTGTGTCATGCAGCAACCGTTTAAACTAAAGTGGGCATTATGCCATTTTTTTATGAATTCATCCTCTTTCTGCTTTTTCCTTGGCAGCCCTCGGAACGTTTGACTAGTACAATCTTTAATTGACACTTTTGGGAAATACAGTTTCCAATTTCTCAATCTAGCATGCCTACTTTTTGGAGTAATATTTGATTTGCATTTCTACCATGTTTGAATTTCTTAAACACGTCCAATATTTTGAAATGCACTTGACATATGCAGAGTCTACATTCTATAGAATGTAAAGTCAGTGGAGATTTATTGTTTTTTCTCTGAATATTTACTCTTGCATTCCTTCCACCTTATCTTAACTTTATTCATCATTTTCTATGTAGAAAAGGCCAGAGAGACAGTTAGTGGAACAGATACAATGGGATGTTATACATGTAAATATATACCTTAAATTAAATAGGTTTATTTGGTTGTTATTGATATATTACATTTGATCCTAGTAAAACTGAGCACAGAAAAGTACCTTCATAAGGTTTTTTTTTTACCAACGTCTTTGCATTGCGATTTTCTTTTAGGCCTTTTGAAGTAACTGACACTTTCAATTTCATTGTTTTTTTACACCAAGGTCAGTACCCAAAAAGCAAATGTGCAATTTCCATGTTGGTTTGTACAATGTACCACAGTTTACTGATGATATACTTTATTTAATTAGATTCCATCTAATAGTTCATTACAAACACTGTACTCTCTGTTCATGGTTTAAATTTCCTTTTAAGTCTGGCTTTATCAAAAGTTAATTTTTTTTGTAAATATTCAATTAATATGGTTATGGGGTATTCTCATTCTAGCAATTTCACATTTTCATTTGCAATTACACGTTGATCTTCCTCTAGTGTAATTTGTCGCATTCTGTCAAGAAATGAATGCAGTACATTTTTTCTAGGTAATGGTGGGTGGAGGCAGGCACCACCAATACAGACGCATACTTTGTAAATATTATTGGTGACAATTTGAGGACAAATGATACTACTATGAAATAAGAATGCGGTCTCTAGAGTACAAGAATTTCAGTTGGTCCAGAAGGGAGATATCTTGGCGCATCCTCACCCTCCAGCCACCCAATTTCATTAGCAGGAGGTACATTGAAAAAACACAAACTTTATTCTATTGGCCTCTCTGTATTTTGTATATTACTCCTGTAAGGAAGATGAGCAAAATCTCCTTCTTCAAGGTAGAATTCTATAAGTCCATGGTTCTCCTTTTTTTGAAGTGGGGCTGGCACCACTGTCGGTAATGCAAGCTGAGATCACAGCTCTCTGCATTTCCTTAGAGTGCTCACCCTAATAATAAAGGCCTTTGCATTAATGAATCCTATATACCAGCCTGAACAAGTTATAGATTTGGATACCAATCTTACCCTTGTGGTACACAATCCCCTTTCACAGATCCAGACTGGGGTAATGTAAAGTGATAGCCAAAGTGATTGTGCTGCAGAGGGTTGGGCCTACTTGTACAGTGGACAAAATAAACAAAAACGTGTCCTTGACCCCAAACAACATGTCCTGGTTCCAGGGAAGATGGAATTCCACACCCCTGGCTTTGTATGAGTGGTGTTGTTAGGATCCCCTACCTAATTCTGGAAATCTTACACTTTACCTTCAAAAAGCAATTGTTCATTCTTGTCTACAGAAAATCCAACTATCTTGCTGTTTCTATGTTAGCTTTTATGCATTTTATTGCTCAGTTCAAGTGATTTTTAAGACTGACCAAGAAACATCATACCTAATTTTTCAGGTGTTAGCTGCTATGGCAACTTGTTTATACCCGCATGCAGTGATGGGCAGTTAATAGGGACTGATGTTAAATCTCTTCCTCATAGTATGCTTTTATTTTCACTCTTTTGTCCTCTGGAAAAAAGTAAACACTGGGCTTGTTCGTGCCACAGTTGTCCATTATACCACCTGAAGATAGCTAAGGCTTACTTATACCAATGATACACACATATATCTTTAAATAAGTGTACACAAAACAGGAACAGCGATGGTGCTTAGAAAAGCTTTCAAAAAAGGGTTGTTGGTAGTTAACAAGCTTGCAGAGTCTTGACAGGCACCTTTCCAAACCCAGCTAAATCTTCAGATGGGGTTTTGTTAAGGTCTCATTTACCACTTGTTGGGTAGGCATGAGCCTTTTTTCCCCATCATTTACTATTTCGCTATTAATTAGGGCCCTGGGGCCAGAAAGGTAGTTGAATTTGAAGTATCCTTACCGAAGGCCCTCTGAGTAGTTTTCCTTTTACCCAGGATGATATATCTGATAATTAATATTCAGGGCCGAGTATCGGAGGGGTGGCCCAGCCCAGCCTTGAACAAGCCTGTCTTTGTCCGGTCTTGACCGCATCCTGCACTGCTTTAAGAGTGCAGTAGTTTTCATAGCACCTCCTCAAACCGGTCCCAGAGCACTCTGGACCTTGGAGTTCACTTAAAAAGTTCAAACCAAAACCCAGCAAAAGCACGTTCCGCACTGTGGGCAAGAGCAGTGGTTTTTATAGCGCCTCCACCGCCTCCTTACACAGGCTCAGGAGCACTCTGGACCTCGGAGTCCACTGGACGAGTTCAAACAAACATCCAGCAAAGGTGTGCCCGCGCTGCAGGAGAGCGCAGCGGTTTTTATAGCACCTCCCCTGCCTCCTCACATGGGCCCTGGGGCACTTTGGACCTTGGAGTCTACTTGAAGAGTTCATACCAATATCCAGCAAAGGTGTGTCCCTAGCTGCAGTAGTGTTGATGACCAAATTCTGTTTCATCAAGCCGATGAGTCACGCTGGAGATCTCTGATCATCTTAGAATTCTACATACTGGTGGATCCTGGTGAGGGTGTAGATGTGTTCTTCAGGACTCTCATGCCCTCACCACACAGATAAGTAAGCACTGGCATAGCTTTAATCATTTTATTGGGCTTGTTTTCTTTTTGTTGACCATCATCAAGAAGTAAAATATGGCAGAAGATGATTCTATGAAGAAGAGGAACATCAGAGTGGATTGGATGAAGAGGTGTAAGCAGTCCACAAGTGGTGAATGTTCCAAACCCATCATCTAGGGCTACAAAGTCCTGCCACTTGTCAAATGTAGGACAACACTTAAATTTTCATCCTCAAGTCTCTCACTGGTTTTATATCCATCATTGTATACAGCCTGCTCACAAGCAACATGGGCCAGTTGCAGTTATGTATACAAGTTGGCATGGGAAGAGTTGAGGAAGAAAGAAAACAAAAATACAAGTCTGTGCATGGATCAGCAGACCTGTGATGCAAAGTTTTTGCCATTAGATGATGGCAAATGTCATGCAAAGCGTGGCTAAACTCCACTTGGTGCACTGAAGAAAATATGAAGACTTGCGCCTCTCTACATTGATGGCTAAAATGTAGTCCCAACAAAGAGGTTAAAAAAAATGTGAACAATAGCAATCAAAGGCAGTTTTTTGTCCATGCAGTGGGGCCATCTCCTGCCTTTCAGTTCGTACAAAAAAGGCAGATTTAGAATTCTTTAGGTCGCACTTTTTATTTATCAGCGTGGTGGACTTACTAACTCCCCTAAAGCAGTGGTAGAATACCTGCCATATTTATACTAATTTGCCAGGGCAGGGGGAGGTTCTACACCAAGAAGGTTGAGACTACTTTGGCAGAAAGAACTGTTACTGCGGTGAGGGGACTCTGGCTGAAAATCCACCAAATGCCGGTGGCTGAAGACAGAATTTCAGTCACCAAATGTGGGCACTAGAGATGTAACTGAGTACTGTAAAGCGGAGTACTCAGTCAGTGCCCACATACCTTATCTTCCTAAAATGGGGAGAGTTAGCCGGAGAGCAGTTTCTCTGTATTTAATGGAGACTACATTTCCATTTCAGTGAAACAATTGCCTTTTCAATCTTTCAGTGAGCTAACCAAATCAAATAAGGTGGATGATTAGTCACTCTAAATTAGAGGATGGTTCACCTTAAGGTTTGGCAAGGTCAGCTTTGAACAATGACATAGTTCATGGTGGCAGCAGAGGACTCTCTAATCTCCAGTAGCCTTCCTAGGATGAAATATGGTCAACGAGGAAGATTGCTGCTAATAGATTGAGTAAAATGAGGGCAATGACAAAGGCACCAGAGTGAAATTCTGTGGGTGATTTATCCTTATCTCATTATTCGCCAAAATTGCATAAAACTGGATTGCAACACGCCCTTACAGACTTTTGGAAACCAGATAAATTTACAGAAGATTACCTTGCTAAATGCAGAAGATCTACATGTGCAAAAGGAGGGAGGGTGGCCAAGTAAGGCTTATGTTGAAACATCACATCCCATTAAACTTCGGAAAGAAATGAGGCCCGAAAATCGAATACTATGAGTGAAAAAGGAGCATAGTAATTTGCACAGTTCCTGAGAATGAAAAACGGAAGGTTGAAGATTTACGGTCACAATGTAGCTCGCTCTTGTAGTCCTTGAGGGCCCAATAGTTATTGGAAGAGACACATCTCCTAAGATGATCAGCTGATCAAGTGATGGCTTTTAAAGCAGTAAATGAATGCAGAGCCAGGGAGGGGCTTTAGGTCTGGAAGGCATCCATGTCTAGGAGACGGGGCAAGTTTGTCGAGAGCTGATGTGGAAAATGGGTCTTAGATGATCCCTGAGAAGTAGAGGAATTGTTGAGTTACTCCACTATATTTTGAAGGGCAACATTTATGCTTGCACTTGGCATAATCATTTCATGGGGCTTTTAGAGAGGAACTCTAGGGAAGAATTCTAAAAGTAGTAGAGAAATGGCCAGACCAGATTACCAGGGATCTTAATGAGTTTTGTACATCAAAGATAAAATCAAAACTGTCACCTTTAATGTACAGTGAACCCATGTTTGAATGTTTAAAGAGTTATTATGGTCCATCAACTAATAGTAATTTTACACAAAGGTTCATCTTGCGTAGGTTAACGTCCACCATTCCAGGGCTATTCATTTTGAAGAGGAGTACTTTTGTTCCATTGTGGAACTAAGGAAATAGACTGAGCAATTGGTAGATCAGAACATTCTTATAATCAGTTAGGGGAAAGAGAAGCTGAGATCCATTCAGCTTCCAAACGATAGACAATTCATCAAAGGAGAATGGATCACTTGTCCTGTTTTTACCAGGGTCTAGGGTTCTAACCGTCTAAAAAACCCTCATTCACGTGATAGTCGTAGGAGCAGTATATCTTGGTTGTCCGCTACAATAGTTATGTGAACAGCATCATCATAGGGTCTTAGTCATGCTTTCCTCCACATGGAGGGAGACCAACTGGTTATTCACAGTATTGATCAGAAATGGTGAGGGTGAAAGTGAGGTGAATTTAAAATTACTTCCATCCCTCTGGTTTGAATATATTCTGTCAGGGATGGGGCAAGGCTAAAAACAAAGGCTGGTGCAAAAATAGAAGGGCTACTATTATATAGCACCTGTTTAAGAAACGTGAGTGGTCGACATGTTTCAGCCCTTTCGGTGCCCGGTCGGGTCGGAGCGCTTTCTTCAGGACCAAAAGGTTGCAAGTCACATTTGTGTGACATGCGAGGGGAAGTCGTGTACTTACCCTTCTTCTCAGTGCTTCTATTAGTACACTGGCTGGTTATGGGTCAATGGTACCTATAACTAGAAAAATAGAAAAAAGAAGAAAAAGACCATAAAGACAGACCACAAAAATACATGCTACATATGTCGATCTATTATGATCAGATACTGTCAGTGGTGATGCTAGTCGTGGATATTTTCCACTGCTATACTCCTAGAGATCGTGAGGAAAAGAATGAGAAAAACACATGGCAAAATCTTAAAGTGGCTGAGTACGTAAGGTAATAGATACAGTCTCTATGTCTAGAGGTATTCATTTAAAAAATGTATATATATTTTTTTTTTAAAAGTGCAAGTCGTCATTTAGTGTGCCGTGCTGGACTGTAAGGTGGATATTCAGTACTCATGCAGCAACAAGTAATAAGCAAATGGTGTTGACCTCGCACTATTACGAGAATCAAACGACTTTAGGCAGTATTGGTAAGTCAACCCATGCATCAAGGCATTAGTGCAGTAAAATCATTGTCCGTTCAGTGTAAAGCGGCCACAAAATAGTTAATTGAAGCCCCGTTGGTATTGGAGCGGTCCGTCGTCTAGGACGTATGTTTGTCCTCTACGAAAGAAAGTAGACCTTGTTGTGGTGGGGAGGTACAAAAACGGCATTCGTAAGACTTTTTAATTAGACTTAATCCGGCCCATGTGAATCATAGTACAGCAAATAGCGCGTTGCGTTATCCTTCTAGGGAAACGCCTCTGGTCAGGTAGGTGTTGATATTACTCAGAGTGTCATGTTGGTGATAGTGCTAATTTCAATTGGCCGCCTAATGTAAGTGCGGTCTCGGCAATCGCACTGGACAGACGCATATGCTTGCAGCGCGTTGAGTTAATCTTCTAGGCAATTAGCTCAGGTCAGGTCGGTGTTAGTTTTACTTTGCTAGTTCAAATTGGCCGACTAATGTAAAGTGTGGTCTTGGCCATAGCACTGGAAAAATGCGTATTCGGCACGTAGCAGGCTTAAATGGATTTACCTTTTTTAGAGACACGGTAGGCTCCCTCGGGGGACTAGCAGAGTAGACTCACTTCTACAGTTAACTAAAGAGGGAAAAGGCGGGATGATTACAGCGAAGAGGCCCGTTGTGATGTGCGCGGTGCTCTCGCTGTGATTGTCATACCTTAGTGAAGTCTTTGCTGCAGCTTGTGCTCGCTCCGTCTGCGTGCCCCGGTGACGCGGCCGATAACGGAGGCTCTAAATAGAATTATTTGTATATGGGCATAGTAGAGAGACTATGTCATTATGAATTTTTCATTGAGAAATACAATTTAGGATTCTAAATTGTAGTGAAGTTGTAAATTGAAATTATGTAAGAAAAAAATGTAATTACAGAAATAGAAAATGTGATTACATGACTAATAAGCAGCATAAGCCAATTACGAGGATGTTGAAAAATGCCATCAAAAAAGTGTGGTTGGTATAATGAAGAGCAAGGCGTGAAGGTTTCAACATTATTAGGGGATTAATCGATAATGGTTAAAGGTAAAGAGGTTCCATCATGAGTTGGTATCCCTTTATCTTATGTCCAGTAGCATTCACGTGCTCTACTGTCAAATGTGTTAAGGTGTTTCTAACTAAGTTTGGGTGTCGCTTTTGATGATTTATGGCTTGGTCCAGAAGTGACCGGTAATCTGGTTTGCCATCTGTATTTCTTTCAGGGTTGCAGTAGCCCCCAATATCAGTGTGCAAAGGTGTGCCAGGGTATATTGTCGTTCGGCCCTACTTCATACGTCTTAAGGCGGTGCACCCACCTTTTTCAAAAAGAATCCGTTCTGCATTGTTATTTCTTTATGGTTAGTGTCTCGAGGACGAACCAGTTGATTTCTTCAGCCGTATGTTTGACGTTGATGAAATGGGTGCTCATTTGGGTGGTAGTTTTTTTGCATTTAATGTTGCTCTTATGTTCTCCAATTCTTTGTTTGATTTTCCGACAGTCAATGCCTAAGCCTTTGTTCAAGACTTCTTGTTGGTCCTCTGTTAGCGTCTGGTCCGTCAGGTTCACTATTAGCGAGTTGTGGTGCTGGGCCCTGGTCTCTTTGGACATGCTGCGGGTGAGGACTTGGCGGTCTTGTTCTGTCCAGGTCACCCCTTTTCTTCTTCCCCGCCAATTGTTGGGGCCTCTCCCTAAAAAAGGAGGCGGCCTGTTTGCTTGATTTTGTCCCATAGGAGGCTTAGGCCTTGTACCCACACCACCTCTAGACCAGTTCAAACTGTAAAGCGAATTAGGAGACTTTTGTCGAAAAATCAAATTGAAAGCCTTCTTTAAAGATAAAGAAAACATTGCCATGAGGAGTGAAACTAACCTACGCAACAAATCCACCTTTTGCCCGCCGACCCATTTAGTTCCAGTGGAAAAACAAGCCCTGTTCAATGAAGTGGAAAACTTAAAACAATCAACCAAGAAGCCCTTCACGAACATCACAAAGCAAGAACGCTTAGCACTTGAGGAACTACAGAAACAAGAAGACCTAATAATAAAACGAGCAGATAAAGGAGGGGGGGGATTGTCCTCCTGACCAAGGACAACTACGATACACAATGCACAGATCTTCTGTCAGACATGAAATTGTGGATACTAACCCAACACGGAGACTACAACGAACCATCGAACTAATGGTGGACGAAGCTGAAGTGAACCTTTGGATATCCAAAAACGAGGCAGACTTCCTGAAGACAAAATCTCCCAGAACGCCCTACTTTTACTCACTACCCAAAATACACAAGAAGAGAACACCGCCACCAGGCCGACCAATAGTCTCCGGCATTGGCTCAATACTAGAGCCTCTATCCCAATTTACTGACTACTATTTAAGACCGTTGGTCCAAAAGACCCCAACATACCTAAAAGACACTCGTGACCTACTCAACCATCTGCAAGGTCTGACATTCCAAGAAGGATCGATGTGCCTAGTAGGACTTGACGTGGAAAGTCTGTATACAAGCCTGCCACAACAGAGGACCCTACAGACTATTGAAGACATCTTATTCACACAACAGTGGGAGCACAACACCCCTAGACACTTTGTACTGGAATGCTGTTGTTTAGCTCTCACTGAGAATTTCTTCGAATACAATGGAACACTGTTCCTACAGACCCACGGAACTTCAATGGGGAGTACATTCGCCCCCAGCATAGCAGGTCAGTATGTCAGCAATTTTGAGAACACACATTCTAAATTATACGAATCCATACAGAGCCAAAATACTTTTTGGGAAACGTTATATTGACGATATCATCATGATCTGGAACGACACCGCAGAGAGTCTACTGGAATTCCATAACTGGATTAACATCAGAGATGAGTTTCTCAAATTTACATACACAGCAGATGGGCAAAAACTGGACTTCCTGGACATCACAATATACATAGAAAGTGACACCATAAATACAAAAACGTTCTACAAACCGACTGCGAAAAACATCCTCCTCTCATTCAATAGCTTTCACCCACGCCCCCGGAGGGAAAGACTTCCGTACAGCCAATTTTTACGGATTAAGCGTAACTGCAGCAAAATACAGGACTACAAAATACAAGCTAAAGGCCTGAAACTAAAAGCGAGGAATTACCCAGAGAGAGTAATACGGAAATGCCAAAAAAGAGCAAGGTATCAACATAGAGAAAATCTCCTAGAGACCACCATAAAAGAACAAAATGCAGAGATACTCACCTGTGTAACAACATACAACACAGCCTCCAACACAGTGAAAAAGATTGTAAAAAGGAATTGGCACATCCTAACGTCTGGAGCCCTTAAATGGCCAAAGCCAAGATTCGCCAACAAAAGGACAAGGAATATCTGCGATATACTGGTACACACAAGACCACCACCGGTAAAAATAAGAACAGAATCCATAAGAGAGACCTGGAACCTTGAACCAATAACTGGCCACTACCCCTGCGGGTCCTGCTCAGTCTGCAAATTAACCAAAGCGACAAAGACTTTACAACTTACACCTGACTTCAAATGGACCTTGCAACATCACACAAATTGCAACACTACCCATGTTATCTACATGATTACCTGTCCATGTAACCTCAAATACATAGGCATGACCTGTCGGAAAATCAAACAAAGAATCGGAGAACATAAGAGCAACATCAAATGCAAAAAAACTACCACAAAAATGAGCACCCATTTCATCAACGTCAAACATACCGCTGAAGAAATCAACTGGGTCGTCCTCGAGACACTAACCATAAAAAATAACAATGCAGAACGGATTCTTTTAGAAAAAGAACAACGGTGGGTGCACAGTCTTAAGACGTATGAAGTAGGGCTGAACGACAATTTATCCTGGCACACCTTCGCACACTGACATTGGACGCTACTGCAACCCTGAAAGAAATACAGATTGCAAACCAGATTAGCGGTCACTTCTGGATGAAGCCATAAATCATCAAAAGTTGCACCCAAACTTAGTTAGAAACACCTTAACACACTTGACAGTAGAGCATGTGAAGGCTACCGGACATAAGATAATGGGAAACCAACTCATGATGGAACCTCTTTACCCATTATCGATTAATCCCCAAATAATGTTGAAACCTTCACAACTTGCTCTTCATTGTACGAACCAGAGAGCACTTTTTTGATGGCATTTTTCAACAACCTCGTAATTGGCTTATGCTGCTTATTAGTCATGTAATCACATTTTCTATTTCTGTAATTACATTTGTTTCTTACATAATTTCAATTTACAACTTCACTACAATTTTGAATCCTAAATTGTATTTCTCAACGAAGAATTCATAATGACAGTCTCTCTACCATGCCCATATGCAAATAATTCTAATTTGAGCCTCCGCTACTGGCCCGCGTCACGGCAGATGGAGCAAGCACAAGCTGCAGCGAAAACTTCACTAAGGTATGACAATCACAGTGAGAGGACCGCGCACATCACAATGCGCCTCTTGGCTGTAATCATCCCGCCTAATCCCTCTTTCGTTAACGAACAAGTTACTTACCGTTGGTAACGATATATCTGTAAGAGACATAGATTAGTTATAGATTCCTTACCTGTAGAATTACCCCCAGGCGTCAGACTGGATCCGGAGAATTTTTTTCGTCAGCAGTACCCCTGCGCGTCGAAAGGTGGTATCGGTCGACTCCGCGTTCGTCGTCGCCGGGATGACGTCGAGGCAGCTACTTAGACGCTGCCCTCGCGCGCTGTCAGTTCTTTTACACGACATTCCACGCCAGAAGCGCAGAGCCATGCAAGACAGTGACCACTGGTGCACAAAACTAGGGCCCTGAAATGGATTCCCTGACCCTAGAAGTCAGTTCGCAGAACAGGGAGGATGGGTGGGGCGGTAAGGAATCTATAACTAATCTATGTCTCTTACAGATATATCGTTAATGAAGGTAAGTAACTTGTTCATCTGAAAGAGACAATTCGTTATAGATTCCTTACCTGTAGAATAGATACCCCAGCAATACCAACCCAGGAGGTGGGTCTGCGAACCAAGTTCATACCAGAAAGTCCTGGAGAACAGAACGGCCAAAGAAGCTGTCTCTCCGGACTTAGCTGTCCAGGCAGTAGTGTTTTGTGAACGTGTGCAGAGATGCCCAAGTAGCTTCCTGACAGATGTCATTGAGGGGGACTCCCCATCACAAAGCAGTGGTAGCTGCTGTCGCCCTGGTGGAATGGGCGCGCAGTCCCACTGGAGGCTCCTTCTTTGCCAAAGAGTAGCAAGCTTTAATGCACAAAACGACCCACCTAGAGATGGTCCGTTTGTGCATGGCCCCACCTTCTCTGGCACCCACGTAGCCAATAAAGAGCTGGTCATCCACCCGGAATTGCTTGGTGCGATCCAAATAAAATGAAAGCGCACATTTTGGATCCAGACGGTGGAGTCTCTCTTCCTCCTTAGAAGGATGCGGAGGCGGAAAGAAGGAGGGCAAAGTGATGGTTTGACAAATGTGGAAAGAAGTAACCACCTTGGGAAGAAAGGAAGGTCTGGTTCTGAGGACGACCTTGTCCGGATGAACAGCCAGAAAGGGAGGCTTCGAAGAAAGAGCTTGGAGCTCACTCACCCTGCGAGCAAAGGTGATGGCAACCAGAAAGGCAGTCTTTAAAGTAAGAAGTCTGAGTGGACAGTTATGAAGCGGCTCAAATGGAGAGCACATAAGGTAGGTAAGAACCAAGTTCAAGTCCCACTGAGGCATTACGAAGGGAACAGGAGGAAAAAAGATGAGTAATGCTCTTAAGGAAGGGATTTACAACAGGGGACTTGAAAAGAGAAGGCTGATCAGGAAGCCGAAGAAAAGCTGAAATGGCAGAGAGGTAGCCCTTCAGAGTGCCCAGAGCAGAGCCCTACTGGGCCAAAGACAGGAGGAACAAGAGAACCTCAGAAAGAGGGGCAGAAAGGGGATCCACAGCCTTTGCTGTGCACCATGCCACAAATTTATTCCATCTGCAGGCGTATACCGTCTTAGTGGAGGGACGCTTGGCTGCCAAGATAACAGCACAGACTTCGGGAGGAAGGTCGAAGGCTGTTAACTGCCGCTGTTCAATCTCCACGCAAGGAGGTGGAGACTGGACAGGCTCCGGTGGAGGACCGTCCCCCGCTGTTGCGACAGAAGATCCTCCCGAAGAGGCAGTCAGAGCGGAGGATCGATGGCCATGCGTAACAGCTCGGGATACCAGACTCTTCGTGCCCAATCCGGTGCCACAAGGATGACTTGGGCCCGGCCGCGCCTGATCTTCTTCAGCACTCTGGGTAGAAGTGGTATAGGAGGAAAGGCGTATAGAAGACCGCAACTCCACTCGCGACGAAAAGCGTCGCCTAGCGAGTGTCGCCTTGGAAATTCCAAAGCGCAGAATTGCTGACATTGCGCGTTCTCTTCGGTGGCGAATAGATCTAACCAAGGCTCGCCCCACTGCTGAAAGAGACCTTGTGCCACCTCCGAGTGAAGACGCCATTCGTGATCCATCATGCATCTGAGTTCGTCTGCCCTGGCGTTCAGTGAACCTGCCAGGTGTTGAACCACCAGGGATATGCCCTGCTGTTCCAGCCATGTCCAGAGAGGGAGAGCCTCTTGACATAGGGTCCACAACCCCACCCTGCCCTGTTTGTTGCAGCACCACATGGCGGTGGTGTTGTCCGTGAACACCTGCACCACTCTTCCCCGGACAGAGGGAAGGAATGCTTTAAGTGCAAGACTGATCGCCCGAAGCTCCAGAAGGTTGATGTGGAGCCCATACTCCGCCGGAGACCAGAGGCCTCTGATCTCCGCCTCTCCCATGTGGCTGCCCCACCCTAGAAGTGATGCATCTGTCACCACTGTGTACTCCGGTTGGGAAGGGAGAGGGATCTGCCGTTGACCCAATCCTGGTTCGTTAGCCACCACTGTAATTGACATGCAGTGCCCTCCGAGATCGGAACGCACTCCGACAGATTCCCCTGATGCTGTGCCCACTGGAGCTTCAGGCCTCACTGCAGAGCCCGCATATGTCACCTGGCATGATCTACCAGCAGGATGCAGGAGGCCATGAGGCCCAGCAGCCTCAGGGTTATTCTGACCGAAACCCGGGATAAAGGCTGAAAGATCGGAATCATAGCCCGAATATCCCAGACTCGCTGCTCGGGAGGATCAACCCGAAACTGCGTCGTGTCCAGAACCGCTCCAATCAAAAGGAGCTTCTGAGAGGGAGTCAGGTGTGACTTCGGCACTTTCACAGTGAATCCCAGCGAGTGTAGGAGGTCCGCCGTAGTCTGGAGGTGGGAGACGACTGCCTGGGGCGAGTCCGCCTTCAACAGCCAGTCGTCGAGATAGGGGGAAGGCTGGAACCCCTGATCTGCGCAGATGAGCTGCGACCACCACCATCACCTTCGTGAACACCCGAGGGGCGCTGGTAAGGTCAAAGGGGAGCACAGTAAACTGAAAGTGCTCGTGGCCCACCGTGAACCGCAGGCAACGCTGGTGGGCCGGCAGGACAGGAATGTGACAATAAGTGCCCTGCAAGTCCAACGCTACCATCCAGTCTCCAGGGTCGAGGGCAGACAGGACCTGAGCTAGCGTCAACATTTTGAACTTCTCCTTCCGGAGGAAGCGGTTGACGTTCCTGAGATCCTTAATAGGATGCAGGCCTTTGTCCTTCTTGGGCACCAGAAAGTAGTGGGAACAACAACCACGACCTACTTCTGGGGCAGGAACTCGCTTGATGGCTCCCTTGGCCAAGAGAGCCGTAACTTCCTGTTGGAGAAGGGCCAGATGATCCTCCGACATGCGATGGTGCTGAGGTGGCATGGATGGAGGGGTAGTCTCGAAGGGGAGGGAGTAGCCCCTTCGGACTATCTGCAAAACCCACCTGTCCGACGTGATGGTGCGCCAGCGGGGGAGGTGATGGCGAATCCTGCCGCCCACTGGCGATTGGTGGCCCTGAAAGGCCAGGCTAGGAGGGTTTGGAGGCTGCTGCAGAAGGGGCGCTGGTGGACTGGCCTGCTCGCTGGCCCCCAGACCCACGACGGTGAGTCCCACGTCCCCGGCCGCGCAGGGGCTGGACAGCTTGCGCCAGCCTGTGGCTCTGGGTGGAACGTGTTGGGGCACCCCTTCCGTTGCCACGGAAGGGGCGAAAAGCAGACTGCGCAGGGCGGGTGGAGAGGCCCAAGGACTTGGCCGTAGCCCGGGAGTCCTTAAAGCGCTCTAACGTGTTGTCTGCTTTGTCGCAGAACAGGCGACGGCCATCAAAAGGCATGTCCAGCAAGGTAGCCTGGACATCCCTGGAAAAACCAGTCTACCTCAGCCAGGTGTAGCGTCGAAGGGCTACCGACGTTGAAATTGTCCTGCCTAGCGAGTCGGCGGTGTCCAGTCCACATCTTATGGTGAACTTGGCTGCGTCTCTCCCCTCGGTGACTGCACGGGAGAGCACGGCCCGGGCCTCCTCCGGGCACTGTGGCAGCACCAGTGCTACTGTATCACACACAGAGTGAGTGTAACGGCCCAACAGACATGTGGTGTTCACCGACCTTAGTCCCAAGCTGGAGGAAGAAAACATCTTCTTCCCAAGATGGTCCAGCTTTTTGGATTCCCTATCAGGTGGCGTGTTAGGGAATGCGCCTTTGGATGTAGAGGCTTGGACCACCAAGGTCTCAGGGGTGGGGTGTTGGGAGAGGAAAGAGGGGTCGCCCGGAGCCGGGCGGTGGCAATCATCCTATCCACAGGAGCCCCTGTGTTGGGCCTGGACCAGGTACCCAAAAGGATGTCAGTAAGGGCTTCATTGAACGGCAGCAGGGGCTCCGAAGAGGCCGCTGCCGGTTGAAGCACCTCCGTCAGGAGATTCGTCCTGACCGCCACCATAGGTAGCTCGAGGTTGCGGGCCTCGGCCGCCCTACGCAACACCACTGGGTATGAAGCACCCTCCTCTGTAGCCACAATAGGAGGAGACAGCATGCCAAGGTCTGGGGAGGTATCCAGACCACTGGCTTCCCACAACTCCTCTCTCCAGTCCGGTTCATCCAACTGGTCAGGTAAAGGGTCTACCGACCCCTCCCATTCCTCCTCACCCTCCTCTGGTTGGCAATCTGGCCTGCAGGGAACACCAGGGTAGAACAGAGGTACAAAAGTACCGCACAGCGCCGGATCCGGCGTCGGTCGACGTCAGACCGGCTCCGTGTCCAAGTCAGGGTGGAGGCCAGGGTTGACGCCAGCTGGGGACACAACCGGCGTCGGGTGCAGACGTGGTGCTGGTGGAATCGGTGCCGGGGGAGGTGTTACAAGGTCGACCGGCGCCGATCTGGATCCAGGCCTGGATCCAAGGGAACCCTGTGGTGCCGGGGCCGGAGTCTTCGGCATCGAATGCCCATGGCCCCCAGCTGAGTCCGCGGGGCCCGAAGGCGCGCCGGCTGCCCAAAGATGGCATGCATCGCTTCGTAGAAACTCCGACCCTTCAGGCTCCGCACCCGGAGCGGGCACCGTCCGCATCCCTCGTCGCATCGGCCTACGGACGGGGAGAAGTCGAAGAGCGACGATGCTTCTTCGACTTCTTCTTGTGCTTCGACTTACCTGAGGAGTGCGAAGACTTCGATGACGAGTGTTGGTGACTCCGCGACCGGTCCCTCGACCTCCCACGCGACCGGGACCTCGAACGGCGCAGAGCGGACTGCCGTGCCTCGAGAAGCTTTCGGGACTGCTCCCGCAAAGACTTCAGATTCATGGTCCGCAGTCGGAGCACGACATGGGATCATGGTTGTGCTCCAGGCACCAGAGGCACAAGCGGTGCGGGTCCGTAACTGACATCAGCTTGCGAAAGGTGTCGCAAGCCTTGAAGCCGGGCCGAGGACGACTCTACATCCCTGCGTGCACCAGGAGTCAATAGACTAAAAAAATGGTGTCGACAAAAGTCGCAAAAAAGTCACTCAAAAAGTGACTGGAGGTACCGCTCTCTCCGGATCTGCGCTGGCTGGCGCGGAAAAAGAAAGAACTGACATCAGCGCGTGAGGGCGGCGTCTAAGTAGTTGCCGCGACGTCATCCCGGCGACCACAACGACGAACGCGGAGCCGACCGACGCCACCTTTCGACGCGCAGGGGTAGTGCTGACGAAAAAATTCTCTGGATCCAGTCTGACGCCTGGGGGTAATTCTAAAGGTAAGGAATCTATAACTAATTGTCTCTTTCAGATACGCATTTTTCCAGCGCTATGGCCAAGACCGCACTTTACATTAGTCGGCCAATTTCAACTAGCAAAGTAAAACTAAAACCAACCTGACCTGAGCTAATTGCCTAGAAGATTAACTCAACGCGCTGCACGCATATGTGTCTGTCCAGCGCGATTGCCGAGACCGCACTTACATTAGGCGGCCAATTGAAACTAGCACTATCACCAACATGACACTCTGAGTAATATCAACACCTACACGACCAGAGACGTTATTCTTCCCTAGAAGAATAACTCAACGCGCTACATGCGCTATTTGCAGTTCTATGATTCCCATGGGCCGGGTTAAGTCAAATTAAAAAGTCTTATAAATGCCGTTTTTGTACCTCCCCACCACAACAAGGTCTACTTTCTTTCGTAGAGGACAAACATACGTCCTAGACGACGCACCGCTCCAATACCAACAGGGCTTCAATTAACTATTTTGTGGCCGCTGTACACTGAACGGACAATGATTTTACTGCACTAATGCCTTAATGCATAAGTTGACTTACCAATACTGTCTAAAGTCGTTTGATTATCGTAATAGTGCGAGGTAACACCATTTGCTTATTACTTGTTGCTGCATGAGTACTGAATATCCACCTTACAGTCCAGCACGGCACACTAAATGATGACTTGCACTTTAAAAAATATATATATTTTTTAAATGAATACCTCTAGACATAGAGACTGTATCTATTACCTTACGTACTCAGCCACTTTAACTAAGATTTCGCCATGTGTTTTTCTCATTATTTTCCTCACGATCTCTAGGAGTATAGCAGTGGAAAATATCCATGACTAGCATCACCACTGACAGTATCTGATCATAATAGATCGACATATATAGCATGTATTATTGTGTTCTGTCTTTATGGTCTTTTTTCTAGTTATAGGTACCATTGACCCATAACCAGCCAGTGTACTAATAGAAGCACTAAGAAGAAGGGTAAGTACACGACTTCCCCTCGCACGTCACACAAATGTGACTTGCAACCTTTTGGTCCTGAAGAAAGCCCTCCGTCCGACCCGACCGGGCACCGAAAGGGCTGAAACATGTCTTCCACTCACGTTTCTTAAACAGGTGCTATAGAATAGTAGCCCTTCTATTTACGCACCACCTTCGTTTTTAGCCTTGCCCCATCCCTGACAGAATAAATTCAAACCAGAGGGATGTAGGTAATTTTAAATTTACCTCACTTTCACCCTCACCATTTCTGATCACTACTGTGAATAACCAGTTGGTCTCCCTCCAGGTGGAGGAAAGTATGACTAAGACCCTATGATGATGCTGTTCACGTAACTATTGTAGCGGACAACCAAGATATACTGCTCCTACGACTATCACATGAATGAGGGTTTTTTAGACGGTTAGAACCCTAGACCCTGGTAAAAATAGGACCAGAACATTCATCAGCCAGTTCCAGTTATACAGAGTATATGTGGCGCAATACACATCAGGAAACTCAGAATTTCCAAGCTATGCAATAACAGATCGGCCATTTATATATCCCATAACACCAGTAGGCCTGAGAGTGGGGTGAACAGTAGTTACATGGTCAGAGGTATCAATAAGGAGAGACTTACTTCATAGAAACAGGAGTTTGAGTATTTTAATTGTGTGCAGGACATAGAGTTGAAAGTCTGAGATGACATAGCACAAAGGCCTATCAAAGCATCACAGTGGTAATAAGTTCAATGAAAGGTAGTGTCACCCACCATTTGAAGCGAAGCGCATACCAGGTGATCCCTCAAACTAATGATGCAGGTGAAGCAGTTACTTACTTCCAAGAGACAGTTTTTAAGGCCCCAGATAAAGAAAACGCTCTTTAAAAGCACCTCAACTAAAGTAATCAGCAAGTAGCACTCAGAGGCACTGAAGGATAGTCAGCTTTATCCTAGATAACTGGAATGAAAATGCCACACAACTTATGCCTGAAAAGGCTTGCCTCTCTATAAGCAATATGTAAAGATGGAAATATTTCTGACCAAAGAGCTTTCCTGAACGATTCCATACTTAGTGTTTTGCTCTGCTAACGATCTCTTTGTTCCCAAAAAAGTGTTCACCTGCTGCCCATCTTCCTTATCTTTCTTGGTCACAGTCTTCATCACAAGAAATCTGAGCTTGGCCTACACTTCTCATCCAAGATCCCAAAGATCAAAGCATGGATTAGGAACTCTGCAACTCCCTTTATAGACATTTCTGGGCTGGTGGAGTGTCCTTCCCCATCTACCTACGAACATCCTTTCCTCCAGCCAGCCAGGATGAGGTGGAAGTAGCCTTTATGAAGATCAAATGTGGTTTCCCTGATTAAACGTGGCCTGTTTCTACAGGCTTGTTCTTCAGTGATGGCTCCTGTCTT
Source organism: Calotriton arnoldi (assembly GCA_963921515.1). Lineage (NCBI taxonomy): Eukaryota > Metazoa > Chordata > Amphibia > Caudata > Salamandridae > Calotriton > Calotriton arnoldi. The sequence continues at coordinate 538,710 of CAWUFW010004862.1, read as the reverse complement.
GACTGTCATCATCATTATTGGTGGTCCTTCTCCTTCACCTATTTTTCCGGGGAACTAAAGAGAGGAATCATCAATCCTCTTTTAAAAAGTGACAACCTAGTCAATGCTAAAGTCTATAACTACATACATATCACCGGCCCTGAGCAATATTGCTGAGCAGGTCATTTGTCAATCAACTAACTAGATCTCTAGAAGAAACCAATTAGTTGGATGCATGGCAACTGGGCTTTCATCCAGGGAGAGGTACGGAAGCTCCCTCGCTTTGGCTCTGCACGAGCTGAGAGCTTGGGTGGATCTGGGCGACTTATGCACTCCTTTTGCTATATCTGTTCTTGGAATTTGAAACTGTGGACCATGACTAACTTTTAAAACATCTCAATGAGGTTGGATATACGAGCCAAACGTTGGGAAGGTTTGACTTCTTCCTTAAGGGGTGTCAGAGATAGTGTTTCTTTCTCCATACAGGTTCCCCTGAACAAGGAGTTACTTGAGGGGTCCCTCAGAGCTCCTCGCTTTCATCAATGATATTTAAAATCTACATACACCCGCTGATCTCCCTGATCAGGGCGTTTGGACGCATGGCAATTTCCTATACCGATGGCAGGGCACTTATAATACATGTTGATCAGGCATCTCGTTCTATATCAAATCTTACACTTGCATGTTATCGATCCAGTGGTGGATGGCTACTAATGTTTTGTAGCTCAAAGTTAAAACCTATTAGTAGTTGGTAACCACCACAAGAGGTGGCAAGACTGTCGCCTACTTCTATTGGGGCCAAACCACCGGGGGTCTATCCACCCCCCTTTTTCAGCTTAAGGCTGTTACCTTTTCATGCTTTTTCAGATTAAAATGATTACGGCACTTTTTTTCTTGCCATCTCACTGGCATGCTCAAGTTATTTCAGCTTATGTTCTCTCCAAGATAGATTGTGGCAATCTTCTCTTTCTTGGTCTTCCTGACTCTTCCTTGAATCATCTGCAACAAATTCAAACATGGCCATGAGAGGGGCCTGCAGATTAAACAAATTTGAATGAGTCTCACTAGCATGTGCTTGGACTACGTTGGCTGCTGGTGAAACAAAGAATGAAGTTTAAAGCTCTGTACTTCATACAGAGTATTTTATAGCCTCAAAAAAGTCTCTTCTGGCATCTTGCTTTGAGTGTTACACCCCCAAAAGATATTTGTGATGTAACACTCGGCTCTTGTTTTTTACTACCATCCATAAGGAAAGCTAAGGCAAGAGGAATCTCAGTCTCTTTCCTGGGACCAAAAACTATAGAATGCTCTACCGTTGGGGATAAAATCGTTTGACTTCCACCTTTGTTTTTAAAGGTAGTCTCTAAAGACATTTTTGTTCTGTCAAAGGTTCCTCTGTGCTGGAGTTCATCATGTCAATGGTTCATAGCGCCAAGATGTCTCTAGAGGGGGAACATTGTGCTTTATACATCAATTTCCATTCCATTGGTGCCACAAGCCCAGTGTAGGCTGTGGCTCAACCCTGTATGGGCCCAGACATTCATTGCAGACATGTAGAAGCCAGCCTAAAATGGCTAATGCATATCTGGGTGGGTTGAGACAACAAAGTCGTCAGGAGGGACCAACTCTCTGACAAGGCAGAACACCGTCAACGGTGCAAACAGAATAAACTACCAAGCTGGAAACAGACTACCTAAAAATGTTGGTTGCCAGAAAATTACTATGCTTCAAAGCGAATAAATAAAACTTATAACACACAAGAGAAAGCCAGGCAACTTTTCATCGCAGGTAAAAGATAATGCGAAAGACAAAAGAAATAATTTAAAGCAAATGAACAGGGCAAAAGTGTGCTCCTTTCAGGAAAACTTAGATTCCTGAGAGAAACCTTAACTTGTGACCAGAGCTTTTAACAAGAAACCTCTGCCGACTTAAGAGATGTGGTTGTTCCCAATGCTGTGGAACCTTAATTAGAAACTAAGATACTCAACCATCTGAAGAGAAACATCTTCGGAAGCACTGAGCGTTCTCGGTAAGGACACTTCTTCAGGTAAATCATCTGACATATGTTATCTATATGGCTCTCAGAAGAAATTCCACATTCTGGAGATCTGAGTTACATTAGGCATCACAAAAAATAACATTTGCAGCAGGTTTTTCCAAAGGTTAATCAAGAAGCCATACATACCATGCCAGTGGCCTTAGCCCCAGGGTTTTTCATGATTTCAGCCACACTTTCTCGCACATCTTTCACAAATGTCTGTGCAATTCCAGGCTTGGTGTGCAGCATTGTTACACAGAGGTGGATGCTGAAGAGAAATACGTTTTGAAGATTAAAAAAAGGTTTGTCAGCCAGATGGACATAAAATTTTAAAGTGAAACAGAAAGAACATAAATCTGGTTAAATAAGGTAGGAAAGCAAGCAATCCTAAAATTTTAAAAGACAAGTGCAACCAACAACTTAGTGCCCACAACTGAAGTTAGATCTTACCATACGGAATCCCTGGATTACTAAGTGATCATTTAAAATCACGCAAAACAGCATTCCCTGGCATGCTGATCAAGTTATTCTCCAAAGTAACTCCTTAGTTTTACACATAGGAACTATACCAGTGTAGGTTTTGGAAATTAGAAACTGAGTAAGTGTTCCACATGTGAGTGGGAGTATGTGGTGGTCTGGACAAAGGAGTAGGTTCAAATTGTGGGGTGGGCCATTAAGGGGCTTAAGGAGGAAGAGCGCAGTAGTAACTATAGCTAGAATAATACTACCCTTGCAATAATAATCTCACTTAATCATCTATATGGAAAAATTCTTTGGCATGTGTCTGAGGGAATGGCTGTCTACTGGTTATAGGACTTTTTCATTGCAGGAAAGTCATAGAAGTGCTCACTCTACACTGGTGACTGTCCCACTGTGAACTATTTGCCCCACTCGACCTCACTTTCCTAAGTGTTGTTACCTTCTTTTGTTTGTCACATTAGTGATGCTCTTCCCCCAAAGTCTTGTCTATTTGGTGAAGAGCAGGTCTCTTAATCTGTAGCAGGTAGGGCAAGGCCACACCTTGAATGTGAAGCTGTAAATGGCTTGCACGTCCCACCCGTTTTTGTTTGTACCACAATTTGTTTTGTTATGTTGGGCAACGGGTAGAGGTTGTCCCAATTGCTCTAGCACTGCCTCCACATGCAAAGGACGTAGAAAGTGTGAGGAGACGCCACGATGGCAGAGTGCAGATAAAATAGATTGGAACAGATCTATGAAGAGCAATGGTGGTTGCTTTTGCTCTGAGTGATGATGTATGAATCTTTTCCCGAGGAGAAATGGTACAGGCTGAGTTACTCTATAAAATTCAGAAGACAACCACAAGATACAAACCAATAAGCCTTTTGCTTGCTTTCACCTTGTTCCGGACTCTTAAGGACCTTTATGCTCCACAAACAACTTTGTATACTGGAGAAATAGCCAAAACCTTCCAAACAGCAGCAAAGGATTTAGTGAGAATCCAGGTTATAAAAAGTTCTATCAGTCACAAACACCTTATTAGGAAAAACAAATGATGGGCGAAACTGAACTTAAATGGAATTCTGATAAACATCTTTCCAAAAACAGAAAAATTGGTTTTATTATTGATATAACCGTTTTTAATTTTTTTCCTCTAACAATGCCTGCAGCTTATAATCCAGGGAAGGTGCAATTACTGCAAAATGTGTATATAATACACATTTATTGGAAGCTATAATTCAATCAGCTTATTAGCACCTGCCACAATATTCAAATCACATGCTGGATGAGAATTCCAATCAGTAGGAATCTAGTGTGACAACATCAAAGTGGCCCTTAATGTATTTATACTCTGCAGAAAAGAAGTTTGCACAATCCCTTTATTAGGTGAAAGATCTTCTGTGGTTTCTTTAGTATGTTGATGACATAAAAAACAAGCATTGGCATAGCCAATAGGTCTCGCATTTGGGACCTTATAAGTTTAGCCATGCATTTTTGACATTGCAAATAACAATGCCTTTTATTTTTGTTTTTGTTTTTAAAACAAATAAAAGGCATTGTCATTTACAATGCCAATAGCATAAACTCGCGTAAATGCGAGACCTATTGCATTGCAAATGCTTGTTAGAAAACGTTGCCACGTTTCTGGCGAGCACGTTTGACACCCAAAAGTCTAACACCTTTCACCAGGTGACCACGTGGTCATCCCGCTGACTCCTGCCTCCCTTATATTAATTACTCTAACTGGTCAGCCCAGGACATATCTTAAGAATGAAAATGAGGTTGCTTGACCTTTCTGACCCTGGCCGGCAAAGGGCGCGCTCGGGGGGCACAGAGGTCAGAGCAGGGCGCCCTGGAGTTGGTTGCCAGGGTGATGCCGCTGGTCCCCAGGGAGGTCCCTACCGGAAGAAGCGGAGTCCCGGTCAGCGCTGGAGGTCATCGAGCCGGCTACGATGCATTAGGCTGTGGTCGAGGCAGAGGGGATTGTGTGGGCCTGAGGATTTCTGCTGGATTCATACCTCTGCTCCCAGCACGGGGGCAAAGACGGGGTGTGGAGAACCCCAGACCCGTCTCAGCAGCACCGACGAGAGGAGAGAAGGCCGTGGAACACGGACACCAATGTGGGCGGGAGAGCATGGGACGTAGGGTAGAGGAGAGTGGAGAAGGTGGAAAAAGGGACGAGTGGGAATGGGGAAAGTGTGAGGGAGAAAGGGAGAGAGAAAACATGTGAGAAAGTTGATGGAGAGGGGACATGGGAAGAAAGGAAGGAGAGAGACCACAGGGGCAAGGGAGAAAAGAGGCGTTTACAAATGTTTGAGACAGATGACACAAATGGGTGAAAGGAGGATGAGAGGAACATTAGCGAGAGCTAATTGCATCGGGGAATGGATAATGTGACATCAAAAGGGGAAGATAGGAACTTGCAAGAGATAACACGAATGATGTAAAGAAGAGAAGGTCCTTGGATAGGAGAAGATGTGAAAAAATAAGAAAAACCGAAGGTTGAGGAGAAGACAGAGAGAAATTAAGATTGGGAAGGCGGGAATGAGCGAGGGGAGTTTGAATCGATCGAGGACAGGAAGAAATTAGACAGAGAAGGGAAAGATAGGGTCTTGGAGAGAGAACGCAGCAGCAGGTAGAAAGAAGACTTGTAGGAGGGTAAAGAAAGGCATGGGCAGTCCTCCTCCCTGCCGCATTGTGGGTACCAATGATCCCATAATGGAGGACAGCTGTGGGCTTCATCACAAGTTGCTAAAAACAACTGGCCTGCTCGCCGAGGACCAGATATCCCAGTTCAGTGACAGTCTGCAGGGCTCCCTCAGAGGTAAAACAGACGCCCCTTCAGCAATTGTGGCCGGGCTGCTCTCTGCGTCTTTGTCCCTCCTGGATGAGTGGGATAATTAAATAGAGACTGAGGCAGGGTGTTGCTGTGTCGTACAGCAAGAGTTTGGGCGGGGGTATAGTAGGTCACATCTGGCAAACGCTTTGGTGGTGGGGTGGGGGGGCAGGCATCTTGTAGATCTCGGTTATTTCAAGTCTGTGGAACATTCGGAATGATGAGATGGTTAAAGTAATTTAAAAGTGGGCGGCATCTCCAAGACCGAAGTGAGAGGTGTGCAGCTAGTGGGTCTAACGAGGGGGGCAGAATTGGTGCACTGGTTCCGCACAGCATGCCTTCCTTTAGTGAAGGAGACGTTAACGCGAAGGGGGAGGGGGCGCCCCCGGCTGCCGACCTGATGCGCTTCAACTGAAATTGGTACGGAAAAGCAATCTACGATGGTATTCTTTGGAATTACTGACGTGGAGAAACTAGTTACCACATGACAGGTTGGCGAGTTGGTAGTGATGGTACAGGTGGAGTAGACGTGCGGCGGCGACTGAGTTGGAGTGTTGGCAGCGTTTGATTCTGGCTCAATTTCTCTCCTGAAGGGTAGCAGACTTGTGTCGGTGAAAAAAGGAACATTCACCAGTAGGCCTTTGGTCTATGTGGCAGTCGTGGCCATTGCTACTTAATGTGGTGGAGTCTTGTTGCGCGCGTCAGGAGGGCACTACCCGGACACGTTTGAGACACGGTGCCCAGGCAGCCAGCGTTGGGGGTCCGGAAGAAATGGATCAGGAGCGCTGGTGGGAACGTTGCAATGTGTGCCAAGTGACTACGTTTTGAGGTGACAGAAAGCAATAACAAGTGGGAGGGGTGGGGGGACTGCGGCCGAGAGCACACACAGCGTTTCCCTTGCGGGAGCGAGCAGGGGCACCATCTGTTTGAAAGTTAATTACAAACAGATGTCGCCAAAGCTCGCTCCCGCAAGGGAATCGCCAAACATGCACGCGTTGCCATTGAAAGCAATGCAATGCGTACACGTTTTTGACTGAAAAACTGAATCGATTTCTAAAGGTCTTTTCCTATGCAGCGCATGCGAGACCTAATCACTCTGATTAAGCCAGAAGAAGCCTATTAATAATTTGCTTGGGAGTTCATGAGGAATTTGGTGTTGCTCACTGCCATGAAAAGAGGAAGGGGCTGTTCATCAACCACCCTCCCACTGTAGGAGAAATACACTATATTGTGCACTGTTGATCCAAGAAGCACACTTGACACAATTTTTTTGTGTGGCAAAGGTAATACAGGATGATATTCTGACACCTTAAAGTTGATATTTGAGGAATAAAAATCAAAAGATGTTGGGAAGACTTATTCCTAATATTAAATTAGTGCTAGGGTCATTGCAGCAATGGCTGTCATATATTTCCCATGTAAAGTAATTGACAATCCATTTTTAGGTCTCGCCTAGCATTGCAGCGCATGCGCTGCTCGCTTTGTGAGGCATGCAGTATATACTATAGCGGGGAAGCTTCGCCCACTCTCCGCCCATGTTTTTGATTGGCTTAGATTCTAAATGCTGCCTTCTGATTGGTTTTAGGCTCGTTAGTCCCTCCTCCAGACGGCCATGTTGTTATTTGTATCCTTCCCTAGCTATTGGCCCCTTTACTCCAACACTATTTTTCTTCCCTGTGTCCCCCCCCCCGGCAGTCCGTGACTTTTCTCCCCCCTCACTCCCGTTCGTGCCTTCTTCGACGCCCGCACTCCCGTTTTTAATGCAATAGGTCTCGCGTAAATACGAGTCCTATTGCATTGCAAATGCTTGTTTGTTGTGGGATTGGCTGGGTGAATTTGCACTCTATTTTTGTGTCATGCGCTGCTGACGGCTTATTTTGCCTGACCAAAAGATGGCAGTCTCCAGAACACATGCGCAATACATAACTGCTACCGCCCATTTACAAACACGCTCCCCTCGTTCCACTGTGTTTCCAGGCTTCCAGTCCTGGTCCACTTTTTCCCAGTCCATTGAGCGTGCACACGCATGGAAAGGAGGCCGGACGGATGAGAGCTCACTTTTAGCGCGAAACCTCCACCCTGTGTCCCCCGCCTTGCGGTGACGTCGTCTGTGGAGAAAGCGGGCGCAGTTTTAAAAGTTGTGGTGGAGGAGGTGCTACACTCTGTCGGAGTACTTGGCATCGGTAAGACTACACGTCTTTTTAAGTGGAAACGCTGGCATAATCTCACAAATTCTCGGGCATTCAGGAGACTGGCAAAAGCTTCAGACTAGCCAAGAAGAAAAAATTACCCCTAAAAACATCGCCATAACAATTTTCCTTGTAGAAAATTCCCAATATCGTTTGGCGTGTCCCTCGTGACTGTCCATGTGAGTTTCTTTACACATGCTATGTTAATGTCATACTCTCTGCAGACAGCGCAAGGCTAATCATTTAAACCATGGGGGGGGCGCACCTGTGGCCCGCTGTGTGTGTGGTGTGGGAGGGGAGCCCTGTGGCCCTGTGTAGAGAAGATGCACGTTTTTTGGGCGAACTAGCACTTACTTACCCTAGGCGTGCATTCTCTTCCCCTTTGGTGAGGTTGAGCGGCGAGGGGGGACTTGTGCGCTTCCTTGCATCATTAAGGGGCAAGGAGGTGTGCATTTTGCACTGTTATTTCCACAGGAAACATTTGTTGTGATTTGGAAGAGCGTGTTTTTGTTGGTTCATGTGGGCTTTTCTTCGGGCAGACGCAGGGGGCTATCCCTGCACCCAGTGGTTTTGTTTGGTCGGCTGTTTACTATAGGGCGGCCAGTGCTCTTGCTGGATCGTGTCTCGGAGTTCTCGGGGTGCAGGAGAGCGAGTTTCAGGTGTTGCTGCTGCTGCGTGGCTTGTGTGCGTTGCGGGGCTGCTGTGGGTGCCTGGTGGCAGGACACTCGTTTGGTGTGGGTATTGGTGTCGGTGTGGTTTAGCCTGTTTCAAAGCTTACTTGCTGTGTTTTTGGTGGATGAGAGGAATGGGAGTTGTGGCGAGAAGCTGGTTTGCCCAAGATCACACAGTTTGTTTGAGTAGTGAAACTATGACTTTTCACTACCTCAAAGCTGTATTGTCTGTGCGCTGATGGCCCCTTGTGCTGCTAAGCCGTGATAGACGAGTGTTCTTTTGAAAAGGTCAGCCACTTCCTTTTTGGTGCATTTGATCAGGGAGGGAGGGGCCAGTTTGCCTCCATGGCCCTGTGCGATGAGTCTGTAAAAAAAAAATATGAGGTGGTTAGCCTCAGATCCACACATACGAGCCGAAATTGATGTTCAAAATGTATTGGCACTCGATGTGCATTCTTCTCATTTATAGTCCCGGGTATAAGATCCTGCAAGCTACACGGTTGTCTTCATCATTCCAAAACAAGGACAATCAATCTTGGCTGCATAGTGCTTCAGCACATTGCAAGTTAGACTATTGCAGAGGCCTTGAGCCAGTGTAAGGTTCGCAGTGAGCTTCAGGGTGCAACCAACCTGGTATCATTGGCGACACAGCGCAGGAAACTTCAAGTAGAGGCTCAGCCAAGGCATTACTCACTTCTTGAAAACAGGAATCACTGTCTGGGAGTTCAGGCACTTTATAAACCTCACCTCATCTGTTTCTCGAGGACCTACGTTGGACATCTCTGGTCTAAGACTTTGGGTGTGGTTGTCATTGTTCCTCAAGAAGAACAGAGTTTTCTAGTTGGCTTGGAATTATAATTCTCTTGAAAATAGTGACAGGGCAGTCCAATCTCTTGATTAACAGCATCTCTAAAGCCAAATGCTGTATGTTTGCGAAGAACAATCCTTTGCATCCCCTTCCAGGTTCGTCATCCTTTGATGACCTCTGATCATTCTAAGAAATCTTCAATTTAGTGATGTTACTTCTGACATTAAGGCTTTCATATGTTTAGGAGTCTAGCATTTGATATTAGATGACATATTTGTTATGAGAAGATCAGTGAAATCGTTTTTCGGAGTGCTAATTATGGCTCAAGGGAAGAAAAATAGGGGTCTATGAGCTTCCAAATTGGTTACAGCAGTGTGCGGAAGGATTAGTTGAGATCAGTTATTTCAGGAAAAAGACATCTCCAGCTATCTGCTCTATCAACGTGGCCTAGTGGAAACAGCAGTAGAAGGAAGAGGACTCATCTGTAGATTTGAACAAGAGTGGGCTCTGAATGAAAAACAGAGGAGTGTTTTAGTGAGTGTTGGCTATACTACAAAAGAGCTTTGAGGATTAGGATACCTGGTCAAGAATCATGGAGTAAAGTAACTAAAGCAAAAAGGTTCAGCTTTAACACACAATTTGCTGTTGACCACAATCTGGGTCTGAGAAATTACTTTTGGCGTCTAGAGGCATATTTACATCACCGCTGGGCGTCCTGAAGGTGTTAAACTTGGGATATTTTTGTTCCACTTTCTCAAGTTTCCTTGCAAAATTCAGAGAAAAACAGTGTTTTTTATATCCCTAAGTGATGTGGTTGGGTGCACACCTTTGAAGAGTCCATGTTATAGATGAAACACCCTTCTGTTCATTGCAGGGAGGACTGTGGGCCATGTGAGGAGTTCATTGTTGGTCAGCAATAGTTTAAATGTATATTGAAACAGGTCGGACACGTCTTCTGGATCATGTTTTTTTTCCGTGGGTAGTCACGGGGTGGTCTCGGAGTGTTTGAATTCTAAGAGAGAGTGGTCTGTTCGTTTACCTCTGTACTGTTGCCTGTAACCATATCTGGGATTGCAGCACAAAACTCATGAATATGGCTATGTTTCAGAGCCAGTTCTGAAATATTTTGACTGTAACTGTAGGTTCAACGACTAGTAGAGGTATAGAAATTTATATTTGTTTCCACAAATATGAGGCTAGGGACCTAAAGGCGAGGGTGAAAGCCAGTATATGCGAACAACTGCCCATTAATCATTGATGCGGTTGAAATCACTACAGTAGCACAGGTTTCCATCACCTTTGATTGCCAGAAAAGAGGTGCTGGTGAGAGATTTTCCTGTGCGAACATGAAGTGGGGCCAATTAAGAAGGGGAAGGCTGCTGTTAGACTAGTTTCTTTGTGCTTTGATTTACGACTGCTAAATATACCGTCCCCGATAAATGAGCAAAACAAAGGAATTCACGTTGCAAGTTTGTGCCACATTTTACCCAATACTACTTTTTAACAAGCATTGGTGAAGCAAGAGCTATTGGCTTTGCCAGTGTGTTTTAGTCGTGTTGTACACCAGTGTGGCTGCTGTTCAGCATGGCTAAAAGTTAGTGGCGTAGAGGAGAGTAGAGTAGAGTGGCGAATTGTGGAGTAGTGTGGCGAAAAGTGGGGTAGAGTGGCGAAGGGTAGAGTGGCGAAGGGTAGAGTGGCGAAGAAAAGAGTGGCGAAGAAAAGAGTGGCGAAGAAAAGAGTGGCGAAGAAAAGAGTGGCGTAGAAAAGAGTGGAATAGAAAAGAGTGGAGTAGAAAAGAGTGGAGTAGAAAAGAGTGGAGTAGAAAAGAGTGGAGTAGAGTTGCATAGAGTTGTATAGTGGAGTAACAGACTAGAGTGGAGTGGCGTATAGTGGCACACAGTGTAGTAGAGTGTCAGAATGGAGAGGCATAGAGTTGAGAGGCCTGGAGTGGAGTAAAGTGGCATAGAGTGGAGTGGCATAGAGTGGAGTGGGGTAGAGTGGAATCATGGAGAGTGGAGTGGCGTGGAGTGTCTGAGTAGGGTGGCCTAGAGTGAAGTGGCGTAGAGTGGTGTGGTGTGAAGAGTCGTGTGGTGAATTAGAGTGTTGTAGAGTGGCGAAGAGTAGAGTGGTGAAGAGTAGAGTGGCGAAGAGTAGAGTGGCGAAGAGTAGAGTGGCGAAGAGTAGAGTGGCATAGAAAAGAGTGTCGAAGAGTAGAGTGGCATAGTGTCAGAGTGGAGTAGAGTGGTGAAGAGTAGAGTGGTGAAGAGTAGAGTGGTGAAGAGTAGAGTGGTGAAGAGTAGAGTGGTGAAGAGTAGAGTGGCGAAGAGTAGAGTGGCGAAGAGTAGAGTGGCGAAGAGTAGAGTGGCGAAGAGTAGAGTGGCGAAGAGTAGAGTGGCGAAGAGTAGAGTGGCGAAGAGTAGAGTGGCGAAGAGTAGAGTGGCATAGAAAAGAGTGTCACAGAGTGGCATATAGTCGTAGAGTGGAATAGAGAAGCCTAGAGTGAAGTAGAGGGGAGTGGCGTTGATTATAGTAGAGTGTCAGAATGGAGTGGCATAGAGTGCAGTAAAGTAGACTGTCAGAGTGGAGAGGCATAGAGTTGAGGGATGTAGAGTAGAGTAAAGTGGAGTGGAGTAAAGTGCCATGGAGAGTTGTGGAGTATTGTAGAGTGGAGTGACAGAGTGTGGAGTGGCGTGGAGTTTCACAGCGTGAAGTGTCAAAGTGGAGTAGAGTGGCCTAGAGTGAAGTGGCATAGAGTGGTGTGGAGTGTGATAAAGTGGAGTGTTCTGTGGTGAAGTAGAGTGGAGTAGAGCGGCTTAGAGTGGAGTGTCACACAATGGAGGAGCATAGAGTAGAGTATAGTGCTGTAGAGTGGAGTGGCATAATGTGGAGTATGCATGGTGTGGTAGCACACTGCCAATTCAGACAACACATTTTCAATTGAAATGACCATTTTATTTACACATATAGTTTTACTGATAAAACTATACAGCGCACAAACGACAATGTGTGGGAATTACATCAACTAGTGTACTGATTTGTTGTGATCATATTCAAATATTTGTTTTTAACACACTTGAGAATTACCAAATAAATTACTTTATTTGTGCTTTCCTAACTCTGATACATTCTGAAATATTTGCACAATTCATTTACAGACATTTAAATATTGGTGAGTGCTAGAAAAAAACCTTTTCTTTCCCAGTACCTGCAAGACTGTGACCTAGAACCTCTCACTTTGAAGTCCGAGAAAGAAAAGTAAACACCAAGCTCCCTTGGAAGGCAGAGCCTGACGTTTGACTTCTGTCTTTGAACGCAGAGCAAATGTGACAACATAAGCACAACATTTAAAGGCCTGTTACAGAAACAGAGGACTCGTGGAAGAACAGAAGTTGTGATGGTGAAAAAGCTTTGCTCCTCAGGAGGAACAAAGACATGCTGGACAGGCTAAAATAAATATGGACAGCCTAAAATAAATAAAGTCAGCAAACAGAAAGTCACAAAATGTGAGTTACAAATCACAAAGCCAATGGTGAGCAACAAGCGGAATGGATTCCCAGGGAAGCCGAGTATGCCTACAAAAAGTATTTTCGCAACCAGACAGCAGAGCTGTCTGGTAGGTTTTGACCTAAAAATGATCATACATTTGTAAATGGATTGAAAGAATTCTCACCTGGCTGGATACTGCAGGATGTTCAGGTTCCACCCCTTTGCATTCAAGGAGTTTGAAAGTCGGAAAATATCAAAAGAGTTTGATCCAATAGCAACAACAGACACTTGTGGTTTGCCAAACACAACAATATCTTTTGTCTTCCGTAGCCTAAAAATAAAAAAAAAGATCAGACAAAGCCAAATATTGCATGTTCGGAAAGTTAAGGCAACAGAAAGAGCTCAAGAAATTTTAACTCACTTGGCAAAAGCGACACACAGAGACACAAACCAACAGATTCATGAGCACTCTACAGAGAAATGTATGGAGACACAATAACCACTGGTTCTCAACCTTTTGACTTCTGAAGACTCCACTGAAACGCAACTGGAAGACGTGCATCTCCATGGCATTTCAACAATTTACACCTTAACAATAATACACAAAAATACAATATATGAGCCCAGCACATCTGTTTTCCTTTGCAACTGCATGTTTGAATATAAGAGGGAATACACAGCAGTACAAGGCCCAGGTCGTAATCCCAAATCAATAGTTAATCATGTGAAATCAGAGCCCTCAGCACAATTGGTGGGGAAGACGGAGTAACTGGATATTGGCCACGGCCAGACACATGGCAGCAATCGAGCTTTTTATGGAGAAAGGTGGGACCATGCAGGGTCTTTGTATCAAAAGTAAACAAAGACAATTATTGCGTAAATTCTAGAAGCCCAAGCTCAGATTTTGCTGGAGTACATGTTTTTACCGGGAGGTGTTACTTTGAGGAAGTATTTTAGCTCTGATGAAAACTGCAAGCATGACCCCTGTCCAATAAAATAAGTTAGGTGCTTGAAGCATGTAGTTTCCCATATAAAGCAGTGGATAAGAGTGCACACATCATGAAATGGCCTTTTGGGCAGTCTATCTTTGTATATATGCTTATATCACTGAGTGCTTATAACACTGGCTCTCTAAGTGTGCAGATATGCACTTTCTAGAAAATCATAAGAAGTATAACATTAGTAAAAAGCTGATTGCTAGTTCAGGTCAGAGTGTATAGACACATCCTCCATCATGAACTAGCAACCAGATCCTGACAAAAACATTTGAAAATGCTTAGGATTATTTTGATAAACAGTTTTATTGATACATTTATCAAATAAACTGGTGAGGCAATACAGTACACATCAAATAAGTGTGATTGTTAATTGATACACCCATTATTCTCATAGGTGGAACTGCCTTTATTAAGTTAAATTGCTCTAAATGCTTATGATTACTGATAGAAAATAGTGGTTAGATGTCATATGGGTCCACGGTCCCCCTCAATAGGCGCCACAGAGTCCCATTGGTCCATGGACCACAGGTTAAGAACCACTGCACTAGACCAAAAAGTGTAACTAAACAGTCAAAGCACAAAGGAAAAAAGTAATCACACAACTATTCAATATTCTCAAAGAACTAGAGATTATCTTGACTCTCCATCCCACTTAGCAGAATGCGCTTTCAACATCCCCAACCACTGTTAAAATCTAGAACATTATTGAATTTCTATTCACGATACAAACCTAATCGATCAAGCACCAGTAGGAATTATCAGCAGATAATCCACTAACATCAAGAGTAGTCTAAGAATATCCTGACAAGCTTGAAGGTATAGTAATTGCTCCAGCCAATGTATCACTTAACATCAAAACAATCACCTCAGAACAAAACCAAACAAAAATCAACCTTCTACCGAAAAAGCCTAGCATTGGCACAGCCATCTAGGCTAATTACAGGCCAGACCAAATAATGCCAAAATTATCAAAGAAAGTGAAAACCTTGGCAATCATACATATAAAGCAAAAGCTGAGATCAATCACCAATAAGGATGGCGTTGCTTAATTAGATGTACTTGAACTGTCCACCGAATGTGACAAAAGACCAAACATTGCTGCTGTCGAGCATCAAACAAAACAAAAAACTTGCAGGTATGTCAGAAATGGTGCTCATCTTTCTTAGCCAATAGATATAGAAGGGCATTGATACATTTATAATTCATAATCGTCTCAATACTTACATCACAAATTAAGTAAACATAATAAATTAGCCGTGTTATATTCATGAACATTATATAACAAGATCAGAAATTATTTTAAATCACAGTCATCATTAAAAACAACATGCATATGTAACACTTACTACCTCCATGTGGCATGCTGTATACATATTAACTAGCTTATATTACTGCCCAGACTCCTCATGAGCATGTGAGGTTGCATTTCATATTTTGGATTCATAGCTATGCTGGACTCAACGTGGGCAAATTGGAACCATCAACACACCAAACCTGCAGGGTCCAACAGGACCTAGCCTTCTTGTTAGCGCTATAAGAACAAGTTACTTACTTTCGGTAATGTCTTATCTGGTAGAGACTATATCTAGCCGCAGATTCCTTACCTATGAATTTCCCCAGGCATCAGGCTAGACCTGAAAGATGTTTTGTGAGCAGTACCCCTGCGCGCCGTCAGGTGGCGCCGCCGTCCACACTGGCAGTGATGTCTGCAGTACCTATACAGGTGTCAACCCAGGCACGCTGACGTCAGTTACTTTTCACGACTTTCCACACTAGAAGCACGGAACCATGAAGTGCACTAACACTGGTGTGTCCAAACTAACGCGCTGAAAGGGATCAGCCCTGACCCTTTAAATATGCCTGCAGAGCGGGGAGGATGGGTGGGTTGGTAAGGAATCTGCAGATAGATATAGTCTCTACCAGATAAGTAACTTGTTCATCTGATAGAGACTTCTAGCCACAGATTCCTTACCTTTGAATAGATACCCAAGCAATACCATCCCTGGAGGAGGGCTGAGGACCAATTTCACGCTAGGAAGTTCTGTAGGACAGAACGGGCTAAGTGCCCATCTCTACGGACCTGACTTTCCAGACAGTAATGTTTGGTGAACGTGTCAGGGAAGCCCATGTTGATGCTTGGCAGATAACCAGAACTCTAACTCTGTGAGCTAACAAAGTGGTCGCAGCTTTAGCTCTGGTGGAATGACCTTGGAAGCCTTTAGGAGGTTGCTTCTTGGCCAATGCGTAGCAGATTTTGATGCAAAGCATGACCCAGCGAGAGAGGGTGCACTTCTGCACAGCCCGACCTTTCTTCGCACCAACATACCCCGCGAAGAGTTGGTCGTCCACCGGGAACTCTCGTGTGCCATCAAGGTAGAACGACAAAGCTCTTTTTGAGTCCAGACGTTTGAGTCGCTCCTCTTCTTTAGAATGATGTGGAGGAGCGTAGAAGGTAAGTAGGGTGATGAACTGTCCTACATGGAATGGTGTGATCACTTTCAGCAGAATGGAGGCCCTTGTGCGAAGCACCACTTTGTTAGTGTGGATAGAGACATACGGTGACAATGCCTGCAGCTCACTCACTCTACGGGCGGATGTAATGGCCACCAGGAAGGCTGTTTCGAGTGTGAGAAGCCCGAGTTGACAGTTGTGTAGAGACTCAAACTGAGCACACATCAAAAATATCAGAACCAAATTAAGGTCCCATTGAGGTATAATGAATGGTGAAGGGGAAAAAGGTGGACAGACCTTTTCAAAAACCTATGCACAACAGGGGATTTAAATGAGGAGGGTTGGTCAGGCAGCCGCAAGAAGACAGAAAGATATCCCCTAACGGTGCCCAGTGCACAGACTTGCTGGTCAAGGGAAAGAGCAAAAAGCAGAACTTCAGAAAGAGGGGCAGAAGGGGGATCAATGGACCTTTCTGCACACCATGCAACAAATTTTTTCAGCAGCAACTGTATACTGTCTTGGAGGAACGCCTGGTTGCCAGAATCACATTCCAGACTTCGGGAGGAAGGTCGAAATCTGTCAACTGCTGCTGTTCAATCTCCATGCAAGAAGGCGGAGTGGACAGGTTCGGATGGAGAAACCTACCCTGCTGCTGCGACAGAAGATCCTACTGAAGGGTCAGCCTGATCAGAGGATTGATGGCCATGCTCAGTAGCTCGGGATACCAGACTCTCCGTGCCCAGTCTGGAGCCACAAGGATAACTTGGGCCCGATCGTTCCTGATCTCCTTGAGAACTCTGGGCAGCAGTGTTATAGGCGGAAAGGCGTACACGAGGACTGAGCTTCACTCGAGCCGAAAAGCGTCTCAAAACAAAAGCCACCTTGGAAACTCCAGTGCGCAAAACTGCCTATGTTACGCATTCTTAACAGAGGCAAACAGATCTAACCAAAGCTCTCCCCACTGTTGAAAGAGACCTTCGCTATCTCCAGATGGAGACGCCATTCATGATCCCCTAGGCATCGACGGCTGAGTTTGTCTGCCCTGGTGTTCAGTGAACCTGCCAGGTGTTGAACCACCAGGAAAATGCCCTGCTGTTCCAGCCATGTCCAGAGACGCAGGGCCTTTTGACGCAGGGTCAACGACCCAAACCCGCCCTGTTTGTTGCAGTACCACACAACAGTAGTGTTGTCCATGAACACCTGCACTAGCCTTCCTTCCCTGGAGCTCCAGCATGTTGATGTGGAGTCCAGATTCTGCTGGAGATCAGAGTCCTCTGATCTCCACCTCTCCCAGATGCCCCCCCCCCCCCATCTGAGGGGTGACATATCTGTCACTACTGTCAGATCTGGTTGGGGAAAGGAGTGGGGTCTGCCTCTGACCGAATCACGATTGGTTAGCCACCACTTCAGATCTTTTACAGTTGCCCTTCGAGATCTGGACCAAGTTGGAGAGATTCCCCTGATGCTGCACCCACTGGAACTTTAGGTCCCACTGCAGAGCCCGCATATGCCATCTGGCATGTGTCACCAGCAGGATGCAGGAGGCCCAACAGCCTCAGAGTCAGTTGCACTGAAACTCAGGATAGAGGCTTTAACATCGGTATCATAGCCTGAATATCCAGGACTCGTTGCTCAGGAAAAGAAGTTCAAAACTGCACTGTGTCCAGAACAGCTTTGATGAAAGGGAGCGTCTGAGAGGGAGTCAGGTGTGACTTCGGCATATTGATAGTGAACCCCGTGTGCAAAAGGCTCACCGTAGTCTGGAAGTGGGAGACGATAGCCTGGGGCTAGGCCACCTTCAGCAGCCAGTCGTCGAGATAGGGGAAGGCTGACACCCCTGAGCTCCACAGATGAGCTGCAACCACCACCATCACCTTGGTTAACACCCGAGGGGCGCTGGTAAGGCCTAAGGGGAGCACGGTGAACTGAAAATGCTCGTGGCCTACCAAAAATCGCAGATAGCGCCGGTGGGCAGGCAGGAAGGGAAGAAAATAAGCATCCTGCAAGTTGAACACTACCATCTAGTTTCCTGGTCCAGAGCAGCCAAGACCTGAGCTAGCATGAGCCTCTTGAATTTCTTCTTCCTGAGGAAGAAGTTGAGGGCTTGGTGGTCTAGGATAGGACGAAGGCCCTTGTCCTTTTGGGGACCAGAAAGTAGCGGGATTAGCAACCACAGCCGACTTCTGGCCCCAGAACCCTCTCTAAAGCTCCCTTGGCCAAGAGAGCCATGACTTCCTTCCACAGCAAGGACAAATGATCCTCCATGAACCAGTCCTGCAATGGTGGCATGGAGGGGGGGTAGTCTCGAAAGGGAGGGAGAAGCCCCTTCGGACAATCTGCAAGATCCACCTGTCTGAATGCCAGTGGGGCAGGTGATGGCGAATCCTGCCGCCAACTGAATGCCCATGGTGGTAAAGGGATACAAAAGGGGATGATGGACGGAACGTTTGAGCCAATCAAACACTCACCCCCAGTCAACTGATCTGGGTTTAATCCATCATCATTCTTTAGCTCACTCCACCACCCCAGTTCAGACATGGCCAGGGAAGACATGGCTTGGCAGTTCGGGCTGGACTGTTCCCATGAGGCACAGGGTCAGACTGATTTGCATATGGCCATGTCTGAACTGGGGTGGTGGAGTGAGCTAAAGAATGATGATGGATTAAACCCAGATCAGTTGACTGGGGGTGAGTGTTTGATTGGCTCAAGCTGCTCCGTCCATCATCCCCTTTTGTATCGCTTTGTTCGCCCTAAGTTGGCGGGGGTATGCCCAGACGTGGGTCCCTTGCTCACTTTGCCACTGGATTCAAGCAAGCCTGGCTGATGACGGCTGGAATGCCAGAAACCGGTCCTAGGATGCTTGTTTCCGGTCCAGGGAAGACATGGCTTGGCAGTTCGGGCTGGACTGTTCCCATGAGGCACAGGGTCAGACTGATTTGCATATGGCCATGTCTGAACTGGGGTGGTGGAGTGAGCTAAAGAATGATGATGGATTAAACCCAGATCAGTTGACTGGGGGTGAGTGTTTGATTGGCTCAAGCGTTCCGTCCATCATCCCCTTTTGTATCGCTTTGTTCGCCCTAAGTTGGCGGGGGTATGCCCAGACGTGGGTCCCTTGCTCACTTTGCCACTGGATTCAAGCAAGCCTGGCTGATGACGGCTGGAATGCCAGAAACCGGTCCTAGGATGCTTGTTTCCGGTCCAGGGAAGACATGGCTTGGCAGTTCGGGCTGGACTGTTCCCATGAGGCACAGGGTCAGACTGATTTGCATATGGCCATGTCTGAACTGGGGTGGTGGAGTGAGCTAAAGAATGATGATGGATTAAACCCAGATCAGGTGACTGGGGGTGAGTGTTTGATTGGCTCAAGCGTTCCGTCCATCATCCCCTTTTGTATCGCTTTGTTCGCCCTAAGTTGGCGGGGTATGCCCAGACGTGGGTCCCTTGCTCACTTTGCCACTGGATTCAAGCAAGCCTGGCTGATGACGGCTGGAATGCCAGAAACCGGTCCTAGGATGCTTGTTTCCGGTCCAGGGAAGACATGGCTTGGCAGTTCGGGCTGGACTGTTCCCATGAGGCACAGGGTCAGACTGATTTGCATATGGCCATGTCTGAACTGGGGTGGTGGAGTGAGCTAAAGAATGATGATGGATTAAACCCAGATCAGTTGACTGGGGGTGAGTGTTTGATTGGCTCAAGCGTTCCGTCCATCATCCCCTTTTGTATCGCTTTGTTCGCCCTAAGTTGGCGGGGGTATGCCCAGACGTGGGTCCCTTGCTCACTTTGCCACTGGATTCAAGCAAGCCTGGCTGATGACGGCTGGAATGCCAGAAACCGGTCCTAGGATGCTTGTTTCCGGTCCAGGGAAGACATGGCTTGGCAGTTCGGGCTGGACTGTTCCCATGAGGCACAGGGTCAGACTGATTTGCATATGGCCATGTCTGAACTGGGGTGGTGGAGTGAGCTAAAGAATGATGATGGATTAAACCCAGATCAGTTGACTGGGGGTGAGTGTTTGATTGGCTCAAGCGTTCCGTCCATCATCCCCTTTTGTATCGCATGGTGGTAAAGGGGCAGACTAGGAAGGCCTGGTGGCTGCAGCTGATGGGGGCGGTGGATAGACCAGACCCCCTGCTAACTGACCCACGAGGTCTGTGGGAACTGTGCCCTCAGGCTGGGGAACATGCGCGACTCAGTGGCTGGCAGGGTATTTGTGCAGTTAGAAGCCCTTTCCGAAAGCCGCAAAACGCTGACTGGGGGGTGACGTGGGGTAGCTGAGAGGCCCAAGGAGATGGCTGTAGCCCACAAGTCCTTAAAGCACTCCAGCGCAGAGTCTGCCTTGTCTCCAAAGAGACGGGTGCCTTCGAAGGGCATGTCCAGAACGGAAGCTTGGACATCCTCCGAAAAGCCAGTCGTCCTCAACCAGGCATGGCACCTGAGGGCCATTGATGACAAAACTGCTCTGTCCAGTGAGTCAATCATGTCGATACACACCGAACTGTGAACTTTGCTGCGTCTCTCCCTTTGGCAACAGCCTGAGAGAGTACGGCCCGAGTCTCCTCCGGGACATGTGGCAGTATTTGCGTAACCATGTCCCGCAGAGTGTGGGAGTAATGGCTCAAAAGGCATGCGGTGTTCACAGATTGCAATGCTAGGCTGGCAGAGGAAAATATTTTCTTCCCCCAAAGAGTCCAACTTTTTGGATTCTCTGTCCAGGGAAGTGGTAGGGTATGCGCCCTGGGAAGTGGAGGCTTGGACCACCAAGCTCTCCGGGGTAGGGTGTTGGGTGAGGAAGTTTGGATCCTCTGGCACAGGGAGGTAGCGGCGGGTGATCGTCCTATATACAGGAGCCCCTGTGTTGGGTCTGGACCAGGTCCCCCACAGGATGGCAGTGAGGGCATTATTGAACAGGAGTAGGGGTTCCGATGAGGAGACTCCCGGTTGCAGCACCTCTGTCAAGAGGTTGATCTTGACTACTACTGAGGGCAACTGAAGGTCAAAGATCTCAGCCACCCTCCACACCACCATTGCCTATGAGGCTCCCTCCTCAATAGCCACGGTAGGGGGAGAAAGCATAACAGTATCTGGAGAAGTATCCAGTCCACTGGCTTCACACAGTTCATCAGTCCAGTCCATATTAGGGTCTTCTGTGTATAGCTGGTATTCTTCAGGGTTCAGCGACCCCTCCCTTTCCTCCCCGAGTCCTAGCCAATGGGAATAGAACTTGGGTTTCGATCTAGGAAGCATGGTCCTTGTCGGCATCGGGTGACGCCCATCCAGCTCCGTGTCAGGGACCGGAATGGGGATGGCACTGTCAGTGCGCACCGGCGGCACCGGGAGCATTGGCCTCGGAACCGGCACCAGAGAAGGTCGAGATGGTACAACCGGCGCCAGTCCGGATCCAGGAATGGATCTTTGGGGGCCTGACAGAGCAGCCGGCGCAGAACCAAATGGGCCCCCCTCTGACCCTGAAGGCGCGTTGATGGGGTCGGGCTGCCCAAAAATGAGACGCATGGCCTCATAAAACTCTATGAGTTGGGTGGGGTCACTCCGGCTCCCAGAAGGTTAGGGAGGTACGGAGTCAGCCTAGGCGCAGGCTCCGAAGAACCATGCTTTGACCGCCGATGCTCCCTCATCTCATCGGCTGACGGACCAGTAGAAGTCAAAGAGCGCTTTGACTTCTTGCTCTTTTTCTTGTGCCTATTACATAAGAGTCTCGAGGACTTTGAAGGGGACAAAGAGGACTTCGGCTCCATGATTGATTCTGTCAATAAACGACAGAAGGGTAGCTCTTCTCCCGATCAGCACTGGCTGGCGCGGAAAGATAAGAAATGACGTCAGCGCACCTGGGTGACACCTATATAGGTGGCGTGGACGCCACTTCCGGCGTGGATGATGACAGGCGGAGCCGATCTACGCCACTTATCACGCATGGGTACTGCCCATGGAAAATCTTCCGGATCCAGTCTGACGCCTGGGGAAATTCAAAGGTAGGGAATCTGCAGCTAGAAGTCTTTATCAGATGTGAAAGTTGCAATTATACTTCTTGCACTGCTTTGACAGCCCCTCTTACTCTAGTCTAATTAGATGCTCTCATGAAAGCCAATGAGCCTGCAATGTCAATTCTATCCCCAAAACACCTGCCAGATTTCACACAAAATTGCAGATACATCAAGGATGGGAATGGCAAGTGAATTATCTAGAGAAAGTGGAGCTGTAGGCCTGGAGCACAACGAATTGCTACCGTGATCAACGTTATCTTTAATGAATTTGCATGCTGGCTGTTAACAGTCCATATGAAGTTAAAATTATTCTTCAAAATGAAGCTAAGAATTATGAGCCATTACAACATATTGTGTCTCCTTTTCAGATTTTTAGACATGTTCATTTTCGATATTTATACTCGGGCACATTTGATTGCAGAAGCTAATCCTCTTCAGCATTTAGACTGGACTGATAAGTTGGCAATTAAGTTTGTTTATGCAAATCAAAGACCAGTCATTGTCACTTCCAAAAGGAAACAGTAAAACACATCCAACTTCTGAGAATATGCACCACCAACCTGGAACAAATCTACCACATTCAACTGGCTCGGTGCTTTTACTAGCTTTCAATTCCAGGACTATAATTGCCATTGACAGAATGTCCCTCCCTTAAATAGCACTCTAAGCAATCACACAAATCAGCATTTTCTTAGGTTCTCTTCAGCAGCAGAGGAAGCGGAGAAACACAAATATAAGGGAGCAGTAATAGCAATGAAGTGGACAAAATAGCCCATCTCAAGTGAGTCATCATTGTCCATCACTTCAATAACCTAATATCCTATCTTTTAAAGGTTGCGTTTGCAGTTAATAACACAGAGACAGAGACTTTACAGACTGGTATAATATAGTCCTCAATAGCTCTGTGACAAAGTACATCACTATTTTAGCGAAAACTCCCTGATTTACAAAGAATAGGATGCCACAACCCACAACTCAGAGCCTCCCAAATTAAACCGAAAAACACCCTTGCCAGGCTGAATAAAATCTAAGCGTTTTAAGAATTAACCTACATACTAATAGATTGGTTCTTAAAATTTCAAATTGTAGTGTGTCGCCATCCAACCTTTCTTAAGGATATTAATGAGAAGTCTTACTCACTAATATAAGAGGTCATCAAAGTGATGATGGCCTGCTGGGGTCAGCAGACCACCATCTCTGTGGGCATATAAAAACAAAGTAACTTTATTTTTTAAATGCAGCCCATTTTCCTTAAACTAATTTAGGCTGCATTTAAAAGAAAACGTTTAAGATTCGAATAGGCGAAGTGGTCCCCAAAGGTCCCCTTCCACTTTGCGAATGGGTTAGCACCCCAACTTGGGGGTCAGTAACTTTTCAATAAGTTACAACTGATCTTTTGGTCCTAAACCATTGATATATATAGATAAGAATTACGATTTGGAAGGGAGCCCTACAACATGCCCCTTCCTGATAGTGAATCCATATCCATTTCTAAACCAATTTTAGGAGTTAGTAAAACGTTACTGACTCCTAAAACGGGGTTGGCACAATGCTAAAAGCAGTTTTCCTATTGCAAACCCCATATCGGAGCTACTTGCAACAAAAAAACTGCTTTGAACATCTGACCCTAAGTTATTCACTCCATTTGCATGGAAGCCATTTTGAGCTGCTCCATTTTTGCAAATAATCTGTTCTGAACAAGTCATTTGTACCCAGTTCACAGCAGCAGCAAATACCTTGCCCCTCAACATCTCATTGGCAGTAGTTGTATTGATGTATTATCTTATCCTTGTTGATGGAAGTGATACCGACAAACCATTAGAAGACTTGTACTCTCTTTGTATATATTAGCAGGCAAATGGTTTGCAAGAAATCCAGCAGGTATATAGTGCGTTAATGAAGACAAGAACTCCTCATCTTTTTAGAAGAGAAAATTCAGAGAGCGGATACTTCAATACAAAGTTAGAGAAGGAGACCGTGGCTGAAATTGCTACAGGTACCAGAG
The DNA here is from genome assembly GCA_963921515.1 of Calotriton arnoldi. Taxonomy (NCBI): domain Eukaryota; kingdom Metazoa; phylum Chordata; class Amphibia; order Caudata; family Salamandridae; genus Calotriton; species Calotriton arnoldi. Next base: position 514,788 of record CAWUFW010004862.1, on the reverse strand, counting down.
AACATTGGGTATTTTCACTTTTCTAAATAAAAAAGCAGATGATCTGATTACATTAGACTTGGATGCCCGTCTATCCTTTGCTGGCTTTGCGGCTCGTTGCCGCCAACGCCATCGCCCTGCGCCCGGAGGCGCTATAAAAACACTCGGGGGCTCCCGCAGCGCGGGACGCGCGCGGGCGTGCCCGGGCCAAGGGCGGGCCTGTCTGCGCCCGTCAGAGCCTGGAGGAGGCTGGGCTGGGCCTACTCTTTTGGTTTTAGGTTTTTGTTATTTCCTTGCACCCACTACTACATAATTTGCGCTAAAGCACTCCAAGGAGCAACTTGAACTTTGGTCATCTGTATAAGTAAGTCTGATTGCCCCAAACCAATTAACTCTTTTTTGAACAGCGTTGCTCTCCCCTTTGTTTTCCTTTTTTTGAGGATGGCTAAAATGAAGCAAACGGGGGAATGGGTGAACACTCCAAAGCCACTGCAGAATTCCACACTCAATTGCTTCCTTCTACGGGCTGCCAAGGCCACTGATAAGGAAATTCTGGTAGCAGAGCGACGGCTGTCTGTAGAAGAGGGTCTGGTTGTAGCTATAAATGAGGACCAAGTGCAGAGTGGACTGCCAAGTGACATTGAACAGGGTACTCACACACATGAAAAAAGCCTACCAGTTTTATCTCCCTTCAAGCGTACTTCACCACAATCATTGGTAACACCGTCTTGTAACCCTCCAGTTAAAAAGAAAAAGAAGGTGAAACACGTGGAACCTCCACTGGTCGTAAGGACTAGATCTAGGAAAAAGACCCAGGAATCAGCACCGGAAGTGTTTATTGACACAAAGCAAGCATCACCAGCTAAGATAGACTCAGTCTCGTCATCTCCTAACCCCATAGGCCTATCCCCGTAAACTATTAATGACACGCTTGGAAAGAATAATATCCAACAACCTCTTGCCCATTTTGGAAAGGCTTGATAAATTGGAGATACGTGTGGGATCAATCCAAAAGTCTCTTACTGATTTAATGTCTGGGGAAGGGGCAAAAATGAAAAGTCACGAGTGGGGGAGGGGAAAATCGGGGGGGGGGGCACTTTTCTATGGGGCATCTCATACCGGTGAGGGGAACCATAGTAGGAATGCAGAATTACCACCCTGTGTCCCTATCGCTGAAAAAAACAGGAGTGACCCGAGGGCAGTATCACAAAAACCAATGGAACCCTCACGTTTCAGTCATATGGGGAGGGAAAGGCTGCCCCCCAGCAATATCGGGTTTGCTGCACACAGTTCTCCATTCACTGGGAACATAACTAAACACAGTAAACAGACTCGCCCTGAAATGAATGATCTCAATGATAGGAATGATCAGGCTAATGAGGTGACTTTACATCTTCTCCCAGAGTGCTGCCCATACGTGGCAATTTTAACCAGTGTCCCTCCAGTTCAGGAGAACTGTAAAGAAACACTTAACCAGCTGAAAAATAAAGTTTGCCATTGGCTATCCCAGAACACGAATTTTTCAAATATTAACTACCATGACATCTTGTTTGTAAGACGTGTAAGCTGGGTTGGCCCGCTACGTAAGACCTCAACTGGAGACTGTGTAGTTATAAATTGTAGGACACCAATGCTTGCAGGGCAGTTGCTTAGAAGGGGAAAGATTCCATCAAACCAGGGGCCTAGACAAGGGATCGATATTGTGCCACTTGGGTTTTTTATAGGCACCTAAAATCCATAGGCCCAATCACTCCACTCAATGTGTATAACCCCGAGAAACCAAAGATGAGACAGGAGCCTTTTTCACTTGGAAACAATAAACAGATACCAAGCCCTCACTGATCTGGACACCCCTGATTGACTAAACCCTGAAATTGCTGAATCGTTACTAACACAGGCGGCACCTCCCACTACTCAGATGGAAGCTGCTACTAACATTAATAACTCTAGAGAAACTGTATTTTGTGCCCCAGTTACCAAGTTACGTCACCAGCCACACTACTTAGATGTACAGAGAGTAAATTCTACATCGAGATGTCAATCTCAGGAGTGAGTAAAAAATGTTCAGGATTTGAAAATCTTATCCTGGAACATTGCGGGAATAAGGCCAAAGTTAAAACACCCAGAATGGTGTAATTTAGTGGATGGATTCCATCTATGTCTGTTCCAAGAAACGTGGGCGGTTGAGCAGGTACATAGATTGGGGTTCACTACTTTTAGTATCGAGGCCAGGCACTCTCCAGCTGGTCGCGCAGCTGGTGGATTATTGATCTGGGTTAAGACCTCCCTGGCATGTAAAATCAAGCTACTGAAACTAGGATCAGAGGAGATACTTGGTTTAGAACTGATATCACTGAAAGAAAATATCCAGCTTAGGTTGTTTAATCTATATAATCGTTTTAGTAGCCCCCATAAGCCTTCAGACACGATAACTTCACTAACTAACTTCCTCGATACATCCAGGAAAAAGCATCAACTCATAGTCGCTGGTGATTTTAACACAACATTTGAGCCAGTTGACTATGTACAGGAGATATTGTAGGATGAAGATCAAGCTAGAGGGGTCAACAAGCTTCAGACTCCAGCGATTAAGAAATGTACTAAGGTGGGGCAATAGGTATTATCTTTTACCCTTGCCTATGGAGTACGAGCTTGTAATGGCCGGACACGCTCGGACGCAGAAGCATGATACACGTTTAAGAGGGGGAAAGCTAAGAGTAGGATCGATTACATTTTGGTTGACCTTGACCTATGGCCAAATGTTAATGACATGATCGTATTAAATAGGGAGGATAGCGATCATAATGCTTTGGCATGGACGGTGTCTGGTCTAGCAATGCTGTATGGTCGAGCTCGACAGATGGTGGTACCTGTTGTTACCACTAACAACAACAAAAAAGTAAAATGGCCACAGATATTGGCCGACCGGAATCTCCTCCCAAAAATGTATGCTGAGGTAGCACAGATCCTTCCTGTCGTGAGCAATTTCGATATCAGTGATGAGGATAATATTATGGCTACTTTTCAGCAATTAATTTCTACCCTAAGACCCTTTTTTAATAAACAGTGCAATCTTAACCTAATCCAACGGAGCGCTGCCCCATGGTATAATGAGGCTTGTAGGCAAGCCAGAGACGAACTAATTGTGGCGGTTAAGAAAGAAATGCAGATAGACATTAAAAACAGAAGGAAAATGTACAAAAAGGCACAGGCTGAGGCAAAAAGGGACTGGGAGTTAGAGAATTGGCGTACACTTGTAGAAGCCTCAAGGCTGAAGGACTGCCAATTATTCTGGCACCTCTTTTTGAAAGGGACACCCGAGCAGAAAACTGAAACAGACTTCTACATACAGCCCCATGTCTGGAATCTTTATACAGGCAAAGCAGATGATTTTTGTCTAGACCCACAGACGAGCAGTACAGATTTAGTACAAGCTGATGTAATTTATTTCTCAGAGGAAACTGTCAAAGCTATCAGCTCCTTGCAGAATGGGAAAGCTCCGGGTTTGGACAAGCTACCGGAGATTTGTCCAAGGCGAAGCCTACAATATGGGGAACTCTGCTACAAACTGTTTTTAATGCCATCCTGTGAGGTGGAGATATTCCCACGACCTGGAGAGGTGCGGAAATAATCCCGATATTCAAAAAGGGAGACAAGGGGTCACCAGCGAATTATAGGCCAATTAGCCTTATAGATGTCTCCCAAAAAGTTTTTAGTAAAATTATTTTAACCCGGATCCAAGATTGGATCGAGGAGAATAATATATTATCCAATTTGCAGGCAGGATTCAGGGCTTTTACGAGCACTCTAGACCAGGTATTTAGATTTCTCCTGCTTATATGGAAAAAAGTGACAATTAGGAGGGGTCACTTGTATGTTGTGTTCGTTGATCTTGAAACGGCTTTTGACTCCATAGACCGTACCCACCTCTGGACTGCCCTTCGAGACCTAGGACTCCCTACGTACTTAACATCTTGATTCGCCTGCATCAAGATAATTACGCCAAAGTCAGTTGGAACCTAGATAGTAGTTTATCCAATGACATTTTTGTTTGTAAGGGAGTACGACAGGGCTGTGTTCTTGCCCCAACCCTATTTACCCTGTATATAAACGGGCTTATAGGAGAGCTGTACGATTGTGGAGGTGACCCTCCGAAACTAGCAGGTTCCCCTGTGCCCTCCTTGCTATTCGCAGACGACACGTTGCTTATATCAAAGACGCCAATGGGGATCCAGAACGTCCTTAACAAATTTGCAAAAGCATGTAAGGACAGGGGCTTAGAAATTAATTGCTCCAAAACAAAATATATGGCGTTTAACCCCTATAAATCCATCAGGGGTAAACTGAGGTTAGGCACCCAAGTCTTGGAGAAGGTCAAGGTATTTGATTATTTGGGAGTCCGAATAAGCGACAGTTTAGTTTGGACACCCCAAATAGAAAAGAGTGTTTTAACCCTTCAACATGTTGACTGTGCAATAGCTGGGAGGGTCAGGGGTTCTGCTTTTCAACCCTCTTCTCCGATTCTGGAATTACATAGGGCAAAAGGGCTAGGCGCAGCCTTATATGGGGCTGAGCTATGGAGGCTGGAGAGCCTAAAGCAGCTAGAACTTGCTGAGAATAAATTCTGAAGGGCGATCCTCAATTTACCAGTGAACATCCCCCTTATGCCATTAAGACTTGACCTTGGTCTTAAAACCATTAATTATTTTGCTATCCTCAATGCACTCTTGTTCTGGGTAAGATTATGGACCAGTAGTACACAGGTCGCGGTAAAGGAGGCTTTGGAAGAGCTACTCATTTTACAAAAACAATCATGACGTCTTGCCTCATTCAATAAGGTCAAGGATTGGTTTACAAAATTGGGGTTCATGTGGGAGGACCCAGAGTCCATTACGAAAAAAATGGTTCCCCTGCTCAAAAAAAGGTATTGGGAGTACGTTGATTCACAATGCACTGATGTTAATGCACATGGCACTTTAACCTCCAGTTTTATGAATGTTAAGGGATGGTTTGGCTGTGAAATATTTATGGATGATATTGAACCTCCGCAGGCACGAGCACTTTATATCCAATTTAGGTACGGGGTTCTCCCTCTAAATTTTAGGAAAATTACCTGGGCTAATGCCTCTGTAACATCTTTGTGCCCGACCTGTCATTCTTCTCCTGAGACTTTAGAACATTTCGGTTTTTTTGTTCCTCCTATGCTAATCTCAGGAAAACTTGGGTAATTCCTACCTGTCGTTTGCTTTCTTTCTCACGCCCCTCCGATGTCCTACGTATTTTTAGGTCCGACACTACAAGGTGGCTCGTATTCACAATCTCGAGATACTTGCTTCATGCCTGGTGGACGAGATTAAACATGATAAAAAATTACTCTGAGAAAGATAAATGATCATGTAAGTAACCTGGTCTTAGGGTCACCAGTGGATCATCGGGGCTTAGAATTATTGAACTCTTATATTTGATGTAAATGTGGAATTCTCCTCTCTTAATCACATATGAATGTTCAAATTTTATACATTTTTATACTGTTGGAGGGATGCGAAACCCTATTTTAGTTTAAATCTGATTTTTATGCTGTAATGAATTTTTATATTGGTTGTGATATTTGCTGATGTAAATGATCATGTTATTGATCGAATAAATTTATATATATTAGACTTGGACATTTCCCCCCTGAGTGTTTTCAAGCTTTTTAATCACTGAAAGGAAGAGCCTGATAATAATTTGTAGATTTCAGAATTTCATCCAAATAAAAAATTTGATTTATGTCCTTTAATCACCTGCTTGTAAGCCATGCTTAATGTAAGTCTTTGGTTCCAGGATCACAATTATTACTCCATTGGAGTTCTGAGGAGCTCAGTGCAAGTTTAATAATATCTAGTTCTACAGACTATCACTTAATGGAAAGGTTATTTACTACTAGTAGATGTGGCCGGCCAGCTGATGCTTTGCTCTTTGGGGAGAGCAGAGTGCTGGATAACCAGAGTAGAGTTGCCTGAAGAACTTCAAGTTTGAATATTATATAACTCCTTTGGTGAAAAATTACTTCCAGTTTTTGCAGGAAATGTTCTCTGAAGAAGGTGAAACATACTGTTAACAATCTCGGCCCTCGCAACAGAACACCAAAGTGATTGGTCCAGGGTAATGAGTAAGGGAGACATGGCTGGCAATGTGGAGAATTGGAGCAAACAGTGTCTAGACAGGGACTGTGGATATGAATACTGAGAGGGAGGTCAAGTTTGAGAACAAACATGTCAAAAGGATACAAGTATTTGGCTACTGTTCGCAAAGAAGGTTGATCAAAATGGATATTTATGCTAACTAAAAAAAGAAAATGTGCATTTACACCCACAGTTTCCATCAGCATCACAGACAAATGATCCAGAACCTCTAAAGACATGCTGCGAGAACGGTAAACAAGAGTGCAAGCCCATTTAGTCCATGAAAAATCTGTTAACTTTACTATTAGTGACTCAAGAATCAAGCTGAGAGTCACAGCAGGAAGACATTTTCGTAGCCTTTTGGTCAATCCTGATGATCACTGCGAGACTCCGCCTTTTTTAATGGGGTGGTCAGCTTCCAAAATTGAATAGCCTTCCATAGTATTATTGTTTAGGACATCAAGAGTGACATCAAAAAGCCAACTTTCAGTAATAAGAATAAATCCAATTTAAGTTCCACAATTAAGTCTACATTAAAAGAAGCATTTTTAACAAAAGAACAAACATTCACCAAAAGCCCGATAAAAGAGGCCTTCAGATTGAAGTGCGATGGAGGTTGAAAAAGGGTTCCCAGCCTCTTGGAATAAACCTTTGAAGTGTGGAGCCTGGTCTTACAGCCGGCATCCAAATAATAGATGGGAAAGTAAAGATTTAGCAGAGTTTTGCTATCTAGCCTCAAACAAGCATTTGACTCCCCTTGCCATAGGACACATGAGTAGCATAACTGGCAGCTGGCATGATCTGGGCTTGCATTCGGCGTTTCTTCAGCGTGGACATGCTATAGGAGTGATTAAATACCAGCCTTTTGTCAAAAAGCTAGACCATCACGCAAAATGGTACCTGGTCAGCGACAACTTGTTTAAGAAATGGAGACACTACAGATTAAACAGCATGCTCCCCACACTTCCAACAATTAATGAGTATTGCGTAAAAATTTATGTCAAATATAAACTTAAAATGTGCCTGACATACTTTTGCTGATTTTGTTAAATAAGGAAACATGATGTCAGAAAGAATCTACAAAATAAATAACCTCCAAAACATCTATTGTTCTCAAGTTGAAAAAAGATACCCATATGAACAGAAGCTAGCTCATGTAAGCAGTTTTTCTACGCTTTGACTGCGTTATACTGCTAGGGACTATCTGTCCCACTTTCTTTTGCGCCAGTAGGTGCAGTCATCAGCCGTGCCTGCAGGGGCGAGGACCCCAAACGCTTTTAGCGCCAGCTCCAGACTCTCTGCGTGGGAAGTGCTATACTGCTGATGACTATCTGTCCCATTCTCTTTTGCACCAGGAGGCGCTGTCATCAGCCGCACCTGCATGTGGGAGGAGCTTAACCCCCAAGCAGTTTTAGCGCCAGCTCCAGACCCTCTGCGCAGGAAGCGCTATATTGCTGGGAACTAATGGTCCCACTCTCTTTTGCGCCAGGAGGCACCATCTTCAGCCGCACCTGCAGGAGCCCAACTCACAATCGCTTATAGCGGCAGCTCCAGACTCACTGTGCGGGAAGTGCTACACTGCTGGGGACTAACTGTTACACTCTCTTTTGCACCAGGAGGCACCGTCATCAGCCACACCAGCGGGGGAGGAGCCTAACCCAGAGCGCTTGTCGCAGCAGCTTCAAACCGGCTGCACAGGAAGCACTATTTTGCTGGGGACTACCAGTCCCACTCTCTTTTGCGCCAGGTGACGCCATCATCAGCCGCATCTGCAGGGGGGAGGAGCCCAAAACCCTAGCGCTTTTAGCGCCAGCTCCAGACCCGCTGCGCAGGAAGCACTATACTGCTGAGGACTATCAGCCCCACTCTCTTTTATGATAGGAAGCGCCGTCATCAGCCGCACCTGCAGGGGGGAGGAGTCCAACCCCCAAGTGGTTTTAGCGCCAGCTCCAGACCTGCCATGCAGGACACGCGCCGGCCCCGCCAAGGCATAGCCCGGGTCAAGGGCGTACTCATCCTGCACCGGGTAGAGCCACCCCCTTTGGTCTTGTGGCTAAGGTACTGTAACTTTCTGTTTTCAGGATTAACTGTTGTTGGGTTCGTGTCTCATTATATGGTGAACTAACCTGGTCTACTTATCTACGGCATATTGACTCCTGGGGAGACTGTAGCCTTGAATCTTGTTTAGTTTGCTTTACCTGTCTTCTAGGTTTTGTGCATTGCTTTTACGCACCATGGGAAGAGAAAAATGGAGGCAATTAATGTGGCTGATAAGCGCCCCAGGACTAGTAGTACTATTTTATCTTTTCTAAATAACTCAGTGGATGCACTCTCGCAGGAAATATCTTGTGTGGAAGAACAGTGGATACAAACTTGCCAGGAGCCAGATTTGATACTGGAAGGAGGGGATAGTGCAAATTTGAATGTGATTTCCAGTGATTTCTCCCATACTCGTGACCAGCAAGGGACCCTGAAACCTCAGGCCACAGCTACTGCCTCGCTCATACAAGCTTAAGCTTTTAATTTAAAACAAACTGGTGAGGGAACTGGAGAAGCTAGATCTAAGAGCAAAAAGGGGCCCTTTCCTCATAAGACACAAGCTGTCAATAAATCCAAAAGAGGGTAAAAAAAGGGGCCAATTGACTATTGCTCCAGAGAACTGTTTGATACAGGACCTGTTTGTAATTGGGATATTAAAATATATTCTGTAGTTGAGACTAACTCAAAGAATCGCCAAAGTAGAGGAAATAGTGGGGGCTTTGTGGAAATCCATGGCATCTCTTTGGGAGCAGTCTGATGACATTTGGGGTAAAATTGCTGTTCCAATAACTCACCACCGTTTATTACGTGCCATCTAGTAATATGGCTTTCAAGGGGTCTGAAAGCTTTGGGGCACTTTCAACAACGGAGTCTGTACAGGGGTAGGTATTTCAGGTATTTCAAGTATAAATATTTTGCCTAACCCCATGGTTACCTTACCCTTTTTGCAGTCAGTTCCATCAGTATTGAAGTGGGATATTAACTAGAGTCCAGGGGAAAGGGTTGCTACAGGTACTTGAGGTCCAGCCCTTGTGCCAGAGGGCCAAAGTAGTGCTCAACTAGTTTCTTCTGGGCCCCCGTGGGGCTCTACACCCTCAGATGTTACTTTCCAACTTCCTCCAGCCTGTACCCTGTATGTTTGGAAAATTTCCAGCAGCTCAAAAATAAGATTGGCTGGCTGCAAAGGTCTCCATTAGTGACAGACCATTGATATTCTCTGAAATCATAATGGTCCGTCGAGTAGGTTGGATTGGGAATGCGCCAAAAACTCAGTCTGGTGATTGTGTAGTGGTAAAGTTTCGCAATATTTGGAGTGCTGGTTTTATTTTGAATAGTTTTTGGTCTACCACCACTACTCCTAGTAGTATTACAATGCTTCCACTGGGATTTATTCTACAAACCTAGGAATCAGGAGGAAAATTGACAGAAGGCTCCTCAGTAGGGGGATTGCTGGCTTGAAATAATGTCCTGAACCATGGTCCTCATCTTGCTCTTAGCAATCGCTTTGAATTGTTGAGTAGGCTTAATGACCAAGACTGACTAGGGCCCCACTAGAGTGATAATCTCTCATAGGGAGCTTCAGGCATTAAGCTAGAACACTGCAGGTGCCCAAGGGAAATTTGATGACCCTGTTTGGTCTAAGTCACTTTATGTTCATGATATCATTCGTTTTTAAAAGACGTGGGACACATCAGGGAAGTTGCATTTAGAGGGGTATGCCACCTTTATTACGAATTCTGTCCCATCATCTATCAGGAGAGCAAAGGAGGGAGGGGGGGTGCTACATTTATCAAACTAAATCTGAATTGTAAAATGGAAGGGGTTACTAACAATTCCCCCGATGTTCTTCTCTCTTTTGAAATAAAATTAAGGGTTCTATGTGTTAATCCTATGATGAGGTGTTGGCTCTGGGTGAATTTCTAAAATATTTTTATTCTCCTTGCACTCAGCAGTATACAGCTTTGGTGATACTGGGAAACTTCCATCTTCATCCTTGCAGGGATTGCTATTTATGTACCCTGTTTGATCAGGAAGCTGCTAAAGCAGACCAATTACACATTCTGTCCATGGGAATATGATGAATGAATGAAGCGAAATAATTGTATTGTATAATTACCTGAAATCATTGCAATTCCACACCTATAACACCAATGCAAGTTAAAAAGAAGACAAATACACACCTATAACATCAGAAAACATCAAAAAGACAACTCTGCTATTAAAACTAAAGAGCCATTAAAAACCAAGCTCCTCCTTGTGGATTAACATGGCATAGAAAATATTAGTGTAGAGACAGTCACCAAGATTGTAGGCAATTCATCCCCAACTTTGTAAGCAATGTCTCCATATCATGACTTGGAAAGTGCTAATGCAGATACTGTCAGCAAGATTATAAAACAAATCATCCCCGCACTTGTAAACAATGACTTGATGTTAAGATGCAGCGTGATGGTTGCTCCTGTTCGAAGTGACCAATTGGCTATTCCTCTTGTGAGCTAATCATGGCATAAGAAGGTGCGAGTGCAGAATCAATTAACAGGATTATAGGCAGATCATCCCCATATTTGCAAACAATGACTGTATCATGACATGAAAGTGCTAGTGCAAAAACAGTTGGCACGCTTGTAAACAATCCATCCCCACATATGTGAACAATAACCATGTGCAAAAGTACAGTATAGTGGTTGCCCCTGTTCAGGGCGACTAGTTGGATTTGGTCCACCGTGTTGAAAATACAAGGAGCACTGTGCAATGTGGACTGAGATCTATTTGTCCTACAGCAGCTTTATTGTGGCAAAAAGTCTGTTTAGAAGTGTCCAGCATGTTGGTTACAGCTGTTCAATGTGTCCGGTTAGCTGCAGTGGACCATGGGGTTACTTAGGGTGTGCTGTTGCCAGATATGCCCTGCCGTCTGAGAACTCAAATCAAACCTCTCTTCCAATGTTCAATCTTCCAGCCCACTTATCGGGGTCTAGGGCTGACTGACTCCTTACAGGCAATTTGGATCCGGCTTCGTCTCCTTCAGCACCACTCGGGTTGCTCTCATGAATTTACCAAATTTGGCCAGCTCTGAGGGGACTGTACAAGTCAGAAGCCAAAAGACTGCCTCAGCGCATGTCCTGAGTCCATGCCTTATGAACATTGGTTTTAACAGCTTCTGTCCATATCGGATTAGAGCGGGACAGCAACATACGAAATGTACCATGGACTCTGCTCTATAGTTACACATCCTGCATTTAACAATGTTCAGCAGGGATTTCCAACTAGGATTTAATTCCTTTAAGGGAAGTAGAACTATCCGAGCCCATAGGATCTCTCAGACATTTATTTCCTAGGGCGTTATTCAAATATGGCTGAATGTGATTTGCCTTTTATGACCTGATTAGCCCCGATAGCTCTCCAATGGGCTTGTATCTGGCCATGTCTTCGTCTCTTGAGAACTGAAAGATTTGTTTGTTTAACGCCTTTTTTATTGCTGCATAGTTTACTTCCTCTAGAGACCAACTTGCTATAGATAGATCCAATTTTGCCATGCCATCAAGATAGCGCTTTTGCCAGGGGTTTAATCCCCCTTCAAATATTGTTTTGAGTATCTCTTTAGTGATCCCTTCTGGGCTTTCAGTTTCACATACACCAGTATTTTAGCTGGGTACCCATACATTTATATTTTTGTTGCACTAGACCAAACTCAAGCTGAACCAGGCCATTATGTGTGAATTTTGGGAGTCCGAATAGTCTTTTATAACAGTGAGACTGCGCTTTTTCCATTTTCGTCTCCATCTTCCCTGGAAATGCTTGCTGTGCATATCCTGCAACCACTAACAGTTTAGAGTTTGTAACTTTCCTTATTGGCTATGTAATTTGCCCTGTAGTTTGCACATTGCATAGATGGTAGCTTGTATTTTTGTCTTTGTCACTTAGCCATGCCCCCAGGTAATTATATGGTCTTACTGTGGCTATGGACTGGCTGCCCAGCCTCCACCTCAAAAATGCTTTTTTCACATGATGACCAAAAACCACCACTTTGGTTTTGCTGGCGTTCGCCACAAGGACATTCGCATCATTGTAGGCATTAAGGGCATCTAATCCTCTTTGCAGACCGACTCTAGTGTGATCAAGAACCACCAGGTCGTCAGCATACTGCAGCACGGGCAATCGATAGAGCCCAATTTATGGAGTAAGCAGGGTTGCACCTTGTAGAGTCTTCCCTAAGTCGGCTGTGTATAGATTGAAGAGCGTTGGGGCTAATACACAGCCCTGGTTTAGGCCCCGGATGGTGTACTGCTTATGTGAAAAACGTGTCCCCTTCCAGTTTAATTCTCACCCAGGTGTTACTATACAAGGAGATAATTAGCTTCAGAAGTTTGGCTGGGATCTTCCAGCTTTTCACTTAGTTCCATAGCTTGCTTCAAGGGACAATATGATGAATGACTTGGGCCAAGATTACAATTTGTTTAACCCTTTTGAGTACAAAGGAATTGAATTCTGGAAATGGTGTCCAAACTTTTAAAGGTCCCGGCACAGGATCTTTCATTGATTATATCTATGTTTCAGCAGAATTATATGCTTCCTTGATTAGTTTTTCAGTGGGTTGTATCACTTTCAGTGACCATAATCCCCTCTGTGCTACCTTTTATTGGGTAAGAAGCAAAGGAATATTTGTTCTTCCATTAAAGCTTCCGCCAGTCTGAGAGATCAGGGTTGAAGTCTAAAATGGGACAAGGTTATTCCTGAGGCCTTTAAAGCGGAGTTGGTCACTTTATGTCAATCAGACACACAGATCTGCCTGGACGAAGAGGCCTCCCAGGAGAGTATCCTAAGGGCCTATTGATACGTTGTGCCTTTATATTAACTCTGTTATTACTAAGTCGGGCTTTTGGATCCTCAAGTCACCAGTAAATGGCTTGACAAAAACTGCACAAGGGCACATAAGGTGCTCCTTGCTGCCTTAACCAAAATCACCTAGGGATAGCAATGAAGTAAAAAAGTATAGAGCCCTACATAGAGTGGTGATAAGGGAAAGGAAGGCTGAGCTAAAGAAAGAATTGTGTGAGAAGTTACAGACAGCCAGCGCCCTGAGGGACAGCACCATGTTCTGAAAGGTTGTAAGTAAACCATCCTTTTTTTAATGAGGTACAGGCTTCAGATCTGGCCGTTACAGTGCTGGCACAGGCTTTTGTGACTCAGTTTTTGGTGCTATATGATGGGGAGGATTCTGAGCTTTTTCCCCCATGTGTATTTGAGGGAGCCAGGTTGAGGATAGAGTGGGAGAGAGTTCGGAATGTAATCTTCTCTCCCAGCAGGTAAGGCGCCTGGCACTAACTGGGTACCAGGGGATTTGTTCAAGACCCTTATGGATTTATGGGCCCCCATCCTTACTTTACATATTAATGCTGCTATTTGTAGTTCTATCCCAGAGACCTGGCTTCATTCTGGGATAGTGCTAGTCTTTAAGAAGGGAGATAGAAAAGAACCTACCTGTTACAGACCCATTTCATTAGTTGATGTTGAGATAAAAATTATTGTCCCGGTCATGCTAGAGAGATTAACTCACTGGGCCGAAAAGCACAACATTCGCTCGGATTTACCGTATGCGTTTAGACCCGGCAGGGGCACAGTACAGCAGAGTCTCAATCTATATTTGCCAATAACCAAGTATACGCAGGCTAAATGGGGCTCAATACATTTGGCCTTCATTGACCTCAGCTCTGTCTTTGACAAGGTGAACAGAGATAAGCTCTGGGCAGAGCTGGGGTCCATAGGGGTTGAACCACCTCTTGTTGCCTTCTTGAAAGATCTCCATCATGGTCTGACAGGTTTGGTAAGATTCAGGAGTAATGGGGAATGCATGGAGCACTTTAACCTTAAGCGAGGAGTTTGTCACGACTGCATTTTGGTACCCTTTCTTTTTACCATGTATATTAACCGGTCTTGACATTACGAGAGCGAATGGGAGAATGCACTCTGCTCTTCTCTATGCAGTCCTGATTGTACTGTGGAAAACGTGTAATAATTTCTGTTAGCATAAGCTGAAGCCATCTTGTCTGTGGCATCCATTTTGTTAGCTATGTAATTCTTCGGTCTTCACTGCTGCTTGCCTTTCTATTCTGCTTGAGTCATCAACCTTAGTTAACTCCGTCTGTACTGAGCCAGAGCAATGTATGAGCTCAGAAAGGCCTGTAGCTGCTAGAATGCACCTGTTTGAGAATGTAACTGTCTATCATATCCTACTGATGTAAGCAGTTCTGTTCCCCCTCCCACTTTGCTGACTAAGTGATTACTCATCTGCCCATGTCTGGCTGTAACTATTCCTGTGTATGCTTGTACCTTCTATTTGTAACTACATGCTTACCAGTGCAGAAAACACAGTATAAAAGGCCCATGGTCTGTGTATTCAAGTCACTACCCCCTGGAACACTTGAGGGTGTAGTATGGACGTGGTCTCACTCATGAGTGAATAAACTTGTTATTTTGAATCTCAGCTTCAGTGTCAATCTCTTCTTTGTTGGTTTAAGGACCCGTGGACAAGATAAGGGTGACCCCTGCACCGGTGTGCCCCTAAAAAGGCACATTTCCACAGTTTGGTGCCCGACTCGTGGGGCTCATCGGAGACGTGGCCGCCCGAAGGAGTGGTCTTGATGGAAGAGTGGAATCTCGCTGAGGAGACGTCCTGCACGAGGAGACCCTTGTCTTTGCAGACCGAAGTGCTTTTCCGGTTTTCCCGATTTGACCCTCCAGGTGGTGGCCGGTCCCGACTGAGATCTCCTTTGGCGCAAGTTTTGCAGTGACCATTAGGTCGACCAAGAGATTGGCAGGTGGGAGTTGAAGACTTCTGTTTGGTAAGGTCACTGAAGTGGCACTTTGGATTTGCTTGGCCAAGATTCTGGTTTTGTTTGTTTGTTTACCTATTGCAATAGTTAAAGGCAGGTAATGTGGAGATTTTTCTCTACTTTGATATATCTGGGATAAATAATATTTTACTATAATTTGGTAGCATGCCTGCTCCTAGCACACTTTGTAGGTTGTGTTGCTGTCTTGGAGGTACCAAAATGGATTTAGAAAGAAGTCAGCCGGCTCCCCTAGAGGGGACACCAAATAGGTATATGTACATTAAATACGGTATTTCTTCCATAATGTATAGTACATGTGAGAAGTTGGCCTGGCATATGCTGTCCACTAGTTATAGTGGGCACCTTGCACCAGTCCAAACGACCCTTATTGATGATAGGTTTAAAGACAACCTTTATTGAAAGCTATCCTAGTAGTAGCTATGGAGAGCAGCCTTCAGGCTATGTCTTGAAGGAGTGTAAAGCAGCTTGGTTTACCAGATTATAACCTCTTGAATGACCAAATGAAAGGAGAACCACACAAGATATATATATATATATATAAAATATATGTATTTATTTCTAGACACTCACTACTAATCTCTTTATGAGATTAGAGTCCAAGATACACAATATCACAGTATTAAAACGACAGTAAATAGCACAATATACAATGGGCCCCAGGGGGGGACCAAACCATATGTTAAGAAAGTGGTATAAGAACCACAACTTGACTAGACACAGTGCCTAGAGCACGTAGAATCGCTGGGACCTCAAGGAACCACCCAAGGTAGTGACACAGGAGACCCATGGGGGACGTGTGCAGTGTGAGAACACAGCCGCGAGCGCCGTAGGATTCTATGAGGAAAGTCGCGGTTTGAATTTTAAAGCAAAAGGACACTTAGGAGAGGACTTTGAGCAAACCCCTTTAGACTTAAGGGGTTCTAGGGCCAACACCCACGGGAGCACCGTAGTACTCGAGTTACCTCACCCAGGGAAGCCGGGTGCATAGGTGTCAAAGGGTGTCGGGAATCGTCGTTGATTTCAATGGCGATCTGCTGCAAAGTGCTGCTGCCGTGAAGAAGAAAAGTGTCCGGTGTGATCCAAGCCTGGATCGAAGATGTGAAGAACCTGAAAGCAGAGGGGACAGAGTCTGTGTCACTATCCAGTGACCAGGAGCGGAGCAATCGAATGCCCACCGGCGTCGGGTGTTTCAAGTGCGAAGAGGTGAAGTTCGACTCTGCAGCCACGGGGTCCCGGAGACGTCAAGGACGACCCGGAGCCGGATTCGAGTTGTCCCACGAAGGATGTCGAGTGCTGGGGTGTCGGTGCTCGGATTGAACACAACAAGCCTTGGCAACAGCAACCCGCGCAGGAAGAGAAAAGATGCTTCTGTAAGGACCAGCAAGGTCCTGGGGACTCCCCAAGCGATGGAGAGTCAGGGCACGTCTGGAGCAACCAGGGAAGCCCAATTAAAGTTAGTGTTGCCTTCTTGGGGACCCACAGGTCAACGGACCAGGGATCGCGAAGGGACCTCGAGAGGAATCACAAAATGGCGGCCCACGGAACACTCGTTGAGTGTAGGCCGGCAATCTTCGGTGTGATCACTGCTCGGGGTCAGGGCTACAAGTAACCCAAAGCTCAGCCTCAGGGGTCGCCGGAAAGCTGATTTCTTCTGCAAATGGACGCGGTGCCCAGGGGTTCGGGTTGCACGGTTACCATGAGGGATACGGGCCTCAGACTTGCTGTGAGCACAGATCGACCTCTAAGACCTCGGAAAACCCACCTCCTGTGTGGCAATATTCTTCGGAGTCCGTCGGAGCTTCGGAGATGCCAACCGGTCAGTTGTGTTAAAGGTGCCTGCCTTGCATGGGAGTAACTCCTTTACTCCAAGGGAGATTCTTCAGTCATCCAGCGTAGTGTAGATCGTCGAAGTACTTGGTTTCTGTGTCAGAGTTTAGTCCAGGTGTAATCTAAAGTCCTGTAGTCAGGGGTTCCTACTTTATACCCAAGGAAGGGGTGGGACAAACTCTGGGGACCCACCTATGGGAGGGTCAGGAAAGAGGGGTGGCTACACCCATTTCCTTTGTCCAGTTTCGTGCCAGAGCAGGGGCTGGTAGCCCCTGCAACCGGTTTGAGCTGGACTATGCACAGGGACACCAAATGTGCCCCCAGTGCAGACTTCAAAGCACTCTTGGAGTGCACCCACCCAGCCCCAATACACTAAAGCCTGTCATGGAGGTGGTCACACCTCCCTGTGACAGGAAACCTATTGTCCAGGCCTCCCCTGCCGGAGTTTCGTCCAGCAGCAGGAGGGCAGACTCGTGTCTGTGGCTGCAGCATCCATTTTGTGATGCCAGGGTTCTGTTAAGCTGGTACCGGGTGTACCGGTGGTGCCATGTTTCTCCCTCTAGTAGGGTGGAATCATACCTCCCACCCCAGTTACTGGGGTGGAGGTATGATTCCAAGGTGTTTGACCCCAAACACGACATGTTTCCCTGCAGCCATTCTCAAGTTAGCATTTACCGCGAGGTTATAATGCACTTAAGAGTATATGGTTGGCTGCATCACAAACAACCCCGGAATGAAGATTCCGAAAGCTGCAGAGGGGCTCTGCTCATGCATGGGCACCCTCTCACATGAAACCCAGCACCCTGCCTTCAGGATTGATAAGGCCTGCCATAGGGGTGAATGATAGGTTTACATGTGCAGTGATATGGAGAGATATAGGGAACCTATATCTCAGTAAGGGGTGCATGCACCACCTCACTCAGGCTGCTGTAGCAGACCTGTTGTGTCATTTTGGATGGCCTCTCAGGGGTGGCATAATACATGCTGCAGCCCCTGGGAGGCCTCTGGGGTACCTATGCCCTGGGTACATAGTATACCATATACTAGGGACTCATAAGGGTACCCCAGAATCCAATCTGGAGTGTACCTAAAGTACATGCAATCAATTTAAGGGGAAAGCAGATAGGCTGGGGTCCTGAATAGCAGGATCCCAGCCAAACTAAGTCGAAAACCAGCAAAACACCAGGAAAAAAGTGGGGGCAACCATGCAGTCAGATTCCACCTTCCTACATAACCCCCCCAAACGAAATGAGATAAGGCTAACCTTGTCCAGTTGAGCCTTTATTGACTAAGTGGCCATATAAGGAAGAACCTGCACTAGCATGGTTACCCCCTGTCTTATGGTCCACTAAGCAATTCCTAACCCCAAGGGTATTGGATGATCTCCACCATTTGGAATCACTACCTGTGGTGTGTCTTGGCAAAGTAAAAGGCTGGTGGGGTGTCTGAGTAGAGAAGTGAGGCCCTAATAAAGTTGGTCTCAGCTTCCTCAGATCACTGGTCACCATGGAGGCCTTTCTTTCCTTGACTGAGTCGCATCTGGCCCCAAGGGTCAACCTCTGGCAGCCTACAGCTGGGGGTTGGGTCCCTTTGGTTGGAACAATGGAGGGACATGGTAGGTTTGGAACCACTTGGTCCCAGGTTTGCCTTTGCCCAACAGAGTCCATCTGGGGGAGGTCCCTACACAATGGTAAGAGGGATCCCTCAGTGTGCTGAGGAATTTTCACCTGGCTAGGGCGACTAGACTGGGTGCCCCTAATCTGTGGATGAGGGGGTCCCTCTGGACAGGGAGCCCTTAGGGGTCCACTGACCTCCCTGACCTCTGCAGCCCTGGGCTGACAGAGGGAGGGTAGAGAGGGGCAGGTTACCTGCTCCAGACTGGGTACCAGTGTTGCCAGGCCAGGCCTGACCACCTCTGGGGCAGTTCCTTCACTAGGGGTAGGATCAGTTCCCTGAGGAAGCTTACCCTTAACCTATTGTCTGGGGGGAAGAAGACTGTTCTTCAACCCTTCTGCTCTCTTGTGGAGTAGAGTGGGCCATTCTTTCAGGCTCCACTTCTCCAAAATTTCCCTGGGATGGGGCTGAGGCCCTAACAGCCCCACCAACCTTCTCAGAGAGGCCCAACATTTTTAAATGGGCCTGGTATTCAACTTCAGCCCAGGCTGAAACTTCTAGATCATTGCCCAACAGGCAATCTACAGGCAAGTTTGGGGACACTGCCACTCTCTTTGGGCCAGTGACCCTTCCCCAGCTGAGATGGACTATGGCCATGGGATGATCTGTTCTGATACCATCAATGTTGGTCACCTGGTACTTGAACTCAGGTAAAAGCTGTTGAGGGGGGACTAGTTTCCCTGTCACCATGGTGACACTAGCCCCTGTGTCCCTGAATGCCAATGCCTTCTGACCATTGATTAGGGGCTCCTGTCTGTACTTGCCCAAAGTATTTGGACTCATAGTAAAAGTGGCAAATCCCATGCCACCATCACAGACTAAGGAGGCCTGTGAGGAGGACCTTGATAAACTGGGGTCCACCTCAGTTCCCCATACCAACCCACCTAACTTTTTGGGTGCATTACTACCACCTGGGGGATTAATACTTGTAGTACCAGGAGGAGTGGTAGTATTGCTGGGAGGAACATTTTCCTTATTGCCAGCCATGGAGCAACTGGGGTAATTTTTCCAGTGGCCAGGCTTCTTACAGTTATGGCAATAAGGTTTCTTTTCAGGGGAGGGAGGAGTTTGGGACCCACCCCCAGGAGAGGACTTTTGGGGCCCTGTAGGGGATTTGTCTTTTGATTTATCCCCACCTTTCTCTTGGTTTTTGGAAGAATCTTTCTTCTGGTCACCACCCTGATTCTTTGGCTTTACTCTGGTTCTGACCCATTTGTCTGCCTTCTTTCCCAATTCTTGGGGAGAGGTCAGATCCGAGTCCACCAGGTACTGGTGTAAAAGCTGGTTTTGACAATTATTAAGGATCTGCTCCCTCATAATCAAATTGTACAATCCTAAAAAGTCATGCACCTTGCTGCCATGTATCCAACCTTCCAGAGCCTTAGTAGCACAATCTACAAAGTCAACCTAGTCCTGAGTCTGTGCCTTTTGGGTGTCTCTGAACTTTAACCTGTATTGTTCAGTGGTTAGGCCAAACCCATCAATCAGAGCACTCTTCAGGACTTTGTAATTATCAGCATCCTCTTCTCTTACAGTGAGGAGCTTGTCTCTACCTTTGTCTGCAAAGGAGAGCCACAAGATTGCTGCCCACTGCTCCTGAGGGACCCTCTGTACTTTACAGGCCCCTCTCTAGTGCAGTTATCCATTTGTGGAAGTCATCCCCACTCTGGTAGGGAGGGACAATCTTGTTCAGGTTCCTATGGTCATGAGTATGTTCTCTACTCCTAGGGACACTGTTGCTGCCACCATGGGGCTCTAGCCCCAACTTTTGAGAAGCTTTCTGAAGCTCCAGGGATTCCCTATCTAAGGCCAATTGCTCTCTCTTGATTCTGAGCTTAGCTCTCTCAAACACAAGCAGTTGGCATTTCTTCTCATAAGAGGATGCCCTTTTATGAGAAGCAGAGGACCCTATAGAAGTACCAGAATGATTAGATTCCTGAGAAGGAGATCTTGATCTTCTTGGCAGACTATTAACCCTTCCAGGTGGGGTAAAGAGAACCCCACTGGGGTCTCCTTCCTCACCTTCAGGAAGAATTGGATTTTCCAGGTTGGAATCATTTTAATCCCCCTGGCCAGCATCAGAGTCTGGGTCATAGTAGTTTTCACTACCTGGCCTTTCCTCTTCAGCTGCCCCACCCCTTTGTCAACCTCATCAGACCCTGGGGTCTTTCTGAGGTCATCTTCAAGCAACATCTTTATGAGATGTTGGGTGGTTGGGCTTTTCCCTGTCTTCAATTTCCTTGAGGCACACATAGTCCTCAATTCTTGGTATGAGGCATGGTCATACTTAGTTGGGAGAGACCCACTGGTTTCTGCCCTGGAAGACATGACTAGTGTGGTGTGGTGTGGTGTATGCACCTACCCACTCTAGTGGGACCTACTAAACTCTCTTGAGTTGTAGAAAGGGTGTGCTAAGCCCTTGACACACAACTCTAAGTTCAGTAGAACTTACTGTATTCTAAACTTGATTTATATGTACCTATGTACCTATAGTGGTTTTCAGTTAGTCACTCAAAAAGATTATCTGGTAAAGCAATAGCAAGCTTGAATCCAACCGCTGCACACCAATGTGAGAAGTTGGCCTGGCATATGCTGTCCACTAGTTATAGTGGGCACCTTGCACCAGTCCAAACGACCCTTATTGATGATAGGTTTAAAGACAACCTTTATTGAAAGCTATCCTAGTGGTAGCTATGGAGAGCAGCCTTCAGGCTAAGTCTTGAAGGAGTGTAAAGCAGCTTGGTTTACCAGATTATAACCTCTTGAATGACCAAATGAAAGGAGAACCACACAAGATATATATAAAATATATGTATTTATTTCTAGACACTCACTACTAATCTCTTTATGAGATTAGAGTCCAAGATACACAATATCACAGTATTAAAATGACAGTAAATAGCACAATATACAATGGGCCCCAGGGGGGGACCAAACCATATATTAAGAAAGTGGTATAAGAACCACAACTTGACTAGACACAGTGCCTAGAGCACGTAGAATCGCTGGGACCCCAAGGAACCACCCAAGGTAGTGACACAGGAGACCCACGGGGGACGTGTGCAGTGTGAGAACACAGCCACGAGCGCCGTAGGATTCTATGAGGAAAGTCGCGGTTTGAATTTTAAAGCAAAAGGACACTTAGGAGAGGACTTTGAGCAAACCCCTTTAGACTTAAGGGGTTCTAGGGCCAACACCCACGGGAGCACCGTAGTACTCGAGTTACCTCACCCAGGGAAGCCGGGTGCATAGGTGTCAAAGGGTGTCGGGAATCGTCGTTGATTTCAATAGCGATCTGCTGCAAAGTGCTGCTGCCGTGAAGAAGAAAAGTGTCCGGTGTGATCCAAGCCTGGATCGAAGATGTGAAGAACCTGAAAGCAGAGGGGACAGAGTCTGGGTCACTAGCCAGTGACCAGGAGCGGAGCAATCGAATGCCCACCGACGTCGGGTGTTTCAGGTGCGAAGAGGTGAAGCTTGACTCTGCAGCCACAGGGTCCCGGAGATGTCAAGGACCAGGAGCCGGATTCGAGCTGTTCCACGAAGGATGTAGAGTGCTGGGGTGTCGGTGCTCGGATTGAACACAACAAGCCTTGGCAACAGCAACCCACGCAGGAAGAGAAAAGATGCTTCTGTGAGGACCAGCAAGGTCCTGGGGACTCCCCAAGCGATGGAGAGTCAAGGCACGTCTGGAGCAACCAGGGAAGCCCAATTAAAGTTAGTGTTGCCTTCTTGGGGACCCACAGGTCAACGGACCAGGGATCGCGAAGAAACCTCGAGAGGAATCACAAAATGGCGGCCCACGGAACACTCGTTGAGTGTAGGCCGGCAATCTTCGGTGTGATCACTGCTCGGGGTCAGGGCTACAAGTAACCCAAAGCTCAGCCTCAGGGGTCGCCGGAAAGCTGACGCTTCTGCAAATGGACGCGGTGCCCAGGGGTTCGGGTTGCACGGTCACCACGAGGGATACGGGCCTCAGACTTGCTGTGGGGACAGGTCGACCTCTAAGACCTCGGAAAACCCACCTCCTGTGTGGCAATATTCTTCGGAGTCCATCGGAGCTTCGGAGATGCCAAGCGGTCAGTTGCGTTAAAGGTGCCTGCCTTGCAGGGGAGTAACTCCTTTTCTCCAAGGGAGATTCTTCAGTCATCCAGCGTAGTGTAGATCGTCGAAGTACTTGGTTTCTGTGTCAGAGTTTAGTCCAGGTGTAATCTAAAGTCCTGTAGTCAGGGGTTCCTACTTTATACCCAAGGAAGGGGTGGGACAAACTCTGGGAACCCACCTATGGGAGGGTCAGGAAAGAGGGGTGGCTACACCCATTTCCTTTGTCCAGTTTCGTGCCAGAGCAGGGGCTGGTAGCCCCTGAAACCGGTTTGAGCTGGACTATGCACAGGGACACCAAATGTGCCCCCAGTGCAGACTTCAAAGCACTCTTGGAGTGCACCCACCCAGCCCCAATACACTAAAGCCTGTCTGGGGGGTGGTCACACCTCCCTGTGACAGGAAACCTATTGTCCAGGCCTCCCCTGCCGGAGTTTCGTCCAGCAGCAGGAGGGCAGACTCGTGTCTGTGGCTGCAGCAGCATCCATTTTGTGATGCCAGGGTTCTGTTAAGCTGGTACCGGGTGTACCGGTGGTGCCATGTTTCTCCCTCTAGTAGGGTGGAATCATACCTCCCACCCCAGTTACTGGGGTGGAGGTATGATTCCAAGGTGTTTGACCCCAAACACGACATGTTTCCCTGCAGCCATTCTCAAGTTAGCATTTACCGCGAGGTTATAATGCACTTAAGAGTATATGGTTGGCTGCATCACAAACAACCCCGGAATGAAGATTCCGAAAGCTGCAGAGGGGCTCTGCTCATGCATGGGCACCCTCTCACATGAAACCCAGCACCCTGCCTTCAGGATTGATAAGGCCTGCCATAGGGGTGAATGATAGGTTTACATGTGCAGTGATATGGAGAGATATAGGGAACCTATATCTCAGTAAGGGGTGGACACACCACCTTACACAGGCTGCTGTAGCAGACCTGTTGTGTCATTTTGGATGGCCTCTCAGGGGTGGCATAATACATGCTGCAGCCCCTGGGAGGCCTCTGGAGTACCTATGCCCTGGGTACATAGTATACCATATACTAGGGACTCATAAGGGTACCCCAGAATCCAATCTGGAGTGTACCTAAAGTACATGCAATCAATTTAAGGGGAAAGCAGATAGGCTGGGGTCCTGAATAGCAGGATCCCAGCCAAACTAAGTCGAAAACCAGCAAAACACCAGGAAAAAAGTGGGGGCAACCATGCAGTCAGATTCCACCTTCCTACAGAACACTGTGGAACAAATATACGAAAAAGGATCCTGATCTACGATGGCCAGTGAATGGGTCATTTGATTTTAAAAAGATTCAGTATGTAGAGCAGTGTCTGTTTAAACGAAAGAGTCAACAAGATATGTTTGATTGTGTACGAATGTGGGAGAAAGAAGTGCATGAGAGAGTGAGGAAAGAAGAAGCTATAGCAGAAAAAGAACAGCATAAAACGATATATAAAAAGCGTTGGAATTGAAAAATAAGGAGATGAAGAAAATAAAAGAAAAAGAAGATAGGGAGCGTCGTTTAGAGGTAACTGGCCAGTACCCTATTAGGCGCCCTATTTATCCCATACTTAATAGACCTCGGGATGATTCCATCCTGTTAAATAGACCTCCGCCCCCGTATAAATTCCCTAGTGCCCCTGAGAATGAGGGTTCTGATGAGGAGCATTTGTCTTCAGAAGAAAAAGATGAAGATAAGCAAGATGGGCGGAAGACTCACTCTACTTTGACTACTGAAGGCAAGGCCACTCTTTGATCCGCTGCTCGTAAAGCAGCTCGTGGGAGTGCCTCTGCTCCAGAACTCGTAGCAATGGTTCAGCAGTGGAAAGATTTAGAGCAGTTATATTTTGTAGGGATGTTTACTTGGGAAGTAATACTCAGTTTTAGAAAACATTCTGATGATCTAGAGCCCTCTGATATAAATTCGAATTATAAACAATTAAGTGATGGCACCTTTCTTCCCTCACAGGTGCCTGATCTAATTAGGCGAGTGGTTAAATTACGCACTGACACGTTCCGTCTGCGAGAAGAGAAAAAAGCAGCTGGTAAAGCTACAACTGAACAAACAGTTCAGACCCCGGAGCTACGGGGACAGATAAAGATACTAGTGATATTGAAGTTACTATGAAACCCATGCGTGAAGTAGCACCTCTGTATGTTCCCCCAAAGGGAGTGGGAACGAATGATGATAAAAATTCAGATGATGCAAAAGGATATTTTGTTTATAATTGAGTCTATACTCCTTGGAGTAGAGCAGACGTTATGGCTCTTAAAGCTGCTTTGCCTGACCCGCGGAAAAATCCGGCCGCTTTCTATGAAGAAGTGGAAGGCGCCATTAGCTCCTGCACTATGACCTTGCCAGATATTGATATGTTTTTTGGACTTATTTTGCCCCCTGATATGTGGAGAACAATTCGGAAAATAGATGATGTAGCATATGGTGATACTTGGGTGCATTTAGAAGAAATAGATGCGGCTAGGGAACCTGCTCAGAAACCACAACAGGAGATATTAGATCTTCCAAAGCTATTGTGACCAAGTTGAAAACTCTCATACCCCCTAAGAAAATAGATTGGACTACATTAGCGTCTTGTAAACAGAAAGCGGATGAGTCAGTTTCTGATTTCTTTACACGATTTGAAGAGACATTCCATGGTTTTAGTGGGCAGTCATTGACAGATGACACGGGTAAGCATCTGTTCGTTGACAAATTTGTCGCTAACATGTTGCCAGAAATAGCTAGTCGCCTAAAGGCCAGCGAGAGTTCATGGACTACGTCTTCCCCAGTCTCCCTTTTGACTATGGCCCAGTATTATGAGCGTCAGGAATTGGAAGCAAAAGGCAGGGAGCATAAGAAGGTTAAGGAGCTAAGGACAAAAGTTATGTTGGCTCAAGTATATGGTCCACCATTTAGGGGAGGTGGAAGAGGCGGACGTGCAATGTATACACCTGGGGTGCCCCCTCTCCCTTGAGCAAATTTGTCCCCTGATCAGTGTGCTTATTGTAAAGAGACTGGGCATTGGTGTTTTGAGTGCCCTCTTTTGCAAAGTCAGCAGTACCACCGGGGAAGGGGTAGTGTGAGAAGACGCCCAGGGAATTCAGGAAACAGGGGAGGTACAGGAGCTCGCCCCAGCTTTGAAGCAGTTGAACAAGGACCAAATTATTCTAATACTTTTGATAGATGAAATCAATATCAAATGTCTGATTATTCTGCTGATGCTCTTGCAGATTCCGATTATGCATAGGGATGCCTAGGATGGGGTAAGGGACCGGTTGAGGTCCCAGTAGATCAGAAAGGTCCTTATGTTGATGCAAATGTCTTGGGCTCTACTGATCGGTTTCTGGTTGACACAGGGGCTGCCTGTAGTACTCCGTCTAAAATTGGTTCCTAGGGCTCTCCTGTCCGGCACAATGATAACATCGATAGGATTCGATGGGACACCTACATCTAGCCCGCTGTCACAGCCACTTGCATTTAGTCTTGATAAATTCACTGCAGCATGTCCATTTTTGCTTTCCCCTAATACGCCGGACAACAGTGTGGGTAACAATATGCTTAAATATTTTCGTGCCACAATACGTTGTTCTCTAGAGGGTGTGCGTGTTATTTTAAATAACAATTATCCAATGGTTGAGAGATCCTGTCTTATCAATGAGGATGCCGCTCTGGTGTCCTTACCTAGTGTGAAAGGAACACTGTCCTTGTTATCATTCCTTGCCTCTCATCATCACAAAGTCTCTCGGAAGAAGTTGCAATTTTGTAGACAGCAGGTTACCTATTTAGGTCACCTCCTGTTTAAGGGGGGACGTGCACTCACTTTAGACACACCTGTGCCCCGTACTCAGAAGGACGTCCGTGCATTGATTGGCCTTACTTCTTTCTGTAAGTAGTGGATCCCTAGCTTTTCATACATTATTTTCTCACTTCACATGGGACACAAATAGTGCATGGGGAATTAGTACATAATCTCCTTACTGCCTTGACATATCCTAAGAAAGTGGCAATTGTTAAGTGTAGCGCACACAAGAAAGTGACTGATAAAATAGGAAAAGGCAATGCCTTTGCGGATCACACAGCTCGTGAGACTGCAATGCAGCGAAGTACCACATCTATGTATGTAGTTAAGTCACAGGCTGAAGGTTGGCATAATGCTAGGCAAGAGGTCCTGGACATGCAACAATCTGCCTCTGTTGATGAATTAGACCAATGGTCTAAGGAGGGAACATTGGATGATGAGGGCTGTTGGAGGAATAAAGAAATGACCAAATGGAAGTTACCCACAGCCTATTTACATCCTATGATTCACATGGCTCGGCACATGTTGGAGCGTCCTCAATGACAAAGCAACTTATGCAAGTTTGGGATCATCCAGATATTGCCGGCACTGCTAAAAAGATAGTCCAGTCTTGTCTGGTCTGTCTGCAGTATAATCCTAGAAAGTGAACGCAAACTCCAACAGGAGGGTTTGCGACACCAACTGCACCTTTTGAGGTCCTGCAAAAGGACAACGGACCCCATTTCATTGGGCAAGTTGTTGAGTATCTCATGAAAGGGTTAGGAATTAAACAGAAGTTTCATGCTGCTTTTCACACAAAATCAGCAGGGCTAGTGGAACATTACAATTCTACCCTAAAACTAAAATTGGCTAAAATACAGGCTTCCACATCTTTGAAATGGCCTGATGCACTGCCCTTGGCATTGCTATCCATTAGATCGGTACCACATACACGATCTGGCCTCACACCGTATGAGGTGGGTTTTGGAAGGCCAATGAATATTTGGGGGATTTCTAAGCCACGCCCTATACATGATGTACCCTATGTATTGATGAACGACTATTTGTCTCAGTTAACTGACAGCTTGTCTTCTATTTATCAGTAGGTATGGGAAGTTCCTCCAGACAGGTCGCAGGGTGAAGGCCACGATCTGCGGCCTGGCGATTCCATGCCGCATGCCGTTTTAAGCCCAGCTGCGTTGGCAGATCACCGCGATATCCTGGTCACCGAGAAAGGACAAGCTACGACACCTGAAGGACCTGAGGAAGTCTTCCCGGACCACACGATCCCTGGTACATCTCGATATCAGCTGCGACCCCGGAAGAAAGACACTTCGTTGCTGAAAAAGACTGTTTGAGCCACTGTCCTGGGTAGTGAAAGACTGAGTTACAAAGGGGGGTACTCTTTTAGTGGCTACTCATCTCAACCTCAGTGAAGAAACCAACGTCTGCCCAGGACCTTAGGGCATCATCTATTTTGTTATTTGCCGATGAAAATGAGCTCGCCTAAGAAGAAGGAGATCGCTGCGACAATGTGCAACGGCTGTACAATCTGCATTCTTGGTCTAACTTTGACTGTTGCCATCATCGCTACTGTAATGTGGGTAGTGGAGGCAGTAATGCCTGGAGCCTCCTTACCTAACATTACTGTTACATCACTTGCTGCAAAAGAGCTCCATCATTTTGATTTGCCGCAACATGAACAGGGATACCGGCAAAATTTGAGAAACAATTCATTTCTTCAAATGTTGCATCAGACACACCAGCTAAGCAATGCTACTAACTGTTGGGTTTGTGGCAAGATTCCTCCTCATCAGAACATAAAAGGAATCCCATTGTCACCGCTGCCATTCTCTAACAATGGCTCATGCCCAGCTTGGTTCAAACTTCTACATGCCTCTAATGAACAAAGTCTATTACCCCAACAAAGATGGGGACCTACAAGCAAAAGGGACTGCTTTAGAAATGGAAGAATATAGTAAAAGAAGTGCAGCAACAAACTATGTGTATTCAAATTCTAGGTTGGGTAAAGGAAATGGACCTCTTGTTATCTCTGTTGCCATGACCACTGGCCCCCTTTTTGTACAAAGTACAGGCAATGTGCCAGTGGGCCACAGTAACTGTACTGCAGTGTTGCAGATGTCTACGAGAGGCCGAAGCAGCTTCCTTGCATTTCGTCATGATTATTTTTGTGTGGAAATAAGGCATACTACTTCCTACCTCCAGGCTGGTCTGGTACCTGTTACATAGTCTTCCTTCTACCACCTGTGTTTTTAGCTTCCCCAACTTACCATCAAGATTTGCAATTGTTCAATCACTATGCTGGTAGTAGGGGAAAACGTGCAATCGATGTCTCTGTAGTCGACCAGACAGATGTTTTGTTCCCTCTGTATTTCCACTTGTACTACTTGTCTAACATTTAAATGTCCAAAATGTAAATGCCCGTTTAGCAGTAGATCAAGAAGTCAGCAACATAATGTTAATTGATATGTATAACATTTATCGTACCCCTTTAGAAGCATAAGAAAATGTCTTAGCTTATGCTGAAAGGGCCGTCTGTGGAAAACGTGTAATACTTTCTGTTAGCATAAGCTGAAGCCATCTTGTCTGTGGCATCCATTTTGTTAGCTATGTAATTCTTCTGTCTTCACTGCTGCTTGCCTTTCTATTCTGCTTGAGTCATCAACCTTAGTTAACTCCTTCTGTACTGAGCCAGAGCAATGTATGAGCTCAGAAAGGCCTGTAGCTCCTAGAATGCACCTGTTTGAGAATGTAACTGTATCATATCCTACTGATGTAAGCAGTTCTGTTCCCCCTCCCACTTTGCTGACTAAGTGATTACTCATCTGCCCATGTCTGGCTGTAACTATTCCTGTGTATGCTTGTACCTTCTATTTGTAACTACATGCTTACCAGTGCAGAAAACACAGTATAAAAGGCCCATGGTCTGTGTATTCAAGTCACTACCCCCTGGAACACTTGAGGGTGTTGTATGGACATGGTCTCACTCATGAGTGAATAAACTTGTTATTTTGAATTTCAGCTTCAGTGTCAATCTCTTCTTTGTTGGTTTAAGGACCCGTGGACAAGATAAGGGTGACCCCTGCACCGGTGTGCCCCTAAAAAGGCACATTTCCACAGCACGTAGTGTCAGAAGTCTTCAGAGGCTTTTAGATCTTTTTATTATATTTATGGAAAGCTTGGATTGGTAGCCAATTTAAAAAAATCTCATTTTATGGTGGTGGGTCCAAAGAACACTAAAACCTCTAGCTTTTCAGTGCAAGGGCAGTCCCTAAGTAAGGTGGATAATTTTACCTAACTAGGGATTTTATTGAACTCGTCTGTCATTCAGCAACCCCTGATAAAAAAAACAAGTATTTGCAATGCAATAGGTCTCGCATTGCGGAAAGTTTTAGCTATTGGCGTTGCTAATAATAATGCAGCGCCAATAGCTCAAACTTTCAGCAATGCGAGAGCAATTGCATTGCAAATTCTTTTTTCCACAAGGCAAAACGCAAGTAAGAAAAAAAGCAAATGCACGAAGCACGGAAAGGGTGCAGTAACACAGGCTGTTACTAGGAGCCCCTGTGGGTGCTGTGCCTTATGTTGATAATAGAGGTTTGTTTATAACTCCACAGGGACATCTAGTAACAGCCTGTGGTAATGCACCCTTTCCTTGCTTTGTGGATGGGGTGAGACGCAGCACCGAAGCTGCAAGCAAAAGAAAGTGTGGCGCTCGTTAAACAGGCGCCACGCTAAAAGTATGCATGACATGTTAGGGAAACAAAATGAGGAATGCTAAAGCAGGGAGGATGGGAGGTGGTGGTGTGGGGATGGCACTGGGGAAATTAATTGCAGGAATGACTGGAGGGAGGGAGGGGGTGAGAGCGAGAGGAAACATTTTAAATAAGTAATGTATATATACATAGCTTAAATAGTTAGTTTTCCCTCCCTGCAGCCCACGGGATTTAAAAAAATATATGTTTAGAACATGTTTGTTTCAGACTTGCAGCGCTGTAAAATAACAATATTAAATACCATGACAGACAAATTAGTAAAAACGAATATTATTGTTACCGGTACTAGAATTACAACAGTATTTGATGTGCCTTTGAACACAAATGCAACAAGTTATGCATATTCAGTTTCATGCAGTATTTCAAGCATGCTGTAATACTGCGCTATCTTTTCCCTCCTTCACGGGCCTGCTAATCAAAAGTGTATACAGAACCCTGAAGTGCCTGAATAACGTTCGGATTCTTCTGCCTTACCGATATCTTCAACATATTCAAATGAATGCACAAAAACACCCCGGGCTCCAGAAATACAAAAGCAAATTCACAAAGCAAGGAAATGGTGCAGTAGCACAGGCTGTTACTAGGTGTCCCTGCGGGTGCAGTGCCTTATGTTACTAATAGAGGTCCATTTATAACTCCACAGGGACACCTAGTAACAGCCTGTGGTACTGCACCCTTTCCTTGCTTTGTGGATGAGGAAGATGCAGCCCCAAAGCTGCAAGCAAAAGAAAGTGTGGTGCTCGTTAAACGGGAGCCACGCTAAAAGTATGCATGACATGTAGGGGAAACAAAATGAGGAATACTAAAGCAGGGAGGATGGGAGGTGGTGGTGTGGGGACGGCACTGGGGATTTTAAGTGCAGCAATGACGGGAGGGAGGGGGAGAGTGAGTGCAAGTGAGAGGCAACAGATTGCCAGAGCTGGCGAACCCCCCCCAAAAATAGTGCTCACCGACTTATAAAGCAGACCATGTAACAACACAGGTAACAAGCATTGGCATAGCCAATAGGTCTCGCCTTTGGGGCCTTATAAGTGTTTAGCCAGAGCTATTGACTTTGCCAATGTCTTCAAGCTGTGCTGTAGAGAAGTGTGGCTGCTGTGCAGCATGCTGAAAAGTTATAATAAAAAAGTGTCAGAAGCATTTGTGTTACTTTATATATGACCAAGAAGGCATTATGTAAAACTGAACGACCATATTAAAAAAAGTATTTACAATAAAAAATGTCCTCAGTTTTCTTTTGTTCTTGCAATGCTGGCAACTTGTTTCTGCCTATTGCAATGGTTGTTTGTTAAAGCTTTTTTTTTGAGGGGGCATAAACAATCGGAGGGTGAAGGTTGGGAACTAGTACCTGTATTATAACACTAGCAGCGGCCAGACGCTAGGGGAGAATCAACAGATGCCAGATTCCGAGAGCAGGCTGAGGTGGTGCTGAGTGATGCTGAGGTGGTAGTGGTGGTGACTGTTGCGGAGACGATGCTGAGGTGATGCTGAATGATACTCAGGTCTTGCTGAGTGATATTGTCTTGGCGCCGAGTGATGCTGTGGCGGCGCCGAGTGATGCTGTGGCGGCGCCGAGTGATGCTGTGGCGGCGCCGAGTGATGCTGTGGCGGCGCCGAGCGATGCTGTGGCGGCGCCGAGCGATGCTGTGGCGGCGCCGAGCGATGCTGTGGTGGTGCTGAGTCATCCTGTGGTGGTGCTGAGTCATCCTGTGGTTGCACTGAGTGATGCTGTGATGGCGTTGAGTGATGCAGTGATGGCGTGGAGTGATGCAGTGATGACGTTGAGAGATGTTGTGTTGGTGCGGAGTGATGCTGTGCTGGCTCTGATTGATGCTGTGCTGGCTCTGATTGATGCTGTGCTGGCTCTGATTGATGCTGTGCTGGCTCTGATTGATGCTGTGCTGGCTCTGATTGATGCTGTGGTTGCGCTGAGTGATGCGGTGGTGTTGCCGAGTGAGAGATAGAGTGAAGATATAATGCCCAATTAGAGAGGGTGGTGAGAGAGAAAGGGTGTACATAGAATAAAGAGTGGAGTGGGATAGAGAGAGAGAAAGAAAGAAGGGGAGAGAGAGTGAATGAAGGAGTTTGAAAGAGAAACAGATAAAGGGGTGAGAGAGAATGAAAGGCTAAAAAAGATAGAGAGGGGAGAGTTAATTAAGTAGAGAGAGAATTAGAGAGGGGAGAGAGAGAGAAGGAGGGAGACAATAAGAGTGGGGGGTGTGGAGTTTAAATAGAGTGAAGAAGTGACGCGGAAAAAGTAACCTTAAATATAGCTTTGTGCTTTGCGCGAATAAATATTTTTTTTTTAAAACAGAGTGAGACAAAAATACTGTTAATTAGGCTGTGACTCCCAATATAAAACAAATAGCGATATAAGGTGAAATCAACCCACCGAAGCAATATTTCTAACTAGACAAAAAAAGCTTGCATTTCAATGCTAATCGCTGTTGTTTTTCATGTGACTGTAGTCCAGGGCCGTCAGTTGGTAATGTGAGCTGCTGCTGCGATTGAAACATCAGAGTCCAGAGAGTTAATGAGCCATGACGAGGAAATGAGGAAGAGATAGGAAACCCAGATGGCAGCTGCGCGCGTGCACGCTATCGTGAACGCAAGCTGCTCGCCAGCCGAAAGCCAGTGGGTTTGCACTTCCAAAACCCGCTTACTAAAACTCTCGGCCAGACCAGCGCAAGCGCTGGTGCAGGCCGAGACCTAAAAAGTCCAGTCGTTATGGGAGGTTACAAATGCAGACAAGGCGGTACCAAGGAGGGAGTACTAAGCCTATACACAAATGAAGAGCAACGATTTTGCAAGGACAGTAACAGGAGCCAATTGAAAAGATGGGCGGGAAATGGGCGGAGCTTCTATGCCATACCTCAATACAACATGCCTCGCAGAGCAGCGCATTCGCTGCCCAGGCTCGACCTAAAAATGAGAGGGTGTTTCAAGAGGGCCATCATCAGCCTAAATGATTTTTCTTGTCGGCTAGGGCACAAGCCAACTAAGACAATGCTAGGAGTTTACAAAGCAAAGTGCATCCCTGTGGCCACATTTGGCTGTGAGATATGGGGTTATGCAAATATCGCTTAAATCCAGGTAAGGGAAAACAAGTTTATGAAGGGGCCTGTTGGGTGTGGGGCAAGGTAGTCCCTTCAGAGATTAAGAGGTCTTGCATATATTTTTGAGATTTTAGTTTTCTCACTAATTTCAAAACTTAAACCTAGATTTGATACCATGTACTTACCAGTTTCTTTGTGAAAAGACTTAAAATGTAATGTAATGTAATGTAAATGCATACTTGTAAAGCACTACTATCACTCCAAGGAGCATCTTGGCGCTGATACGGAAAACCAGAGATGGAGAAAAAAAAAACTGGTTTACTACTCATGCCAGAGGGGAGATAGGTGTTTAGATCAGAGTTTTGCATAGTGTATCTGGTGCACTGTAGATCCAAGTTTTAAGTGCCTTCCTAAAGACAGACTCGGAAACAATCTGACGGAGCTGAGATGGGAGTTGATTCCAAGCCTTTGAGCCTATAACTACAAGTGATTTTCCTCCCTTTGACACCAATCTAAAAGTTGGAATGGTCAGTAGATTTGCATTGGATGATCTTAGGCTACGGGAGGGAACGTAGCGTTTGAAACTAGTTTGAAGATACTGTGGGCCACGTGAATGAAAGGCCCTAAAGGTAATAATAAGGACCTTAAACAGAATACGTTTGTGGACTGGCAACCAATGTAAGATGTCTAATGCAGCAGAGGCAGATGATTTCCTAGGCCACTTCAATACCAGCCGGGCAGCCGCGTGCTGGACCATCTGAAGCTTGTGCAAGACTGATTTATTAGTTCCTGCATAAAGACTGTTACAGTAGTCCAGTCTAGATGTGATGAGTGCCACAGCAACGGTTTGCCTGGCTGAGAAAGGGAGCAAGTCAAAGAATTTCTTTAGACTTTTTATAAGATGGAAACATGTGCCCGCAACTGCCAAGGATTGCTGTTTGAAGGATAGTGTGGTGTCAAATTTTATTCCTAAATTTCTAGCTGCATTTATTGTATTAGGAGGGGGGGTGGCATCTTCTGGCCACCAAAGTTTAGGCACAAAGGGATTTTGTTTGCCAAATGGCAGAATCTCTGTTTTTTCCGAGTTACACCTCAGATGGTTGTTACTCATCCATTTAAAGGTTGCTGAAAGACATTTCCTGAGATTTTCTTCCGCCTTAGTAGTGTCGTTATCCAGGACCAGGATAAGCTGAGTGTCGTCCGCATATGAGATGGTATTGATCTTGAAGGACGATATTAGTTTCATCAAGGGGGACATATATACATTGAAAAGGGTTGGGCTCAGACTCGATCCTTGGGGAACACCTGATATAAGTGCTTTTTCTTCTGAGTTGTATTGTCCTAGCGTGATAACTTGGCGCCGATCTTGCAGAAAGTTCTTAATCCACTCTAGGACATTCCCGGATACGCCGTATGATGCAAGACGGTCTAGCAGAATGGTATGTGAGACCGTATCGAAAGCCGCGGACAAGTCAAGCAGCACCAGTACTGCTTTCTTTCCCTGATCCAGGGCAGCTCGTAAAGTTTCTGCAGTGTACAAAAGGGCAGATTCAGTCGAGTGTTGGGCTCTAAAACCTGACTGGTTGGCATGCCATACATTTGTTTCCTCTAAAAACGTGGTAAGTTGTTTATTAACAAATTTTTCAGTTAACTTACACAGAGTGGGTAGAAGCGAGATGGGTCGTAAGTTGGAAAGGGTCGTGGGATCAGCCAGTTGCTTTTTCTGGAGGGGTTTTACCGCCGCAAGTTTCCATTCTGTTGGAATCTTAGCTGTGAGAATCGAAGAGTTTATAATATTATTGATAATGGGGTTTACAACATCAATGAGGGCATGTAACAGAGTGGGGGGCAGGGGTCGAAAGGGGAACCTGATTTGGTGGATAAGATGGCCAGCCGTGATTCCTCCATCGTAATAGGTTGAAAGGTTTTCATACAGGCGGTATCTGTGTCTACAAAGGTTCTCTTATTTATGATGACTGGAGTAGGGGAAGAGAAGTCTTTTATCAGTGTCAGGACTTTTTCTTCAAAGTAATCTGCTATATTATTGCAGAGGCTCTGTGAGGGAGGGATCTCTTGAAGTAGACTATTTGGATTTGTGAACAGATTAACTATTTTGAAGATCTCCTTCTGTTTGTTTTTGGAATTTTTAACAGCCGCAGTATAAAAAGTTTTTTGGAAGCTTTGATCAAGGCATGATATTTTCTGCGTGCGATTTTATAAGTAATAAGGTCATTCCTATCATGGTTCCGGCGCCATCTACGTTCTAGTACTCTAACTTGGGCTTGCAGTTCTTTCAGGGATAGCGAAAACCATGGTGCAGAAGATTTCTTTTGGTGGCCTATGTGGTGTAATTGTAGGTGTCAACTGATCTTTTAGTTCAAGCATCCAGTTCCCATAGAGCTGGGTGTCAGTTATAGGGTCACCAACCAAGTTGGGTCTACCCATGATGGCTTTAGGGACGAGGTCTGGAAGCCCCATAAGTGCTTTCCAGCTAACTTTGTCCTGTTGTTGGATATTAGTTTTTTTCTTGACTGAGGCCTTATCCTTTATCAGAAATTCAAAGGGGATTAATTTATGATTGGTCCAGGTTTGCGTAACAGGGGGCTTCACTTTAAGGGTATTTAAATTAGAGCAAATGCAGTCCAAAATATGGCCTGCGTTGTGTGTGGCAGACAGCGACAGTAGTTGCAGGCCAAAGACCTCCATTACCTCCTTAAAACGAGTTGCACCAGGGTCCTTATGGGAATCAAGATGTAAATTAATATCACCCAGTAGAGTGAAATTGGAGAACCTAAGAGCAAGGGTACTAATCACATCACCAATGCTTTCTAAAAACTCGTTGTACTGTCCCGGAGGGCGGTAAACTAATGCCCCTGCAAAGGAGAAGGAGTCATGTAGTTGAATACAAAAACTAATGCTCTCTGCTCCTTTCAGGTCAGGTAGCTGCTCTATTGTGCACCCAAGGGTGTCGCGATAAATAATTGCGAGACCACCCCCACGTTGCTCTGGTCTATCTGCCCTTTGGATAAGATATCCCGGGGGAAGTGTATTCACGATGTCTGGGCTGCACCAGGCTTTCAACCATGTCTCGGTTACAAAAAGGCAGTCCAGTCCATCGTCAACTATAAGTTCGAAAATATGAAGTGCATGCTTGCACATTGATCTTGCATTTATGAGGCCACCACGTAGACTTCTACGTGTATCCTTCTCCGAGGGTATAGGTGATTGTATACAATTAAAAACCTTTTTACAGTTATTACAACTGATAGGTCCCTCCCAATTTGCAGCATTTAGAGACTGATGGCATTTAGCTGAGACATTATTTAAAGATAATATAAGGTCCCTTGAAAGAAGTTGTTTTTGACATGGAGAAGCAACATGTCTGGCCCTGGGCCCGGTCTCGGCAGCGGACGGGCGCAGACGGGCTTGCCTCTGGCGCGCCTCCGGCGCGCCAGCGGCGCGCCCGCTGTGCGTTGGCGCCATCAGCGTTTAAAATAGGTGAATGAGACTGATCCTAGTCAGAAGACTAGACCGTCACCACAATCTTTGACAACGCAGATCACTTCTTAACCCCTTCGGTGCTTATGACGAGCTGGACTCATCATGGCACACAGTGCTCGTGTGCTCATGACGAGTCCAGCTCGTCATAAGACCACCCACGGGGAAGCGCTGGCGCTGCCCCGTGGGAATCCGATCGTTAGTTTTTTTTTGGGGAGGCAGGGGAAGGGCTTCCCCTGCCTCCCCCGCCCTCCCCATCAATGACGTCAGCGCGCAAGGCGCGCTGACATCATTGAGGGTTTCCCTTTCTTCCCGACGCGCTGGAAGCCATTTGCTTCCAGCGCGTCGGAAATCAGGTGAGGTTTGGCTCGGGGAGGGGGGTTTGTATCAAAAGAGGCATCGAGGGAAAGGAAAGGGTTTTCCTTTCCCCCGATGCCTCTTTTGTGCATTCCTGCTGCACGATCATGTGATCGTGCAGCAGGAATGCCCACTAGGCACGAGGGAGGGAGGGAGGGCAAGAGGCATGTGAACGGGCCTAGAAGCCCCGCCCGTTTGACCCCGACCCACATACACTAGCGGTATGCAACGTCTTCCCACCCTTTCCCCACAATGATGGACAGCTTAATCAAAGGATCCCGGCGCTTTCGGCGCGGTGGCAAAATTACAGACACACAGGTCACTGGAGACAATTCTTCTGTTCCTATACACAGCTGTAGTGTAGGAAAGGCACTATACATTTACCCAACGAGGTAGCAGTTACTGATTAGCCAGTAGAAAGTACTCCAGTTGAGTAGAGGTATTGCACAAAACGGTGGCATCTTCGTGGATAAATATGCAGGGCAGGTGTGCAGAATGTGCCTTCTCTCCATTTCCAACGTGAAAAGTTAGCTGTAATCCTTGATGGAGGTCTTTGCATCCTTCATTTTCTCGAGCGCAATTCTCGTGTAGAATTCGTGAGCGTGGTTAAGCAGATGTGGCTTCTCTCCATTTACACCCTGAAAAGTTAGCTGTAATCCTTGATGGAGGTCTTTGCATCCTTGAATTTCTCGAACGCAATGCTCGTGTAGTTCCTGTGACCAGGAGGTTCCTTCTCCTCGACTGCCGCTGAGATCGTGCTCTGACCCTTTATAAACAAGAGGCATGTGAACGGGCCTAGAAGCCCCGCCCGTTTGGCCCCGCCACACATACACTAGTGGTATGCAACGTCTGCCCGCCCTTTCCCCACTATGATGGACAGCTTAATCAAAGGTTCCCGGCGCTTTCGGCGCGGTGGCAAAATTACAGACACACAGGTCACTGGAGACAATTCTTCTGGTCCTTTACGCAGCTGTAGTGTAGGAAAGGCACTATACATTTACCCAACGAGGTAACACTTACTGATTAGCCAGTAGACAGTACTACAGTTGAGTAGAGGTATTGCACAAAACGGTGGCATCTTCTTGGATAAATATGCAGGGCAGGTGTGCAGAATTCGTGAGCGTGGTTAAGCAGATGTGGCTTCTCTCCATTTACACCCTGAAAAGTTAGCTGTAATCCTTGATGGAGGTCTTTGCATCCTTGAATTTCTCGAACGCAATGCTCGTGTAGTTCCTGTGACCAGGAGGTTCCTTCTCCTCGTCTGCCGCTGAGATCCTGCTCTGACCCTTTATCCCCTTCGGTGCTTATGACGAGCTGGACTCGTCATGGCACACAGTGCTCGTGTGCTCATGACGAGTCCAGCTCGTCATACGACCACCCACGGGGAAGCGCTGGCGCTCCCCCGTGGGAATCCGATCGTTAGGTTTTTTTTGGGGGAGGCAGGGGAAGGGCTTCCCTGCCTCCCCCGCCCCATCAATGACGTCAGCGCGCGGGCGCGCTGACATCGTTGAGGGTTTCCCTTTCTTCCCCGACGCGCTGGAAGCCATTTGCTTCCAGCGCGTCGGGAAATCAGGTGAGGTTTGGCTCGGGGAGGGGGGTTTGTATCAAAGAGGCGTCGAGGAAAGGAAAGGGTTTTCCTTTCCCCCGATGCCTCTTTGTGCATTCCTGCTGCACGATCATGTGATCGTGCAGCAGGAATGCCCACGAGGGAGGGAGGGAGGGAGGGAGAGAGGGAGGGAGAGCGGGAAGGAGGGAGAGAGAGAGAGAGAGAGAGAGAGAGAGAGAGAGAGAGAGAGAGAGAGGAGAGAGAGAGGGAGAGGGAGAGGGAGAGGGAGAGGGAGAGGAGAGGGAGAGAGTGTGTGTACACCCCAGCTTCTATTTTATTTTAATTAGCTTCTCCATGAAATGTAAATGGGCAGTAGACCACAAAGTTATTATTGGTATGTGGCTAGCACGCGTCAATTCAAACTGCTCCCAATTCACACCGGTGAGCACATTGTGTAGGTGGGTAATTAATGTGCACTGGTGTTCAGCTTTGCGCTGCAGGATTTTTGTACAATGCATATGCATGTTGACTGTGTGCACGGGGGATTTATATAGGTGCTGGTCAGTGCATGAGGAGTGTCAGCAGGACACGTGTATTGCCTACATAGAGACACAGGTTATGTGGACTGGACTAGGTAAATTTAGAATATATCTGCGATTGTGAACTACATCTACACTGTGTGTGTATAGGTAGAAGGGTACATAAACTCCAGCACGCAAGGGTGAGGAATGTACAGGAAAAAGTACAAATTTACAATGAAGAGCGAACTTCCTAGAGGGGGCTGAGAGTGAAAGTATTAGTTCTGAAAGTATCTTTGGAAGAGAAGAGAAGAGATTTGAGGTCAGCTTTGAAGATCCGGGTAGAGGAGGTGGCATGGAGCAATGGGGGAAGCGAGTTCCAGATTCTCACCGCATTTCCTGAGAAGGATTGCGCCATCGATCTTTCCCTTTTTGAAGACGGGGGGGGGGTGGGCTCAAGCAGAAGCTTTTCCGCATTGCGAGAAGGGCGAGAGCCACCGGACAATTTCAATTTATTTGCCAGGTAACGAGGGGAGGAGGTGTGTAAGGCTTTGTGTGTGATGCAGGCAGTTTTGTAAATCGATCTTGCCTCGATCGGAAGCCATCGAAGAGAGGATAGGAGTGACGTGGTCGCTTCGTTTAGACCCTGAAATGAGGCGAGCTGCTGAATGGAGGATGGATTTGAGAGGGGAGAGGTGGGATTTGGGTAGGCCCGTCAGAAGAGAATTGCAATAATCCAGTCTTGAGAGAACCAGAGATTGTACCAAGGTTTTTAAGTCTTTCTCCGGGAAGAACCAACGGATCCCCCGTAGAAGGCGCAACTGGTAACGTGCGTTCTTAGCAATAGAGTTGATGTGGGAGATTAGGTTGAGTCTTTTGTCAAGAATGACACCTAGGGATTTAGCGCTGTCAACAATGATGGGTTTGTTGTTGAGTAGGTTCAGCTGATCCATCCAAGATTGAACAGGAGGAGGTGAGAGAGAGGTAGAGAGGAGGAGGAGGAATTCAGTTTTGGCGGGATTCAGAATGAGTTGGTGAGCTAACATCCAGTTGTGAATAGAGTTGAGAGTAGAGTTGAGTAGTGAGAGATCGTGTGCGGAAGATAAAGGTATCTTCCCACTAGTCCACCAGGCTTTTATTTGTGGAGAGTGACCCCTTGGGTGGCAGAATAGCAGTATGTTTTTAGGCCCATCTGCCCCCAAGGAGGGCAGAAGCCACTAGACACCAGGTTTTTTTTTATTTTTGTGTTGGGGAGTGGCCAAAAGGGCAAGGGTTGCTCCCTTTTACGGGGATGAATATTTTATTTATACTGTTAGGCCCACCTACCCCTTAGCTTGGCTGGTGGATTGTGTGTGGACTGGTGCATTATTTGCATATGTGATTGTAATGGTTTTTTTCTCCTTTTTATTCTAGTGTAAAGCTTTTGATTCCGGTTTGCGGTTTCGGCAGTGGTGGTTCTGCAGTTTTGCGTAATTGCATTTATTTGGTAAGAAAAATATTTTTGTTGTGTGTACTCCAAATGAGTATTATTGTCATGCATGAATGAATTTTTTTGTAAGTGGTGCCATAATGGCAGCATATTTGTTAGTGTTCAGAGCATGAAATTCTTTGCGATGTTTTGCATTGTCTTATGTGTAATTTTTTTCTTCTTCTTTTTAGTGGGATATTGTTGATCCTTACTGTGTCTGTGCAGAGTAGGTGGTGGTGAGTCTAGCTGCTTCTGTCACGTGAGTGGTATAGTGTTGGAGTATATAGGTCTTTGTGATAAAGCTACATTTTGTTTATTTCTTTTTTTTACAAAGGGTTTGTTGTTGACTTGTTTGACAAGTAACCTTTATTAGTAAGCATTATGGCTAGCCGTAGAATTACTGCTCAGCAGGTGGTTAGTTTGCTTCTTGAATCTTCCTCTGAGCAGGATTATGAGACTGACAGTGCGTCTGAGGGAGAGGAGGGAGGGGAAGATTCAGGCAGTGAGTTTTCTCTCCACATGGAATCATCGGATGATGAAGGTACTCTCAGTGCAGATGAAGTGCCTGATTTAGAGGAGGATACTACTGTGCCGATGGTGCAAGAGGCATCTGGATTGCAGCCTGGGGCTGCTAGGCTTCCTACTGGAAGTGCTGGACTCTGGGTTGATCCAAACATGGTGCAGCCGGTGTTGCCTGCCTTTAGTGGTTATGCAGGGTGTAGAGTGGATTGTGAACATT
Source organism: Calotriton arnoldi (assembly GCA_963921515.1). NCBI lineage: Eukaryota > Metazoa > Chordata > Amphibia > Caudata > Salamandridae > Calotriton > Calotriton arnoldi. The sequence continues at coordinate 473,410 of CAWUFW010004862.1, read as the reverse complement.
ATTTGCCTATACAGTATTTTCAGTTGTTTATGGATGATGTATTTTTGGGTGAGATTGTTGAGCAGACTAATTTGTATGCTGAACAGTTTTTGAGGGACAACAGTGCCAGACTTAGGCCCCATTCTAGAGCTACCCGGTGGAGTCCCACAAATCTGGAAGAGATGAAGAAGTTTTTGGGTTTGACTTTTTTGATGGGTTTGATAAGGAAGCCGTCCATGGGTTCATATTGGTCTACCAGTCCCTTGATGGCAACGGCCATATTTCCTGCAGTTATGACTCGTGATCAGTATTTACTTTTGCTTCGGATGCTGCATTTTGTTGATAATGGTTTGGCGTTGCCACGAGATCACCCTGAATGTGACCGTCTTTTTAAGATTCGGCCTGTTCTTGATCACTTTGTAGATCGATTTTCAGAGATCTATACTCCAGGGAAAGAAATATCTATTGATGAGTCTTTGGTCCTGTTCAAGGGCCGTTTGGTTTTAGGCAGTACATTCCTAGCAACAGGGCACGCTATGGAATTAAGCTGTATATGTTGTCTGAGAGTAGGACAGGATATGTTTTTAATTTGCATGTGTACACTGGTAGGGATTCCACTATTGACCCCCTGGTTGTCCGTCCACTTTTGGAGTTTCAGAGAAAATTGTGTGGGATCTTGCTAGAGGACTGTTTAACAGAGGCCACCATTTGTACCTTGATAACTTCTACACTGCTGTGCAATTGTTTAAGGAATTGTTCAAAGTGGACACTTTTGCTTGTGGCACAATCCGCTCTAACCGTAAAGGTTATCCAAAAGAGCTTGTTTGCAAAAAACTTCAGAGGGGACAGTGCAGTGCCTTGCGTAGTGAGGAACTGCTAGCTGTGAAATTTGTGGACAGGAGGGATGTGTACATGCTGACTACCATCCATGATGAGAGTACTTCACCTGTGGCTGTTTGGGGTCAGATTGCTGAAGTGCGCAAACCTGTGTGCATTTTAGACTACAATAAGCACATGGGTGGTGTTGATAGAGTAGATCAGAGGTTGGAACCTTACACTGCTATTCGTAAGTCTTACATTTGGTATAAGAAGTTGGCCATCCATCTCTTCAATTTAGCAACTTTCAATGCTTTTGTTGTGTTCAAGGAGTGTTCTCCTGCGTCAAAGTTGACTTTTGTTCAGTTTCAGGAGTCTGTCATAGGCAGCCTTGTTGTTGTGGAACAGGCAAGTGTTCCTAGAGTTGGAGTGGTGGAGGATGTGGCTCGATTGAAAGATCGCCACTTTCCTGATCACATTCCTCCTACACCCTCAAAAGACTTTCCCACTAGGAGATGTAGAGTCTGTTGGCGAAGAGGTACGCGGAAGGAGACTCGTATGTACTGCCCTGAGTGTCCTTCTAACCCTGGGCTGTGTGTGCCTGCTTGTTATAGAGCGTACCACAAGCAAAAGAATTATTGGGAGCAACCATGAGTGGTAAAGTGAACTGCCTGGTCTGTAATGTTTAAGAATTGTTGTTCTGTTTCAAGGTTGGCATTAGTGCAATGTATTTAGTTTCTGATTTTGTGTTAGTAGATTTGTATCTATTTGCAATTTGTTTGTGTTTTCTTTTTTGTATAAAAAATTCTAAATGTGATGGTGGTGTGTGTAGGCTGGTGCTTGGCTGGCGGTGTGCGTGGAGTGGCGCTTGGCTGGCGGTGTGCGGGAGTGGCTCTTGGCTGGCGGTGTGCGTGGAGTGGTGCTTGGCTGGCGGTGTGCGTGGAGTTGCGCTAGGCTGGCGGTGTGCGTGGAGTGGCGCTAGGCTGGCGGTGTGCGTGGAGTGGCGCTAGGCTGGCGGTGTGCGTGGGTGGCGCTAGGCTGGCGGTGTGCGTGGAGTGGCGCTTGGCTGGCGGTGTGCGTGGAGTGGCGCTTGGCTGGCGGTGTGCGTGGAGTGGCGCTTGGCTGGCGGTGTGCGTGGACTGGCGCTCGGCTGGCAGTGTGTGAGTAGTGACTTGCTGCTGGTCACTACACACACTGCTAGCCGAGCGACACTCCACGCAATCCATCAGCTTGTGTGGTTGCTGTGTTAGGAATGTGGGCGTGTGAAAGTGATGGGCCCTTGAATGGCGCTGTCTGCTGGTGTGAGTGTTGTAATGTGATGGGCCCGCGGCTGGTGGTGTGAATGGTTTTGTATTTGTCACACGTATGAAAGGTGTATGAATGGCCTGTAAAGAGGTTGGTGCCTTGTCGTGGATTTACAGCTCACGAGCTGCGAGTCAATGGTTCAGTTTCTCGTCCTTTCAATTATTAACAGTGCATTTCATTTTTGTGAAATCACTTGTTAATACAATTGTATATACTGAACCATCACTCACCCTCGTGCCAAATCCAACCAGTATGTGTGTGTGTGCTTGAGGATTAGATGGCTGTGCAGTAATATTTTTTTTGTCTTTCTCAAGCAGGGTGTACCTTGTCCCTTTTTGTGAATGTTGTAATGTGTTTGTTTCGTGCCTGGGGGTGTGAATGGTCTTGTGTGCATCACGTATGAAAGGTGTGTGAAAGGCCTGTAAAGCGGTTGGGGCCTTGACGTGGCTTTACAGCTCACGAGCTGTGAGTCACTGGTTCCGTTTTTTGTCCTTTCAATTATTGACAGTGCATTTCATTTTTGTGAAATCTCTTGTTAATAAAATTGTATATACTGAACCATCACTTACCCTCGTGCCAAATCCAACCAGTATGTGTGTGTGCTTGAGGAATAGATGGCTGTGCAGTAATCTTTGTCTTTTTAGTCTGTCTGCCAAGGTGTACATTCCGTCTAAGAATAACCTACCAACTGTAGATATTGTCGTAAACGAAACACCCATGGGAGTACATGGTGATATCTCTCTTGTGGATCCCAACAAGTTATGGTACCCACAATGTCCTGCAAACCTCAAAATGTCTGTCACATTTTCCTTGCAATATTGTGCCAAAATTTTCACGCTGCAGAAATAAACACATTATCTCAAAATGACCTGGTTTTGCAAGGGGGTCACCTGGGTTTTTGGCCCGGGGCTCGGCGGCCACATAGGGAAACCTACCAAACCCACACATTTCTGAAAAGTAGACACCCGGGGCTTCCAGGGAGGTATGGCTTGCGTGGATCCCCCAACGTTTCCTTACCCAGAATCCCCTGCAAACCTCAATTTTAGCTGAAAAAATCACTTTTTTCACACATTTTTGTGTGGGAAAGTGTGGCATCACTGGCCTCACACAAATTTCCTACCACCCAGCGTTCCCCAGGTCTCCCGATAAAAATGGTGCCTCACTTGTGTGGGAGGCCCAAGTACCCGCGACAGGCAAGGGCCCACAACGTATTGAGGCGACCTCAAAATGGCCTTTCACAAAACCACCTGGTTTTGCAAGGGGTCACCTGGGTTTTTGGCCCCGTGCTCGGCGGCCATCTAGGGAAACCTACCAAACCTACACATTTCTGAAAAGTAGACACCCGGGGGCTTCCAGGGAGGTATGGCTTGCGTGGATCCCCCAACGTTTCCTTACCCAGAATCCCTGCAAACCTCAATTTTAGCTGAAAAAAATCACTTTTTCACACATTTTTGTGTGGGAAAGTGTGGCATCACTGGCCTCACACAAATTTCCTACCACCCAGCGTTCCCCCAGGTCTCCCGATAAAAATGGTGCCTCACTTGTGTGGGAGGCCCAAGTACCAGCGACATGCAAGGACACAAAGCGTTTTGAGGCAACATCAACATTGCCTATCAAAAATGTTTTGGGCCCTTGCCTGTCGTGAGTACTGGGCCTCCACACAAGTGAGGCACCATTTTATCGGAGACCTGGGGAACGCTGGTGTAGGAAATTTGTGTGAGGCCAGTGATGCCACACTTTCCACACAAATGTGTGAAAAAAGTGATTTTTCAGCTAAAATTGAGGTTTGCAGGGATTCTGAAGGAACGTTGGGGGATCACGCAAGCCATACCTCCCTGGAAGCTCCAGTGTCTACTTTTCAGAAATGTGTGGTTTGGTAGGTTTCCTAGATGGCCGCCGAGCACGGGGCCAAAACCCAGGTGACCTCTGCAAAACCAGGTGGTTTTGTGAAAGGCCATTTTGAGGTCGCCTCACTACGTTGTGGGCCCTTGCCTGTCGCGGGTACTGGGCCTCCCACACAAGTGAGGGACCATTTTATCGGGAGACCTGGGGAACGCTGGGTGGTAGGAAATTTGTGTGAGGCCAGTGATGCCACACTTTCCCACACAAAATGTGTGAAAAAGTGATTTTTCAGCTAAAATTGAGGTTTGCAGGGATTCTGGGTGGAAACGTTGAGGGATCCACGCAAGCCATACCTCCTGAAGCCCCCGGTGTCTACTTTTCAGAAATGTGTGGGTTTGGTAGGTTTCCTAGATGGCCGCCGAGCACGGGCCAAAACCCAGGTGACTCCTTGCAAAACCAGGTGGTTTTGTGAAAGGCCATTTTGAGGTCGCCTCAATACGCTGTGGGCCCTTGCCTGTCGCGGGTACTTGGGCCTCCCACACAAGTGAGGCACCATTTTTATCGGGAGACCTGGGGGAACGCTGGGTGGTAGGAAATTTGTGTGAGGCCAGTGATGCCACACTTTCCCACACAAAAATGTGTGAAAAAAGTGATTTTTCAGCTAAAATTGAGGTTTGCAGGGGATTCTGGGTAAGTAAACGTTGGGGGATCCACGCAAGCCATACCTCCCTGGAAGCCCCCGGGTGTCTACTTTTCAGAAATGTGTGTGTTTGGTAGGTTTCCCTAGGTGCCGGCAGAGCTAGGGTTCACAAACTACAGCTAGGCACTTTGCCAAAAAAGGGTCATTTTTCACTGCGAAATTGAGGTGTGACCACGTTGCGTTTTGCGCCGTTTCCTGTCGCAGGCACTAGGCCGACCCACACAAGTGAGGTACCATTTTTCTCCTAAGACTTTGGGGAACGCGGGGTGGGTGGAAATTTGTGGATCCACGCAGATTCCAGAACTTTCCACCACAGAAATGTGGGGAAAATGTGGTTTTTTTGTCAATTTTTTAGGTTTGCTAGGGATTCTGGGTAACAGAACCTGGTGAAAGCCACACAATTCACCCCATCCTGGATTCCCCTTGGTGTCTAGTTTTCAAAAATGTATAGGTTTGCTAGGTTTCCCTAGGTGCCGGCAGAGCTAGGGTTCAAAAACTACAGCTAGGCACTTTGCCAAAAAAGGTTCATTTTTCACTGCGAAATTGAGGTGTGACCACGTTGCGTTTTGCGCCGTTTCGTGTCGCAGGCACTAGGCCGACCCACACAAGTGAGGTACCATTTTTCTCGTAAGACTTTGGGGAACGCGGGGTGGTTGGAAATTTGTGGATCCACGCAGATTCCAGAACTTTCCACCACAGAAATGTGGGGAAAATGTGTTTTTTGGACAATTTTTTATGTTTGCAAGGGATTCTGGGTAACAGAACCTGGTGGGAGGCAGTCAAGTCACCCCATCCTGGATTCCCCTGGGTGTCTAGTTTTCAAAAATGTATAGGTTTGCTAGGTTTCCCTAGGTGCCGGCAGAGCTAGGGTTCAAAAACTACAGCTAGGCACTTTGCCAAAAAAGGGTCATTTTTCACTGCGAAATTGAGGTGTGACCACGTTGCGTTTTGCGCCGTTTCCTGTCGCAGGCACTAGGCCGACCCACACAAGTGAGGTACCATTTTTCTCGTAAGACTTTGGGGAACGCGGGGTGTGTGGAAATTTGTGGATCCACGCAGATTCCAAAACTTTCCACCACAGAAATGTGGGGAAAATGTGTTTTTTGACAATTTTTAGGTTTGCAAGGGATTCTGGGTAACAGAACCTGGTGGGAGGAAGTCAAGGCACTCCATCCTGGATTCCCCTGGGTGTCTAGTTTTCAAAAATGTATAGGTTTGCTAGGTTTCCCTAGATGCCGGCAGAGCTAGGGTTCAAAAACTACACCTAGGCACTTTGCAAAAAAGGGTAATTTTTCATTGTGAAAATGTGGTACGTCCACGTTGCATTTTGAGCCATTTCCTGTTGTGGGCACAAGGGCTACCCACACAAGTGAGGTACCATTTTTATCGGGAGACTTAGGGTAACACAGAATTGTAGAGCAACTGTTATTACCTATTGACTTTCGAAGCATTTCTGCCTTCCAAATGAAAGACAATGTGTAAAAAAATAAGTCATTTTGAAAAATGACCTATAATTCTCATGCTAGTATGGGTACTCCCAATTTCGGAAATGTGCAAATATCTACTGTTTCTAAAATCTACATTTTGTTCCCATTTCAGAAATACATAGGTGTCTTTCATAACAATTTTTCCATGTATACATTTTCCCAAAATAATTGCTATATACCCGGTACATAATAAAAAACCATTGCAAGATGCTGCTCAATTATTGGCTCTGGGTTCGTCGGGTTCTTGGTGAACCTACAAGTCCTATATATCCCCACAACCAGAAAGGTCCAGTGGATATAACGGTATATTGCCTTCAAATAGCTGTCATAATTAGAAGAAGTTACAGGTGAAAACGTTGACACAAATGGCTGTTTTTTTCAACTAATTTTCAATTTTTCCTTTATTTAACTGTTAGTTTCTATAAGGAAAACTTTAAGGATCTACACAAATGACCCCTTGCTGAATTCAGAATTTTGTCTACTTTTCAGAAATGTATGGCTTTCCAGGATCCATTATTGGTTTCATACCCATTTCTACCATTAACTGGAAGGAGGTTGAAAGCACAAAAAATAGCAAAAATAGGCTATGTCCCAGAAAAATGCCAAAACTGTGTAAAAAAGTTGGTTTTCTGACAAAAGTCTGCTTGTCCCTGAAAGCTGGGAAGATGGTGATTTCAGCACCACAACCCCTTTTTGATGCCATTTGCAGGGAAAAATCAAGACGCTTTCATCTGTAGCCCTTTTTCCAATTTTTCCAAAAAAAAAAAAAATTTAGCTGTATTTTGACTAATTTCTGGGTCCCCTCCAGAGAATCCACAAACCCTGGGTACCTTTACAATCCCCATGATGTTAGAAAAAAGGACGCAAATTTGGCATGGATACCTTATGTGGTCAAAAAGTTACAGGGGCCTAAGCGCGCACTACCCCAAATAGCCAAAAAAAGGCTTAGCACAGGAGGGGAAAAGGCCTAGCAGCGAAGGGGTTAAGTGAATGCAATAGTAGAAGCACAAGGATGGAGTTAACGTTTCCTTGCTCCATAAGGTGTGAATATCAAGACTGAGTTTAATAAATTCTTATGTCATCCTCTGTTCCAAATGTTACCCTCGGGCCAATGTAAAGCAACTGCCAGTTAGAACCAGTTTTTGTCTGAAGATTCTTAGCCCGCCTCTGTCACTTAGAGAAAATGAGTTAGTACGAGTGATTCAACAATATCTACAAGCATATTTATGGTGCAGCTTAATCCATTAATAAACTTTTTTTATACTGTAGAGCATTTTCCCTTTGCCCTCTTGTAATTTTGTACATACTTTTCTGGACACGCTTATCACTTACTCTTTCCTTGTTGTTTAATCGCTGAAATTTAGCCAGGTCTGGTGACTCAGACTACTACAGTCACTTCGTAGATCCGCACTCAGCCCCCCCGCAACTGCAGGTCAAAACATCCTTCACAGTCAAAAAACATGAGTAACATTGAATTCGGCTACAATTAACGTAAATTTTATGTTAATGCCTAAGCGTCCTCATCAGGGGATCAGGGGCAATCAGCCACTTTACAAATATGCCTTTGCTCTCGGAATCAGAATATTTTGTCTAATTTCAAAGTGTAATTTTGCCGATCTCTACCCAGAGTTCCAATAGCTATGTGACCTACAATGTATCAAAAACTATATGAATAAATATGTTTAAAACAATTCAAACCTTTATGTACCTGTATGCATGCTTTTTCAATGCTGTATGCGTGCGCTTTCAGTACATTTTTGTTTATGCCAGCAGACTGGACATCAGACAAGCTTACCATTCCTGGCAATGAACTATTGAGGATGACCATGTATTTTATTGCTCTAACTTTAGAATTTGTAATGCAGTCAATCATATAACTTTGTTCAATTTTTATTTTTATAAAATTATACATGTATACAGATTAAAAGCATTTGATACAAGTTAAAAACATTTCATCATGAACATCCTTGCAAGGAAAAAATCCAGCTCAAAAGTGTAAAAGATCAAGGAAACAGTACAGTATTGATGTTAAAAGGTTTTCATTCACAAACAAGGAAGCATCACCATGTGCAAAAAATCTGTCATCAAGTGTCACTATAATGAATCAAACGGCAAAACCTTAAAAATTATCGGGATAGCAGCATCAAAACCGAAGACAGAGGTTACACACAAAGAAACCCCTAATGTCTAGCGCTAAAAACCCCAGCCAGAAACCATGACACATAAAACAACTGTTTGGTGTAGATAAAAACTGTAAATATAAAGGCGGATCTGCCTGACTCTGATACAAAGATAGCAAGAGAGGCCTTATAAATTTACGGAGAAGAATATTAAATCTGGGGGATACAAGAATATGCAAGGTATCCGAGATTGAAACCCTGTCACAAACGCAGGACAGTAGATCCGACGTTTTCAACCAATCACCTTGTTCAAAGAGCAGCTAATAAAAAACACTCAGTCTAACATAAGTCAGTAAAGGCTGGTGGTAAATAGGCATCTCTAACAAAATATATGGTTCTATACCATCAACTGATTTTACCATACAATACTGCCTCATCGACTAATTGACTAAAACAGAGGCTTCCCTCTCAGGTGCCACCCTAAAAGAAGAGGCCTGCTTCAGCAAAACAATTTCAGCTTTGCTGATGCCCTCAGGATTAATAAATAACTCTGGCCACCCTAGAGCTTTAAAGTTTAACTTTAAGTAATGTAACCAGGGTATAGAAGACACATTATCCGGGGTATAGAAGACATATTATCCAGAGTTAGGCAATCCCGGATAGTTAACCTGTCTAAACTTAACTCCTTCTCAAACCACACTGAACACCACAATAGAAGAGGGTGAACGCAAATAAAATCAGAAATATAGCCCACGCTCAGTTCTTCATAAATGTATGACCATGTATTTAGTTATTAGTATGAAAGCCAAAAGATCGAAATTGTCAATTTTCTTATATTTCTTTTACAGTGTTTAACTCTTGCTGTAAAGTAGCATATAACCCTAATCCCTACTCTTAATCATAATGCTAACACCAACACTTACCTGTTATTGATTTGTACCCTAGCTCTTAACCCCTGTCTCCAAAACTAACCTGATACTTAAACCACGCAGGTATGTTCCCTAAACCATTGCCTCAAGGCCTAATGCAAAACTGAAGAAGTTACTTACCTTTGGTTACGATTATCTGGTAGAGACTATCTAGCCGCGGATTCCTTACCGTAGAATTTTCCCAAAGGTATCAGACTAAATCTGGAAACATTTTGTGAGCAGTACCCCTGACATAGTTCGGCTCTGCATGACGTCATTTATCAGGGGAATTGTAAGCGCGCTACTCACCCGTGAGGGTCTCAAGGCGCTGGGGGGGGGTAAATCCGCTGGTCTGTTTAGCCGAGGAGTCAGGTCTTGAGAGTTTTTCTGAGCAAGGTCTTGAGAGTTTTTCTGAAGGTGTTCAGGGAGGGTGCGCGTCTGATGTCTGCCGGTAGCTCGTTCCATGTCTTGGCTGCAATGTGAGAGAAAGATCTTCCGCCTGCTCTGGCTCTGTGGATGCGCAGGGTTTTGGCCAGTGCGAGGTTGGAGGATCGGAGGTTTCTTTTGGGTACGTGGAAGTTGATTCTGTCGTTGAGGTATTCGGGTCCGTTGTTGTGTAGGCATTTGTAGGCGTGGGTGAGGATTTTGAAAATGACTCTTTTCTCTACGGGGAGCCAGTGGAGTCTTCGTAGGTGTTGGCTGATGTGTTCTTGCCGAGGGATGCCGAGGACGAGTCTGGCTGCGGTGTTTTGGATGGTCTGGAGTTTGCGGAGTAGGGACTTGTTGATGCCGGCGTAGAGTGCGTTTCCATAGTCCAGTCTGCTGGTGATGAGTGCGTGGGTGACAGTCTTCCTTGACTCGGGGGGTGGATCCATTTGAAGGTCTTACGAAGTATGCGGAGGGTGTTGAAGCAGCTGGATGTGACAGCGTTGACCTGTCGGTTCATGGTGAGGAGTCGAGGATGATACCCAGGTTCTTGGCCTGGTCTGAGGGGGTGGGTGGGCTCTCGAGGGCTGTCGGCCACCAGGTGTTGTCCCATGCTGAAGGGGTGGTTCCGAGGACGAGGACTTCTGTTTTCTCTGCGTTGAGTTTCAGGCAGCTGTTGGTCATCCAGTCTGCGACGTCTTGCATTCCTTTCTCGAAGTTGAGTTTGGCGGTGGTGGGGTCTCGGGTGAGGGAGAGGATGAGCTGGGTGTCGTCGGCGTAGGATACGATGCTGAGGCCATATTTTCGGACGATGGCTGCGAGGGGGGCCATGTAGATATTGAAGAGGGTCGGGCTCAGTGATGATCCCTGTGGGACTCCGCAGGTGATTTTCGTAGGATCGGAGAGGAAGGGTGGTAGCCTGATTCTCTGGCTTCTTCCGGTGAGGAACGATCGGATGCAGTCCAGGGCTGTTCCTTGTATGCCGGAGTCGTGCAATCTGGCGACTAGTGTGCGGTGAGAGACGGTGTCGAAGGCCGCTGATAGGTCGAGTAGGATGAGGGCTGCTGAGTGTCCTTGGTCCAGGAGGGTGCGGATGTCGTCTGTGGCGGCGAGTAGGGCGGTCTCCGTGCTGTGGTTTCTTCGGAATCCGGATTGGGACGGGTCGAGGATGGAGTTCTCTTCGATGAACCGTGTCAGTTCTCTGTTGACCATTTTGTCTGCGACTTTGGCTGCAAAGGGGAGGAGCGAGATGGGCCGGTAGTTTGAGGTCGGTGGGGTCCGCTGTGGGCTTCTTGAGTAGAGGTCTGACTTCTGCGCGTTTCCAGTCGTCTGGGAAGGTGCCTGTTCTGAAGGTGGTGTTGATTGTGCGTTTCAGTTCGGGTGCGATGGCGGCCGCGGCTCTGTGGTAGATGTGAGGCGGGCAGGGGTCGGTGGGGGCCCCCAAGTGAATGCCTTTCATGGTCGAGGTGGTGTCTTCGGTCGTGATGGGTGTCCAGTTGGAGATGGTGGGTTGTCTGTTGTCCTTGGGGGCCGGGGGAGAGGCTATGGCATCTGGAGGGCGGTCAGTGAAGTTGTCGTAGAGGCTTTTGATCTTGAGGTGGAAGAAGGTTCCGAGCTTGTTGCAGAGGTCTTGGGATGGGGTGATGTCTGTGGCTTCGCTGCGTGGGTTGGCGAATTCCTGAATGACGCTGAAGAGTTCCTTGGAGTTGGTGGAGTTTGCGAGGATTTTGTTGTGGATGAAGTTCCTTTTGGTGGTTCTGATCTGGTTGTGGTAGTCCGTCATGGCACCCTTGTAGGTGGCGTAGTTTTCGGCTGTCTTGGTGTTTCTCCAGTTCTTCTCCAGGCGTCTGCAGGTGTGCCTGGTTTCCTGGAGGGCGGTGGTGAACCAGGCGGCTTTCCTGGGGCGTTGTTTGTCGGGGTTGCGTAGTGGGGCGAGCTCGTCTGCGCATTTGGCGATCCAGGTGTGGAGTTTTCTGGCTACGCTGTTGGCGTCGGCATTCCCGGCCGTCCAGGTGTGGCTGTCTCAGGTGAGGGTGGAGTTCAGTTGCTCGTCGGTGACTTTGCTCCAGTTCCTTCGTGGTGGGCGTGGTGTAGGTTTGGGTGCCCTAGGTTTGTCGATGGTGAAGTGTACGCAGTGGTGGTCGGTCCATGGTGGTTGCATTGTGTGGCTGAAGTGGACGCTGTTTCCTGTGACGAAGATGGGGTCAAGGGTGTGTCCTGCTCGATGGGTCGGTGTGGTGACGAGTTGTTTGAGTCCGATGTTGGCGAGGTTGTCACGAAGGGTGGAGGAGTTGGGGTCGTTGGGGTTTTCGAGGTGGAAGTTCAGGTCTCCGATGAGTATGTAGTTTGTTGACGCGATGGCGTGGGGTGCGATGAAGTCGGTGATGGTGGTGGCGAAGGGTGTCCGGGGGGTTGTGGACGAGGGTTCCTCGGAGTGTGGCGTTGGGGGTGATCTAGATCTTGAAATGCAGGTGTTCGGCGGAGGGGAAGGTTTCGCTGGAGGATGCGAGGCGGAAGCTGCTTTTGTGGGCGATGGCTAGGCCCCCTCCCGGGTGGTTGGGGCGGTCCTTCCTTTGGATTTTGTATCCGTCCGGGATGGCGATGTTGATGTCGGGAGAGGAGGAGGTATTGGTCCAGGTCTCTGTGAAAAAGGCGATGTCGGGCGAGAGGGAGTCGAGAAGGTTCCAGATCTCCATGGCATGCTTGTGTATGGAGCGTACGTTGGAGGATGCATCTCAGTGTGTCGTCGCTGTTGGCATCGGCGGTGTTGAGGGCCAGGGTTGTGGTGAGGGTCAGTCGGTAGTGGAGGCAGGAGAACTGGCCGTGAGTCGTGTTCGGCGAGGCCTGTTTGCAGGATCTGAGTCTTCCGGGGTTGAGTGCGTGGATGGCGGCGGAGTCGTAGCGACGGAGGGTTGCAGATCCAGGGTTCCTGGCGCTGGCGGGGCACGGACGGGCGCAGACGGACTTGCCTTAGGCGGGCCCGCTGCGCGTGTCTGCTGCGCGACCGCGCAGTGGCCGCCATAAGTAGGGGAAGGGGGAGGGACGAGCAGCTGGGAGGCGGGAACGGCGGGAAAAGAGAACAGAAAGGGCTGGGCAGCGAGAAAAAACAGAACCAGTGGCAGCGAAAAATGAACGGGCACAAGTGGCAGCGAGAATAAAACAGAAACACAATAATCGGGTACTAAGGCACTGAAGAACAAAAACACAGAGCAGAGACACGAGGATCACAAAAACACAATAATCAGGTACTGAGGCACTGAAGAACAAAAATGAAACAGAGCAGAGGCACAAGATACTAGTGAGGTCGGAGAGCGGTCTTGAACCCTACCAGGGTAGGGCTCGCGGCGCAGCAGAGCACAGCGGAGCTGATGGGGAGAGAGCAGGCCTCGGGTCAGGGGTCTAGCTCGCGCTCCCCGCAGCAGCCGCCATAAGTAGGGGGGAGGGACGAGCAGCTGGGAGGCGGGAGGGGGGGCGGGAAACAGCGGGAAAAGATAAAAGAAACGGCTGGGCAGCGAGAAAAAACAGAACCAGTGGAAGCGAAAAATGAACGGGCACAAGTGGCAGCGAGAATAAAACAGAAACACAATAATCAGGTACTAAGGCACTGAAGAAAAAAAATGAAACAGAGCAGAGGCACGAGATACCAGTGAGGTCGGATAGCGGTCTTAAACCCTACCAGGGTGGGGCTCGCGGCGCAGCAGAGCACAGCGGAGCTGCTGGGGAGAGAGCAGGCCTGCTGTAGCGATGAGAGATCCTCCCAAAGGGGCAGCCCAATCATGGGACCGATTAACATGCTCAACAACCCGGGACGCCAAACTCTCTGAGCCCAGTCAAGAGCCACAAGGATGACTTCGGCCCAGTTGTCCCCAATCTTCTTGAGAACTCTGGGCAGGAGTAGTATTGGCGGAAAGGTGTACAGGAGACCGAAATTCCACTTGAGATGAAAACCGTCTCTGAATAAAAGCCACCTTGGAATCTCCAGCACCCAGAACTGCAGACATTACGCATTCTTAGCAGTGGCGAAGAGATCTAAGCAAGGCTCTACCTACTGCTGAAAGAGGCTTTGCACCACCTCCGAATGGAGATGCCATTTGTGATTGGCTAAGCATCCTCGGCTGTTTTTTTCCGCTCTGGCATTCAGAGAATCTGCCAGGTGTTTAACCACCAGGGAAATGATCTGAAGTCCCCGTCATGCCCAGAGACACAGGGCCTCTTGACATAGAATCCATGACCCCACCCTGTTTGTTGCAGTACCACATGGTGGTTGTGTTGTCCATGGACACCTGAACTAACCTTCCCTTGATGGAGGGGTTGAAAGGCTTTTAATGGCAACCAGATCGCTAGGACTTCCAGAAGGTTGATTTGGAGACCGAATTCAGCCAGAGACCAGAGTTCTCTGATCTCCACCTTTCGCAGATGGCCACCCCAGCCCAGGAGTGACAAGTCTGTCACTACCGTCAGATCTGGTTGGACAAGGGAGAGGAGTCTGCCGCTGGCCCAACTGCAGTCTGTCAGCCACCACCGCAGATCTTTTGCAGTGCCCTCAGAGATCCGTACAATGTCAGAGGGATTCCCCGGATGCTGAGCCCTTTGGAACTTCAGGTCCCACTGCAGAGCCTGCATATGCCAACAGGCATGCATTACAAGCAGGATACAGAAGGCCATGAGGCCCGCCAGCTTCAGTGTCAGTCTCACCGAAATCCAGGATAGAGGCTGAAACATCGGCATTGTAGCGTGAATATCCTGGACTCGCCACTCAGGAGGATAATCCCGAAACTGCACTGTCTCCGGAACAGCTCTGATGAAAGGGTGTGTCTAAGAAGGGAACAGGTGTAACTTTAGCACGTTGATAGTGAACCCCAGTGAGTACAGGAGATCCGCCGTAGTCTGGAGGTGTGAGACGACTGCCTGGGGCGAGCCCGCCTTCAAAAATCAGTCATTTAGATAGGGGAAGACTGGCACCTCTGATCTCCGCACATAAGCAGCAACTACAACTATCACCTTGCTAAACACCCAAGGGGTGCTGGTAAGGTCAAAGTGGAGCACGGCAAACTGGAAGTGCTCGTGGCCCACCGTGAACAGCAGGTAACGTCTGTGGCAGGCAGGATGGGGATGTGGAAGCATGCAAGTCTAACGCTACCATCCAGTCTCTCGGGTCCAGGTCAGACAGAACTTGAGCAAGCGTAAGCATTTAGAATTTTCCTTTTTCAGGAAGAGGTTGAAAGGGCGTAGTTCTAGGATAGGACAAAAGTCTCCATCCTTTTTGGGTACCACAAAGTAGCGGGAATAATAACCACAACCTACTTCTGATACTGGCACCCTCTCTGTGGCTCCCTTGGCAAGAGAATCACCACTTCCTGGTGGATCAATGAGATGTAGTCCCATCAGCCTGTCGCAAATAGGTGGCATGGGTGGAGAGACAGTTACAAAGGGGAGGGAATAGACCCTTTGGACAATCTGGAGAACCCAGCGATCGGATGTTATCGACTTCCAGTGAAGGTGTATCTTGCCTCCCACTAGCTGTCTATGATGGTTGGAGGTCAAACTAAAGGGGCTTGGAGGCTGCAGTTGCTGGGGTGGTGTACTGGCCCAACCTCAGGCTACATGACCCACAAGGACTGTGGGCACCGTGTTTTCGGCCACGCAAGGGCTGGGAAGCTGGCTGGGCAAGCATAGACACAGCTGGTAGCCCCTTCCATGGCCACGAATAGAGTGGAAGGCAGACTGGGGTTGGCAAGGGGCCGTGAAAAGGCCCAAGGAACCGTTTGTAGCCCTGCTGTCCTTGAAGCGCTCTAGTGCAGAGTCTGCCTTGTCTAAGAAGAGATGGGAGCCATCAAAGGGCATGTCAATGAGCGTGACCTGGACATCCCCAGAAAAGCCAGTTGTCCCCAGCCAGGCATGGCAATGCCATGGATGATTAAACAGATATGCCTAGCAAATCAGTTGTATCCAACCCACAGAGTATGGCAAACTTAGCTGCATCTCTCCTGTCAGCAATAGCTTGAGAGAGTATGGCTCAGGCCTCCTCTCTGGCCATGAGCAGCACCTGGGCAACCAAGTTCCACAGTGAGAGGGAGTATCGGCCCAAAAGGCACGTGGTGTTTACTGACCGCAGTGGCAGGCTGGCAGAAGAGATCTTCTTTCCCAAGGTATCTCCCCTCTTGGATTCCCAGTCTGGAGGACTGGTAAGGAATGGCAAGGATTTACCATGGAAGGAGAGGTTTGGAGGTGGGGTGTGTTGTGAGGCAACGACGGTGACGGGCGACGGTGACAGGTTATCGACCTATGCACAGTAGCCCTTGTACAGGGCTTGGACCAGGCCCAAGTAGGAAGTCCATGAGGGCTTTGTTAAAAGGGAGAAGCGGTTTGGATGGGGTGACTCCTGTCTGTAGAACCTCCATCAAGACGATCGTCTTGACAGCCACTGAGGGCAGCTGAAAGTCCAGGACCTCAGCTGCCCTCCTCACCACTCTAAAGCAAATGAACGCTCACTCCTCCATAGCCACGGTAAGGAAAGACCAAACCATAACTGGGGAAGGTATCCAGTCCACTGGCATCCGCCAGATCCTCACATCAGTGTCCTCTGTGATATCTATGGACTGGTATTCACCACGGTACAGTGGCCCCTCCAAATCATCCCCAAGTACTAGCCAAAAGGAATAGGGTACAGGCTCTAGCCTGGGTGGTCTGCCCCCAGTCGGCGCCGACATCGGACGACACCCATAAGGCTCTGTGTCAAAGTCAGGGACAAGAATGGGGACTGCTGCCGGTGGGCGCCAGAGATGTCAGCAGTGGAGCTGGGGAAGGTCAAGGTGGTTCGACCAGCACCGCTCCTGATCTATTCATGATTCTAAGGGGCCCAACTGGTGCCGGGGGTGAACCAGCAGGTGGAAGACCAGCAGGGGCCCAAAGGCACTTTAGCAGGTACAGGCCGCCTAAATATGAGGTGCAAGGCCTCATAAAACTCCCGTAGTTGGGAGGGGTTCGCTCCAGCTCCTAGAGGTGCGAGACGACCCTGGCACATGCTCAACCACGGAGCCAGGCCTTGAATGCTGACGCTCTGTTGTCTTGTCAGATGACTTCGACGGACAATGCAAAGTTGAAGACCTCCTCAAATTCTTACTCTTTTTTCATTTGTGGGACTTACCTGAAAGCCCGTACTTCAACTGTGACGAGCGCTTGGAGTGGCTCTGCGGCCAATCCTTGGCCCTTCCTCGCAACTGGGATCGAGACCGTCGTGGCATTACATGTGGCACAGCTAGGAGCTTGAGGGACCGCTTAGCCTCAATGACTTGGGGTGCATGGCGCGTCAATCAACGCAGGTGTTGGTGTTGTGGTCGTGCTCAAGGCACCAAAGACAGACCAGGTGTGGGTCCGTCACTGACATTTGTCGGTGACAGGTGCTAAAGGGTTTGAAACTAGCCTTCCTTGTGGAGATGCCTGCCATACCAGGAGACAAAGGTTCAAAAAAGCATTGACAAAGTCGAAAAAGAGTCAGACAAAAAAGACTGGGGGAAATGCTTCTCTGGATCTGCGCTGAATGGTGCGGAAAGAAAGAACTGGGGTGGAGCCTATATAGGCACCACGCACATCACTTCCGCTGTAGACGACACCACGCAGAGCCGAACAATGCCTCCTAACGATGCACAGGAGTACTGCTCCCGAAAAATTTCCAGATCCAGTCTGACGCCTGGGAATTATTCTATGGTAAGGAATCTGTGGCTAGAAGTCTCAATCAGATGCACACATCACTTACTCATATACCGTAACTAAAATAAACAACCTTAGTTACCCATCCATCAGTAACCATAGCAATATGCCTAAAGATTCGTCACCAGATCCTAAACCCAAAACCTAACAGTATCTATTACCCTAAACTAAACCAATATCTTACCTTTACCTCTTCTCTAAATTTAATCCTAGCATTAAGCAAAACTCTAGCCCACACCATCAACTTATTCCTAATCTACATAACCTAAAACTAACCCCATCTCTAAAACGTATCTTTCCCCTACCCCTAAGGCACAGCCTTATACTTGTACTCTTACCATAAAGCTAAGCCTGTCCTTTACCAATTTTAAGTGTTTTTTCACATTTTCATTTTTTTCCCAGCTCAGCTATTTTTCCAATTTTGGATTTATAGCTTTTGATTTTTCCAACTCATTTTTTTAAAGGTATTTTTGACCTAATACGGATTACCCATATGCAGAGTATAATGGGAAAAACCATGCAACAGAGCAATCCCTATCACAGCTTTTTGGTGGCAACCACCTTTTTTCAGTGGAACCTTAACTGCACTTTGAACAGAGTTTATATAAGAGTTGGAAACCTTTAAAGTATCTTTAATACTTTTTCTATACTAATTAACCTCAAAGCTGTGATCTTGTTCTACTATGAAACAAATTACTCTGTAGATTCTTCTGTTTCAAATTGATTAAGCTAAGGGAAACCTTTGGGACTACTGGTATAGTTACCAGATTGTCTTTTTTGTCCTTTTCACAAGGGCATGCTGGTGGCAGTGTATACTTTGTATACTTACTGTGCAACCTGTCCCATTTTTTTGTTCTATAACATGAATGTGTGTTACTGCGTGTACAGACGCACCTTATATTTTTGCTCCTGTGCACAGACAGGCTTGCAATGACGTGCACACATGGTTTGTTGCAACCGAGAACCCACAGGTTATTGTGCACAATCAGTGGCACACTGGCACAAACATGTGCACTATACCCCAAAGGTATGAGTACCACAATTGAGTGTTCAGAACCACACACCGTATGGTACCAACAATAGTCAATGAAAATACAGTGAAAGAATGGATACAGGCTGGATCTAAAGCATTGCATTGAGAAGTACAGCAGGTTATGTACAGCAACTACAAATATTAACATAGGTTCCAGTCCTCAGAAGATAGCGTAGTGAAAAATTGTTCCAACTTATAATACCTCACTTCATAGTAATTACCCCTTTTAATGAGTTTCTCGCCCTTACCATTCTACTTACAAATAGAAAATATCTCTCCCATTCCAAGTTGTAAGCCCTTTAGCTGTCAAAGTAAAAGTCCTACCACCTTTCAATGCCATCTGTTTTTCAGCTCCATAGGAGGTAAGAATTCCCCCTTACTTTCAGTGGCTGCTAGTGTGCCCGTGCGTTGAGGTTCTCATATCTCTGGCTCCTGCTATTCTTTTTTTTTTCTCTCTCAGCATATTTGCATGCACAGGTGGTTGTAAGCTTCTGTTCCATCCTGGTCATGCCGGTGTGTCTTTGCCCTGACGACCTGTACGTCCTTTGTTTGATGGCTGTCATAGTAGCAGTTCGGGTCGCTTTCATCTGCCTTCATGTTCTGGCTCTGTTCACTTATATGTCATGCTGTCACCATTCTGTTGAAGACTGTGCCTCTGTTTGAGGTTAGCACTTGCTTCAGGGTGCGAACAGTGTTTTTTCTCTTGCACCGTTTGCGACTCTTGACCTCTGACATTGCTGCCGATCTCCGCATGTTTCCTCTAATGTGCATTTTTGCTCTACATTGTAGTTTCTGGTCCTGCCATCCACCCCGCCTGGCCGGTGACGGCGTCCTTTCGCAAGTTCCATGCACGCGGTGACTCCCTGGTGCTAACCAGCACTTGGCTGACGACGTACCAAGGAGGGCGAACTTCTGCACCCCTCTGTCTTGCCTGCGGAGAGTCCCCGGCCCGTGGGGGTGGAGGACTTTTCAAGCTACTTCCCTTTGACTGCAGCTGAAGTCGGTGGCATTGCCAGAATCAACATCCATCGGTGAGTCTTGATGGAGGATCTACATCCTTCGGGTCGAGTTGTGGCAGGTAGCCCCTTGTTTTAAAGTTGTGGCAGTTTTGCTCCCCAGATACGGGTGGTGACGGTATAGTCACCCCTGGGTTTGCACATAGTTCTTGTGCAGGAATGATATCGTGGGATTAGTAGCCAGGTAGGCTGCTCCTTTCAGTTGCAACGTGTTTTCAGGGCGCCAAAATTTGGGCTTCCTTGATCTCAGGTTTGAGTGCTGCTCACTCACCTCAGTGCCACTGGCCCTGGGCACCCAGAGGTGCGCTGCCTCCTGCTGGACGCCAGAGGTGGCCTCCAGCTGTGCCTAGGGATATTCCTAGGCACATAGAGGAGGGAGTATCAGTTGTTCTATTGTCTATAATTGTTGGTTTCATTGCATTTTTCTATTGTGTTATTGTCATGTGCCTCTCATATATTGTGGTCAAATTCAGTTAGGATTGTAGGGTGTTGTCAGTACTTGTCAGGTTATCATTTTATTTGGGTATTATGACGCTACGTGACTGACATTTGGCGCTGCTACCTCCCTGACAACGAACTTAGCACCCCTCAAATACTACTTATCACCGGATCAGATGTCCCTTACGATTACCGCCCCCCTAAAATGAACTGGCTGACAAACTTATTAATATTTGCCCTATACTGTACAATACCTCCTATTTGCGTTTTGCTCCTTATGTCCTTTAAAATACCAATAATATTGTTCCTCTTACCCCTGTTACTCTTCTGGGATTAGTGTAATCACACTGCACACATTCGCAGCACACAGGCTCTCAGACAGCGCAGCTGCGCAGGGCCGCCAGAAATCGCTTATTTGTTTTATGTGTTTGTCAGAACTGCACAAAGAGTTCACCACCTCTGCACTGTTTATTTGAATTCCTGGACCTCTTGGCACCGTCCATAGGGTCTTCAATTCCGTCTAGCCGCCCCTCCTGCCCATTTACGGGTCCACAGGAGATTGCAAGGAGACGGAAATACTACTCTTTCTTCTAAATACTTTCCTGTCATCTTTTTTTCCGTCCATGGAGCGCCAGTAATGCTACAAAGCACCCAGGACATTTCCTCTTTCCCACTTGTGAATGCTTTGGTGAGCTAGTACCGATTGAACTGTCTTTTGCTTGATGAACGGCTTCCTCTGCTATTGCGAAAGCTGGAGCCTGGCTGAAAAGCACCTGATAACGTTCGTTCACCCATTGTGTTGTCTGTTTGCATTATAGCGCGACACACCACCCTCCATCTGTCTGGTGTATCTGAACTGTCATCGCAAAGCAACCAGGGTTAGCGCTTGCACTTCACACAATCTCACCATGGGAAACCCTCTAAGTAAAAATACTTTAAATAGCAGTCCGCCAGCTCCACCAAAAGACTCCCCAGCATACAATGTGGCCTTACGCCAAGGACTAAGTTCCATACTATTTATACATAAATGGCATGACCTGACACCTAGGAGACCGGACTTACAATTTTCGTGTCACGGGACATACGACATAAATAAGTTGTCATATTTGAGACAAATGTTAAAGTTAAAAGGCAAGAAGGTCAGGCCGGCTGAGTGGGAATCGTTTTATCAGTGGGATCTGGTCCTGCGCGCAACCAATGACGTGAAATCCAAAGTTCACAAGGAATTGTTAGACGTTAAGAACCAGATGCTAAATGAGATGTCAAAACAAAAGATCAGTGCAAGTTGGAGAAAAACGCAACCGGATGTAGTGGGAGTGTTCCCATGTATTCCTGTTGACAATAAAACACAAGCCAAAAAGGAGGGAGGGGGTGAAGAGGATTCAGTACTTGAAGACCATTTAACGGGGCGAATGAGAGGTACACGACAACACCCCATGCCACAAACAGACACAACAACTTCACCCTCCGCTCCAGTGGCGAAACCCAATGAGCTATCTCAAACAGAGCAGACAGCTGCTATTGATTTAGTACGCAGAGTCCTCAATGAAAACGCAGCCAAAATAGACTTGGACGCCGTCCAAGAGGTTGCTGCCCTAGAATTAATGAGGAAGGAAGTTGTCCACGCCGCATCAGAATATTGTGATAAGAAACAGCAGCTGCTGGCTCAATGCGCACAGAGAAAACTAAAACTCCCTCTCTTAATAAACCGTGAATGGCTACAACAATTCAATGACACGTCAGAAGACCACAATTTAACAATTCCTAAGTGGCACTATCTAATATAGGACGCTTGTACTTATGTACACCAGACTGCCCATGACATCGCCACTATAGAGCAAGCACTGGCAGGAACGCAGCAGGCTCCACCACAGGGTAGGTGAGACAGTCTCAGTAAAACAAATGGTGCTACTTCATCCCCACAGGGATCACCCACAGTGCAAAAGAAACTGCTAAAATCAGACATAACTAAATGCCAGAATTTCTTACAGCAGATGGTGGAAGGAACGCTACCAGTAGATGCCTTTACAGAACACCAGAGCAGACAATACTTAGAAAAAGTACTGTCATTGGCACGAGCACAGTTAATGGACAAAGGCCCCTAAGCACCCAGCGCATATGTCCAACAAGCCAAGAAGCAACACCCAGACACCACCGGTGACCCACCACTACCTGCACAGTATGACTGGGACATAGCAAGGTTCAGCTTCACAGACTCAGAACTGCAAACATGCAATGAGGACAAAATAAAAGACACACTCAAATATGCATTAGAAAAATTGCAACAATGGAAGAAGCTGTTGCACACATTTGCTGTGTTAGAAGTAGTTCAGACCCTCACCCCTTGCACCACCTACGTTGATTATGCCCCTGCGAGAGGTATCACCTCCATTAGGAGGTAAGGACAATGAATTAGCATATGTCCATGTCCCCTGGTCCAGACAAGACATTATGTGCTTCACCAAAGACTTCCCAAAACTGAGAGAAGAACCAAGGAAGTGGTATGCTGAGTTAGACAGAATGGCAGTTTTGGGAGGACTGTTATGGAGGGATTTTGACACCTTATTCAATATCATTGTGCCAAGGGACCTATGGGAAGATTGCAAAAGAAAGGTAGAGTGGCCAAAGAGGGAGCCAGACAGGGGAAAGGTTGGGGCACCAGGAGATGAGGTTGATGAGAAATACCAACAAGTAGTGAAATATTTAAAAGAGAAAATACCGGAAGACAAGGTAGATTGGAACAAGATAACACTCACAAAACAGGAAAAAGTTGAGAGTGTGAACTCATACTTTGACCGCCTTCTGCAAGTCTATCAGCAGAACAGCGGGCTAAAAAATCCAATGGGGGATGCAATGCCGGCATTTGTCACCACCTTTGTTCAAGGTCTGAGACCACCTATTAAAGCACACCTACAAACCTCTTTTGTCTGCTGGCAACAGGAACCAATTGAAAAGGTGTTAGCAGCAGCAAGATACTGCTCTGATTATCAGTCCAATGAGCAGACAATGGAAGCAGAAAAAATAAAGAAAGAAAAAGTAAGGTTGATGGTAGCACAAGAGAGGTTTTACACAAGTCAGCAAGGAAGAGGCAGGGGCCGGGGGAGAGGGAGGGGCACAGGAAGACCACAGAATGGCAGGTCAGCTTCCCTACCTCCATCAGGAACAGCTTGCTTCTACTGTAAAGACCCCAACCACTGGAAGGCCGACTGCCCAATATTAAAAAAGAAAAATGGGGAAAATAGGCCGACAGAATAGGGGACAGGGCCAACCGGGCCAACAACAATACCAGCATAACACCCAGCGTACCGAATATAGGAATAATGAGCAGCAAGGGTATGTGTCAAATGACACGCCCCCAACACAGCATGAGTGGACAGGAAGGGAGGGGTGGGCACAGCAGGACACTGACTTCCCACCGCCGCCTCAAGACTTATTCTAGGGATGCCTGAAAGTGGAAGACTGCCTAATAGCTCCAGCAATAGCAGTGGATCAATCCGGCCCATATCTAGAGGGAACAGTGTTGGGCAAAATTGTACCATTCTTAATAGACACAGGAGCTCAAAGATCAATGCTAAAGGCGTCGCAGATGCCAGAGGCGCCACTTTCGGGAATACAGGTCACGGCAGTCGGAATGACAGGACAACCAATACATGAATATCTCACACAGCCACTACAACTAGTCGTAGGCACCATAACTGTCAACCATCAGTTTATCCTTAGCAGATTCTGCCCAGTGAACTTACTAGGCAGAGACTTGCTCTGTAAATTACAATGCACCATACACTGCTCACCGACAGGGGTCTTTCTAGAGAGCAGGCCAAATGGTCTGATGTTGCAGGCTTTCATGACATGCACCGACCCCGTCATACCCCCAGAGCTGCGCGACTGTGTGCCGCCTCAAGTCTGGGCTACCAGTGCCAATGACGTAGGACAGGTGTTAAATTATCCACCAGTCCAGATCAAATTGAAGCCAGGAGCCCCCCCCCCTCCCAAGAGTGCCACAGTACAAGATTTCCAAGGAAGGGGAGGAGGGCATAGCACCAGTAATACAAGACCTTCTGAAGCAGGGAATAATAAAGGAGATACGCTCTAGCCCATGCAACACACCAATACTCCCTGTAAAGAAAGCATCTAAGGGCCTGGATGGGGCCCCTGTATATCGTTTCACACAAGACCTAAGAGAATTGAACAAAATAGTGGTACCTTCCTTCCCAGTGGTCCCAAACCCAGCAACAATATTGTCCAATATCCCAGTAACAGACACACACTTCACAGTGTTGGATCTTAGCTCCGCCTTCTTCACCATTCCCCTGCATCCTGACAGCCAGTCCTTTTTCAGTTTCTCATTCCGGTCCAGAAGGTTTTGCTGGTGTAGGCTCCCACAAGGCTATACAGTTCTTGTATGGTTAGTGCCTGGAGCTCACTCACTCTTCTAAGAGATGTGATGGCTATAAGGAAGGCTAATTTCCAAGTGAGGAATTGTAGTTCACACATGTGCAGAGGTTCAAATGGTGAGCCCATGAGCCTTGTAAGGACAATATTAAGGTTCCACACTGGAGAGGGTGGAGCTCTAGGGGGAATTATTCTTTTAAGTCCTTCCATAAAAGCTTTAATAGCAGGTACTCGAAACAAAGACAAGTGTTGTCGGTTTTGTAGATAAGCTGCTATTGCAGCTAGATGTAGTCTTATAGATGTGTATGCTAGATTACAGCGTTGTAGGTGTAATAGATAGCAGATAATGGGCCAGATGTAGGAAGCGAAATAGCGATCGCAAACGTTTGCGACCGCAAAATAGCCCTGTGCAATGTAGGAAGTGAAAAACCCACTCGCAAAATAAGGAATTGCAAAATTTGCGATTCCCTATTTTGCGCAAGCATTTAGAGAATCGCAATTTGCGATTCCCTACATGCTATTCTGGGAGACATTGCAAATTGAGATTTTGCTGTAAGGAATCGCAAATTACCACCAACTTCAGGTTGGTGGTAAATTGCGATTTCCTTTAAAAATGCAATTTTATGCATGTTTCGAAGTGCCATGTGGCACACATACATGCCCTTTGGGCATGTATGTGCGCCACATGTGCACACCTGCACATTCCAGGGGTGCAACTGGGTGTCCTTTAGGAACCCTTGAATCCCTGAAATTGCGTGCGCAATTTGCGAGTACCTATTAGGTACTCGCAAATTGCGCACGCTATTCCCATTAATTCCTATGGGCCTGTTGGCCCATAGGAATGATTGGGAGGCCATTCCTTATTTGCGACTCGCAATTTGCGAGTCGCAAATAAGGAATGCGTAGGAATCGCTAAATATTAGCAGATTCCTACCTACATAGCAGTTTGCGAGTCCTTAATAGCGATTCGCAAAAAATCGCTATTAAGGACTCGCAAAATCCTATTTTGCTACATCTGGCCCAATGTTTTGAGTGGAAGTGTCTAATGGACTGATTTTGCACAGTAAATTACAAATCGTTTCCACTTTGCTGCGTAGCATGCCCTGGTAGTAGGACGTCTAGCCTCAGACTTCAGGTGCCAGATCGCCAGGTTGAGTTGATTGGGATCTGGATGCCTTATCTCTCCATGGTTCTGAGTGAGAAGTTTGGGAGAGAGGTGCAGTTTTTGATGAGGAACTACTGACATTTCCAATAGTGTTGTGAACCAAGGTTGTCGAGCCCATGTGGGAGCAACCAGGATTAGTGTGAGGGAGTGCTGTTTGAGCTTCGGACCACTAATGGAATGAGTGGGAGAGGCGGAAAAGCGTAAGCAAATTTCCCTGACCAGTTCATCCATATTGCATTGCCTTTGGACAACGGGTGTGGATACCTGGACGCGAAGGTTGGGCATTTTGCGTTTTGGTGTGTGGCTAACAGATCTATTTCTGGGTAGCCCCACATTTGAAAGAATGGAAGAAGAACTTGAGGATGAAGTTCCCATTCGTGGATCTGTTGTTGTTGGCAACTGAGCAGATCCCTGATTTGATTGTGTACTCCTGGGAGGTGTTCTGCCAGGAGATATATGTTTTGTGGAATGGCCCATTTCCATATGCGTTGAGCTAAGTGTGAAAGTTGTAGAGAATGTGTTCCTCCCTGCTTTTGTATGTAGTACATTGCTGTCATGTTGTCTGTATGAACTAAGGCAGCTTTGCCTACTAGATGGAGTTGAAAAGATTTCAATGCCAGAAATATTGCTAGCAATTCCAGGTGGTTTATGTGGAATTGTTTTTGTTTTGTAGTCCATATGCCTTGAATGGTAAGGTTTTGGAGATGAGCTCCCCAGCCGGTGAGCGATGCGTCTGTTAGCACGATCTGTGGAACCGGGTCGAGGAACGGCCGCCCCTTGGAAAGGTTTTGTGTGTCCACCAGTGAAGAGAGCGATATGTGCGGCTGTCCACCAACACCAGATCTGTTAGCTGACCTTGAGCCTGGTTCCACTGTCGTGCTAAGCATTCCTGTAGAGGGCGCATGTGGAGTCTTGCATAAGGAACAATTAGAATGCAAGAAGCCATCATCCCGATTAATTGCATGAACACTCGAGCTGGTAATGAGTGTTGAGGCCGAAATTGTGATATTAGAGCCTTTATGTTGCGTATTCTGACTGGGTTGGGGTATGCTAGAGCTTTGCAAGTGTCTATTGTAGCTCCTAGATACATTTGTGTGTTGGATGGTTGAAGGTGGGACTTGGTGAGATTTACGGTGAATCCCAAGTCGTGAAGCAACTGAATTGTTTTTCGGGTGTGGTGAACGCAGCTGCTGTGTGACTTGGCTTTTATGAGCCAGTCGTCCAGATATGGGAACACATGAATGTGTTGCCTTCTTAAGTGAGCCGCAACTACTGCGAGACACTTGGTAATGACCCTGGGTGCTGTGGTCACCCTGAAGGGGAGTGTTGGACTTGGCCCTTATTGTCCTAAAATCTTTCACTTTTCCCCCCTAGCCTTTTTACCATGTGTGAAATAATACCTACTGCACAATGGCGTGCGCAGATTTATTTGTACTGTTGTAAAGCAATGTTACTTTTAAAATGGACGCCATTTCTGTCTGCTTGTGCCGCCTGCCTGAGGTGGGTTGCCGGTCTAGTTGTCTGTCACCCAGCCCCAGCTTTTGGAGGGAAGTCTGGCAGACAGGGTGCTCTACACCTCCCCTAAACCAGTTGGGACCAGTTTCCCAGGGAACCTTCCAGAAGCTTCCAGCCCTTTCTGGTAGGTGGGGTGAGGGGGCTGTGCCTCCATGTGCTCAGACTGAGCGTGGACCTGAATGAGAGGGGACACTCTGCCAGGAGGTACCGCCACATTGGGCCTGTGTGCTGGCCCCTGTGCCCATCTGCACCCCTCCGCTGTTCACAGGGCCAGTGAGAGCCCTTTACTGGAGTGTAGACTGCTGTGTCAGGAGGAGTGCCACTTTATGGGAGATGACTGCTTCTAGGAGCTGCTGTCCTGTTCTGATGAGTACCCACGGCCTGCTGATCTTGCCCAGTATTGCCTGCCTGCTCTCCTGCCGTCCTAAGCCCAGCACCTGGTGAGCACTATATCTTACTGCCCAGGAGGTAAGGAGCTGACACCTGCAGCGCTGCGCTGCGAGAGCGCTATATTTCTAGAGTTGAAGTGCCTGTGCTGCTCTGCCTGCACTCTAGCGCCTAGTGGGACTATTTGCGTGATTACCAGAAGAGGTGCGCTATCTGCTGTCCCTGAAGCTGGTGGGACCGAGCCTATCGCAAGCGCTACATCTAAAGTGCCAGGAGTGAGGAGCTGATGCCTGCAGCGCTGTGATTCCAAAGCGCTACATCTAAAGTGCCAGGAGTGAGGAGCTGACGCCTGCAGTGCTGTGCTGTCTAAGCGCTATATTCAAGGTGCCAGGGGAAGAGGAGCTGGCGCCTGCAGCGCTGTGCTGTCTAAGCGCTATATTTCAATTACCCCGCGGTGGTGAGTGGGGCTCAGTCATCCCGTGGTTGGGGGGTGTGTCGGGGCACATAGCCGGTGCCCGCCCCCGGTGCCAGTATTCTTTTGGGGGCATTGGATTACCCAGGAGAACAGAGCGAGGAGTGAGAGACCCTCCTGCCCTAGCGCTTTGCGCACCTTTGTTTTCGCTTCCCTGGCAGCCAGCCCTGACTTTGCGGGACACAGGGCTTCTGAGCCCCTGAGAGAGGCCAGTTGGCCTGGGCCCAATTTCAGAGTGTTGTGCCCCCGATTGGGGCGACCGGGGTTTATGCTGGCGAGGCCTATTGCCCCATATGATTTATTGCAGAATAGGGTTGCACGATGCATTTGTACCTAGGATGATACCTAATGCTTTTCCCTCAGGTTTGCAGAGCTGATTTTAGGCCTATTGTGTTCTAAGGGGCGCCCTGCTAAGGTTATGGGAAGGCCTCATGTGCCATACCTCATGCGGCTAATGTGGCTTATGCCCCCTGGTAGTATGGTTATGCATAAGGTGCTATTGAGATGCCCCCTGGGTTTATGCTAATGGGAGTGATGCCTAATGATAACGCCTAATGCTCCTACACTGAGGGTGATGCCCACTGCTGATGTATGCCTTCATGCGCATAGTGTGTTTATATGCCTGACCGGATGTTTTCATTCTAGGCTTCATGTGTATGCCCGATGCTGTTGGCGTTCCGCCTAATGTTCATGCCCACAAGGATGCCTAATGCATGTGATTATGCCTATTGTGCATGTTTAATGCTTTCATGCCAACGTGGTTCAGGCTCGTGCTTGCAGGCTACGGCAATGGTGCTTTATTCGTATGTCTAATGCTCACATGATTTGTGCTAATGTGCCCAATGCTTTTTCCTAGGGTGTACATTGCTGATGGTTATGCACCAATGATACTTTAGGCGTAGGTTACGCCTGATGCTAAACTTGAGTGGGGGCCTGATGTGATGCATAAAGCGTTGTTTAGATGCCCCAGGTTTATGCCTTCATGTTAAGGAGGATTGTGCGCCTAATATTGTTGCTTATGGACTTTCATTTATTCCTGTGCTTATGTTGGTTCTGGCAGTGGCCCGATTGGCGCTGCACTGTAAATAGTCCCCAGTGTTTATATCTACCGGGTGCCGGTTGGCGCCGCGTTGACTACTGTGGTTACCACCTGCTATGCTGTTGCATAATACAAATGTTATTTTTCTTACTCAAACTGGTGTGGTCTCCTTTTTGTAGTGTTGCTGGTGTGTCGCCTGTGTGTGCTGCGCGGATGCTTTACACAATGCTCCTGGTTTAGCCTTCCCGCTCCGCACCACGCTACCCCGTTTCCAACATTGGTGCTCAGCGGTGGGATAGGACTTGTGTTTGCGCAGTACCACAGCGGCAACTGGTTGCACTACAAAGGGTGCACTTGAGAGTAACCACAGATTTGGGGACTGTTTTGCTGACTGTATTTCCTCCGGGAAGTGTTGTTTTGGGGATTGTGTCTCCCTGTTGCACTGTGGGTGGTGTATCCCGAGGGTATCTCACCAGGATGGGGCTAACCTACGACGAGGATTGCCTGGGGGAGTACACTGAGCAGGAGGTGATAGACCTCTGCCGAGAGAGAGGGATACCCACAGTAGGCAACACCCGCAGGAAGTTGTTACTCTATGAGGCCCTGAGAAGGGGGGAACCCTTAGAGCCCTGCGGGGACCTTTCCGATTACCCCTCCGCATATTTAAGGGATCGATTTGGTAGAGACCGTGAGGGGGACTCTGAGAGTGAGGGGTCCCGGTCCATAACCCTGGAGGGTGGTGACTTTGAGGAGGAAGAGGATGTTAGGGCAGAGACACCGGTAGCGAATGAGGACACCATAGAGAGGGAGTCCTGTGCTGGGTCCAGCCCTGGGGGCACTGCCCCACCCCTTTCCCTGTCCCCAGAAGAGTGGGTAGATAGGAGGGAAGAAAGGGAGCATCAGCTGGCGCTGGAAAGGCTCAGAGTGGAGCTAGCGCAGCTGAGAGTTGAAGAAAAGAGGCTAGAGACCGAGAGGGTCCTAGCACAGGAGAGAATGGCTGAGGCTGAAAGGGCCTTCGCCAGGGAGAGACTAGCTCAGGGGGTAGGTTGTCCCCTGAGAGTGGTGTCTGTGGTCTGGATTCACCAGTGAGGGTGGGATCCAGTGGTGGCAGCGAGAGTGAAGCCAGTGCAGGAAGTCCCACTCCCAGAGCCCGGAAGATGGTGCCTGATCCCCAGAAGGAGGGGGCAGGTTGGAGTTTAGGGGCGGCAAGAAACTGTCCCATCAGTCTTGGGGGAGTATGTGGACGTGTGTTGGACCGCACTGGAGGAGTGGATGGTGTGTGGCGCGGTGACAGATGGGGAAGGGCTGTTCCGCCTGATCATCAGGGAGCATGTGCTCAAGAGTTGTTTTCCCAGGTTGCGCCACCACCTGTTGCAGTGTGGGCTCTCCGACCCCAGGGAGCTTGCACGGGAGGCAGACCTTTGGGTGAGTGCCAGAGAGTCTGAGAGGGCATTGGGGAGTGATCCTGAAGGGAGTGGTGCAGGGATCTTCCAACCCAGCAAGGTGGGAGAGGTGGAGAATAGCCCAGCTAGGTCTCAGGATAGTGAGAGGGTTGTAGGGCCTCACATCCTATCTATAGGAAGGAGTGAGACGGGGAGGTGTCCCGAGGTGCCCCAACCGGAGTCTCAGGGCCTGGAGAGTTCCATAAGGGAACCCCAGGTTGGGAGCCTAGGCTGTCCCGATGGGCCGTCCATGGAAGGGGATCCCCCAGTGTCAGGAGAACCCGGGCGTCGGTATTCAGAGCTCCAGGGGTTCTGGGGTCTGCCCAGCCACAGGGTTTAGATCCTGGGCTGGGGTGCCAGGTTCAGGGGCTGCCTGACCTGGAGGGAGGGGCACTTGTAATCAAGGTCCCTACCGGTTTCACTTCCAGGGGTACTTCTCCAGGTGGGAGGGTGCGGAACTCTGGAAGGGGGTGCCGAGGGAGGAAGGACTCGCCTCTGGCACCGGCTCAGCCACAGGGCTTCGATCCTGGGTTGGGAGGCCCGGTTCAGGTATTGCCTGACCTGGCTGGAGGGACGTCTGTAAGCAGTGTCCCCCCGGAGTTGTCTTCCAGGGGTGCTACTCCAGTTGGGAGGGTGCAGAACTCTGGGAGGGGGTGCAGAGGGAGGGAGGACTCGCCTCTGGCATCGGTGCAACCTAAGGGTTTAGACCCTGGGTTGGGGGAGCGGTTGCAGGGTCACGGCCCTGGAAGAGTGAGAGAGTGGTGTTCTGAGGGTGCCCCGCATAGGAGGAGAGGGCGGAACCCCAGAAGGAGAGGTAGGGGGAGGAGAGCCTCGCCCCTACCTGGTGGACAGTGTGAGAATGTGGTCCCTAGGTGGGAAGACCATTGGCAGTTTGGGACTGCACGGAGGAAAGGGAGAGTGGTCAAAGGGTACTACGGGCCTAGGGCTACTGCCCCCCACTCTGAGACAGCCAGGGCCAGAGACATCTGGATGGCCTAGGGCCCGGTCCTGGCTGCAGCCAACTAGGGAGCACCAGTGGGGTGGCTTATTTGGTCCAGGGTGGTTTGAGAGATGGAACCATCGGGTTCCAGAGTGGCGGAGAACCTGCGGGTGCCCCTGCAGTTGTGGGCCCGCGTCCAAGTTCTCTCGCCCTAAGCAGGGAAGCCCATCAAGGCATTGATCGGTCTACCCTGGCTTTTGGCTGGGAGGGGGTTGTGTTGGACTTGGACCTTATTGTCCTAAAATCTTTCACTTTTCCCCCCTAGCCTTTTTACCATGTGTGAAATAATACCTACTGCACAATGGCGTGCGCAGATTTATTTGTACTGTTGTAAAGCAATGTTACTTTTAAAATGGACGCCATTTCTGTCTGCTTGTGCCGCCTGCCTGAGGTGCGTTGCCGGTCTAGTTGTCTGTCATCCAGCCCCAGCTTTTGGAGGGAAGTCTGGCAGACAGGGTGCTCTACACCTCCCCCTAAACCAGTTGGGACCGGTTTCCCAGGGAACCTTCCAGAAGCTTCCAGCCCTTTCTGGTAGGTGGGGCGAGGGGGGCTGTGCCTCCATGTGCTCAGACTGAGCGTGGACCTGAATGAGAGGTGACACTCTGCCAGGAGGTACCGCCACATTGGGCCTGTGTGCTGGCCCCTGTGCCCATCTGCACCCCTCCGCTGTCCACAGGGCCAGTGAGAGCCTTTTACTGGAGTGAAGACTGCTGTGTCAGGAGGAGTGCCACTTTATGGGAGATGACTGCTTCTAGGAGCTGCTGTCCTGTTGAGTACCCACGGCCTGCTGATCTTGCCCAGTATTGCCTGCCTGCTCTCCTGCCGTCCTAAGCCCAGCACCTGGTGAGCGCTATATCTTACTGCCCAGGAGGTAAGGAGCTGACACCTGCAGCGCTGCGCTGCGAGAGCGCTATATTTCTAGAGTTGAAGTGCCTGTGCTGCTCTGCCTGCACTCTAGCGCCTAGTGGGACTATTTGCGTGATTACCAGAAGAGGTGCGCTATCTGCTGTCCCTGAAGCTGGTGGGACCGAGCCTATCGCAAGCGCTACATCTAAAGTGCCAGGAGTGAGGAGCTGATGCCTGCAGCGCTGTGATTCCAAAGCGCTACATCTAAAGTGCCAGGAGTGAGGAGCTGACGCCTGCAGCGCTGTGCTGTCTAAGCGCTATATTCAAGGTGCCAGGGGATGAGGAGCTGGCGCCTGCAGCGCTGTGCTGTGCTGTCTAAGCGCTATATTTCAATTACCCCACGGTGGTGAGTGGGGCTCAGTCATCCCGTGGTTGGGGGGTGTGTCGGGGCACATTGCCGGTGCCCGCCCCCGGTGCCAGTATTCTTTTGGGGGCATTGGATTACCCAGGAGAACAGAGAGAGGCGTGAGAGACCCTCCTGCCCTAGCGCTTTGCGCACCTTTGTTTTCGCTGCCCTGGCAGCCAGCCCTGACTTTGCGGGACATAGGGCTTCTGAGCCCCTGAGAGAGGCCAGTTGGCCTGGGCCC
Source organism: Calotriton arnoldi (assembly GCA_963921515.1). Classification (NCBI taxonomy): domain Eukaryota; kingdom Metazoa; phylum Chordata; class Amphibia; order Caudata; family Salamandridae; genus Calotriton; species Calotriton arnoldi. Next base: position 440,725 of record CAWUFW010004862.1, on the reverse strand, counting down.
AGTTTCAGAGTGTTGTGCCCCCGATTGGGGCGACTGGGGTTTATGCTGGCGAGGCCTATTGCCCCATATGATTTATTGCAGAATAGGGTTGCACGATGCATTTGTACCTAGGATGATACCTAATGCTTTTCCCTCAGGTTTGCAGTGCTGATTTTAGGCCTATTGTGTTCTAAGGGGGCGCCCTGCTAAGGTTATGGGAAGGCCTCATGTGCCATACCTCATGCGGCTAATGTGGCTTATGCCCCCTGGTAGTATGGTTATGCATAAGGTGCTATTGAGATGCCCCCTGGGTTTATGCTAATGGGAGTGATGCCTAATGATAACGCCTAATGCTCCTACACTGAGGGTGATGCCCACTGCTGATGTATGCCTTCATGCGCATAGTGTGTTTATATGCCTGACCGGATGTTTTCATTCTAGGCTTCATGTGTATGCCCGATGCTGTTGGCGTTCCGCCTAATGTTCATGCCCACAAGGATGCCTAATGCATGTGATTATGCCTATTGTGCATGTTTAATGCTTTCATGCCAACGTGGTTCAGGCTCGTGCTTGCAGGCTACGGCAATGGTGCTTTATTCGTATGTCTAATGCTCACATGATTTGTGCTAATGTGCCCAATGCTTTTTCCTAGGGTGTACATTGCTGATGGTTATGCACCAATGATACTTTAGGCGTAGGTTACGCCTGATGCTAAACTTGAGTGGGGGCCTGATGTGATGCATAAAGCGTTGTTTAGATGCCCCAGGTTTATGCCTTCATGTTAAGGAGGATTGTGCGCCTAATATTGTTGCTTATGGACTTTCATTTATTCCTGTGCATATGTTGGTTCTGGCAGCGGCCCGATTGGCGCTGCACTGTAAATAGTCCCCATTGTTTATATCTACCGGGTGCCGGTTGGCGCCGTGTTGACTACTGTGGTTACCACCTGCTATGCTGTTGCATAATACAAATGTTATTTTTCTTACTCAAACTGGTGTGGTCTCCTTTTTGTAGTGTTGCTGGTGGGTCGCCTGTGTGTGCTGCGCGGATGCTTTACACAATGCTCCTGGTTTAGCCTTCTCGCTCCGCACCACGCTACCCCGTTTCCAACAGGGAGGACTTTGAACTGGTAGTGCTGACCGTCTACTAGGAACCTGAGATATTTCCTGTGAGCTGGATGAATGGGAATGTGGAAGTAGGCGTCCTTTAAATCTAGAGTGGAAAGAAAGTCGCCTTGTTGAATCAATGGGAGCACCTGTTGGAGGGTGACCATGTGGAAGTGATCTGACTGAATATAGAGGTTTAGTGGCCTGAGGTCCAGTATTGGCCTGAGAGAGCCGTCCTTTTTTGGAATTAGGAAATCTAGGGAGTAAACCCCTGTGCCCTGATAATGCAAGGGGACTGGTTCTATTGCATGTTTTTGTAAAAGGGAGAGAACATCTTGTTTTAGGAGGGTCAGATGTTCTGATGACATTGGACGATGCTTGGGAGGGATATTTGGTGGAGTGGAGGTGAGTTCCAGGCAATAACCATACTGGATAATTTGTCTTACCCACTTGTCTGTTGTGATGGAGTTCCAGACAGGTAGGAACTGTGAGAGACGTCCCCCGACAGGAGTGGAATGGTCGGGGGGTAGTGAAGGGAATTCACTGCTTGGTGTTAGGGGAATTGCGGGTGTTGTTACCTTCGGCTCTTCCCCTATTATTGTTCCCTCTGTATCCTCCCCGAAAATATCCTTTGGGTGAGGTAGACTGATTGGGGCTTTTGTAAGACGAGGAGGGATTTTCTGATGATATTGTCTTGGAGCCACCCCTGTAAAAGGAACCCCTGTTGGAAAGGAGTTGCAAGGCCCCCATGGACTTAGCAGTCTCGGTATCTTTCTTCATTTTCTCCAATGAAGTATCGACTGTGGGTCCAAAAAGATGCTCTTGATCAAAGGGCTGATTGAGTATGGTGGTTTGAACCTCTTGCTTGAATCCGGAGATTCGAAGCCAAGCATGCCTACGCAGTAATATGCTGGTGTTAATGGCACGGGATGCTGTATCAGCCGCATCTAGGGCGCATTTTATGGAGGTGTTAGTTATCAGTTTTCCCTCTTGAATGAGTTCATTGGCCTTGTTTTTGTGTTCGTCTGGTAAATACTGCATCAGTTTTTCCAGCTCGTCATAGTGCGCTCTCTCATAGCGCGCTAGGAGCGCTTGCGCATTGGCGATGCGCCAATGGTTTGCAGCTTGTGACGCAATCCTTTTCCCCGAAGCGTCTATAAGCTTTGACTCCTTGTCAGGAGGAGGGGCGTCGCCTGTAGCCTGGGAATTAGCCCTTTTGCGTGCATTAGACACAACAAGAGAGTCTAAGGGTATCTGGCCTTTGATGTACACCGGGTCTGTAGGAGCTGCTTTATATTTTTTATCCACCCTTGGTGTAAGTATTCAGGCTCTAACAGGGTCTTTGAATACTTCTGGTGCATGTTTTAACATGCCTTTTAGCATAGGCAGGGTGTGGTTGGATTTTTGTGAGGGTGCGAATGTTTCCACTAAGAAGTCCTCTTCTAGGGGATCAGTGTGTAGTTCCACCCCATGGTAGTGAGCAGCCCTATTGATGAGTTGTGCAAACCTAATGTTATCATCAGGCGGTGATGGCCTGGAGGGATAAAGATCAGGGTCATTGTGGAGATCAGGATCTTGATCATAGTCATCCCATGGGTCTGGGTCCTGTGGTATGTTCTGGTTGTCATCATCCCCTAGTGTATCCCCATCCCCACCATCATCACCCTCTTTTGGCACAGGTGAGTGTGTAGGTGATGGTGAGTTTGCTGGTGAGATGAATAAGTTAGGATCAGGAGGAAGAGGGAGGTATATAAGGGAGAGAAGGGTTAGTACCCATGTCTTTGCGTTTCAGAGGTATGGGAGGATCCTCTGGAAGGTCTAATTTCCGTTTTTAGGAGGTTTGGTGAGAGGTTTGCCAGTTTCGGGGTCAATATGCAGTGTTTTCTGCTTCGGGTTCCGAAGATTCTAGAAGAGAAATACTGTGGGTGGCGTGTCTTGTTTCGGCGCCGGCAGCTTGGCCGTAGAGTGTTCCTTTACGGGCTTAGGCTGTGACGGTTTTGTAGGTGTTTTCGGCTCCGAAATCTTTGGTGAGGAGTTTTCGGATCGGACATTTTCTTCGGCTCCGAAGCTTTTTATTTGTCCGGCTTTGAAGCTTTCGGTTTGTCTTGTTTCGGCTCCGAAGCTTTGTCTTTTGGTGGTTTCGGAGTCGGGGTTTTCGGCGTCGAAGGTGTCTTCGGTGCCGGCAATGAAATGTGGGGCAACGACTTGCTTTTTGGTTTCGGTGCCGAAGGTGTATATTCGGTGCCGGAATGGGGACGACTCGAGCCCGAGTTGGAAGGCTTTGGTTTCGGTTTCATAGCCGGGCCTGAGGGCGGGGCGTCTGAAGTTTGAACACGGTGTTGACCTGAGCCCAAGGGCGAAGGTGTCACCGGAGCCTTAGGTTTGGGTTTGGTGGCGGGCTGGGTAGTAGTACTCACTGTCCGCTGAGCCGGGGTGACAGTCTGCTCGTCTTCCTCGGAGTCGTCAGCTTCGGAGACAGAAATATCCTCTTCTGCAGGTTCAAATTCTGGATGGACTGTGGAACCTGCTTCGAAGATATCTGGAATCGAGCTGCTGCTGCGGGAAATTTCGTGTCGTCGAGCCCGACGATCACGGATGGTTTTCTTGGACCGGAACGAAGTACAGGCCTCGCAGTGTTTTTCCTCGTGATCGGGGGAGAGGCAGAGGTTACACACTTCGTGTAAATCTGTGTGTGGGAATTTAGCACCACACCTGGGACATTTTTTAAACGGAGTCCGTTCCATCGATGGCCGTCTTGGTCGGCGCGGCTAGGCCGCACAGCCCGCGTGGAAGTTCCTGGTCGAAGATTTTTGAAGTTGGAGGATGCGCGTCGAAAGGGGAACGCGATCGAAACAATACCGTCGAGCGGTGAAGGATTGCACGTCGAAGGGAATTCGAAGACGATACCGACCCGGAGCGCAAGAAATCACATCCGAGCCCGATGGCGGAAAAAAACAATCTGGGGATGGAGTCGATGCCCATGCGCACTATCATCGTAAGGAAGAGTCACCTATCTCGTGACTACAAAGACTTCTTTGAACAAAAACAAACTGCAAACATCCGAGCCCAACACCAGATGGCGATCTATGCACAGTATATGATCTACAGCTCATATGCCTCGAACATTACAGTTCTGCCTCACTGCGGTAAAATATTTAGGCCACGAACTGTCCGAAGGGACCAGGAAATTACTCCCCGACAGAATATCCACCATAACCCACTTTCCCCGACCACGCACACAAAAAGAGGTCCGGGCGTCCCTGGGGGTGGCGGGATACTGTCGGCACTGGATCCCAAACTTCTCCCTGATTGCCAAGCCATTACAAGCACTAACACACAAAGAGGTCCCAGACATGGTACCTTGGTCACAGGACTGTGACCAGGCATTCCACAAGCTCAAAAGCGAACTCAGCGAACTCAGCGGAGCACCAGCGTTAGGCCTCCCGGGTTACAGCAAAGACTTCCACCTGTTCTGCCATGAGAAGGGAAGGTGCTCATTGGGGGTATTAACTCAAAAGCACGGATCCTTCTACCGCCCAGTGCCATACTATTCTGCTACACTAGACCCAGTAGCATCCGCGCTCCCGCCTTGCCTCCGAGCAGTGGCGGCAGCAGCACTGGCAGTAGAACAGTCTGAAAATATAGTGCTGGCACACACCATGGTTTTGCACGTTCCCCATGCAGTGGACACACTCCTTACATCCTTCAAGACCCAGCACTTAACAAATGCACGCCTCTCACCAGGTACGAGCTGACACTATTAGCACCACACATTGTCATTAAGAGATGCACCAACTTGAACCCAGCATGCCTTTTGCCCACAGGAAGACCCTCAAGACCGGACTCTTCGGCTAAACAGATCTGTGGACCCCCCCCCCCCCCTCAGCACCTTGAGACCCTCACAGGTGAGTAGCACGCTTACAATTCCCTGATTGATTGACAGAGCATGATCTGGATGATTTAGACTCAGATGATGCCTTTCACGATTGTGCACTAGCTATCGACAGGCATACGAAGGTGGCCCAGATTTAGTAGACACACCACTGCCAGATGCCCAAGGGGATTTGTTTGTAGATGGGTCATGTCTGAGGGACGACAAAGGAACACTGCAGGCCTCCTATGCAGTGGGTACCGCTAACAAACTACTGGAAGGGGGAAGGTTGGCTGCCGCCAAAAGCGCACAGGCAGCCGAACTCGTGGCACTGACGAGGGCATGCACATTGGCTAAAGGAAAAAGAGCTAACATATACACAGACAGCCAATATGCCTTCGGGGTGGTCCATGACTTCGGCCAACTGTGGTCAATGAGGGGATTCCTCACATCAGCAGGCCAGCAAATACAGCACGCACAACTGATATGCGATCTTCTCCATGCATTGCTGCTGCCACAAAAAGTAGCAATAATAAAATGTGCAGCACACACCTCATTAAAAGACCATGTGTCAAAAGGCAAAGCATTTATTGATGGGGAAGCAAAGAGAATAGCCCTAACAGGCTGCCAACTAGCAATGGTACAAATAATAAGCAATAACAAGGATGCAAATGCTAACAGTGATTCATTACATTTTGACCCTATACACATTCAAGGAAAAGTGGAGGAACATGAAAAGGAGGAATGGGTAAAAGGAGGGTGTGTGCAAACAAAGGAGGGGTTATGGACAGGGCCGAATGGAAAAATATGCCTGCCTTCATCAATGCTTCCCTCCATGGCACGCCTCTTTCATGGTCCCTCACACGTTGGCCGAGACGGCATGATCAGATTGTTTTCACAATGTTGGTACCACTAAGTTCCGTGAAATAGCTGAGAGACTTTGTAAGCAATGCACTGTGTGTGCACAATATAATACTGGGAAGGGTACACCAACTGCACCTGGCCATTTCCCACCGCCCCATGGACCCTTTGAAAGTCTCCAACTTGATTTCATTGACATGCCCCCCACCCAGAAGTACAAACATGTGTTGGTAATTGTGTGTATGTTCAGCAAATGGACTGAGGCCTATCCAACAAAGAACTGTGATGCACATACGGTTGCTAAATGCCTTCTGAAAGAACTTATCCCACGCTTCGGAATTCCAGCCCTTTTGAGCTCCGACAATGGACCTGCGTTCATCTCCCATGTAATAGGGGGAATATGCAAAGGGCTTGGGGTCACACAAAAACTACACTGGGCCTATCACCCACCAGCAGCAGGTGCTGTGGAGAGAAAGAATAGGGTGATGAAAAATAAAATTGGAAAGATTTGTGCATCAACCAAACTTTCATGGGTGGATGCACTACCACTAGCCCTGTTGGCAATGAGAAGCACGCCAGATAGGGTAACAAAGCTCAGCCCCCACGAAATTCTATTTGGCCGCCCCATGAACATTGCAGGCCACATGTCCACTGCTCCACTGTCAATAGCAGATGATTTGCTTTTGTGCTATTGTAAGAAATTAACAGAGACATTACGTTATCTTCATCGCCAGGTTCTGCAGGCTCTTCCAGAAGCAGCAACTCCACCGTCACATGACCTGCAGCCTGGTGACTGGATCTGGGTCAAAGCTCACACCAGACGACACTGCCTCCAGCCAAGGTGGAGAGGCCCTCACCAAGTCCTTCTGACGACAGCTACAGCCGTCAAGTGCGAAGGGCTGACATCCTGGATACACAGCTCCCACACCAAGAAAGTATCAGGGCCGGACAACGGAGAGCAAGCTCCACCAGCACCACCAGTGGCATCTGAGGCATCTCGCAGGTACAACCTTCGCTCCACCAGGCAAGATACGACAGACCAGAGTTAAAGAAGAGGCAGTTCCCTGCTCGCTGCAGGCCAGGCCTCCAACAGAAGAGACAACATACCAGAGGCAGTTCCCTGTTGCGCACAGCAGGCCAGGACTCCGGGTATCATCCTTCCAAAGACACCTGTTTTCTTCAAAAGTGCCAATTGTCATGTGCTGGTAACCTCTGACGGTACACCATAAAGGCACCAACGATTCCCTTCAAAGTGTTGCTGGTGCCTGCACCAATACACCCATAGGGGTGCAGGACCTGCTAGTTAGATACCAAAGACACAGTTCTTTGAATAGAAGATGCAGAACTTTCCAACTTCAAAGGAACATTGTCAAGGATAGGCCTAAACATAAGTAGACTATTAGGTTCACAAATGTCAGTAATAAGATCTGGACGGATCAGATCTCTACAAGTGACAGTAGAAGAGTCAGAACTAGTAATTCGCAGAAGACTACTGTCCCCTGGGTTAGAGGTAGATGGAGAACCGCAACTAACTGTGCCGAACCCTCCGCTACTGAGTGGATTAAGAAGCCTGATTCTGCAAGACATCTCATTCCCCACTTTTGGATATCAGGCACCAGCACAGGATATAGCAGCAACACGCCTCGACATTTTAGATTGTGTGATCTTCGCAATAGAGGACATTGGATCAGGTCTTATCAGAGACGTTTAACTGAACAGTGAACAGTAAATAGGACTTCTAAAAAGAGTAGTTATACAGCATAGGTCCGAGTGGAAGAAGAATAAAATTAGGGACCATTCCCAAGAACGATTCAACGAGATAATATACATTGACAATGCCACATCCAAGAAGAGGGGAAAGAAAATGGCCAGCAGTAGTAGTGGCAATACTATCGCCAGTACCAGGAATAATAGTGACTGCATTGATAATAGTATATGCAAAAGATCTTGAAATACCGTTCCTTCATTTTGAGGTGGGGGATAAAAGTGACTCAAATGTAACATATGGAGAGAGGAAAATGAACATGACAGAGAAAGACATTCTGGGGGAGGTTGACATCAAGAAAGAAGGGGAACGGGAATTATGGTACGAGTACCAAGGAAACAAATATGTTGAAATGCTAAAAATGTATGCACGCATCATGAACATATCAGGATGTTATGTTTTCACACACCTGCCTACAGACACAGAAAACAGCATGAGTTACAATGTCCTACCCGTCTCTAAATACGTGGGCTGTGTCCTAATGCGCGATATGCTTTTCAGACAGCACAACAGGTCCATTACAGTTGCAGTTTCTGTGAAAGGGATAGGAGTAGGGCTGGCCACCCCAGGGCCTAAGACACAGAGGGTGCCATGCTTTAACATGCAACCAACAAAAAGAGATCTGGCAATGCTAAATACGTTTGACAAAAAGTCTAGGGATGAGGAGTGGAAAAAACAGGCTCGTTGGAACTTAGAGCTGAGATCAAAATACCAAGATTTAGAATAAGACAGCAGCTTACCGCGCCATCCTGCATTCAAAATGATAAATGGATGGCCCCTAAAAAGACAGCAGTGCATGTGGGCCCCTTTAAACAACAGTGCACAATATCACAACTAATAAAAGGATGGGATGAATGGAAGAAATGCCTTTCAGAAGGGGAATATTCAGTTATTCCATCAATTTTCGTTGGTGACAGTAACTGCACACACCACAAGGCTTTCACGGATTAGGATCAGTGATCAGCAATCATCACCAGGACTAGCGGGTTACAAGGGACTGTTCTTTGTCTGTGGACAATGGGCATACTTCTACTTGCCCCCGGGATGGTATGGTAGTTGTTACCTTGCATCCATCCTGCCCCGAATTACCCATTTCACTGACCTTGTACAGGTTGAGCACCAAGGGCATAGGCCAGGAAGAGTCAGGAGGACAGCAGAATGGGAGGATGACCTAATAACAGGATTCGGGGTAATGGTGCCAAGTGCAGGAATGGTATACACCTCAGTGTGGATACACCAGCTAGCAAGGATGATTGAGGATCTAGCATATTCAACAGCAGCAGCCTTAGGAAACATCACTGAAGAACTAACAGCCATGAGGGCTGTAGTGATGCAGAACAGGGTTGCGTTAGACATTGTCCTGGCAAAAGAGGGTGGAGTATGCAAAGCCATCCACCGGGTGTGCTGTTCGTGGATGCCTGACAACAGCCGCAATTTAGACAGTGCGATCCACAAGATAAGAGAAATCCAGGTCGAAGCACACGGCATACACACAGGAAGCATGTGGGAACATTTAATGTTATGGTTAGGAGGCTGGGGATCATGGATATTGGAGGTGATCATCATAGTAATAACAGCATTGATCACCCTGTGCATAATGATCTATGTCTGTCCAGCATGCTGCGCAGCCTTTACAGCAAGCTGCGCCAGCTGCATGCCAGGAAAAGGTAGCAATAAACACCACGCACACAAGGTTGAGGGGCAAAAGATGATAATGAAATAAAAAATTTAAATTTTGTGATTTGGTATCAGATGGGGCAATGTAGAAGCCATTTTCTTTAATGATACCAAATGCTTGAAGCTTCAGGCCCTGTTAAGTTGACATAAGCATCGCCGCACAAGATGTTTGGTACTTCTCATTGAGCTTCAGTAGAACTGCTTTTGTAACGCAAGGCTTGCTCAAGAAAGCTACCGGAATAGAGAAACATGCGAGCTTCGGCAGAAGTATTTCAGCATATCATGATTAGAAACATTTCTGGTACGTGCTAATGATATGCAAATTGTTTCATGACACAGTACTCAGTCTGATATCTTACATTACAGTGGAAAGTCCCAGAAGCTGTTTACTTCAGACCCGTGGTCAGCAACAGTATATTTCGGACCATAAATGGTTAGCGCAGCCTAGGCCTTTTGCTAATTGGTCAAGTAGACCATGCTTCATTTGTGTTATGTACATTATGATGCTGCATCCTTTTGTGGTTTGTGCCTATAAAAGCTGTCAGAAACGTCACATCTTTGGACATTCAGTGACTATGCTGTCTGTCTCTGTGCTGCACGTTCCCGCATTATTTGTTGGTCCCCAATAAATTCTGCTATCTTCTGTGCTGACAGAGTTGTATCTGTGGTATTATTTCTTATTATTTCAGATCCCACAGACGCATTCTGCTAAAGTGAGCCTCCTCCATTTCCTAGGGTGAAAGCTGTAAATATATTGTATTTAACCATTTCAGGAAATAATCTATAACCCCGATTGGCACATTGCTGTTTGTTATTAATCTTGTTTTAAATGATTTATCTGCGTGGCTAAGTGCCTGCTTGTCGCCAGTGTAGAAAGTCAGAAACATAAATACAGAAATGACGACTTGAAGAAAACTCAATTAGAAATCCAGAGTTTTTATTCGGAAGACATCCATCCACAACTTATCGTTGATACATTTCTCAGTAAGCGCTTCACTGACTTGTTGGTTTTCAGGATTTTTTTAAGAGTTTTATATAGAGCGAACTCGACCCGAAGATAACAGGTATATCAGAGCGCTTTACATGAGCACCAGTTTTGTTACAGACGGACACATTCATTTTTGTTAGGGAGAGATAAAGTGATTTGCCCAGAATCACAGGATTTTGAGCATCCCTGCCGAGACTCGAACCCGGTTTCCCAGCTTCGAGGTCGACCGCTCTAGCCATGAGGCTACATACTCTCGATTCAACTGGTGCATGGATGTGAAGAACAAGCATTATGCTGCGGTCGTGTAAAGAATGATCAGCTTCCAGCTTCCCAGGCTCCTTCGCTTTCCTGCCTCACTTTCTCGCGCCTGGAGGTGCATAAAGGCATTTGAGAGGTCCCGCCGTGCGGGACGAAGTTTTAACGAACCGGGGGGAGCAGACCACAGCCCTAGGCTCCTTTGCTTTCCTGCCTCATTTTCTTGTGCCTGGAGGCGCATAAAGGCATTTGAGAGGTCCCACTGCGCGGGACGAAGTTGTAACGAGCCGGGAAGAGCGGACCAAACCCCCAGGCTCCTTTGGTTTCCTGCCTCTTTCTCGTGCCTGGAGGCACATAAAGGGATTTGAGAGGTTCTGCTTTGCGGGACGCGCCCGGTCCAAGGGCGGGCCAGTCCTTGCCTGTCATCGCCCGAAAGAGGATGGGCCACCCCTCTTACGTCTGCATTTTGGAGTTCCATCTAAGGTACTGTGCGCCTTATAAATATATTTGCACTCCACTAGTCACCCGCCATTGGCCCTTTTTGCCTGGGGTGCTTGTTTTATTTCCTCCCTTTTGATCTTTATATAACGGAGCCTTTTCCAAGGCATTGTCTTAGTTGAAGTCCATCCAGGGCCTCATTTGCACCCCTCTTTTCTCATTTTTTTTCTTCTCCTCCTAAGTGTGGTTGGAGGCTCATAGGCTCTATGGGGAAAAGGAAGGTTGTGGAGGGGGTAGCTGGGGCTGGTGGAGTGCACAAAGCACAGAAGAAATGTAGAAAGATGCAGACCTTTGCCAAGGGAAGTGGTGTCCATGACCACATCGACAACCTATTGTCTAAGTGCGCGGGTCTACTGGTTCCTACTGCTACTGATGTTGTGCCCAAGCCTAAGCCTAAACCTAAAGCCAATACAGTCTACGCACCAACTGCCAATGAAGGGCGCATACCCAGTATGTTTAGAAGGACGAACACTGGAAATGTTACTCAGCCCCGGGAAGTCCCTGTAATGCTCGTGGATGATTCACAAAGTGCATCCATTGATTTATTAACATCTGCCACAGAGCTTCCATGCAGTAATAGATTTTTACCCTTGCTAGACTTACCAGAGACTAACATTGCTACTGAGGATCATGTTGATATGGTGGGAGTCAACAAAGCAAGCACTTCTCCACCCGTTGACGTAGTCCTAGTTGATTCCGGAGTTATCAGCTCTGTATCTGACTTCTACAAGGAGATTTGTACCCTGAAATCCACAATTGGAACACTAACTGGGCTCATCCATAGGTTATTAGATAGATTTGGGAAATCGATCAGCCAAGATATCGAACCTGGTCTTATGAGGGAAGCTGTCAGTGGGAAGCAGTTGCCACTGCAGCCACTGCTGCCACATATAGTTACACGTGACGTCCCCTTAGCACCAACTATAAATCCTGGTCCCAGTAGTCGTGTAGTAGGAAGGGTTGGAGTTACAGTGGGAGGCAGACCAGGCCCAACAGTACATGGGCCTTTACACAGACATCCACAATTTCCGTCTAGAGAAACAGTGAGGCGTGACATACCACATCACTGGGAGGAACCCTTTTTTCCCCAGCTGCTCAGCATCAAAAAATGTACATGGTCAATGTTCCTAAATGCACCCATCCTGTAAGATATGAGAATGAGGAGTCCCTCAAAAACAAATCCATTCATTGGAATAGGCATGTTAGAGGGTGCCGATCCATGATCAGGGAGGATATTCTACATTTTATCTTACTTTAACGTGTTTGGAACTGAAATTGCTGCATAATGGGTTAGAGTTAATTTACAAGTGATACATGCATACAGTAATACATTCTATATTACTTATATATTCACTATTATGAAAAGCAGATAGTTTCTAATGAAAAGTAAGTAAAATGGATTCAACCCCTTTTCAAGATAAGAATCTGACATTATACTAACTAAAATGCTTGCATCACCTCTATGCTGAGCTGGCCAGTGTTTTTGGACTACATGTAAGAAGGATAAATACGAGTCCATGGAAAAAGCATTTCCATAAACCCAAATAGACTGTTTCTTTGCTGGTCTATGTCACACTGACATAATTTGCCTGAATGAGGCAAGCTAAAGTTGACTGTATGGATGATAATCTGTTAAATGTTGGTGGACTCCTGGTAAAATTATAGAACTTCCAGTAACAATAAGCCTACTGAGACAGAGAAAATACAAAGCAGATTCCCAGTTATGAACCATTTGATCAGTGTGATTCTAAGAGACCTATGCCAGCACTGTCATCTATGTAGCTGATAGAAACAGATTAATAAATTATGGTTTGCAACATGGTTGCTAACACAACAGGAGCACTTCACTAGCTGAACCCATCCATTTTCAAATACCTGTGGGCAATTAGGGTTTGTATAGTGTTAGAGATCAGCAGACGATATACAGTAAATGGTTGTAAGAGCTGCCCAGATCCATTTTATGATCATCACATTTTTGCCTCTTTGTACTTAAAAGTTAGAAAACTCTTTTTTCAGAAATAGATATGAAAAACAAGACCTACTCCAGATCAATGAAACGTGCCACACTGATGATCTTCTTTGTAGACTCAATATAGCCGGAAAGTCCCATGTGCATCATTGTGGCCCAACAAGCTGCAATGATGCCTCCTGGACGTGAACCAGAAATAGTAGGAGAGGCATAGATCCCTCCTTGCCAGTCCGGTGCGACGAAGAACTGGTACTGTCTATACTTCTTGTCACTGTAGAGTATCACTGATGATCCTTTTGGTGCAAAACCATACTGCAAGATATAAAATAGTAAAAAGATAAAGGCCCTCCCATGGAAATCCAAATAAAAAGTATAAACCAACACAAATATGAAAATCCACTTTCAATAGTGTCTATAGTGCACATTAATTTGACTTTCAAAGCATCTTAACAGTATTGACACGTATATTTGCCCAGTTCAGTGGTGTGTGGGGGGGTGAAACACGATTTTTGGGGTCCGCGGCCTCAACCCGCTCTTACCTGCCGTCTCGGGGTGGCAATAGCAAGCACCCACCCCCTCTCTCCACTGCGGCCGCCGCGGGGCCGCAAATGCAGGGACAGCCATGGGCGGCCAGAGGGCTAGCTGCGCCACTGGCCCAGTTGAATCTTAATTCGCTCATCTCACCAACTGAAAAGCTCATTTTGCCACACAGGTGTCAGAATATGTAACCCAGGTTTCATGTGATATTACACCTGCTTTACTGATCAATATGCTCCTGAAAATAACTTGGCAGAGCAATATATTTAAAGCAGAGTGGCTTGCACAAGCTTATTGGTTAGTAGTAGTAGTTCACAGATACTAAAAACTGAAGAACTTTATTTACCAGGTTAAATTAAAACACTGACTACATGGTGTTCCAGATTTCTGTTCTTTGGGAAGATTTGGAAAAATTCATACTTTTAAAAATACCATTGCTTAGTCAAAATTATTAACTCTTCTGTCAGATGAAACAGTTTTGGGGCTATTATTAGTGGTCTTACAAAGCAAGGAAATAACATTCCATCCCTTCATTGCAACAGAAGATTTCACCTACACCAACTTGACAATAGAAAGCAGGAAAACTATCCTTGTCTGAAAAGTACTGAGTTACCTCATTGGTATTTCCAGAACCAGGCAACTTAAAGAATTACATAAAACCATAGCTCAGAAACCATGAGGAAAGAGGTATCACAAAACGTATCGAGGTAGTCCCAATCTTGCTTCCTTGCTATAGCAAAGCCATATAAAAGGGACCTAAAATATGTATTTAAAATTCAAGCAAGAAATCCTTCCTTTAGGCATTTGAAAAGTAGGGTTTGGATGCCAACACACACTACAGAATCATAAGAACACTATTCCAATCCCACCCGAGGGGTCTATAAAATGTGACGAGTATGTGAGATGCAGCAAATGGTATATCCTAACAAGACAGTGACCAGAGATCAGTGCGGTATGCATCAATCAAGGTGAACCCATTCCCCCAAGGCTAAAGCTGCCACCATTGAATTGGCACTCAGAGTGCCTGTCCTCGATGTCTTTCAGACCATGAGGTGGGTGCCAGTGCAAATGTTCATGAAGCACTACTGCGCTGACATCCAGGTCCATTGGAAAGAGCATTTTGCCCACACGGTCTTACAGGACTTTTTGGTCAGAGAGTGGAGGAAGCAAGGACTTGCAGCATCCTGAGCATCTGAGCCTGCTGTTAGCACAGAATCTGATTAAGAGTTGTGGTGTGACAGTTGATGTTGGCATTCCTCTGGGTGCCTTGGCGTGCACACAATGACTCTGGTGGAATCTAGAGAGGCAAATGTGGATAGGCGCTGTGCTTGACTGTAGGAGGCATGAATATGGACTACTGTTTGGAGAGAGATCAGAGCTGATTGCCCACAGGTGGCTGTGATGCTCATTAACTGTTTTCTATACCCAATCCCTGGGATTAAGTAAGCAAAATGGAATCATGTTGGGCTCAGACAAATGGGTGACAAGCATTTTTTTTTTTAAATACAATGCTGCAGCTGGGCAGACTGTCATAAGGGTACTTATCACGTCACTGAACGAGTTACTTACCTTCGGTAACGCCTTGTCTGACGGATACTCTATCTAACTGCAGGTTCCTCCCCTTTAGAATATCCAACAGGAGTCAGAATGGAAACGCAAGTTTTCATAGTAGTGCTACCGCCCCAAAAGGGTGAAATGCTCTTTCCAATGGACCTGTATGTCAAGGTAGTAGTGCTTCATGAACGTGTGCACTTACACCCACATCATGGCCCGACAGATATCAAGGACTGGCACTCTGAGTGGCAACTCAGTGGTGACCGCCTTAGTCTTGGGGGAATGGGCTCTCTGACCTGGATGCTTCTTTTTGGCCATTACACAGCAGATATGAATTCAGAGGACTATCTATCTCAACTGACTCCTTTTTAGCACAGCCTTTCTTTTCTTCACCCCAGAGAAAAAAGCTGATCATCCACACTGTGGTCCTTGGTACGAGTAATGTAAAAGCTTAAGGGTCTTTTGGGGTCTGGTCGACTGAGTCTGTCCTCTTTTCAGGGGCAAGGCAGAGCACAAAATGTTGGAGGGTGATGGATTGCTCAACACGAAAAGGATCTACGACCTTTGGCAAAAGGGTCGCTCTGTTACTTGACACTAGTTTGTCCTGAAAAGTGTTGTAGGGCGGCTGCACTGAGAGAGCCTGGACCTCACTCATACAAGCTGAAGTGATTGTAGTGAGGAAGACAGTTTTGAGAGTCAAAAGACACAGGGATCAGCTATGCATTGGCTCAAAGGGGGTGCACATGAGGAACCTTTGGACCAAACTGGGATCCCATTGTGGCATTACAAACCGTTTGTGAGGGAAAATGTGTCTGTCAAACCTCTAATAAACCACACCACAACAGTTGACTTAAAGAATTTAGTCCAAAAAAAGTAAAAGCAATAAGGTCGAAAGAGTTGACAAATAACCAATAATAATGCACAATGCAAGACCTTGCTGGGCCAATGACAAAACAAACAGTAAAACATCTGAATGTTTGGCCTGCATAATGTCTGTCTGTTTAGCGGACTTCCCACCAGGCCAAAACCTGTCCCAGCGTCCGGCGTAAGCTTTGCAGGCGGATGCTTGGCAGCAAGAATGACATCCACCACCTCAGGTGCTAGATCAAAAGTAGTCAAGTACCACTGCTCTATCTCTATGCTTGAAGGTGTAGATTGTGCACGTTTCCTTGCAGAATCCTGCAAAACAAGGGCCTTCTGAAGCGGTAGCCTGATCAGGCGACAGATGCTCATGCCCACATGTTCTGGGTACCACAATCTCCAGGCCCAGGCCAGAGCCACTAGGATGACTTGGGCCGGGTGTTCCTGATCTTCGTAACTTGGGCAGGAGGCGCAACGGTGGAAAAGCATACAGGAGTTGTGTGCTCTACTGTAGCTTGAGTGGGTCTCCTAGAGAGAGCGTTCTTGGGAACTCCAAAGCACATAAGTTTGACACTGGCATTGTTGAAGGTTGCAAAGAAATGTAGCCCAGGTTCTCCTCACTGTCAGAAGATGCCCTGCATCACCTCTGCCAGCTGAATTTGTCCGCCCTTGTGTTAAAAGATCCCACCATGTGATACACAATCAGGGAAATGACTTGATGGTCCAGCCAACTCCAGAAGCACAGAGACTCTTGGCAAAGGACCCCAATACTCTCTGCTTGTTGTAGTACCAGATGGCAGAGGTAATGTCCATGAGAACCTGCATTAGACTTCCAATGATGGACTGCAGGAAGGACTTGAACATCATACAAATGACCTGCAGTTCTAACAGATTTATGGGGAGCCGGGTTCCTGCCAGACACCGCAGATCTCCACCTTTCCCAGATGGCCTCACCAACCCAGCAGTGACACAACCTTCACCATCATCAGCTCTGGATGGGGAAAGAAGAGGGGTCTGCCACTGATCAGGTTCCGGTCAAGCAGCCATTGCTGAAGTCTTTTCCAGTATCCTCTGAAACTTTGATGACGTCCACCAGGCTCTCTTCGTGGTGGGCTCAGTGAGAGTGCAGATCCTACTGGAGAGTCTACATATTCCACCTGGCAAAGTAGACAAGCAAGACCAATGTGGCCAGCAGGCTAAGATGACTCAGAGCTGCTCTCATCGAGATCCAGAGCAAAGCTATAACATCAGCATCATAGCATGAATGCCTTTGACTCATTGCGATGGAGAAAAAGACCTGAACTGCACCATGTCCATAACAGCTCCTGTAAAAGACTGTCTCTGTGAACGAGTCAGGTACGACTTCAGCTCGTTGATCAAGAACTGCAACAAAGTCATCTGGAGATGATGGTGGTGGTCTAAAACTGGCTGTGGTTATGCTGCCTTCAATAGCCAGTAGTCAAGTTAGGGGAAAACTGGTATCCCCAATTGTCCTGGGTGGCGACCATTGTCATCACTTTTGTGAACACCCGTGGGCACTGGTAAGGCTGAAGGTGAGCATGGTAAACTGAAAATGCTCCTGGTCGACCTTGAGCTGCAGATAATACCTGTGGGACTGCACAACAACATATGAAAGTAGGCATCCTAGAGGTCCAAGGCTACCATCCAGTTGCCAGGATCCAGGGTAGACAGAACTTGGGGAGGCTGGCACCCTCTCGATGGCCACTTTGAACAGAAGAGCTTGCACCTCTTGAGGTAAAAAGAATAAATGCTCCTCTGAGAGCCACAACTATGTGAGCAGAAGCTGCAGGGGGCTAGAAGGAAACAGGAGGGCACATCCCTGATGTAATATCTGAAGGACCCATGTTTCCAGATAAGAAGGACTGCCAATCTGGGAGAAAATGTTGAATCCTGCCTCCCACAGGATGGTTGTGTTCCGTTAACGGGAAATGAAAATTACTTGGAGGCTGATGCCTCAGGTGAGGGGGACTGAGAAGACTGTGCCCCTGGTGACCTACACATTATTTACCTGCCACCAGCCACGAAAAGACTGAGGAGACTGCAGCCGGGTTGGGGTGCCTTGGAGCTATCTATTCACCAAACCTCAGGAATTGCCCAGACGGACCAAAACTGATGGGGAAAAGTTTGGTTTGAATGCCTAAATAGTGCACCGTGACCTGGCTTTCCTTTAAGTACGCCAGGGCGGAATGAGCTTTTTTGCCAAAAAGGTGTTATCTATTAAAAGGTATATTCATGAGGGATGACTGCACAGCTCCAGAAAAGCCTGTGGCCACGCATGTCAATGAAGCACCATACTAGTGTTGACTGCTGGCCCCAAGCAGTCAGCAGTATCCAGGCCAGCTCGAATTATATTTGGCCGAATCCTGAATTGTTTGAGCCAAAGAGGCCCTGAATGGTTTGAGCCAAAGAGGCCGTGAACTCTCCCAGGACCACCAGAAAGAGCGTGCTGGCCCTGTCCCAGAGGACATGTGTAAACTGGTCAAGTAGACAACTGGCACGAATTGACTTCAATGCTAGGCAGGATGAAGAGAACCTCCTATTCCCAAATGCCCCAATCCTTTTAAAATCCTTTCTGGTGGGGTTGTGGGGAATGAATTAGGATTCACCTTGCTGATGGAAGCTTAGACCACCATACTCTCATGTGTAAGATAGGGAATAAGAAAATCAGGGTCGCTAGGCACCAATCTATGGCGTCTGGCCATGTGTTTGTTCACTGGTAGGCAAGAGCAAGATTTAAACCAAATGCCCCAAAGGGCAATAATTAGAGCTTCACTGAACAGTAGTAAGAGCTAATAAAAAAAAGTCCAAGGTTGAGAAACTTCAGTAAGCACATTTGTTTTAATTTCAACAGAAAGGAGTTGCAAGTCCAGGACCTCAGAAGCTCATCTGATAACTAGGGCAAAGAAAGCACTCTCTTCCTTAGGTGGCTCAAGGGTAAACCCTGTATAAGGGTAAGTATCACGCCCACTGGCTTCCTGCAAATCCATATCTAGGCTGTTTTCAATATAATATGGGTGTAAATTATTCCCATCATCTCCATTGTCATCTCCAAGTGGCGGCAAACTCTGGTCAGAGTTGGAACCAAAAAGCTGGTGGAGCAACTGAGGTAGGCTCCATGGTAGCGGAAGGGTTTTGTTCTACTCAAATTGAACTGGGAGTGCAGGAGTGGAGTTAGAGCATGGCCTCTATATTGATTTGACTCGGGGTCAGACACCAGTGTAGGCAAAGGATCCACTTCCGGTGCCAGCTGCATTGGGACCGACACTGACGAATAAGGGACCGGTGCAGGTCTTGGAACTAGAATTGAAGTCCGCACTGAAGTCGGAGCGAAACTCGAGATGGGTTCTAGGGACTCGGACGCATTGAAGATGGATCCACCACCTGTATACTAACTAGAGGCCACTGCAGATCATTGGGGACAAAATGCACACCATCGGTAGCAGAAAAAGGGCTAAAAAATCCACAGCATGGTCTCCCTAAAGACCTTAACTGCTGCAGCATCGCCAATGGCCCAGGAAATTTGGGGAGCACCAGGATCACCTGCGCGGTTGACTTCTTAATCGGGGATCAGGAGCGAGACAGAGTAGCATCTTCCTCCACTCGCAACTTCTCTTTAGATACAGAGTGCTGGGACGTGGTTGATTCTTGCTCGTCTTCTTGTTTTTCCGCTTCAACTTGGACTTAGACTTACGACCTCTACATTGAAGAGGACCTGTCATGGCATTGGCCTTAAGAATGGGAACAGGTCCGTTCCCAAGACAAAGAGCGGAATTGTGTGGCTTCTTTTAATGTTCGGTGACGTATAGCTTCAATTCACAGTCTTCAATCTCCTTCATGTGCATGAGGCACATTCCTCAGACGGCTTGGAGTTATGCCCCAAGCCCAAACACCAGAGGTACACCTCAGGTGAATTCATCACCGGCATCCGTTTACGACAGTCCCGCCATGGGTTAAAATCTCTTTTTTTTTTTTAGATGTGGACATCTACTCTTGCACACTGGAATTCAGACAGAAAATCTCAGAAACCGATGGAGAATGTGTGGCTCTGGATCCGAATTTGATGGGGCAGAAAGAAGGGGACCGACATTGGCGCACAAACTTTGTGCTTATATTTCACTTCCATGGTAGAACGAAGTCCATGCGGAGCCACAAGGCACCACCGAGCGCCACAAAGGAGCTCTTTTATGAAAACATCCCGCTCGGGATGGTTTGAGGCCTCAATGGCTGGATCTTTGCACATCTCAAACAGGTGAAATGCATTCTACGACCGGCTTTCCAGTTTGGATAAGCATATTGGCCCATTCTCCAGACATAGGCAACATGATTATCACCTATTGTCAGCAAAAGCACATGAATCTTTCTGTCTCACTTTGCGCAAGTGGCAGCCCACCATTAAAGATTCCAAACACAAAGTGCAGATCTGATGATGCAATTTAAGGTTTGTTTGTTTATTTAATAGTTTGCTATCTTGCCAAAAAGGCAATACAAACAATGCATTGATGTACAATAAAATGTAAAAAACAAAATACTCCTCAAAACCTTAATTCATCATAAATGAATTTAATTGAACCAATGAACAAACATCTATAATACACCAATCATACATATGTGTTAAACCTGGCATCCTTGGCATGGGTTTCTCCTGTATTTTTGCCTATGCCTCCTGTATTTTTTACTGTGTGTTGGGCTTCGTTTTTGCTGTTATAGATGCTTTGGGCACTTTGCCACTGCTGTTCAGTGCCAAAGTGAAAGTGCTCCTTCTGTAAATTGTTGTCATGGATTAGTGTTTCCATAATTGGCTTATTTGATTTACTACTAAGTCCCTAGTACAGTGCACTGAGTGTGCCCGGGCCGGTAAATCAAATGCTGCTAGTAGAACTGCAGCACTGATTGTGCCACCCACACAAGCAGCCTTGCAAAAGGTTCTCAGACCTGCCATTGCAGTGTCTGTGTGCAGTTTAGTACTGCCATGTCGACCTGGCAAGTGCACCCGCTTGCCAGGCCCTAACCTTCCCTTTTCTTACATGCGAGTCACCCCTAAGGTAGGCACAAGGTACCCCTGTGGGCAGGGTGCAGTGTATGTGAAATCTAGGACATATCCTGATGTGCGTGATATGTCCGGATAGTGAAATACTGCCCATTTCGTTTTCACTATTGAAAGGCTATCTGTCCCATAGGATAGAATAGGGAGTTTACTTATACCAACTTATAAGTATAACTGCCCATGGAAACAAGATAGGCAAGTGGAGTTTGGTATGCCTGAACTCGAGAATATAAAGACGCATCTTTTAGTAAGGTTGATTTTTATACTCTGGGTTTGAAAATACCACTTTTAGAAAGTGGGTATTTTCTTGCTTAGCCATCCAGTGTGCCTCTGCTAGGTTGGAGTATTGACTGTCTGGCTTTGGAGTAAAAGGGGCTGGGGATGTGCATTCTGTTCAAGCAGCCACTTGGGGGAGGTGAGGTGTGTCCTGCCTTTCCAGGGTGAGTCAGGGCTGGGCTGAATAGACCTGGGCTGCCTTTAGAGTAGGTAGAGGAGATTTTCTTTACACCTGAATGGGCCTGATCTGCCTTAGACAATGCTGTCTCCAACTCCTGCCAGGAAGCTAGACCAGGGAGAACCGAACTTGTTTTTGCTGAGCTGAGACACTCTCTGCCACAAGAGAACAAAGGAATTTTGAATATAAAAAGTGGGGCCGAGACCAAAGACTTTTAGATTACTTCTGGAATTCAAGAGGAACCTCTGCCAAGGAGAAGAACTGGGAAAAGCTGAAAGAGAAGTACTGCCCTTTGCTGTGTGCTGTCTGGGGTTGGCCTGCAGTAACTGTTTCTGCCAAGGAGAGGAACTGTGTGTGTATCCTGCTTGAAAAGTATCTCCAAGGGCTTGAGTTAGAGCTTGCCCCCTTTCAAGAAGTCTCAGGAACGGCAAAGACTTCACCATCCCTCTGGGCACCGTCTCTGGAACCAAGGGGTTTCTGTCACCAGGGAGGAGAAGAGCAGCCGATTCCATCACCGAGTCCGTCGCTGGCTTTGTGTCCTGCCGGCACCACAGAAGGCACCACCACACTTCGCACTGCAACCCTGGTCTCACTGACGCCGTTGGACGACCGTCTCCGAGCCGCTGCTTGCACTGCGTGCCCAGGGCACTGCACTACGCACTGCCTCGCTTCACTCTGCCGCCCAGACCTCACTGACACCATCGCTGCCCGCTGGGACATCGACCGGCTCTGTCACATGAACCGTGACCTGCCAGCACCGCATCGACCACTGCCTCGCTCCGCATCGCAGCCCTGGTCTCACCAACGCCGTTGGACGACCGTCACCGAGCCGCTGCATGCATCACGCCTTGAGGGCACCGCACGCTGCACTGCTTCACTTCACATTACATCGAAACCGCGGCGGTTGCCCCGACCGACTCGTACTAACGGGATCGGACGCAATGGAAAAGGTAATGTCTACGAGTCTGTTAACACTAAAGCTGACCAGTACCGACACGGTCAGCTGGAACTGTTAGACTCTGTCATTTTCAGCATTGCGGTAGCCCCGGATGGAGCTACCGACTCGGAAGAACTGTGTTTTTGAGATATTTCTGTAATTTTAAAGTTATTTTGCACAGTACCTATTTTTCAGTATTGTATGTTGGATTTTTGTCGTTTTTGGTCTTGTTTGTTTTAGATAAAGATTTGCTATTTTTCTAAACTGGTGTGGTGTCCATTTGTAGTGTTTTCACTGTGTTATTGTATGCATGCACAAATGCTTTACACACTGCCTCTGAGATAAGCCTGTCTGCTCGTGCCAAGCTACCAAGGGGGTGAGCAAGGGTTATTTTAGAAGTGTATCCCCCCCTTACCCTGACTAGGAAGAAGGGTCCCTACTTGGACAAAGGTGCAAACCATTGCTAACTAAAGACCCCCATTTCTAACAATATGTAATAATCTAAAAACCACAATCAGGAATTTTCCTAAAATAAAACAATCTCCATATTATTTGTGAAATACAAGTGATAAGGTGCAAAATCCACCAATCTTAAGCACAAAATAATCTAGAAGACCGCAGTCCAGAATTTACTTATTGTAAGACAATATCCATCTTGTTTGTGCAAATTACAAATGTTTATGTGCAACATACAATTATAGCACAACCTAACTTCTAATATAGGGGGTGAGTACAGTAAGAGATACAGCGTGGATAATAGGTGCAAAGTATTCTATAAACAACAAACACGGAATTCTCCATAGTATAGCAATCTCATTATTGTTTGTGCAAAATCAAATTATTTTTGTGCAAAAATAAAATTATAGCATCAAAATCCGACCTCCACTTCTCAAATTAAAGAAGCGGGATCCAATTAAAGCTGCAGAGAGTTATACCGTGGGGTCCATCCAGTTCGTACTTCGTATCTTATGATGTATTATGGTGTAATATGGTACTCTATAATACTCATAAGCAAACTCACTTTAAGGTACAAACCGCACTAAAGAGCGAATGGATACCATTAAGGAGAACCACATGATGATGATGAATGCAATAGAATCTGATAATATACAAAACACAATGCTGGTCTGTGGTAGTTGAGGATTAGTAAAACCGAACCATATGTCTTGTAGACCTTCGAGAAGATGAGGAATGTTCAGGCTTGGGTAGGTTCTACATGAAGTTTTTCCTTGACATACTTCATCTTCTGAACATGCTTCCAATCATGAAAGAAAGCATTGACATGGCCCCATCCCCATTGCTAGCAAAGGAGACATACCAAGACTTCTTACAGCCCATTCCTTGCACTACCAGCATAAGTGGCAATCATCAAAGGCTAAAGGGCAGTATTTAAAACCAGAAGGTTTTGTTCTGAGCGTCTTTAAAGACAAGTCTACCAAACACATTGGAACATTATGTAGATTCACAACAATCTTTGCTTATCTCGAAGGCTCAGACTTGTGGAAACTCCCAAGATTTCTTGCCAATGCCAATCTCCTGCACAGTCAAACTTTGGTGAGAGTTCAATCATCCCAGGAAAACTTATGATTTCATACTAGACCAGAATTTTGACAGCACCTCCTTGAGAGACAAGACCAAAGGCTAGTTACATTAAAGATCAAGTAGCAGGTGGATGAGGTCAAAGGACGTGAAAAGAAAAGTTAACTTTGAAGGTACAAGAGGATGCCGTCCAAATAAATGACCATCATCTGAAATGTTTTTTATTTACATGGGGGAAGTTATTCCCTTACAGGATTGTTTAAACAGTACACATGTGTGGTTACAAGAGCCTTGGCCATTTGTGGAAAGGTGCAATAGCACATTCTCCTTCGTTTAAAAAAATTTAATAAACAAACTACATATCCAATTGTATTTTTGCAATCCATCAACAGACACCTTACTGAATACCAAGTCCTCAACACCTCTCAGTCTGGTTTCAGACTAAATCACAGCACAGACAAAGCCCTCATTACCGCCAGAGAAGACATCTGCATGACTCTAGACAGAGGTTACTTGGCTGCCTTCATGCTTCTGGACCTCTCCGTAAACGTTTGTTTGACATGGTTTCCATCCCATCCTCATCCAACGCCTGCACGACATTGGAATCCAATTACACGCCCTTCAATGGATCTGCTCCTTCCTAACGGGAAGAACCCAGTCAGGCAGTCTGGCACTGTACCCCTCGGACTCCAGCAACTTCATCTGCGGGATTCCTCAAAGAATCCTCCCAGAGCCGGACTCATTTCAATTCATAAATGATTCCTCTAGCCAGCATCATCTGCTCTCACAACATCCTCTCATACAATGATGACACTCAACTCCTTCTCCAACTCACTGTCACTGACAAGACATCCAGAACTAAGATCAAGTTCAATGCATGCATAACTAATATTGCCCACTGGATGAACACCAACTGCGTGAAGCTGAATACCAACAAGACCGAAATCGTGATCTTTGGGAAGAGCATGTCACCGTAGGTCTCCATCTGGTGTCCAACGAAGCTAAGCCTGACACCCAACCTCACTACCCATGCCAAGAACATTGACAGCAAATTCAACATGATCACCCAAGTCAGCACGGTCAATGTCTCATGCTGCCACACCATAAAGATGCTGAGGATGATTTCTAAATGGCTCCCAATCAGCACCTGGAAATCCATCATGCACGACCTCATCACAAGCAAGCTTGACTACACTACCACCCTCTATGCCTGGATCCATATAAAACTTACCAGAAGGCTGCACACCATTCAGTACTCGACGGCCAGAATCACTCGAGACCTCCCACCCTGGACTCACATCACACCACATATGAAGGAGCTCCACTGGCTACCAAGCATTATTCAAACTCCTCACCCACACTCTCAAAGAATTACATAACACTGGCCCAGCATACCTCAACAATCCCATCTGCCTTTACAAACCTTTCAGACACCTCAGCTCATCGGGACTACTACTTGCACAAGTCACATGTATACGGAAAACCAGATTCAGTGGTCAAGCCTTCTCCTACATCGCTCCTAAAGTGTTGAATGACCTGCTTCTACACATAAGTATTCACCAAGAAGCTGAAAACCTGGCTTTTCGATTAGTCGTACTATACCCTATGTTTAGCTAGACTCACACCTGCTCAGCGCCAGGATGATAGTGCGGCCTGCAAATCTGCATAACCTATTCAATAATTTGAGAGGAGCTTAAGGGCTTCACTACTATTTACCAATGAACTTTCAAGCATTTCTCTAATCTTGCCTGACAGACCTGTGAGGAGTCTCCCTACCTTAATTTGTGCTGAGGGAGTCTATAGTTTTTGTACAAAGTTTACAGAAGGTTAAAACTTGTAAATGTAAGTAAATTAAATGCAGCCAACCTGTCCATCTAGGAATTGTGGACATTCATATTCACTGCCTCCCCCCTTCCTGTGTATCACTAGATCCCAGCACATACACACCACCTGGAGATGGAGAGAATCTTATCAGACTTCACAATATAGGTAACAACCTGTAGGCTGAATCTCAGCGAGCAGAGTTTATCAGTACTCCTGCACACTGGGAAGCACACAAATATGAACATGGTTTACCCCATTGGGACACATTTTAATGTACCATGGATGCCCATAGTTTCAAGCAATGAAACTGCAAACATAGCTCCATGGATGAATAACGAACCAAGGGGAACTCTGGAAGTCATTAAAAATCAAGAGAATCAAAGTTTGCAGCATATTATTTATTAATAATAGAGGCAGTGCTTAAATAGTCAGCTTTAAAAAGAGGAAATTGATTAAAATAACTGCATACAGAGTTGCTTGAGGATGAAGAGCTAAAGAACACTGGGATTAGGGAAAGACTGAGCACATCTGGCCCTGCATCCCATCACTTGGCAGACTCTCATTACTAAAAGTGGCCTTCACTGACACAGGCTGTAGATGAGTGGCTCCATGCCTCCATATATAGGAGAAGAACATCACTGCACCAATGTCCTGGATGGAGGGGCAACGTCACATAGCTCACATAAGCCCAAATGACCCTGAATATGAGAGGCATTATTATGTAAATTATTTCTATAGCTCATATTTGAAACACAATTGTATTTTATTAGCATTAATCTATCATTCAGTTCAAAAAGTGTAGTCTCCGCTAGTTCAAGGTTTCAAGGACACTATTTAAGTAATAGGTAGAGAAAAGAGCTCTGCATCATCGCACTTAGGAACCAAATGTCTCTCCTGCAGTCCCCCAGTTAAAATATTGAAGCTCTGACCCTCAGGTGAGTTGTTTCCAATACTGTTTGAGGGAACAGTTGGGATGTCATGAGGAATAACTAAACTATCCTCTAGTATTCCATGTGCTCTTGGGGAAGGACCAGCAGTGAATTCTTCAGGCGAGATAGTATTAATTAGGGAGAAGAAGACTTGGATAGACCCTATAGGGGTTCAGGGCAGCGGTTGGGATACCTTTTAACCCATCACAGAAGAAGGTTTCCACTCTTTTGTGGGATCAATTTTATCAGGCTCCCCACTTTATCCCCTCCCTCTGAGGGGGTGGAAAGAGAAGGAAGATGAACTTATCCACCCCACTTTACTGCTCTGCAACCAATCACTGGAAAGTGTTGTAGTACCACACTTGTGTGAAAAAGGCAATAGTTTTCCCTTTATTAGAAAAGCCTACAGCTGACCCTATAGTATTGTGTAACTATATGTCGATATCTCTCCTTTCCTTTCCAGTAAAAGTACTAGAACGATATGTGAGTGGGAAGCTGTCCCAATACTTGGAGAATCACCGTCTCCTAGAAGACGAGCAATTTGGGTTCAGGCCAGGTCATGGCACTGAGTCAGCCTTACTTGTTGCCATGGATGAGCTACGGATGAGGGTCGATAATGGTCAGCCGACAGACTTGGTCATGCTTGACTTGGCGGCCTTTGACACAGTCAACCATAAGATCCTACTAACCAGACTAGCCACAATTGGAGAAAAGGGTATAGTGCTGAAGTGGTTGAAATCCTGCCTGACTGACAGGTGTCAGGCAGTAGCACTGCTCCCCCATCACTCAGAATTTAAAAACTCTTGGTTCAGGGAGTTCCTCAGGGTTCAGCGCTCAGCCCTGTCTTATACAATGTTTACGAGTCCACTAATCTCTCTGATAATGTTGTCAATCTGGTCAACTATGCAGACGACACCCAGCCGATCCGGTCTATTAAGGGTGGTCAACATGACAGGCCTTTCAGAAGTGTATGGTAGACATTATTAACTGGATGAACTTGAGCTCCCTTAAGTTAAATGGGAACAAAACTGAATTCTTGTGCTGTTCAGCCACAAACATTCCTATGGAACTT
Source organism: Calotriton arnoldi (assembly GCA_963921515.1). Classification (NCBI taxonomy): domain Eukaryota; kingdom Metazoa; phylum Chordata; class Amphibia; order Caudata; family Salamandridae; genus Calotriton; species Calotriton arnoldi. The sequence continues at coordinate 412,984 of CAWUFW010004862.1, read as the reverse complement.
CCCCCAAACCTTTGGCCTCTCCCTACAGAAGAGGGAATTAGTCCTGCTGGTGCCGTCTGTAATCTTGGGGTCATTTCTGACGAGAAGATGCCCCTGGATAACCGGGTTATAAAAGAGGCTGGCACTGGCTTTGCACTGCTCCAGAGTCTCAGGAAAGTGCACCGTTTACTACCTGCACAAGCCAAATTGCTCATCATACGTAGTCTTATACTTAGTAGATTGGACTACTGCAACTCTATTACTGGGAACTCCAGAGTATTTAATTAACAGGCCACACAGAGTTCAAGCAGGAGTTGCTAAACTTATTCTACATAGTCCTTACAGATCCTCTGCATGGAGTGCTTTGAGAGAATTGCACTGGCTGCCAATCAGGCAGAGGATTACGTTCAAAGCCATGGGCATTGTGCATAAGGCTATACATGGCAAAGGTCTGGTGCTGCTGCAACGAAGGGTTAAAGCCCTATACCCCGGGGAGACCACTCCGTTCAATGTCAGCAAATCTGGTTTGTGTGAATAAATTTAACAAGAAACAGGTAGGTCGTGCTTTCACTGTTCAGGCTGCCGAGCTGTGGAACAAGCTGCCTTCTTCTCTTAGATCAGTTACAGATCTGCTGAAGTTTAGAAAGGCCTTAAAGACCTGGCTCTTTCCTAAGTAACTGTCCATGATAGTGCTTTGTTTCAAGGTCTAGCAGCAGGTGTGCTTATTCCTTATGCGATCAGCGCAAGGATACTAGCATGGTGACAGTTGTGCTCTGTAAATGTAATTAATAATAATAATAGTACAAAAGCTGCAGCAGTCAAGAGGCAGATAGAGAGTGAACCATATTTAGGGTGACTATACTGGATGATCTTGCGGCCAGGCCCTGAACCAAATCCGAAAAGTCTCCCCACCCTGCTGATCATGGCCTGTGGCTGTGCGTTCTGGGTGTTGGTTGCAGGGCCTGGTCGCCCAACCAATAGCAGGTGCTACTCAGCGGGGGTTGGGCACAAGGTTTGGCCTATGGCCAGTCATTGCATCCTACCTCCTGCCTTCCCAGCCAAGCCAGACTCTCATTGTAGTATTTAGCTTTGCTTGTGTGTGTGTTTTGTTTTGACTGCCTGAAACCAGAGACTCAGAAGAGACTCACAGGCAAGCTTGTGAGCAGGCTTCGACTTGTGTGCCGTTTTCAATGCTTTTTTAATAGTGTGCCATGTATTTTCAAGATACGTGGGTACCCCTGCCTACTGCCCTGGGATTAGACATCTTTGTGGTTGGCCCATCATGGGCAGTGGATTTTTTGTCCAAGTTGGAGCTCATGAGTTTTAAGATGGGAATAAATTAACCTCTAATGGAGCCATTCAAGTTTGTAAAAAATTCAAAAAGTGAGACTTGAGAGTTAAAATAGAAGAGATGAAGAAAAAAGTTAACTCTTTAAAGGCTGCAGGAGGACTTTTTGAAACTTATATCTCCAACTACTGGACAGATTCACACCAAACCCAAAAACAAAATCATGCTTTTTGAGTAAAATTCTACTTCTATGCAAAGTTTGGTGTAAAGTGGTTCAGTGTTTTTAACAATATATTCCGGCAACATTTCTTATGGGAGCTAAAATGGGAAACCATTGCTTTTTTTAACCCCTCTCCCCCCCTTTTCAATCTTTAGGTTTTTTTTCTCCCAGGGATGGATCTTCATGAAACTTGGCATACCAAAACTTAGCTCAGTAAGTAGACTGCTACATTTGGTGCCAATCCATCCACAGGGTCAAAAGTTCTAGGCAAATCAAATAATGCCTTTTCAGTAAACACTGTCTCAACCATAACACAGTAGCTACCCCTACTGTCTAATAACATTTATAAAACACATTTTAAAAGAAAAAAAAAGAAAAAATATAAAGTATGGGGGTTTACCATAGAAAACTAAAATTACATTTTAAAATAAAATAAAACAGAATTAAGTAAGAAGTGAATTACTATTTCATTGCACTCACTAGCATATAATTCTTAAACTTACAACTTTGCATGGTAATACGCCCACAAGAAAGAACAGATCAACGGTCAGCTAGAAGTACCTTAAGTATTAAATTACAGTGATCTTGGCTTACCTTGTGCGTGTCTGCAGAAATGCTTGTCACACCTTTCACCCGAAAATCAAAGGGCTCAAGAGCGAAACCAGCCTTTTCCATGAAGACAATGAGGAAGCCACCCAGGCAAGCATCCACGTGAAAGGGAATGTTGTACTTTAAGGCCAACTGTGCAAGATAATAAGTGTTAGAAGTCAAGAAGGCCCTCCTCAGAATAATCCATGCATTATAAAATATCATCTATTTGTCTCTTCCTCTCACCACTCACATTTCCTGTGCTTTTTTAGTATAACAAGTATTAGCAGTATTACAGCATTGACTTCAATTCATGAACACCACAGTAACTATAAAATCTACTTGTCTGTTGCAAAAATATAGGCAGCAATGAAGGATGGGCACATGCAGTCTTCTCTTACCTGCCACTAAGGCAACATTAAACATACCCGAGGTGAGGCATGTATGGTACTAGAAACTATCTCTGGAACCACAAAAACAGTGCGAACGCAGTCAGTAACAATGAATTGCTTTTAGGTTACTGGCTATCCTAAAGCTTTGTGATATATGAAGGGTATGGCTCCAATAGCCCAATAGTCTTGTGTTAAAGAGGAATGTTAGAAATGAAGGTCTCTAGTTGGCAATTGCTTGCACCCAGTCCAAGCAGGGACCCTTCCTTCTAGTCAGTATAAGGGAGTTACACACCCAAATAACCCCTGCTCACCCCCTTGGTAGCTTGGCACGGGCAGTCAGGCTTATCTCAGAGTCAATGAGTAAAGTAACTGTACGTAACACACACAGTAACCCACTAAAAACACTACAAAGGAACACCACACCACTTTAGAAAAATAAAGTCTCTTTATCTAAACCAAACAAGACCAAAACAACAAAAATCCAACATAGACAATTCAAAATATGACTTAAAAGGTTTCAACCAATTCTGTCCACAGAACTCTATGGATGCAGCGATTTTACACAAAGTACCTCAGATGCGTCAAACTCCACAAGGCAAAACAGCCGCAGAGGAGGGAAGAGTCGGAAAACACAGCAATGCATCGGTTCCTGAGTCCACGGGAAGGCGATGCGTCAGTTCTGCTGCACGTAGGAGAAGTGTTGCGTCAAATCCTGACTGTAGGGGGAAGCGATGCCTCGAAATCCAAGACTGTGATGCGTCTGAAAAACTTGGCATACAGGTGCAATGTGTAGAAATCTGGATGCGCTGGAGGTCGATGCGGTGGCAAACAGGCGCTGCGTCGATTTCTTCAGCCACGGTCCCACGATGCGCCGATTCTTTCAGCCGCACAGCAGGGCCTGCGTAGGAGTCAGTGCCGGGGCCTCGGACTTCGGAGACACGGTGCGCTGAACTCGGGCTGCAGCGGTTTCTTTGGCCCCTGACAGGCGATGTGTCGATTTCTTCGGCCACATGGCAGCGGTGCATGGAAATTTCTCCCACACGGCGTTGCTGGGTCGGAAAAACAGGCATTTGAAAGGCAATGTGTCGATTTTGATGGTTTCAAGCAGGTCTTTGCAGTAGGAACAACCTCCAAGACCCAGAACTGGAATTGGCACCATTTGGCAGGTCTGAACTCCCAGCAGTGGAGTTCAGGGATGCTGCATGTGAAGTCTTTGCTGGCCCTGAGACTTCTTAACAGGAGGCAAGCACACACAAGCCCTTGGAGAAACTTCACAAGCAGGATACAAATTAAAGTCCAGTCCCTTTTCTCTCCAAAGCAGAAGCAGCAACTGCAGGCCAACCCAGCAAAACACACAGCAAAAAGGCAGTGCTCCTCCTTACAGCTCTTCAGCTCTTCTCCTTGGCAGAGACTCCTCTTGATCCAGAGGTATTCTAAAGTTCTGGGGTCAGAGACCCACTACCTATACTACTTTCGCCCTTTGAAGTATGCAGGCTTCAAAATAAGTCTCTCTTGCTTGGTAGAACCAGTTCTGTCCTCCCTGGTCCAGCCACACTACAGGGGGTGGAGATAGCATTGTGAAAGGCAGACACAGCCCTATTCAGGTGTCAGTGACAACAACTCCCGCCACTCTAGCTCAGGAAGACCCATCAGCCTGGTGATGGGCCATCAGGATATGCGGGGCACACCTCAACTCACTTTGTGTGACTGTTTAGAGTGAATGCACAAAACCGCCCCTGTCAGTCTAAGCCAGACGTTGATTCCACAAGCAGGCAGAGGCACAGAATGGTAATGCAAGAAAATGCCCATTTCTAAAAGTGGAATTTTCCAAACACACAATTTACAAACCACCTTCACTAAAAGATGTATTTTTAAATCCTGAGCTCAGAGAGCCCAAACTCCAAATCTTCAGCTGTTACCAATTGAAAGTTACACTTGTAAAATGTTACAAGGCAGCTCCAATGAAATCCTATGTGAGAGCTAGTCCTAGCAATAGGGAAAAACGAAATTGGCAGTATTTCAATTTCAGGACTTGTAAAACACACCAGTACATACAAGTCCCACCTTTCACATACACTGAACCCTGCCCATGGGGGTCCTTGGGCCTACCTTAGGGTGCCTTATGCGTAGTAAAGCACAAGTTACTAACTTGTGTAACGATATATCTGTAAGAGACAGTAGTTAGTGACAGATTCCTTACCTTAGAATATCCCCAGGCGTCAGGCTGGATCCGGAAAGTTTTTTGCGTAGCAGTACCCTTGCGCGTCGGTAGGCGGCGTCGTGCGGCTCCGCGTCCGTCGTCGGCGTTGTGATCACTGGGATGACGTCGCGGGCAGTACTTAGGCGCCGCCCCTGCGCGCTGACGTCAGTTCTGTACACGACTTTCCGCGCCAGGAACGCAGAGCCATGCAAGAAGCTGACATAGGTGTCTGAAAAATACTAGGGCCCTGAAAGGGATGTCCTTAACCCTATAAATCAGTTCGCAGAACGGGGAGGATGGTGGGCGGTAGGAATCTGTCACTAACTACTGTCTCTTACAGATATATCGTTACACAAGTTAGTAACTTGTGCATCTGAAAGAGACACGTTAGTGACAGATTCCTTACCTTAGAATAGATACCCCAGCAATACCAACCCCGGTGGTGGGTCTGCGAACAAAGATCAGACAAGGAAGTCCTGGAGGACAGAACGGCCAAAGAAGCCGTCCCTCCGGACCTGACTGTCAAGGCAGTAATGCTTTGTAAACGTGTGCAGCGAGGCCCACGTAGCTGCCTAACAAATAACCGGCAGCGGAACACCGCGGCCCAAGGCCGTGGTAGCAGCCGTTGCCCTCGTGGAATGGGCACGCAGCCCAACAGGAGGCTCCTTCTTCGCCAAAGAATAGCAGGTCTTGATGCACAAGGTAACCCAGCGGGAGATGGTCCTCTTGTGCACCGCCCGACCTTTTTGGCGCCCACGTAGCCAACAAAGAGCTGGTCATCCACCCGGAAGTGTTTTGTGCGGTCAATATAGAAGGAGAGCGCACGTTTTGGGTCCAGACGGTGGAGCCTCTCTTCCTCTCTGGAAGGATGCGGAGGCGGAAAGAAGGTGGGCAAAGTGATGGTCTGCCCAATATGGAAAGCAGTAACCACCTTTGGCAAGAAGGACGGACGCGTCCGAAGAACAACCTTGTCTGGATGAACAGACAGAAAGGGAGGTTTGCAAGATAGAGCCTGGAGCTCACTCTCCCGCCGAGCGGAGGTGATGGCCACGAGAAAGGCTGTCTTTAGAGTCAGAAGACGAAGAGGACAGTTATGTAGAGGCTCAAAGGGAGCGCACATTAAAAGGTAAGAACCAAGTTCAAGTCCCACTGAGGCATCACAAACGGAACAGGAGGAAAGAGGTGAGTAATGCCTTTTAAGAACCTGTTAACAACAGGGGACTTGAAAAGGGAGGGCTGATCAGGGAGCCTGAGGAAGGCCGAGATAGCACAAAGATAACCCTTGATGGTACCCAGGGCAGAACCCTGTTGGGCCAGAGAGAGAAGGAACAGAAGGACCTCAGACAGAGGGGCAGAAAGGGGATTCACAGCCTTTGCTGTGCACCATGCCACAAATTTGTTCCACCTGCAGGCGTATACCACCTTAGTGGAGGGACGCCTGGCTGCCAGAATTACATCACAAACTTCGGGAGGCAAGTCGAAAGGAATCAACTGCCGCCGCTCAATCTCCACGCAAGCAGGTGTAGACTGGACAGGTTCGGGTGGAGGACCGTCCCCTGCTGCTGCGACAGAAGATCCTCCCGAAGAGGCAGACGGATCGGGGGATCTACGCTCATATTGAGTAGCTCGGGATACCAAACTCTTCGAGCCCAGTCTGGAGCCACAAGAATGACTTGGGCCCGGTCGTGCCGAATTTTCTTCAACACTCTGGGTAGAAGTGGTATAGGCGGAAAGGCGTACAATAGACCGCAACTCCACTCGTGACGAAAAGCGTCGCCGAGCGAGTGCCGCCTTGGAAATTCCAACGCGCAAAACTGATGACATTGCGCGTTCTCTTCGGTGGCGAATAGATCTAACCAAGGCTCTCCCCACTGTAGAAAGAGTCCTTGCGCCACTTCCGAGTGAAGACGCCATTCGTGATCCATCATGCACCTGCGGCTGAGTTCGTCCGCCCTGGCGTTCAGGGAACCTGCCAGGTGTTGAACCATCAGGAACATGCCCTGATGTTCCAGCGATGTCCAGAGGCGCAGAGCCTCCTGACAAAGGGTCCACGACCCCACCCCGCCCTGTTTGTTGCAGTACCACATGGCGGTGGTGTTGTCGGTGAACACCTGCACCACCTTCCCTTTGACAGAGGGAAGGAATGCCTTGAGTGCAAGTCGGATCGCCCGGAGCTCCAGAAGGTTGATATGGAGCCGGGACTCCGCCGGAGACCAGAGGCCTCTGATCTCCGCCTCTCCCATGTGACCGCCCCATCCCAGAAGGGACGCGTCCGTCACAACAGTGTGCTCTGGCTGGGGAAGGGAGAGGGATCTGCCCATGACCCATTGCCGGTTCGAGAGCCACCACTGCAACTGTCTTGCAGTCCCCTCCGAAATCTGGACGTGATCGGACAGGTTGCCCTGGTGCTGCGCCCACTGGAACTTCAGGTCCCACTGCAGAGCCCGCATATGCCATCTGGCATGATTGACCAGCAGGATGCAGGAGGCCATGAGGCCCAGCAGCCTCAGGGTCATCCGTACCGAAACCCAGGATAAAGGCTGAAAGATCGGAATCATAGCCTGAATATCCCGGACTCGCCGTTCGGGAGGATAGGCCCGAAACTGCGTCGTGTCCAGAACTGCTCCGATGAAAAGGAGCTGTGGAGAAGGAATCAGATGCGACTCGGCACATTGATGGAGAACCCCAGCGAGTGCAGGAGTCCGGCCGTAGTCTGGAGGTGGGAGACGACTGCCTGGGACGAGCCCGCCTTCAACAGCCAGTCGTCGAGGTAGGGGAAGACTGAAACCCCTGCCCGGCGCAGATGAGCTGCGACCACCGCCATCACTTTCGTGAACACCCGAGGGGCACTTGTAAGGCCAAAGGGGAGCACGGTGAACTGAAAATGCTCGAGGCCTACCGTGAACCGAAGGTAACGCCGGTGGGCCGGCAGGACGGGGATGTGGAAATAGGCGTCCTGCAAGTCCAACGCTACCAACCAGTCTCCGGGGTCGAGGGCAGTCAAGACCTGAGCTAGGGTGAGCATCTTGAACTTCTCCTTCCGGAGGAAGCGATTGACGTTCCGGAGGTCCAAGATAGGACGCATGTCCTCCTTGTCCTTTTTGGGCACCAGAAAGTAGTGGGAGTAGCAACCACGCCCTACTTCTGGGGTCGGAACATGCTCGATGGCCCTCTTGGCCAAGAGGGTCGTGACTTCCTTCTGTAGAAGCACCAAGTGATCCCCTGGCATGCGGTGGAATTGAGGTGGCATGGCTGGGGGGGTGGTCTCGAAGGGGAGGGAGTAGCCCCTTCGGACAATGTCCAAGACCCACTTGTCCGAGGTGATGGGACGCCAGTGGTGAAGGTGATGGCGGACCCTGCCCTCGACTGGCGTGCTGTGCACCTGAAAGGAGGGACTAGGAGGGCTTGGAGGCCGCGGACGGGTTGGAGGTGGTGGCCTGACCCGCACGCTGGTTGCCCGAACCGCCACGGCGGTATCCACGTCCTCGGCCACGCGAAGGCGCTTGCTGCGCGGGCCGTTGGCCGGGCTGTGGACGTGACTGGGCGCCCCTTCCGTGGCCACGAAAGGGGCGAAAAGCAGACGTTTGCGGAGGGCGCACAACAGCAAGGCCCAGGGACTTAGCAGTAGCCCGTGAGTCCTTGAAACGCTCCAGCGCATGGTCTGCCTTCGAACCAAAAAGACCGACTCCATCAAAGGGCATGTCCATGAGAGTATTCTGGACATCCCCTGAAAAACCAGTGGTTCTCAGCCAGGCGTGGCGACGCAGCGCCACCGTCGTTGCAAGCGATCTGCCCAGCGAGTCGGCGGTATCAAGGCCACAGCGGATGGTATATTTAGCCGCATCACGCCCTTCCGCAATAGCGCGGGTAAGCAGTGTCTGGACCTCCTCAGAACACTGCGGCAAAACATCAGCCACCGAATCCCACAGGGAGTGGGTGTATCGGCCCAAGAGGCAAGCGGTATTAACAGACCGCAAGCCAGCACTGGAGGAAGAGAAAGCCTTCTTCCCAAAGTGATCCAGGCGCTTGGATTCCCTATCCGGAGGGGCGGTAGGGAAGGCTGTTTGGGAGGCAGAGGCTTGGACAACCAAGCTCTCAGGGGTGGGGTGTTGGGAGAGAAACAGGGGGTCGCCCGGAGCCGGGCGATGGCGTCGGGCCACGTTCCTATCCACAGGAGCCCCTGTGGTGGGTTTGGACTAGGCACCCAAAAGAACGTCAGTGAGTGCATCGTTGAACGGCAGCACAGGCTCCGAAGAGGAGGCCGCCGGCTGAAGCACTTCAGTCAGGAGGTTAGTCCTGACGGCCACTGTAGGCAACTGGAGATTTAAGGCTCCAGCAGCTCTACGCAACACCGTTGCAAAATTAGCCCCTCCTCCGTTGCCACGGGAGGAGACAGCATGCCAGAGTCGGGGAGGTATCCAGCCCACTGGCATCCCCAAGTTCCTCAACCCAGTCCGGGTCAAACTCGCACTGTTGTGTGAGAGGGTCGTCAGACCCCTCCCAGCTCTCCTGGTCCTCCTCAGGTTGAAAATATGGAGGAGGAGGGACATAAGGGACCCAAGGTCTCATCGGCGCCGGAACCGGCGTCGGGCGACGCCGGTCCGGCTCCATGTCCGGACCCGGGGAGAACCGGGAACGACGCCGCCCGGAGCCCCGGACGGCGTCGGAAACGGCACCGGGGACGTCGGCGGAGGCGTGGTTAGGTCAACCGGCGTCGATGGGGGTTGCGGCACCACCGGAACCGGGGTCGAGGCCGGGGCCGGAGCCGAGGCCGGGACGAAGGCTGGTGGGACAGGCGACGCCGGGACCGGAGTCAACGGCGACGCCGGAGCAACCCCATCAGGGCCCGCGGGGCCCGAAGGCGCACCGGAGGGACCTTGAGGCCCGAAGAGGCGGGCCATGGCCGACAGGAATTTCTGTATTTCGGCCGGAGTCGCCCCGAACCCGGGTAGGACGGGTAATGCGGGGGCAACTCGACAGGCACGTCCGGGGCCGCGGGGGCGGGGACGGTGCCGACAGGGACCTCAGCCGAGTCGCGCGACCGGCGAGGCGAAGTCTTAGAGCGATGACGCCGCTTAGACTTCTTGTGCTTCGACTTACCGGAGGAGCGCGAAGACTTGGATTCCGACGAACGGCGGGGACTCCGCGTCCGGCCCCTCGACCTCTCCCGGGACCGGGGCTTGGTGCGGCGCGGAGCCGACTGCCGGACTTCAAGGAGCTTTCGAGACCGCTCTCGCAAAGCCTTCGGATGAAGTTTCCGGCAGTCAGGGCACGACTTCGTGTCGTGGTCTCGGCCGAGACAGAAGAGACACTCGAGGTGGGGGTCCGTGATGGACATCATACGACCACATTCCTCGCAGGGCTTAAAGCCGGGCATCCCTACGACACCTTAGGAGTCGTGAAGACTCGTTGAAGAAAACAGTGAAAAATTTCACAAAAAGATAGTCAAAAAGTGACTAGGGCACTGCTCTTCCCGGATCTGCGCTTACTGGCGCGGAAAAAGAAGAACTGACGTCAGCGCGCAGGGGCGGCGCCTAAGTACTGCCCGCTACGTCATCCCGGCGATCACGACGCCGACGACGGACGCGGAGCCGCACGACGCCGCCTACCGACGCGCAAGGGTACTGCTACGCAAAAAACTTTCCGGATCCAGCCTGACGCCTGGGGATATTCTAAGGTAAGGAATCTGTCACTAACGTGTCTCTTTCAGATAGGGAAGGTTAGGGTCTGGCAAGTGGGTGCACTTGCAAGGTCGACATGGCAGTGTAAAACTGCATTCACAGACCCTGAAATAGCAGGCCTTAGACAAGTTAACAGGGCTACTCATGTGGGTGGCACAACCAGTGCTGCAGGCCCACTAGTAGCAATTGATTTACAGGCCCTGGTCATACATAGTGTACTTTGCTAGGGACTTACCAGTAAATCAAATATGCCAATCATTGAGAACCTATCAGAACTGTAATTTACACAGGGATCACTTGCACTGTAGCACTAATCAGCAGTGCTAAAGTGCCCAGCGTCCTAAAACCAACATAAACAGGAAAGAAAATAGGAGGCAAAAAGTCAGGGTATAAACTTACAAAAAGGGCCAGGTCAAACAAGGAATATGTCTGATACCCCATGCACTTTAGAACAGAGTCTGAACTCGCCCATCAACTACCAAATGTCAGCAAACAAATTCAGCCACCAACTGGTCTTCAACCACTGTAAACTTCATCAAAAAGGAGCAGAATGAGAGAAAAAGATTATAACTTGCATACATAATGAAGACTAAAAACGCAAAGATACAGGTAAGAAACTATTGTGCAAAGATTTCGCACAGGATGTTGGAAACAAGGGGTAACTCACGTGAAAGGGTTTGGAAGACCCCAATGCTCTAGGTTTACGATCTGTGAGAAAGTGCTTCAAAGTCAAATAGACAAGGAAAGAGGAGCAAATGCATCAAACTACATTGACCCTCCCCAGCGTGACCACAACTCCCAACAGCCTCTGCTACTGGGAGTAGGACTGCCTTGTTTTTCCCGAGATTCCTGCCATGGGCCCCTACTTAGCGGGTGCCCCCTTCCACTTCGGGGGACTACTTTGACCCTCTCCAGCGAGACCACAACTCCCAGCAGCCTCCGCGACTGGGAGTAGGACTGCCTTGTTTTTCCTGCCGTGGACCCCTACTCAGAGGGTGCCCCCGTCCATCAGCGCCCGATGGAGGCTGGCATGGGCCACCCCTTTTTCACTGACCCTCAGCCAAGGTACTGTACACCCTGTCCCTGCACTGCCTGCTGGCCCTGCGCTGCCTGCTGCTTCTCCTGCGGCACAACCTACGAAATATCCTGCACCACTCCTGCCCCAAGAACACTGCTAAACCGCTCCACTGTATCCTGCTCAACGCCCGCTCTCTTTGCAAACACGCCACAGAAATCTAGGACACCATCACCACCCTCTCCAAGGACGTTGCTTTCATCACCAGAATGTAGCTCAAGCCCTCCTTGAACACAGACAGCACTACCCCCACACTCGAAGCCTACAAGATGACACACTGAGACCGTGCCAACAAACAAGGCAGATGTATCGCCATCATCTTCTAGGAAATCATCAGATGCATCATCACCAACAAGGACCCCACACCTCTCATGGAACACATCAACTTCCTACTACAAACTGACGCAAAGGCCACTATAAGAGGCACCCTCGCCTACAGACCACCGGGCCCCCGAGCAACTCTCTGCGACGCCATCCCCAACCTCACTGCCCCCTAGCAATTGACTCTCACCACTACGTCCTACTCTGCGACCTCAACTTCCACATCGACGACTTAAACAATGCCAAGCCATCACCCTATTGGAGAACCTGAGCAACATCGGCCTCACCCAACTGGTCACCGAACCCACGCACAAAGCTGCACACACTTGAATCCCTATTTACATCCAGCGACAGAATCAAATTCAACCACACCACAGAACTCATCTGGACCAACCACACCATCGTACACTTCACCGTCAGCGGCGTCCAGCACACCATCACCAGACGCCAGATCTCCCCCCACCTCAGCTGGAGCAATGTCACCGAAACGCAGTTGTCACAGGCCCTCACCACCTCCCAAACCAATGCCGCAACAGACCTCAACCAGGCTGCCCAGAACTTCACCGACTGGATCACCGACAGCACTGACAGAGTTGCTCCACTGAAACCCACTGAGTCCAACAAGGCCTCCAAACATGCCAGCTGGAACACCCCAGAACTAAGGGCCATCAAGTGCAACTGCCACCAACTGGAGAAACGTTGGCGCGCCACAAAGAACCATGCTGACAGAGCAGCTCACAAAAAAGCCCTCAGTAACTATCACCAGCACATCAAAGCCAAGAAAGCAGCTATCATAACCCGCATCGACTCCTCATCCAAACACACAAAGGAACTCTTCAAAATAGTCAAAGAATGTGACACCCTCTCACACTACTTCCACAGCAAGATAACCAACATCTACAACTTCAACATCCAACCCGCCACCCACAACCCGACGACCTGAAGCAATCAGCGCACACCGGCCAAACAATTACCACCTAGTCACCGCTCACTGCCCTGACAAAATCAGCCATCATGTCTTCCATCCACTCTGGGACGCCCACCAACCCCTGCACCAGCCACCTCTTGAACCTCGCAACAAACCCTATCAGTATACAACTCACTGGCATTAACACCTCCATCTCTACAGCAACCTTCCCGGACAAATGGAAACATGCAGACGTCAGACCCCTCCTAAAGTAATCCTCCACCAACCCCAAAGATCTCAAAAACTATCGTCCGATCTCCCTGCTCCTCTACCTGGCCAAAGTACTTGAGAAAGCCATCAACCAGCAGCTCTCCTAATTCCTGGAACTGAACCACCTACGCCTCTCAATCAGCATTCCATGCACCCACAGCACTGAGACCACTCTGACTGAAGCCACAGACCACATCAGAACACTCCTCAACCGCGGAGAAATTGTGGCCCTGATCCTCCATGACCTCTCTGCGGCGTTCAACACAGTGTCCCACAACACACCATCAACAGACTCTACAACATAGGCATACAGCATGACGCCCTCAAATGGATCGCCTCCTTCCTTACAGGGCGCACACAGAGCATCTGACTGCCTCCCTTCACCTCCGCACCCAAAGACATCTTATGCGGAGTACCACAAGGATCATCCCTTAGCCCCACCGTGTTCAACATTTACATGCCCCCCCTCGCGGATGTCGTCAGATCCCATGGACTCAAAATAATCTCCTACGCAGATGACACTCAACTGAACCTCTCGCTCACGAGGACCCTTCCAACGCCAAAACCAACTTCTGCAACGCAATGTTCAACGTAGCCAAATGGATGAGAGAACTGCCTCCAACTCAACTTTGACAAAACTGAAATATTGATAATCGGGAAGAACATCTCTGCATGGGACCAAAGCTGGTGACCTGCAGAACTCGGACCCACAACGACCAACCATGCTCGCAACCTCTGCTTCATCCTCAACAGGCAACTGACCATGAAGTGACAAGTCGATGCAGTCGCCTCCTCCTGCTTCCACACACTTCATATGCTCCGCAGAATATTCAGATGGATCCCAACCAACATCAGGAAGACCGTCACCCAGGCTCTCGCCACCAGCCCCCTCGACTATGGCAACACCCTCTATGCCGGCATCTCCACCTAGCTCCTCAGAAGACTCCAGACCATACAGAACACGCCAGCCAGACTCATTCTGGACCTCCCATAACAATCCCACCTTGCCCCCACCGAGAGTCCTCCCCTGGCTCCCCATTCAGAAGAGACCAGTTCACGATCCTCACGCACACCTACAAAGCCATCCACGACCTAGTTCCTGCCTACCTCAACCATCGACTGAACCCGTTAGACACCTGCACTTTTCTTCACTCGCCCTCACACACACCTCAAGCACCTGTCGCAGCCGCAGCAGTGGCCACTCCGTCTACATCGCTGACAAGACCTGGAATGACCTCCCCCTCCAGCTCCGCACAGACCCCTCGCTGACTGACTTCAGAATGAGACTCAAGACCTGGCTCTTCGACAGAGCCACAGAGCCCAGATACCCCTAGGGGTGACAGTTTCACACTTTACAAATGCTGATGGAAAAGGGAATTTCGCATGGAAGACGCGGAGACTAACTCACAGTTTACAGGGTAAGCAGGGTTTTTATCATGCATTTATAACACGGCATGAGCTGTTGGAAAGGAGCACTTTATTTGCACTTATTTTTCATCGGAGTGTTCACGGCACCTTAGATATTCAGTAGTTGGACGTAGCATGACCTCATCAGGTACTAATGTTTAGCTTCACGGAGTATCCGAGCATTCATGCTCGAACAACTAAGTAGAGTATGTTTTTCATGCTTTTCTGGTTTGCATGGACATTTATTTTATATTAGATTACGTGGTTCGTTGGAAGTCACATTAATTTTTTCGGTTCGGGCACATTAACGCATGGGTTCAGTCACAGGCCTGAAGCAGTATCGATCACAAGAGAACACACTGGACGGTTAAGTTATCTATTTTTCCATTTTTATGTTAGACATTCTGTGTTGTTTGAGGACTAGACTAAAAGGCCTCCTGTTTTTGATCATTTTGTAGATGTTGTAATCTGAAGACCCCTGACGAAGGGTCCGACTTGACCCGAAATGCATTGGGTAGTATCTTCGCAGTGATTACAGTATTAACTGTGAAATACAACACATTATCATGGATTCGGATTGCTAATGAACATCACAGCTAATTAAATGTGATGATTAACCATGGAAAAAGTTTTGGTAGAACACCAGAAGAAAAACAAATTGTGTTTTGATGCTAAGTGCGACCGGCAGCTAGGGAGTGGTTCTTCCGCACCTAGCACATATTTGCTTGGAAAAGGGAATAAGGCATAAGCACCAAAGGGTTAGAAGGAAGCATAAAACATGAAAATCACTCAAGAAGGGGCCAGTACGTTCATCAAAAAGAGAGGAAAGTCAGGCTTGCGGTACACTCCGAATTTACATCTGGCTCAAGAGGGGTGGGAATCCTATTGAAGAAACAATACCCGATTGTTGTTAAGCACACATACACAGACGATCAGGGTCGCTTCGCTGCGCTGTCATGTCAATGGGAAGGACGTATAGTCAACATAGTGTCAGTTTACATTCCACCCGCGCTCCACTCCTCAGCACTCCCAGCGCTAAGCGAGTTCCTTCTGCGACTCCCCCAGGGATGTTTAGTAATAGGAGGCGATTTCAACGCCACCCTGGATGACACCTTAGACCGCACACCCCCGCGACGGCAGCATCGCCCACCCTCCGCCCTAACTGACTTCCTAGACTCCATGGGAATGGCAGACACATGGCGCTCCCGCTTTCCTCAGACACAGCAATATACATATTACTCAAGTGCGCACAATAGTCTTTACCGATTCGACTACCTACTAGCGCCCGCAGCAGAACTGGGGAATTTTTTAACGGTTTCACATTTACCGAGGGGCATCTCTGATCATTCTCCAGTGACTACTCTTTACACCTGGCACTCCACAGCGCAGAACCGCATATTCCCCATATATCCCGGATATCTCAAGGTTCCTGAGATAGGGAAGGGACTGATCGATACTACTAAACACTATTTTACCGAAAATGCACCCTTCGTCTCCTCCCCAATTGTTCTCTGGGAGGCGTACAAAACAGTGCTACGTGGACAAGCGGTCTCCTTAATCACCCATCATAAAAGAGAGAAAGTCAGAACGGTTGAGACACTAGAACAGGAGATGGAAGACTCGGAAAGAGCCCATGGTCGGGACCCAACAGACGCAAACGCCCACATACTACGACTCAAGAAGCAGGAGTATAGGGAATTTCTGTGGGAGGAGGCGAGATCGCGACTCGCCAAGACCCAGCATACTATTTACGAAAGCGGGGATAAAGCCGGCAAGCTTCTGGCCTGGCTTGACAAAAGGGAAAGGGCAGATAGATGGATCGCAGAACTTCAACTTACCACGGGAGACATTACCCGGAATCCACAACAAATAGCAGACTTACTGGCGCACCATTACAAACAAATTTACACCTCCACACTTGCAACCGTACAGACAGACGCAGAGGAGTTCCTCCGGGATATTAAACTCCCTAGATTGCAGGAAACAGAGTCCCAGTCCTTAGAAGCAGAGCTCTCCGCGGAAGAAATCGCGAAGGCAATCGGTAAACTACAGTCTGGAAAAGTGCTGGCATCAAATGGTATCCCTGTGGAATGGTACAAATGTAACGCGACCGTACTTACGCCGCACATGGCGGCGATGAATGAGGCCAGCTTGGAAAGGGGGGAATTACCACGTGACCAGAGGACGGCGACAATAGTGGCCGTCCACAAATCCGGTAAACCCGCACAGGAGTGTTCTTCCTACAGGCCCATATCCCTTATTAACGCTGAGGCCAAGATACTGGCCAAGGCCCTAGCCAACAGACTCACGCCTCAACTTGCGACACTGATACACCCGGATCAGTCTGGGTTTATGCCCGGAAGAAACACAGCTCTAAATCTTCGGCGCCTCCACAACGTGCTGGGCCATAAGCATACTATTCAAGAGGAGGCTGTCGTACTGTCCTTGGATGCCCGTATGGCCTTCGACACAGTCGAGTGGCCCTTCCTATTCGCGGTTCTCTCAAAATTAGGATTTGGGCCGAAATTTTGCTCCTGGATTCGGCTACTCTACACTACTCCTGTAGCCCATGTAGTGGCCAACGGATATAGATCGAGGGACTTCCAACTACAGCGTGGTACGAGACAGGGCTGCCCGTTGTCGCCCCTTCTTTTTGCCCTGGTGCTGGAGCCACTGGCGGCCTGGGTAAGACAAGACCCGGTTATAAGGGGCCTCCGATGGACCGAGGACTGCGAGGATCGCATATCCTTATATGCGGACGATATCCTCCTATATATGGCCTCTCCCAGACGTTCACTGTCCCGACTGTTAGACATCTGCGGTTCCTATGGACGATACTCTGGGTATATGATTAATTGGGCAAAGTCGGTGCTCTACGTCCTCAAGGGTCCCCCTCCACTCCACGCTGCGGGCTGTGAAGTAACGATAGTGGAAAGTACATTTAAATACTTAGGGATCCATGTCACCCATGACCCAGAGGTGTTTATGGACCTAAATCTTCAAGCCCCTCTGAAACGGTTACAAAGACGCAAAACATTGGAAGTCACTGCCTGTGTCGCTCCTCGGGAAAGCAGCGCTTTTCAAAATGATGGCGCTCCCGCGGTTTCTATACGCCCTCCAAAACGCACCCTTTTTAGTTCCTCAGACCTACTTCCGTGCCATTGAGGCTGAAGTTACCAAACTGTTATGGAACAATAAGCCGGCTCGTATAGCGATGGTGAAACTGTACCGCTCCTGGTATGACGGAGGCATTGCACTCCCCAACATACAGTCTTATTACTGGGCCGCTCAATTGACAGTGATAAATCAATGGATTCATGTTTCCTATGCGGACCCAGCCTTCGCCCTGGATAGGTTACAACTGGGGGTGACGGGGCCTCATCGGGCACTATATAACAAGGCTAGATCAATGCTGGGACCAACAAATCACACAATCCAGATCTGGAAAACAGTGGGAAAAAAGCTAGGCTGGCACGACACAATTACACAAGCAACACCCCTATGGGTTACGGACAGGCTGGGAAGGTTGGAAAAAAGTAAAGGCTTCCACAACTGGGACAGTATTGGAATATTGAAGGTGGGCGACCTATGGATACAGGGTAAAATGATCACATTCACACAACTTCAAACGCGGTACGAATTGGCGAAAACAGAGTACTTCCGTTACCAACAGATCAAACACGCTATAGAAGCGGTGATTCCTCCCGACACCACACTGCCGGAGGCCTCCCTTCTAGAAGACTGACTACTGACTGAACATATGGAGAAAAAAAAAGCAATATCCCGGACATATCGTAAAATTATCAATATGCCAGACCCACTTAAGAAACTTAAAGACAAATGGCAGTCAGACCTGGGTGAGCTGGAGGACACGGACTGGCAGGAGGCGCTGGCGTCCCCCAGAGAGGTAGCGATCACATCAAAACTACGTCTTGTACAGCTTAAAATTCTTCATAGGATTTATTACACGAGAGCTACCCTCTGTAAGATCGGAAAAGTAGACAACCCGATCTGTCTGTGACAATGCGGGGAGGTGGGCACGTTTTTTCACACCATATGGACATGCCCGGCGGCAGCGTCCTACTGGGAGTCAGTTCTGTCCCTCATTACAAGGGTGAGTGGGAACCCTGTTCCGGCGGAGCCCAAGTGTTGCCTGCTGAACATCTGGGAAGCGACAGACTTAACCTCAATATTGCAGGCCTGGGCCACACTGGGCATCATGATAGCCAAGAGAAATATCGCCAGTCATTGGGGGGGGGGAACCGGCCCTACCTTAGCAGAGTGGTGTAGGGACATGGACGCTGTCATGGTGGCGGAAAAGACAGTGTATGTACACAGGGGTTGTCCCAAAAAATGGATAAAGAAATGGGGGAGTTGGAATACATATTGAGGAGATATCTGCGAGTTGCCCTCGGTAACTCAAGAAACTGAATAAGTAAAAAGTGACCTACAGTGAATGAAGTAATGCTGTGTAAGTTACAAATTAAACATAACTGTTTCTGGTGTATAGGACCAATGAAGATGACCACCTATGTATAAAAAGTGGACTACTCACTTAGCTGTAATATGCAAAGTAAAGTAGATGGCGCCTCTGTTGCCAAGCGAAAATATTTTCAAGGATGTTCATCGGGGGGGGCGGAGGGGGGTTTGAGATAGCATGTTGCGATGGAAGATCTATTGTTGGGTATATAGACAGGGACTGAGATATGGTTTTATAAAGCACTATATAAAGATTTGCCGGTCATACTGAAGTAAAGCATGATTGAAGCAGCTACATAATGGTTAAAATGAACCTAACGATTTTAATTTTATTGTTGATGATGTATGGTTGTATTGCTAAACTCCGTTCTGTTTAAGAAATGCCAATAAAAACAATTATAAAAAAAAAAAAAGAGAGAGGAAAGTGACAGCATCAAATTAAGAAGGGTGGTGGGTAAGTGATGTAATCAGTGGGAAAGCAGGGCAACAGAATGGGAGTGAGAGCAACACAGGAGAGGGTAAAGGGGTGTAACAGAAGGGTTGGTGAGGGGAAATAGAAGAGTAAAGGGGCAAACAATCGCGGAGGAAAGGGGTAATGAAAGGGGTAGCAGAAGCACATGAACAAGTTACCTACCTTCAGTAAAGCTTTTTTCTAGTGGATACTCTATATAACTGCAGATTCCTCACTTTGGGAATTTCCCCGAGGCATCAGACTGGATGCAGAATCTCAAAAGCAATATTCCTGTGTACCGGAAGGTGCCATCTTGTGGCTCCACATTAACGGAAGTGACCGGTGGAGCAGCATATAAGCGCACCCATGCTTTCTAAATGCTTGTCTGCGCCTTCAGAAGCACAGCTGATTGCCAAATTGGCTTGAACAGTGTGCAGATCTCTAGTCTGGGGCCTTTCCACAAAATGGGGAGGTGGAAGGGTGGTGAGGAACCTGCAGTTAGGCAAGTGTATCTACTAGAAAGAGTGTTGCCGAAGGTAAGCTACTTAATGATCTGATTGATAATTCTAGCTGCAGCTTCCTTACCTTGTGAATAGATATCAAAGTAGTACCTCTCTGGTGGTGGGTCTGTAGAATGGCTCAGACCAAAAAGTCCTGCTAGACCAAATGGGCACAACACCCATCGCAACAGACCTAACAAGGCAATGAACAAATGCAATGATGCTCATGTAGCAGCCTGACAGATATCCAGGACAGGCACTCCCCATGGTAATGCAGTGGTAGTGGCTTTGGCTCAAGTAGAACAAGCCCTCACTCCTTCAGGTGGTTGCTTCTTAGCTAGACCATAGCAGATTGTATGCAGAAGACTATACACCTAGATACAGTTGTTTTCTGTACTCGCGAAAAGCCCACAAAGAGTTGACCGTCAACATGATGGTCCTTGGTACGGTCCATGTATAAACTGAGGGCTCTCTTGAGGTCCAAGTGATGGAGTCTCTCCTCTTTTGAGGGGTGAGGCGGGGCAAAGAAAGTCAGTGGGGTGACAGCCTGTCCAAATTAAAAATATGTTACTACCTTTGAAAAAATGCAGCTCAAGTTTTCGGCACACCAATTTGTCGGAAAGAATGTAATGAAAGGGGACTGGACCGAAAGTGCCTGCAGCTCATTCACACGACAAGCTGATGTGACTGCGACTAGATAGACTTTTTAGGATCAAGAGACCTAGTGGACAACTGTGCATTGGATCAAATGTGGTAAATATTAAAAAAGTGAGAACCAAATTCAAGTCCTACTGTGGCATCACATACTGCTTTGGCAGGAACATACGCTGTAAACCATTAAGAAATTTCAGCACAATAGGTAGCTTAAACATAGAAGGCTGATTCAGCCATCTCAAAAAAGCAGAAAGAACCAACAAATAGACTTTAACAGTGCCCAATGCAAATCCATCCTGGTCCAAAAACAAAACAAACAACAGCACATCAGATAACTTAGCTTGTAGAGGGTCAGTCTGACGGGTGCTGCTCCAACCCACAAACTTGTCCCAGCGCCTGACTAAGAATGATTTTGTAGATAGGTACCTGATTGACAGAATCACATCAACAACTTCAGGCAGAAGATCAAATGAGACTTCCTGACATCACTCAATCTGCACGCATGTAGGTGCAGACTGCAGAGGCCTGGGGACAGGCCCCTGCCATGTTGTTGCAACAATAGATCCCCCCAAAGCGGCAACTTGAATGGAGGGCAGATGCTCATGTCAAGTTCTGAATACCACACACTTCTGGTCCAATCCGGAGCCACTGGATTGTGCAATCCACAATCGACAAATAAAAAGTACTGTCATGAGACTTCTGGAAATGAAAATATTCATGGCACAGAGCAAGGCTTCCATCAGGAGTGCTGACGTAACCTGTAGTGTATAAATCCTTGGAAATACAAATGTCAAAAGATCTCCCGAGAAACCATTGTGATAACACCAGATCCAAGACTTTTGAGCTTGTGTGTGTGGGGGCGGAAGGGGTTATGAGAGAGAAACCCGAGTAGATTGAGGGAGAGAAGTACAAGATTTTGTAGTCAAGTTTAACCATCGACAGAGTATAAGGTTCTAGGTGATCTGTAGACAGGTAGGGAGGATAATAGAGACTATACTCTACTGGGGAGAGAGACCTGTACGGTCTGGAATTCAACAGTCAATTCGGTCTCATCTCCTCTGAGAAGATGAAGAATCTTAGCAAAACTTCCCATATTTCATATTTTAAGCATGGGAGAATATAATGCTTTTCATAAATCACCTAAGACATCCTGGTCATTTATGGGATGGTCCCAAAAAGTTCTTGGTTGACTTGATGAAATGCTTATTCTACATGACTGATTCTATCCAATTGACTGATTTTGCTATTACACCACCCAAATGCCACTTCCTCCTTCTAAATTAAAGAATAATGCATAGAAAAGAAGGTTGACCACCAACATGTGAACTTCAGTTTTTTGCAGCAGAAGCAGAGAGTAATCTACTCTACCCCTCTGACCCACACTACACGACTCGAGCTGCCTGGCAAAATCCAATGCAGCACACAACATTCTGCCCAGAGTCTTCAAACCAAAACAAACACACATGCACAAATGTGTAAACCCAATACATGGAAAAAAAGAAGGGATTTTTAAAATGTTTTCAAGTATTTCGCATTTAACATTTTTAACTAGTTAGTCTATGTCCTGCTTTGGTTAGACCAAGGTGGGCTTGGCATTCTCATCAAGCTTCCCAGCAGTCAGAAGAATGTAATTGTCCTTCATGTTTGGGTGACCAAATATGAGGAATCTGGGACTTTGCTCATTAAAGGTGTCAGGTCCTACAAAAGTCTACACAGGGGTGGATGCAAACAGACCAGACTAAGCCCCCTCATCCGATGACAATACAAACATAGCAATCTTTTTTTAGACTACAGTTAAGCAGCAAGGTCTATGTCACACCTTGATTGAATGCAAAATTCGTTATATTGTCATTAATCGGAATGAAATACTTCTGCTTAGAAATGCATCATAAAATGGGAGCCAGGAATGCCTCTGTATCCTATGGGGAAATTAAGTTATGGTTAATAAGAAAAGTCAATTCCAATATTCTGTGTGTCTAAGTTACAGCATCAGTTTCTATACGATTGTCCGTATTTGTACTCAAAGTACCCAGAGTCACGAGTTACTGAAAAATTGCTTTAGCAGTTCTTCCAAAAACAATAGTACTTTTTGCCAAAGACTTCTTTGACATCAATGCACGAACTACCTTTAGTATTGACCTTCAAATTCTAATCCATCGAATCAACAGCACATAAAACATTTTAGTTGAAATACAAAGTTACTACTAATATGTAACAGTCTTTGTCTTGCAACTTAGGAAATTTGTTAATACATTCTGTTTTAGCCAAATCACTTATTTTCTTTTCACATGGGTAAACATGGACTATCACAAGATTCATCTGTATAGTGCAGAGATTCACAAAAACAATCCTCATCAGTGATACAGATGAAATTCTAACCACAATTATTTCCATGTGCATAATTGTCAAAATTCAATATTAGGCCTCAACGGTGGAATCGATTGTACGGAGAGTTTTTCTTTTCCCAGCACACGTAACCAGGAAGTAGGACAGTATTAGTACACCAAGTTTCCCTGAGAAAAAGTATTGGAAACTGTTTTTAAAAATCCAAGCAAATCCAAATAAGAAGCCTTACTAATACAACTCACAATGTTCCAGAATAATATCCCTAAACTAGCATAAGGAACATCGGCAGGTGTGTGGCCACCATGGTAATCTGCCCAAAGCCCCTGGTGCCACCAGCATTAGGAATTACTCATCAAACTTAAAAAAAATGTGCATCAGCGATCCATTAACAATTGTTATTAATTGCAGATTTAAGTTTGAATGTTGGTAAAAAAAAAATTATGGTAGACTGGAAAAAGTAAAACACACAGCTCTTAAAAATGAGGAAGATCTTGCCCTCTCCTTTTCCTCAATCTATGAAAATCAGAATTGTGTTTTCATTACCTTTGCCACGTCTTCAATTGGGTCGATTATTCCGTGTGGGAATTGAGGAGCTGAGCAGACTATCATTGCAGTATTCTTGGAAATTGCTCTTTTCAGTGCCTGAATATAGAAAAAATGGTTTATATAACAAAAGTTAGGGAAACGCAGCATGCATGGATGCAAGTTATGATGTAGCTGATTCTAACAGTTTTAAGAATACTTTCTAGCGCAACTTTCTTGAAAACAGCCCTGAACAAATAGCAAAACTATATGGCTGTGTAACTAGGCAAGCAATGGATTACAGTAGTATTTAGAATTAATGTTTATTACTGAATTCTTAAACACTGACAAAGAATCATAAACAACTTTTTCGAATTTATAGAAAGAACTAAGTAATGCAAAAGCGTGTTCCTAATGTGCAGATTATTGAGCTGGAAAGTTGGTAAAGATGTGCTGATTAACTAGTGGTCTAGGTAAGGACTGCCTGCCACTATTGCTCTCCTTAGCTAAGTCACAACTACCACCATGGCCTTCATGTGCTATTTTGGTGGAAAGCATAATCCGAAAAGCAGAAGCCAGAATTGGTAGTCTTTCTAAAGATGTCTAAACATTCAACAAAATGGTACCGGGCTTATCATTAGGGTAGCGGTGTACTGGTTGCTGTGTATGGAGCAGGAGTCTGTGGCATTAGGGATCCCTCAGCTATTCAGATGTAGGAAAAACGATTCTGCTGGAAGCTTTTATTTGTCCCTCTCTCTACCTCACATTTCATCTGACACAATGAGTTGGGGTTAAGTTACTTAAATGACCACATCCAATTTGTCCCCCGCTGCAATGGCTTTCGATTTGGAAAAATGAAGAGGCATAGCTAAAAAGAGATATAATAAAGGATTGCATAGCATGTGACAAAGGCCTGGCTATTCCGTGGCTACCATTTGTAAAAAAGAAAACTCTTGATGCTATTGGTTTATTTCAGGCCTTCACTAATGTTGAAACATGCGTTACAATGGGTAGGAAGCAAGTCCAAACTGTATTGCTAACTTATGCCCAGGAAAAAGGTTAAGCACAGAAACATTAAAATCATCCATTCCAAGTTATTTGTAGGTGAACCTTGAAAATACCCTCAGCAATTACTTACGCAGTGGGAGAGGAAGATGGGAATGCTCTTTAATGTTTCACTTTTGGGCAGACACAATAAAATACTTATTATGTTTTCGCCTAGGCTTTCAGAACAATTTAGAATCACTTGTATGTCCTTGTAATAACACCTCCAACCAGTCTACACTACATTTGACCTTTTTCTGTGGTTTATTCCAAAATATGCAATTTTTTTTTTTATTCCTTTTATTAAAACTAGAAATCTGACACATTGCACTCAATCACTACTCTTTTTAAAACAGCTTCATGATTACGAAACGTGTTTTTTTAGGCAAGTTCTTATATACGGGCAGCTGTACGCTCTAGAAGTTCAATGCACTTTGATTAAGTTGCTGTTTTTTTGTCTGTATTCACGTTGGCTCCGAATAATGTACTGTAGCATCGTCTTAGAAGCACAAAGCACTTTGAGAAGGTTCCTTTTATGCATGTTTTATCCTTTTTTATGTTGTATTTGTATATTATGACAGATGATGTACAAGGAACTATTGCGGCTATACTCTGGATGTTTTATGTATTATTGATAGTCAGTACTTTTATGGTTGCATATCAGCCGAATAAAGCTTTTGATTTATTGATTGATTGTGCAACGCCAGATCCTCGGACACAAACACTTTATTTCCCTAAGGATTCTACCTTTTTGGATTCCCTTTGTCGCAGATTCAAAAGAATTACATTTTGCTTTATCTCACTAAATTAAATCTTAAAGACGTCTTTATTGCAAGTAAATGCTCAGAAATGTGTTTCTGTAAGCACTGTTATACACTTTATATTTGTAAGGAAGTACTTAAATGCAATGCATAACTACATATTTTAAATTACAGGTTGCATGTTCTCTAAATCACCATTCATGCATGCCACTCGAGACAATTGCAACAAACTGTTTATATGACAAACATTCTTTACAATTTAGTATGCCAGGAAAAACTGCATTTCCTGGTCAAATGAACTATTATCTGCTTTTACCTACATCTAATGAGAGCAGAAAAATTACATAATTAGCAAAATGATAGCATTGAGTATAAAAGATAGTATCTCAATTTCCATGGCATATATCTTCAAGATCTATCAAAGTTTTAACTGTACCTTAACATTGACTTGCATAGTCTTCTGGTCCAAAGGAATGTGTACCATCTTCATTCCGAAATAATGAGCTGCTTTATCAAATGCTGCATGTGCACTGGTCGGAGCAATTCTGCAACAATGTAAAGAGCTGTGTAAAACAACTGACCCAAACTGTAAGACACATTAGGAAATAAAAGAGAGAGGACCGTAGCGTTTTGCCACCCCAAAATGGTTAATACCGAATTTTGAAATAATGTTTAAATATTGTAAGAGTTATGTTTTTTTGGGTGGCAACCTGCCAAACTAGAAGTGGCAATGCCAATAGACCTTGTTCATGCAAGAGCTATTGGCTTTATCAATATTGTTTTTGCCATGTTGTACAGCAGCATGGCTGAAATTGTTTTTTAAAACCTGCGCTACGACACAACCAGCATTGACGATATTATTGCGCTTTTTACAATTATTTTGACTATGCTGCACAACAGCCGCACTGCTATACAACATGGCAAAAAAGAAAATTGACAAAGCCAATAAGTCTCAAAGGGGCAAGAGCTATTGACTTTAAAAATGCTTAGGAAAAAATGCCCTTTAGAGCAGCCAATGTCGACCGCTTCAAGCCATTTTCTTTTTTTGTCTTGTCAGGTGTCATAATGTAACAATTTGTTTTGCAAATTTGCCTACCTTTGCTGTACGCCAATGTATGAAAAGTTGTGTTTACACTCCGCCAGTGTGAGAGTCATGTTTGCTCTCTTGTCTCTGCTTGGTGTAGGTTTGGGTGCATTCGTGATAGGTTCAGCAGCTATCCCATCACCTCTGGGGAGGAGCTGGATACATTTCGGTATTAGTGGTGTCCGGTGCCTCTCTGGAGCTCGCCCTAGCAGAACTGGTCTGGAGGAATGGTCCTGCGAGGTGTTTTTAAATCATATCCTTTCCATGTGTTACTGGAATTGTGCTAAACGTTTAATGTCTGGAACGTTTGTTAGCGACAGAGGGCTACAATTTGACAGGGTGTGGGAAGGAGCATGTTAGGAAGCAGCAAAAAGGCAGGAGGGGGTGGAAGAGGCATGGAAAAGCGAAGGGGAAAAAACAAGAGAGAAGGTAGGGCCTCAAAATGAGTAGGGAGATAGGGAGAGAAAAAGAAGAGAGATGAAACAAGCAACAAAGAAGCAAGCTACAACAATGAAGGGGGAACAAGCGACGCCAAATGAGGAAGAAGAAAATAAAAGTAACTCAAGCACGAGCAGTTGAAGGACACCCAAAAAAAAAAAAATCAGTACTTGGCCGATGCTACATGGAAGGGACAAACACAAAGAGGAAGTAAAGCCAGTACTCGGTGACAAATGAGAGGCAAGGAAATGGGCAGGCTCTAAGCCTTTTTACGTTTTTAGGTCGAGCCTAGAGTAGCGCGCAAGCGCTGCTCTGGCGAAAACTTTATGTAGGGGCTTCAAAAAGCTGACCAGACGCTCGTGCGTCATGGCCTTTTCCGTGCGGTTACCCGCACGGCCGCTCATCTGTTTGCAATTATCGTGCCCAGACGCGGGCGCGATAATTGAAAACACATGGCCATTGTGCACGAGCGTGTAGTCAGCTCAGCAGGCTGCCGCGCCGCCGCCCCCGCTCCTCTCGGACGCTGCCGACGTCTCTGCTGTCCAGCGCTTTCTTCCTTTGTCACTGTTTTTCTAGCGTTTCCTTCCTTCTTCTCTCTTCCTTTTCTGCCTTTTTATCTCTGCCCAGCACTTGCAAACACCCACACAATTGTTCACTACGGAGTGACTCCTAGACACCAGTCATGACTGTGGTTTACGGCCAAAGCAGGGTTAGGGCGCACATTTCACGTCATGGCATTAGGGCCAACAGCAGCAGAGACGTAGCTCCCGTTGGTGCAACATGTGCAGTGGCACCGGGGCCCAGAGGCCTGAGGGGCCCAGTGAGCTTATATTATTACTGTAATTTATAATGCAGACAGCGGCCAGTGGGCCCGTTTCCTTCTTTGTACCAGGGCCCGTGACACACACCGGCTGCGCCACTGCATGGGCATGGCTGCCTTGCCACGGGTGACAAAGCGCTGCGAATTATGAAGCCCTGTGCTACTGTGGCGTCTGCTTTCGTGGAATCTTTGAACAGAAGCCTCATTCTGTAAGTAGGTCAAAAGGACAAGTGAAACTTGAGAAGGCTCCGCAAAGAGACAAGTATAGGCTCGTGTTAAAAATCCTCATCCCCAGGGCCTTGTGCTGCAGAGCAGCCATATTGCTTCTCGCTGCTCGTGGCCGTTTGTTGACACTGACGTCACTGCGGCCTCATACCTCTCCCACTGGGTTGCTTTCCGTTTCATGTTGACACAGGTCAGGAAGGTGACCAGCAGATGCCAGAGGTATGACCTGTCTGCAGGGCACAAGTTCTAAAACAAGCATTGGCATAGCCAATAGGTCTCGCCTTTGGGCCCTTATAAGTGTTTACCCATGCAACAGTTGATGTTGTTGCACCAAGGATATTGTGCTGCATAACTAAATACTTATAAGGTCCCAAAGGCGAGACCTATTGGCTATGCCAATGCTTGTTTTTCCAGCAGTTCACAAAAGATCTCTCTCCAGCGACAGCGCATGCATTCCTTCAGGCGAGACCTAAAAATGTCTGTGGACCTGCGATTCATCTACTGTGTTTACAGCGCTGACGAGTCAATTCAGTTACTGGTGGTCTGTAACTTGTGTATATACTCATGTCAAATATCTGCAGTTGTTCAGTTTTTTCAAAGAATATGAGGCTCATACCATATAAAATGAAAACTGAATACTACATCTTAGAAATAACGAACATCTAAATAATGGTAATTATGAAATAACTGTGTTCCATAATAAATCGATAAAAAATAATTCTATAATAAAATTAATTTCTAAAAAATTAAACCCATAATAAATCTATAAAAAGTAAGACGTCTTTCCAGAATGCAATATCAAGTGACTACTTGCAACATTTCTTTGTTAACTTTACCATTTTTTTTACGATTTTGTTTCCAAGCAAAAATACTGCAGAGTTAGACAATGCTGAAAAATCTACGCTTGAGTACAAGTATAATGGGAATCTAGCCATTTCCAGTAGGCCTTATGGGATTCACAGCATAATTGGTCTATTAACAACCATACCCAACAGACAAATGTACTACACAAAAGATAAAGAAATGTCATGTGACCTAGTTCTCACTAACAATCAATCTGAAAGCTTCACAGATCTTTAGGTCATCCTCACCCACCCAACCAATGCAAGCATTGAGTAAAGGGAAGTGTAATTGCTGTTTAATCGTTTAGAGCCTGAATTGAATTAGTTTTCTGTAAACTAATGTAACCGTTGCAATTCAGCTTCATACAAGCAGATAAATATTAAAATTATATATAATATTCTCGAAATATTTCTTGCTTCAGAACTCAATTCAATTGATGAATGAAATTTTGAAACTGATTCCGTTCCACATACGTCTAGAAATAGTTACCTGGGTTTTGGGCCAGCTGCCTTTATCCGATGAGTTGTTCAGCCATCATTCACATTTTGCTTCAACTCACCAATGTCATTACTTGTGGGACAATACTTTGCCAATGCTTTTTTCTTTTCATTTTTTAGTCATTCTTGTGTGTTCGAATTAGGTTTCAGTTTGCAGTTATCGAAACCCAATCGAACCATTTGATTGCATAAAAAGTATCATATTTTCATTTTACGTGCATTAAAACTAAAAATTGTTTCTATACCATTTCTAAGTATACCTCTCTACAAGGATGCACCGGTGCTGGTCTATTACAATTTTATACTACTATGTTTTTTTATGTAAAATATGTATTACAAGCATATGCCACCAAGTTTAGGTGGTGGCATGTTTTCTTTTTATCATGTATACCACCAGGTTTAGGTGGTGACATGTTTTCTTCTTTTCTCTTTCTTTTTAAGGCATATGTTTGCAATAAAAAACTGAAAAAAATAATTGCACAAGCTTGCCAAACCCGGACCTACTAGGTTTTCCAAAGCTTTTGAAGTCTGAGCTATCAAACAACTGCTGGTTCTATTAAACCTAGAATGGGCTTTTGGCCCACCCTATTCAATCACTCGCTGTTTCTGACTAACCATTTCAGCCATTGAGTCTGAGACTTTGTCAATCAGATCTTGACTCATCCAAGGGCAACGCTCTCTCACCTCATACTATTGGCTATTTGGGTGTATATTTTCACGTATTAAAATATTTCTTTACAAACGCTTTTTGTCAGGACTCCAGTAGAAGTCTAATGTAGCCGCTTGTGTGCGTTTCACTTTCCCATCAGCTGCCCAATTTCAACTGAAAACCAACCTCGCTCAAAGCCAGGCATCACTCGTCTTGCTACCTCCACCGGAGAAGTGTGGCTCAATGGTTAGAGCGGCAGACCCTGATGCAGAGATCTGGCCCGGGACCAGGGTTCAATTCCCGCCTCGGCGGGTCTTGGGCTCAATTTCCTCGGACCTGATAATTCTCGCCTCGGTGCCTATTCTAATCATGGGTCCCACTCTGCAACTCTGGGCAATAGCTTGCTTAATCTCCACAACGGCCCCAACAGCGCTGGGATGCCTGGCTTCACCCTGGGGGTGCCCAGGAGTGGACATTTCACAGGGAAAAAGCCAGGAAGGGTTCCACAGCGGTATGCGTACAGCGCCTGGACACCCCTTTGGGGGTATGGGTGCGCTTTACAAGTACAAATTTCATTTCATTTCACCTGAGCAAGTGTGTCTGCATGTAGCCTCACTAAGATGTCCAACAGGGGAGCGGGTACCCCATCTCCTCAAGGACCCTTCATAACTTGGCACGGGGAACCAAATCAAACGCTGAGCAAAGGTCAACAAAGGCAACATAGGGTTTGCCCTTGCCAATGATCACCTCCCACCAGTAAATGCAGGCAAAACGAAAAATCTGCTCACATTTGACCTAAAACCCGCTTGCTAATCAGAAAGCATACTCTCATTGCTTATCCAATCTCGGATACGGGCCAAAGCCTGTTTCCAGAAGATTTTTTTTAATGAATCAATCAGGCTTATAGGCCTATAATTGGTCGGGTTTGCCCGGTCCCCCTTTCTTGTAGATGGTAATAATTTCCGCAGATTCCAGAGAAGGGGGGAATCTCCATACCAGCCAAAAATGTTGCAGGTTAATACATGGCCCCTCAGATTTCTGGATTTTCCCTATACCAGTCATTATCTGGGCCCATGGCCCGACCAGGAATACAAAAATTAATAGATTTTAGCGTTTCATTTAACGAAAATGTCAAACTATTGTGCTTTGGGTTGGAATTTGTTTTCATAGCCATATCATCACCCTTGGCTGTGTCACATTTAATATAATAAAGCTGTCCAAAATGTGCCATCCATTCCTGGGGCTGAATACAGAAGTCAAGAGCAGGTTTGCGACCATGTAGGCAGACTACAACTGTCTTCCAATTAGGCAGACCACAACTGTCTTCCAAAAGGACTGATCTGTATTGGAGAGTGCTTCATGCAGGTTTGTCCATTATGCGCTCTTCCATTCAGCTTTATTTAGCACCTGCCAATAGCAGGTCCTGCTATTGGTTATATCTGACTCTTGGCTAGTCTACATTCCCCATTACACCAATTATCAGGGTTTGGGACGGTTTTCCCCCTGCGCCTTTCTTCTCCCCTCTAATATGGGCTAATAATTTGTTGTGACTAGTAGCAAATTCCTCAATTCTGACATGGAGATCGTTTTGATAAGGACTCCTAGTCCGCAATTACACTACCCTTAACCACTTCAAGTGCATCTGGATTTTTCAACACACAGTCCCACCTAATCGTTCTAACATTATTAGTGTACAAGAGGGAACCTATATCTTCATTACCATAGGTCAACTGAACAGGGGATACTTCATCCCGTAGTAACAGCCAAATAGCACTGTGGTCGCTGTCTATGCGATCGACTACTTCCATATCCACAATTGCCGGGCAAAGCTTGACATCTGCCAAAAAATAGTCTGTTTTACTTCTATGTCCCAACCTGTTTTGCACTGGCGATCCAAAGGGCATCTGACAGTAGTGGCTCTAAGAGCACAGTTTAGAGCAAGGGCCAGCAATTAGCCCGCCTTTGCGGTCCATCTTACTGGGGGAAGATCTATCTGTGGTATGCCCCATTGATTATCCTGTTCCTGAGTTAGGTCAAATGAGGAGGCCGCCAATGGTTCAAAGGTTGAATTTAAGTCCCCAGCTACCAATAGCCTATCTTTACTGTTGTTCTCCAGAAGTGCTTGCTCTAATATACTGATTACCTTGGTCTCCTCACTACAGTTCTCCACTTTGTTATATACATTATAGATTATTAGTGACAGCCCAGGTGGAAGCTCCAGCCTGTTAGGAGGTCTCCGAGGCAATGGGCACTATTGATATTCTACACTGGAGTGTAGTTTTGATCCATATACACAGCCCTCCTGAAGGCCTGCCCCTAGCAAATTGGGCCGCATTCACCCAAAAGGATGTATACGCACAACTATGAATGGGAGCTAGGCACCACGTCTCCTGATAGAGACAGATGTCGAACGATTCAATAAATTGGCCCCACTCATCCTCCAGCAATAGCTTAGCTAATCCTGCTACATTCCATGACAACATTATAATAGGGAGCTCATGGTGTTGTTTGGCACCATCAAAAGCAGAGGAGAATAGCTCAACAGTGGTACTTCCCCAATTGCAGACAACTTGGGACCCAGTCGCCGAGTACAATGTCTGGCCCATAAATCCATCTCCAGTAGCCTCTAGGTTTGTCCCCCTACTCACAGGTGGCAAGTTAGCCAGCAATTGGGCTAGTATAGGGTGTGGCTGCTCTCCCTCTACAAGAACACTATCATCAATGTTACTGCAGGGAGATAACTTGGGCTCCAGTCAGCGGGTGGCAGTATTCGTGGATTTAGCAGTATCCACTATTAGTTATGCTTTCACTATGCTGGTACAGGAGGAATAAGAAACGTGCATTACATGTAGAGCACTGGAGGTGGGTCAGACTGTTTTTGAAGAGGGACGATATATGTGGCCTAGATTTTTGTTGCAGATAGAGCAATAATATAGGCTATTAATCAAACAAAAGACAGGTTTTTTTGTACACCGCACATTTGGAACTCACGTATTTGAAAGTCCTCGAATATGGTATAAAGCACAAAAATGAGGCACAGTGAAATAAACTATTTGCATAGGATCACACAATTTGGTCGAGCAATGAAATTGGGATTTGATCTCAGATTTTGCCTTTTCATGCTGTGCAATTCAGCAACTATATAGGTAACTCTTTCTGACACCAAGGGTTAAAGTTTTGTCCTTAATTATTTGAAGTTGAGAATAGAGCGTGGGTAACAGGCAGAATCCACATTTTATTTTGGGCAGTTTTACACAGAGCCAACCTAGCCTAATGACATAAGAGTGCTTCACAACCACCACAGACTACATTATACCTTTTGCTTTCAGCCCAAGTAGTTTCGCTGGGATTCATAGGACGCCAGGTGTTTTGAACCTAGTTTCCCAAGATATATGGTCAGCAACAGTAGCGATCACATTGTCTCCCGTAAAAGCTCAGTTCATTTTGGGTTCGAGGTTCCAACAGAGCGCGACCGGAGAGCTGCGCCAGACCCAGGCATCGGATTTGAACTTTAAGTAGCTCACCCACCTCTACCCTCCAGTGAGAGGTACTCCTCCTGCGTTTCACCCCGAGAACTGCCTATCAAATCGCAATCTACCCAGAGACAGGCAGCCACACGAAAGGGCAATTGCTTCTTGTGCAGTGTTAACAATGTGCCAGGGTAACTGCTGTGGGCACTTTTAATTGGAATGATCTCCTCTCTCCATACTTAACACATCTTGTAAATTCCGCAACTATCCATTGAGTGGTTGATGTGGTGGGTGTAGAGTGATAATATATGATGGGGTCAGGAGAATACAGAGGTGTGGCAAACAAAATGTGGCGCATTTACCTTACCCGTTTCTTTTTTTTTTCTTGCATTGAAATAGAGCTCACGGTAGAGTAAGCGGGCTGACTCATTTCACAGTATGACCTATGGTCAATTTTTATTTATCCCAGATACAGCAGTTTCCTTCATCCGCCCATGTCAGCATAATGCACTGCAGTAACACCGTTACTAGACACACTCTTGCATTAGGCTGAAAACTTGCAGCATGTGTTCTTGAGGTACTACAGTAAAACTCCTAAAATAATGTTGCCACAAAGTGCTGCCAAATGTATCTTTGTGTGCTGCATAATTTAGTCAAAGCTGACAAATAATTTGGTCCTCCACTGACTGCTCCATAATTTCAGTGACACTGCGTCTAATTTAGCTCACTTAGAGCTACAATAGCCATAGATAGAAAAGCCACAATAGTTGTAATAGTGGCCCCCATATCTCGTCCAAACGAGCACTACCCAGGCCATTAGGTCTGGCTATTACGTGCTAATGCATGGTAACACGGGCATGAACAAATGTTGCCTGCATGCATTAACAAAGTAAACCCCCGGCCTGATGCTTTTGCCAATGCCTGTGTTTTTTCCCTTTCCACTAAAAGCTCCCTTAACGAATGGAAACATTTCAAACAAAGCAGTTAGAAACTTCGAAGTAACATTAAAAACCTGTCAGAGGAAATCTGAAAGACTGCCACTAGGTGGAACCATTCACTAAAGAATCCAAGATACATGACAGAAGAACGCTATTTTGGGAGTCTCACCCGAGTACACTACACTCCATTTGGCACATTCATTCTATTTCTCTAAACATCTTTAGATTTATTTCCTAAATAGCAATGAACTACTAAAAAAACACTAAGATCTTCTCACCAAACAAAGTCAACCTGCGCTCAAAAAGGAAGCAATCCTAAATTGCTCAAAAGTAAAGCATCTCTCTCAACTGACTGGCTAAACATAGTAAAAATTATTCTCGGCTGGCATTCTAGCAGTCTCCACCCAGAAGCACACTTAAAAAGTCAAAGTACTATCAATAAGATATCAGCAACCGTACAATAAAGCATCTCCAAAAATTAACGCAGCAAAAATACATTAAATAAATATTGATGTGATGGCCCTTGTGTAACTGATGCATGCGAATTGGGTTAACACCCCATTATATTTTGAAGTGCAGCCTGCAACAGAGGGATATGCCTGCTATGATGTAAAAAAAAAACCCCACAAATATTTGGTCAATTCCAGAAATAATATATATTAAATATTTATGATTCAATGAATATTTAATTTTCTATGTGCTTTTAACCTGTGAAATACAGTTAATATGATTGCAGAACATTCCTTTAAAGGTTAAAACCCACTTGGGTTGTATTCTCCTTGCACTTTGAGCA
Source organism: Calotriton arnoldi (assembly GCA_963921515.1). Classification (NCBI taxonomy): domain Eukaryota; kingdom Metazoa; phylum Chordata; class Amphibia; order Caudata; family Salamandridae; genus Calotriton; species Calotriton arnoldi. The sequence continues at coordinate 378,142 of CAWUFW010004862.1, read as the reverse complement.
ATTACCTACAAATATTGGGTTTTTATTCTTGCATTTAATATTTCGTACTACTGCTTTTAGTTATTTTTAATGTTCATGATTTCTTGAATATTTTAATAATTATGGTATGTTTACGTATTTTATGAACTGCAATCAATGATGTATTGGTTACTTGAGTGAACAATTTCCTCTATGTCTATGAATTTGTGCTTTACGCTTATCACGTGATTATACACTTGCACTTTAAATGTGGGAACACTCCTCATGCGCGTCATGTGAACAAGGCCTCCTGAAGGCCGAAACGCGTCATGGCGGTAGTGCTGGGGATCTAAAATAAAATAACCTTGCACTGATACCTGGGTCCGTATTCGTCTGTTCCGGATGGAGGCTTGGCGAAGAATGCAGCATTCAAGTTACTGAGTTTGCTTCCTCGGTAATCTACGGACCCCTCCTTTGTTTTGGGCCAAGCGGCAGGAAGCAGATTTCCGGAACCGGAAAAAGACTTTGAAAATCCTGTAAGGAGTAGCCACGGCAGCCCCCGGACGGCGCTAAACTTTCCTGCCCAGACGAGAAGGACGAAGCCCGTGTCGGAGGACTCGAGCGACGCCAAGGAACTCGCTGAGGTAGGAGAGTGCTGGAAAGTCTTGTAAAGGAGTGTGCGGGATACGAACAGCGGCATACACCCGATTGTTCGTTTTCCAGTTTTTACATTTGCCCGCCAAATTGCACTATGACCGCCGACGCTATGAGGAGTCGAGAAGAAGCAGCGAATGAGATGTTTGATGACTCGCCAGTGGGGGAGTCATCACCGAATGTGCAGATGGCTAACATTCAGACTGGGAATCCCAATATTAGGGAATTATTAAAAAAACTGGAAAAATTGATGCGATCGGAGCAATCCAAATGGTGGGAACATCGGTCATTGTCAAGATATTTGGAGGTTGGGCGCATTCCCAGAGGATTACGAATTATGTTAGCGCCCAGCTACGAAAACCCAGATCCCAACATGCTTGCCGAGTGGGCCGAGTGCAACTTGGAATCTTCAGGCAAACTAGTAAGAATACTTGTTAAGTATGCCGAAAGTGATCGGGCGGCGCTTCAAACCAAAATTGATGATTTAAATGAGGAGATAAGTAGAATTGAAACAACTGACAATGTCAAGAGATATCGTGAGGAAATGGTAATTCGCTTACACAAGGAAGAGGAAATAATCAAAAAGCGCAAAGCGTTCAAATTTCAACGTGACAAACTTGATTACCAAAATGGACACATTTTCACGTTTGCTAGAAAATTCGATGCAATAGAAACCTCCAAAAAACAGGTGCAGGCGACAGCAGGGCAAGCCAGTACTAGTGCCACTTTACAGCCCTTCACGTCCGCTTCGGATTTCAGTTCGGTGCCTGAAAGTGAGTCTGAGAACGAACAAACTCGGCCTGAATTGAGGTTGGGGTTTACAAAACTTTCCCTCGCACAGGAGGTGGATTGCCTCCGCCAGGACAGGCGGCAGACCCTGCGACCCCGTGTAAAAAATGCTGGCAGCAACAAAGAGCAAACCAAAAGCGTCGGCAAAGACGGCAGCGCACATGTAAGCGCGAAGCAAGACAACAACAAAAAACCCCTCCAACACAAGAAATGGAGTCGCAAATGAGTATAAACACAGTGAATGATGATATACCAACGGACTCCCATACAGTAATCAACCTCACTAATATGACTTTGACTGATGCAGAGCGATAGATTTTGTCGTTGGGTGTAACATACAGCCCGGTCAGCAACTTCAACTATGCCCAAACACGCATTGACATATATAAATATACCCGAAAATTGAAGTTGCGTAAATTCTATGCATTACAGAAAAGAGAGCACAGACCACAACCTATGACCATCCCAGCATCAGTTCAAAGTCCCTCTATGTTGACTGTCAATGATCTTGAGCTATTACAAAACCTACAACAACTTCAAGAGGAAGATACCAATGTACAGCCTAGCTCACGTGAGAGTATGCCAAATTTAAATATGGCTGGCCATACACACTTTAGACCAAAATCTACCTTTAATCCAATAATGCTACACGACAATTTGGATATTTTTAATGAACTTGTAACAGTTGAATTGAAAAATCTACACACGGCTACATTGCGTGTTCATCACAAATACACCCAACAAAACAACTGTTATTTCCAATTGATGAAGAAATTGCAAGCGAATGACAACATTGTTCGCCAAGCGGATAAAGGTGGAAATTTAGTATTATGGCCACGTGATCTCTACTTAGAGGAAGCACTCAGCCACCTGAACAACTGTGACTGTTACAGAAGAAGTGACATTCGAACTGTTAAACTCGCATGGAATGATTTCTATGCGAAACGTTTGGCGTGGAAAAGTACTGGTTTGCTAACTAGTGATGAATTCAAGTTTCTGAGAAATGACCATCCGGTCATCCCAATCATCTACTTTATCCCCAAGATTCATAAGGACTCTAAAAAGCCACCTGGAAGACCAATAATTTCGGCACGCAATAGCCTGATGGAGAACACGTCTCGCTACGTTGATTTCTTCCTTCAAGAGCATGTCAAGAGATTGCCATCATACATCCAGGACAGTAGCGATTTTTTAAGAAAAATAAGTGATGTAGAATGGAAACCTGAATACATGTTAATCACCTTAGACGTCACATCGCTATATACTAGCATACACCACCAAGATGGCATCAAGGCAGTAGACCATTATTTAAGTACCAAACCAATTTACATGTACAATCACAACAAAATGTTGTTGACTATGATTTTGACCTGTCTGAATAACAACTTTTTTCTATTCCAAAATCAGATTTTTCAACAAATAAGAGGAGTAGCTATGGGGGCCTGCTTCTCCCCTAGTTACTTCTGTCTCCATATGGGGCTTTGGGAGGAGCAGGTCCTCAAATCTCAATTTTCTGATGTTCTGGCCAGACGTGTTGTGTTGGTATCGCTATATTGATGATTTGTTCTTGATCTGGAGGGGCAGTGAACATGAGGCAGTCCATTTCATTGAACAAATCAATAACAATGGTCTTAACTTATGCTTTACAGCCCATATGAGCAAGGAAATGGTGTGTTTTCTAGATATGGAGGTTTTCATTGTAAATGGGAGACTTGAAACCAGGCTGCACAGAAAACCTACGTCGGGCAACACAGTGCTCCATGCTACTAGTCACCATCCGGAACATCTGATTCGCAGCATTCCCTTTGGGGAAATGCTGCAGATCAGACGTATCTGTAGCTTGAAGGAAGACTACATAAGAGCTCAGAAAGACAGTAGAACTAGATTCTTGGCCAGGGGCTACTCCACTGACATAATTGACAAAGCAAGTAGGAGAACGGATCTAATTCCTAGATCTGAGGCCCTAACCAAAAAGGCAGAACTCACTGACCCTACTCTAGTCCAACCCACTGAACCCACCAGATTGATATTGACGTATAACCGACAACATCGGGTTCTATGTAAGTTAATTAATTGTAACTGGGCCCTGGTGCGTAATGATCCGGTGATAGGTGAGTCACTTGCCAGAACACCAAGTATAACTTTCAGGAAAGCTCGCTCAATGAGCGACACCATAGTAAAGAGCAGTCCTGAACTTTCTAAAACCAAAACTTGGTTGAATTCCAGAAAGGGATTCGTGAGATGTACTGCTTGTAAAGCATGCAAATATGGTACGAGCAAAACGTCGTACAAAACTCCCTTTCACGATGCACCAGTGCCTATTTCAAAGATGCTCACTTGTAGAACTGAGTATGCGGTGTATGTGCTGGAGTGTTCGTGTGGCCTGCAATATGTGGGTAGTACCAAGTTGCAGGTCCACAAGAGGATACTCCAGCACATCAGGGCAATCAGTAATAGTGATGCATTTTACCCAGTTGCCAGACACTTCAAAGAAGCTCATAACAATGACTTGGAACATCTTAGCTACTTTGTAGTGGACACAATCTTACCCCTCAGACGAGGAGGCAACCGGGAGGCTCTTCTTCGCAGACTGGAAACAAAATATATCCTGGAGTTGGATACTAAGACGCCACAGGGCCTCAACTCCAGTGAGGACTTTTACCGGTCTTTAAAATCTCCCATATTTTGCTTTTCTGCACTGGATCTTATAGTAACATATTCTTAGCTGTACTTCTCAAATTTATTTTAACGCACTATTTGCACGTCTAAACCTTTAAGGGTTTAGCTGGGTAGCCCTTTATTAGCACTTGCACTTTGACAATTAATTGTAGAGGTACATTCTATGGCCCACTTGGGCATAATTGTGTAGCTTAACAATGTGGATATTTGAGAGCCACATATCATCTGGTCTCAATTAACATTGAATTAATCTATGCCATGTCCACAAATAATATACAGAATTGAATGAAGACTATGAATATATAAATAGTCATTGACAACTTGTTCATGTCAAAATGTTTTTAAAAAATATTTATGATTCAATGAATATTTAATTTTCTATGTGCTTTTAACCTGTGAAATACAGTTAATATGATTGTAGAACATTCCTTTAAAGGTTAAAACCCACTTGGGTTGTATTCTCCTTGCACTTTGAGTAATTACCTACAAATATTGGGTTTTTATTCTTGCATTTAATATTTCGTACTACTGCTTTTAGTTATTTTTAATGTTCATGATTTCTTGAATATTTTAATAATTATGGTATGTTTACGTATTTTATGAACTGCAATCAATGATGTATTGGTTACTTGAGTGAACAATTTCCTCTAGGTCTATGAATTTGTGCTTTACGCTTATCACGTGATTATACACTTGCACTTTAAATGTGGGAGCACTCCTCATGCGCGTCATGTGAACAAGGCCTCCTGAAGGCCGAAACGCGTCATGGCGGTAGTGCTGGGGATCTAAAATAAAATAACCTTGCACTGATACCTGGGTCTATATTCGTCTGGTCCTGATGGAAATGCTTGGCGAAGTATGCATATATATATATATAGTCACTGAAAAAACCACAGGTTTCAGGGACGTTATAGTTAGTCTGACATTTCACTCATACAAAACCAGAGAAATTTGGCCGTTATAGTTAGTTGAGTTAACTTTAACTCGCTCCCCCTCAATGCACTGCTGATGACGTCACATATTACATCACTCATGAGATGGTCAGTGACATCGCTGATGACATCACTGATGACATCTCAAATGACATCACTCATGACATCATCCAGAGACTGAGTGTTTTTTAAAAGTTAAAGAATGTTATATATATATATATACTCAAAGGTGTATTGAAGAACGAGTGGGTGTATGAGTGTCTGAATGGATGATTTAGTGGATGCATGACTGACTGTATAAGTGAGTGATTAAACGTGTCTTAGTGAATGTATGGGTGAGTGACTAATCTGTGTGAATGTCGGTTTCAGTTTGTCAGTTGGTGTGTAAGTGGCTGCATGGGTTGGTGAGTAGCTACATGAGTGTCTATATGGGTTAATGATTGGTTGTCCTAGTACCTGTATGGGTGCCTGAGTATCTGTGTGGGTGGGTGAGGGGGGTGTAACTCCCTGCATGGATGTGTGACTGGGTGATTCAGTGGGTGTATATGTACATGAGTGCATCTGTGAGGGGCTGTATGGGTGAGTGAGTGTGCGTATGGCTGTGTTGGTGAGTGAATGGATGTCTCAGTGGTATATGTGTGAGTAACTTCACAAGTGAAAGACAGTATATGTGTATGGTTGTATGAATGTGTGTAGACCTATGAATCAGTGAGTGAGTATGTACTAACTGGTATTGGTGTGTATGGTTTCGAGAATGGTACTCTGTATTTTAGAGTGGGTGTATGAAAGGTTATATTAGGGTGTGAGAAGGTGCATCAGATATTAAGTGGATGATGTCATCACTGATGTCATTTGAGATGTCATCAGTGATGCCACTGACCATGTCATGAGTGATGTAATATGTGACGTTCTCAGCAGTGCATTGCGGGGGCGCGAGTTATAGTTAGCTCAACTAACTATAACGGCCGAATTTCTCTGGTTTCATACGAGTGAAATGTCAGACTAACAACGTCACTGAAACCTGTGGTCTTTTCAGTGAATTTCAAAGGTTTTTTAAATGCTAATTACGAACTATAGCGTCCCTGAAACCTATGGTTTTTCAATGAATTTCTAAGGTTTTTTAAATGCTGATTACTAACTTTAACGTAGTAGTCGCGTTTACAGAGTGGTGGAGAAAGGGGGTTGGCCTCCAACAAGCTCTCAGGAATTCCGCTGCGTGGGACGTACAGGAGGTTCCAGGAGGGCTTCTTGGCCCCCAAGGTCCCTCTGGAGCCATGGGGACTTTATCCCCCAACTAGAAGTTTGACAAGAGGTATATTTGCAGAGCGGTGGAGAGAGGGGGCGTGGCCTCTGACAACTTCTCACAATCCTGCTGTGTGGAACTTACTGGAAGTAACAGGAGGGGAAGCTGCCCCCCCCCCCCCAAGGACATTCTTGGGGGCCAACTACTCCTATTACCTCCAGAAAATCCCATACAGCAGGATTGCATAGTTCTGATAGCTGGCCACGCCACCTTTCTCCACCACTCTGCAAACGCGCCTCCTGGAGCGCTCTTGGTTGGGGGATGAAGTCCCCTTTGCTGCTGAGGGTCCTGGTTTGGCCTCTTGGGCCGACCAAACAGTCATGCGCACTTAGCATGTTCTCCACCTGGCTGTGTTGCACAGCCCAAAGAAGAACATGCCCAGGCTCCCAGGCACTGCCTGAGCGGCTAAACAGGCCGATCAGACCAATCACGATGCAGCATCAGCAGCGTCGTGACTGGCTGGGAGAGTGTGGGAGCCTGGGGGCTTTCGGTGCTGCCAGCAGAGTGAGGACGGAGGAGAGGCGTGTAGCAGCGGCGGCTAAGTTAAGTTAATTTTTTTACTTTTTTTCATCCCCCCTGCCCCACCCCCCTTCGTTCCGAGGCAGCTGCCACTGGTTTAAAGGTCTCCGATCTCATGAGGAGAAGTGACTGCCTAACCAGTACTGTCACTAACTACCCTCAGTTAAACGGAACTGCTGGTTTTCCTGTAACCGGAGACCAGTATAAACTGATTTTTGATTGGACTTCGACCGGACATCAAAGCACATCGACCGCTGTGGCCAAAGTCCCCCTCCGTGGTCGTAGACCCTGGGGTGGCCGAAGGAAGACCCCTGCCACCCGATCAGAATCCACAGTTTTTTCAGCATCCTGTATCGCTTGCATCAGGAACAATCAATCAATCAATAAATCAAACATTATTAAAGTGCTGCAAATCATCCGCAAATGACTCAAGGCACTGGAGTTGCTAACAGCTGCATGGTGATCTGTTGATTTGAACAGTCAGGTCTTGAGTCCTTTCCGGGATTGTTGGAGCAATGAGGCAGTCCTGATGTGCAGGGGAAGGATGTTACAAGAATTGGCCGCCACGTGTAAGAAAGAGCGTCTTCCACTGTTTACTCAACGGATCCGGGGAGGGGTGTCTGTGAGGAACAGGGGTTGGATCGCAGGAGTCTGGTTGGATGGAGGAAGGTCATGTGCACGTTGATGTATTCTGGTCCTTCGTTTTGCAGTGCTTTATATGCATGTGTCAACATCTTGAACTGGCATCTCTTCTGGATCGGGGTCCAGTGTCGCTTCTTGAGGTGTGGTGTGATGTGGGTCCGTCTGGGAATTAGTCTTGCTGCTGAGTTTTGTATTGTCTGTACCTCATCAGGAGGCGTGCGGTGATTCCTACGTAGAGTGTGTTCCTGTAATCCAGCCTGCTGGTGACTAGGTCCTGTGATACGGTCCTTCTGTTGATTACAAGTCACCTGAAGATCTTGCGGAGCATGCGTAGGGTGAGGAAGCAGGTGTATGAGACTGCGTTTACCTGTTTCTTCATAGATTGCTTGCTGTCCAAGATGATGCAGAGGTTGTGGGCATGGTCCGTCGGGCAGGGGACAAGCAGAGTTCAGCAGACCACCAGGCGTCGTTCCATGATGAGATGATGTTCCCAAAGATGAGGCCCTCAGTCTTGTTCGTGTTGACCTTGAGACAGTTGTCCTTCATCCAGTAGGTGATGTTCACCATACATCTGTGGAAGTTGGCTTTGGTGATGGAGGGTTCTTCTGACAGCAAGATGATGAGCTGGGACTAGTCGGAGATAATGTGGAGTCCATGAGTTCAGACTGAGTTGGCCAGGGGGTTCATGTATGTGTTGATGAGGGTGAGACCGAGGGTCGATCCTTGGGGGATGTTGCAGATGATCGTCTGGGGTACCGAGGTGAACGGTGGGAGACTGATCCTCTGGGTTCCACAGGTGAGGTATGAGGCGCTCCATTTGAGGGCATCTCCTTGGATTCCGATGTGGTGGAGTCTGTTGATCAAAATGTGATGGGAGATGGTGTCGAAGGCGGCTGAGCAGCTCAGGAGGATGAGGGGTGCCATTTTACTGTGGTCTAGGAGTGCCCTTCACTTGAAAGGGGGGGGGGGGGAGAACAGGCAGATGGCTCTATGGAGGTTCCCTCAAAGAGCCTGGAAATGGACTGTAGAATGCTTTGCCTTCAAGGTAACTGTCCTGCCTAGCCTCACTGGCCCCTTTGATTTGCTCCCTGCCGGAGTTGGTTGCCCAAAGTGGGCCATTGTAACCAAACACACTTTACTAAAGTTTTTGATGTCACCGTTAATCGGCTAGTTGCCAATGCTCGTTTGTGATTTGACTGAAAAGCAGTTATTTATTATTTGGTTAATAATTTATATTTCCGGAACCTTCTGGAGGTTTTTGCTCCTTTTAGTGTCTAAAAATAAGAGATATTTTTATAAATTGGGGTTGGATTTTCTTTATATCATATTTCTTTCTTATTCAACAGTTTTGGTACTTCTAAATGCTTTGCACGTGTTCCTTTAACAAAAACTGATTGCTTGAACCCACAGCTACCCACGGTTGAGCTAAAGTTTTGCAAACGAGTATGACTGGACCCAAGACGGGTCTGTGAGTTTATTACATGGTGAGGTCGCACAACCACACCAAATAATAAACTGCTTTCCTCACAGCGGACAAATGGAGTTTCCAAAGAAAGTGACAAAGTATCACTCTGGGTAGTCGAGAAACACGCCTTTAGATTTTAAGCATGGTTAGAATGAGGTTTTAGCAATGTAAGTGATACCAACAGTACCAAAAATAAGGTTTTTAAAAACCAAGACCCTATGCACCTTCCCAAAGGATAATAATTGGGAAATTGGTGTTGTCCAAATCAAGAAAACTTCATCAGAGAGGGTAGGCCACATTTGATAATATCCTTGTATGAAAAAAACAGGAACTGAGATGTTATGGCTGGTAACACAAGAAAAGAGACTTTGGACCATGCACACCGAAAAATGTAGCAGCAAAGCAGGCTTTTAAAAACAGAACTAATTTAGAGTAGTTACTGGTGTGACAAGACTGAATAAGGGTTACTCAATGTTGGGACTCATGCATTTTCATATCTCCTATTGTCCTTTCACCAGACAAATTGTTTGTTATCTCAAGTCAGGTAGAGCCCACAGACCTTTTTTAAGAGCTTAAAGAAATACAATTTGGAACCCAGGTGTCCATTCGCTACTGTCACACCCACCACAGGACAGTATTCTCTGCATTAGTCCAGTTTCTTTTGTCTGTGTGTACAGAGACAAAGGAGGCATAATGGATTCTAGGAATGTGAGCTTTGGGACTAGGAATGCAGGTCATTGCATTGGGCGATATGTATGTACCTTAACTTCTACATTCCATTCCTTCATCCTCCAGACTCCAGGTGGAAGTGAACACGAATAGCGTTAAAGATGATATCCATAGGTCAGAGTTATTTAAAAAAAATAATAATATAGTTGTGTGCCACAGAAAACTTATTGATGCTGATATGGCCCTGAATTTCTTTGGCATAAATACCATCCTGGAGTGAAAGGCCAATGACTGTTAAATCATATAATAAAGACAACAGAAGTCTCTGAATATATTCGTGCCTCGTTTGGGCCCCCTTACATCCCAAAAATCCTTCTCAAGTCCAGAATGATTTTACACGATCTAGGTAGAAACCAATAGTTTTTACGAACATAAAACATACCGCCCATGTTTTTGATGATTCAATCGGTTCAGAAACACCTAGTTTTCTTCCACTAGTATTAAAAAAAAAATCAACTTCAAAACCTGTATTAAAAGAAAAATGTTGCATACATTTCTGGCTTCTTGATCCCATTTTCGAAGGCCATGTCCCGGTACGCCTTGCAGGCCATCAAGATGCTCTCAGTTCCACCAGAGGTCACCTAAACAAGATAAACAAAAATGAGAATAATCAAATAACTGTTTCTTTAGAATGTCTCACTGCCATACAGCAGCTTCAAGGAAATGGTTTCAAAGCACTCAAAACGAATTTACAACAACGTAAGTAAACTTTTTGCCACATGAGGAGGAAGACGCTCCACTTCCAAAAGAAGAAAACCATCTCTAAACCTATTTTCTGAATGAAGGAGAAGTCAGTCGCCTTTGAAATCTACTGGTTTTTATTACTCAGAGAAATGTCTGGAGAGGGAAGAGGGGTATTTCTTTAGGCAGATTTAGGGATTTATGATGCTGCCTCTCTTTCTAGACCTCCAAATAACGGTATCCTGCCACCCTCTCAACCGAGCCGTAGATCAGCCCGACCCAAATCCTTCTCTATAGAGAGATCGAGAGCGTTTTTTTTTTTTTTTTTTTTAAGAGACCTTCACTAATCCTATTACTGTCAAGCTACATTATTGGGTCTCAGCCTGTTCCCTATAAATCAGGATGGGCTCAACCATGTTCTAGGGAGCACTTTGGATATTACTGCTGATGTGATCTTGTTTTACAGATAAAAATACCTGAAGGACACCCCAGTTTTCCTTCATTATTGGGTGCCTTGGCTATGGTTAAAAACTCGCTACTTGGGTGCATAGTGGGGGCCACTGGTCCATACACGACCCAAGAAGCAAGAACAATGTGAACAAAACACCACCCTATGGCCGTAGCACAAGTTGAGGGTTGGGATACTCTCAGTAACCTCAAAAAGGAACAGGTCAAAACACTCCTACATGTGGGGCGTGGTCACGCGCCGCAACAAGATGGCGGCTTTGGGCTGAGCTCCGCACGGACGCGGAGCTCTCTTCGTGTTTGCAGCCTCTTCTTTCATCGTCGGAGTTCGGAGGACGCCGTCCTGATGAGTCCGTACTGTTGGAGCGGCATTTGGAGCAGTTCCTGCACTGTTTTCTGCCTTATATGACCCGGCGGCGACTTTCTCCACAGTGAATGTGAGCGGCCGCCATTTTGTGCCTGCCGCTTGCTGCACCTGACCTCCTGCTGAGGTAAAACCGGCGTTTTGTTATTAAACGCGCGGCAACGTTTTTCTTCTCCATTACCAGTGTTACTATGGCTGCCTTTCTCCAAGGGCATTTATACAGTTAGCTTTGCCTATTTTATAAGGCGCTTTTTGGTTCATTGAGCTCACATCTTCTGCCTAACACATGTGAGTGCCTTATATTTCAATATTTCATTTCTGCATGGACTCTCCCTACAAAGAAGGAGAGGAAGGGAAAGGATTTTTTTTTCTTTTTTCTATCTTTTCACATGTCTGCTGAGTAACTTTTTTCATGAAACAAGAGGGAGTGAGATAATGCTTTTCCTTGGTTGATCAACATTTCTTCTGCGTCACTGTTCGCTTTTGCAGTGTACTTAATTAGCATATGGGCAGGTTGTGACCTCCTTTAATTTGCATTAACGTTCTGTCATACTGTGGTCTCTACTAAAGGTCCAACATTGTCCACATACAAGTGAGCGGTCATTGCTTTGAACCTGTTGCACACATCTTTAAGTCTTCTGTTGAGAAGGACAGTGTGTTTTTCACAGCATATGGGCAGGTTGAGATCTCCATTAAAAGTTGTACATCGTCCTTCTCGATGTTCCACGATGGCTAGTGACATTTCTCCTCCTGTCAGAGCTTCATCTTCTGGTACAAAACCCAAGAGAGTTAAAAATGATCCTCCCTCACCCATTTTGTCATTGCATAATCCTGTCCTTGATACTATTCTTGATGAGGTGAGGGGTTTGAACTCTTTTATGTCCACTACTAAGGAGAAGCTTCAACAAATTGAAGATAGGTGGATTACTATGGAAGCGAAGGTATTAGACATGGAACAGCGCATCAGTGATTTACATGATGTCTCTACTAAAATTCCTATACTGGAACAGGAAATTCAGCGTCTTAAACTTCACACTGAGGATCTTGAAAACCGTAATAGACGTAATATTCTTCGTCTTTATGGCTTAGCGGAAAATTTGGAGGGTCCAGACCTTCTCCTTTTTTAGGTCGAGCCTCGAGTAGCGCGCAAGCGCTGCTTAGAGGCGAAGACTTAATGTAAGCGGTTTCAAAAGCAGTCCAACAAACGCTCGTGCGTCGTGGCTGGCCTTTTGAGATGGGTACGCGCGGCAAACATGTGTTTCCAATTATCGTGCCCAGACGCGGGCGCGATAAGTGGAAACACATGTCTGCCGCGCGTACTCATCCAAAGGCCAGCCACGACGCACGAGCGTCTGGTCAGCTGAGCGTCTCGTCAGCTGAGCAGGCTGCCGCGCTCGCTCGCCCCCGCTCCTCTGTGGTGCGCGCGCACCACTCGCGGGCTTGTTTTTTTAGGTCTCGCCTGAGCCATCGCCACCAACTCCTCGATCACTTTCAGTTTCGCGGCCGTGTCACTTTAACGGCCGCGCGGCCAATGCTTGTTTACCAGGCATTTCAGCCTGGCACACGTGTCATTTGTTTAATGCAAATTCAATTTACAGTAGAAGAAAAATTCGAAACAAAACTCGAGGCATATGCGCGCTGTGCGGGCTCCGGAACGGGGCCGGGGCTCGGGAGGTTCAACTTCTTCTCGGCAGTGTTTGTTTACACTCGCGCACCAGCCAGGAGCTCCTGGGCAGAGGCGCGCGAGCCGACTGAGCGCGCTTGGGGAAAATCTCATCTGACACACGATTATAGCTCCATATGTTTGGCCTGACATCGCGGGCTGCTGCACTGACATATTTACAACCCAAGCATTATCACTGACCAGATATTTTTAGCGAGTTTGAAAGAGGAAGATATAACATGTGCGTCACGCTGTTTTCCCTGCTCTGTGTGTTAAAAGGGAAAGGCTTGTTGAAAGCAGAGTTCAGAGTCCAAACACAACACCTCAGGCCTACTAAGGAATGCCACGTAATTACACTCTAACCTAACAGTGTAAAGGCAACAATGCTGGTCGGAACTGGTGCTTGCTGACCAATCACAGGGCAGACCTTGCTTGCGTCCAATAGCACGCTTCTGCTGTATGGTCATCAAAAGGCTGCACTTTTTAAAAGCTTTTAAAGCAAGTGCGATGCTTATTTTAATGACAAGTGTTCGTGGGAGCTCCTCAAGGGCAAACCAAAACACGTAATAGAACTTTGCAATAATTTACACCCACGCTATGAGCTCAACCTCATCTGGTTAACATTCGTAGGGAACAAATAAAGAATGTATATTAATCTCGCGCCCTTCCTCCGTTGCAATTACGGAGGGTTAGGATGGGGCACCAGTGTGCAGAGAAGCTGGCAGCTGTGGGTCATGACAGACTCTCGAAATGAGAAAATGCAGATTCCTTTCAGAAACTATGAAAGTTGAGAGCCTGGCAAGAGAAGATAAGACAGTGATCGCTTGTTTCTCAAGATCTGTAAGCAGTAATCAGTTCCCTTTGTCATGACGGTCTCTTCACTTGTTGGATAACTTCGGTGTAAGCACGATTCTCTCAGTGGCTGGCCCACGCTGAGCTTGTTTTGAGTATGTACTTTGAAGAACTGCACATCTGCACATTTTTCCCTACCTTCCCCTCCAACCTGAAAACTTGCAAAAATAAAGGTGTAACAAAAAAACCTCCTGTTGGTCTGCTGTAAACATACACATTAGATGGATAAGAGAGAATAAGGGGGATGGTTTGCATCGCGAGGTAGACACGTCAGAGAGACACAGACCGAAGCTCAGGTTGTCTATGTCGTCACTCAGAACCCCAAGGTGAACAATTGTTCTGTTATGAATTTCATGTTCTGCATAGCCCCGCCCCCAGATCATCTTGCCCTGCAGTTCTGTTATTAACGTTTAGCCACCTTTAATTTTAGATTATGCACAGCCCCTCCAGATCACCTGCCCCTGCTTTCAAAATCCATCCAGGGGCAGATAAGTGATGGGAATCCACGCATAGCATGTCCTTCCCTGAAACCAAAATATGCCTAGCCTCCTGCCACGAACTTCCGTCACCCTCTATATTTACCCTTACACGACCCAAACTTAAAACAAGCATTGGCATAGCCAATAGGTCTCACCTTTGGGACCTTATAAGTGTTTAACCATGCAACAGTTAATGTTGTTGCACCAAGGATATTGTGCTGCATAACTAAATACTTATAAGGTCCCAAAAGCGAGACCTATTGGCTATGCCAATGCTTGTCTTAAGAGGCTCCTGCCTGAGCTCCTTGATCTTCCACTAGAGCCGTCACTAAACATCCAACGTGCTCATCGCCTTGGACGTATTCAACCGAACTCTATCAGACCTAGAGGTATTATAATGCTATTTCTGGAGTTTACAGATCTTATGCGTGTACTTCAAGCAGCAAAAGTAAAGCGTCACCTTGTATGGTCTGGTCACACAATTTATCTCTCGCAGGATATCTCCAACGCTACTAATGCCAGAAGGAAGGAATTTCTGGCCCTTCGCCCTCAGATGAGACAGTTAAATATTCGCTATGGCATTTTGCATCCTTGCCTGTGTAAAATTACTCAGAATGGTTCCTCTCGCTCATTTGATGATCCTGTTAAATTGAGGTCTTTTCTTCACAGTCTCTCTCCGAATTCTGTGGATAGTTCTATTCAACGTCTCTAACTCTTTTCTCTTCCGTCTTTTTAGCAGATTTCGTATGGCTGTTCATTTTCCTACTTCTTAATATCTCTTCCTCTGCTGTTCCGTCTGTTCTCGGTGCTGTTGCGTCCCATGCTCACTTTGTTTACTCTTTTTCTTAGATCTGGATCTCTTTCCTTGATCTACCTTTTTTCTTCTTATTTTCTTCCCTTTATCTATTCTTTTTTGTTTGTCCTTTCTTTTTGACAATATTTTGTATGATGCATGTGCTTATTGTTGTTATCTGTTGTTATACATATTGTTTTTCGTATTCATCTAATAAGTGGTGTTTTTCTGTTTCCAGCTGTTCTCCTGAAGTGTTTAATCTCCATTCATGTATTACCTACCCCTCCCGCCAATATGTGTAATGTTGTTACGTGGAATGTTCGTGGTCTTGGACACCCCGTCAAAAGACAAAAGGTACTTTCTCATTTGTCTAAACTGAATTCTCATGTTTCGTTCATTCAAGAAACTCATTGTAATGATATTGAATCGCTTAAATTAAAGAGACAGTGGGTGGGTCAAGTTGTTTATTCTCCAGCCTCCAATCGGAAGGGTGGTGTTGCTATATTATTTCATAAGTCATTACATGTACAAATTTTATCTACACAATGTGATACTGATGGACGTTGGGTAATGGCTAAGGTTGTTATACACAATAAAGAACTTGTTTTATTGAACATTTATGGCCCTGTTAAGCCAGATCCTGACTTTTGGAATAATATCAAGATCTTACTTTCCTCCATTGATGGTCCAAATATTATTGTTGCTGTTGATTTTAACCAATGGTTAGATCCATTCTCTGAGACAGTCCAAATGCAAATTTAATCCCGATAAATCCCATAGATCATTTCAATCTGCCATTGCCTCTCGTCCACTGTTTGAAAGACTTGTAACCCTGACTCACTTGAATTTACATTCTTTTCTAATGTCCATCATACCCGTTCTAGAATTGACTATATTTTGGTTAGTAAACCCTTACTTCCAACTATTCAATCCTCTGAGATTGGATCTATTTTTATTTCTGATCATGCTCCTGTCCTTTCTGCACTTGACCTTTCCCTGAGCTCTCCTAAATTTGGTCGCTGGAATCTTAATAATTTTTTGTTGTCAGATACAGTTTACATCTCTGAAGCCACTGCTTTTATTAACGAGTTTTTTACTATTAATAATCCTTCGGATACTTCCATTCCTAATAATTGGGATGCCTTTAAGGCCTCCTTCCGTGCCTTCACCATTTCATATTCAGCAAGAAAGAAGAAAACCGCAAAGGCCAAGTATACAACTCTATTACAACAACTCAAATCGCTGGAGCATAATTACTTTACCTCTAGATCCCCCTCTGTTCTTCATGAATTAAGGCCAAATCTGCTCTTAACAAACTTGCAACAGTTGATGCCTGTAATGTCCTTCTTAAAATTAAGTCCAAGTACCATGGGGGTCAAAATAAAGCTGGCAAGATGCTGGCCAATTTTTTAAAAATTAAATCTGAACGTAAAAATATTGGTCCTATCCTAAATGAATCCACTAACAAATTGGTGTCCTCTGATGAAGATATTTCTACTGCTTTTCATGATTACTACCAATCATTATATTCTGATGACACGAATCCATCTAGTCAAAATTTACACACCTTTTTACGGATCTCCCTAAACCCCCATCGCTGTCTGACGAATTTGAGGTATTAGAAACAGAGATCACTCTCCAAGAGATAACGGATGCCATTAACTCTTTAAAAAAAAAAAAAATCGAAAGCACCTGGTTCTGATGGCCTTTCTGCTGATTTTTTTCTACTTTTCCTTTATTTTTGCTCCCAAACTCCTTGCTCTTTTTAACTCCTTCCTTGACGACTCTAAGGCATCTGGTTCCTTTATGGAGGCTTTGATTGTCCTTGTTCCTAAACCCGTTAAAGATCACACCCTCTGTAAATATTATCGCCCCATTTCATTAATTAATTAGGATTGTAAAATATTTGCTAAAATCCTTGCCTCTCGACTTGAGAATATTATCCCACTATTGGTCAAAACTGATCAAGCTGGTTTTGTTAAGGGCAGATTGGCAGCGGACAACGCTCGAATGTTTGCTAATGTTATCTCCTTTAGGAAAAAGTATAAGTCTCCCCTTGCAACATTGTCCTTAGATGCCGAGAAGGCTTTTGATCGTATTAACTGGCAATTCATGTTTACTACTCTGCAGTGGTATGTTTTTGGACCGAATTTTATCTCTTACGTTAAACTGTTACATTCTTTTCCTCGTGCCAGTATTTTTGTGAACAACCACTGTTCTAAATATTTTCCTTTATATAGGGGTACTCGTCAGGGTTGTCCTCTTTCACCCTTGTTATTTGTTTTATGTTTAGAACCCTTCCTTGAACGCATTCGTGTTAACACTCTTATTTCTGGTTTTACACATAACTCCATAGAAACCAAATTGTCAGCGTACGCTGATGACATTCTGGTATATATGTCCAACCCTATTACTTCTCTCCCTCGCTTTTTGTATGAAGTTCGGTTGTATTCCAGTATTTCTGGATATGAGTTGAACTTCTCTAAAACAGAGGTTTTACCCTTGAACTCCCTCTGCTATCAATATATGTTTGATAACCCTGACTTTACCTGGTGTCCCTCAAAAATAAAATATCTTGGTATTTGGTTTTCCTCTACCTTTTCTACCACCATCAGTTACATGTTTAATGCATTAATTACCAAATTACAATCACTACTTCATTCTTGGTCGCCTCTTCATTTGTCGTGGTGGGGTAGACTGGATACTATTAAAATGATGATTGTTCCTCATGTCCTTTATACATTATCCATGTTACCTTTTCGGATTCCCGTTTCATATTTTTCATAAATTAACTCTATTTGTATTAATTTTTTTAGAATAATAAACATCCCCGTATTGCCCTTGTGAAACTCAAACGCCCCAAAACAGAACGTTCCCTATTAAAAGACTTTTCTTTTCGAAACATAATATATATGTCTAATTGTACTTTCATATCAGATAATCCTATTCTAAAATATTCCCAACAATTATTATATAATATTTTGACAGTTGGTCTTGATCCATACCAACGTTTTTGTCCTCTACTGTTTGGTATAATAAATTTATTAAATATAGACGTAAATCATTTTATTACAAACACTGGAAGGAGAAGGGCATTATATTTATTAATCAGTTGATCCTTCATAATTCTGTTATTCCTTTCCCCCAGTTGCAGTTTCAGTATAACTTGCCCAACTCATTTCTTCATGAGTACCTTTTAATATCAACTGCTTTGCAGTCCTATCTAACAGCCAATGATTTTCCATTAGTATCTCCCTCACTCATTTCTCCCACACCGATATATGGTGTTTCTCAAGACCACAGGCCTAAGGCTGCTTCTATTTATAAGATGTTGTTATTGCCTGTTACTGAACGTTCTAAATCTCATACAGAATTGCTCTGGGAAGCGGACTTCTCTTTATCGCTTTCTATTCCTTCATGGGATAAATTCTGGCTCAAGTTATTCAAAACTTCTAGTGCCGCCCGCATCACTCAATCCTTATACTTTATTTATAGTAGAGCTGTTATTACTCCTGCATGTATATCCAAGTTCTCCCCTACCTCCTCCTCCCTTTGTTGGTCTTGTTCTGCGTCCACTGGGACTTTAATTCATCAATTATATGAATGTTCTAATGTTTTGGCAATCTATTTGGTCTAAATGTATGAAAATATTTCAATGTAATATTCCATTATCAATGCAAAATGTTTTTCCTGGTTCCGCCTCACCTACTTTGGATGTTTCTTCCCCTATCTCTTTGTTGTTTGATCTTTTTATTGCTCTAGCATTCAAAGTGATTTTGCCCTGCTGGAAAGATAACTCTAAATTATCATCTTTAATTTGGTGGAACTATATTTGTGATGAACACAGAATTGCTAATGTCTCTTCTCTTTCTTTATCTCAGAAAATTAAATCTGACCTATTGTGGTTACCCTTTACTTCTTATCTTTCTACATTTGCACCTGCATCTTAGTTTTTATCTTATCCCATTTCTTTCCCTTTTATATATTTATTTTATACCTCTTCTCTCTCTCTCTTTTTTTCTTTTCTTTTCTTTCCTCCTCTTTTCCCTTTCTCTTAAATTATTTGCCCATGTTTCTTCTTATATATTAATTGTTGTATTTTATTTACAATGTGTTCATTTGCTTGATAATGTTTTTCTTTTCTCTTTATCTGAAAACTTAATAAAAAATTATTAAACAAAAAAACAAAAAAAAAAAAACACTGCTACATGGTGCTATTATGACCGAATATCTAAGATCAAATTCAGACCCACTGGACCGATTGTTAAAAAATTAAAGCAGCCGAAAATACTCTTTCCTTAAGGCCTTCAATACCAGATTTTATTTGATGTTAATACTACTGTTTAACAAGGTTTTGATTGATCATACCCTCATAGTATTAAAACTGCAGTTGTTACAAGAACAAATGTCTATCAGATTTCAGGTTATTCAAACTTAAGCCTATGCCTACCCTCTACCCTTCTATTTTGTGCTTTAGGTTTAAAAAAAATAGGTTAAATAGACAAGGGCTGCTTTCGTGAAGAGAGAAAAGGCATATTTAATGTATCATTGTGCTGAAAGTTCATTCCACTCATCACCGGTCAAACATTTTTTTTACACTTAAGAAAACGAAGAGCCAGAATGCATTTCTGTTCAAAGCAACTGTGTGACAAAGATGCCAACCAGTGCCACATTAGGGAATGTAAATGGCTAAGGTCATTTCACTTTAGGAGATTAAGGACACTATCTGTAATTTGATTGCCAATGGACGACAAATCAATAGGCATGGTAGCATAGCTATGGTTCACCTTATAAATCCTTTAGAAGTTTCTCAACCATGTATTCAGCATAGTGCCAGGAAGCATAATGAAGACGCTTTTAAAGACAATTAAAAAAAAAAAGTGATACAAGCATAGCATGGGATGGGATGGGATTGGCCTCGATGAAGCAACATGTTGGTTGGAAAAATATGTGCTGGCCATTTGTGATCCTTTGAATGGAAGAAATTGATGACATAAAAGGTAATCATTAGAACAAAAATATCTACCAGTTTTAAGACTCATTTCTGATTTGTGATGGATATGAACTAGATTGGGCAAACCTAGCTTAAGAGGGTACAGGCACAGGTCTAATTATCTGATGAACTGCCTAATATGATAAAAACACGAGGTTTTGTCTAAGCAGTGGGAAATAATGTCCATCTCTTGCATTTCTTCAGGAAATATGAGAATTGGGGGTTGGTGTTGTCCAATGGCAACTAGGAATTACTGGGCTCCAATTGTGAAAACAGGACTCTTTTAACCTATGGGGTCATTGTGACCAGCTTACAAATAGAACAAAACTGAGAACCAAGCACATCCCTCTAGCATTTGACCCTCAAAGTAGCCACGAAGTGTAGTCCAAATGTGTCTCAGGCTTGTGGCGTAGGTTAAAAACTAAAAATGAACAAAACATAGAACACTGCTTAATAATCAATATCCTACCATTCATTTTGAAATTAAAAATTTAACAATGAAAACCAGACCTCTCCAATCCCACTTGAACTGGAGATCTGTGGAAGGAGTCAGTGTTACACAACATAAAGCAATCTCAATTTCACGATAAAACACTGCTTTTTGGTGTGCTTGCCAGAGGTCACAATGTAAAACTTTTCCCACTGAATGTGCCAGTTCACAATGTAAAACCCCTTATTGCATTTGTCCAAGAACTCACAGTATAAAAACTTTTCTTGTTGCACTTGTCAGAGCTCACACAGTTTCATTTTTCAGAGAGTTCACAATGTAAAATACCACCTTGGATATCTGCCACCATGCAAAGCTCCTCCCTAATTTATTTGACTAACTTTGCGTTAACAATGACTTTCAATAACGAACAATGGAACTACTTCACAGGCAGGTTAACACAACTGCTTCCCGATCAAACTCTCAATGAATATCAACAAATGCATTGAGCCATATCCCTCGTCTATACTGCTTTTTTTAAACACTTTTTAGGCGATTACATGAATCTGACACACACTAAAGATGCCTTTAGTCAGACCTAATCATCAACAAAAATAAATGGGGAAGCAAGCAGGGAGACAGGCTTGCAAGAGTTAAATCCCGTGCATATTTTGCTTCCGTCTATAAAAATATTTCTAAACATCAGTGCATGGGTTTATTTCGTAGTTGATGATATTAAACTCTGATAACAAAAACATGACATGCCTGCTTGCACAGAAGTTTACACACTGGTTTCAAGGCAGGACATGGATCTAAAGCATTAGGTCAATGGAACTTCTTCATATCCTGGGAGATTAACAGATTTTTTTATTAGTTTTGAGAAACATCGCTTTAGTGGGGGAAAAAACAAGATTGAGAAATATTGAGCGATCTCTCTCTCACGCTCCGTTACTGAAGTGCTGGATGTCCTCCCACTAATATAGCTCTGGTAGCAACTACTGTGAGGAAGACTCAAAGCACGGTGGCTAAAATGCATTCACATGGCCCACACCTCGAACAGAAACCAGGTACTGGGAAATTCTCCAGATTTCCTAGAGTGCAAATTTTATTAAATTATAATATTTTCATAAGCAGCCCCAGGTAAGAGTTCTTTCAGTGCTCAACATCAAGGGCAACAAAGGAAAGGTATCTAATAACTTAAGCTTAAGGAGTACTCGTCTTAAAGCAGAGCCCACTTTACTGCCAACCCTAGGACTACCTACATCCACCCCAGTGAGTTCTCTGACTGTAATCCCTTATTCACTGCGATACTAATTTGTCGTGGACCTACAGCTCTTCTTAATTGATAAAATTCTCCCACTTGATGAAACTGACCATTGCATGGGGTCAAGAGTATATTCCTATGGTGTGGAAGATGTATAATGAGAGGGGGGTCCAGGTGCCTCTGTTCACAGTATCACACCATCTTCCCTGTGGGTTTTTGGACTGAAGGAAAAAACTATCCTTGAGTGGATGCAACTCAAAACGCTGGAGGTTAAGAAGTCAGGAGCCAATCCATGATACGACATCGGACACTCACAATGGATACCTTGGAGCTCGAGACAACAAGCTGTATGTGTAGGTGTCAAGTAAGAGGGAGCCGTGGGGTTTAAGGAGGACAGGGCACACTGATCCCTGCAGTCAGACTCAGATTCCCATTAAGGCATCACATGGAGCCAATCCAACTGCATCCGAAACACAGACGGGTAGAGAAAAGTCTAACAGAACAGTCCAATGGGCCACACTCGGAAATTCATACCTGAAAAGTCTTTTTAATGGAACATGGAGAAGTACACACTGGTCCAGGGTCAAGTACACAATTGTTTATTTTATGTGTTGCCACTGCTTTCTAGATCATTTGGCAGAAACATGTACTTTTGTGCAATCTCCGTTGATGCTGATCCCATGATTACTCATTAACCTATCTGTTACAGATTGTAGTTTTCACTGGCACCAATAATCAATTCTCTTCATGATTTGGCTATTTACAGTAGCAGTGGTTGCTTCTGCCATTAAACATCCTTCATGTTTTGTAGCAACTTTGTGAACTTGTGTGATGTAAATTCTTGGCTACCTGTGCAACTGTTTCATCTGGACAAATAATTCTGTGGTATTTTTTTTTTTAATGTTGGCTATGATTGAGTGGCATCAAACTCTAGATATTGTGTTTCATGTGAAGACTGACTAGTTGCATACTCCAAGTCCGGGAATATACTAAATTATTTTCACCACCCTGTAGTCTCTAAGAAGAGCACCCTCAGCACAGGTCCTGGCTGGTGACTGCATTTTATAGTTTAATGGGTGCAGACGCTATACCCAAGGGAAACATAAGCTGAAGCTGCACTCCAGCTCAGGAAAAATGTACATCCTAAGGCTAGAAACAAGACTAGTGGCCTGCTGAAGCTCTGCAGGTTTGCCTTTAGACTGACTTGCCAAAGTGGAAGGCCCAGCAAGCACAAGAAGTCCAGAGAGCAGGACACAGATTGACAAGCAGAGTTTCTAACCCTGACCAGAGACTGGAGTGGTGCCCAAAAACCATCCATCCATTAGTGTAGGTGAACTAAGTGTTGACATCTGGTGAGCACACTCCCTCTGCTTGCCAATGTGTGCTTTGGCTCACTTTTGTGGCAGCCGTGCCCCGCCCCCACCTTTCTCCAAACCCACTAGCTTCCACCAGGCGATGTGCGAGCAATGTTTCATTTTAAGTGCGACGTCTGTACCTACATGCATTTTTTGTTTATTTGATTGTTTATGATTGGTTACTTTATTTACTGTATTTAAATTTATAAAACTAAGCTTTTCAAAGATTTTCTAAGCGCTGGTTTGTAACACAAGAACAACAACTGTGGGTGGGCATTTCATCTTTGTTGCAAATATGTTTTATTATACCTAGTTTCAAGCTTCCAACCACCTCCTTTGAACCAGGCCTTGACAGCTCAACCTAGATTCTTGGAGAGTAAAGAGAGCATGAGAGGCAATCTTTCCATCACTAAGCAAGCGCCCGGCGTTTGGTTTACTGTGGAATACTAGTAACCTCACTTCTGACATTCCTAGGTTGTCACCACATCTATGAGAATCGGGATAAACCTAAACAATGTGTGGTCTGGCTGTAATGGGTTTAGGAGATGAGAAGCCACAGCCTGCGAGAAGGCTTGTGAGCTACCGCCCCCCGGACAAGTTTTCGCTAAGTAATCGCTGCAGTTCAATAGTTTGTCTGCAGCCTATAAACCAGATGGGTCCCAGGACCGCGGAGCACAGAACTGCCTTTTGGCAATGGAGACGGAGGCAGACTATCACCCCCATCCTTTGTGGATCGCAAGATAAAAGCACTAACACCCTAACAAGCATTCTCTCATTCAAACTCTGCTTACACACCTTTAGGAGCCTCAGCGGAAAACCATTTATTTCCAGATATTTTGCAAGGATGTCAACTGACATTTCAAGATCTTTCTAGAGTGTTTTCAGTGCCTTTGGAGTACCTATGAGACCATATATGGCGCGAGACAATACAAAATAAAGGAAAAAGAAACCGTTATCCTCACATAACGATCCAGCACCACTCAAATTTCACTTTTCTTCAGCTCAATGTTCTCCCCCACCAAAGTCCCTGAAATCCAGTGGAGGCCACGGTTTACCCTTTTGTTATTTTAGCTCTTTCTTTCTATTTCTGAATACCCAGTAAAGAGGATAGTCGTACCTCTAGAACTTAGGATGGCCACATTTTATTTTTCCCAAGTTCCAAAAAGTTCACTGCCTGTTCTTTCATTTCCAAAAACAAAACGGTCAGGTTACTCATTTATGGCCTGTGGTTTGGCATCGAAGCTTTCCTTTGTGACTTTTGTTTCTGCATTTTTCCATTCCATGCAATCTAACCACTTAAGATATGCATCTGCAAATTTGTGCGGTGTGACACTCTTAACACTGCTCCATTATGAATCATTATTATTATTATTAACAATTTTATTAGTAACAAAGCAGCAATCAAGACAGTACATCGACAGTTTAGGTAAAGATGTTCAAGAGATTACAGCATTATCTTCTTTACAATTAGTCCGGCAGAAGCCCATGGCAGCATAGATCAGTCAGTACAGGACAATCCCAGGCGGGTCACTTATGTGTTCTTGGGTCAGGAAATGCAAATAACTCAGACCTAGTGGTGATTGCCCACTGTGTGCGCCTTACTCCCATCCATGTCCTCCTCCAACACCTGGAGTCTTTCCCTCCTCAGCTCTACTGTTGGAGAGACACATATCTCCCCCCTATATTTATTCCAGCGCCCCCATTTGTGATCCCATTTACGTGGACATCCCCTGCCTTTATAAACTGTTTTTTCGGCGATCATGGCATGATCCATATCTTTTGCCCAATCTCTCAGCAGTGGTAAAGTGTCTACGCCCTATTTCTGGGCTATATTTCGTTTCGCTATGCACCACCCCATCGTAGCCCACGATTGCTCGGCTTGCGTGAGGTCTGTTGCTTCCCAGATATTGAGAAGACACAGTGTGGGATTTGAGAGGATGGACTTGTCACACGTTCTGGTCAGTTGTCTGGTCACGTCCGTCCAATATTGCTGTATGTGAGGGCAGCCCCATAGGATGTGCAGGAATGTTCCCGGTTGTTTACAGTGTCGGAGGCAGAGAGCGTCGGGTCTCCTACCTAATCGATGTAGTAGGATGGCATCAAAATATACTCGATGAAGAATTTTAATCTGCACCAGGCGAAGTCGCATCGGGATGGCTAACTCGCGGGGTGAGGATAACGCTTCTAGCCAATCTTCATTGGCTAGTTTTCCCAGGTCACCCTCCCAAGACGTCCTCAGCTTCAACATTGGATCGGCTCGGTTATTAATCAATTTCCTATATGTGAGAGAGACGGCCTTGCGGGTCATAGGATCCAGCAAGAGCCGGTCCTCCAGGGGAGAAGAATCTGGAAAGGGGGTATCCCCAGGGAGGGCAGAGTCAATAGCATGACTGATTTGGAGGTATCGAAATTTCTCCGTCGGCGCTAGCTGGTACCTATTCTGGAGGTCCAAGAACGACGCCTTCCTGTCCTTGATCCACAAGTCGTTAACTGTAGAGATCCCGATTTTGTCCCATTTATCAAATCCTGCACAGGCGCTAAGCCGTCCCAGGATGTCCGGTTCCCATAGAGGGGTAGCCTTCGTGAGGCGCCCCTGCCAACCCATCCGCCTCTGCGCCCCGTGCCACACTTCCACCGTACGCGCTGTAGGGCCGGTCAAGCACAATTTTCTGTGGTTCGTATACAGAGCTATATTGTAACCTCCTTTCCCCAGCAACCAGTGGTCAGTGCGAAAGCTGGGATCATCATGCCTCCCGAACACCCATTGATTGATAGCTATCAATTGTGAAGCCTGATAGTAAAGGCGCAGATCTGGTAGACCTATACCCCCATCATACCATCCCATAGTAAGCTTGGCCATGGCAATACGAGGCGGCCTGTCATCCCATAATAAATTTCGTACGGCCGCATCAATCTGTCGGAAGTAAGATTCGGGGATCGGAATGGGAGTGTTTTGTAGCGCGTATAAAAAGCGTGGCAGAGCGAGCATTTTGAATAAGGATGCGCGCCCTAACAAGGTAAGGGGGAGTGTTTTCCAATGCGTGACGTCTGACCGAGACCTCTGTAGCGGCCCCAATAGGTTTCGTTAAAAAAAAAGTGTGGCATCCGTAGTGATAAAAATCCCTAAGTACCGAAAGCCCTGGGAGGCTACCGGAATATCGTATCCACGAGGACTCCGGGGCGGTTGTCCACAAAGGGGATACATCTGGGATTTTGACCAGTTTATTTGGTACCCAGAGTGTGCCCCAAAAATATGAAAAATATGGAGCACACGGTGCAGCGAGCGCGTCGGTGAGGCAAGATAAAGCAGGATATCATCCGCATAGAGCGATATGCGGTCTTCGTGCTCAGCCGTCCATCGAAGGCCTCTAATGCCCGGGTCTCCCTTTATCCATACCGCTAGCGGCTCCAAGACCATGGCAAAAAGGAGCGGTGATAACGGGCATCCTTGCCTTGTGCCACGGCACGTTGGGAAAGAAGTAGAGCGATGATTATTCACTGAAACATGAGCCATGGGTTGCGCATATAATAATTTGACCCATCCCATAAATTTGGGTCCGAACCCGTTGCGGCCAAGAACTGCGAACAAATAGTCCCACGCTATGGTGTCAAACGCCATTTTGGCGTCAAGTGCCAGCAGAATCGCTTCTTCTTCTAGAGTGCCAACACGGCCCAATACCCCATGCAGACGATGCAGGTTACGCGCAGTGTTCCGTCCCGGCATGAATCCCGACTGATCTGGATGAATCAAGTCGGTGCGATAGGGGAGCAGACGTGTCGCCAAAAGTTTTGCGAGAATTTTAGCCTCTACCGTGATCAGAGAGATAGGCCTATACGAGGCGCATTCATCTACCGGCTTTCCAGGTTTATGAATGACTACAATAGTGGCCTCACGAATATCTGTCGGGAGGAGGGCATTCTCGTAACTTTCGTTATATAGATTTAGTAAATGAGGAGCTAATTTGAAAGCCATGGGCTTGAACAATTCGATCGGGAGCCCGTTTGGGCCCATCGCTTTGACCGCGCGAATGTCTTGAATTGCCTTATGAATCTCTTCAACCGACAAGTCAACTTACAGCGCCTCCTTATCCTGTTCCGAGAGGCACGGCACTCCAATAGTGGCAAGGAGTTCGGCCGCTCTCGTAGCCTGCGAGTCTTGCGGTATACCATACACATTCTTATAATGGTTTGCAAAAGATTCAGCGATGTCCCGTGGGTCCGTCATCAGAGCACCATCAGAGCTCGTGATAGCTCTCACCCATCTCGCTGATTGTTCTTTACGTTCTAGCCACGCCAGCAATTTACCCGTGCGTTCCCCTTGTTCATATACACGGTGCCGGGTGGCCAGCGCACGTCTCCTGGCGTCCTCTTGTAGCAATTGCGTATAATCTTGCCTCTTTACGTTGAGCAGATGTTGAGTGTCAGGGGCCGGGGCCCGAGATATATCTACCTCAAGACGTAGGATCTCAGTTTCCAGCTCCAACACCCTACGACGGCGTTCAGCCCGGTGACCAGCCATCGCCGACAGTGCCCTCCCTTTAATCACTGCACCGTATGCCCCCCAAAGCGTAATGGCTGATTGGACCGATCCTATATTTTCCTCAAAATAATAATCTGTGTCTTTCCGCAAGGCCTCTCTAATATGCGTAATCTTGAGTGCCCAAGGTTGTATCCGTATCGGGCCAGGTTGAGGCGGGCGTTGCACTCCAGGACCGTCAGCACCGGGGAATGATCCGACACCCCCGTGCCAAACACCTAGTGTTGGAAAGGTCATGTATGTGTTGTGCATGTGTGAATAAGTAGTCAATTCGTGATTGACTTCCGTGTACCCCGGACTGGAACGTAAAGTGTGTATCCCAAGGGTGCGACCACCTCCAAATATCTACCATCCCTAAGGCTTCAATAAAGTCTCGTAGTGGTGAACAGCGTGTTGAGTCACTTCTGGGCGGTGATCTATCTAGTTGACCGTCAATCGTCAGGTTGAAGTCACCCCCCATTATCAGTGTGCCCACAGGTAGGTGAAGTAACAGGGCCTCCACATCCGTCAAGGTCAGTCGTTGTAGCCCGGTGGAGCATACACAGAAACAACATTCAGGACTCTGCCCTCCCACATACCCGTGCAAGCTGCGTACCTGCCCTGTGGATCCGTCCAGGTATTCTGTATCACATATGGACAGCCTTTTCGAAGGAGGACCCCCGCCCCCCTAGATCCCGTGGTGAAACCTGAGTGGGCTACCATTCGATACCCCTTTCTGTCGAGGGCCCTGCATGAATTACCAATTAGGTGAGTTTCCTGTAATGGCGGTGGACATACTGCAGCACAATACCTCTCTTAATTTTGTCTCCTAACCCGTTGACATTCCAAGTTATAAGCTTAAGTCCCTGACTGTTGGCCATCTTGTCACAGCTATCAGAAGAACGGAGCCCATGGCTGACTTGTAGCCCCCCACGCGCTCCCATGTCGCCATCTGAGCGATCCCCGGACTTTCACTGACCTTCTCATAGTATTGGAGCTCTCCTGCTGCTATCTGTAGTTAGAAACCAACCAATTCGTGCATACATAAGCAGTTACTTTGTCTTGCTGCATAACATCCCCTAGTGTCCCCCAACAGATCAAACTCCCGATTACTATCAACCCAATAAACGTACCTCCCCTCCCTGCCTCCCTGCTTAACGGGACAAAAACCGCCCGCCACCCCCAACATGCAGAGTGCCTGTCGCCCACCCATAAACAATTCCAGGAACGCGAGTAACCCCACTCCCATTTGCATAACTCTATTCAGACATTTCTCCGCCCCCCACCCGACCCCTACCCCAAAAGCAATATACCATCCAGAGGCGCAGTACCATCCCCGTCAGATGTCTTGTGGCCCCCACATTTTCAATAGCAATATAGTTGCGAGTCTCATAAGACAACCGTTCCGCCCCATAACAACCCAACATGTGGAGCGAGACACAGCAAACAGTGACATGATTGACCCAGTCACTTATGAGGGCAATCCCCAGAAAGTGGACCACCCCCATGACATAAGTATCAGGAGTCCGCTCAAGTATCCCCTCCCAGCACTAGACTTGTGCGATCTCAAGTTCGGGTGGCAATGGCCCCAAGACCATGCTCCCCAAAGTTTGTGAGGGCACCAGGAGGACATAACAATCCCAAACAGCCTTACCGACCATTGAATCAACGCCCTCCCGTGTGTCCCTGGGAATCAGAGTCAGACTGTGGAGGAGTTCGTTTCTGCTGGCGCCAGTCAGCGTTGTCGTCCGCCGCCGAGAATGTCTTTTTGCCCTTTCTTTCGACCGTGCGCCATCCCTCAAGCCAGTCCCAGGCCTCTTCAGGTCGAGTGAAGAACCACGATTTTCCATTGGCTTCCACCCGAAGCTTGGCAGGGAACAACATTGCATACTTCACTTCCTGGTCGCTTAGGGCCCGTTTCACCTCCAGGAAACTGCGACGCTGTCTCTGCACACGCAATGTGAAATCTGGAAAGAACATAATTTTGCTGTTCTCCAGGGTAAGTGGCGGGGCTGCCCTTGCCGTCTGTAGGATAACATCGCGGTCTCGAAAGTTAAACACCCGCGCCAACAGTGGGCGAGGGGGCGCTTCCGGCTTCGGGCGGCCGCCATGCACTCGGTGAGCTCTTTCAATCGTGAAGGAGTTGGAGAGTCCCCTGGGTTGAAGATGCTTAAGGACCAGTTCCTCCACAAAGAGGTCTGCCGCCTGCCCCTCCACGTTCTCCGGCACACCAATAATGCGGACATTGTTCCGTCGCATTCGACCTTCGTAGTCATCCAGCTGCAGGGCCATCGCCTCATGGGAAGAGCGGAGGTCCGTGATTTGTTTCTTGCGCAGGGCGGTGTCGGTAACCAATTCCTTGGCAGTGTTCTCCACAGATCCTACCCTTTCTGTGATTTTCTTCATGTTCTCTCGAATCAGTGCAACATCCGTGGCCGCACCTCAAGGGAGGTCCTGACCGCCGTTATTGCTTCAAGGAGATCTTTATTCGATGGTTCCGCGGCATCCCCCGGCGCAACTGTCCCCATATGGCCGTCAGTCTGCTGTTTCTGCCAGGCGAACTTCTCCATCTTGGTCTGGGTTGTCGCCCGGTTATTACGGCCGGACGCCATTGCCTGTTGTCACGGGGGCCCCACAGCTAATCAAGGCGCCGCCACTACTCCCCGCCGCCTGCGGTGAAGTCCCTCACCCGGCCTGTCGGCTTTTGCGGGAAGCACCCCACACAGAGGGGTATCTAGCTGACGCCGCGGCACAGCGGCCCTGGACGGAAGGTCAATAAATTGTTTCAGCCAGGCCTCCAGCGACCAAATCGCGGAAAGTTGCAGTGCAGATCAAGGGCCACTTCCAGGACTCTTACGCTTACCCGGTATTGTCCGCTTCTGCCGATAACGCAGGGGGGCCACTCCTATCCCCCTCTCTGCTTGTCGGCAAGTCTCCGAGTCTTTATGGCAGCCAAGTATAAATGACCTCACCCTCTGGGCCTAACTGCCCTCCGCGGCAAACGGCTCAAGGGGCCCCCAGCGGGTTCCCTCAAATCTTTTTAGTCTGCTTCAGATCGCTCCCCACTACCGCATACAATCTTCAGAGCCGCTTCGGGCCTGTCCGCCCATATCAGCAATGTCTCACCCGTTTTACTCACGACGGGGGCCGCCGCACCAGTCACCTGGCCCCCCCGTCACTCACCGGGCCACGTGGGATAGACTCCGCAGTCACGGCAGGAGTCCGGCAGCGCTGGCTCCGACGAGGAGCTCCCTCCATCCACCACTGGGACCCCGTCACCCTAGGCCGCCGCCACGGCCTTGCGTGGCGCCCGATCGGCACAGCGCCTCACTCCCGCTGGCTGGGTCACCCGCAATGCTTCGGCCGCCGGAGCTCCCACGGGGCAACGTCACCGATTGTCCTGAAAATCGCACCGGGGGTAGCCGTGCGCCTCAGAAGTGCTCGGGCGTCACCAGGGCAGGAATCGGGCCCGCATGGGCGAAGTTGTACCGGATAGTTTGGGAGTGGCGCTCCGAAGTGAAACTACCGAGCGACCATTCCCGTCGGCGGTTAGCCACGCCCCTCGAATAATTATTTTTTTAACACTTTCTTCACTGTTGAACAAATACCTTATGATAATCCCCGACATCACTCTGGATAGCATCCCATTTTTGATGGCCTGCTTGTGCCAGTACGAAAATTAATTACTGTCCTCCAGTGTCTCAAAGTATCTGATTTTATCAGGAGCCCATTGATTCTAGCCATGAGAATGTGTTTTTTTCTAAAGAATGGCTCAATAAATAAATCTACTGAGATGAGACTTATATTGACCCATAGTGGGGGGCACAATGATTTGTTTACAGCGATCAGAAGGGTCCAAGGACAAGCAGGTCAAGGAAAGCCACAGAGAGAAACAAATGGCAATTTTTTTTATCTGCTCTCTGCCAGTTTGTGGTTTTCTAATCAACTCAACTCCATGCAGAATGTTACTTAAATTGTTTTTGTATTCCCGCTATGATGACACCTAGATTATAGCAAAATCTATTCTAACGTGCTCCTATACAATCCGTTCGCCTGGTTGCAGAGACTACAATACTAGGTAAGTCTAATTGTGTTTGAACCTTTGAAAACAGTACTAGCTAAAACCATCACTCCACTGGTTCCAAATAGGCCATAACGATCAAGTTGAAGGTACTCTGTAGAAAGCCCACTGGGACAAAAGACCAGGTTACATACATTATATGTATGGGATATTTGTAGAGTGCAAACGTAGTTAGATAGCAATAAAGTGCTGAACAAGGGTGGGAGCCCAGAGTTATGAGTCAAGGTAAATTATAATCAAGCAAGATGTTCGTGGGTGGTCAATCCACTAGCAGTATCTATCAAACAAATATAGGTGGAACAATGAAGGAGCTTTCAAGTGGCTGAAACTCAGAGCCTGAAAACTGAGAGTTCAAAGCTCCAAGCAGAGGAAGGCCTGGGACCCACAACTACAGATTAACAGAACCCCATGTGGTACAAGTGAGAAATTAACCATTCAAGCGCGCCGTAGAAAGATCTTTATAAAATTTGACAAGAGTCTAAAGTTACACCCGAATGATCTCCACCGACTGTGCCCTCACGCAGAGCTCCGTCTAAGCCACAGCACTGTCATATGACCGGAAGGCAAGGCACTGCCGCTTTATATAAGTATTAAATGAACGAATAAATCCTTTAAATGACCACCAAACATTTTGCACTGTTTGATTATCAGAAGCTCTATCTTTATAGACATGCTACTTTTAAGATGAGATGATTTTAAACAGCAGTTGCCCCTAAGGTCAAACAAATGCATGGTGGTGGTTGCTTGTGTACAAACTAAAAGCAAAGTGAAAGCCAATCATTCATTCTGCTGAAAGCGCGAGTTGGACTGTATGCAAAACTAGTGATCACTTGGTGCCGATGGTCAGTGACAATCACTTCCTGCATTTCTAAAGAAAGTCATTCTTTGGCTTCAAACAAAAGAAAATGACGCAGCTTTGGAGGAAGGAAAACAAGTATCTGTGGCTCCCGTGGCAACAGGCCAAAGAACGAGTCTGCATCAGCCGAGATGACCAGTTATTTAAATGATGACCCTTCCACATCATCAACATCCCTTCCACAGGTGACCAACGTTACTGGGCGCAGCAACATGCTTTGCATCTGGAACCATTCATTTCAGAAAAAAAACATGCCTGACAGCTGAGCATGCAGCAACATGCTCAACGTGTGGTCTGCACCAGAAGAACCCCTATTGTAAGGGATGTAATGTAATGTAATGCAGCCACACTTTATCATAAGTCTGACTCAGACTTCTGCCGGCAAGGACGCTCAGTGAGGTATAGGCTTTCTTCAGACACCAGCTTGCATCTACTTGTCCACAAGTTCTAATTCCAGCAAACATAACTCAGACTAACATCTTTCTGTGGATGTCAAATTAAGTACCATTAAATTGGGTAGTGGTACCATCTGGCAAGTACAGTGTGTAGAAAAGATAGATGTGCTTTTTGAAGTGCTAGATTACAATCAGGTGACTATCATTTACAAAAGATGTAGACTCAGCATTGTGCAGGGAAATGGGGTTTTCCTACTTCTGTTCAAGACCTTCAAATTGTGGCTGGAAACACATGTTCAAGTGGTATTTCAAAATGTGGGCAGAGAAGGCAAAGCATTAAATGTTTCGGCTAAAAAATACACACCACAGAGAGTAATGTTCACCAGCCGTACACCTTAGATATCACTGAAATACTTAGTGCGGTGGATAGGCTCAGGTCAAAAGCACATTGATTAAATGCCAATACGGATGAACTAAAAAAAATAATAATCTACCACACGCTACTTTACGCTTATGTTTGTTTAAATGGGATATCCTTAACTCAGAAAAAATATCCCAGGGCTTCCAGAAGCAGACTACAGATTCTGCTACCGAGTGAGCAAAAGATAGTCAGGAGAGCCAATTAGAACAAGCATTTTCAATGCAATAGGTCTCGCATTTGCGAGCGTTTAAGCAAGTGCATTGAAAATGACAATGCCTTTTATTTATGTGTTTTTAAAAGGAACACATATATCAAAGGCAATGTTATTGTTAATGCCAAGAGCTCAAGAACTCACACAAATGCGAGAGCACTTTAATGGTGGGCACTTCCCCTTTTTAGGTCTCGCCTACGCAGCGCGCATGCGCTGCATAGGAGGGGACCTTTTGTAATCGATCAGCTTTTCTCCCCAAAAACGTGCACGCTTTGCATTGCTTTCTATTGCAACGCGTGCACGTTTGGCGATTCCCTTGCGGGAGCGAGCGGCACCATCTGTTAACAATTATCGCGCTCGCTCCCTCCCGTAAGGTAAATGCTGGGGAGCCAGCAGGGCACGCAGGGCCATCTGTCTTGTGTCAGGTTTCCTTGCCGCTTGCTGCTTTAATTAGAAGGCGCGTGTAATTTCCTGAAGGGCTCGCGCATTTCTTAGCTGAGTAACTCCTTCGTGCCACAGGAAAGCCTTCGTCCAGACAGCCTCCCGCCTTTCAGTGCCTATCAGTGTAACTGTCATTAATATATTTATATTGCATGCAGTGTCACAAGATTGCCCGTTCAACGAATTTAGCGCCATCAGTGTCCAGTTAGACGCTAATGTCACGGGCGAGCGTGGACGGGGTGGCAGCACTGTCAAGTGACAGGGAAGGAAGGGGTGTGGCTTGTGGCTTTGCTGGAGAGCAGCCTGCCTCCTCGCTTGCTGCGGACATTGACAGTCCTGCATTTGCACAATGGATGTATAATACTGTGTGTGCTTGTTGCTGTAAGAGGGCAAAACGTCCCCTCTGGCTCCTTCATGGTCAAGAGGCCTAGACCTGTACTGGTGGAGTCCTAAAGTATAGTGCATGGCTGCATGCGAGCTTCAGGTAGCTGTTTACCGCCACCCACCGCTAGAGCGGTTTTAAATCGTGCTAAGTTCCAATTTAATATTACAGTACTGATGTGCCTACAAGTGTACGGTCTGTACCCTCTTATCTAGCTTCTGTGCAACGCCGCCTTTTTAGGCCTGGGTGTAGCGCTATCTGTTGGAAGAGCTCATGTTATCAGCATTTTTTAACAGACTATAATATAAGATGTAGTATAGAGAGTGGAATGTATTGCCCTTGCCTCCAACGTCCCGTTTGTTTCTTCCTTTCCCTCTTCATGCTTCAGCATTGTATTTGAGGTTACTTCAATTTAGTGCCTTATGCGAGCGAGCGCGAAACACCGTGCCTGCTCCCTTGTTCGAATTAAAACCCATAAAGCTGGCACACCGCTTTCTCGAAGCAGCGAGGTTTTAGCAGGCCGAGCCGTCTAGCGGTCTTATGATTGATTACTGTTTTAAATAGAGAAGAAAAAAATGTTGCTTCAGTCTCTACATGACAGCAGGTTTCTGCTTCACTGCCCAAGATAACATTTTGCATTTTTTTAAAACCATGTCGTCCCATAGTATATGGTGGTAGAAGGGAAATTTACTTTCGCATTCTATTTTTTTTTTTTTTTTGCATTCAAGTCACCAGTTTCTGAATCGAACACAGCAACGAGGTTATATGAACTCCGGATCAGAGTGGTTTGAGTTGTTGACCGAGGAGCATGGGTACCAGAACTCTTCTATTTTTACGGATTATACACACATAGCTTGTGAGTTCTGTATGCCCAGATAGGACGACACTGCCTTGTCAGGAATATAACTTAAGGATTTAAAAAAACAGAATGCTGTTTAGCATGCAACTTATCTTTCATCCACATGGAAGCCTCCCGCCTTTCAGTGCCTTCTTTTTATTTTTATAATCTGCTCACATTTGCTCTAGTGCCGAAAATCCGCTAAATTAGCAATTTTCAGTGGCCGGGTGACGACTTTTCGTCACCATGCATTTATTGGTACGAGCGCACGGGTGGCTGAGTTTTAAGGGAGACAGCATGCATTTTGAGCATACCTTGCTTGCCTTCACCAGCAAATCACTTCCAGGACAGGACATGTCACAGAGCGCAGTGAATTTGTGGGGCTGGTTTAGATTACCTACTCCTGACAGAAAATATGCGACTTCCTGCCTGCACAGACCCAGGCGACCGATTTGGACATATTAGTACGAGACTAGAAAATTAGATACATGTAAATAACAACACCACTTACCATAGCGCCATTAAATGTATTAAAATAGTGGTTTCTTCTCCACACGCATGTAGCACGAGGTGCAAGTGTTAGAATGGGAGACATCAACTTTTGGGTTTTACTATTTTTTTATGAAGCACTTCACATCACGCGCCGGTTTAATGACAGTTGCATTCTGGTCACAAGATGTACAATCATAGCCATAAACTACAGAAAGGTCAGCTAGATTTGCACCCACTAGGTTTTGAAGAGAGGAAAATGGTTTTCAATATCACAGAAAGAAGGATTTCAAGTATTAAAGTGCTTCTTGAGAAAGTGCGGTTTTAAGGCTGAGAGAGATGAGCAGTCGCTGTACTGGTAGGGAGTTCCTTCTCTTAGGTGCATGCCCAGAGAAGGAATGGGCAGGGGTGCACCTTTCCATACAGTGTGTGATCTGTAGACTTTTCTCTAACAGGGAGCCACCACAGATGTTCAGTTTCTGAGAGAAGTATGAGGGGTATTTGAGTGCAGCACCGTGTAGATTAAACAAGCAGTTGTATAAGTGCAGTTTGCCTCTATCGGGAGCCATTTTTAGGAGGCGGGGACTGGTGTGATATATGCGTGTGTTTGAGACAATCCTGGCATGCAGCACAGCCTCTAGTGGAGCAACCCAATGAAAAGTGCTTTCTCACAGTCAATGCAGGAAAGTACAAAAGATTGCACAGCATTTTTCAGGCTATTTGGTGGTTAAGAAGCAATTGCAGGTCTGCAAGATTTGAGTTGGAAAACTGCTTGGTTGATTCTTGGTGTGAGTTTCAGGTTTAAGTTCCCTGCCCAGTTTAATTGTAAAGGATTTTGCAGAAACAACAGTTAGGGTTACCTTTAGCCTGCCCCCATAAACCTGCAGACCTGCCCCTTGGTTCCTTTGACCCAAGTGTGCTCAGATGCATACCTCACTGCTTGGGTGTGCCAGCACTTGTAAAGCCCCGCCCTAAACCTTTTTGCCTTTTATTGTTTCAAGCTCACCCCCCTACTTCCATCTTTTTACCTGCCTGCAACTTCTACAACCACCACTAACCACTAATTAACAAAGGAGGCCTCCCACTGCCTGACGCCACGTGTGCTCTTATCTCGCCCCCCCAGTAGTCAGCTGTTCGTCGCTAACACAGCCCTTTCACATTCACAGACATTTGTTTGCCTCGGGGCCCCGGAGCTCTGCGCCACCCCCATCTAATTCAAAGGTATTTAAGTTAAAGGGAGAGTGCCTTTCTGGTGTTTAACTTTCAGCACCAAGGCAGCAGCAGCGTGTGTAACAGGAGCTGCTAAAAGGTGCGACAGAGCTACAACTTTGGCTCAATAAGGTTTCTGCTATTCCACATGGTAATGCACACACGTGTCTACAAAATAATGTGGACAGTCTTCTTTACTATAATTTTTTAACAGGTTACACAGTGGCCACACTGCTCCACAACATAGCTTAAAAACAAAGGCAAAGCCAAAACCTCTGGCTAACCACTAATAAGGTCCCAAAGGCGAGACCTATTGGCTATGCCAATGCTTGTTTTAGATGCTGCTTGCATATTCAGGTTACAGTGAGCAGAGTCTAAACAAAAGGGCACGGGCAACATAAAAGTGAAAGCGCGTATAGCGCTTTCACCTAAAGTGAAAAAAAAGTAATTTCAAAAGGTTCTACAGCGTGGCCGCTAAAGTAAAAGTGACCCCGCTGGTAATTAAATAAATAATTAAATAAGAGCGGACGCTAAAGTGAAAGCGGACCGCCCGGTATATTAAATAATTAAATAAGCGTGGCAGCTACATTTAAAGCGGACCGCGCTGTAATTTGAATAAATAGATTACATATAAAATAAAAGCGGGCGGGTGCTGCGATGTTCGTGGGTGGGATAGGGGAAGAGCATTAAAGAAAATAGTGCTTACAGACTAAATAAGACATGCTGTGTAACAACCAAAGTAAAAGGGCCAGTCCTCATGGGAGGTTACAAATGCAGACGAGGCGGTACTAAGGAGGGACTAACAAGCCTATGTACCAATCAGAAGCCAGCATTTACGAAGGGCAATGACACAAGCCAATGACAAATATGGTCTGAGAGTGGGCAGGGCTTCAAGTGCATACTCCAATACAGCATGCCGCAGAGCAGCACATGCGCTGCCCAGGCTCAACCTAAAAACAACGAAACAGCAACAGCACCTTTTAGCCTATCCTGCTTTAATAAAGCAAACCATCATTTCACCTTGTTGCATACATGATGTGTGACAGTGTGCCAAAAGTGATTTTGAAATGGGGACACAGTGATATACAAAACAGGGCAGACTATGTAGAGCAGGTGGGTCAGAGTAATGTCAAAAGCGCTCATGCTGTTCTTTGTCAGCCGTGGACTGCTCACCAAGCTTTGATTTTTTCTAAGCATTTACGGACATGCAGTCTTTTACCATAAGCGTATAAGAATACAAATATATGACTGCAGAGTAAACAAATATCAGAGTCAGATAGCTTACTAATGCTAAAATTCTGGAAGACTGAAAATGGCTATTTTGGACAAACATGGTTACCAGATGCTGATAAAACCTTGCTTGTGTTAAGCTAATCTGCCTGGCCAGTCCCATTGGCGCAAACACATTCTATATTTTTGTGAACTTTGGGAGGCACCTGTGGGAGTAATGTAGCTCGCACAGCTAAGTAGCAGCAGTGGTGTGCCCATGTACAGAATTGGTGTTGCAGAATATCCTACGTGGTGCTGTGGGATCTCCCAGTTATGGGTGATCAGTGACCAGATCAGTGACCTTCCTCCTGTGCAGCGGCCCATTTTTCAGCAGTGTGGGTTGATCATCACTTGGGACAGAGGTAGGTTGCTTTTCCCTCTATCCTCTCTCATGCCCACTGCAGGATATCTTCATGTACACAGCCCCCTGCCAGCGGATGCCCCTACTGGGTGGACCTCTTGGTGCACGAAGATCATGTTTCAACCTTCAGGGGGAGTTCTCCTCTATGCCTTACACCATCACCAAGCAGACAGTTGGTGTACCTCTGACTACACATACCTTTGCATGGAGAAATATCTTGGGCAGTTTGAATGTCACTGCTACTGACATGGCCCTACAAATTTAAGGCCATGAGGATAGTGCTGGTGACATTTGGGAAGGTAATAATGTAGGATTGGTCTCCCCTGTATCTTTCCTGAGGCCCTGTGTTTCAGACTGTGTTGGTTTTATTAGTGAGACCAAGGAATTGACTTCTCCCTTGGCCTTTAGACCATGGTGCAATGGGCTAGTGTGCTTGTCTTCAAGTTCTTGGATGGCAGGCCCTGCTTCCTGTGTGTGCCAATTTTGGCCTGGGTGAATTTTCTGTTTAGACTGGGGTCTCCTGTCTCTCTCCTCATTGTGGTTGAACCCTGCTGGTTTATTCACATACTGTGGAAGTGATGTTTGGTTAATTGCCAGTGTAGGTCGACCCACATGGGAGTGGATTTTCATACTGTTGTATGACTTGGCAGTTGCCTTTTCCCTCATGTGTTTTGCCTTGAGGACACCAAGAATGCCAAGATGGTAGGTACAGTGGAATCTTATGGCTGCTTGCCAATACAAGAAGGCTCCTGTACTACCCGAGATGCTATTTCCCATTTTCTTGAATCTGTCATGTCCCATAGATCACTAGGAAGAGGCAGAGCTGGACAATATCATAATTCTCAATCCAAGATGGTGAGCGCAGTGGACCCATAGGGCTCTTTACCATTCCAAGTTCCCTAGTATGCTTCCTGTGATGTCACTTCTTGTTTCTTTGGTGTAAAAGGCTGCTTAATACGGGGAAGAATACACCAGAATGCAACCAATAGTATTTTTTACCACGTTCTTCGTCTCTTGCTCTAGATGTTTCTCCCATTGTGTTTTTTTTTGCTCATGATTTTCCTTTGAATTAAGAATCTTCTGAAAGTCTCTCCTTCAATTCTCCTGATCCTAGATTCTTCTCTACTCAGTCATACGTAGTTTAGTGTCCCGATTCTCATCTTTGCATTAAATTCCCAAACTGTTTCTCCAAACCTATTCTTGAATCTGCCTGTAAGTAAAAAAAAAAAAAAATGTAAGTTCGTTTTTATATAGCGCAGCTACTCACCCTTACGGGTCTCAAGGCGCTGGGGGCCATAGTGGAAATTAAGTGAGCTATTGCCCAGAGTCACATGGTGCTGAGCTGAGCTGCCGCCGGACCCGGGGATCGAACCGTGAACCCTGTGCTCCGAAGTCATCTGCCCTGGCCGCTGCACCAAACCTGTGGAGTTTTTTCCCCATTGAGGTTTTTCCTCCATTGAGACCTTTTTTGATCGGCCTTGCTTCATGCATTGATGCTCTTAGTGGGTGGGATTTTGGCTACAAGGGGCAATTGTGCTAGTGTCAGGCAGAACCAAAGTCAAGACAGAAGCCTTAGTCCAGCCCAGATCCTGAAATTATGACCACTACATCGGCAAGGGTAGCGGTGCAGCGAAGATGTTGCAAGAAGGGTAAGATCAGGCTCCCATTTAAGTCTCCGCTCTCACAGGACAAATGCAAGAACTCCTCCCATCTGATGCAGAGTGCCACCAGTATACATTCTGGGCTACCAGAAAGAAATGCAAGAGGTTCTGACAGTCCAGGAGAGATCCCACATGCTATACACGATGCAAGTACAGCACTGGCGGCCAAGTTGAACACCAATGCAATTGATGTAAGGCTGCTACATACTGGCATAAAGAATATCTGGGGCGGGGTCCTCAATAAATGGGCTTAAGTTAGAAGGTGTCAAGCGCTGAAATGTGGAGATGTGGTACTGCACCAAGTAACTCGAATTCTATGGAGAAGACACAGAGGACAAGGCACAATAACATCAGAGCAGTGGGAGTAAACAAGCAAGCCCAGCAATTAACTTTTGCTCTTGATTAGCAACGCAAAGCAGCAGCATCAAAACAACTATGCAAGAGATTCTCAGTAGAGAGGGTATGCAGGGCCCCTGTACCTTCTTCCCTGCCTGGGGCTCCTCCAAAACCAATATTTGTGTGGCTACTGAACTACAGAGACTACTATCACATACTTCTAATGGCCCAGCAGGCTTTGAAGCATAAAAACATCAAAGTAGTGATCATTTCACACTTAACCAAATGGCGGCCATTCATCCACATCAGAAAAAGACTGCAAGGTCAGCAAAAAAGAACGTTGTCCTGTTTCTGGCTAAAATCAAGGTGAGGGCGGATGTTGAGAAACACATCTCTAAGTCTTTGAGTTCAGGCTGGGATAGAGCAAAGAGCTCTTAACAAGTCACGTCAAAAGCGAAGACTAAAATAATGCAATCAGAGTCAGGAATCAGAGAGGACTGGCCTAAACTATATTCTTTCATAAAAGCGATTGATCAGACACCAAAGTGCACCACAAGCCCTACACCTTCAGGTGCATCTAGCCCAATGTTAGACAAATTAATATCAGGTGTCATCATTCTGAGAAATACATTATTCCATAAACTGAATTAATGACTTATGTCATGTCGCTTATACAACTTCTCTAAAGGAGGCAGAGGGCTCAGCCCAACTTCTCGCTTGCCAAAGGGATGCGAAATTAGATCAGATCCGCAGTTCTATTAGAGTGTGTATCAATGTGGGTGCAGAAGGCATGCAGGTGCAGAGCCCGTAAAATGGTGTTATTGTTAGAGCCCTATCCACACTGCATAAAATGGCCATCTTTGGGGCAAGGTCAGAGAGATCCTGGGAGAGACTCCTAAAGTCTCAAATTACATGTCTGCAGCACTACCATTTTCTTCTCTTAACTATGCATTATGTTATTATTTGTTGTAATTCATTAAAATATACAGAATGTACTTTGGCTCCACTGAGTATTGCCCTCTCACCTAAAGCCATTGACCATTTCATATTCCAGAAAATGCTTCTTGTGGAACGTATGAGAAACGACTTTCTATCTGAAAACTACACTCAATGGTTACAACTATTTGTTACATTCAATTCTTTCTCTCCCACATGCATGCGATACTTTTTGCTACTTTTTTCAAAGCCTCGTCAAAACCAATAGAGCATATTTTAAAGTGATAAATTGCATTTTGTGCAGGCAAAACGCATGTAAACAGCATTTTTGAAAATTGTGGTACATGGGTTGGCACATTAAATCCATACCCATTGGCTTTGTTAGTTCTTGTTTATACTAGCAGTAGCTTTACGTGACATTTGAGTATAAGCTGCCGAATTTCTCCACATCCAATTCAACATTTTCAAAGCTTTTCACCTTAAGACGACAGTATTTCATTAATCTGGAATTCAGTCAAACAATAGCATGTAAAAGGTAAACAAATTTTAAACAGTTTAGGCTAGGGATATTAGAACGTTAACAAGCTGGTACTTGTCTGCAATGCTGGCTTCGATTTTAGCCAGGAATGCCCGTGTAAGAACAGTAGACAGCAGATGGGGGAAAGAAACGCTTGCGAGGGGGATGGGGTTGAGGAAAATATAATGTACTTTTGTGTACTTACTCGAAATTTCGGAAAAAATATGCAGAATTGTTTGTAACTAAACGAAGGGCAAAACCAGCATTTGGAGCTATATTTTAACGCAAAATGCTTCCTGGTGGCCATTCGTATTACAAGCATAATGCTAAATTATGAGATTGCACCCGTGTATTGGAAATGTAGCCCAGGCCTAATATAGAGTAAAAAAGCAATGTGCATTCAGTGTTTATTTAGTTAACTCTGGCAGCAAACAATATTTTGATCAGAAATGTAAGTAGTTGCTCGTGTGTGTACTGCCTTTACAAGACGTTAACCCAATGACTCCACATATCACAGGGGACACAACATTCCAGTACTGGGATTTCATGAGAGAATCAAGTGCACTGTCGCACTCACTTTCCTGGTTTAAAAAACTTGAATCATCAAGACTAAGCTAGTGCATTAAATCTGTTTGCAATAAGCATTGCAACTCCTGAAGCACCGTATTCCTGGTGATGGAGGGAAATCTAGTCACCATCGGTGGGAAACACTGTCGACTGTTGCACACAGGTAAGGGTAGCCACTGGAGAGATGTCAGATGCGGAAGCGTGTACTTCTGCAGCCAGTTGAAACAGTGAAAA
Organism: Calotriton arnoldi; assembly: GCA_963921515.1. Classification (NCBI taxonomy): domain Eukaryota; kingdom Metazoa; phylum Chordata; class Amphibia; order Caudata; family Salamandridae; genus Calotriton; species Calotriton arnoldi. The sequence continues at coordinate 335,416 of CAWUFW010004862.1, read as the reverse complement.
ATTAGCAAGTTCAAGGCCGGACAGGCCGTACAGGGCATCAGGAGTTTCCCTGAGAGGCTGGAAGGGTGGGGGTCGGTTTTGTTACTGGGGAGCCCCCTCGACTCACCTGCGCGAGCTAGATGGGAGGGAGAATGTGGGCGCCCCTTCACAGACAGATAGTGGAGCGACATTTTACACCAGGCATGAACGCCGCACTTAACACCACTAGTAAAGAAATGCTCCTGAAGATCGCCCACTATTGGTACCTCACCCCAGCCAGGATCGCCACCTGGGACCCTTTGGGAGGTGGGCAATTCTGGCAACATTTTGGACATCAGGGCACACTCTCACACCTCCTATGGCAATGCCCTAAACTGGAGTCTTTTTGGGCAGGGGGCTTGGATGCGGTAAACGTTATATTTGCGACAGATATACCTAGATTCCTGAACTATATACTCCTAGGTCTCCCCAACCCCCTCACCTACCCGCTGCAGTCTAAGAGCCAGGGTGATCACTTTAGCCCTGGGGGCGGCAAAACAGATTCTCCTTGCACGATGGGGTGCAGAAACAGTGCCTACACACTTGGATTGGCTACACAAATTATGGGATATACTGGGGATGGAAAAGCTGACCGCAGTTGCTACACAGTAACTTCCCCGCTTCATCGAGATGTGTCAAACCTGCATGCAGTACCTGTCTAATGAGTTCCATGAGCTGTCCTGCCCCCGTATCTACAGATACTGCGCTTAACCTCCACAGTGATGCCTGCAGAGCGCTAGAGCATCTGCACCCTTGTTGGAAGTTTTAGACACCAGGCGCACACCGTCATATCTCCCCCTCCCAGTCTTGACCCCCTCTATCAACTCTTTCTACTCTGTCCTACTGTAACACGATGCATGCCTACTACCCACTCCTGAAACACCACCGGCCGATGGATGAAGGTAGGTTGTTGTGTATCGTTTTTTTCCCTAAATAAAATGAATGAAATAGATCTAAATACCAAAAAGGGGAGTCTTCAACTCTTTCCTAAATTGGAGGAGCATTCCTGATGGATACAGGGATGTTGTTCCAGATCCGGAATGCACAGTTGGAAAAGGCGTGCTGCCTTGTTCCTTCTTTTTTTTTTTTTTTAACACTTCATAGTCTGCAGCCTTTTGGTGTCTTGGCTGATGGTGTGCTGAGAACCACCAGAGATGGGGAGTTAGCCTGCAAGCTAAGGGCAGGGGAGTGATGCTGGTTGTGATGGCTTTGTAAACGATGCAGTAGATTTTGAAGAATTCGAGCTGGGAAGGGGAGCCAAAGGAGTTCCATCAGGATGGGAGTGATGTGATCATATTTCTTCAGGCCATGCATGAGACATGCTGCAGCTTGTAGAATGGCCTTGAGGGGTGCTAGTATGGAGAATGGGAGGCCATGGAACAGGGCATAGCCACCATCTAGCAGCAAGAGTACAAAGGATTGAACAGCAGTTCTGAAGTCATTCAGAGCACATCAGCTCAGCCACCAGAGGAGCAAACTCTCAAATGAGTATTCTAAGACAAATAAAACCCTTCCTCCCCTGCGACGACCTTAAATCAGCGGTGCAAGCGCTAGTTATCCCCAGATTAGAATATGGGAGTGCTACCCTATGTGGTCTGCCAAGATCCAGGTTGGCTCCACTAAGGGCATCCCTTAACTCTGCTGCAAGGCTTATCACTGGATCGAAAAGGTACAGCCACATCACTCCAGATCTGAAGGCACTAAACTGGCTCCCTTATGAGGCAAGGATTCAGATGAAAATTGCTTGCATGACCCACAAAGCCCTACACTTCAATACACCGAAGTACCTAGCTGACAAACTGGAACTGTCCGGCGGTGGCAGATCATCTATAAGCACCAGCACTTTACTGTTGAAACCTCAAAAATTTCAAAAAAAGAAAACCTACAACCGAGCCTTCTCCGGATTGGCCCCTAAAATCTGGAACTCCCTGCCCCCTGAAATCAGACTGATCCCTTCAATCACTTCATTCAAAAAAGAAGTCGAAATGCTTTTAATGAACAAATCTCTACCCTGCACCCACAAACTCATTCTCTGGATACTGATCTGACCAGCTGTTCTGCAACCAGGGACTGCAGGACGTCTAAGTACTGGTTTATAACTCACTGTCCCACTCCTGATTGCAATGGACATCGTCATCGTTTATGTTTCTTGGTTATCTATTTTCTACTTATTTAACTAATCTGTAAAGCGCTCTGATACCCTCTAGGGTCAAGTTCGCGCTATATAAAACTTTATAAATAAATAAATAAAATAAATTCCATGGAAGAAATGGTTTGACTTGAAGAGAGAACCGATACCACACCGCCTTAGCTTTTTTAGAATGAGGGGAAAACAGACTGCATCTTTGACAATTTCCTAGATGTCCGCAGTGACTTCATTTCTCGTTTACTTTAAGCCAACTTGGCGGAGCAGTAAACCTGTAAAGCAACCTGTAAGACTGATAGCAGTGAGACTCCAGAGATGCCATTCCCCAGCCCGTTGTCAGTATATTCAACCAAACGCCGACCTTCTGGATATCGGGCAAGACCACCAACAACATGAGAACCGCCGATAAGTGATCCAAAAGGGCAACCCCCAATGCCCAGATCGCCAACAACAGCGTAGGAATATTCAGAGAAGCCAGTTATACCGTTATTATGCAACTTTTAAGCCTTGAAAGAGTCCCAGACCTTCACGCCTAAAGGGTAGAAACAAGTGTTGGCTGTCAGGGTGTCTACGATAATACAATACATGAGAAAAATAAATTATTCAGTTTTTAGTCCATCAATGAAACATTGTTTTCGCACATATCAAGTTTATGTTACTCTAATTTAACAAGTTAAAGAATGTTGTAAAACAAATCAAAGGGTGAAAGCATTCCTACCCAAAAGTATCACGTTTGCTTTTTTGGAAATGTGTTCCTTGAGGGTAAGGTTGGTATCCAGAGTGAATTCAAGTGACTTGGCATTTGGTAAAAGTTGGATCAAAACTGTCGAGGTTCAGGTCATAAAATCTGTTGTGTACTTTTTCTTGTATTGCTAATAAAGTGCCCTGCCTGCTGCTATTAAAAGGGCAGATTCAATAAACAATAAGCAAATTCATCATTCCTAAGTTGTATTAAATAGTTAAGGTTGCAGAGAAATTTCATGCCGATATTGGATGCATTTCATACCTTCAGTAATTGTGCGGGCATCAGCAACATCAGCATAAAGACACTAACAAGCGACACCCATGTCTGATAAAGACACCAGTGACGGTGATAGGTAGCCCTTCTTTAAAGGAATGCCAGATTTTGCCTGCACTCCACTGGACCTCTGAAGTGTGCAAGGACAATACTTTCCTGCAACACCCAGTGGGCCGGTGTCACAAGCAGGGATATGTAGAGAGGGGCTGTCCATGCACAACCGAGTCTGCTGTGCAATTCATCACAAAGAGCCAACCGAGCATTCCGCAAGCACGAGGCTCACTCCGCGGTGTCACAAGCAGGGATATGCAGAGAGGGGCTGTCCATGCACAACCGAGTCTGCTGTGCAATTCATCACAAAGAGCCAACCGAGCATTCCGCAAGCACGAGGCTCACTCCGCGGTGTCACAAGCAGGGATATGCAGAGAGGGGCTGTCCATGCACAACCGAGTCTGCTGTGCAATTCATCACAAAGAGCCAACCGAGCATTCTGCAAGCACGAGGCTCACTCCGCGGTGTCACAAGCAGGGATATGCAGAGAGGGGCTGTCCATGTACAACTGAGTCTGCTGTGCAATTCATCACAAAGAGCCAACCGAGCCATTCCACAAGCACGATGCCCACTTCGCGGTGTCACAAGCAGGGATATGCAGAGAGGGCTGCCCATGCACAGGCGAGTCTGCTGTGCAATTCATCACAAAGAGCCAACCAAGCCATTCTACAAGCACGAGGCCCACTTCGCGGTGTCACAAGCAGGGATATGCAGAGAGTGGCTGCCCATGCACAGCCGAGTCTGCTGTGCAATTCATCACAAAGAGCCAACCGAGCATTCCACAAGCACGAGGCTCACTCCGCGGTGTCACAAGCAGGGATATGCAGAGAGGGGCTGTCCATGCACAGCCGAGTCTGCTGTGCAATTCATCACAAAGAGCCAACCGAGCATTCCACAAGCACAAGGCTCACTCCGCGGTGTCACAAGCAGGGATATGCAGAGAGGGGCTGTCCATGCACAACTGAGTCTGCTGTGCAATTCATCACAAAGAGCCAACCGAACATTCCACAAGCACGAGGCCCACTACGCGGTGTCACAAGCAGGGATATGCAGAGAGGGGCTGCCCATGCACAGCCGAGTCTGCTGTGCAATTCATCACAAAGAGCCAACCGAGCATTCCACAAGCACGAGGCTCACTCCGCGGTGTCACAAGCAGGGATATGCAGAGAGGGCTGTCTATGCACAGCTGAGTCTGCTGTGCAATTCATCACAAAGAGCCAACCAAGCCATTCTACAAGCACGAGGCCCACTTCGCGGTGTCACAAGCAGGGATATGCAGAGAGTGGCTGTCCATGCACAACTGAGTCTGCTGTGCAATTCATCACAAAGAGCCAACCGAACATTCCACAAGCACGAGGCCCACTCCGCGGTGTCACAAGCAGGGATATGCAGAGAGGGGCTGCCCATGCACAGCAGAGTCTGCTGTGCAATTCATCACAAAGAGCCAACCGAGCATTCCACAAGCACGAGGCTCACTCCGCGGTGTCACAAGCAGGGATATGCAGAGAGGGGCTGTCCATGCACAACTGAGTCTGCTGTGCAATTCATCACAAAGAGCCAACCGAACATTCCACAAGCACGAGGCCCACTTCGCGGTGTCACAAGCAGGGATATGCAGAGAGGGGCTGCCCATGCACAGGCGAGTCTGCTGTGCAATTTATCACAAAGAGCCAACCGAACATTCCACAAGCATGAGGCCCACTCCACGGTGTCACAAGCAGGGATATGCAGAGAGGGGCTGCCCATGCACAGCCGAGTCTGCTGTGCAATTCATCACAAAGAGCCAACCGAGCATTCCACAAACACGAGGCTCACTCCGCGGTGTCACAAGCAGGGATATGCAGAGAGGGGCTGTGCATGCACAACTGAGTCTGCTGTGCAATTCATCACAAAGAGCCAACCGAGCCATTCCACAAGCACGAGGCCCACTTCGCGGTGTCACAAGCAGGGATATGCAGAGAGGGCTGTCTATGCACAGCTGAGTCTGCTGTGCAATTCATCACAGAGAGCCAACCAAGCCATTCCACAAGCACGAGGCCCACTCCACACTTGAGCAGCAGCGCTTCCTGACTTGGACCACAACTCCAGCTGTGCCACTGCTACAGGGTTCTCTGGCAGTGTTGTGTCCTCTTTCATGTACTCTGCACCTTAGGCCGATACCATACCTGAAAAGTAGATGCCTTGTGTGACTGCTGTGTGTAGCACTAGCAGAACCACTAGGACATCACAGGCAGCAGTTGTGGCGGGAGTTAAGAACCTGGGATGCTTTGGCACGGTTCACATTAAAGAGTTAGATTTGTGCTAAGATGGTCTCTTTACAACACTTCAGAAACTGCAGAGGCTGAAGTATTGCAACTGACCCAAGACTATACCTTAAGTGACTCATGGTGAACATATAGACAGCTATGAAGTCACTAAAGCAAACCACTAAAGAAGCACAGGGGGGCCGAAGGCCCCTCTCTTGGTCTCTTATTTGATTGAAAAACCATAGAGTGCTTCTGAAGTTTATCCTTGGATGTCCGTGACCTCCTCTGCCAGCTCTGCTGCTGGACTTCCCAGGACTAGAAGTGATTCCTCATGTTCAGAGTGCAGACTGTGTTCCTGAGGGTTTGTGAACATCTGAGCCAGCATCCATTTCTATCCCGAATACAAATCCATCCTCCAAGCCTGCTGTGATCCAGGCTGCCTGAGCAGTCAGAGTCCATCAGACAGTCATCCCTGAGTTCGGAGCTTCTGCAACAACTATTTCATGAGGACTGTTCCCAGGAGAACTTGGAAACATAAGAGCCGCTGCTGCAGTTGCCACACATGTTTGCAATGGAAGAGAGAGACCATGCCCGCACAGCCCTTGTCAAAGCTGTGCAGGATGAGGATCAGCGTGCATGCGCTGTGTGCGTCACTTTGGCATATACTGAGCATCTCTGAACCGCAAACGCTTATGCGACACAAAAAACAGACCCTGGCTAATTCCGATCTGAATTTTAACATTGCTCCAATAATGCACCTACTGTTAATTATTTATTAGAAGAGGATACGGTGTATCCCCCAATCTAAGGCGATTTCGAGCTTTCATAGTTACCACACATCTTTTCTAAAATTAAATAAATTCTTATTGATTAAAATATTGTAAATTGCAAGACTGGTCCAAGAGCTCCGACTTTTTTACGTTCTAATTCAGGCCCAAGCCCAAATTACAAACTTCTAACTCACCTGATGGAGCTCCGTTTTTAAGAACAAGTTGACCCATTTGTTAAGAACACAGGACCTGATATTCTAATCTATTTTCCAGGGATGTGTAATGGACATAGTGAATGCAAATTCAATTTGCGATACAACTTAGGGCACAATAGGCTGCAATGCAAGTGGTACATTCGCAGGGGTGGTGGAGGTCGCATAATGACCTGCCTAATAAATCTGCAACCACCTTTGATCGTCTGTAATTGTAGGAATGGAGCCTTGAAGGACAGCAGATGTCTGTCTTGTCTCGGCAGAATCATTTCCAAATGGGAACTTTTTGTTTTGTTTTTTTAAGCTGCTATTTAGGAAGTCACTGGGGAGAGCTGGCATGGTCTTCAGGATCACAGCCTGCTCAACCAAACCCGGCTGCTGGAACGATTCCCAAAGTGGAAGATGGCCCATGGAGACAGCTTTCTTTTGCGAACCACATACCACCTCCTTTGAAGTGTCAGTATCTGATCAATTATTTGCAACTGCTCCTACTACAATGCGGAGAGGATCACAAAAGCCCCTTTACAAATCAGTTGCATACCCTGTGATTTTGCGAATCAGAGTCTTTACTACCACAAAATACCTTGGTACATCAGGCCCTTAGCTTCCATAAACACAAATGGTAAAAATAGCAGCCAGACTGCAAAGATTACAGTTAGGACTTTAAAAAACTGATAAAACACATAATAATGGGATTAACTGATACCTGTTTGCAATAACGACTCGCCAGAGCCAGTTTCCCCACCTTTCGTGTGAACATATAGAAAATGGACCAACGAGGAGGGAGCGAGACCCTTTAGGAGCTACAAATACACGGATATGTTACAGTCACCTTAGGAAAACAGAGTCAGATCTCGGTCAATGTTTACATTTGTTCTGCTTAGCTCACTTCCAATTTAAGAGGCATTGTGACGCATGAACCTAAACACTGAAATGAAAAACCCCACAGGAGACTAAAACAGGCAGTTCCTGTACCATTGTTCATTTAAAGTTGTTACTGTACACAGAGCAGTGCAGACACGCAAAGGTGGGCACGCCTTCTGCTGACAGGAAAGTAGTTGCATGAGATCTGGTTGTATGGAGCATTTCAAGGATCTGGACTCCTTTTTTCTTGTTTATTTATTCATTTGCCGAGCATCTTAGATATAAACATGGCAGACAGACTGTCATTCGGTACACTAACAGACATTACAAACATTATGACTAAACATCTATTTGTCTACTTCGCGAGGAGACGTCAGCAGTCTCCCATGTATGCAGATGATAAACACATTCTGGTCGCTTTCATTCCTCCAGGACAGGCAAACTATTTTACAAGGCCCTACGGCTGTAGGAAAGACAAGTTATATTACCCGAGTTGCTCTTGTTGGTTCACACTCCAAAAAAGGCTACTATTTAGAATATAATGTCACCATTAGCCCACCTTTCCACAGAAGGAGAAAGCGGAGAACTTGGGGGCCCTGGGTTATAGCATTATGCAGACTTTGCACCTCGGCTTTCTCCCCATCACTCACTTCCTGTCTGCACTTTCTTGAAGAAATGTACGCAGTGACAGATGCTAAAAACTCGACATGGGAACTATGCTCTGAATTTGAATAAATGGAAAAATACAAGCAGAAGTGGGGGAAACGTAACTAAAAGTAAAAACAGGCATTGGGCAAGCCAATAAGACGCACTTTAGGTACCTACTGGCTTTGGCAATGTTTTTTAGCCATGCTGCACAGCACACCTCTGCTCTCTGAATATTGTAAAGCTTACCCTTCCTTTCCGGATACTACTTTATCCCGTATTTTTCTCCAATATGATATTATTGTTATGATTGCTCTGCTCTCTGTATACTTGTAAAGCGCTCGGACACCTGCAAGCCTCATGTTCGCGCTATATAAAGGTATCAAAATAAATTCCTGATGTTGTGCAGCATGGCTACAAAACATATTTCTAAAATGTCTTTGAAGTGGCCACCTTTTGGATCGGTAACGAAAAAGAAGGGAAAAAAAAGAGCAAATTGTTTTTTTAATTTTTTTAAAGTGGATGGGGAAACAAACGGGCAGGGAAATAACACAGAGTGGGAGAACTAATGAGTTGGAAGCAAACACGGGACAAAGGGTGAGAAAGCAACACTGGAGGGCAAAAGAAACACAGGGGACAGGCAGGAGGCAGAAGCAACACATGGGCGCAAATGGGAGGAAGATGACAACACCATGGGAGGCAAAGTGGAGCAGGGGGCATATGGGCAAAAAAAGAGCAACATGAAGCATGTGGGGGGGCATATGTGCAGGAAACCAACCACGAGTGGGAGCGCAACATAGAGAAGAAGGAACAGAGCGCAACACAGTGCAGGGAGTGAAAAGGACATGAGGGAGACAAAAGTAAAACATATGCACTCCCATGGAGTGCTTAATTCAAAAGAAAAAAGTAGAGCTCTTGAAAAGCAAGCAGTGGAAGGATAGAAGCCAACCAATCTAAAGAGATGGTAAAGATGATATGCTAAACAGGAGGGACAAACAAAATTATCAGACATAGGATTGCATCTCGGTTCTTTAACCATTTCTGTTATTCCAGCTACCACAAGAAGCAAATGCGAGCTAAACAAATGAAACAGAAATTTTTGCCGCCATACTTATAAAGATTGTAAATGCATGATTAGGATACAAAATAAGACTGCAGAATGTAGTTTCTTATATGTCTAAATTTGTTATATATATATATATATATATATATATATATATATATATATACACAGCTCCAAGATGTGTCCATCAGTTGAGTCGCACTCGGCCATCAGCAGCAAGAGAACTCTTTCCATGGTATGGACGGATACCGCTTACAGCCATTAACAGCCTCCGTGTAGGTTTGCCTGACGCGTTTCGAAAGCTCCTTAGCTTTCTCTTGAGAGGCTTTCACGGGATAATAGGGGGCCACACGACAAGGTATTTACCAAATCGATTATGTGGGCCAACAGCAGAGGATTTAGGACGGGCCCGCTTGCGGGGTCCATGTGACCTATACAGAGTATAATGCATGCATCCATTTGGGGGATGATCGATTACGAACTATAGTTCCCATAATGCACAGTTCCATATGACTATCCCATTGGAGGGAGTGCAGTATTTAAATGGGAACGTCATATGCACGCATCCTTCCCGTGAAAGTCTCTGAAGAGAAAGCTGAGAAGCTTTCGAAACGAGTCAGGCAAACCTACACGGAGGCTGTTAATGGCTGTAAGCGTTATCCGTCCATACCATGGAAAGAGAGTTCTCTTGCTGCTGATGGCCGAGTGCGACTCAACTGATGGACACATCTTGGAGATATATATATATATATCATCAAAATAGCAGTTTCAATAAATTTGTGGTGGTATATCCTTGGAGTGCCGGTGTCTTCCTTCGTGGAGAGAGGAGGTTGCTTTTGTTATATTTAAAGCAGGTCTTGCTCCTGCTTACCGTGCACCAGCCCCGTTAGGCGGATGGGATCGGGACTCAGCAAGAATCCGTGAATCATTTTATATATGCGCATATATATATATATATATATATATATATATATATATATATATATATATATATATATATATATATATATATATATATACACACACACATACATATATATACACACACACATATTCACACATGTGCACTTACTACACCTGTGTGGGGAACTGAAGCACTCGCCTAAATGAGCAGCAAGCTACACCATGTAGGGAGTACGGTTAGAAGAGTGCTGTCTTTGCTTTAAAAAGATAAAGGCTCATAAAGAGGAGTCTTCACAGAAGTTAAATCTCGCCAAGTTGGTTGTATGGAAAGAAGGTGGGGAGGCATGGGGGAAGGGTACGGAGCGAGGGTAGATAGGGCAAAGGGGGGGCAGGAGGGACAGTGGCACTATGTTGTAAAACAATGTACAAATCAGGATAAACGAGCACTGGCAACACCATTATTAGGTCTGGTGCTGGCAGGCTAAGGATTTTTTTTTTTTTTAAGGTTTTTCTTATTGGAAGTAAATACCACGAAAAAAAAAAAAAAGAAATTTGCTTACAATAATAAAAATATATATTAAAAAGCATTCTTTTTGTTTTTTCAAATGAAGAAGCCTTTCAGTTGTGCCATGCAATTCATAATTTTTGTAAAGGTGTCAATTAGAAACCACTACTCAACCAAACACTAGAATTGCAGGCAGCTACAATCTTACAATATGATCTGAACTCTTTGTAAGAGCAACTGTAACACGCATTGGCAAAGCCAACCGATTTCCCCTTTGGGACCTATGGTTTTTAGCTCTGCATTGTAGCATAGCTATATAGTAAACAAAAAAAAGCAATTATGTCTGACATGTCCATTCGCCTCATTTTATAGGCAAGCGCAACATGCATAGCACGCCAACAAAATGACATGCACACTTCTTTTTTTCTTTTTATTGACCAATCCAAGTTGGGTCAGTAGTTAAAAAATTAAAAAAAAGGGTGCAAAAGCATTTTTTCCTTTTTTTGACGCATGGGAGGAAACCATATGGAGGGCACAGGTAGGGCGTGGTTGAAAAATGAAACAACTCGGGGGTGAATGAACACGGGGGCACAAGCAACATGGAGGGCGGGGTGGTATTATCACAGAGTCTGGGGTGGGAAAGCAATACAGATTATGAGGGGAAGCAACATGGGCGAAAGAGTAAGGTGGAGAGTGAGGAGAAGAGAAGCACATGGGCTACAGATGGGAACACAGAGCTGTTGGGGAGAAGCAATGCGGTGGGAAAATCAAGGTGAGGATGAACACAACATGCAGGGGAGAGGGGAAAATGGAGCGCCTGGGGGGAGGGGGGTAGAGAAGTACACAAGGGAGACAGCTGGAAAACATGTGCACTCTCATGGAGTGTTTAACCAAAAATTAAAAAGTAGTGCTTCAAGAGTGAGCAGAGGAGGACACAAGTCATCCATGCTCCAGAAGAGAGACAAACACAAGTCGAAGTAAAGCCCACACAAACTGACGGATAAAAGCCAAGCAAATGAGAGTAACAATAAAGCCAACCAATGGTAAGCAATAGGTGAGCTCCAAGCCCACTCTAAGCTGACAATAGGTCTTTTCACTAACAGACAGTTTTCGATGTCTGGTAGGCGAAACCTAAAAAGAAGACAGGAAATAATTCACCATGTAACTGGGCACCCAAAGTGCAGGCTAAATAGATAGCTGTTATTTAAAGATAAAATAAAAAGTGCACTTTGAAGCAACTTTATAACTGTAGAGTAAGAAACTAATTTTTAGCGGATGTATACAATGTGCACAAGATTTGTGCAGTCACTCAAAGTGAAGGAAGCCAATGGGTTAAGAGTGCTGGCCCACTGTCCCATGCTGTATGCTGTGGTGGGAGGAAGCAAAATAGATAAAGCCTCTTCTACTTGCACATGCCCACACTATACCAACTGAATCCCACCTCATAAGGACCATCATTGCCTTCACTCCATAGCTGGAATGGGATTGCTTTCGATCCAAGTTTAGGCAGCCAACAAGATGTCAGCAAACAGCATTTCCTTCTCTGCTGAAGTATACAAAAACATATTTTTAACCAAATCTCTACTTCTTACCAAGATTTAAAGAGTGAAAGTTACATGACGAAAGGAGAGATGATCCCTTTATTCTGTACTCTTTGATTCCCCATCACTCTACAAGAAACCATACCTGCACCAGTCTCTTGTTCAATTGACCGACACTCACTCCCCCTCAGTGCTAGGTAACTACCGGCTCGACTTAAAACATACTCAATTTTTTACTACGTCGCAGTTCTCCAGGGAGAATTCATATACCTAACAGGGAAAATAGTCAGAAGGGTGATCTCAACTGAAAGTCTCGCCTGCTTTCCTTCTCACACTCAAATCTAATGCAGGCCAGATTTAGGGGCTACACATACAATCCTGGCCCTCGACTGGAGCAGACCTCCATTGCACAAAAGAGATAAGGATGCCAGACGAGGTCTCTGCTTTAGGAGGCAGGACCACTTTAGGTCACCGCCACTTCGGTGTTTAAAGTGATGAAAGTGTTTAGAGAAAAGGACTGGGAGGTTTGGCCTCGATTCATGTAAGCTGAAAGCAGTCATACCTTAGTGCATACCTACAATTATACCTTTATTCTGGAGCTAAAAACATTGATAAAATGCTGTTGGTAATTAAAAATATGTTTCTGTACTGTAAGTAATATGTGGCTCCTTTCTATTTTTCACATTACATAATGTGGTGCACTAACTATATCGTCAGCTTCATCACTCTCAGAATTTTAACATTGTACAGATCCAGTTTGACTGGAACATTGTAAAAGATGCAGGTCTGTCAGACAATGTCACGCCGTAAGTGACACTTGTTTTAGATTAGTGGATATTAACCTATGATTTGTGATGCCTTCTCCGGGGGTCCGCGACTGAGTAGAAAATTAAATATTATTAGTAGAGTAATAAAGCATATATGCAAGTAATAAAACAAAATGTGAACATTTTAAACGATCTGTAAATGTGGAGGAATTTGAAATTTTAGGCTAAAAATTACATTGGTATCCTTATTTTGATTCATGGCTGCAGTGTAAGTACGGAAAATGCAATCTAGTATGCATAAATGAAGGCCTCAAATAAAGCACTAATAAGTGCAGACAAAAAGGAAGCATGCTCTAGAATCAAAAAAGAAAGTGATATTCGAGAGTCTAGCATATCGTTTCATTTTTCAGAAAAAAAAAAAACTTATTTTTGAACATCTCCAACCTTCCCATTAAACTTTCGATTTTTCTATGGTTTCCATGTACTTATGAGTGACACTCAACAACCAAATAAGTGACACTCATGAGTAAAACCAAGCTATGAAGTCCATGAAAAGAGGTGAATATCAGAAATTACACCATTTTGAGAACCTCGAAAAAGATTTTGAAACTACTGCAGCGGAATGAGCAAGTAGCCTACATGATCACAAAGTTCTGTTTTGTCTCTTTTAATCCAGGTGTACTTTGCACATTGGGTTTTGTATCATGCTCATTTTGTATGACAGGAAAAAGAGAAAAATATAAGTCCCTGCATGCAAAGTACAGGGTGTGTGACAATAAGCTTCCACCAGGTGTGCAACGTACACTTTTTCATTTGATGTGAAATTACAAACCTACAAGCTGTCACAGATATTGTGACCTTGCACCATCATACGGTGTGTGACTACAAACTATCAGACTACACACTTTCACAGGGTGTGTGGGAACAAACTTCACAGGGTGTATGACCACAAACCGTTGCTGGGTATGTGGCAGCCATCTTTACCAGAGAAACAGTTCCGAGATTCACAGAAGCTGGCGTCTGCCACCCGGATGTGTAACGGTAGGCGCTACTGTCATTTCACCATGTTCCGTGCCATATAGCACTAGTACGGACTGCAACGTGCCAATACTGTCCCAGGCACAGATTTTTGTAAGCTCAGAAGGTCCGAGAGGCCAGCACTCATCATGATAATGCCTGTTTCACACACTACTTAAACTATTACATAATAGTCCATGCCACACAGCATGGGAAGTAACATTTTAAAATATATTGAATACATTAGCACTAATAAACATTCTAGAGCGCATTACCATGAGACAATTGTGCACCACTTGTGTGTCAGACTTATGTGTCTCAATATAAAGACAATAGCACATAAGGGAGGTGAAGGGCGATTACTCAGCGACAATGCCCTTTGAACTGTTCAATAATGCTTTTACAACATGGTGAATGGAGGAGAGTGGAATCTAAACACTTCCACTGAGGCTTGAAGTTAATAAATGCTCAAGAATGTGCTCTTTTGCCTACCCCTCGTGCTAATAAATGGTGACTGGTAGACATTCGGCATAACGTCAGGTTTGCTGCCTTCTTGTGGAAAGCGGGCCTTTATAACCATGAAAGCCCTTCGTGCAAGTGAACCAATGACCTCCAATGCAGGGCGATCATCTTGTTGAATATTTTAATACAACAAGTGATAACAAGAGTCCTAACACAGAACTTAACAAGGTGGCGCTGGAATCTGTTCCTGCAAGAGCGCTCTGTGGCCAAGGAGACACTTCCCTCCACCTCTCTTACTGCGCAGTGTTTGTTTCTCTCTTGTTGTGCTAATATTAATCAATCCAGTCTGAGTCAGCTGAGCCCAGCCCCCCGCGGCGCCACCTGCCTGAGGTGAGCAGTAAGCTACAGGCACAGGCTGTATTATACATAAATATTGTCAACAAATCAATCAAACAAACAGACTAAGTGGGATGAGTCAGCCGCAGAATCTTGCAGCATGGCACGCACCAGAGGCAGTCAGATTCAGTTTTGTATCAATCATCATCATGATGCTGCTGCTGCAGTCTCTGCGACCTCTGATCACTGAATGAAGGGTCGTCGATGAGACACGGTGACAGAAATCAAACTTGAGGCCGGGCACAAGCAGCGGTGCGAGCACTCACCAGCAAACTAAAGAAACTTAACTCCCGCACGCGCCGCGGCCTGCCTCAATCAGAGACAGTGACGTCCTGTTGTTGGCAATTGGACACACTGACTAGTGTGTGATGATTGTTGCAGTGAGTCACGTGCTGCCGTGGCCGGCCCGGGCCAAGTCTCAGCAGCAGCTGTCACCAGGGCTTTAAGTGGAATGAAAACACTGGGGAGCCTCCCAAAGGGACGTGGCCAATGTAATTAAGGGCGTGGCTTAACACCTAAGCTAAAAATCTGTTCTTAGCATAGTGTGTCGCCCGACTTGTATTTTGCTGTTTCTGTCATTGCATCCAGATATATGCACAACAAGTAACATCATACCTACAACAAGTCAGGACTATTGGCTTTGTCAATGGCTGTTAGCTGCATAAGATAAATAATCAGCAAATATGGCTTGTATATAATATTGAAAAAGCTTCCCCTTAAAGCCCTAGTGACACCACGACAATGTTGCTTCTCTGGAGTTTCAAAAAGAGAAGGGAAATCCAGAGAGAAAATTACTCTTTAAAGGATTTCCCTTCCCCTACAAGGCTCACCTGGCATGACGTCATGCCGTAACTTCTCCACTAGTGAGCAGCACACATCGATGTGCCTGCTGTCACTGCAGTCCGGGACCGCAGTGCCAGGGCACGGAACACAGCCCGATAGCGACCAGTTTCGAAGCCTCCTTTAAAAAACTGCCGGTGCTCAGCACCGGTGAGACTTAAAGCCCTGGCTGTCACAAATGCAGCAGCGTAGCTGAGCCGCCAGGCTGGCGCAACCCACTCCTGGGATATTCTGATGAACTTTTCAAAGTATACCAAGGCAGCACTGCACAGCAGTAGTGTAGTCATGCACTCTGTCAAAGCAACATGGATGGGACCGCTCAATGAGAGTGCTTCTATAGGACGGCGCTCACAACGCTCCTGTTTGGCTTGTGTTTGCCTCAGTGCCAGTGGTGGCAAGGAGGAGCTATAAATGTGTGACTTTCCATTTTAGTGTGGGGGATGCGGACCATCACACTAAAATGCATTAGTCTAACCCCTGATGCGTGGTACTTGGCGGGCTGGTGCAGAGACGTCAAACAATTAAGAACTGGTGCTTTAGATGCAACATAATTCTGAATATGTACGGGAGTAAAAAGTACTTTTTCATCAGTGATAAATTTCTTTCACCACTTCCAGCCTTATATGTGCCTCACAACCTTGTTACTAATTGAAAAAATGTGCAACAGCAAAACAACAAATGAAGGAAGACCACCCATCTTAAAGCAAAAGGGGCAGTGTAGGCAAATAAAATCCAACAATCCCACGCTAAATTCAAAATTGTGGCTGGTTGGCAATATAAATTCCAGATCCAGGAATACAAAAAATGTTTTAAAAAACAAACTTACTGTTCCACAGGAATTTGGGCCTCCATTAAACAAAGTGCATGACATTCGAACGACCTCTGCTTCCATCTTCCTCAATCCTGGGAAGACATCCGGGTGCAGAGGGTTTGTCCAAGCAAATTGTCCATATGCCTAGATAAAGACGACACATAAGCATTTGTTTCTGCAAAGGTGCTTTGAGAATTGTGTTGTACATTGCATATAAATGTATTATTACTTTAGACAATTTAAAAATAACATCATGTACTGTTTTCCTCTTCAGTAATAGCATTTGAGAAAATGTACATGAGGCTACTGGGATCTATTAACAGCACTTTTGCAAATATAAGTTGTAGTTCCCATCTACCTTTTCTAATTAATTCATCATTTTCAGTCTTGCGGGTACCTGCTTACAAAGCTGGCAACTCACACGGTGCCAGCATGCGTCACACGATACCAGCTCCTTTGACACACAATACCAGCTTTCTTTGACACGGTCACCAAGTGAAGAGCAGATATCTCATGGTGGCATGGAAGACCAGCTGGAAAACACTGCAAAGAGTGGATTTTCCACCTCGTCTTTGGAGGCTGAGAACAGCTGAGGTCCATTAAGGGGTGGACATCAGCACCAGCCTCAGCAAGCTTTTTCTTGGGGGGGGGGGGGTGAGGGGGGGGAATAGGAGGAGGGAGGCGGGATCGGTGGGAGTTCGAATGGCTCTTAGGTAGTTCTTTGCACTAGCCACGCCCCTTCTCACACAGTGAAATATATTTTCAGGTTGGCAGGTCTGCTTTTCTGTGTATTTTCCATTCCTCTGCATGGATTCTTTATTAAACCAAAAAACTTTAGGCATCATCCACTATGTCAGGATCACAAAGTACCTCTAAGCAATATATTTACTTTTTAAAAACAAATAACAAGCACACGTTTACAATTGTGACCATCATCTGCAAGTTGTGGCAAAGAACAACTCCACTTGTTCCCATAAATTTTGAAAGCATTCCTTTCTCGTTTTCAAATATTTCAATTTCAGTACACTTTTTGATTTTCATAGGTGTAGCGAACATTTTTCGGTTGAGTAGTTTTCATTACCAAATTATATTTAAAGTTATGGAGTCCAATAGCCCTTTCAGTCAGGCACTTGGCAGAGGTTTAGACTGTATTCTAGTTCTTCACCCTTCTGACAGTGAACAGTTGCTTTCGGCCACTGTAGCAACTGAGACTCGTGAATGGGAAGGCTTCACAACCATTGCAACAAGAGTTGCCTGCACCGATCCCGTGAGGCCGTTGTGCTCATGCTGTCCTTGCTAAGAGGAGGCATTCTTGAGAACAGTCCTTTTGTCCAGGCACCAGAGAAGTAGCCATTCTCACACCCTGAATCACTGACTGTGGCAATCTCTATCCAGTAATCAAGATGTGCTCCGGACACCAAGACATTACAGATGGCAGCAAATTGTTCACCACAGGTCAAAGGACATTTTGCACTCTAAAGCAATGCTTTTGTTAAAGAAAATATGTGCATACAGCAATTAGACATTTGCAAGTGTTAATTAACTCGAGAAAATTAGCCTGTTAATCAGTCAGTCAAAAGTTATGTTTATTTAGACCTTGGTTTTTTAAACTGTCATACAGAGCGCGCACCTTACAATTACATATGATAAACACGCAGAGCCATTACCTTAATAATCATTTAGATTTGCAGCTAAATGTTCATGACACTATTATTCTCAATGAAATTACCCTATATAAATAAAACACAAACAGTGCTACTGGCAATAAAATTAATTGGATAAATCTCATTTTAAGATTCCCTTTAATGCTAATAAAAATCTTTTAATTTCACAAGTAACATCCAGATATCTCATATCTATCAGAAGACCAGATACCAGTTTATCTTCTAAATTTCCATATTTCAAAAAATACTTCCAATAAATGGCATAACAATAAGCAGCATGACTGTACTACAGGTGAACCTGCCCATATACCCCCACGGATAACATGTGATAACATGTGGTGAACATGTGTAAGGAAGGACAAAAAGAGGTCAATGATAGAATACATGTAGGAAGTTGCCTTGCCTAGAGAAACCAGAAAGCAACATTTGGGAGTGCATTCAATGTTCTTCCCTTCATTGTAGGGCTATTAGCCTGTAGTGAAGAGAGATAGTAGGTGGATATTCTGTAAGTGGTGTATAGGGGCGCTCATGGGGGTTTGGAGCTGGCGAAATAGTTGTCCGGAGTTTTCCAAACGGGTCTGGACTGCTGTCTCCAAGGAGAGTGTTGAAGGCCCTAGTCTCAAGTGAGAGATCCAATTCAGCCAAGACTTGAAGGAGGTAGCGGCAGTGTTTTTCCATTTGTTAAGTACCGACTTGCAGGCAGGCGTTAACACATTATCTATTAACAGACTACCGTTAGTTGATCGGACCCGGGGTCGAGGAAGCCATGGATGAGCAAAGTAAAGTCCAGTTTCAGGTGTAGGGACCAGATAAAATCGCACACCCGATACTAAAAGTGAGATACTGCACAACAGTAGAAGAGAAGGTTTGGAAGGTCCCCAGTGTCTTTGTTGCAGTTCCAACGCAGAGGAGAGTTTCTGAGTTACATCTTATGGAGTTGTGAAGGAGTCCAAAATGTCCTATGAAGGAGCCAGTATTTAGTTTGGGATAGAAAGGGGGGCTATTTTATGTGAAGTGACTGATTTGCACATCAGGCCCCACTCATCTGAAGGGATTGAGTCAGACGGGTCCCATTTTTTTAGTAAAATAAGAGGTTAAATGTGTAGTCTTGGGTTTCAGGCGAAGATAACATTTGGAGGTTTGATGGCCAGTTTTATTGGAGGTGGAGAGAAGTGTGGGTAGAGAGTGGTCAGCATATTATTGGAAGACTCAATAAATCACATTAAGTCTCGTTAGCTTGGGAGAGCGTGCCCCATCTCGTATGTGCTCAGTCACACACACGTATGTCGTCCATGTAGTAAATCTGCTTTGAGGCTTCTATCCCGAGGAGGATTGCTGCTGAATACAATAGTCTGCTGGAGGGTTCAAGGCAGGCAAGACGGTTGATGTAACACTTGGCATATTGTGTTGTCAAAGAGACCACGATGATTGTAATAATGCCCTGTTGGGATATGGCTTTGTAGTATTAGAGGGTTATTGCTGACCTCTTGGAGAAACCAGGGCTCTGCTTGAAGTAATGGAGTGCTATTACCATATCTAGAAGCAGGACTGCCGTGGGGGGGAAGGTCGGGGGGGGGGGGATCTATTTCATGATGTTGCATTTTCTATTTTAGTTATACAGCAAAGGCAGTGTGAAAAAAGTAAACAGAGCATACAGAAATGTGGCCCCAGCCATCCACCATAGCATGGAAGCGCCCCGTCCAGCATCATTGTGAGCTGCAGCTGTCAACTCTAAATATTCACTGCACTGTTCCTTCGGTGCGAGAAGCAAGAAGCTAGAATTGTATATTTAAGGGACCACTTGAATAGCCCGAGATATTCCTTTCCGCCCCTTTTTAGGTCTCGCCTAGCGTTGAAGCGCTCCTCGCTCTGCGAGGCGTCTTGTAATCGATAAGATTTCTGAAGTGGACTTGAAGCCCCTCCCATCATTTTGATTGGCTGGCGTCACCGTTTATGCTGGCGTCAGCGATTGGCTGGCGTCACCGTTTATGCTAAACGTTGGGTCGGGATTGAGAATGAGGCTTTTTTGTTAGCTCCCTGACTCCTTCTTGGACGGCCCATCCGGACTAGATTTTTTACTTGCGGCGTTATACATTCTCCTTTAACTAAGGGGTAAGCACTACTTGTTTTCATTTGCGTAATGGCGACAGCTTGTTTCAGTCGGCTTTGGCAAGGGCGGCCGCTTGTTTATATTTGCATTGCGTGTTCACTTAAAGTGAAATCGCGATGCAAATATAAACAAGCAGCTGTTCGCCTAATGGCGACAGCATGTTTTTTAATGTTTTCCTAACCTCGGACTCTCCCGCACCCTTACATATTCCCGGAAACCACATGACACAGGCCCGCGCTGTTTCTTGTTTTTGGAGGAAAAAGGAAGTGGCAGTTCTCGGCCTGCGATCTGAAGCAAGGCTTGGAGACCGCAGCCCGAGCGCCTCGAGTGGCCGCCGGAGAGGTACGAGCTCGCGAGGTCCGGGAGTTCCAAAACCGAGGCCCCCGTGACGTTGTTCGCCCTGAGCCCCTCATATTCTTTTGTCACTCCCGTAAATAGTTCACTCTGGGGGTCCCGGGTTTTACGCGGCGATATCTCCTACCGTTGTTTTTTTTTCTACTCTCTGAACTGTGGAGCTCTCGGGGTGAATGCGCCCGCATGAAGTTTCGGCTCTGTAAATTACTTTGCGGGTTAATGTGCCTACTACAGATATCTGTTTAGCCCGCGCCTTGTATTCCGGTGCAAACGGATTGGCTCAGAGGTGTTATGCCTTTGTTGCTGCGAACAATATTTTACCAGGAGGCTACAACTTCCAGTCGTGGTAAGGTAGCTCAGGTGGTGAACGCGCATTACGCACTAATCTGTGTAAGCTGGAAGTAAGTTATAGTTCAGTTTAGATAGATCTCTCATATGATAATTAGTTCGTCCTCTGTCGATATTTGGATTACTTACACAGGTCTGTCGATTTTGGAGCTGTGGATCCGGGTTCGAGTCTCGATGGTAGCGAAAACCTCCTGGGATTTTTGGGCAAATCACTTAATCTCCCCGTGCCTACCCTCCCAAAAATGAATCTGTCCTTGTGTAACGTAACTGGTGCTCATATAAAGCGCTCCAGTACCTTCGGGTCGAGTTCGCGCAACATAAAACTCTCCCAAAAAAGAGATAGCTTTGTAGGGTTAGCTGGTCTGTAGCAACTAATTGTGGGTGATCTCGCCCCCCCCCCCGCAAAATAACTCACGACACGAATTAATGTTCTATTCCCATCATCAAAATTTAAGGGGTTTCTGCTCCCACTACATAATTTTTGGGGTACGGTTGTTGCGATAAAAAGGAGCACTTATTTTCATCTAAGAACTCGCGAAATGTTGATGAAATGGGTGCACTGCTCTAAAAGTCAGACAAGAAAGAGGTGACTGACTAGTGTTTCTTTGTCTGCCTTTAACTTTCTGATCCCCTCCCCCAGGCACCCCTGCAACCCACCTTCCTTGCTATTCGGCACCTGGTTGGAATTATATGGTGGTGTGATAGCTGAACCAGCCAGAGGCCCAACGTTGGGGAATTGTCTCAGCTTTTTTATTTCCACGTTTTTCTTTTTCATGAAGAGTCACTAAGTCGGCAACGTTCCATTATTATTATTTGCAGATTGCTAATTATTTTTATGAATATTAGACGCGAGGTTGTGTCGAGAAAAGGAGCCCAATGCATTTGGTGGCTTTGTAGAATGTAAAATCGACAATCTCGGCTAGTTGGCTAAAGAAATAGGTCTCGTTCTTGTTAAAGTTATTAAGGGGTGAAGTTATAAACATGGAGCAGTGTAACAGCGTGCGTCACTAAGATAATAGCATTTTCCGGAATAGAGCATATTTATTTGTGACGGGTTGGTGAGCGTACAGAGCAGCCACAAGCAGCAGAACAAGCATTTGCAATGCAATAGGTCTCGCATTTACGTGAGTTTGAGCTATTGACATTGCAAATGACAATGCCTTTTATTTTTGTTTCCGTTTTTAAAACATAAATAAAAGGCATTGTTATTTACAATGCCAATAGCTTAAACTCGCGTAAATGCGAGACCTATTGCATTGCAAATGCTGGTTACACAGAGCTAGAAGAGTCAGCACTTGTGCAAGCTCAGAGCTGTCGCTTTTGCATGCAGAACGTGAGGGTGAACGGTAGGGGGAGTTTGCATGAACGGTTAGGACGACAATAAATCATGCTGGGAACCCAAGGCTACATGAACATATGAAAATGCAATGTGATTGTCTAATCCAAAACTATATCGTGATTGGCTCCATTTGTGTTTGCTTTTCTTTTGATACCTAGAAGGGAAAGCAAAGATGCCGCACTAAAGGTCCTTCTGCAGAAGAGTCTTGATCCAATTAGGTATTTTGAACAGCAGGCCGACTGCTGTATTAACACAGCACATTTAAAAAGATGTTGGTAACTAAGCCACGCAATGAATGTACAACGCTTCATCTTTGCTGTTTTATAAGGCGCGAATTTCGGCCAAATCAACAGAGCATCTGATGTCCCATTCCTCCTGCCCTGCACCACCCTCGTTTTGCTTTAAAAAGTGCTATGACGCCAGTAACGTTTTCCAAAAACACACCAACTAACAAATCAGGTGCAATTTATAATAATATTTAAATTGTGTCCTGGCCATGAAGCGACTCGTGGGAAAACCTCATGAATGAAAAAGGGTAGGAAGGAAATCTATGCATCTTTGAAATGTGCCCAAGATACGGAGTTTGGGAATAATGGTTATTAGTAAATCTCTGAATTTGGGGTCACCCATACTATCATGTGATTCAAAGTGTGTTTTGCAAAACGTGTTCTTTCTTGCATGCTGGCTTATAACTGGAAGCCAACAATAGAGAAAAATTCAATTGATATTAACAAATAGTCACTATTTGTATTCCCAAACGTTTCCTGATAAAAAAGGTACCCCACTTGTATGGGGGGGCCTATGGCACGCTACAGGAAAGGCCAGAAAGCGCAATGTGAAGACATTAAAATTTTCACAAGAAAGAATTTCCCATTTTAGCAATGTGTGAAGCTGCATAAGTTGGCCCAGGGTTAGGAAGCACACTAAAAATCTCCAGCATGGCCTCCAAAGAGGCTTCAATCTGATATTGTGTCACTGATGGCCCTGGAAACTCGGAGCGCACTGGGATCAGCTGAGGAATCGTCACAGCAACATGAAAACCGGAAGATGAAGCACTGACATTTTTATGCCCTTGCGCCTTCTTTTAAGGTTCAGAGTGGTGGTATTGGGTTGAATTCTGCTTCGCTTTTTGATATTTGCACTTGGACTTTAATTTTGACTTACTGAAGGTCTTTAAGCGCATTGACCGCTTACAGGAACAGCCTTTGGAGTAGGACTGAGTCTGTGCCTGCGAGTTGGACCAGTAGTATGATTTGATTGAAGGCCACAACTACTTATTGTGTTCTGCGACATAATCTTCCTGGTCCTGGATAGCTTTCAGGTGTCTGAGGGTGCATTTATTGCACAACTACGACGAGTTGTGGCCTAAGCTCAGTCACCAGAGACGCACCTTGTGCCGGTCCATGACTGACATCTGTTTTCTACAGTCACAGCATGGTTTGAAACCTGTTGTTTTGGGTGGGGACAACTTCCCTAGCACAATGGAATTTATTTTAGAAGCCACTGGAAGACCAACAAAATTGGGAGTGGAGATCCAGATCACTTCTGAAGATGTGAAAAGAAAGGAACTGATGCCAGCTTGCAGGGGGTGGTCCTTATTTGAAGTTCTGTTGAACCACTTCTGGGGTGGTATGGAGCCAACATGAAACCGCATGGAGTCACCTATTGGTGAATGGGAGCACTGCTGAAAATGTTTCTGCATCCAGTCTGGCACCTGGGAAGTATTCTCAGGTGAGGAATCTGCGGGTAGAAGTACCCATCTGAAAGTAATTTCGGACTCTCATAGTAATCAAATAATCCAACTATCAACTTTCTTTCTTGTTACTTCCATCACTTCAGTATGGCCTTTAAAAGTCATAGATCTTATGAGGGCCTTGCATTACTGCTTATAAAAAAAACACTAAGGCCTGTGCAAGGACAAACAGTGGTAAACTAGAATGCTGTGTGAATTGGTAATGCTTACTTCACACCGCTATTACTAGGTGGATAGTTTCTTACATTAAGGCCTGCTATCAACAAAACAATCAGACCATAATAAACCAAAGGATGATACAGAAAGCAGTAATGTTGCTCTTTTGAGATATGTTTACATTCAAGACATTTGGATGGCCATCTTGTGGAGATAAATCTATCTTTATTGAGCATTACTATATATAGGTTATGATTACAGCAGTTATCCTACTGGGTAAAGATTTCTTGCGCAGTCAGTCTGCCATGATTTTTCTCATTATGCCCCTGGGCTTCTCCTCTAAGATATCAGGTGAGTCTGCTACTCTATTCTACTGTTTATGTAAAGCAGAGTGAACCCAAATTAGACAAGCATTGGAAATGCAATAGGTCTCGCCTTTGTTTAAGTTAAAGCTATTAGCTTTGCTAATGGTATTGTATTTTAGCTATGTCTTATTGAGTGCTTGTATGTGATATGTTGTGCCTTTATGTTGGTTGAATTGCAATTGTTATGTGTGTGTAGTAGTTTAACGCATAGCGTTAGAAGGAGAAGAGCAGTGTTTAAGATTTGGGACAGAGAGTGAGTAGAAGAATAGCATGAGGGTTAATGAAGTATAGTGAGGAGGAGAGTAGCATGAGGCAGAAGAAAGGGGAGTGGGGAGAGTAGTATGAGGGAGAAGGAAGAAAGCGTGGAGGAGATTAGCGTGATTTTGAAGGAAGGAAAGTGTGGAGAGCAGTATGAGGCATAAGGAAGGAGAGAGGAGTAGAAGAGTAGTAGGAGGGATATGAAAGGAGTGTGAGAAGTAGAAGAGTAGTGTGAGGTAGCAGGAAGGTAAGATTATTTGCTTAGTATTAGGCATAATGAAGTAGATGGGTGTAGAAGAGCAGTGTGAGGGAGATTGTAGGAGAAGGAGGAGGATAAGAGCAGTGTTAGGCAGAAGGATGGAGAGTGTTGCGGAGAAGAGCAGTGTGTGCTAGAAGGTTTGCGAGTGTGGATGAGAGTAGTATGAGGCATATGGATGTAGTTGTGTTGGTAGTTTGTGTTGGTAGTGTTGTGTTGTTGGTGGCACTGCGTTGGTTTGGTTTAGCTAATGGTGGTTGTTGCATTCGTTCAATAAACATAAATTTGGTATCCCCGGTGTCATGGAGGATCTGTAATACTTTTCAGTTCCCTTCCCCCCCACCCAGGAGGCTGGCTCCTCCTGACCCTAATGCTCCTTAAGAGACGCTTCCGTTCCTTGTCGCTCCCCCATCCCCCATGACCTCTTCGCTTCAGCCCCCTGCGTTGGCCATTCTCTGGGGTTCTGCCCCTTTATATCGCCGCCCTTTTCACTCGGGCTCCTCCGACAGGGTCTGTCCCTGCCCACCCTTCCGGGACCTTACGCGGTGCTGCTTTTTCAGGGCGAAGCGCCTTGCATTCTGGGAAGGGAAGTGCAGGCTCGCTACACATTGGCTTCCACGGAAGTATGCGCGGTTGCAAGTCGCGTGGGGCTGGCTCCTCGGTATTAAGCGTAGAGAGAAGCCCAGAGCTCCTGGCCACTTGGGCAGGAAGCCGACCCCACAGTATATTATACAAAAGTGGGTTAGGGGGGTCCCTGTGGCAAGAAGAAAGATGACGGATTAGGACGACCACATGTCGAGTAGTTTAGCAGACTCTGCATTGACAGTGAAATTCGTTTTCCGCAATTGCTTTTCTAACGGCCACATTTTTAACATAATTTCAGGATTCTACACTAAGACTATCTGCGCTTACATGTAAACATGGTTAATAAAATGCATGTAATGAATATATTACTGGCCAGCGTTGCTCGGTTGAACTGTAAGTTGTCTTTATAACTTTAACGTTTTTAGCTGTGCCTGCTGTTTCTCGAGCCGCACTTTGGTTCTGTGGTTTCGTGCTGGGTCCCGGAAAATAAGCGCGATACGAGAACGATGTAACGTAACTTAGGCTCATGTTAAAGCGCTCTGATACCTTCGGGTCGAGTTCAAAAAAGAACACTATGGATAGAAAACAAAATGGGAGGTGACTGGATCGTAAATGTAAATAATTTCAGCGGTTCTATGGAGTGAGCAAGCCCCCAACACAACTGTGAATACATAATCAGTGCGTGCGTGGATAGAGAGTTCTAGAGAAGTTACCACACGCCGCTTGCTAAAAACAAGCGCGGTCCTCTTTCAATAACAAAAAAATGGTTACCGACTTTAAAAAAAGCTGTCGCCACGCCACGCCATTGTGCGAATGAAAAAAGAAAGTGCTCACCCAGCAATTAGAAGACACTGTCACGCCGCGGAGTAAAAGATCCAGTCCAGGTGGGAGGGGCCAAAAGTGGACAGGGTGGTAACCAGGAGGGACTAAAACGCCTCCGGTACAATCATCACACTCCGTTTAGCATAATTAATGACGCCAAATGACGCACACCAATGGAAATTACGGGCGGAGCAGAAAGTCAACTTCTGAAACCGTATTGATTCCAAGAAGCCCTCGCAGAGCGAGCAGCGCATGCGCGCTGCAACGCCAGGCGAGACCTAAAAAGGGACTGTTACTTTCTTGCAATCCCAGTTTTCCATCATGCATATTATCTTCAATTAAACGTCCCAACCAGCTCCCTGCAAATCAGTTTCACACTTTTAATGATTAAAGTCCTGTGGGGTCCTTTCATTTAAACTATACATGGAAATTACACAACACACTCCCTGCTTTGCCTAATAGGATATGCCTTTTTCAAGAATCCTTAGAGTGACTTTTTGGGAGTTTTAGTTAAATGTAGTTTATTGTAACTGATTCCAGTCAGATTATGTTCTAAACAAAGAGACAGAAAACATTTGCTCCTATGGTATGTTTTCTAGTGTAAATGATTTTAAGAGCTGAAAACCTATATATTTTGTAATATGTGTTCCGGGATCCTGCACATGGGTGAAAATATTCGCATGTTTATAAATTGGGAGAGAATGTCATGATAGAGAGCTAGACTTTTACCATCCAAAGATGCCGTATTTCAACGCTCCCTTCACTGAAACAAGGAATTTATAATAACTGTTGGCCTCATAACTGGATTGATTGCACTCTCCTCCATCAGTCAGATACTGTATAAATACACAACCACCACACTAGTATTTTGTGTATCTTCTAAAACTGGATAGGAACTTTCTACTAGTGCATCTATGGGAAAGAAATTGATGGAGATAGGTGACAGGAGCTTAAAAAACACTTCAAGAGCACTTTGAGTGAACGTGGGGCTACTTCTGGAAAACAGAAAACGAGAATGGAGGTGTTTTTTTTAGGTTTTCTAGGAAGGAAAAGGTATCTACAGAGAAGAACCTTAACTGGAGATCTGAAGAATACGGTGGCCTGTAGAAATGTGAATTAGAATCAAAGAAATACTTAGGCTACAAGTATTTACCACAACATTTCAAAAGGATTCCTAACCACAGAGTGAGTGAATGAACGTCTGTTTGAACAAACATATATTTGGGTAGATGCTTCGCGTTAGTTGTCAGTGGAGTCTCGTTAAAAGTACCAAAAAGAGGAACTGTAACATCCAAACGGCTGTGTAAAAAATAGAAACAAGTGGAACATATTTGAGCCACTAACTAAGTTTCACTTTTTGAGCGACCACCAATGATCCCCTTCGTTCCTCTACAGATCCACCGAAAAATTTCTAAAAGTGGTATTTTATTTATTTAACTTCTAAAGCATGGAATAGCCAATTGGCTGTGATGCACACTCCACTGCTACACCTTGCACCCTAGGCTTGCTTCTGAGATGCAGTGAAGGTCCAAGTAGCTAAATTTCAGATATATTTGGGTATTTGAGCTGATATTTCCACACAGCGTGACTATGGCATTCCTTTATACTGGGGCTTGCCTAACCATCGATTGTACAGGCTTCAAGTCATTCAAGATGCCACTGATTGTCTTCTTTCTGATGGCTACTTCTAACCGAAGATCTTTCACCTTAAGAATATCCCCTCAACACCAGACTGGACTCAGACTATTTTACAGCAATGCTCCAAAGCATGGATGTGGATAGGTGGGTTCATTGTGACTCTGTTCTGTACTGGAAGTGACAGTTGAGCAGCATATAAGCGCTAACCCTGCACGCTGAAGTCAGTTTCCTGCTTTCAGTGCCCTTCGACGCAGATCCAAAGAGCTGCTCCCAACTTTGTTAGTCTTCTGGCGACTTAAAATTTACCTCCAATAGTGTGCCAAGCACAATGTCAGACCCAAAATGGACACAATTCAAGCCTCGCCTGCAGGAAACAGATATCTGTCTCCCGTGCCTGGGCTCGGTCACGAATTTAAGCCAAGCAATAAATAAGCGCTCATGTACTTGGAAGCGATCTTGGACCGTGAGGCAAAACTCTACATCAACAAACATAAGAAGAGGTCGCAGTCAAAAATTAAGTCCTGTTCCAAGGTGTGGGGCAGCTCAAGATCCCATTCAAGGAGCTGGTCCCATGTGAAGTCCCATTCCAAGACTTTAGGTATGTACAAGTTGAAAATGAGAGGCGAGCACAAGAAAACCAAGCAGGACTTGACCGAATCTCACCCCTCAAAATCAGGCGAGAAGGCATGAGAGCATCAATAGTAAGATCATCCCCACAAACATTTTCTGATACGTCCAAGTCCAGCTATGGGTCTGATGGAGTGAGGTTTGTAAAAATACACCCTCATGAAATTAAGTAACCCCATAATAATGTATTGACTGCATGGACTAACCAACCCTGAATGCACACATTCACACAGGGGGCAAACGCGTTTTTCATAATATATTAAACCGTGTTGGCATGAGTACGTATTAACTGTTTGCGCTTTGAAAAATAGTACTAATGCGTGTTTATGCTATGTTGTACATTGCACATTTTGCATGTTGTGCACAAATAACGAAAAGGTTGCTTTAAATTAATAGCTTACGCTAGGAATAAATTAACACAGGATATTAGTATGGTGGGAGGTAACCATAATGGGTTTTATTTCATGAATTAATATTCTTTTGTGTTTATTTACTTTAGTACGCGATTGGGCCTGCATGAAAATGGCCTCTTGTCTGAACCAGCATGTGGTTGTCTTGGTCGGTACGGAGAACGCATGCGCCAAATTGCTTTGCCTGCCTACGAGCTGCAGAGTGTACCAGCTGATGTAATCTGCGTAAAGGCCATGTTGACCTGTGTCGTATTGTTTATGTGCCAAGACGCAACAGCAACTGTGGGAACAGCCATCACTACGTGCCATTTTAATGTGAAGAGGATGTTATAATGTACAAATGTTGCAAAATGTATAACTGTGAATATTAGTGGTATACGAATGTATTGGTCTGTAATACTTCCTTTGTTAAAACCGGTATGGGATGGATTTATGAGGAAAACTGGATGAGGTAACCCTAGCATGATTTATGACAACCAATCACAGACTGAGTTTCTACTGATACTGCAACATTGTAAGATAGTAAGTTAGGCATGAAGGTATAATTGATATCCCAATTAGGGTGTGGCAAGTCGGTCGGTCAGTCAGTCAGTCAGTCGGTGCAGTCCGGTGTGGCAGATCAGAGGGAGGAGACTATCAGAACGCAGACGATTTGAACGCACAGAACATAGAGTGAGAAGCGCACCAAGACAGAGAGAGCAGACCAGCACTAAGCCTGAGAACACTTTAGGTACGAGAACGTTGCGGGAGACCTTGGGAGGAGACTGCGTCCGAGGAGAACTAGATCAAGGTAGACTGAATTGGGAGATTAATTTTGTTAGCCGGTCTATGGCAAACCTTAGCTGCATCTGTCCTGTTAACTTTGTCCTCTGAGCCTATCTCTGAAGACCTATTGCCACAACCTCGGCCAAGGAAGTGGTTTTCCTTATTCTTTGCTTTAATTTTGCAATACTTTTCTGCAAGTGTTTATGCTGTACCTTCTCTTTCCCAATCCTATGCACGCTTTGATGTCGATACAATTGATTCATTTTGATTACATTGCTTGATAATTTGTTCTCTTATATGTGATCTTGTGTGTGCACTGATAATCTGAATTATGAGCATTTAATAAGATACAATTATTAACCGAATAATGACTCTGTGGTTATTTAGCTAAAGTATTAAACTTTTAGTTAATCATAGTCACCATCAACTCTTCAACTAATGGTCCATCGACCAAAGCAAGAAGGAAGTTGAAATTACGAATAGTTAAATATATACATAAATGTTATTAATGTGAAGTGTAGTATTGTATATAATAAAACTGACAAATTAAACCCCCCAAATCCAGCGCCCGTCTTCAGGGATCATTTATGGGTAATGTGTGATGGGCCCCTTTGTTTGATAAAACAAAAGTATGTGTGAAGAGATTTCCTTAGTCCCTGGTTTCATGAATTAGGGGTTGCGCTGGATCAGTTTTTCTGGTAGCAGAATGATGGTTATCATTGATTAGTTTGGTGATTTATTGATTATTGATTATATGTTTAACATTCCATGTAAAGTGAGTTAGTGTAGCGTTTCTATGTAGTCTTTGGAACACAGGTACAGAAGGGTATCTGGGAAGCCGGCAGAGTAAAAGTTAGCCTGAAATAAGGCAGAAGTCTGAGAAGTGAAATCACACGGGAATAGGTACATTGTC
The DNA here is from genome assembly GCA_963921515.1 of Calotriton arnoldi. Classification (NCBI taxonomy): domain Eukaryota; kingdom Metazoa; phylum Chordata; class Amphibia; order Caudata; family Salamandridae; genus Calotriton; species Calotriton arnoldi. The sequence continues at coordinate 304,778 of CAWUFW010004862.1, read as the reverse complement.
TGTTTAGGTTATTTTAGGGACTATTTAGTGTGTATGTGATAGCGAAGGGTCCACCTGTGAAACTTTGGCCTTATCCCTAGAAGAGTAGCGAGACCTCCTTTCCAACAAAAGGTCCTTGTGTGAAATTTTGGCCTTATCCCTAAAGAAGTAATAGGTCCTCCCCTAGCCTGGATGAAGGAAAGAATAGCGGAATTGTTATACTTGCCCGTATTGAAAGAAATATTCTTTAAAGTGAAAAACTATCTCTTTATTTAGTAAACAGACAGTGTGGTATTGTTTTATGTTGTGACTAATAAGTTATTGTAAAGAAAAAAGACTTATAAAAGTGCCGATAATTTTTGTAAAGGGAGGGTCAGCAGTAGGAGGAGAGGCCGACGTCAAAAAAAGCCGCGCTGATATTGGTCAGACTGCGGAGGCAAGGTGAGCTCAGATTGGTTGGTTGGTGTGAGCCGCGCTGGTATTGGACAGCATAGCAGAGACGGAGAAAGCTCCGATTGGAAGAGTTAGAGTGTGTCGCGCTGACATTGCTCAGGCGTCTAGGGAAGCAGAAGAAGTTGATTGGTGAATTATCGTGGATTGTGTTGACGAAGATTTGGATTGAATAAAATCGTTGACAAGTAGTGAAAATGTATTTCGAACAACCAAAACAGGAGAAATTGACTTTGTTTGGCAAAATTTAAAAATTCTTTAAAAAGGACAAATCCATAATAACGAGGGAAGGAGTTCCTATTCCTCCACCAAAGACGCCAGCGTCTTACATGATGTTAAAATATGGTTATCACACATGTATTTGGCTAGAAAATTGGGTAGGATACACAAAGAATGATGGTGTGTTAGCTTTTCCAGAACATGGTTCTTTTAATTTGGCAGTATTGCGAAATTTGAGAGACAAGATGATAGCATTAGATCCAAGACGCAGACCAACACAGTTTGAAGCATTAGTAGAATGGGAAGATGAAATGTATGAAAGGGAAAGACATAGAGGTGGTAGAGTTAATAGATTTATGTTTGGCAGATTTCATAATGAAAGGCATGAGGACAGAATGAAGAGATGGAGAAATGGAGAGATAACTGAAGGATTATATCCAGTTTTAATGGTAGAAGAGACGGCAGGAAGCAAATGTAAGGAAAAAAGGAGACATTTAGAGCCATTTGGTTATGGGTATAACCCGAATGAATCTGATGACGAGCTACTGGATGATATATTAGTTAAACAACCACCTCCTTATCAGGAAAATTCAGCGATGGTGACACCAAATGCACCATCAATAGAAATATCGATGACACCTCAAATTACACCAGTTCCAACTGTAAGTGATGTAGTACGGGAAAAAGCAGAATTGGTAATAAAAACCAAAGAGTTAGTTGAAAAATTAAATCAGATGAATATGAAAATAGATGCACTAACTGTACCAGTAACTATAGGTCCAGCAATACCTGTATTTGAAAATATACTTATCCATGAACCTTCCTTGACTATCCCACTAAATTCTGCTATAACATCAGCTAGTAGTAGAATTAATGCTGTAAGTGTTCAAAGTGAACAGCCCACTACTGTCATTAGGTCAACCCCTCCGACCAATCTAACAGTAAATGAAACACCTAGGGAAGTAATGCAGTTACAGCCAAAAAGAATTGAGTTGGAAGAAATCCCCAGAAGTGAAGTTTCAATAGGTTTAACAACTAAAGAGTTAGATGATTGGGTGAAAGGGTTACAAAGGAGAAAAACACAGCCACAGCCTATAGATGTATGTAAGTTAAGAGTAGATCTGGAAGAAATGATCATTGGGACCATAAGTCCAGACAGGCTAAAGACTTAGCAGGATGATGAATTGATGTATCTGTGTAAGAGTATTACTTGGAAAGCGAAAAATCTACATGAAAGGTTAGTGGAAGCTGCAGATGAGTTAGGAATAGACATGGGGAGATCAAAGGTGTTGCAGAAAACATAGAGAGTGGATTGTTCTGAAAAAGATATAGAAAATATGAATACCTCTGGTAGACGATTGCAGATAAAAGAGTTAATGGTTGTCTTGAGCAAATGGGGAGATGTGGAGAGATGGAAGGGTAGATGGATGAGAAGAAAGAAGAATTAGCTGCTAAAGAAATACATTTACATCCAGTAAGAGAAATAGAGAATGTTGCTCTTGAATGTCCCATGAGGGAAGTTCCAGGAGGAGGTTATGTGCATGTTCCGTGGTCTAGACAGGATATATTATCTTTCACAAATGATTTTCCCAGGTTGAGAGAAAAGCCAGTGGAATGGTACAAACAAGTTGAGAGGTTTGTGAAAATCTCGAAAGTGTTGTTAAAAGATTTAGATGGATTATTTGAAATTGTTGTTCCTGCAGATTTATGGACAGAATGTAAGTTGATTGGCCAAAAGATGAAAATCCTAGAGATTCTAAAACAGGAGCACCTTCTGATGAGGTGATGAAAAAGTACCATCAGGTGATTACTTTTTTGAAAGGCATAATTTCCCCTAAGGAAACTGATTGGGTAAAAATTGATAGAACAACCCAAGAGCCGAAAGAGTCTGTGCATGCATATTATGAGAGGTTATTACAAGTTTTTAAGCAGTATAGTGGTTTTGAGAATATTGGAGACAAGGATATGGGTCATTTCGTGTATAGATTTGTGTATGGATTGAGACCTGAGATTAGTCAGATGATACAGCAACACATGTTGTGTTGGCAGGCTAAAACGATTGATGAGATCTTGAGGTATGCAAAATATTGTAGCGATGACATTGAGTCTCGCCATCGCAAATTAAAAGAAAAGATGATGTGGGCGCAAGTAAAGGTGGCAGAGCAGCAAGAAACTCAGTTGAATTCTCAGTCTATAAATCAAATGGGAGGAGTTAGTCAGAATGCTCAGAGACCCAGTGGAGGTAGAGGTAGGGGACAAATGAGCAGGGAAGAGGCGAAAAAGAAATTTCCTTGTCATGGGTGCGGAAAGTATGGACACTGGAAGAATGAGTGTAGATCAGTGCTGAGGACTAATGGAGGAAATCAAATTTTAACCCCACAGGTGCAGAGTGAGGTAGGTGTGCAACAGCCACCTCAGCAGCAGGTAGCTACTACCCAGTATCAGGTCCCGCAACCACATTTGCCACACAATGTAAATGCTCAAAGATACAGTGCGGATACAGGGTTCCACGGAGGAGACCAGGTTGGTAAAAATACTAACACGAATGTAATTTCCCGATTTTGGATGCAATGTGATGGAGGTGATGTTGAGTCGAATCAATGACGGTGCCGGGGGGGGGGAGGAAGAGTGCTTGGCGCTACTCTAGAGGTAGATCAGTCAGGTCCATTTGTTGATGGAAAAGTGGAAGGTAATGATATCACCTTTCTTGTGGACACTGGTGCTACCCGTTCTACTGTGAGAGCAGCAGAAATTCCAAACCTACCCCTCTCGGGAGAAACTATCCAAGTAGTAGGAGTCTCAAACAAACAGATTAATACTCCAGTTACTAAACCAATTGAAGTGCATATTGGTCCCTTTAAGAACATGCATCGGTTCATAGTTTGTGACTCGAGTCCAGTGAACTTGTTAGGAAGAGATTTGTTGTGCAAAATGAATTGCACAATTTACTGCACACCGGATGATATTGCATTCCAGACACCTGATGAGGATGTTGTTTTTAAAATGGTACTAGCAAAGCAAGGAACAGAAGTGAATGAGTTATTTTCGCTTCTTGCAGATAAAAAAGTGTGCCTGAAGAATTGATGAAAGTAGTGAATTCAGATGTGTGGGACTTCACAGGACAAAAAATTGGGTTAATGAAAAAAGTAGACCCGATTAGAATTACAGTGAAAGATGGAGTTGACTATCCAAATACACCACAATATAAAATGAGGCCAGAAGTCATAGCAGGAATAACTCCTGTAATTGATCAAATGATTGAACAAGAAATTTTAAAAGAAATAATGAGCAGTCCTTGTAATTCACCTATTATGGGATTGAAAAAGCCAAACGGAACCTATAGAATAGTGCAAGGTTTGAGAAAGGTGAACAAAATTGTTGTGCCTTGTTGTCCAGTTGTGCCAAACCCAGCAGTGATTCTCTATCAAATCCCACATGATGCGGAATGGTATACCGTGATTGATTTGTGTCATGCCTTCTTTTCGATTCCCTTGCATCCGGATAGCCAGTATTTATTTGCTTTCCGGTTTGGAGACCGTGTTTTGGCATGGAGCCGAGTTCCTCAAGTGTATACTGAGAGTCCTTCCATTTTTAGTCAGATCCTGAAAATGTGCCTGGAAGATTTGAGTATGTCTGAAGAGTCTGTTCTGGTTCAGTACATTGATGACCTACTGGTGGCATCAAAGACTCGAGAAGCCTGTGTTGCAGACACTGTTGCTGTGCCGAACCATTTGGCAGAAGGTGGACAAAGTGTCCCCTGCAAAATTACAATTCTGTCAGCAAGAAGTCCAATATTTAGGACACAAGATTGAGAAGGGAGTCAGAAAGGTAACATCAGAGCGTATTCGAGTGATCAAAGACATGAAACCACCAACTTCTCAAAGAGAAGTGCGAATGTTTCTGGGGGTGGTTGGATATTGTAGACAGTGGATCAGTGGGTTTTCACTGATGGCAAAACCTCTACAGAGGCTGACAAGGAATGATGTGAAAGACCCAATTAAATTGGATGAAGAGAGCATGGAAGCTTTTGTTAAATTGAAAGACAGTCTGTGTCAGGCGCCGGCATTGGGGATGCCCGATTATTCAAAAGATTTTTCATTATATTGCAGTGAAAGAGATGGGTGTGCACTTGCCGTTTTAACTCAAAGACACGGAATGGCAAGACGACCAGTGGCATATTTTTCTGCTACTTTAGATTCAGTAGCTGCCGCATTACCTGGATGTTTGAAAGCAGTAGCTGCTACTTGTGTGAGTCTGGAACAGAGTGAAGGAATCATAATGGGTCATCCTGTGAGAGTGTATGTACCACATTCAGTTGAAATCCTTTTAACAAGAACACGGACACAGCACCTTACCTATAGTCGGCTGACTAGGTATGAGAGAGTGATTCTGGGTGCAGAAAATGTGACAATAGTGAGATGTACAAATGTGAATCCTTCTACTTTATTGCCAGATGTTTGGGATGAAGAAGTGAGGGATGAAGCAGAACATGGTTTGGATGTGACTGAATTTTGCACCAAACCCCGTCCTGATATTAAGGATGTTCCTCTTGAAGAATCTGATTGTGTGATGTTTGTAGATGGTTCTTGTTTGCGAACCGGAGCAGGTGTGTTGAGTTCGGCTTATGCTGTCTGTACTGTAGCAGCAATACTGGAAGAATCCTGTCTAAAAGGGGTAAGATCTGCACAAGTCGCTGAATTGATAGCTCTAATTAGAGCTTGTAAATTGGGAAAAAGTCAGAAAGTGACTATAATTACTGATAGCCAATATGGCTTTGGCATTGTGCACGATTTTGGAGAACTATGGATGCAGAGGGGATTTCTGACCTCTTCGGGGTCCCCTGTTCGGAATAGTCAATTTGTATAGGAATTGCTTGAAGCATTACAATAGCCAAAACGAATTGCAGTAGTCAAATGTGCCGCACATAAGTCAGGAGATGATTATGTGACTCAAGGCAACAGATTTGCTGATCAAGTAGCACAATATTGTGCAAAGAATCAGACTTCCATAAATCGGGGAAAAACAAAAGAACATACGGTTTGTCAACTTATGTTTACTAACACCATTGAAACATGGGATGAAGTGAGACAATTGCAGGAAGAGGCAGGTGAAGAAGAGAAACAGGAATGGGAAAAGGTAGGATGTAGGAGACGAGAAGACCATGATGTATAGATATATATTGATGGAAGACCAGTCATGCCAGATAGTTTACTTTCTCATATGGCAAGGATGTACCATGGGCTGACGCATATTGGCCGGGATGCCATGGTCAGATCATTCAAACAAACGTGGTTTAATACCAAATTCAGAACTATTGCAGAGAGTCTTTGTCAGAGATGCTTGATGTGCCAACAGCAAAACCCAGGAAGAAAGACAATAGTTAGTCTGGGAACAATCTGGAGGGCAGGAGGTCCTTTTACCAGACTACAGCTCGATTTTATCGAGTTGCCTCCATGTAATAAGCTCAAATATGTGTTAGTAATTGTGTGTTTGTTTTCCCGTTGGGTGGAAGCCTATCCCACAAGGAGGAATGACAGTTTGATGGTGGCAAAACTTTTGTTGAGGCATTCCTAGATATGGTTTTCCAGTCACCCTGGAAACAGATAGAGGAACACACTTTACTAGTGAAACAATCAAACTGATTTGTGAGGCATTGAGCATTCAACCAAAATTTTATTGTGCCTATCGTCCAGAGGCTTCTGGAATAGTAGAGCAGATAAATGGCACAATAAAGAACAGGTTAGGCAAATTGTGTAAATCCACAACACTGAATTGGCCTGACGCTTTACCCCTAGTTTTGATGAGTCTCAAGCATTCCTGATAAAAAGACAGGATTGAGTCCACATGAGATCTTGATGGGAAGAGCAATGAGACAGGCATTTATACCTGCCAACAAATTGATAAATATATCTGATGATCTCATCCTTGACTATTGCAAAGGATTGGCTGATGTAGTACGTTCTGTGTTTTATCAGGTTGGAGCAGACGCGACCACAACACAGCAGACTCAAGCACATGACCTGAGCCCTGGTGAGTGGGTTCACGTGAAAAGGCATAGAAGAAAAACTTGCCTAGAGCCCCGCTGGGAAGGACCATATCAGGTCATATTGGTGAAGACTACAGCAGTAAAGTGTGCTGGCTTACCAAATTGTATCCATGCCAGCCACACTCAGCGAGTCCCAAGCCCACTTGAACCACGAGTAGAGCGGCATCTGGAAATCTCAAGTCTGAGCTCTGAATCAGAGGCTGAAGTACAAGAAATTGGTGAGGCTAGAGCAATAGACTCTGAAACTGGTGAACATAAACAAAAGGACTCTGAAGAGCAGTTTGATGATGAATTGCTTAGCACAAGTCAAGTAAAGTGGGCACCAGCTACTGGGACTGAAGAAACTACTGATGAACAAGAAGAAAGGCAAATATTAGATGGTGAGGGAAAGGATAGAAAGGAGATCGGTGAAAGAAATACAGAAGAGGAAAAAGAAAAAGAAGAGAACAAACAAAGTAGGTGCAAAGAAACAAAGGTACGAATTGAACAAAGAAGAAGAAGTTCAACCAAAGAGGGCAAAGAAAGACGACCATTGGCCAAGTGGAGTTAAAAGACAAATATAGGGTGGTGAAAAAAAAACCTGAAAATGGGCCAGATCAAATAAAAGAAGTTTCAGGTAAGATAGAACAGGGAGAGTCGGATGACGAATCAGTGCTGCGACCAAAGAGAGTGAGAAAACCAAACAAAAAGTTCAAGTCACCTGACTGGATTTACATAGTGTTGGAGGAGATTGAAGAAGATCTAAACAAAGAAGGAAACAGCACTGACAACGAGCAAGAAGAAAAGAGTGATCTAAATCCACCTTAAGAGACTGTAAACAAACTAAGGTGTCATGTTAGCAACTGAAGAATTTTTCTGAAGATTCAGAAGATGTCCTGGAAAATTGGATTAAGTTAAAATAAAAGAAGGGGTAAAGAAGATAGCTTTTGAAGTGTGGGATCACACTACATTTTTATTTTTGTAGAAAATATTTGAGATAGGTTTAGAAAATCCACTAGGTTTTTATAAAAAATAATATTACTATGGCAGATACACAAGTAACAAGACCTAGATGTAGTCTTATGTGTAGGTGTTATAAAGCTTGCTTATGTTTATTTTGTATATTAATAGTATTCTGGGTAATATTAACGATTGTAATACCTTTACATCTAATAAAAGAAGATACACCTCGTCTTAACAATTTAACAGGTCCAAGAGTAGACCCTGACATTAAGCAAACTCCTATTACTCACTTGAATCAAATAAATGCTAGAAGTTTACATCACGATAAATCTGCTACTAATGTTTCCCTAAATGTTTTCACTAAATTACTCTACGAGTATGTGGAAACAATGGATGTGAGTGACTGTTATGTGTGTATACAGTTACCTTTGTCTGTTTCAGAAGGTGTAACCTACCATCACCTTCATTTGACTTATGGTGTGACCTGTAGTGTTTTATCAAGTTTGTTGTATAGAACAGGTAAACAAGATTATTATTATTCCAATGTAGATACAATCTTTTCTAAAGTCCCTGTAATACCTGAGCTGAATAAGATAGCACATGCAAATGTCATGGGAGATTTTTTCCTGACAACCAAGCCTTTAGATATAGAATACGCTAATAAAAATAACTTAACATGTAGATTGAAAAAGAAAGAAAAGCTCTTTTTGGAGATGGTGGAAGAGAGAAGGGCTAAGTTTCAGAAGAAAGCTGTTGAAGAGAAATTACAGACACCACCTTGGGTTTTCAGAGAAGGCAACTATGACAAGGGCGAGACTTATGCTGCAATGGCCGTGGATTGGTCACAGAAGGGGAAATTATGCTTACGTAGGGAAAAGACTAATTACAACAATTACTTCATTGGTTCCAGTGAATGTGAAGATACCTATAAAATTATGGGGGTTGGGGATTAAACGGAGGAACTGACCCTGTCTTGCCTGGCATTTATTATGTCTGTGGGAGGAAAGCCTATTATCGGCTACCAAATCACTGGTATGGGACTGGTTATCTTGAGATTCTTTCCGAAAGTCTACCATGTAGACAAAAGCACAAATGGAATCCATGAAGTAAACCAAGGACTAAAACGTGTAAAAAGAGAAAGTTTTTCAGAAATTGTAGGTGATATATTTGGAGCATTGATACCTGGAGTTGGGGTTACACTGAATGCATACAAAATTAGACAATTGTCCACAGTGGTTGATCGTTCATCAACGGATACTGCTGGAGGATTCTTGATGATTAACACTGAAATGATTGCCATGAGATCTATGGTTATGCAAAATCGACTTGCCCTTGATATATTATTGGCAAAAGAGGGTGGAGTCTGTGGAATGCTGAAAGTTCAACATTGTTGCACTTACATTCCAGATAAAAGTAAGAATCTGGAAGGATACATTCAGAATATCACAGATTTGCATAAGAAAGTAACACAACTAGAGGTTAACGGTGTCTGGGAGAGACTAAGTAAGAGTTTCTCTACTATAAGTAATTGTTTTTCTTCTATAGGTAGTTCCTTAATAGGAAAAATAATAGTACCAATAGTTTCTGTAGCTGTTATGATAGTCATAATCCGAATGACTGAAATTTGTGTTAAGAAAAGACGCAAAGAAAGGAAAGAAAGGAAATTAAGTAAGGAACGTAAAGAAAGGAAGCTAGACGAGATAGAATTGGAGGATTTTAAAGAAAAATTGTACGTAAAATGTAAGGAGCAAGGGTCAGAAGACAAAATAACAGCTATATAACTTGGTAAACCGTATGTTTAGGGATTTTATGATGGTAAACCATCAAAGGGGGGATTGATGGAGTGAGGTTTGTAAAAATACACCCTCATGAAATTAAGTAACCCCATAATAATGTATTGACTGCATGGACTAACCAACCCTGAATGCACACATTCACACAGGGGGCAAACGCATTTTTCATAATATATTAAACCGTGTTGGCATGAGTACGTATTAACTGTTTGCGCTTTGAAAAATAGTACTAATGCGTGTTTATGCTATGTTGTACATTGCACATTTTGCATGTTGTGCACAAATAACGAAAAGGTTGCTTTAAATTAATAGCTTACGCTAGGAATAAATTAACACAGGATATTAGTATGGTGGGAGGTAACCATAATGGGTTTTATTTCATTAATTAATATTCTTTTGTGTTTATTTACTTTAGTACGCGATTGGGCCTGCATGAAAATGTCCTCTTGTCTGAACCAGCATGTGGTCGTCTTGGTCGGTACGGAGAACGCATGCGCCAAATTGCTTTGCCTGCCTACGAGCTGCAGAGTGTACCAGCTGATGTAATCCGCGTGAAGGCCATGTTGACCTGTGTCCTATTGTTTATGTGCCAAGACGCAACAGCGACTGTGGGAACAGCCATCACTACGTGCAATTTGAATGTGAAGCGGATGTTATAATGTACAAATGTTGCAAAATGTATAACTGTGAATATTAGTGGTATATGAATGTATTGGTCTTTAAAACTTCCTTTGTTAAAACCGGTATGGGATGGATTTGTGAGGAGAACTGGGTGAGGCGACCCTAGCATGATTTATGACAACCAATCACAGACTGAGTGTCTACTGATACTGCAACATTGTAAGATAGTAAGTTAGGCATGAAGGTGTAATTGATATCCCAATTAGGGTGTGGCAAGTCGGTCGGTCAGTCAGTCGGTGCAGTCCGGTGTGGCAGATCAGAGGGAGGAGACGATCAGAACGCAGACGATTTGAACGCACAGAACATAGAGTGAGAAGCGCACCAAGACAGAGAGAGCAGACCAGCACTAGGCCTGAGAACACTTTAGGTACGAGAACGTTGCAGGAGAGCTTGGGAGGAGACTGCGTCGGAGGAGAACTAGATCAAGGTAGACTGAATTGGGAGATTAATTTTGTTAGCCGGTCTATGGCAAACCTTAGCTGCAGCTGTCCTGTTAACTTTGTCCTCTGAGCCTATCTCTGAGGACCTATTGCCACAACCTCGGCCAAGGAAGTGGTTTTCCTTATTCTTTGGTGGGTATCACCCTCCTTAAATGCTTTAATTTTGCAATACTTTTCTGCAAGTGTTTATGCTGTACCTTCTCTTCCCCAATCCTATGCAGGCTTTGATGTCGATACAATGGATTCATTTTGATTACATTGCTTGATAATTTGTTCTCCTATATGTGATCTTGTGTGTGCACTGATAATATGAATTATGAGCATTTAATAAGAAACAATTATTAACCGAATAATGACTCTGTGGTTATTTAGCTAAAGTATTAAACTTTTAGTTAATCATAGTCACCATCAACTCTTCAACTAATGGTCCATCGAACAAAGGAAGAAGGAAGTTGAAATTACGAATAGTTAAATATATACATAAATGTTATTAATGTGAAGTGTAGTATTGTATATAATAAAACTGACAAATTAAACCCCCCAAATCCAGCGCCCGTCTTCAGGGATCATTTATGGGTAATGTGTGATGGGCCCCGTTGTTTGATAAAACAAAAGTATGTGTGAAGAGATTTCCTTAGTCCCTGGTTTCATGAATTAGGTGTTGCGCTGGATCAGGTCCTAGCATACTTCTAATTCCCCCAGCCATCAGACTCCTACAGTAAATAATGACCTTCAAGAAGGTCATGCTTCAGCTCTTTCGGACACTTCTGCCTGGCGTGCCTTTGGGCTCACGGAGGTGGGAGTAGCTACAGTTGGACATCTGCCAGCACGTCTTCCCTCGGCTCCAAGTAGCCTGTGGGATTTGTTTCTGGGCCAATTATGATGCCGGTTCACATTTGCGCCCCAGTATCTACACCAGTCTCTTCCATGCCAGTGCTGGTTCCACTGGTGCTGGTCTGCGCACAACTTGGATGCCGGTCTCCACTCGAACTGTTGTCAGTCCGCTTCAGGCCGATGTCACACTATGACTTAACAAAAGCGCAACCACAGAGTTGGCAATCAGACTCTAAACTTCGGCCTCTGCCTCAACACCAGTACTATAGAGGGTAGAGGCCTTAATTGGATCGGACTGTGATGCAGTTCAAGGTATGCAAATGTTCCTCATGACTCCAATGATGAGGAGGTGGACAACGTGCTCCCCTTCACTCTTATGATGAAGAGCTATAACTGGATTTACAGCATGCCAGTGGGCTGGATCCACCTTGCTCATACATGCCCATATTCGACTGGTAGGATAGAAAAAATTCTCAATGTAGATCCATCATGTTAGACAGAGCAGTTTTCCAAATTATTCAAAGGGGTTACACCTTGCCTTTCCTTTCCTACCCACCTGGTTTTACCCCCAGGTCAAAGAGGCTGCCAATGGAGCACTCCGCCATCTTGTTGAAAGCATTCAACCTTCTGCTGCAAGAGTGCATTGAGCATGTGCCACCTTCAGAGAGAGAAGACGGGTGCTATTTGAACCTCAGACCTTAGGCCTAAACTGAATCTGATCTCAGCGCACTTAATGCTTGTCTGCAGAAAGACAAACACAAAATGTTCATCCTGTTTCAGATTCTGCCTGCTTTGGGCCCAGGAAAATGCATGGTGTCCCTTCACTTGCAGGAAACGCATTTTCATATGCCCATCCTGCAACCCCACAGGAGTTATCTTCAGTCAACAGTGGCGTCGCAACACTTCCAATTGGCCATGTTTCCCTTTGGCCTCACTGCGCTCCCTTCGGGGTGCATGAAAGGGATGGCGGTTGTCGCTACCCACCTTCGGAGGTGGGATACATGTGTTCTCGTACCTCAAACACTGGCTCCTCAAGGTGAGCTTACCACAGTTAGTCATAGACCTCTTTCAGAAGACGGCCCAACTCCTGATATCGTTGGAATTTTCCATCAAACAGTCTAAGTCCCACCAGATCCCCAAACAGAGCACTGCCTTTTGGGGGCGGTCTTAGACACAGCAGTGTTCAAGGCCTTTACATTGATAGAAGTCTGGGATATTCAGAATGTTATTCTGATGTTTCAGGCTCAAACCTGGGTTTTTGTGAGGACGGCTCTGGAGCTTCTTGGTCTACTAGCATCATGCATCATCCTTGTCCTCAACGGCAGATGGAGTCGCTGCAGTGGAAACTCCAGTGTCAGTAGGTCCAGCATCAGGGCTGTCTGACTCCATCCAGATCTCTGAGGAGACTGCTCAGGATCTTCTCTGGTGGCAGACGAGCACCAACCGTACCTTTGGCAGGCCACTCTCACTTCCCCAACCAGACTTCAAGGTTGTGACAAATGTATCAATACTGGGTTGAGGGGGAAGTGGCGATCAGAAGCCTCCGGTCTTCAGCAGAGAGCCAGCACCACATCAACCTTTGGAACTTTCGGTGATCTACCACCACGTGGTACCCCAACAAGTCAGCAGAGTGGGGTTCCGGGTCCTGTGCTAGGAGGCACTTCATCTCTGGAAGTGGCTGGAGCAGCATCTTTCTGGTTTCCAACCATCTCACTGGATCGCTGAATGTCACAGCAGACAAGCTTAGCTGACTGTGGCTGGTAGATCAGCAAAGGCACATCCAACCCAAGGTGGAAAGGGGAGTCTTCGATCATTAAGGCATGTAGGTGGGGCAAGCACTGGTTACAGCTAGCCGCCATCACCAAGAACATGCGGTGTCAAAACTACTGCACACTGAACGTTTCCTTCAGGAAAGTCAATGGGAGACCCATTCTGGCTGCAATGGGACATGCGACTCCACTGCCTCTCCTGCCTCAAGTTCTGAGAAAAGTGAGGACAGACCGGCGGCCCCAAATCATCTTAAGAGTCCTGGACTTGGCCAGGAGAGCATGGCACCCAGAGCTCCTGAGCATGAGCATTTCCCCTCGAATCTGGCTACCACTACAGGAGAACCACCTGTCTCTGCAACAGGGAAGGGTCCGGCACCCAAGTCTTGACTATCTAAACCTTCATGTGTGGATGCTGAGGGTTGGAAGTTAACTTCTTATCATCTGCCAGTCGCAATATTCAATGTTATCCCTGCAGCCCGATGCCCTTCGACAAAGACATTCTAAGCTGGGGAAAAATGTATTGACTGTTGTGGCACATACTGACCCTCTACAGACAAGTTTTCAGATGTATTATTACATTTTCTATAGTTGCCCCACCAAGGCACAGTTACAAGTTATCTGTCAGCCCTTTCAGCCTTTTTGGGATAGCTGAAAAACCCTCTTTATTTAAATCACCAGCTGCAATATGTTTTTTCATTATCCCGAGCCACATATTTTCCCAAAGCAGTTTGTCAAGTCAAAATGGGATTTTAAATTAGAGTTGACATTTCTTATGTTGACACCCTGCGAGCCGACTACTGACTCTTAAAACAGTTTTCCTGATTGCCATCACATCTGCATGCCACATGAGAACTGCATGCACTCCTGGTACAACCGCCCTATACCACTTTCTTTCCAGACAATCTGGTGCTGGGGACCTAGGAAGACGTCTTACTAAACGAGGCGACACATTTTCACATTGGAAAATCTATTACTCTGCCAGTGCTTTTTGTGCCATCTCATCCCTCGATAGAAGAGGGCACTCCATCGGCTGAAAAGGACTGAGTTTCCAAATCGACCGCTCATAAAAACATTGTGTGGACGATCAGCTCTTTGTGCTACTCGCTGCTGAAAAGAAAGGCAAGGCGGTACAGAAAAAGACTGGGTGAAGATGAATAGCTATAATCTAGTAAATGCTGGCCAAAATGCAACCCCTAAAAGTCTGCAGGCTCACTCGACCAGGGCGAGGGCTGGTACAACAGAATTGGCAAGTCCTGGACATCTGTCAGGTTGCGACATTGGCATCAGTGCACATGCTCACAAAACATTTAGTGACTTGAGAGTAGGGTCCGACGGGAGGGCCATTCTGTCTGCTGGGTCCTGAAAGCCCTCCTCATCTAAGTCCACTGCTCAGACCCCCCACATTTGGAGTTACTCTTGTGGTATCTGTTCTAAAGGAGAGGAATCTGCTGTAAGGAATATCCATCAGAAGAACAAATTACTTACCTTCAGTAACTTTCTTTCTGATGAATGCTCTATCTAACCGCAGACTACTCGCTGCCCTACCACCTCCCTGTTCTGTGGAACAGACTCAAACATTTTAATAGGTTTCTAATTTCGATTTTGACACACTGCCACCTGCAATCTGTGCTAGATGCTCCACACCTGAAAGCAGGGTAGAAACAATATTAAGAAACTGACATCAGCGCACTGTGATGGCATTTATGTGAGGCTCTAATCGGCCCTTCTGGTGCGGCATAGAGTCATCACAAAGCCAAACAGTGCCATCTAACGATGAAGAATCAGCAGTTAAATATAGAATCCACCAGAAAGAGTAAGTAGCTTGTTCTTTAGTAATCGAGGAAACTAATTCCATTTCCCTCTCTCTCAATAGCTTCTCTTCTCTAAGTGTAGTACATCAGCATTCCATGGACAATGTCCTGCCTATTTTTAAAAAAAAGTTCTTCTTTGGATCCCCTCTATTAAATGTTCCCATTTTGAGAAATGCACTGTTTTTTGCTTAAATCAGAATTTTAGAACAAAGGTCTTCAGCTCTTCCTTATCCCTAATCACTTCAGATTCCCAAAAACACTTAAGCCACCTTTCTGCTCTCTATAACCTCGTCCTAGATTATTCTGCTACACCAGTAAGTTTTCAGCCTTTGAATAATTGTACACTCTAGAGGTTTCACAATTATTCTTTCACTCCGCTTGATATCCTCCACAACACACTGCTGTCCCAGATTATCATACAGGATGTAGACCTAACCAATGGATTTCAGATATCAGAAATGAAGGGACTTGAGATCTTTTTGCTTCCCACATTTAAGCAAAAATGAAATCCTGTCTTTTAATTAGCCACTATAGGTTCTCCTTGCTTTTCTCCTTTTACAGTACACCTCAAGAATATGCCCCATTGTCCTGCCTCAAAACAATATAACGTGAGGCTAGGCATAAAGAGAAAAAGAAGAACTTGTTCTACAGAAAAATGAGCCTTGTAGGGAAATTTGAGAAATGTGTACATATTTAAGAGTTTTCATATATAATGAACATTATTCACGTTTACAAGTCCAAACCACATTATGTAAATTATATTGGGATACAAAGGGAATCATTTGGAGTTACTTGAAAATGGATATTGACGTCAGTCAAAAATATTTGCTACATTTCTGTAGCATAAAAGCACACAAAATAAATAACATAAATCATCACAGAAAACATCATTTAAATACAACCCTTCAGCATACACATAAATGAGGAACAAACATGATATCAGTAAACTATTATAAATCAGCCCTCAAAGACACACCATCACATCATAAAATCAAGGACCTATGATAAAATACCTCAAACAAGTCACCCTTGTAGTATTGCACGTTTCGGAATTTTAAAAATCTGCTATATAAAAGAGGCCATTGAAAAATATATCAAAAGGCAGTTTAACTGTTGCAGAAACAGCAGTGCAGGTCTGCACGGTCTAAATTAAAAAACTTTAAAAAGAGGCAAGAACAATTTTCTTCTAGGTATATCATAGAATGTGCAAAAGAACAAGATGTGGAAATTAGTTTGAGTTAAAAAATTAAAACGGAATCTGGTTAAAACAATGTACACTCTGGATTGAGGGTAAATAGAATTGAAGGCGCTCTTGGCTATGCACCAAATTATAGGCAATCACCGATGATTTAAACTTATCCACCTCTAATCTTTTCGACAAGGTCTTTTTCAGAAAAATGTGTTTTAAAGTGCCCATGTCGACACTCAAACATGATTCTGGTACAGCGAATAGATTCGGGAGGCCAATCTCCTCACAGAGAGACTTTATATAAGCGAACCATGGAATATCTAGGGCAGCATGTAATTTCAAACATTCAAATATTGAAGTCTGGTAAGTGGACCAGTCAGTAGAATGTCTGATAGTGTGAGGAAGGTCCAGTTTGGAAACTGATGGGGAAGTGATACTCTACGCAAACACAAGGAGATGATGGACGGAGTACTGAAACTTTTCAGACACTCACCCCCAGTCACAGATCTGGGTTGAATCCATCATCGTTCTTTAGCTCACTTCGCCACCCCAGTTCAGACACAGCTATATGCAAATCAGTCTTGGCCCTGAGCCTCATGGGAACAGTCCAGCCCAAACTGCCAAGCCATGTCTTCCCTGGACCGGAAACAAGCATCCTGGGACCGGTTTCAGGGTAACACCCCTCTTCAGCCAGGCTAGCTTGAATCCAGTGGCAAAGTGAGCAAGGGACCCACGTCTGGGCATACCCTGCCAACTTAGGGCGAAAAACGCAAACACAAGGAGATCAAGACTGATTTGCATATAGCTGTGTCTGAACTGGGGTGGCGAAGTGAGCTAAAGAACGATGATGGATTCAACCCAGATCTGTGACTGGGGGGTGAGTGTCTGAAAAGTTTCAGCACTCAGTCCATCATCTCCTTGTGTTTACTTTGTTCGCCCTAAGTTAGCAGGGTATGCCCGGACGTGGGTCCCTTGCTCACTTTGCCACTGGATTCAAGCTAGCCTGGCTGATGAGGGCTGTTACCCCGAAACCGATCCCAGGATGCTTGTTTCCGGTCCAGGGAAGACATGGCTTGGCAGTTCGGGCTGGACTGTTCCCATGAGGCACAGGGTCAAGACTGATTTGCATATAGCTGTGTCTGAACTGGGGTGGCGAAGGGAGCTAAAGAACGATGATGGATTTAACCCAGATCTGTGACTGGGGGTGAGTGTCTGAAAAGTTTCAGCGCTCCGTCCATCATTTCCTTGTGTTTGCGAAGTGATACTCTAGCCTAGGCATCACAAGGGACTGAATAAACATGGCATCAGGAAGTCAAATGATCAGCAGACATGAAAAGGGAAGCATACGAATATAAGAAAACATTGTGTAGTATAAACATGGGAAACACACCTCTTTCGTACAGAAATAAGAAGGGTAGTAGAAGATTGGTAAACGGGTAGGGAAAGAACACACCCCCCCATGGGAAAAGAAAGCAATAGATGGCAAAAAAGAAAATTGCAAAGAAATTGCCTAGAGGAGTTCAGATTCATGATTAAAGAGATACAAGGGCATGCTGAAGACAGAGAGGGTGTTCTTATTTGCACAGAAAAAGTTAATACAACAGATGAGCACCACATGAATCTAGCAAAATCCACAACATTGAAAGACATTTACTGTAGGGATAGGATTGAAAAATGTTACCTCTACTAATAGCCGAGTAAGCTTTTCATCGCCACTGTACACTGTTCCCGATACCTTGCCATTTTTCCAGTGTTGATTATCTAAAATCAGAAAAACAGGGCAATTAGTCATCTCAACACACTACATGAAGGGGAAAAACAAAGCTTTTGTAAACCTGCAACATAAGTTCTGACAAATCTTTGTAAAGTAAGAGCATCATCAACTGGCTTTTTTACTATCAAATAATACTCATTGTTCAACACTTTATCCATATTCAATTACAGTACAGAAAGACAAGTAAGGGATTATGCTTACAGACCACATTTATTTATTGGGGTGAAGCAATGAACGAATACCACCATCTACAACCACCAGGCCCGTGAGAAATACTCAAAAGAATATAATATACCCTTAAAATCCAGGGTCAAAATATAGAAAACTATTAACCAATATTGGTGTCCAACTCCCTCTTACCACTCTCCCATTCCAGCCAGGTTTTAGAAGGCCTTTCAAGAATAGGGACATGTGTCTCCTATGTGAGGTTACAGATTGTATTTGCGAGGGTCACACAATCTTTTAAGGGTAACTGTGAGGGCTCTGATGTAATTATTCATTAATACGCGTAACAAGTTATATAATTTTGTAAGGTATATAGCTTTGATAGGGAGTCAAGTCTGTTTCAAAAGCTTCTGTCTTCTATTCCATGGGCATGTGGACATGGACTATGTTTTGCGTTCACATATATGTATCAATTTCAAATAATTTTCTGTCAATTTTTCTCTTTTGTCTCGGGGACTACAATCCCTTGATGGGTTGGATAAAAAACGTTTGAATATCTGAAAAGATTTTCCTATCGCCTTGCGAGAAGCCATTACTCAAATTTCATGAGGTGTCTGGTGACGTGATTTGATAGATGGTGTAAGGCCTAGTGATACCATCGGTATCGCTCTAGTTCCTATAAAGCAAAGACCTGCTCGAGCATTTCAAATGGTTAGTTATAAGTCTCAAAGATATTCCGTCACAGCCCAGGGAAATCCATGAGCCATTGGCGCCATTGTCATGGGAGCATAAAGGTAGGATTACCCGTAACAGGTAATAGTGATGAGGGACCTGTGGAAAAGCCCAACTGGAGGGCAACTTTATCCCAAACATGCTAGCACGGTCCTGGTTATAGGTGAAGAATGAAGCACCCAACTTTGAAATTTGATGACAATGTTGAAGATCATGTGACGTTGCCATGAATACATTTTGGCCCATGCATGGTACCACAGGGTACAACAAGATTGGAAATGGAAGAGACCCAGGACATAAAAGTATTCATGTTTTTAAACCATATAAGTTGTGTTTTTAGTATAGGGTAATGATGGGACAGCAGTGCTTAGAAGGGTTCTCATACAAGTTAAGAGGTATTCTTCTTCTCTGGCTTGCAATATGTTCCACTTAAAATCAGCGTATTACACATGTTTGAAGTTCAGACACTTTTTTGGGCATGTATAACTCACTTTCACTCATAGCTCACAAAGTGCACAAAATCACCTACCTGGAGAGTTATATTCCTTCAGTCTTTCTAAAACTTCAGAGTGCTTCAAGCCCTGTACTGGCAGAGAACGAACATAGCTTGCTCCATCCTTCAGAGTAGCCATTTTGCCAGCCATATCCTCCAAGGCATTATCTAACTGTTTCTGTATCTACATGAAAAAAAAGATTTGAAAATTCAGTTTTAAACATGAACTTAAGTACCCATCCAGCAACACGAGAATTGGCTCCCAAGCTACTGAAAAATATTGCTCACAGTTACAAAAAGATATACATTCAGTTTAAAACTTGTATTGTGCGCAGAATATTACAAGTGGTTGAACTAATGACTGGCTGTTGGCTGGTTTATAATTAAGGTTAAAAGAATTTTAACAGAAATGTTTTGTATTCATACCCAGAAATGAGACTCCTTTACTTAAGCCTTCCCCGGGTACTTCTTTGTGGCTGGTGCTGAAAAATTGGACCGTTTCTATTTTTTTCTGACTGTTGTACCTTTTTAAAGAATTAGCTTTGTGCCAGTTCTTTTAATTAATCGATCTAGTCAAATAGGATTCACATTTTGCTTTCACCTTCCATCAGCATAGGGCGGTTAGTCAGCCCACAACAGCCCTTGCAGTGTGACAAGATTTTGTCGGTCCACATGAGTACAACCACCGAAAACAAAATGCATTTTAATGCAATGGCTGATAGGTTAGCACTTTACTTTGCCCAGGCTTTGTTCTTTCCACTTTATCTGTTTTTATTTTTTTGTCATCCTTATATTTTTAAATAACTTCTTTATGTTGCAGTAATTCAGGGGCAATAGTATCGCTTCTTGCACGAATAAGACACACTGTGGTGTGTATTAAAACTAAAACAGTTTTTTATCTGTTCTTAGAAATCTCAGCTACTGCATTGTTACATACAATGATTGTTTTTCAATTTTCAGGTAAGTTTATAAACAGTATGTACAGCACAAAAAACAAACATCACAATAATTATATATATATATATATACGTAAAAAGGGACATTAACACTAGCTTCTGAGGCGTATCCCTAAATCCTCCCTCAGCTCTGCCCTCCCCGTTTTGACCATTTCTTTTTATGTTGTGGGCACTTGGTCAATAAGCCTTCATAACTTGTTTTTCCTCTAAAGATATCCAGGACAAATCTGCATAATTTTTTCCATATGTTGGGAATTCTAAACATACCCAGTGTTTGTGGATTCCCCTGGAGGCAACCAAGAAAATAGGCAAACTACAGAAACATTTTGGGTTTTTGTTGGATAAATGGGAAAAATTGCAGTGCAAGAAAGCACATTTTTTTGTAAAAATGGCATCAACAAAAGATTTGCTTTGCTACAATCACCATCTCCCCAGCTTTCAGGGACAAGCAGTGTTGCAAAAAATATATGTACATATGCATTACTTTACTACAATATTTGCCTTTTTTAAAGTGGCAGTCGATTTTTCCTATTTTTGTGTTTTCAACCTAATTGCAGTTTGCAGTGAAAACAAGTATGAAACCCATGGGTGAATCTGAAAAGCTATACATTTCCAAAAAGCAGAAAAAAAGTCGAAATTCAGCAAGGGGTCATTTATATAGATCACTCATCGTTTTCCTGTTGAAATCAAACAGCAGTGAAAATAGTCAGGGATAAAATAGCAATTGGTAACAACATTTTCATCTGTATTTTTTTGCCCCGATGGATATTTGCTACAATAATATGGCAAATCCTTCTAGGGCAGGGATGTGTGGTGTTTGCTGGTTGTCCAATAACACGCAAAACCAGGTACCAACACTGAACTGCAGGTTATAATGATATTTCATTGTGTATTGACCATGCAGCAATGCATATTGTAAAGTCTAATGAAAGAAAAACGGGGATGCAGGAAATCTATGCATTTCGAAAATGTGCCAAAAATATTAAATTTAGGATTAGTGCTTATTTGCACATATATGAATTTGGAATTCTCATACTGTCATATGATTCAGAGGGAACTTTGTCAAATGTATTCTTTCTTTCACAATTGCTTATATTTAGAAGCCAAAAATCGAGGGAAATTCAATTGAAATTAACAAATGTTCTACTATTCTGTATTCTCACACTTCTACTAATACAAACAGTACCCCACTTGCGTGGCTCAGAATATTGACGCATCAGGAAAGTCCGCAAAACGCAAATATTTGCCTTGCAAATTGACTCATTCTGGTAATGTGGGCAGCTGCAGTATTTGAAGCTGGGCTCAGTCGCTAGCTAAGGAAACCTACTAAATCAAGACATTTCTGAAAACGAAAAGCTCAGAAGAGTCCAGGGTGGTGTGTCCTCACTTGTCTGGATGGTCCTATCACCCGCAGCATGCAAAACCTCCCATATATGTTTTGCTCATTTTGGGGAGAGGCATGTCTCAATGCAGGGTAGGCTGCTCGCAATACTTTTTCAATTTTATTTATATCCCTAGTTGTCTAGTAAGTTGGCTTTCTGCGTTCCCACCCCTCCAGATGGGGGTTGAATTGGCAGTAACCCCTCCAAACCACTCCCCTCAAGGATGCAGCATGGCTGTTTTCAAATTTTTAGGTAGGGGGAGCACTTACCCATGGTTTGGAGCGCAGCTCCTCGCATAAACGCCTTTTTTGGTACCTAGTGGGTGAATCCCTCCTTTGGGATCATGGTCCTGGGGTGGTCCGCAAGCAGGAATCCACCTGGCTGAGGTACCACTGGAAAGGGAACATTGTTTACTATTTTGTATAAATGGGACATATACCCCACACAGATCGGTGATCGGGGACAGACTAAATGCCTATCAAGCAGCGACCAAAGTCAAACCTAGATGCAGACTATTTTTACTTTCATCAACAGGTCAACAGCCACCCTTAAGGGGGGGGGGGAAGTTGATCTCATCAAATCATAAATATAGTAACATTACATAATTAATCAATAAAAGAAAAGACATTTTCACTGGAAGCGATCAAACTGAATTTCAAATGGGAACTAAGGGCCTTTTTAGGAGTACGGCGGTCCACAGGACCGCCGTACTCGTGGTGATAGTCCAACCACCACCACACTTTGAGATCTGCCTGCCGTATTTTGAGTGTGGCGGTCAGACCGCCACGAGACCACCAGCACTATCGGGATCAAGTATCCAGTTGCACTGACGGTCTGAAAATGGCCAGCAATATGCTGCAGGTGCCGTGCCGGCACCGCAAAGCATATTCCGATTTGAATGTCTACTGCCCATTTCATGGCGGTGAGCCCACCATGGAAAGGGGGCGAACATGCAAGGAAAGGGGCCCCAACAGGGCCCCCAGCCGCTTCTGGGCCTGGGGGGGGCAAAGTTTGACATCTGCAGGGCATTCTGGGTAAGAAAGGGTATTGGGATCAACACAAGCCACATCACCCCTGAACTCCCCAGTTTTCAGAAATGTTTTTTGTGCACTGTGACATGCAGCTGTGCCCGTGTCCCTTCTCCTCTTTTTTTTTTAAATGCCTTTGGTACTTGCATGAGAAACATTTTTTCCTGCTGTGCCTTGGTTGGGGCATTCACGTCAACTGCACTGTGGAGGTAGTGCGGTGGACTTGAACATCTCTTCCACCACACTAAAGTGGTTGAAGGATAAGAAAACGCGGTTAGGCCCACTTGAGGAGTCGCTTTCTGGCTAGGTTGCACAAAAAAGTCCTTTGATATATTTTTTGATCGGTGATACAGATGTAAAATTTAAAGAATCAGGGTGATACGAGAGGATGCTAAGAGCCACAAATTCAGAGCTATAACGTTATAAAACCACCATGGAATAGTGTGCGCTTCCCTAATTTCCAGGATCTCTCGGAGTGCAGTTTAACACAGCTCTAGCACTTGGTTCCTCAAGACTCAAACCCAATACAAATTCATTTTCAATTTAGATGTATGGTCAGTACTCTTGGTGCCCAGTTCCAAGGGCAAGGGAATGGTAGGAGTGCTACAAGCTAACTTCAGTAATGGTTCTAAAAATGATATTTAAAAGCTTTCAGTGTCCCAAAGTTTGATATTTCCCCCGCAATTCAGAGGAGTACAATGCTGCAGTTTGGGCTTGTGCCTTGTATACCTTCAAAACAGGACCAACAAAGAAAGACCCATTTTCCCAGCATAACCCAGAGAGACGTTTGACCGGGGGACCACGTTCATAGGGGAAGAGAGAATGGAAACCTACACAGCTATGTAGTGCTTCACACAAAAGTAAAAAGACCCCCTTGGGTATACAGTGGAAGGATACATCTCATCCAATCAGAACAATCTCAAAACGAAATGCTCCTTGGTGGGACAGACACAAGAACAGGGAGGAAAGCTAATGAATTAAGAGGAGCCAACTGAGACAACAAAGCCATCCAATCATGAGCAAGAGGATGACCCAAAGCGTACACTATCTATATTGTAAACAACAGGTCTGGTAAAAAGACAGCTAAAGAGTTCTGTAGCCGAGACATTAAAACAACCTCGGAGGTTCTCTCTCTCTTAAATGCTGTCTCAAAAAACCAATTACTTCAGACACAAAATAAATTGTGCAATCACCATTTCAATTTCCTCTCACTTCAGCGAATTAATCACAACCGTACAAACTCTTACACACTCCTAGATTTTACTCCGCTCCCCCAGGCGGGCAGGGCCGTGGAGGTCACTGCATTTGAATTTTAGGGGCAAGGGTAGTCCTCAATCACAGAGCCATTACATGGCTCCGTGGACCCCATGTCCTGCAGAACCATCATTATTTAAAGGGGAGGGGGTGTAAGCCAATTACATGGCCTCTGGACCCCTTTCCTCGGGGCATAAATAAAAAGTAGCTAAGGGTGCCCCAGTCCGCCAGCAATGAGAGGCCTTCAGGCCACTTGGGGAGACCCACGGCCCCTGCGGACCCCTTTAACCACACCCATCCCAGGTGCGTTGGGAGCCGGCTGCATTTGTTTGCTCACACCCAGTAGGAGCAGCTTTTGTCTCTGCCACAGCCAGGCGGACGCAAACCAGTATTCCCTCCCGGGCAGCCAGTCACCAGCGCCATTCTATGGCTCAGGGAGGGTGGTCCCATGCCCCTCCCCCAAATGCAAAAATACTTTGACCCTGGGTGATGGGGTCCTCAGGGACCTCGAAATTCTCTGGGAGGGGGGGCGTACACCCCCTCCTCATTCAAAAAGTTACTGCCCCGGGCATGGTGTCCCCGGGGCCTTGAAATGGATTGGAGAGTGGGGCCACACACCCTCCACCTGCCTCAAAAAAAAAATTATGATATATCCCATTTGACATTGCAAGGTATTTTTTTCCTTTTTCAAAATATTTTTTTTATGCTTGTGGTGCCCTAGAAGGGGCAGGGGCACCACCAAGTTTTTTTAATGTTGTTGGAGGCAGCAGGGAGTGCAGCAGCATCCCTAGGATCATATAAAAAAAAGTTGCAGTCCCCTGGGTCACTGAATTCAGGACTCCAGGAGGGTTTACCATTTTCTTTTTAAACAACCCAAGCTGGAGTTGTATGCTCTTTAAATGGAGAGACGGGACACCTTTTGGTTAATGTATGCTATTCAGCTGGAATGAGGGCATCAGCTTTTGTTAATTCTATGGCTGCATTTTGTGGCTTGAACAAATTTAAAGAAAGACTTCACATGTTTATGGTTGTTTTGAAGAAAAATGCTTTATTGTGTGAAAGTGATTATTATCAATCTTTGCTATGTATATACAAGGAAGTACTTTGGATTATAGTTATTGATAAACTGTGTTGATTCACTGACAAAACTAGTAAGTCAGCTTTATGTATGTTATTATCACTGAAGGGGTGGAGGCACACAGCACTTACACTCCATCTGCCCACAGAGCAGGCATTGAGCAGAAAGAAAAAAAAAACTATTAGTGGCACATCAGCATGGGTGTGGGCTCCCCCAGGATGCTTGTTTCTTGTCTAGGGAGGACCTGGCTTGGCAGTTTGGGCTGGACTGCTTATGAGGAGCAGGGTCAAGACTGATTTGCATTTGGCTGGGTCTAAACAGGGGTGGCATAGAGAGCAAAAAAATGATAGATTTAACCCAGATCTCTTGACTGGAGGGTAAATGTTTGATTTGTTCCGCATTCCGTCCATCATTTGTGTGTGTTTTGCTCTGTGGTATTAAGGGCAGACAACTCATCTTCAGTACTAGTAGGACAGCTAGTGAATCCACTCCACTATCCCTAGAACACGGATACTGGAATGCCAGATTGCGCACCCTGGAGCAACCTCACTAGACCTGCAGAAACCAGAGCTCATTAGAGGTGCTCATCGATTAAACCCTGCTCTTCAATCTTAACACTTCGAACACAGCACACGGAGGTACGAATCTCTTAAAACGTTACATCACCAACGGCACGTTTTAACAGTATCACACCGTTTGCTTTGCTGCCTCATAGCTACACTGGTACAGATTGCCAAATAAGCCAACAGAACCAAATGTGCACCAGGCTTAAATAGGTAGAACATCTCTGGTGGCGACCAGAAAAACAGAAAAAATACGCACCATTTAAAGCCTAATCCTCATGAGCAACAGACTTTAGAGTTGGGGTAGGGATGCGTAGGAGGCATGGAGAAGTGCTATCATAGATGCTTTCCTCCAGTAATGAACAACGAAAAAGCTGGCAGGCACTAGGAAATTAAACTAGAATAATCATCACTGGAGTAGGAAGTCGTCTGAGATAATTCATCGCCAGTAGAATTTCGAAACTATTTAAGTGCGACTTTTAGGATGTGCAACAAGTGGAGCTTGCTTGTGTCTAAGATGTGTGCATGTGGTACACGTCTTTTTTTTTTTTTTTTTTAAACGGTTTGAAAGGGTTTCCCAATTTCTCTTGTGCACTGCTAGATGGAATTATTCAAAGTAAAAAAAAAAAAAAAGAAACGGAAAAACATTTTAAGTTCTAAGGGTTTATATATATGCGGCCTGTTCATGCATGTATGAAGATACGATCTCCAAGACATATTTGGGCCTGTGTGGGTTTGAAACCATTCCCGTACTAGGATGCTTTTAAAACATAATCACGCATCTTGTCTTATTTCAATTATAGAAGATGGTGCTTATGTGTGTTTGCACCACTATAAGTCTGTTTTTCAATGAAACAATAGCTTGCTGCATAACCTAAATTACAGATGTAAATAACTTTATGGAGATAGTGCCAACTCTATTTGCGGCGCTACAGCTTGGCAGACTACGTACTAGAGAAAACAAATGCCGAGGCTCTGCATAAAGCAGAGTCAAAGAAGATTACTTAGGTGCAATGAACTAGAGTAAACCCGATATTCAGCAAACAACCCAGATTGTCAGATGTTTTCTTATCATAAGGTGGAAATACTTTTTTACTAAAGCAGCGAAGAGCTAACCTTGTTAAGGGCAGATAGTGAACACCCCTGGACCAGCAGGTGATTTAAGACCAGAGTATTAGCGCTAAAATAACTCCGCTTCTCTTCACAATGCTGTGTAGAGATATGTGTATAACTAGGTACACGGAATTAGAGTTGAACTAGTTTTTCGTTGCAAAAATACACTTAATTTTGATGAAAGGTCCACCTTATTTGAGCAGAATTTTCTGCAGGATTAAGCGGAATCCAGGAATGCGAAACGGGGTTGACAACAGCGTGTGAAAGGGGTCCTGGTCACGGAAAATGTTTGGAATACCCAACAAATAGAATTCTGAACTGGATTGTTCCCACAATAAAAATAAAATAAAAAAATCGTCCTACAACAGAAAGAAGCAAGTATGTTTTCAGGTGGGATTGGGTATAGGACACACCTATCAAAGGGGTGAGGGACACTTCCACAGTGCAAGATCTTTTCCCTTTAAAGGAAAAATCAAACATAAGTAATAAAGCAAATTATCAGTCTGCAGACAATCCACTCAGGTTTGGTTTAGGCTCACCTCCTGAAAATCTACAAATGTCATTCCAGGACATTCAGACACTTATGCACCCACTCACAGATCCATTCAAGCACTCATTCACCCACTCACAAACCCACTGAGAGAGAGACACTCACACACCCACTCTAAGACCCACTCAGCCATCCACTCACAGATCCACTCAGACACTCATGTTCCCATTCACAGATCCACTCAGACTCACACACCCATTCATTCACAGATCCACTCAGACTCGCACACCCACTCACCTACCTATACAGCCACTCACACACCCACTCTCAAAGGTTACAGGTAGGAAATAAAAAATGTACAAATGTCAAAATTCACTGGGGAAAAAAACCAAAGGTTACAGGGACGTTATAGTTAGGAAATAGAACTTAAAAACCTTAGAAATTCACTGAAAAAACAAAGATTACAGGGACGCTATATTTAGGCTCAGATTTCACTTGTAAAAAGCCATAGAAATTCAGCAGTTAGTTACCTGAGCTAACTATAACTTATGCCCCCGCAATGCACTGCTTATGACCTCACATATTACATCACTCATGGCATGGCCAATGACATTATTGATGACATCACTGATGAGATCATTCACAGACCAACTTACACATCCACTCACCCACCCATTCACACCCCCATACAACCTCTCATACCAACTCACAAACCTACTCACAGACCCATTAACAGATCGATACAACTACTGACACACACACTCAAACAGCAACTCATACAACCACTCACTCGCCGATACAGCAACTCAGAGACCCATACAGCTACTCACACACCCACAAAAACACTCCCACTCCCATACAGCCACTCACACACCCATACAACCACTCTCATACCCATTCACAGACCCACACAGCTACTCACACAACCACTCACTCACCCATTAAGCCACTCACACATCCATTCACTCATCCCAAAAAACACTTACATACCAATTCACACAACAAAACAATCACTCATGTGCCCTCTCACTTGTCTATACAGCCACTCACACAAATACCTACTGTGCAAAACAGTCACTCACACACCCACTCACTTACCCATACACCCAGTCAAACAGCCACTCACTTACCCATACATCCACTTGCACTACCAGGCACTCACCCATAGAGCCATTCACACAGCCACGCACTCATCCATACAGCCACTCACACACCCATAGAGGTACTCACATCAAAACAGCCAGACACCCGCTCCAACACTGATACACACAGTCACAGTGCCACTCAGATGACATATATTAGAAACAGTATCACTCATCAGTAGTACAAAAAAAATTGTAATTTAACTTGTGGAGTAGCTTAGTATATTTCTTTTAAGTCTCAAAAACGTTTACAAAACACTAACACTCACTGGATAATGTCGTCACTGACCAGATCATGAGTGATGTAATATGTGAGGTCTTAAGCAGTGCACTGCGGGAGCGTAAGTTATAGTTAGCTCAGCTAACTACAACTGCTGAATTTCTATGGTTTTGTACGAGTAAAATCTGAACCTAACTATAAAGGCCCTGCAACCTTTTTTTTCAGTGACTATATATACATATATATAGTCTTGAATTATAAACTTAACCTAACTATAGTGCCCTTGACTAATGCATTCAACATAATATATTTTAATCATTATAGCAACTGTGTCAACAGAATCACATATTTTCCTAAACTGATAATCATACTTAGACCTAACACAATACAAGGCTCGGAACTTTAAATAGTTGATTGATTTTAGACCATTTTATCTGTGCAGTTTCAATGTTTTGCCACTGATTGATAACTCTAATCACGCAGCAGATTGGGCTAGTGCTCACTTATCGAACTCTCAGCCTTGAAGATAACAAGTTTGCAAAAAACTCAAGACATATAAAACACACACTTTTCCGCCCCCAGGAATAGGTGCAGATGTAAAATAAATGAACTCCATGCTCCCACTAATCTGTTTGATCAGAAAACTTACTGGCAGATGTTCAGAAAAGCCTTGAGTTCAGACGGTGCGACAGCAAAGTAATCTGGCAAGGAAACGCCCTAGGGTCCATCATACACAGTTCACACACAGCACAGCTCTGTTCAGGTCCTGTAGCACAAATGTGCTTAAAGAAAGTACACACTTCTTGGCAGAACCTACTGTTAGTATATACTGTTCCCCTAAAAAGGACCACCATTATTTCCATTTCACCAGATAAGCAGTATACTGGCCATCTTTAGAATGAGACCATTTCAAAAGCAAAGAAAAAATAAATAAAAAACTAACAAATACAATTGGGTTACTCAGCACTTGCACTGCTGCACCTACCTATCTGGAAGAGCGAGAACAGCTGTGACATGCCAAAACAGAGCACTGCACTCTTGTAGCGCCTAAACGTATGAGCAATTTTAGAGTGACAATTGCCTACTCAGAATATTAGAAGGTTCAATTATTGACACTCATTTACACTTGGTTTAGTTATATTTTTCCCACTTAAAAATACTTCAAACAGGATTGAAGATCTCCTTCTTACTCTCATGTTTCACAGGTAGGAGATATATCTCACATTAAAAGGTTATTAAAGTCAATTGTAAAGAAATAGTTAAAAGTTGGGAAATATATTTTTCAAGACACAAGCCAAGATGTTTGGATTACATTTTGTAATCTTAGAGATCACTACCACAATTAGCGAGAGAGCAATGGGCGATTTGAGATAGTTAACAAAATGGGGCAGGGAGGACGAAATTCTCAGGCTGGAGGACCAAGGAGTTTTTCTTGATCAATGGTGGGTTGGGTGTATCAGTTCAGATCCGTCGGATCATACAAATCGAACAGAAGTATGCTAGGATGTTTTTCATTTGGCCAACATGCAACATGTCAACACACCAGCCACTATGTAAGCTCCAATAAGAATTGCAGTAAATGTACTTGTGAGTTCATAATAGCATTTAACATGCTAATTATGTACTTTTTCTCTTGAGATTAAATTTTCGCAGCGACTGGCTGACAAATGATCACCAAGCATGCTACCTAGGTCACATTTTGCCAGCACTCCATCAGGTATTAACCACGGAAAAAATGCATTTGAGAGTTCATGTGTCTAGGTAAACACAGCTGCACAAAGCAGAAGAATGGAAATGAAAAGGAGTAATCCACAAAACCAATAATTCCCAACGGGGGTGTAGCCAACTATTAAACACATATAATATTAACAAAAGAAAGATTGACGCTGTGCTTGAAAGTGATAGTAAGAGGAGGCAGCAGTCATGATGGTGACTTGCAATGTGAGTAAGCTGGGAAAGTAGAAACAGGAACCATTCAGTGGGAGATTTGGGACAATGGAACAAAATGCGCAGTGACAATTAGCAGCTCATATTTAAAACCTGGGCAGAGAAAGGATAACTTAGATCAAAGACATAGAGCCTGGGTATGTTATGCAGGCTTCTGGCAATAGTATGTTGCCGAGGTTAGAACATTATAGCCTCCAAACAAAAAGTACTGAATTAAGATAGAACACACATTAGTTCAGTTAAAATATTAATTTGGCTTAAGGCATAAAAGACATAAAATACACAGTGTACAATATGAAAAGATTATTAGGAAGTTACACACCATTTTTCAAACTAGTCGTCAGAGATGAAAACCATAAAATTCATATGAAACCAGGTAAACGGAATAAGATCGTATATGAAACTCTTAATATTGTTTCCGGATTGAAATTTAGCACAGCATGAAAGTTGTCTATTATGCAAAGTTGCTGTAGGAATACCAATCCTTTCGGACGCTGGCTAAGGTTTGACCTACGCCAGACAGGGGCCAGGAAGGAGAACCGAGGTGCTGAATATCATGGATAAAACAATATAATCAATCAACCAACCAATCAATCAGGATTTATAAAGCGCAGCTAATCACCCGATAGGGTATCCAGGTGCTTGCAGGTCCCAAAGGCTTATTCGAACAGCCATGTCTTGAGGGCCATTCGGAATTCCGGAAGTGAGGTGATGGTCCAGAGGTGCGTGGGGAGGCTGTTCCAGGTCTTTGCTGCGATGTGGGAGAAGGAGCATCCTCCACTTCAGTCTCGGTAGATGCGGGGAGTATGGGCAAGTAAAAGGAAGGTGGAGCGTAGGCTTCTCAACGGTTGATGAGAGTTCAGGCGGTGGTTAATGTATGCGGGTCCTTGGTTGTGTAGAGCCTTGTGTGCGTGGGTCAGCAGCTTGAATTGGCATCTCTTCTGTATGGGGTGCCAGTGGATTTGCCTGAGGTGGGGTGCGATGTGGGTTCGTCGGGAAGTCTGAGGATTAGTCTGGCTGTGGCATTCTGTATGGTCTGAAATCACTGTAGAAGGTGTGCGGCGATTCCTACGTAGAGGGCGTTGCCATAGTCCAGTCAGCTGGTGATGAGGGCCTGTGTCACAGTGTGTCTCGTGTGTGAGGGTAGTCACTAGAAGATCTTGCGTAGCAAGCACAGGTGAGGAAGCAGGCAGAGGAGACGGCGTTGATCTGTGATTTCATGGTGGGCTTGTTGTCAAAGTTGATTCTGATGTTTCTGGCATGGTCGAAGGGAGTGGGTGCCAGTTCTAGGTCTGATGGCCACAAGGAGTTGTTCCATGGGTGCTGCTGTTGCAAAAGATCAGCACTTCCTTCTTGTCTGTGTTCAGCTGCAGGCAATATTTCTAAATCCAGTTAGCAAAGTTTGTCATGCATCTGTGGAGAAGTTGGCTCTGGTGGTGGGATTGAGAGGATGTGTTGGGTGTAGTCTGCATAGGAAATTATGTACAAACCGTGGGATCTGACGGTGTTGGCCAACGGGGTCATAGATGCGTTGAAGAGCGCGGGACTGAAGGATGAGCCTTGGGGGACACCGCAGGTTATCTCCTTGGGTTAAGAGGCGAAAGTTGGGAGGTGGATACTCTGGGTTCTTCCGGTGAGGAAGGAGGTGATTCATCTGAGCACGTCCCCTTGGATGCCGATGTTGTGGAGTCTTTTGATGAGCATGTGGTGGGAGACAGTGTAGATGGCTGCTGAGAGGTCGAGGAGGATCAAATCTGTTTCTCCTCAGCCGAGAAGAGTTTGGATGTCATTGGTGGCTGCGATCAGGGCAGTTTTGGTGCTGTGATTGCTGTGGAAACTGGATTGGGAGACGTTGAGTAGCTGGTTCTGCTCCAGGTGTGTCATGAGTGGATTGTGATTATCTTTTCCAGCACCTTCGCTGGGAATGGGAGCAGGGAAATTGGCCGGTAGTTTTTGAGATCGCTGGGGTCGGCGAAGTGTTTTTGGAGTAGTGGTCCGACTTCGGCGTGTTTCCAGACGTCGGGAAATTTTGCGGTGGTGACAGAGGTGTTGAGTAGGGTGATAAATTCTTGGCCTATCATTTGGTTTCTGTGGTTGAAGATGTGATGTGGGTATGGGCCTGCAGAGGCTTCCGAGTGGATGGATTTCATGGTGGAGGTGGTGTCCTGGGTGGAGAGGATGTTCCAGGTGGTCAGTGTGTGGTTTGTGTCGGTTGCAGTGGTGATGCATCTGTCGAGGAAGTCCGTAGGTGTAGGTTGGAGTTCGAAGTTTCTGTATATGGTTGTGATCTTGTTGTGGAAGAAGTGGGCGAGGTTGTTGCACAGCTCCTGTGAGGGTATGTTGTTTTCGCTGGCAGCCAGGTTGGAGAATTCCTTAACGATGTTGAAAAGTTCCTTGGTGTTGTTGGCTCTGGTTTCGATGCATGCGGCAAAGGGCTGCCTTCTTTGTTGCACTCATACTGTGGGCTCATGCTTCCATGTGCTTGGCCTACTGAGAAGTTTTTCCCTTTCTTCCCGATTCCTTACGAAAGACTCTCATTCAAACTATGGTATTGAGCAGATTGGACTACTGCAACGCCCTGTTGATTGCGGCCAACGAGTCCTCTCTAAACCGCCTTCAGGTAGTACAGAACACGGCAGCTCGTTTAACCCTGAATGCCCCATACAGAACAGCCTCACTTCCCCTTCTCCAACAGCTCCACTGGCTACCTGTGCGCAAACGAGTGAAATTTAAGATCTACTGTTTGACACACAAGGCAGTGTGGGGTAATGGACCTACCAATTTGGCGGAGAGGCTTCATCAATATATCCCCCATAGGGACCTACGCTCCAGCTCGAAATCCCTTCTTAAGATACCCACGGTCAAGAAAGCAAGGACAGGGGGAAAAGCCTTTTCATATCTGGCGCCTTTCCTCTGGAACCAACTTCCCACAGCATTAAGGCAGTGCCCAGACCATCTGAAGTTTAGGAAGGCTCTGAAAACTGCCCTATTCTAGACTTGCTTCTATGTGACAGTTTCCTTTTGCGAGTCCGTGAGTGCTGAGATACCCCTCTGGGGGTGATTCAAGCGCTATATAAATCCACAAATCAAATGAAATCACTCAGCAGGCAGTGGTAGAGGTTGAGGGAGGTGTCCTTGCTTGTGCTCCTTCTCCTCTCATCCGTTTGCTGTCAATTTCGCTTTTCTGAGTTCTTGGGTGTACAAGCTGGCCTTTTCGGATTATTTCCTCTGGCTGTTGCTCTTAATGGGGACAATGTCTGCACAATTGGCGAGTTGATGTTTTTCACTCCCTGTTCAAGACTGGTGGGGGTAGCAGGTTGGAGGTGTTGAAGGCATTCGTCCATCTTGTCTCTCAGATTTTGTTCCACCTCCGGTGGGGGGCATTGGTCATCTTGGGGGTGGCGGTGCGGATACTGAAGATGACGATGGAGCGATCGGTCCATGTGAGTTCTGTGACATGGCTGTATTTGACGTGGTTGCTGGAGGTGAAAATTGGGTCCAGCGTGTGCACTGTCATATGTGTGGGGAGGTGGATGATATGGTTCAATCCGAGGCTGCTCATACTGTTGAAGAGGTGTGCAGTGTTTTTGTCATTGGGATCGTTGCGAAAATTTAGGTTGCCAAAGAAGTCCTTGGAGGCTAAGGTGCAATTAAGTCTGCAATGGTGTTGCAGAAGCTGGGGCATGGGCCTGGGGTCGGCATGCGAGGGTGCCTCTGATGGTTACCTTGTTGTCCGTTTGGAACTTGAAGTTGAGATTTTCCATGGGAGCGGTGGTGTTGTCAGTGGTGGTGGTGGTTCACTGTATGGTCTCTTTGTGGATGATGGCTGTTCCTCCTCCCAGGCTTGTTGGTGCAGTCATGGTGAGCGATTTTATATCCGTCGGGGATCACTGTAGCAATGCCTGGGGCGATGTGGGGTTGAGCCAGGTCTCAGTGAGGAAGACTACATCGGGTGCGAGGGTGGCGATGAGGTCCCATTATTCAGTAGAATTCTTACATAATGAGCATATGCTGAGTTGATGTTTTTGTTCAGGTGGGGTCTGTGGTGTGTTTGGGGTGGGGGTTGTCAGTGGGCTGGTGTGTGTGCTTTGGCAGGTGAAGTAGCAGCGGGTGCAGGTGAAAGGTCCTATTGTGAAGTGTGGGTCGGCACATTGGCAGTGTTTGTTGCGGTGTCCGGGGTTGAGGGTGTAGAACTCCGGGATGGTGTACTTCAGGAGGCAGGAGGGCCAAGGGCCATGGAACTGGAGGCGGTCCAGGAACAGACAGGCTTGCCTTTGGCGTGCAAGTGGTGCACCTGCTGCGCAGATGCGCTGCCACCTGTATTGAATAGGTGCTGGTGGGGGCGGGGCATCTGTTGGCGGGAAGAACGGTGAGAGGGAAAACCCAGTTGGGAAAACCCCAGCAGGACAACCCGGGCAGCTGCTGTGTCACTGGGTCAATCAGAACTGGCGGCCACAGGCAATTGGCAAGCTAGGTGTCCAGGTGCCGATAAAGTGACTTGTGCTTTGTTTTGTATATTATTAAAGCGGCACAGATTATTGAAAAGTTACATAACATTTTCAAACTAGTCATCAGGGATAAAAACCATCAAATTCATATGAAAATAGAGAAACGGAATAAGATCATATGTTTAACTCTTCATATCGTTTCCTAATTACCAAGGCCATTCTGATAAAATTTAACACTGCATAACAGTTGTCTAATGTGCAAAGTTGCTGCAAGAATAACAATACTTTCAGATGATGCGGTCTCAGGTTTGAACTGAGCAAGACAGGAACCAGGACAGAGGTGCTGATCATAACAATATAGTGTGACTTGTGCTTTGTTTCGAAATATTATTACAGCGAGACGGGGGTAAATCGTGGAACACACATTAAAGAAACCCTATTTTTTTACATAATGATTTTGAGATTAAATTTCATTTTCTTTAAAAAAAAAATGTATGTCAAAAAGTAAAAAGGGGCCTAAGTGTATGAAGCACATATTTCTTTTGGAATATTTAACTTGTACCCTAAAGTAACGATAACTTGCGTCTCTGCCATACACGTTCTCAATTATGTCAGTTCAGATGTTGCTGTGAGGTTATCAATGTCATAGAATGTCATGAGTGATGTAATAAGTGAGGTAATTAGCAGTGCATGGTGGGGCGTGTGTTATAGTTACTCTTTAACCTTTGTTTTTTTCCAGGGGATTTCTATGCTTTTTTTAATGTACAGCAAGATGTCCCTCACCATGCAACAGCCCAGAAGCATCTAACTCCCCATTAAATATAAATATAAATATATATATATATATATATATATATATATATATATATATATATATATATATATATGAAAAACGCTGGCCTATTGGCTTTATTAGGAGATGGGCACAAAACATTTTATAGGATGTATATATTGCAATCTTTAAGTCACAAACTATTTTAAATAAAGCTTTTTTTTTTCTACAATAACCATGAACATATCTGAGGTTTATTCATAATTTTTTTAAACATTTTTCAGGCCACAAAAATGCAGCCAAATAACCATCTACAAGGGGGGCCTGCGCTCCAGCTGAACAGCATGCAGCTCCTGCTCGGAGTTCTTTAAAAATAATGGTAAGCTCTCCTAGGCTCATGGATTTAATGAACCAGGAGACTCCTGTTATTTTTTTTTTATGTTGGTGGGCGGCTGCTGCGCTCCTTGCAGAGGATGAAAATATATAATTTAAAAGCACTCTCAGGGCATTATGGGATGCCCCTTGTCTGAAAAGTGAATAATAAATGAGCCGCTCTTGCCTCTTATTTATTATTCGTTTTTTTTTCTGTATTTCTTTTGGGTGTCCTGGCCCCACCCGGGACACACACACTCTATGCATGCCTTGAGGACGCGGGGGAGCCCCAAGGTCCCCGAGAGCTCCTCAGCAACACGTGGGAGCTGGCCATTTTTATTTTTACCGTGGTTGTCCCGGTGCCACCCGAGGCACCAACACCTTTTTTTTTTTCTCCCAACATGTTGGGGGCCGTGGGGAGCTTCAAGGCCCCCGCAGCCCCTGCCGGCTCCCCAGCCAGCACTCATACTGGGTGCGGTGGGAGAGGTTTCGGTTTCTTTTCTCTGGCCCAGCAGGAGCAGCTTTTTTCTCTGCTATGTTCCCTGCCTGCATTCTCCTGGGTAGTGAACAGCACAGTGACCCGAGGGATGGGGTTACTGGGACACTGTATGCCATGCCACAGGATGGCTCGGCCAGGGTGGCCCCACGCCACCCTCCCCTATTAAAAATTGCTTCAACCACTGGGGATGGTGTCAAATGAATCATAGGATGAATCCGGGAGGGGGGGCCCCCATGCCCCCTCCCCAATAAATAAAAAATGCTGCATGCCCCCTTCCCCATAAAGAGCACATAAGCCCCAGGGGATGGGGTTTCCGGGGCCTCAGAATGGCTTCCGGAGGGAGGGCTGGTAAATTTCAGGGGTTTTGGTTATATAAAACAGTATGTTTTAACTGATATTTTCACCTAATTGTAATGTCCCTTTAACCTTTATTTTTTTCACTGAAATATAAAAGTAAAACTTAGCTGGGGCAACCAAGGTAAGGCAGGCCAATTTTCATGTAGTTTTGTGCTGGTGAAAAAAAGCTATGACGGGATCAAAAGGGATTTTTTCTCCCACAAAAGCAGAACTTTACTAAAAGTGGGCTTTTGTATATTTTGGTCATTTAAAATCACAATTTCTTTCAATCACATTCCACCATTTTGAAAATCATAAGTTTGTATAAAATCCCGATTTAGGCACTGTGAAAAATTCTCAGCGTAGGAGTGGTAGTATGGGTTGGCTGGCCCGAACAGAGTGGTGGTGTATACTAGCTCCCATTTTCCTGGTGAGAAAAATCAATATTTGCATGAAAACTGAAACGTTTGCTTTGCAACCCCATGTTTTTCGTCTTTTGGGCCTAATTTTCCTGGTGAGGAAAATGGGGCCCAAAAGAAGAAAAATATAGGTTTGCAAAGGTAAATTTTAAAATTTTCATGAAAATCTTGATCACTTGTCACTTGGTCGCCATTTTGTACCTGTAAAAAAAAAAAAAAAAAAAAAATTTTAAATCAGGAAGTTGGGATTTTCATACAAATTGATGAGAAAAAAGCTCTGAGAGTAAAAAGACCCTGTGGGATGCACTGGCAGGTGCCACATGTCAGGCTGAAGGTCAGGCCCTCTAGCTACCCCCCACTGTGCATGGTTGGCATAGGGTGGACACAGGTTTATCTTCGATGCAATCATAATGCTTGTTTGAGGAATAGACGACGCCGTCCCACACAACCAGAGTAGGGCAGTTTTAGCCGGATGAAAAAACCCAAGCAGAAAAAATACTACTGAAGGCAGGTAGGGCATGAAGAAACACTGGAAACAACACTGGAGGAGAGCTCAAGGGGAACCAAGAACAACAGACCAAGAACTGGGCTGAGTTACTAGAACAGGTCGATAACGAGCTACCAGTAGCTCCCAGATGCACCCAGCGTAGCTCACAGCCTTGAGTTTATTTTGAAATAAGCACAAGGTCATATTTTCATTTTAAAGTAAAGGGAAAGCTGTGTTCATTTTACATAATTATCATCAAGCTGCAAATAGCAGGGCCTGATAATGAGCAGTGCTTGGTCAGA
The DNA here is from genome assembly GCA_963921515.1 of Calotriton arnoldi. NCBI lineage: Eukaryota > Metazoa > Chordata > Amphibia > Caudata > Salamandridae > Calotriton > Calotriton arnoldi. Next base: position 266,653 of record CAWUFW010004862.1, on the reverse strand, counting down.
TTATGGACCCAGGGTGGGGCTAGGGCACAGAGGTGAACAACTGAGGTATTTAAGTATTAAATAAAAGTCCTCGTCAACTAAATATTGGAGCTGAGAACAAAATGATGTTTCCGAAATGGCCGAAAATTAAAATTTAAAGTTACCTTAATGATTAAGTTAACACTTCATTTTAATTTCCTCCCATTTCATAATGTCACATTTACAAACAGCAGGCCCCTTACTCCCAGTGGCGTGTAGACACAGTGCCAAAAGTATAACTGAAGAATCCAGCCATTTTTTTAAATGAGAGAAATCCAAAGTGCAGATAAATGTTCCTTATTATGAACATTTTTGCATACATTATTCTGCACTTTAAATTTCTCCCATTCGAAATAAATGGTTTGTGTTATACATGTAACAGTGCCACATATGGCGAAAGGTATGTCCTGTGCTTAAGTACATACGACATTGAATTTCAGTCATCCATACAAATATATCCCATTCATACGCACACATATTCATACATCCTCAAAGACCACACTCTCACTGACACACATGGCAGCCCAGTCATAGTGCCCCTAGTCAAAGTATTTTGTTCAAACCATAGTATCTGGCTCTATGGGCATTCGGCTTAAAGTCAATGAAGCTGGTCATAGGGGTGTCTGGCAACAATGCACAAGTTGTTTAGCCTTTATTAGCTCACGATGATGTTCACTGATGAGAAGTAGCTCTCACTACAGAAAAGGTTGGAGACCCTGTACTAGAACCACAGGATCTGAAGTGAAGAAACTGCCAAAGACTGACTGAATTGCAGCAGAATTCATTCAATACCATAAAGAACAGGAAGTGCTGTGAAAAAATCAGAAGAACAAAATGGCAGCCACAATGGATTGTAATCATTTGATAAGATACATCAATGTGTGCCATTATCTTGGAACAGTATTCTAGAAAATCATGATGACGTATCAAAGAGAAGCCCACTACCTGAAGAAGAGCGCTTAAGGGATCTTTGGCAAATAGCAAAGACCTAACTTTCTCCCGAAATCAGCTAGGGAAACCCCATTCCGGGAACAGCAAACAGCCTGGCACTGTGTGCGAGAGACGCACAAACCAAGATGGCACCTGTTGAGGAGACATAGGTCAACACTCCTAGACTCAGCACTGCCAGCGGAAAAGATCTAGGATTGCTCCATAAGCACACCGTGAGGCACCTGCTCAGCCATGCACTGAGAACGGTAGGGCTGCAACCTCCTTGCATGTGCGCAAGAATAACGTAAACTGTCTGCTTGCACCTTAAGTCACCTTGACATCTGCCACCATTCTGTGGGATTAAAAATGGCCAAACGCCATGCACAGCAAAGCGCCAGCATCTGACTGGGCGGAGGACTGACCAGCCCCGGTAGCCAATTTCCAGTGGCCATGCACAGCGCCCAATGGGCACATGGCTGGTGAATGAAGTGCATCATAAAATAAACCACAGAAATTAATTGAAAAAAATGCAGTTGAAGATTTGTTAATTATTCAGCAAACGCAAACATATAAAACTGCCAGTTCTCGTATGCAATGCATACCATCGCTCACACTGCTTGCCATGCACAATGCACTACTTTGTCAATAGCATCAGAGAAAAAAGGCTGAGTACCAAGAGTAAAATATGGTAGGTGTCCTAAGTTATGGTTCGCATTGCTCACCATAACAGGAGAAATGCAAGAATGTTTAGGCAGGCCTTTGCTAAATTCATAATTAACCTTAAACTTTACAGATGCATATATATACACATTACCTACTGGCGTTCGCCGGTAGGTAGTTCTAGTTAGGACCATGTTTCTATAGACAAAATGTTTTTGACTTGCCTATATATTTGGCACCATTTGACGTATCCTCACAAAATTTTCAATCCACCAAAAAAAGTGTCATAGTGAGTCTTGTTGTGCATGGAAAGTTTCTGGGTGAACCATTAAGCAGGGGGGGTGGGGGGGCGAGGGTGAGAAAATACGATTTCTCATCCGCTTTGAACATGACTAGTGCCCGACCACTGGACGGAATTACACCAAATTTGGCAGGAAAGTAGATTTTGGTTTGCAGAGCACGCTTTCAGTTATTCAGTGTAAATATGTTCAGTAGTTGTTGAGAAAATTTAAGGGAAAGCAAATAAGGATATCTTGGCGGAACCTAAGCCTGGGTGTGTGAGTGATTCTGTGAATGATGTCATCAGTGGTGTCATCAGTGATATCACTGACCAGGTCATGAGTGATGTAATCTGTGAGGTCATAACAGTGTATTGCGGGGGCGTAAGTTATAGTTAGCTCAGGTAACTAGAACTGCTGAATTTCTATACGAGTGAAATCTGAGCCTAACTAGAACTTTGAGATATATATATGTGAACAAGGGCTTTTGGAGCCCGAAACGCGTCATCGTTCGTGAGGAGAAGGTCTTAATAAAACATCTTGCCTGACACTGTGGGGTCTGTTTCTCCTTCATCGCCGCCTGGAGGTTGCGGGAGTTCGAGTCCTTTGGATATGGGGGGGGGGGGGACACAGACACACACACACACACACCCCCCCCCCAAAGTAGGATCTGCTTTTATGGTTACCCCCACTTTTTGCTTGATGTAATGCTGTTTCTGACTAGTCTGACTGGGATCCAGCTAATCAGGACCCCCAGTCTCTGTGCTTTCACCCCTAAATTGGTATAGTAAGTACTTGGGTACATCCCAGATTGGACACTGGTGTACACTTATCAGTCCCTAGTATATGGTACTAAGTTACCCAGGGCATAGGTACACCAGGAGTCCCCCATGGGCTGAAGCATGTATTATGCCACCCATGGGAGACCACTCAGTTTTGAACTACAGGCCTGCCATTACAACCAGTGTAAGCTGGTGCTAGCACCACTTACAACAGATATAGGTTTCCCTATATCTAAGACCACTGCACTTAAAACCTATAAGTCACCCCTAAAGCAGGCTTTTCAATCCTGAAGGCAGGGTGCTCGGTTCTAGGTGTGAGGGTGCCCCTGCATGAGCAGGACACCCCTACAGCCTACAGAGTCATTTTCCCGGGTTGTAAGTGAGACAGCCATATAACATATAGAGGGGCACCGCATCATTATGCAATGACCATCTGGAAACCCCATCATGTTTGGTATCAAACATGTTGGAATCATACCTCCACACTGTAAACGGTGTGGGAGGTATGATTCCATGCACTGTAAAGCTCCTCCGGGAGGTACTCAGTGCTCCCGGTACCTGTCTTCTAGACCTGGTCAGCACAACATGGTTGCTGTCGACCAGAGACACGATTCTGCCCTCCTGCTGTTGAGCCAAGCTCGAGCAGGGGAAGGCATAACAATAGATATCCTGTCACAGGGAGGTGTGACCACCTCCCAGAGAGGGTTTAGTGATTTGGGGTAGGTGGGAGCTCTTGCTAGCGCCACTCAGTCTGCTTGAAGGGCACACTTGGTGCCCTCCTTGCATAGTCCAGTTCAAACCAGCTCAGGGAGCCGTTGGCTCCCGCTCTGCCGCGAAACTGGACAAAGGACATGGGAGTAGTCTCCCCACTATCCGACCCCTCTCCTGTGAGGGAACCCTGAATCATCCCAACCCTTTCCTTAGGGTACTTAAGGGCTTACATGAGGGTGGGTCCCTAGATTCGTCTTGGGACAAGATTCATTTCAAGACACCACTTCTTCAACCGTCTGGGTGCTCTGGGCATCACGGCTGCAACTGGGAAGACTCCTGCTGCTCCTGATCTCGTCGCCCTGCTTGTCTGCTGCAGCATCCGTGCCTGTGCACCATACAGGAACCTTCCAAGGCCTGTGGGCATCCTAGACACCTGAAGGAATCTCCCTTGAAGTTAAGGAGTCACTTCCCTGCATCTGCAGGCATCGCAACTAAGTTAACCGGTCTGCTGATCCTGGGCTCCCAAGGACTCCGAAGGGCTCCGCAACACAGGTGGTGGTTCGTCACATCCCTCGAGGCCTGCCCTGTCTTCTCACCAAGTTTGAGGCCAGTATCCCTCGTTGGAGCCGCAGGAACTGAACCCTTGTGCACTGCGTCGACTTGCAGATGCAATGGCTTGTTGGCTTCCTTAAATCAAGAGCCTCGGGCTCCAAGTAGCCCCAGCCTCAAGCATCTCCAGTGACCAAGATCTTTGTCCTCACCTCATCACTTGCACCGTGGGCCTGCATCTTTGGTGAGCTGCTCGAGGTCCTCTTGCGACTTCAGTGCCTCCGGCCTGTGGGTCCTCTTGAGGGTTATCTTTAAATTCTATGGGCTCCCCTGATTGATCGGGGCCTGCCCTGACTCCCCTGCTTGTGGCTAGTCCCCTAAACCTTGCTGGTCCCGACACTGCACCGACCCCTCAACTCTCGACATCCGATGTGGGACAGCTCGTGAACGGCTCCTGTTCTTCCACAGCGTCGCCTGGTCCTCAAAGCTGCAGCTCCAAGGTCACCGTCATCTCTCCTGCAACACTCGACATCGGTGGGCATTCATCTTCTGTGCCTCCGGGTCACTCCTGAGTGGAAAAGACTCTGTCTTTTCTGCTTGCAGGTACTTCTCAACTTGAATCCACCTTTGGGTTCCACCGGACACTTTCACCTTCCCCAGAAGCAGCATCTTCCAGAGGTCCTCCATTGGGTTCGACGGCGTTTTCCGACGCCACTTCACACCTATGCACCCGGCGTCACTGGTGTAGGTATCCTGGTTCCTAGAGTATCCACGGGTGGGGTGGCTCTCCAACTTACTGTCTTCCACGGAGTTTCTTCAGGGTCCAATGGGAAGGATCCTTCTTTAAAATTGCAACCGCGACTTACCCATTGACTTGCATTGATACCGCGGTCGTATTCCCACTCTGCACACGGCTCCTGGTTACTTACCTTGGGTCCCCAGCATTTCTGGGTATAGTCCTGACTCGAGTCTTGGTTTGCATACCACTATTTTAGTATATGGTTTGGTCTCCCCCTGGTGACCACTGTGTATTACGTGCTACTTACCTGTTTCTATTGAAAAGTATTGTGAGCATTGTGTATATCTCCGGCTAGGAGATATCTGTATGTGTTAGTGAGTGTCTTATAATAAATACATATTTTTATAACTACACTGTGTGGTTCTTTTTCACTTAATCTATACCTATTAGATTATGTTCTGGTAAAACAAGCTGCTTTACACTCCTTCTGGAATAAGCCTGAAGGCTGCCCTCCACAGCTACCACTTAGAAAGCTTTCTAAGGTTGTCTAAGACCACTAAAATCACCATAAGGGTTGTCTGGATTGGTGCAAGGTGCCCACTTACATAAGTGTACACCATATGCCAAGCCAGCTTCTCATAGTGTTCACCAAACAATAACTGACTTGTTTAACCATGTTTTTCATGGAAAATATAAACACATATACAAACATGCCCCATTCCTTTGGAAAAGATATTATGTGAAGTGGTCCACTTGCAAATGTTTCGGGAGCTCATAATACAATATAAACAAATTGCAGCATTTGTAATAGGAGGCGAGTAGCTCAAACACTAGGACCTTTCGTCTAATATTACACAATTTTGGGAAAATTATTTCCTATTGGCCACACAACCACCATATACGTACAACACATAAAGCAGTAGTAAGGTGTCGCCTCTCCGGAACACAACCTGCCAATGTTATATTACTAAAGCATGGCATAGATCTCGGTTTCAAAAGAATGAGATGGATAATTTTCAATACATTTTACTGTAAGAATAACATATGCCAAACACTTACCTTAGCACCGATAAAAGGAAGTTGTCTCACTGTTTTAAAAAACTTTTTTTTACATCTTGAGAATAAACCTGAAAGAAAAACAATGAGATAAAGTTTTCTTAAATCACTGACTGTCGAAGAAAAGTCACAAACACTCTGCCCTGCAACACTGAATATCCGCAACCCTCATGCTGTGCACCACATTACATCTTAAGTTACAACATCCAACCTTCCTTGTGTGTATATCAATGCCACTACATTTAAATCCAGTTAAGATTAAAAAACCAAACCTTCATAGTGAGCATGTGTTTCCATTTGTGGCTACAGTATCTCACTAGTTGCGGATAGGCATGAGACTGAGGCTGTGATGCTAAAACTAAGAGCATGAGCTATGTGATTTCATTATTCCTACTGAAAATTATCCTATGCCACTAGTTGCATTTACACCCTTAAATGTAAAAGAGTAATCAAGCATTTCTTATGAACAACAAGGTTTAAAAAAATAAATTAAAAAAAGCAGTGACGGCTGGTGACATTTGAAAGTGGCGGGCGTACAATTTGGCTATGATTTATGCAGCGAGCAAGTTTAATGGACAAACATGGGGTCCAAGGTGGTCCTCCTCCTGAAACTTTTTTTAAAAGATTGACAAATAGCCCATTTTAAAGCAAATTAATTTAGTGAGAAAGCAAAGTTTAGAAAGCAGTGGGAACGTATAGTCTTGAAATATTAAACAGATTAAAAACTGCCCCATAGCCTACTGTATTAATATGTTCAACAGTTAATTAATATACAAATTGGATAGCAATTCCAGCCCTTTAAAGTGTGTGCTTAACGGTGTCTTGCACTGAATGCGGCATCAACTTTAGAAAAAAAAACTCTAACTAGGCTTCAGGAAGCACCCATAACTGCTGGCTGCAATCAGCCATATAGAAATATGTGCAGACAGGTCTTTAAGTGGGATGAAAAAACTGGGGGTTTCTAAAAGGGACCATGTAAAATACATTACTGTGATTCCCATAGTGTGCCACCCGACCAGTATTTTGGGTTCCCTCTAAGATGCTATTGCATCCAGATATATACCACAACAACTGACAGACATAAAACCTGTCAGTACGATTGAGCTTGGTCAATTGTTTTTAGGTGTTTAAGAAAAAGGAGTAACAACAATAATTTGTTAAAATAATTGACACTGGAAATGTTTCAATTCTGAAATTGTGCGAATGTGTCCCTCCTGGTTTCTGAATGTAATGCATTGCAGTCATATTGGCAGCGCGTAGAACAACATTCTTCCCTGCTATACTGGGGAGTAAAGCCTTGAGAGCCATCTTTATGGCTAGGAATTCTAGGACATTAATGTGGAATGTTTATTGGTGAACAGTCCACTGCCCCTGTACTGTGATGTCCCCCCATTCCATTAGTGATGCATACATTGTTCCTATAGTCACTTGCGGAATTGGGTCAAAAAAAGTTCTGCCCTGCAGGGTGTTGTGTGCGTTTGCTATACAAGAGGCAATCATTCCAAAAAGGCACATCACTGACCTGACTATTAGGTGACGATGTGGCTGAAAAAGAGCCCGCTGGTCCTAGGGACTGAGAACCGTTTGTGATTAGGGGTAAGCTTTGGCTGAGATCGAACTGAGTATAGCTCCAAATATGGCAGTATCTGACGAGGCTGTAAGTGGGACTGTGTCGCACTTTTTGTGAATCCCAGTGTGTGTAGCAGATTGATGGTGGCCTGTGCGCCTTGCAGGCACCTCTGTTTGCTTGAACTCTTGATCAGCCAATCTTCTAGGTATGGGAATACATAAATGTTCAGTCTTCTTAAATGGGCTGCTACCACAGCTAGAAATGTTGTGAAAACCCTTGGGGCTGTTATCCCGAAAGGTAATACTTTGAACTGGTAATGACGACCACTTACCATAAACTGGAGATACCGGTGATGTTTTATATGAAAAAAAAACGCCCTTCAGATCTAGTGCGGTCATGAAGTCGGCTTTTTGTAGTAGTGGTATCACATCTTATAGTGTCACCATGTGGAAGTGTTCTGATAAGATGTGTAGGTTGAGCGGTCGGAGATCCAGTATTAGTCGTAACGTTACATTTTTTTGGGTATCAAAAAGTATAGGGAGATAACCCCCTTGCCTTGGTGTCTGTGTGGTACAGGATCTATGGGTCCTTTTTGCAGCAGAGCTTTATCTTCTTCTTTGAGAAGGTGTTCATGCTGAGGGTTTAGGATTTGTTTGGGAGGAGTAATGTTTGGTGGGTGGCTCTTTATATTAAGCAATATCGCTTGCAGATAATTTTCAGCACCCACCAGTCTGATGTTACTTCTAGCTACAACTGATGGAACTGTTGTAGCCTTCCCCCAACAGGTGTTATATGATCGGGGGAAATGGAAGGTAAGTCACTGATTAGAAGTAGAGGCTCCCCTTGCTGGTGTTCCTCTACCTTTTCCTCTTGGTTTAAATCCTCCTCTAGAATACCTTTAACCAGCTTATTGATGGTACTGCTGCTACTGTTTTTGATTGGTTTGGATGTCAGGAGTGGGGGATTTTGTGCCTCCTCTTCCCTGATATCTCTGATAGGAATGAAGCTTAGGTGTTGGAGACTGCAGAGCTCCCACAGATTTAGCAGTTTCAGTGCCCTTTCAATTTTCTCTAGTTGGGAGTCTACCACTGGTCCAAACAGGTGTTCGTCATCAAATGGGATATTAAGTAAATGTTGCTGCATCTCCGGCTTAAAACCGGAGATGCCTAACCATGCATGCCTGCGTAATAAAATAGAGGAATTTATTCCTCTTGTAACTGGACAGAAACCCCACTGAGTTAGCAATGTGCCCGTGATTGGCGTGTCCAGTTGCTACCCTCTTTCCTGCTGCATCAATACACTTACTCTGCTAATCAGGAAGTGGCTCATCTCCAGTGACTTGAGAAGCTGCTCTTTTTCTAGCTGCTGTCACTACCAGGCAATCAGCTGTTGGATATCCCCAGACGTAAAGAGGCTGGTTGGGGGGACGGTTTGTACTTTCTCTCTATACGTGGAGTAAGGACTCTGGTCTTGACAGGATCTTTAAAAAGTTCTGTTGAGACTTTAAGCATGGACCCTAACATTGGGAGATATTGCATTATACGCTCTACTTTTGTTAGTGTTTACATTAAGAAGTCTGTTTCCTACTCTGTGGTGTGCATTTGGACCTTGTGATATTCAGCTGCTCTTTGAATAGCACTGTGGTATGATGATGTATACTCTGGGGGGAGATGCTTTAGTTGGTATCGGGGGTTGTATATCAGTGTCTGGTAGCACTATCTCATAGTCGTCCCATGGGTCTGGGCTATGTGTAGGATCGCCTATGGATTCTGAATATTCGTGAGTATAGTAAGTTCGACACCCTACTTCTTCCACTACTGAGTGTGTGGAAGATGGTGATAGAGGCTGTAGAGATGTATTCAAGTCCAGCTTGTGGCCTTATGCTCTGTGTTTGGCCTCCTTAGAATTGGCTGATGTATATCAGTGCCCTGCCTTTTCCTCATTTGCGTTTTTTGGGCAAATGTTCCTTTCTAGTTTGTGGTTTCTTTTTCATTATCTCTAGAAGGTTCTCAAAAACGTTTCCTTCAGTGGTATGTCTTTTTCAGTGTGTTTTTTCTTTGCCTCTGTAGAAGCGTGCTGCCTGGCATCAAAGCAGTCAATGCCGTAGCCATCTTGGAGCCGAACAGTGGCTGTGCTCAGATACCTTATTTGGAGTCAATGTTTACTTCGGCTCCAATGAGGTGTGTGTGGACACTGTGTGTTTGCTCGCCTCTGATGGTTTCATCAATGCCAGAGGATGGCGAGGTGCAAGCACCGTCTTGTGTGCAGGATGTCTTTTTCGGCACAGATTGCTGCTGCGTGTTGACCCCATGCCTGCCCCTATAGCCTGTAGCCATATTGGGATTGAGTAGCGACTTGTCCTGTCTCGGCCCTGTGGCACCCTCACTGTGTCGACCAGAACTGCAAGACAGTGGGAGGGCTGTGTGCTTACTTTATTTATGTGGGGTAGTTCTTGAGTACTTGCGGCCTTGGCGTTGTCCTCATCTTGGGTACCAACACCGATGGTCTCTGTTCCTGTGTCATCTCCATGACCTCCAAGGCTACGTCTTCTTCCTCTTGCTGGCTGGAGTCGTTGGATTCAACGCAGTGCGGACTGGCGTCGATGGCTCCTTCTGTCGCATCCCCTTCTTCTTCGTCTCTGAAGGATTGAAGTTGTTCCTTTTTTTCCCAGAAAATTCTGCCTCCGCCGCCATCTCCATATTATGGGCTAACCATTGGTCTCGTCCTAGGTGTCTTTTTGTTTTTGAACAGACTGCAAGATGCGCAGTCCTGTTCCTTGTGTTCCGGGGACAGGCAAAGGCTGCAGACGTCATGTGAGCCTGAATACGCGTATTTAGCCACACATTTAGGGCATTTACGAAAGAAACAGTTATTTTTACCCTCCATCACCCATTGCAGAGCATTCTCGATGGGTCTTTGAAGGGAGTTTTGAGAAGTCAATGGTAGAAATAATGCGTCGTCTGAAGAACTCAGTTCCGCTAGCTGACGATGATTCATCGAACTCGCATTCGAGAAATAGGTGCCCTTTCCAAACGGTTAGGCGTCCATAGGCTGCTAAGGCGTGGAAGCTGCAAGCTGCTCTGGCGCAAACCGTCCAAACCCGATGGCAGAAAAAAATCAATCTAGCAAAGGAGCTGTTGGATGTGCGCTTTCCCTCAAGGAGGAGGAGACTCGATGTCACACCAGCAATAAAAAGACTCTCGAGAAAAACAACTTGTAAAGTCCGATCCCAACACTAGATGGCAGGAGTGTGCGCAGCAGGTGTATCTGCATTCAACGCATGCTCTGAATAAATTTATAAAAATCTGAACAAAGGAGGAATTTGCAGTCCTCCTGGAAAAAGTCTAACGTTTGCTTAACACACCAAAAGACAATGGTAAAGGTGTGATTTTAATGCCAAACTGAAGCCTTAGAGAAAACACTGATGCCATCTGAGGAAAAACTATTTCTGAAAGAGAGGCCAAGTAATTGACAAATTTGGCACGTAGAAAAGGCTCATGTCAGTATACCCAAATTATACCAGTAATATTGTTTCTGCCATGCGAAGGGGGCTAACTAGACTGAAGGCTTCATCTAGCTGCAAATGGAAGACAATAATCGATTTGAAACCTTGAGAGGAGGTACCCTGGGGCAATCCCTCCTCCAATAAATTACAACATTCTGCCTTATCTATAAATACTTAAGCAGTAAGTACCTGCAACTTACCTTGGTTTCAACCCAATTGAAGCAAACTGCCAGGCAAGTATTCAAGGCCACGTGCACTTGAAATCAGAACTTTTCTCACATTGCAGGAGACCGGATGATAGATGGGTTTGCTTAGGTTAGAGAACCTTAAATCAAAAATCAGACTGGAGCAGTACATGTCATGTCCAAAAGAAACTAGGGGTTTGAGTCATGCGAGTAGGATAAGCGGGAGATAACATTACTGCAATAACAGAAGATGGGCACTTGGGGTTTCAAGTGTTGCAAATATTTATTTGCAGCTATGCTGCAGGGCGTAAATAAAGGGTGCCACAGAGGAAGGGTGCCAAACTCTAGATCACTGGAACCCTGCATAGAACACAAGCAAAGCCACAGACGATAAGCTGCAGAGGAACAAGCGTGGCCCTACTATCAAGTAGGATGGAAAGATTTGGAACATGGATCTAACCACAGCAACTTAGTCAGTAGGATTCCTTACATTTCTGTATGAAATTATGTAGGAGATGCATTTGTATCTAGTGGATTTATAAAAGACCAACCTTGCTAGGTAGCAACGCTGCACTATAATAAATGGAAGAAATCAGCAAGTGGGGGAGGGTGGATTCGATAAGCAAGGGTAGGGACAGAAAGTAGGTGGTTAGGAATTATCAGGTTAAAGGCATAGAGGACCAAAGGGGTGTAGAAAGGAAAAAGGTAGTTGGGGAGAAGCATGCTATGCTTTGCTGAGATGCCTGAAGAGCATGGCCTTGCACTCTCACAGGAAGTGCAGATTGAATGGTGTCTTTCCAATTGCTATTGGGATGGCATCTAAAATTCTAGGGGTAAAATAAGTGAAAGGCTACTGTTTTCACTTTCTTGCATCCCCTGGCCTTCATCCTACCAAGGTTGAAACTGGAAGTTTTGCAGATCCCTCCTTAGTTGTTGACCCTGGCAGAAAGGTAAAGAGGTGTGCCTTTGACAGTTTTGCTGATGATGCGATTGATCCTGAAGTGTATGAGGGAAGGAAGTGGGAGCCAGTGGATGTCAAGTAGCATGGGTGTGATGCTGTTGAACTTTTGGAAGCCTTTTAACAAGCATGCATCCGCTTGAAGAACAATATTTTTAGCAGTCAGCTGGGATTATAGGGCATGGTTAGCAGTGTGATGGCACCTTACAGGACTGCTGTTTAAACAGCTCTTTCTCACTTTTCCTCTGGGAGAATTGGCTTCACCCTTTACTGAGTCACCTTAGAAACAGGAATGCCATAGAACTTGATTTTAAAGTTTTACACTTATTTTTTTTATTTACACAATATTCGAGACGATACACGTGGGCATTAAAGTGTGAAATCTTTACTGGATCCCACTATAAACTAAATATTACCACTGTTTTGAGTTGCTGCTTTAGCTGATGCTTTTTCCGCAGCTGGAACATTAAAATAGTTACCACCTCAATCAACTTCAAGTGGCATCATAGGTCTCTAATAATAGCTTCCAAAGGCGTGGGTTTACCAAAGTAACCAAACCTGAAGAACCTTGACTCCTACATGAGTATTTAAGTAATTGCAGTTTCATAATAACCACCACCGTTCCTCCCGGAACAACAGCTTTATGCATGACAGCGAATAGCGTCACTAAATTCCATATATTTTCGAGAGCATGTCCTGGAAAAAACGAATAATCCCTCAAAACATAAGAAAATTAAATGTAGGGGACACTTTAAACATCCATACCAGCGCATGAAATTTAAGGCAATGATAAGCCTACGTATACTCAAAGTAAAAGACATAAATAAGCTTTGGCATTTACATATCTAACTCTTAACCAGCATTTTTCCTAGCACAAACACATTTTGTAATGAGTTATTACGAACGAAGCACGTGTTGAGAAATTTCACAAGTTAGGCATGGATTTCGTAACAGTGCCGTCCTATTTCCAGGACCGCACTTCTCATTTCTGAAGTATGTTACTACATATATTCATTATGACGGCAGTAAACTAGTCAGAACTTCCCAGAGGTTGAAGTGTAAAAAATGACGTGAATATGTGATGCGTGGGTGGCCAGAGGTGAAGGTGAGGAAAATTACAGCAGAGAACATGAACAACAAGCATAGGCATAGCCAATAGGTCTCGCCTTTGGGTCCTTATAAGTGTTCAGCCAGTGCTCTCGGCTTTGCCAATGTTTTTAAGCTATGTTATAGAGCATTGTGGCTGCTGTGCAGCATGTTGAAAAGTTATAATAAAAAAGTATTACAAGTATTTTTGTTACCTTGTATATAACCAAGAAGATATTATGTACAACTGAATGACCCAATTAAAAAGAATTACCATAAAAAATGTCATGTACTTTTTTGTCGTTGCAATGCTAGCGACTTCTTCCTGGCTGTTCTAAAGTTGAGGTGGTGCTTAGTGATGTTGAGGTGGTGTTGAGTGATGCTATAGTGGTGCTTAGTGATGCTGTGGTGGTAGTGAGGCATGGTGAGGTGGTGGTGTTGCGGTGGTGTTAAGGTGGTGCTGAGTTCTGTTTAACTGGTGTTGTTTTGAGGAGATGCTGGTTTGATTCTGGAGGTGATGTTGCGCTGTAAGGTATATTTTTTAAGAGATTGTATAAATTACACAATGCATTAACAAGCCTCATTAATGCACTCCGCACACTAATTACTATCACCGGCTCCCAAAGCCCCCACCCCCCTTCCCGCCCCCGGGACAGGCAGCAGCCAGCTCTCATAACAAACCCAATGAAAGATTCAACAGAATGATATTTCCTCCACATTCCTCCTCAAGCAAAGTTATGAATTTCTACCAGCTGACTAAACCCCTCGTGTGCGGGGGCACATCAGAGGAACCTTCAGATGCAAGGACAGAAGGCACAATCAGCAACTCTTCCTTGGGGAGTTGATGGGGGGGGGGGGGGGGGGTGTCAGGGGCAAAAGAGGGCAGGGGGATAGGAATAGGATGAGGAATGAGGAAAGAAGGCAGGAAGGAAACAGACAGAACAGGGGGGCACCAACAAGCCCACCCCGCCCCCAGCACCGGAGCCGCCTCCTCCCCCGCTCTTGCATTTTCAACCTGCGTCGTTTCAACATTTATTTACAGGGCTCGTGAGACTCGTTAATAACATTGTTGTGGGTCCAAAGGGTTGTCATATTATGGCAAACACGGTCTCGATTGTCACAATTTGCGATCACCACGGGACTCCGAGGAGCACATAAAACTGTGAGCCGCGAGTGAGCGTGTAAGCAGGTTGCATGAGCTTTACCATCGAGCACAGGTACAGCACAATAACGAGAACAACGGACACAACCCAGTTGTGAATGAAAGGATGGGGTTTATAACACATGCTGACCGACCTCTCCCTCGCCACCGTCCCTCGCATCTGAAGAACTACCACCGGCGGCAGATCCTTCTCCCACCTCGCCGCCAAGACCTGGAACACCCTTCCACTAAGCCTACGACAGACCCAAGACCTGCTGACCTTCAGGAGGCTACTCAAGACCTGGTTGTTCGACCAGTAGCAGCACCCCCCCCCTTTTTTCCCTAGCGCCTTGAGACCCTCGCGGGTAAGTAGTGCGCTTTACATATTCTGTGATTGATTGATTGAACTGTATGCTGGATTTGCACAGCTGAACTGAAAAACGTTAATGTAGAATGAAATGGTGGCGCTAGGATGTCAGGAGGTGAGATACAAACGTATAATTAGGAATCTACAACAATGTGATGTGATTTGGCAGTGAGCAACAATTATCCAATAACGCGACTCTTACTCGTCTCATTCGTCAGGACCTGAAAACAGCTTTGGTAGTCTTGGGAGGGGGGCTTTACATCAAACAAACGCACCGCCGCAGCATTTTAACAGTTCTGGTATACAATTTCAACACGACCACCAGCCTTTGCCTGACATGAATGTACTTTAAAGTGAGCGCCATTCACATCATACAAGCGATGCAAACACCTCGCTCCCACAACCTCTGCACCTTCCTGAAGCTCTGCACATCGCTGCATTCATTCTATAATGCCACAACACTTTAAAGGTCAGCCGTACAGTTCACAGCGTATGTACAAAAAGCTTTATAAATGCCGCAATAACATGGCCCTGGCAGCCCTTTGCAAGGGTAAAGCACACAATAAATCTATGAAATGTGCAAGCATTCAAGGTGGTATAAATAACACATGAATAATCACACATTACTGTGGGCAAGTGCCTGCTTCCAGGGGCAAAGGCAGCTATAAATCTACCGAATCCAGCCTACTTGAAGGGCCTTCAGAGGAAGAAAGCAGAGTGTGAGCCTAACATAAAAGAACCAAGCGCGGCCACGCTATTAGAAACAGATGGCCCCTGCGCGCTGCTGCTCGCTCCCGCAAGGTGGATGCCAGCACAAGCACGAGTGCTTGAAAAGAGCGGACCAATTTCTAAAGGTCATCTCCTAGAGCAGCGCTTGCGCGCTGCGCTAGGCTCGACCTAAAAAGGGGCTTTGCTGGATTTGGTTTATTTTATTCTATTGGACTAAAAGAGATTTTAGTTTTGATTTCTCCGAACTGAGAAGAATCACGAATTATATAATTAGCTTCAAATAAAAGTATCAAGAATTACTAAAATAAAAAGGTGTAGGATTTAACTGTGAAAAAACAAGCCGTAAAAACTGTTGTACCAAGTAGGAATGCTGATCTGTAAAATTAAAGTAATGGAACCCGTTCCTCCTCCCTTTAATCTCTGGGTTTGTATGCATCATCTGAATTTTTACAAGCCCTGAATAGATATTCCATTGTCACAACTGTATGTGGTCTGAACCTAAATAATGCATACTTTTTTTTGTTTAAGAAACTTAGGGGCCGATGTACGACCCTCTCCAAGAGGGTGGTAAAGCACTCGGTAATGGGAAGGGGTCCCCACAGGACCCCTTCCCCTTTGTGAATGCAGGGCAAAATATTTTTTAGGGGCAGGCAGTGGTCCCAGGGAACGTTTCATTTTTCTTTTTTTAAATGCATCCCGTTTTCGTTTAAGGAAAACGGGCTGCATTTAAAAAAAAAATTGCTTTATTTAAAAGCAGTCCCAGACATTCCAGAGTAGCGTGCTACTCGCCCAAAAAGCGCTTCAAAACCCCTTCAGGGGTAGCAAGCGCTATATAAATACAAACCTCTTTCCCTCTTCTATCCCGCCACCTACCTTTCTCTATCCAAATAACTGAATAACATATCCACCACTCAAATTACTTCATATTTCACTATACTAATTTTCAACACTAATCCTTTATGGGTTCCGGAGTAGCGTGCTACTCGCCAGAAAAGCGCTTCAACACCCATCAGGGGTAACAGGTGCTATATGAATGCAAGCCTTTTTTCCCCTCTGCTATCCTTCTCAATCCAAATAACTGACTAATATCCACCACTCAAATTACTTTCATATTTCACTATACTAATTCACCACTAATCCTTTATGAGTTCGGGAGTAGCGTCCTACTCGCTGAAAAAGCGCTTCAACACCCCATCAGGGGTAACAAGCGCTATATAAATACAAACCTTTTTTCCCTTTTCTATCCTTCTGCTATCCTTCCGAATCCAAATAACTGACTAACCTATCCACCACTTAAAATTACTTTCATGTTTCACTATACTAATTCAACACTAATCCTCTATGGGTCCTGGAGTAGCGTGCTACTCGCCGAAAAAGCGCTTCGACGCCTCGTCAGGGGTAGTAAGCGCTATATAAATGCAATTACAATACAATACAATACATGGAGGTCTGCTGAGCCCAGCAGGCCACCATACCTGGGAGGGCCAGCCATTCCTAATGGGGTCGCAAATTGCAAATGCCTCATGAATATGCATGAGGCATGCAATTTGCGACCACATTCGGAATCGCTAACAGTGTCTCAGACACTGTTGTACATGGCATTTAGCGACTCGCAAATTGCGATTCGCTAAATGACATTGCTGTACATCTGGCCCTAAACTACAAATGTCCATAGGAAAACGTGGAAAATATACTACGTGTTAAAATATAATCATCAACTAAATAGAATCAACGCCATTCCCCATTTTCAAGTGCCATCAAAGAAATCAAGTAAACAACATTTATAAAAAAGGTCAACTTGAATGTACCACAAAAACATGTAAATTATAATCATTCATCGAGATAATTTTCAAAAATCCTTTACATTTATAATTAAGATCTCGAGCAATAAGTGCAAAATAATTTCCACTTTCCATATTATCATTTTCAAATTTATTAGATAGTGCAGGTAGTGGTGACCAGACATGAAATCAAAGAAGCCATACTGTTGCCTATCAGTCAGGCAAACAGCATTTTGAACGTCTTTGTCACGATGTTTCCCAACTCGAGAATCACTAGAAAGGGTATTCGGGTTTAAGACTCATTATGTCTTTCTATAATAACAAGGTGGATGGCAGAACAAGTAGCTAGAGCATTTGTTATACAAAAGTGCATTGCAGAATCCCGCGCAGATAAAGACCCTGCCTCACCAATGACCTGCACCACCAATGACCTGCACCACGAGGCTAAAAATGGGAATCGAATTCTGTCTTACAAACACAAAGTTCACCGAACGCCTCATTAAAATGGTAATGCAATTACAAACAAACTTGGTTTGGAGAATCTTATAAAACTACTGAACATGGCATGTACTGTATTTTCCTCACGTTATTGGAAAAGTGAATAATACAATATGGTATCTTTGTCTAAAAAATGATTGCATCTAGCCATACCGGAGTCTTAGGTCTGTGTCCTTCTAGGCAGGGTGGATAAAAGAGGGGGCGGATCGCAATTGTTTACAACAGGATCTATAAGTGTAAAACCTATGAACTAGATGAGCTGTTCAGAGAAGAAGCTCTGGGCTTCAGTATCTCCACTGATGCACAACATTCTTTTTCTGGGGCGTTGGTTTACTGCCTCCAGGACCGGTAGGGGATTTTATAGCATCTCTTGACCAAGCATTAGCTCCGAACTGTATTTCTTACGCTAATTTTCCTATGCTTGACAATTTTAACATTTATTTGGACCAAGAGGAGGACCCAGTAGCTAGGCGCTTAGTGGATAATGCTCATAGAGCTGGACATGCCATTGATGGCATACTATCCAATGTATCATTAAAGGGGGAATTTCCCTTCCAGTCCTATGGTTGGACCATTTTTTACTGCCTTTCTTTTCGCAGCTTGTCTATCCAAAGAAACCCCAACCCTTCTTTCCTCAGAATTAGAATACAAGCTGGAGTAACGTTTGTATGGCATACTTGAGAAGAACCCTGCTGGATACGAAACCAGTAATCCCAAACTCTTGTTATGGAGGGGGACAAAGTTATTAGCTCTTGGCTTAGGTGGGTGGCTGATTGTGTAGCTCCTATTACGACCACAAAAAAGGCCATGACTACCCACTCTGCACGCTAGTTCTCACAGGAATTAGCTCAGGAAAGACCATTGTGCAAAAAACTGGAAAGAGTCCGGCACCGTCATTATAGAGAATCAGATAAAATCCTCTACAACTGGACTTCAAAGACTATCATAAAAACTTAAAAGGACCCGCAGCACCTTCTATACACAATGTATTGAGGAGGCCGATAATAATGGAAAAGAGATTTTTAAAATTGGTGCCAATTTTACGGACCCTAAATTTACATCGCCCCCCATTGGAGTCCAGTTAGCACTTATGTGTTCAACTTAGTGCCCTTTTAGAGGAAAAAATCCAATCTAATTTAGTGGGGTTGAATGACTCTCCCTGGGTCCGGAGATAGGAGACTTAGCTAGTCCTGTCACACCTTCTAAATTGTTGGCTTTTTATGCCCAGTCTCTAGAGGAAGTGTCAGCCTCCTTTGCTAAATCCAAGCCAGGGTCCCCTACTGATCCCGTACCGCTTCAGATATTGAAGTCTATCTCCGACATTATTGCTCCAATATATCGGGAACTATTTGTTACCTCCCTTCAATCAGGTATTCTGTGTCAGGACCCGGAGGCGAGAATTAGGCTCTTCTTTCTTCACTTTATTTTCTCCAGCACCCTTTCCAAAGAAACGGCTTTTATAAGCACAACTACAATTCCCATGAGTCATTGGGAAATAAACAGAAACAGTCCATCAAATCAACGTGCTGCCTCATGTATAACGGTCCCCGCAGCCTCTCTATCTCCCTCTTTCTTCGCTGCTCCTGCAGCATTCAGATAAGTGCTTTACTTCACCCTTGTGCTTTATTACTTCTTAATTTGCCTTCAAAGACTAGAGGTAGTTTCTCTAACCGCTTCGCTGACTTTTATGTGTTTTTGTCAATAACATTACAGGGCCACCACGGGAACTGTCTGGTTCCTACGCGGTTGCGATTTAACTGCTGGCTCGTGTGCGCCGTGCAGTCTTCCGACCACACGGTGGCCTTTGCTCGGATTGATACGGGCGCTGCGCATTTTGACATCCCCCTCCTCCCTCGGACAGCCGGTGCGTGTCCTAATTGTTTGGGATTTTGTCATTCGAATACGAGTTGATGGCTGGGCAGTTTTTCCTCACAAACTGAGGTTTTGTTTTTAAAGAATCTTTATTGCCATTTTGTTCTCACACAAGACATATCACAGTAACTGGATTGCATTTTGTTGTCTCAACCCTTTGAAGCATACATCACACATCTCTGGATGCACATTGAATTGCTGATAATTCCACATCTGCGGGAAAGTTCCTCCTACTGGTTTGAGATTTAATGTGACAGTTCTATTCCTCCCGTTGTGTCCTAGTGGTGCATCATTATGTGTACATCCTGCGTGGTCCCGCCTGGTATAGATTTGCTTTCCTTTTTTTCCTATTTTTCCCCCTCTGGGTTTGCTTCTTTCGGGTGGGGAGTGCTGTATTGCCATCTATGTGCCATAAAGCTGGCGGTAAACAAACTTTATAACTCAACTAGCGTAGGATAGGGATAAACACCTATATTTGAGAGGCTTTGTTGAGGGGGCTTACTGTAGTTTGGTTAGAGTCAGTACAGTTCTTGACCGCGACCAGCCTTAATTTGTCTTTGGGGTTCTAAGTTTACGTCTCGAGGGGGGAGTTATAGTCACCTTTCATGTCTGCCGGGTGTAATCTAGGTCAGTCACTGCTAGCCCTTGTAATTTAGTCCGTTATGTCCCCACTACTGCCATCTGCGCCGTTAGGATGTCTCTGGAGTTCCAATGCAAATAACATGTCCCTCCATTGGTCTGCAATAGGGAGTTGTCTCAGGCCTTTTGCCTCTTCTCTATGCAGTGCTCTGCTTTCAGCCCCAGCCCAGGCAACCACCTCCCGATTTCGAACACTTATTTGTGGGCCTGTGGCAGACTTCCATGACATGGCTATTCTTCTTTTGGTCAATGCCAAGGCCAGGTCTATAAATCTATTTCCTACTTTGCGCTTGGACGGTCCGAGAAAGAGTTTCTACTGCGATGTTGAGTGTGCGCCCCACAGTGACATTATTCTTAGATAGGACTTCAGACCAGAAAATGTGAAGTCTCTCGCAGTCCCAAGTCATATGTATAAAATCGGCATCACTGTGGCTGCATCTCGGGCAGCATTGTGGTTCCCCCACCGTAAGCTCCAAATATGCGGTGTGAAGTCAGATATGCCATATGTAGAAAATTAAATTGGATATATTTCAACTGTGTGTTGCGGGATATTTTCTTAGGCAACTCCAACACTCCATTCCATTCTGTGTCAGTTAGTTCCCCATCTAAAATCCTTTCCCAGCAGCGTCTGTAGCGGGGTAAGGGAGGCCCCAAGCAGTGAAGCATAAAACCATTTTATTTGATGTCCAGCCGATCCCAGAGTGATCAGTTTGTGTAATACTGCGTGTGTTTCCGGTTCCTCCCCTCCCAGCCCCCACAGCTGGCCGAACGCCCGCACCATCACCTCATAT
Organism: Calotriton arnoldi; assembly: GCA_963921515.1. Taxonomy (NCBI): domain Eukaryota; kingdom Metazoa; phylum Chordata; class Amphibia; order Caudata; family Salamandridae; genus Calotriton; species Calotriton arnoldi. The sequence continues at coordinate 245,808 of CAWUFW010004862.1, read as the reverse complement.
TGTAAGAACTACCTTGGCGGGAGACCACACCTATCCACCAACTCCGCAAATGGGAGCAGTGTTTTCTCTTGGTAGCAATCCCCAACCGTTTCGAGTCCCACGTCTGTCCAGTTTTATCATTTGCTCTGTTGTGATGATCGACTGTGGCTCCTCATGGGGCAGCCCCACCAGGGGTAGCTCCGGTGAGTACCTCGGGGTCCCAGGCAGTTTTGCCATGCAGCGTTTCCAGCACTGCAGGGCAGTGGTCTGCAGCGTTGAGTTGTATGGTACTTTGGTTGTATGATCTAAATGTTTTGCCAGCACGCTTGTTGGGCTCCATCAAGAAGGTCCCCTCTGTTTTTACACCTTCCAACCATTGAGCCAACCACTGAATCTGTCAAGCCAGAAAGTAAAGCTCAAATTCGAGGCACTCCCAAACCACCCCCCCCCCCCATCATGGGGAGCCGCAGGGTCCTCAGTGATACTCTCCGCCTCCCGCCTACACAAATTAAGTCTTGTAGTCAAGAGTCCAACTGCCGAAACCACCCAGCAGGCATTAGGACTGTTAAGTTAGCAAAGAAATATAGGAGGCGGGGCAGCATGACCATTTCAGTAAGGGATATCCTGGCCATTACAGGGAGCCGTAGGGTGCGCCAGTAACCTACATTGGACCGGAGCAATCCGAGTGCTCTATCTAAGTTGCCCTCCCTCAGGTCATCTAGTGAGTGGATGCTCAAGTATTTAAATGTGTCAGATGTCCAGTTGAGATCCGCAGGTAAGCCTGGGGGTCTGGCAGGGGTCCGGCCACAGGTAGATCTTATTTTTATTTACCCACAGACCTAACAGCGTCCCAAAATCGTCCAGGAGCCGCAGAGCAGTGCAGGGGCCCTTCTCAGCATCGCTCAGATAAATCAACAGATCATCTGCATATAAGGAGATAATGTGTGTTCTCCCACCTATCGTCAGCCCCATGCCTTCTCCTCCCTGATGAACCAACGCAGCTAGTGGTTCTATCGCCAGGGCAAATAAGAGCGGCGATAGAGGGCAACCCTGACGGGTACCGCGCGCTAGCTTATATTGTGGGGAGATGGTTTTGCCCGTCCTAACCCTAGCCGTAGGGTATGTGTATAACAGTCTTACCCATTTCACCCATTCCTCCCCGAGGCCCAGGCGCTTTATAACCTCAAGAAGTTAATCCCAGCACACAGTGTCAAAAGCCTTCTCCAGGTCAATTGACAGGATAGCATCATGAGTAAGAGACCGTGCCTCTGAGTGGTAGAGGACCGAGTATAGTCTACGCAAAATGTATGCGGTATTGCGGGAAGGGTTAAACCTATTTTGGTCGGTGTGTATTAAGTTCTTCATAAGTGGGAGCAGTCTGAGCGCTAATATTTTATTGAGTATTTTAAAATCCATATTAAGCATGGAAAGGGCCCTGTAATCTGCTACTCCGGCGCCCGTGGCTGTCGTCTTGGGGAGCGGGATCACCATTACGTTCTGTGTAGTTTCAGGTAAGAGGCCGAGCTGTAAAGACTCTGCATACAGGGTCACTAAATGTAGGGCCAGCACGGATATGTATTTCACATAGAACTCCGCAGGGAGGCCATACCGGCCCGGGTTTTCCCAGTAGCCATGGTGGCGATGGCCTCTCAGACTTCCTGCAGTGTCACAGGCACGCCCAGTGCCCCACCCGCCTGCTTATCAACTGTTTGGAGTCGTAACGGGGCCAAGAAGGCTCCAAGCTCAGACTGTGGGATCCCCCTCCCCCCGAGGGGCAGCATACAGCGTCTCATAGTATCCCTGGAATAGACCGTTAATCTTGTCTGGGTCATATACGGATGCACCTGCATCAGTCCGGATATGTGCAATTGGCGTCCCTCGGGGCTCCGGCATGATTAGCCATGCCAACAGGCGACTGGCTTTCCCTTCCTCTCCCTGAACTCTGTCAAGGTATTCCCTATAGTTGTGACATCTTAGCCTCTCTATAACCTCACTGCATCGTGTTAGTGCGTCTTGAGGTTAGTGTGGGCTTGGGTGTCTATTCCCTGTACACTGTCCAGAGCTCATAACTCGCCCTCTAGGGCCAGCAATTCCCAGAGGAGTTCCCTCTGCATTCCAGTTGTTTGCCCCATGCAGTGACCCCGCACCACCACCTTAAATGCCTCCCACTCCACTAGTGCAGAGGACGCCGAATGTGCATTATCAGTAAAAAACGTTTCAATGAGGGAGCACAAGGATTCTCCAAACTGGGCCTCCTCCAGCGTTAGAGGGTTAAATCTCCAAGAAGGGATCGGGGATCTATACCCGAGAGGCTGGTGGGTCATCAGCAAAGGGCTGTGGTCAAAAAAGGTCCGCCCCAGGTATTGAGCCACTAAAGCGTGGCAAACACAAGAAAGTGTCTAGCCGTGTGTGGAGTTGGTGTATAGGGGAAAAGAAAGAATACTCTCTATCCCTTACATGTTGGACCCTACAAATGTCTTCCAGTCCCCAGTGATCTCTCCATTCCCGAAACTCCACCACTGTGCAGTGGGTCTGCGCCCCCGCTAGGGGGGGGGATGGGAGCAGTCTAGTGAAATATCCGCCACACAATTAAAGTCCCCTCCCAGTACCACATTGTCCACCATCAGATCAGCCATTTGGGCAGAGAGACAGGCCAGAAAGGCCACTTGTTCTTGGTTGAGTGCATATATGCAACCCAACGTAATATCCCAACCAAATAGTCTCCCTGTGAATAGTCCATACCTGCCCTCTGTCTAGGAAGGTTGGTGTTGGTTCAAAGGGGACTCCCGCTTTTATCCAAATCAATGCCCTCGGGCATATGCCGAGAAGGTGATGGCGAAAATCCGTCCCCTCCATCGCCTGCGCAATTTTTCAACCACCCCCTTGAGCAAGTGTGTCTCTTGTAGTAGAGCTATTTGTACTCCCCCTCTCTTCAAATAGTTATGTATGTTATGACGTTTAGCCATCGACCCCATCCCTTTAATGTTCCATGTTAGGAATTTCAGTGTATGGTGTGTTGCCGACATCTTTAAGTTAACCCATTGACTCCCACCTCCCTTGCCCCTCCCCCTTCTCATGAAGTGGGGAAAAACATTCCCCCTCCTGCAGATTAAACAAATCAAACCATATGCAAAAGCCACAACATACAACAACTTCCCAATCCCAGAGCAGTCTGGCAATGGCCAGCCTCCCAAACCAGTTATACATCTTCAAAATCCAAGAAGGGCCCAAACCAACCACGGTGAGGACCCTCGGGGAATCGCAACTTCCCTTATTAACTCACAAGTGAGTATGAGATGTGCACCAGCCCCAGTATATGTCCAGTCTGAACAACTTCCTAAGTCTCTCACTCGGGGGGGGTGTTGTTCCCTCCAAGTAAGGCTAAAGCTGCGACTGTTCTTGACGAGGGTCAATGCTTTATAATCGACTCTGCTGTCTTTGGGGTCACTGTTGGCATGTTGAGGCTATCCCCTCAGGAAGAGTCAGAATCCGAACCATCAGTCCCTCTCACAGAGCGCAACCCCGCCTCCGATGGGGACCCCTCTTCGCGCACAATCTCGGCTACTGCCTGCAGTGCTGCCGCTCTCTCTCTCGCTCAGTTTGTGAAGGGCTCGGTTTCCTCGGTGAGCTTCGCGTGGGTAGTCTCCTGGGTCTTTTCTTGGGCTCTCGGCCTCTGGACCCCGTGATCGATCCCGGTTTTGTTTTTGTAGGGGGACCCTCAGTTCTATGTGCTTCTATCCAATCCCATGCCGCTTTGGGGTCCTCACAAAAATGAGTCTTTCCATCTAGAACTATACGCAGTCGGGCAGGGAAAATTAGTGAATATTGGAAGTCTTCCTCCCTCAGTGTTTACTTAACCTCAAAAAACAAAGCACGGCTCCGCTGAACATAAAGTGTGTAGTCCAGAAATATGGAGATTTTACTATTGCCCACCACAAAGGGACCATTGGTTCGAGTTTTGTGTAGAAGAATATCTCTGTCCTTGTAATACAAGAGCCTGGCCACTACAGGCCGTAGGGGGGCGACCCGGAGCCAGCGGTCAAGCAGGTACCCGGTGTGCCCTCTCAAGGGTGTAGAATGTCATTAAGCACCCCGGCGCCACCACCGTGCTGAGCCAGGGCTCCAGATAAGCGACCATATCTCTGCCCTCCACTCCTTCCGGTAAACCAAAGACCCTTATATTGTTTAGTCTACTCCGACCTTCCCCATCTTCCGCCCTACGCTCTAGGGTCCGGACCCTGTCCGTGAGTTCTGCCACCTGTCGTGTCAGCGCTTGCTGTGCTGGAGTCAGCGCCACAATCTCGGATTCCACTACTTTCACCCTTTCAGCCACCTTCTTGTGCTCCGCTCGGACGAGACCCAACCCTACTGAAACAGCACTGCTATCTTGGGGCAGTGTTGTCTTAGTGTCCGAGATGGTTTCATCCTGGCCTTGCCAATCTTCTTGCCCCAGGTTGTGTGTGGTTCTTGTACTCCCAACCGTGGTCTCAGGTCACTGCCCCTCCAGGTGGCTCCGCGGGTGGGGTATGTCCCCTCCTCTCACCCCCCGCCCCCGAGTCTTGGTAAGCAACAGGGCCCTAAGTGGTTATGCACCTGTAGTGTGGCCACGGTCTGTCCACAGAGTTCTGCTCTGTGCAGCATGGGCCCCAGTGATGCATCCACACGTCTTCAACCCCACGCGCGTAGGGTGAGTCTAAAAGGAAGGGGCTTCCCCTCTGCCACACGGAGTCCAAATCAGTCCAGGGCCCCAATCAGGGGAGCCAGGTTGGCGCCCAACAGGTTGTGTAGATGGGCACTACCCGCCCCAGAGCGAAACAGAGGGCCAGCTGAGTGCAGCAAACTCCTCTGCGATCCCAGACAGTGGGACGAGCCTGAGAGCAGCGGAGGAGGGGTTGTCTCCGTTCCCTCACATATAGATCTCAGGGGGGCACCTCCAATATAGCTGGGGGGGGGGGGAAATCTTGCCGCCTCTCACTTCCACTGGCCAGCACTGCCCCCGAGCTCCAGGCCTCCTCCGAGCGGCCGCGGCCCCCTCCTTACACACGGCCCCCACTCCAGTCAGGAGCCCCCTGCCTAGGGCCGCATCTCGCAGCAGAGCTCGTCCCTGTGTCCGGGAGCCACTCCACTCCAAGGGGACTGTTTTCTGAAACCGCTGCGGGGCTAGAAGAATCCACCGGGCGCAGGGGCCTAGTCTCCCCCCTTTTGTCCTCACAGCTGCCACCGGGCCCGACCCGGGCCCGAGCTCCCACCAGCCGCACTCGCCGCAATACGGCTACTCTAGGCCGCTCCACCGGCCAGCGCTCAATCGGGACGCCGCCTCCCGGGCCCAGCAGGGCCGTGATCTTTAACTAGGCTGCGCTGTGTCAGCCCCTGCTCCGCACGGTCTCCAGCCTTCCAGGCCGCGCTCCGGGTCACAGTGCACGGTCGGCGCCGCTACTCCGCCATCCAGTATCGCAGTTTCTAAGGCAGGTCCGTCCAGCAGCTGCCCCAGCTACAGCGATAGGTCCCCCCCCCCCCCGGGGTCAGCATGTACCCACTCCCCCGGGTCTCTGAGCCCAGAACTGCACCAGTTTGGACTGGATAAATGTTCGGCCGGTGCGGAGCAGCTAGCTCATGCGTCCGCCATCTTCGGCTAACAAGCCACGCCAACGGTGAGAGTTTGTTTAGTGAGCCACTGCCTGGAGACATAACACCCGCTAGGGTAAGGCTACCCTAGTTTGAGGCAATTGGTGGTACAATTCCCAGGCGCTGTTCCCCATTAAAGCAAGGGGTGTACATCCCAAGGAAGGGGTTTCTAAGCCCTACTTTCAGAGTGCGCTTGTTTTTTCTTCAGGATTCTAAAATCGCCATATCGCCCCTATTCTCACGATTGCCTAACATGGAAGGCTTTGAGGATTCTGATGACTACTCGGAGGAGGAGGACAATACCTACCTACCTCCCAATTGATGATCATTTTTGCCAAGTGATGGACGCTTCCATCTTTAAGGCGGTCTCTCAAGTGGTAGGCCCCCTGGAGAAGAAAATCTTGGCTCTTTAGGAGCAATGCAAGAAAGCCCTCAATCAGAGGGGAGACACTGCCGGGCCTTCGGCCCCCCTACCTCCAGGGCAACCAGCTACCCCACTCCTACCCCAGACAAGTGCAAACGTGCAGACTACCCAGGGGTCGTTCCCAATGTATTTGCATGCCTGAAGAAGGGGTTTATGGAATCCAAACCTTTACAGGACCCTCAGACTCTACTCCCACCCCCCTGACCGACCCTGGGGACGGTGACGACTCCCACAATACTTCTGATGGGGAGCATTCCAGGCCTTGGCGCTGTACCACCAATTACCTGACTAGCACTGACCCTACCTCCGGTGCATTGCAACCCCCGGAGATGGAGTTACTTGACCATGACGGCCTGCTTCAGCCAGTGAAGTGGTACCCAGCTCCCAAGGTGGCTGCCTACTTGGCGAGCAGGCTGCCTAAGCCCCTTGATAAGGAGTTGATGAGTTGCCTCAAGGCAGAATGCCCTAGGCCATCTTTAGATGGAAAACTGGCCCTCACACCGAAATTGATGCCAAGACTGTCCCTTTTCGTGCCAATTTGTCCGTGACACCAATAAGGGCATTGACAGATCGTGGCGTTCATGCCAGGATAAACTCCTGAATGTAGCAGGGCCCCTAGCGAAGATTATGGACATCGTGGAGGATGCGAAGGCCTCCGAATCGCTAATATCTCCAGACACCTTGTCCGGCTGGGCTCAGCGAGCCATTATTTTCCTTGGGACCATGAACTGCGCGATTTCCACTGAGCGGCGCACATCGCTGCTGATCAAGATCGATCCCAAGTTGGGGGAACTCTCCACCTCTGAGGCAGGTACAGTGGCCCAGGGCAACCTCTTTGAGGATCCCTTCATTTGGAAATTGGGCAAATTTGTTAACACCTTCAATTCATTAGATAAAGTCCAGTTCTCCATTAAGAGAATATTTACCCACGTGTTTTTGATGCAACTGGTCGAGGTAGGGTCACTCAGCTGGCCGTTCCATCCATCAAGCCTCCAGGAGGGGGATGACTCCCGTCAAGGTCAATGGCAGGACTCCAGTAATTATGGAAGTTTCTACCCTACCAGACCCTACCCCGGTCGCCGGGATGGAGGGGTGAAGGGGAGGGGGGAATTGGTCAGAGGCGGGTCCAGAGGCAACGGCAACTTCAACAATATATAAGGTGAGAATACAGAACTCTTTGGGGATCCAAATTGGGGGTCGTCTGGACTCTTATACCACACTGGCAAAATCTCTCCTCGGATGCGTGAGTTCGTCAGATGGTAAGAGGTTTTCAGATAGAATTGTATGGGACCCCGACTCAAGCCCACAATTCCAGACCTTTGGTCTTCTCGCAGGAGCAGAGTGCCCTGGTGGATCAGGAGGTAAGTAGTCTGTTAGAGAAGGGAGTGATTGTCCAAACGACGGTCCACCCCAATGGTTTTCTCAGCAACCTTTTCCTGGTGGAAAAGAGGGATGGCGGTCAACGCCCGGTTATCAACCTGAAGGAGTTCAATGGATGATTCCTATACTGGCACTTCAAGATGGAAGGTATCCATCTTTTGAGAGATCTTCTGAAGGCATCGGATTGGATAGTGTGTCTGGATCTGAAAGACGCCCCTTTGACGGTCCCTATTTTTTCACCTCACACATGCTTCTTACAATTCTGTTGTGGCTCTCGAGTGTTCAAATTTGTATCCCTAGCTTTTGGTCTCTCATCTGCCCCTTGGTGCTTCACCAAGCTGATGAGACCGGTGGTTGAACACTTGCAGGTGCAAGGGGTGCTTCTGATCGTGTATCTTGACGATATTCTGATCATGAACCAATGCCCACGGCACCTCTCCTTCCACTTGCAGATGGCCATCGACCTTCTAGAATCTTTGGACTTTGTGATCAACACAGAGAAATCCCTTCTTGTCCCGGCCCAATCTTTGCAGATTCTAGGATTCCTGCTAGACTAGGTAAAGGCCACCCTCAGTCTCCCGGCTCGAAAGCTGACCAGGATCAGAAATGAGCTCAGGAGGACAAACTCCAAATCTCAAGTTTCCCTTCGGCAGTTAGCACGGAGAGTGGGGCTCCTCTCATCCTCTATGCAACCGATCTTCCCAGGACCCCTCACTACTGGACGCTACAACGCAAAAAAATCTCTCATTTACAGAAGAGCCTCTCGTACTCTCAGTTGGTTCCACTCTCAGATGAGGCAATGGAGGAGATGCAATGGTGGATTGCCCATATAGAAGCGTGGAACGGTCAGGCGATCTTTGGCTCCCAACCCGACCTGGTAATCGAGTCCCATGGAAGCGGTTCTGGATGGGGTGCTCGGTGTGGGGGTTTCGGAAATTGCAGGAACAGTGGGGTCAGTCTTCGATACATCTCTTTGCATCCCGTCTGGACTTCCAACTCGACAGATATTGCAGTTGGAGACCGAACCCCACACGCGGTGGCCACGGATGCCTTCCTTCGAGACTGGAGCAAGGAGTCGGCTTATGCCTTCCCGCCGTTTGCAGTCATAATGTGGCTGCGGCTCAGGTGTGCAGGCAACAGGCGGCCCTGGTGGTCATTACCCCAGTTTTGGAGATCGCAAGTCTGGTTTCCAGCGATGATGGAACTTGCTTGGGATTTTCCAATCCCTCTACCCCTATTTTCGAATCTTCTACGGGATCTCCAAGACAACCCTCACTCTCTGGTGCAGGCGGGCTCTCTTCGTCTCATGGCCTGGAGGGTTTACTGGGAACGTTGAAAAGTCCCGGGGATTTCAAGAGAGGTTGCGCTCTGCTTGCCAAAGCCTGGGCAGATAGTACAAACAAACTGTACTGTTCTGCCTGGTCTAGATAGATGGGTTGGTGCCTCCAACAGCAGTTAGAGTCCATGGGGCAGATGTTGTCCAGATGTTTAATTTTCTGGCGAGTCTGGCTTCACAAGGTTTTGCCTATAGGTCTATTAATACCTTTAGATTGGCAATATCTGCAGGCCATTTGCCGGTGGACGGACATCCTGTGGGGGAACATCCTTTGGTGTGCAAGTTACTAAGAGGAATTAGGTTGTCAGTACCCCCTGAATCTAGGTACTCTGTATATGGGACGTGAATAAAGTGCTTTCTTTGTTTCATGCCTGGCCTTCAAATAAATACCCGTCTAGGAAGCAGCTATCAGTCAAATTGACTAATGTTGTTATGTTTAATTTCATGCCGCCGTGTTTCGGATGTTCGGGCATTACACGTTACAGGTAGAGTTTTTACCTAGGAAGGGGTAACTTCATATATTGCTCGCCGAACGAAATGTAATTCTAAGTTGGTAGCATACCCAGTGTTTTCACAAGTTCCTAAATTGTGTGTGGTTCGTGCAATGAAAAGGTATGAGATTGTCACGGAGGACCTACGTCCTCATGGGGAGCGACAGTTGTTGATTGCCCTCACAAAACCTCATAAAGGGGTGTCTTCCCCTACGATTGCCAGATGGGTCATACAAGAGGCAGGCATCTATACCTCCCATTTTGGGGACCATTCTGTGAGAGGTGCTATGGCCTCCAAGGCCTTCTCTTTGGAAGCGAGACTGGAGGATATTCTCAATGCAGCCGATTGGTCATCTGACTCCACTTTTAAAAAGTTTTATTTTAAACCAGTGTCCTCTCTGGCAAACACAGTGGTTGATCAGCTTTAAACCAGCCTAATCCTCGCCTCCGGGTCCTGACATAGAATGAAACATTTCCTAGCTATCGTAAAGAAAAGTTTCAATTCTATTAAGGACATGGAGGCGAGGATTAGCCCACCCTATGCTTCTCATCTTGAAGCCCACCCTGGCAAAGCCATAATGAGGTGCAATTTTATCTATGGTGGTGAGTTTTTACATTGAGTACAGTTGCATGATGATGTCTGCGCTTAGAGGATAGACTTTAGTCTATGAGTTTAACACTTTGAGTTATGTTTTTCCTACTGTACCAGGTTGGTCGATTATGGTCCAATTCATTTTGAGTTAACAGACCATTTATATTTTTTCTCGTTTCTTCCTAGGAACGGAGTGCAATAAACAAGAGTAGAGCCAGAGGATGAAAGCTGTTCGCAGGAAGAAAGAGGGAGAAAGAGGCTGCGGGAACCGTTATACATGAGGCAGCATGTTGATTGGATGGACTGTTTCTGTTTCTTTGACTCATGGGAAACGTAGTTGTGTTTATAAAAGTCGTTTCTCTGCAATGGCTGCTGGAGGAAATAAAGTTAAGAAAGAACAGCCTAATCCTCGCCTGTGTGTCCTTAATAGAAGTAAAACTTTCCTTTACGATAGCTAGGAAATTTTTCATTCTCACAGATGATTGGAAGAGAGCTAATGTGATTCCTCTGCCTAAAAAGGCCAATGCTGACCCTGAATCCCTGGCTAATTTTTTATCAGTCTCTCTGCTTCCAAAAGTTTCAAAGGTTTTGGAAAGGTTGGTAAACCAACAACTTACCTCCAATCTGACTGAGAACAACTTACTCCATCACTCCCAATCAGGGTTTAGCGATCGTCACAACAACGAGACCACACTTTTGGAGATCCATTAAGATCAGCTTGCATTCTGGCCTCAATCTAGCACTGGTGCTGTTGTACCGGTCAGCCGCATTTGATACGGTAGATCATAACATCTTATGGTACAGGTTAGAAAATCTGGGAGTGATGGGCTCTGCATTAAGCTGGTTAGGTTCCTTTCTTGAGAGTCGGGAGCAGGTGGTTTGGTTGAAGCAGTACATCTCTGGAGCAAAAAGGTCGAAGTGGGGAGTGCCGCAAGGCTCCTCCCTAAGTCCCAAACTCTTCAACATTTAGATATCACCGCTGGTATATTTGGTTGAATCCTTTAACATCAAGGTTATCTCATATTCGGATGACCCCCCCCAACTCCTGCTCACATACGACAAGGATTCCACACTTGCAGAGGACGCTTTCACTTGCAGTATCACAGCGCTGCTCGATTGGTTGAAGGCTAATAAATTGCAGTGTAACACTGACAAAACTGAACTCTTATTTGGGTGGAATCCCCTAACAGGATGGGTAGGTGCATGGTTTAACAGAGTTCCCCCAACGCCCCCTCCAACGGCAGTGGCTAGAAACCTGGGTGTTATGTTCGATGCTCAACTCTCATTTGGGGCACAGGTATCAACCGTTGAGAAAGCATGCTTATGTATTTTTCGCATGCTGAAGAAGTTTCTTCACTTGCTTCCATTTGTGGCTCAAATTACAGTGGTTAGGACACGGATTCTCTCTAGGCTGGACTATGCCAATATACTGTATTTGGGTCTTCCCGAATACCTGACCCAGCGGCTACAAGCTATGCAAAACATAGCAGTCCGCCCACTGTATAAAATACCTAAATACTCATCAGGGTCCTCATTTTGGGTGAGACTTCATTGGCCAACAGTCCGACAACATATAACGTACAAGGCTCTGACCTGGACGCATCAAGCCCTTCATAACAAGGGGCCTATCTACCCGAATGAGAGACTCAAACAATATTGCCCATGGAGGCCCAAGCGTTCAAGTAACGACAGTTTAATTGTGGTGCCTCGTTTTAAAAGGCAACGCAAGGGAGGCTCCCCTTTTACCGTTAAGTTGGCTGGAATATGGAACCATCTTCCTGAACATTTGAGGTCTATTAAAGATTAAGCCAAATTTAGGAAGGAGCTGAAAACACTTACTCAAACTATAGCAATGACATGATGCCAGTGGTTCTCTGCTTTGCTCCATCTTCAGTTGCCTAAAAGCGCCAGGACACTCGAGTAGCCGTGCGCTATACAAGCACCTTTCATTAACTTATTCAGTTTTCATTCAAAATTACTCAAACAGCACTTTAATGAGCGCAGATAAGAAAGCACTACCTTCTAGTCTGACTGAAGGCTGGTGTACCAGAGAGAAGGCACGAAGCACAGAACTCTACAGCATGCCCATGTGAGAAGATGGACATGCTTCCAGCAAAGCACCTGAATCCAGATAAGGCAGACATATGCCTCATCATGGAACTGAAACTGAGCCATGATTTGCCCCCATGTACGCGGTATGGCAATATAAGATATGTTTATGACGATACCGGGTGCATACCTTGCACCAGACACAAAATCTCCACCGCTGGGCTTGAGAGGTCTTCGTTGCATATTTTATTACTCTATCTGTAAAGCGCAGCGTACCCTTGAACAGGTTTCTTGGAGCAGGAACAACGATCTGGAGAAAGGTAATAATTCGTGGAAAGAAAACAGGAAAAAAAAAAACGGTGCCAGAACAAAAACGCCTTTAATTCTTTTCTAGAAGCGAATTGTGAAGCAGTAGTTCTTAACTGCAGGGTTAGGTTATTCCGCAACCGGGCCCCCAACAGAGGGCCCGGCTCCCACGCAGGCACGCTAATCATTTGTAACCGAGAATAGCAGCAACGTTTTAGACTGCACGGGTGGCCTGGGACACAGGGCCGGAAGAGAGCACTTGGGCTTAAGTGCGCTGGAGAATAGGAGGCGTTGTGCATTAAGCAAAGGCATTTCAAATGGAAACTTTGTCTCAGTGCCAGCCAACGGAACTCTTTACAAATGGACCGCTGCATTCTGCATATCTTGAGGTTTGCCAAAAGGGTAGCTTGACTGCCCTGTGTACCAGCTGCTGAAATAATGCGGTCTGCAACCCTCGGATGCAAATACACCTGCCACGTGCAAATATCAAGAGGGAAAAGGAAGGGACCGTTGGAGAATAAGGAAGGTTGTGCTGCAAACCGCATTAATTTGGGCACGGTGTCTGAAGCCATGATCTAAAACAATGCCCAGCATTTAACCCATACCCTCAGTCTTACTGGGCGTTAGCAAAAGGTAGTAATGTCCCAGCCATTGTTTTACAGCAAGTAGACAAATATGGAGATGGGCTATTAGATGAATTACAGATCATTTGGATAATGCTTTTACCTTGGTGAAAGTGCTGCCACTGCTGGAATGACTAGGTGCCTCAATTCAAGGTATTCAAGAGTCAACATCAGGACTCCCCCATATGCAAAGTAGGAGGGGATATAGCCCTCAAGGGATGTTGGGTGCTCCCAACAGGTAACTATCTGAGCACTAAATCCTCGGCCAAGCAGAGCAATAGGAATTATTTGGCATGGTTCCCGTTTGATATTGGTTAAGGTCCTCAGAATAAGGGGAAATTGCTAAAGTTGTATGCAAATGTTCTGCACCTAGGTAATGAAAATGCACCCTGTTGCCAATGCCTACTGGTGTTTATCCGCATTATGATCTCTCTGTGGCGAACAGATGCTGCTCTGGCATGCAGAAGCAGAGGAATACCCTGTCCAGCACGTCTGACCCAACTCTCACTCGTGACACTCTCCAGTTGACCTGCTGAGCATGCTGGCAGTCCTGCCTGATGCCTGGTAGGTGTTCTGCTCTCAACGTTCTATTGTGCTGAATGGCTTAGTTCAAGAGACTCCTCCCAGAGGAGGTGCCCTCGCCTGCTCGTTTGTTGACACAAATCACTGACATGGTTTTATTTCTTCTCCTCAGAAAAGCAGAAAAGTCCTCGTTCAATGGGAAAAAATGCTTGTAGGATCCTTTATGGGCCTTAGTTCCGACACACCGTTATTCAGTTTTACTTGCAGAGCAGTATATACTTCCTCTCGTGAATAATTACTAAAGGGGGGCCCCCAACATTTGAGGTCACATTCGTCATTACAAAAGTAGCGTCTTATATCAGGAACCAACAGAAACGTCCCAGCGCATGAAAGAGGCCTTTTTAGCAGTGGCATGAACTGAAAACCGGACTGGCACAGGAAACTGAGCTTTGTAACCGTTCCCTGACCAATTAATTCCTCTTGCAGCGGCTGTACACAGAAAGGTATGCAAATGAGGTCAGTAGAGAAGTTAAAAAACTCTACTAATCAATTAAGGAGTCGCCCAAGCCAGCAGGTAAAACGCACATTTCAAAGCCTGCAATGTCAGAGCAAGTTGTCAAAAAAGCAAAACAAAAATGTGCAGTCCATAAGACAAGACTGTACTTTGAAAAATAGCATCTAACCAACAACAACAAAAAAATCTCTTTTGATACTTTTCACTCCTATTTTAAGACGAATGTCTTATTGGTCCACTGTCAAAATTAATATTTCCAAGGTATTGTATTACTGCAGTTAAACAGACAGGCCGGGCAAGTAATGGATTTCAAATACTACTGAACAATGCATAAAGTTCCTCTGTGTTTCAAATGTTCTCTATGTACACAGGGAAAAATCTGAGCAATGGTACCGTTAAGAAATGCGTGCCGTGGAACAGGTTTCCCGGTCTTGAAGTTATCAAAATGAAACCTACATTTTTGATGGATCCACAACGAATAAGTGATAAATAATTCAATCATTTGTAGGCTTTACTTAAGCAGAGCGAGCACAACGATTTTCCCATAACAGACAGCATGACATTTTACACCTCCTGCCCAACAATGAGACATCCGCGCGTGCAAGGGCAATGTGGCACCATCTTGCTAGTGGCAGATGGCTACTACTTCATTCTGCAAAGTGTGTTACCAAGAGGCGCGTTTCCTTTAATGTGGTGTACTGTCAGTCTTTTTGTTCCTACGCTGAACATATGCAACAGAGTTTCGTACCAGCCTAGTTTTCAACAGAAGCAATTACAATAGAGAGAGAAGTCAGGTCTGAGCAAAACACACCACCTATACTCCTGTTGAGGCATGTACAGGATGTAAAAGAAATTGGAAATACACTTCATTGGAACTTGTCTGTGTCATGTCCTCAATGAAGTGTGTAACCTGGTTAGTTCAAGGAGAGGAGTCTTGTTTTATAGTTACGTTGTTTACCCTTCTGTCCTTCACTATTCTCTGAAAGCATGGTAAGAACGTCTTTATTTAGTTTCGGAGGATTTGATTTTCTTAAGATTCATGTGGAAGCTGATCACAAGCTCTATTGCACTCTACATGACAAACACAGCACAGCTTTTGAGGGAAAATACGGATTGTGGGCGCTACAGACTTGACCTCCCCGTCCACAACGTAATCCATCGGACTGGAAGGTATTGTCCAATCACCCAGGAGAGAAGCTAAATGGTGCATGCATGCTAATCGTCAACGAATATGAAACTAAAAGAAATGTGAAAGCTTAGGCTATTTTCAGTTTGCCCAAGGACACAGCTCGGTCTACAAGGGAGGAGGAGCGGGGAGCGCAATAGATACCAGAGATTGTTTTTATTTATTTATTTAAAATAGAGTGGAGCAATCATGACTTAGCATCAGACCAGAACCTCCACCCAGTCTTACTGCCCTTCTGGGGGGCACACTGGGTGGCTTACTCCAACATAGGGGGACAGAAAGCCCACTAGACACAAGGGAAAGATTGGTAAATAAAGAATTGTGAGTGGGGCAGCCCCCTCCTAGAATCGGGCTGCATCCCTCCAACTTCATGCCCTTGAAAGTCTTTGTTTGCTTGGGCTTTTGTGGGCGGGGGAAGGACCCCCAATGTGGCCACCCACGGAGAGCATAAAGCCCGCTGGACATCAGGGATTGGCAAAATAATGTGTTGGACCTGATGGCCAGTCTTTTTATCGTGCCCCATAACCAGCACCAGACAGACTTTCAGCTCCCCAAAGCTCCTCCATTTCCCCTCAGGCAGGAAAAATGGGTCGACCCCCAATCTCTACACACCAGGGAGGAAAAAATCCCACTAGGCAACAAGGAGCTCTTTTTATGTCAATGAAGTTGAAGGCAGTCTACTTGGCATCAGGCCACATCACCACACCCCATAGCACCATAGTTCTGACCCACTAAGGTTGCAGAAGGGAGTGTACCTCAATATGCCATCCCAAGGAGAGCAGAAACCCCACTAGCTACCAGGGATTGGTGTCCAAGAATGGAGTGGGATGGGGTGCCAACCGATCTTGGTATTGGGCCTGTGCCAACTTAAAGGAGGGGGACTGAGGAGTTTACATCCAATCTTCTCACTCCAAGTGGGATGAGTGTGCAATAGTCACCAGGAATTTTTTTTTGTGTCAATGGGGCCAGCTCATTCTGACATTAAGAGTACACTCCAAACCCTGGGAAACACACCATCTTTCTGCCCCCCTGGGGATGCAGAATTAGGGTCTTACCTTTTCTGTGTCACCTCAATGTCAATACTCCACCCCCCAAAAAAATCCAAATTTCCATGAGCAATGTCAGTCTAGGGGTCGGCCAGCACTTTGGAAAACCTGGGCATTTCTGTAACTTGATGACCCATGGGAGTCCCATCTGATGGGGCTTACACAGATCACTGCACATTCTATTATTCAGAATGCCCTGGACATATCAAAACTATGCTGAAAATAACACAAATTGTTTGGCTGGAATATCTGGCCACTAGGTATGCCCACACTCAGGGAACCATACCAACCCTGGATATTTCTGTAAAATACAGACTGAGGGAAATCAAAGGTGATGTGGCTTGAGTAAATCCCAGAATATTTTCTTACTCAGAAGGCCCAGTGACCTTCGAAACAATAGCTTAAACATCCAATTTCCTCTGTCTTTCCACGGTTGATGGTTGCAACATTTGGGACAAGGTTGACTGGCACCCAGGAAACCCAGCAATCACAGACATTTTTCAAAACTAGAGATTTAGAGGTATCCAAGGTCATGTAGTATGTGTGGATCCAGCATATTTTTGTGTTCAGAACGTCTTGCAGATAACAAAGTGGGAGTCGAAAACCCAATGCCCCACATTTAAGTGACAGAAATTTCAGCAACTTCCAGCCAATGGCAAGCCTTAGCATCCTGCATTCCAACAGGTCTCCTGAGAAAAACAGTACCATACATGTATGGGGGGCCTAATGCACGTGATAGGAGAAGACCAAAACTTGTAATCATTTGAAGACCACACTTACCCTTTACAGACTTTCACATGATCCTAGGTTTGCCCAGTTTCTGTCTGGTTTTGGAATGTTGCTGTTGGCTGTAAATTCTGGGGTTTATGCCCTATAAACATGAGGAAAATGAGTTTTTCTCCAACAGTCTAAATATTGGAGAGCATTACGTGTAAGAACTATTGGTGGGATTCATACAAGTCACATAGTCCATGGTTCTCTATTTCCAGAAATATGTAAGTTTGGTAGGCTTCATGGGATGCCAGTCTTCGAAAGGCTAAAAAACAGTCTCTCTTTCACTGGGAGTTAGCTACTAAGCTACTGAGGGGTAGTTACTGCGCTTGCAGAACATTCTAGGTTAAAAAACATAATGGGATCCACTAACATCACACCACAATGGATTCCAGGGGAGTGTAGTTTACATGAAAGCACAGGTTACATGAGGTGCCGGCTGACCTTTGGGCTTATTACTGCAGCCATCATTCATGAAAAGTGAAAGGAAATTGTTTTTTAGGCGTATTTATGCGGTTCGCAGGGCACTTGGATAAGAAAACGTACTGGGAGCCACATTACCCAGGATTCCACAGGTCTCTAGTATTCAGAAGATCCCACGTTAGAAGGTTTCCCTAGGAGCTGGCCGATTGCAGGCCCAAATACTGCATCTACCCACATTCCAAGGACAAACTTAAATTTAAAATGCAATGCTTTCAATTTTTCATAGTGTGCTTTTGGGGCTTTCCTGGCCTAAGCAATAGGCCCACCCACATACTTGGGATACAGTTTTTATCGGGTGAAGTGGTGGAACACTGGGTGGCAGATCTTTTGTTGCTTCCCAAAGATTTCAAACATTTTCCCTCACAGAATGGATGAAAATGTTATTTTTCCGAAGGTTTGAGGTTTGCAGTCTATTTTGGCCAAAATGCATTAGTGAGATCCATGCAAGCTACACCACCCTGTTGTATAGTTTTAAGAAAGGTCAGGGGTTGATATGGGTTCCCTGGGTATTGTTAACCTTGGGCCCAAAAATCGCAGGTACCCCATCCTAAGAACTAATGTAATTCAAAGCAAAGATATTGATGTTCCCTGGTGAATATTTGGGCCTTTCCAGTTGCAGCGGACAGGCCTACCCCCCAAAATGGGTACCATTTCACCTCACAGCAATGTGTGAAAATTCTCTGATTTTGCCCAAAGTGTAATGTTTACAGACAATTATGGGTAAGTAAAAGTAGTGGGATCCACAAAAGCCATACCACTCTGGATATTCCGGCTAGCTAGCTTTGCAAAAGGTCTGGTGTTCATAGGATTATCTGGGTGTCCAAACCCAAATACGACAGTGACTATCATCCCAATAATTAACAAACTCAACATTTTTTAGATTTTCTGGGTGTGACTTAAGGCCTTTTCTGTCCCTGCCCAGCAACAGACGTTCCCAAACAAGAAGGGTACCTTTTTATTGTGAGAACGCTAGACAGATCATTTGTAATTGCTGGCAGATTCCAGAAAAGGCCCTCAAAGAAAAGTGAAGGAATTCACTCATTTCACCCAACATTTGAAGTTTGCAAATGTAGTGGGATCCAATCAAGCACGCCTCAACACCCTGGACTATCCTGGTTTCTAGTTTTCAGAAATGTCTAGGTTGATAGACCTCCATGGGCGTGAGACAACTCCAGGCTTAAATACCACGGAAAACCACTGCAACAAAAGTCAGTCTGATAAAAACATTATTTCCTCTGCTCACATGGTCAGGTTTATCAGCCTTTCTTGTCCTGTACAATAGGCCAACTCACACATATGGGTCACTGTTTTATTGGCAGAAATGTGGGAACGCACTAGTGGAGGACATTCGTTGGTATTTATTGAAATCCCCTATATTTTTGGCTTCCAATTGCAAGTCACTGTGCATAAAAAAATCTATCTTTGGCAGAAAAATAATCAGAAAGTGGTGCAAATAACCTCCATTACTAAACTCAGATTCCAGGGCGCATTTCAAAATGCATAGCTTTCATTCAAATTAATGTTTTATGCGTTAGATTTTTCATTATGAATTGATATATTGTTGGAATACAGTGAAAAACGATTATAATCCTCAGCTTTGTTGATGGCTCTGGGTATCAAGTGTTCCTGGACCACTGAAACACAATATGGGTCTGTGACCGGAAGAGTGCGATGGACGTTACAGTATTTTGTTTTTGTGCAAAAACCTATAGGAAACCATTGTCACACCATTACAAATGTGCATGTCGTGCTGCTTGGGCAAGATGGCTGCTGACTGACCTCGATGAGAGCTGCTGCCGGGTCTCCCCTCTCTGCTCGCGTTTAAGGAGGAAAATTTGAAAAAACGCTTACCTTTTGACCGATATGAGGTTGCTGGACATCGGTTTTGTGTTTAAAACCAGATCGCTCTCTATCGTAATCTGCTCCTTAGCTCGTGGCTTCTGGCACTTCTCCTGTACTCCTTGGGCGGACCGCTGCTTGCTTGCCCGGAATATGGCTCCAAAAACTATCAAAGCTACTAAGGCTTCCAATCTTCTTGGGGCAGCATGTGCTGGTGTTGGAGGAGTGACCGGAGCACCGGGCGCCAACATCGTTGTCAATCCTGCTACACGATCTGCAAGGGCTCCGATCCATTCACGGCGTGCCGGCCAACTCAAGGGAACAGACGGCAGCGGAAAAGACACCAGCGTCTCTAATGAGAGCCGGCTTCCCCCGCAATTGTGGACACTCCGCTAAGGCAGACTACTGTGATTGAAGCCTTCTCTCTGGCTTCGTTCATCGCACCCGCTCCTGTTCCCGCTGACACCATCCTGGTGTCAGAAAGCATTACAAATCGCTCGCATCCAGGAACGGAGGCTCCCACGGATGACGAACATCAAGGAAAGCTGCATCTGGAAACCGGTCTGGAGCAGGGTATGTCAGTGGATCGGATTCTGCCTGCAATGGATTCTCAGGTAAATGACTTGAGTTTAATGACGGCGAATTCTGGGGGCTCTGAACCGGCAAACTCAGATGCTTTTGTTATGATTACCGCGGGTGTCCCTGAAGGCGGTAACCTGTCAGAGCCCCCTATAGGTTTCACGAACAAAGTAACGATGACCGACAAGAATAGTACTAAAGCTATTAAAGCTATGAGTGGAGCAAACAGCAATTCTCCTCATACTACACTAACTCAATGCTCTCCTTCATTAGAATCCATAAGTCGTGGCAAAGGCAAAGTTAAGGGTCCTGAACGGACGCATGGATCCCCCGAGGGGGATCAGTTTTACTCGCTCAATGGCGATTCAGAGTCACTGGCTTCGAGTGACGCTATCTCCTCAGAAGAGACCGATACTGGCGGATCTTCCACGGTGCTAAAAACCTGCCGCGCAAAGGCTGCTTTTTCAAAACATAGATCAAGATCTAGAAGGAGCCCGGCTAAAGTGGCTGCCGCAAAAAAGCTGGAATGGGATTATGCCGCTACTAGTCAGGTTTATGATACTGATCCTGAAGCGCAGGCTGGATCTGGTGGTTCAACTGCTCCTCCTGGTCTATCAACCCCGCCAACGCTGGACCTAGTTTACTCCACATTAAAACAGATGCAGGGGGAGGCAAGAATGGAAAGTAGAAGATCACACCAGGCTACCAAAAACTGCAAATCTCTATCCGCAAGGCCAACAAGCTTTGCACAGAAATGGCAGAGAGAGTCACTCACGTGGAAGATAGAACAGTGGCGTTGGAAGAGGAGGTCGCAAAAATACAGGGGTCCATTAACCTGCAGGAGAAACAATCCATTGATGTTGCCTGGAAACTCGAAGATTACGAGAACCGCCAACGGCGGAACAACGTCCGCCTACTGGGCATTGCTGAAAATTCAGAAGGGAATGACATAATGGCCTTTGTAGTGTCTTTGCTAAAAGGGGCACTCCCGGAGCTTGCCCAGTGGAATTGGGAAACGGAAATTCAACGGGCTCATCGCTTCCCTATGATCCAGAGAAAAAGCAACGAGCGCAGACATAATGAGCAACCTAGAGCCATTCTGATCTTTATCGGAAACTTTCTTCTTAGACAGGCTATAATGGATTTGGCCAGACCCAACTCCAAACGGACATTTGATGGTCATACTTTCTTTGCTCGCCCTGATTTCTGTCATGTTACTGTTGAACGCCGCTGGAGGCTTCGACAGATGATATCCGCATTTCAGGGGTTGGGTTCTGAAGCATATTTATTGTTTCCTGCCCGTCTTAAAGTTATTACGAACGGGCGGATACGAATGGTTTCATCAGAGGTAAAAGCTCAAGAACTTCTGGTAGAACTGAAGGATGTAGGAGGTCGGGGAGCCTCAGGACAATAAGCTGACTGGGATTTATAGGATCGCCGAGGGCTGAAATGATCTCTATTTCTCTCTATTTGACCTACACTATTGAGTTCGGTTGCACTTAAGCAGTGATACCTGTTCATTGATTGATGTACATTTTTATGAATCTGGGGTGTTGGGTCGGATTGATCCCCTCCTTAGCTAATACACGGGTGAGCTTGTGTTGTTTATTTTTTCTTCTTCTGCGGCAGAGGGGTAGGGTCTCGGTGGCAGCTCGAGATGTGGGATCAGTAGCCACACATAGGTCACGGCTGACCTATTTGCCTGTTTGGGTGGTTGGGGTGGGGGGGCTGGGCTGCTGTGGGTGGGGGTGGGAGGGGGCAAGGTTTTCAGGGTAGTAGGTTTCAGCACTGCACAAAATATGGTTTGAGGAATTTTTCAGATACTAGCCTTGATGGATATAGGCTATTGTATATTTCTAACTTGGAAGGAGTGGCCATGGCCATCTTGGGGAAAAACGCAATATATAAGCTGTTTGAAATGACTGGGAATCTATTTAACATTGTTTTATGTATGCATTAAATATCAGATTTGTTACAATTAATATATGTGGGCTCAATGACCAACTTAAGCGACAACGGGCGGCTATAATCTTGAAAACAATGCGGGCAGATGTCTTGTGCGTTCAGGAGACACACATAGAGGGGGATCGGTCTAGAATTTTAGAGCAACTTGGCTTTAGGCTTTTGGTGGCAACTAAGCAGGGCACTAAAACTAGAGGGGTTGCTATCCTTACTTGTAGGAAAGATATTATCGCTAAAAGAGTTTTATCAGATAGATGGGGGCGTTGGGCACTAGTAGAATGCTCTATTCAGGGGACGATAGTTACTGTATGTTCAGTTTATGGATCAACGGCAGATGATCCGGAGATATTGGAGCTGTTGGATGATGAATTAGTTAACTGGCCCGCTCCGTTTATAGTCTGTGGCGACTTTAATATTAATGGGCTTGGGGGTCTCTGGGATACTGCCGCTGATAAATACACTGGCCGTAAGAAAAAGGTCTTTAGGGCACTCACTAATTTAGTTAATAATCACGGCCTTATTGACTTATGGGATCATTTAGCCAATGGGGATAATGGCTGTACGTTTTACTCCGCCCCTCATAACGCTATCTTTAGATTAGATTACTTTTTTGTCTCTCATTCTCTAGCTCATCAGGCGAAAATTCAGAAATCCCCTCGGATACTGTCAGACCATAATCCTCTTGTTCTCTCGCTAACTTTCAACCAAAGAGAACAAACTGAGCGAACCTGGACTTTTGAAAGAGGGCTATTATTTGATCCAGATTATGTTCATCATATGAAGGGTTGGATTAAGGCCTTCTTTGATATAAATCGGCATAGTACATCTGTCGGCGTTGTCTGGGACGCTTTTAAAGCGGGCGTAAGAGGGGAGACACTGAGCTTTAGCGTATCCAGGCATAGGAGGTTGTCTCTCCTGGAGGAAACACTTTATAAAAATCTAACTAGGATTGAGGAGGAATTGGTTGCTGCCCTAAAAGCTGGCTTAGTTACTGATTATATTTTGCATCGGCTTGCATGGGCCAAAGCAGAAATTGGAGAACGCGCTGCTGTAAAAGCATCTGAATGCTTCCTAGCAAAAAGGGAGCATTGCCATGAATTTAGCGAGAGGGTAGGTCATACACTTGCAGTTAGACTTCGACAAAGGAATGTAAGGAATGACATAAATGAAATTATTGATGATGTTGGTAATTTAATTATAGACCCCTCTGGTATCCAGGCTGTATTTAGACAATTTTACGATCGCCTATATGGTGAAGGCCCTCAGGTCTCCCAGAATTTAATTCAGAACTTCCTTAGTGGCATACCGTTACATAGAATTGAACCCCAGGAGAGGGAGAAATTAGATGTAGTTTTGACACAGGAAGAAATTTTTGAAGCATTAAGAGATCTCCCCTCAGGTAAGGCTACTGGACCTGACCAGATCCCTCTTGAGTTCTATAAAATTTTCTGGGATGAGCTGGGAGCAGTTCTGGTCGAAACTATTCTATGTGTTCAAATTGGTGAGCCGGCCCCCGCCTCATGGGCAGGTGCCGATATTATAATTTTTTTAAAGAAAGGGAAGCCACCTCAGGAACCTGGATCATATAGGCCTATTACTCTTATAAACAGTGATGCAAATTTTTTTTCAAAAACCCTTGCCACTAAATTGAATAACATCATTGCAGAAACCATTCACCCATGTCAGCATGGGTTTATACCTGGGAGGGGGACGACGGAACATACGCGTCGGGTAATTACTTTATTTGATGCGGCAGAAGTCTCAGGAGACCCGATGGCTTTGCTGCTTCTGGATGCAGAAAAGGCTTTTGATAGGGTCTCCTGGGGGTTCCTATGGGAGGTAATGAAATGGTTCGGCATCGGGTCTGTGTTTATCAATGCTATCCGCGCTATGTATTTGGCACCAACAGCACGCTTGAGAATAAATGGGAAGTATTCAGCGCCCATTATGATTAAACGGGGTACCCGGCAGGGTTGTCCATGCTCGCCTTTGCTTTTTGCTATCTATATTGATCCACTATTACGGCTTCTTGCAACTTGTCATGAAATTGAACCAATGCGGTTTCATGGCATAACCACCAAAGTACTTGCTTATGCGGATGATATCGCATTGGTCACCCCCAAACCATTAGAAGCAATCGCTGCTGTTGAAGAGCTGGCATTTGTATTTGGCGAGTTTTCTGGGTATGCTCTAAATAAAGGGAAGACTCAGATAGTTACCAATTGCTTGATAAACTTATCGGATCCTCGGATGTCTGACTCAGCGGTATACTTAGGTATCACTATTACTCCTGAATTGAAAGATGTGGTTGCAAAAAACATTAATCCCATAATTCAAAAGGCCAGAAAAGATTTCGACAAATTTCATAATTTGCATTTGTCACTGGTAGGGAGGTGTAACGTGATTAAAATGGTATTTTTGCCCAAAATACTTTATCTGTTTAGGGCTATACCACTAGAATTTGGGAAACAATGGTTCAATGAGTTAGAGCATTTGGTCAATCGTTTTGTGTGGGCACACGGTAAGACAAGGAGGGCTTTACGCTTTATGACTCTTCCCTTGGCTAAAGGAGGTTTGGCATTACCTGATTTTAAGTTTTATTATTGGGCTGCCGCATTGCAATATATGGGGGTTTTGTTTGGTGGGTGCTCCGAGACCTTAAACGTTGCAGAAAGACTTCCGGATGTTTATAAGTTATTGATGGGTGAAGAGGCTCTGAATAGCTTTATGAAATTCAGTGAACCAAGCTACTACAAGAGAACAAAATTCAAAACCTTGTACGCTGCTTTTAAAATCTGGGCTGCCCTTAAAAAAAAACTTGGTTTAGGTAGGTTACACCATTATACTCATATGGTTGGCAACCCAACACTGCCAGAAATCTTTTCTGATCAAATCATGGTAAAATGGGGTGAGCTTGGACTGCTGAAAGTGGGTGATTTAATGGGCCAAGAGGGAATTTTTCAATTTCGGGATTTACAAGACAAATTTAGTATTAATTCCAAAAACTTTTTTAAATACCTCCAAATAAGAAGCTTTCTTTTTAAAAGGATGGGCGGTACAAGGGGCTTCGAAAAGGTTCGGATTATTGATATAATAAGAACAGGGATGGATTGCTCCATTAAAGGAGTTTATTCGGAACTTATAATACTCAAACAAGATGATTTGGCAAAACAGACCGAAAAATGGATAAACCGGTTGGGCAATGACTCAGTTAATTTCTTAGAGTCTCTTGAGTTGGGGCATACAGTTCTGTGCTCTGCCGCATTACAGGCTCAGCATTATAAAACATTGTTTTCACTCTACTATACCCCAGCCAAAATAGCACAGTGGGGTGGTCTTACGGGAACTAGCTGTCCTCGTTGTAACTCATTAGATGCGGATGCAATTCACATGTTTAGTACCTGCCCATGCCTTGACTTAATAAAGACATCAATAATGGCTTTCTTTGATCATACTCTTGGGCTTGAGGTTAATTTGACCGCAACGCTAATGCTCTTAGGGGTTGATAATTCTCAAGGGCAGCTCCCTCATTCCCGCTTTCTATTTCTTGCTATGGCTATACTTCGGATCTGTATTGCTACCGCCTGGCGGGATCAAACTGCTCCTACATTCCAGCACTGGCTTGCCCGGCTACTAGCAACGTTTAATCTTGAAAGGGGAATTTATGAAAGACGGGGAAAAAGGGGAAAAATCTTGGGTAAAATAATTTGGGACCCTATATATAAATGGAAGGAATCACAATCTTGATTGGCTTGTGCTTAATATCTAATATCAGTTAATTTAGAATTGTAACAGCCATGTTTGTCCTTCTTTCCCCCTCCCTTTTTTTTTTTTTCTCTCTCTCTTTCCGTTTACTCTCCCTTTATGCGGTCACCATAGATACTCTAATGGAAGCTCTAATAGAAGTTAAAAATCTGCTTCTGTTTGTCTGTTTTTTCTCCCAATTTATTGTGGTCTGATTTTCTTCCTTCTAGCTTTGATCTTTTGTTGTTTAATATACATTGATGGTAAATCTAGAATGTTTAATCCTCAAACAATATCGATCTGTATACTGAAAAATTGTGCTGTTTATTTTTAAAAAAATGTGCAATAAAACGTATTAAAAAAAAAAAAAAAAAGGAAACCATTGTCACATTACTCTATTTTTTCACTACTTACATTCACAATTTTTTTTTTTATTTCATGAGTTAGTTTGTTTGGTAAATCTTAGGCGTTTTCAGAATGTTGTCTAGTTATCAGAAACATATAACTTTTCCAATTCACACAATGGTTTCAAACTTCATTCCCGCACAAACTATAAGTAGGTAGAAATCACAAAAATAGGAACTACTAACCATCACTTAGAACATTGCAATAACTTTGACCCCAAAAATATTTTTTTTTTCCAATCCGTCCGTTTCTGAAACCTAGGACGCTGCTGACCTTCCCATTGCAAAGCTTTTAGTGATTACATTTTCAGGAAAACACACAAACACCCCACCCCCTGCTCCCCCCATATATATCGCTATTTTGTCAGGTTCCTCCATGGGATAAACACAAATACTGAGTACATTACAATCCCCAACATATGGGGAAAAAAGACTTAAAGCTTAAGAATCAACCACAAACAGCCACAAATGTCAAGAAAAGGACTGAGCACCAGGTGGTTAAGGATGAATCATTTTATATTTCTCTCTTCAGGTTACACTTCTAGCTACTATGAAAAGGAGATTGACTACAGCAACGCAAATCAATTATTAAAAGTTGATTTTTATTTTTTTTACATAAAATTGGTTTCAGAATGTGCAGACACCCCGCAACTGACCGATACTGGTTGTTCCACCCAATAGTTTACACAGGAGAATGGTAAAAAGATTAAGCCATATAAAAGTACATATGACTGGCATGGAGAAACTCCTAAAGGCTAATTTATTCAATTACATTTCATCTGAGAGCTTGGTGTCAGACTTCCACACACTTTGCAGTGCAACAATCATTTTGCTTTTTAGGTTTGGTGATATATATCTCCCAATGGTGGTTGACAATTGTTAGTTGTAGACAGGACCACGTTTTCATATAAAATGAATTTTTGGTTTGCTAATACCTTCGGCACCATTTGATGAATCTTGCTGAAAATTTCAACAACAAAAAAAAAGTCCGATCCACCTCAGTCCCTTCCTGGAAAATTTAGGGGTGATCCATCAAGCGGGGGCGAGAAAAAAGGAGGGTGTCCAAAAACACATTTTCCCCATGCAATTTTCCATTGGAAAATTAGATACAGCTACAGGCAAACCGGCTGAATGGAATCACACCTAATTTAGCAGAAAGATAGATATTGGGCCAGAAAGCGTTTATATTACACACCTTGGGGGAACTGTGGTGGCAACAGATCTCAAGATAAGATCTGGTTGGCTACAATCACATCAACAAAGATGTAATGACAGTCATTTTAGCACTCAGGGACTCAGTCCCCCGCCTGGTTAAACAAGCATTGGCATAGCCAATAGGTCTCGCCTTTGGGACCTTATAAGTGTTTATCCATGCAACAGTTGATGTTGTTGCACCAAGGATATTGTGCTGGATAACTAAACACTTATAAGGTCCCAAAGGCGAGACCTATTGGCTATGCCAATGCTTATTTTGTATTGAATGCTAGTGCCTGTCATGTTAGTATGTATACTTGTAATGAGTTGTAGTTTTGCAGTTTTTTTTATTTTTATGAACGGAGGTACACTTATTGCCAGTGGTACAGCACAAGCCCTTGAAACATTGGGGGCGTTTGAGGGCGTTACCGCTGCCAGATGTGGCCATGCATTGCGAGGGGTGTGTGTGTGTGTGTGTGTGTGTGTGTGTGTGTGTGTGTGTGTGTGTACATATATTCCTAGACCTCTATCCACAACTCTGTTACAAAATATTATTTTCCATGAGTTCCTTGTAGTTTTCAGCGGCTGTGCCTTTTATTTCTTCTCTGGAAGATGATCTCATGCGCTGTGCGAAGAGCAGCAGCGTGCTGTTCGCTCACAATGACGAGTCCTGCTTCTCTTGTGTGCAAATAGCAGGAGACAAGGAGGGGGCTGCTGGGGGGCCTAACTAGGTCAGACAAGCGAGTGGGCGGTGAGAGAAGATCAGTGAGCCCCGGGGGCAGCGAGAAAGCGCGTTTCGGACACAGCTAGGAAAACAGTGCATCACAGGGAAGGGAAACGGAAGGGTATACGTAAAGGAGGAGATCAAATGGGGGGCAGGGGCTAGCAGTACCTCAGCAGATGCAGTGGTACCGGGCTCACTGAAACGGCACTAACCCGTTTGTAATGTCCGCTCTATTTAAATCTGCATGGCTATGGCTGTATTTTATTTGACCACAAACGGAGTGGGCGGGGCTTGGTTGCACCAGGTGTTATGGCACCCATACTGCCCCACTGGTAGAAGGTGGGGTGATAAGGGATTAAGGGGATAAAAAGGGTATAGAAGTAATGACGTAAGTAACACGGAAAAGCGAGGACACTGGAAGACGTATGCTGTGAGGAGGACCGCGAATAATTAATAAAAAAAAGACAGAACAAAGAGGGGGAAGAATACAAAATGAATAAAGTAAGAACGCACGAGAGAGACGCAGGAGTTGAAAGGAAGTGTAAGTTAGAAAAGAAGAAACTGAGGAAGGACAGAACTTATGAGAGGTTGACAATGGAAGGAAGGAAGGAAAATAATGAACTATAGAAGAAAGACAATAGACGTGGACAAATGGGAGCAAAGAACAAAATAAGTCAGGAAGGTGATGAGCGATGCAGGGAAGAAAGAAAATAAGGAAGGGTAGAAAGGAAATGTGAACCAGAAAGAAAAAGAAACAAACGAAGAACGAGGGAAGTGGCGCAGATAGACAATGTAAACCAGGAGTGTGTCTGAAGACAGCGAGAAACCAAGATGTGAGTGGCAAATCTAGTAGAGATTGGAGACAAAAGGCGCCAATGTGGCGCGTGGGCCCTGCTCATGTCGGCCAGAGTGCTCAACGGTGACCACTAGATGGCAGTGAGTCAAAGGGAAATCCACCACATAAAAAAACCCAAAAACAATCAGTCTTCACTTTTCAAGCACTGCACTCGTGCTTGTGGCGCGCCGCTGCTCGCTCCCGCAAGGTGGATGCCGCCACAAGCACGAGTGCAGTGCTTGAAAAGTGAAGACCGATGGCTAAAGGCCCTCCTAGAACAGCGCATGCGCGCTGCCTAGGCGAGACCTTAAAACAACCATATAGGGGGGCAGGGTAGGGATACCCTGACGCTAGGCCTGGTGGGGGGGACCAAGAGGGACTGGGCCATAAACAAAAAAAAAAAATTATTGGCGCAGCGGAGCAGAGAAAAACAAGCATTTGCACTGCAATAGGTCTCGCGTTTGTGAGAGTTCGAGCTATTGGTTTTGTAAATGACAATGTCTTTTGCCTAAGTGTTTTGGTTTGGAGTGTAGTGGATGTATGAACAGAGACGCAGCTGCAGTACTGTCTAGAGGGCTAAGAATGAGGAATTACCACTGGGAACGAAGACACTGCTGCAGCACTCCCTAGAGGACTTAGAATGGAGGAGTTACCGATGGGACCAGATAAGCAGCTAGCAGCACTGCCTAGAGGACTAAGAATGGAGGAGTTACTGACAGGACCAGAGAAGCAGCCAGCAGCACTGCCTAGAGGACTAAGAATGAGGAATTACCACTGTGATCAGAGAAACAGCTGCAGCACTGCCTAGAGGACTTAGAATGAGGGAGTTACTGATGGGACCAGGGAAGCAGCTAGCAGCATGGTCTAGAGGACTCAGAATAAGGAATTATGACTGGGAGCATAGATGCAGCTGCAGCACTGTCTGGAGGACTTAGAATGAGGAATTACTGACAGGACTAACGAAGCAGCTGCAGCACTGCCTAGAGGACTTAGAATGAGAAATTACTGCCGGACCAGAGAAGCAGCTAGCAGTACTGTCTAGAGGACTTAGAATGAGGAATTACCACTGGGACCAAAGATGCAGCTGCAGCACTGTCTAGAGGACTGAGAATGAAGAATTACCAATGGGACCAGAGAAGCAGCTAGAAGCACTGTCTAGAGGACTAAGAAAGAGGAATTACCACAGGGAACAGAGACGCAGCTGCAGCACTGCCTAGAGGACTAAGAATGAGGAATTACCACTGGGACCAGAGAAGCAGCTGCAGCACTGCCTCGAGGACATATTACTGACAAGACCAGGGAAGCAGCTAGCAGCACTGGCTGGAGGACTTAGAAAGAAGGAGTTACCGACGGGACCAGAGATGACGCTTTTAGAATGGTCTAGAGTACCTACAATGGTGAAATTACCAAGGAGACCAGAGAAGCAGCTACAGCACTGGATCTGGATTGACTCAATTTAAATGTCTGCACTCAGTCTGTTTTACATAGAATAGATGTGGAACATGGACTCAAGCAAGAACGATACGTGTTTGAGGAGAAAGACTAATCCAGAGCTGTACAACCCTACACTCTCAATGGATACCAGGGCAGGAGCTGTACAACCCTACACTCTCAGTGGATACCAGGGAGAAGGAGGAGGGCTGAGAAGTTTGGGAGAGAGGGATGGAGGAGGAAGCTGCTGCTACGGAGAACTCTTCATGCAGCAGCAGTCCGCCACGTTTACATCTGGAGATGCCAGTGTCTGCACAGCCAGGACCCTGCTGCGACTGACCCAGTGCATTGCTTTACAAGTAGGCTGGTGTCAGTGCTGTGGAACCTTATATTTTAGTCCTGTGCCTTCATCTTTACATGCCTTTTTAATCTGTATCTTCAACAGGCAAACAGCGACCAGGGAAGGGTGGTGGGGGCAGGTTGCTGAGACAACAGATTGCCACTGCGAACACAAAAGAAGCCACAAAAAATAAACAAGAGAAGATAATCGCTAAAGCAGGTTGTTGTTAAAGCAGCTGGCAAGCCACAAAAACAGAAATAGTGATCACAGAGTATCATAAATAAATGTAAAAGGAAGAGCACACAGAACAGGGGCAATCCCTATGGGAGGTTACAAAAGCCCAAAAGGAGGGACTAGTACGATATTTAACCAATCAAAAGCCGGCATTTACGAAGGACAGAAAGAGGAACCAATTGCAGTGCTACAAACCGACAGTCTAGATGCAGCATTTTTTTTAAATTTAATTGAGTTTTATATAGCGCTGGCTAGACCCGGAGGTATCAGAGCGCTTTACATAGGGTTCCACAAAGTTACAAAATTACATCAGTTATCAGTTACATCAGTTACTAGAAAAACATTTCAAGAGCGTAAGGACGAGATAAATGAGGCTTAGAAGGGAGAGGGGGGTAGGGTAAAGGGGTAGGAGGGAAATAGGGTGGAGAGACGAGGGAGAGTCTGTCCAAAGTCCGGCTGGGTAGGTGACGGCCGAGGGGGAAGTCCACAGCCCATCTCCTCTATAGCTATCAGGTAGCTCCACCGGGCATCGGCCAAATATCTAGGTCTCAACAGAAAAACATTTAAAAAGCATAGGGGACGAAAAAATGGAGCAGAGAGGAAGAAAGGGGGTAGGGTAAAGGGGTGGGAGGGAGAATACGAAGGCGAGACGAAGGAAGGTCTGCCCAAAGTCCGGCTGGGTAGGTGACGGCCAAGGGGGCCATTTCCTCTATAGCTATCAGGTAGCTCCACCGGGCATCGGCCAAAAAACTAGGTCTAGCGCTTAACACAAGGAAACATTGTGTTACAAATTACAAAAATGATCACATTAATTACAGAGAGGTTACAAATTCAATACAGGAGTTATTAGCGACCATGAAAAACAAGATCCACAGACAAGAGAGGGGAAAAAGAAAAGGCCAGGGAGAGCAGGGAGTCCACGGGAGGGAGTCAGCAGCGGAGAAAGATACGAGACATAAGTCAGAGGTCCGGCTGGGTAGGTGACGGCCATAGCGGAGTGCCAGAGCCTGTCTCCCCTATAGCTGTTGGGGCAGCTCCACCGGGAATCGGTCATACATTTCGTACTCAGCCGGATAAAAATGAGAATCAGGAAGGGATCAAGAGTCAGCAGCGGAGAAAGAGACGAGACATAAGTCCGAGGTCCGGCTGGGTAGGTGACGGTCATAGTGGTGTGCCAGAGCCCGTCTCCCCTATAGCTGTCGGGGCAGCTCCACCGGGAATCGGTCATACATTTCGGACTCCGCCGGATAAAGATGAGAATCAGGAAGGGACCAAAAGTCTAGAGTCCAGAGACGGGCTGGTGGAGCTGGCGAGGGTGGTAGGATAGGAAGGGGAGTTTAGCTTGGCAGCCATCTTAAGGTCAGGCAAATCGAGTCTGTTGATCTCCAAGACTCTGTAGGTGGTGTTGTCTCTAGATCTTAGGATTGTTTCCTCACTATCGAACACGGGCGCCATCTTGGGGTCAGGCCCCACGTAAGATATAGTCAGTTATGCATTGCATTGTATGCCTCAGTAGATGTTTGTGCGCACTGGGGTGGCTCCTCGGGGGGGGGGGGGGAAAGGTGCTCTGTCATTGGCCCCCCCTTTTGTGGCAGGTCCTTCAGCGGCAGTGTTGATATGCGGATGGAGGGAGAGGGGGTGGGGAGAACAACCGGTCTACTGCAATTCGTGCTAGCCCAGCGTTCCGCTTCTATGTTTGGTCGCTAGCGGTTGTCTCGTTGTGTGGCCGCCCTTTCCACCCAAGATGTAATGCACTCTGGCGCTGTGCCTCAGTATGTTCCCGCTCTAGAGCCATCTGCAGAGTCCGGCGGGCGCCATGTTAAGGTCAGGCACCCCCAATAGAGCAGCTCCGCCGTGGTGTTTACAGTGAACGTATGGAGAATGGCCCCCTGCTCACTAACCTCTGCGACGCGGTGTAGGGTCGCTCCTCGTGTCTGGATCCCCGGGTGACGAGGGACCGGGCCATCGGTTGTCTCGGTGGCATGGAGGGAGGAAGGGCCCCCGATCATCAGTCCGGCCCTGAGCGCTCCCGCGGGCACCGTGCCAAATCTCGCTGTCCCTTGCGGGGTGCCAACTGTTACACCGTCACTCCGGGGGGAGCGCTCCGCTGTGTGGAATTCGTTGCAGGAGCCCCACGGTCAGTCTCGGTCTCAGCCACTCGGGAGCGGGCTCCGGTGGTTAGCGGTCGCCATGTTGTTTCTGGAGCATGCCTCGCAGAGCAGCGCATGAGCTGCCTAAGCTCGACTTAAAAAATTTGGTCTCCCGTGCTTTTTGATTATGAGCCCCCCGAGGTGGGCCAGTGCCAATGGATCGTTCAGTTTTTTTTTTTTTTTTTTTTTTAATATAGGGACAGGGTGCAGTCCCCCTGCCTGAGTCTTATTGAGGGCTGGGGAACCCAATCTCTGGGGCCATCCCCCTGAACCAAAAAATATAATTAGGGGCTGGGGTGTGTGCCCCCCCCCTGAGCTTTATACAGGCCCAAGGGACCCCATCCCAAAGGAAACTGCTGTTTCCTGCCCGGGAGAGTGGGCGCATTCCCTGCCCACACTCGGCAGAGGCTGGGGGCATTGGGGCTCCACCCTCGACCCCAAAAGATTTTAGTGCTGTGGGTGCTACAGGTGGGCACTGGGGCACCCCCTTTGCACACCAAAAAAAACGCCAGCCCCCACTGGGGCTGGGTGGTGGCAAGGGCCCCAGGAGCCTTGGGGCTCCACCATGACCCTCAATGATACTGGTGATGGGGGTGACCCAGGTGGGCACTGTGGCACCCACTTTGCAAAAAGAATGCCGGCACCCGGTATGAATGCTGACTGGGGAGCTGGCAAGGACCACAGGAACATTGGGGCTCACCACGAGACCCCCAACAAATTTGGTAATGTGGGTGCCCCGGAATTTCAATATTTTTTATTCCTGGTGGTGTCCATATAAGGGGCAGCAGCACCACCAACCTTGTTTTTGTTTTATGCATGGTTTTCTTTGTAGGAAGATTGTTGCTCATTCTACGTGATGAAGAACAATCAACATAATTACAAAGATGACACAGCAAGTTTACAAAGTTGTTATTACAGAAATTACTTTATGAGCCATTTGCCAGCTTCAACATGCATGTTACCAACAGTGCTAGATCACCTTTACCAGAACATATAAGAGGAAGTGTCCTGTAACTAATTTGAAAGTCAGTCGTTCAAGAATCCTAGTGTTCCACTTTAATACCAGCTTTTAGATCACGCAACACTCAAACGTGTATGCTTAAAATTCTAGATCACTCACTTATTTTTTACAAGTAAAAACAGTGCATTGCTGGTGCTTTTTGAGCTATGAGCTGCCTTTAACATTATTGACCACCACATCCTCTTCCACTCTGTTAGAAATGGGGGCCTCTAGTTGGCAGACGTAGGTACCTTTGTCCAAATAGGGACCCTTGCTTCTAGTGAGGGTAAGGGGATACACTTCTAAAATAACCCCTGCTCACCCCCTTGGTAACTTGGCACGAGCAGACAGGCTTATCTCAGAGGCAGTGTGTAAAGCATTTGTGAACACATACAGAATACAGTGAAAACACTACAAATGGACACCACACCAGTTTAGAAAAATAAGTAATCTTTATCTAAACCAAAACAAGATCAAACGACAAAAATCCACAATACAGTAATAAAAATATGACTTTCAGATGGTAGAAATAGTTCAGTTCAAAGCAAATTGCAGATGCAACACTTTTCACACAAAGTACCTGGGATGTGTCACCCAAATAAACAAAACGGGCCACAGGGAAGGTGATGCATCGGTTCCTTTCACTCAGGGAAGGTGATGCTTCGGTTCCTTGCTCCGGGGGAGGTGATGCGTCGGTTCCTTACTGCTGGGCAGGGGAGGTGATGGGTGGGTTCCTTACCCGAGAGGAGGTGATGCGTCTGTTTCTTACTGCGTGGGGCGGTGATGCCTCAGTTTCTTACTGCGTCCCCAACGATGCGACAAACTTAGCGCCTCGATGCGATGATCCGGGACGATGCACGGATTCTTCCAACTCCCAGCGGAAAACAGTCTCTAGAGCTCCAAAACAACAGCGGGCATCTCTTTGCAGGTCAGAACTCCCAGCAAGGAAGTTCAGGGGAGCTGGTGGTGAAGTCTTTGTGTCCCTGAGACTTCAGAACAGGAGGCAAGTTCAGTTTCAATCCCCCTTGGAGATCTTCCTCAAGCAGGAGACACAGCAAACAGCAAAGTCCTTTTCTCCTTTCCTTGGCAGCAAGTAGCCACTGCAGGCCAACCCCAGACAGCAAACAGCACAGGGGCAGTATTCCTCCTCAGCTTCTCCGGTTCTTCTCCTTTGCAGAGGTTCCTCTTGATTTCCCAGAAGTGATCTAAAAGTCTGGGGTCTGAGCCCCTCTATTTATACCCCAAAATCCTTTGTTCTCTTAATGCAGAGAGTGTCTGTACCCAGCCAAAACCAGTTCTGTGGGGCACTTTGCAGGTGCACAACAACCTCCATTGTCAGTGTGAGCCCTGGCTCCAGACACACCACATGGGGGCGGAGCCATCATTGTGGAAGGCAGGCACAGCCCTATTCAAGTGCAGGTGCTACTACTCCCACCACTCCAAATGCAGACCAGGCCTATTCAGCCCAGCCCCGACTCACCAGGCTCTCTGGAGCCACTGCTCCTCCCCAGCCACTGACACTCCAAAACCAGACATGCAATACACAAACCTAGCAGAGGCATACTGGATGGCTAAGCAAGAAAATACCTACTTTCTAAAAGTGGTATTTTCAAACACAGGATGTAAAAATCACCCTCACTAAAAGATGCATTTTAACATTCTGAGTTCAGGCATAATAAACTTGATTTTCCTACCTTGTTCCCAGGGGTAGTTATGTTTATAAGATGTTATAAACAAACTCACCATTCTGTCCTATGGGAACAGGTAGCCTTGCAATAGTGAAAAACAAAATTGGCCGTAATTCACTATCAGGACATGCCACACACATCAGGGCATGTCCTACCTTTCACATAAATTGCACCCTGCCACAGGGGTACCTTGGCCCTACCTTAGGGGTGACTAATATGTAGAAAAGGGAAGGTTTAGGGACTGGCAAGTGGGTGCACTTGCGAAGTCGACATGGCAGTACTAGACTGCACACAGGCTCTGCAATGGCAGGCCAGAGTTACATTTTACAGGCTGCTTCTGTGGGTGGCACAATCAGTGCTGCAGCCCACTAGCAGCATTAGATTTACAGGCCCTGGGCACACACAGTGCACTGTACTAGGGTCTGACTAGTGTATCAAATATGCCAATCATGGAATGACTAATCCATAACAACAATTTACAGGGAGAGCATATGCACTTTAGCACTGATCAGCAGTGGTAAAGTGCCCGGAGTCATAAAACCACCAACAACAGGTCAGAAAAAATACAGAAGGAAGGCAAAAAGTCCTTGGATGACGCTGCAAAAAGAGCCAAGTCCAACACACTCCATGAGAAAAGAATGGGCATTGATGATACAGAACTCAACTGGTTCAGATCTTCTCTCACACATAGGTCCAAATGCATTAAAATAGCCGACTCTATATGAGCTCATTTAGGTGTATGCTTTGGAAAATCTCCTCATTCTATCCTTGCTACATTCTGTTCAACTGGTTTGTGGAATCTCTTGGTGAAATTCAGGCATCAATTTCTACCAATATGCAGAAGAAGAGCAACAGTATCTCAAAACTGAAAGCACTGAACTTTGATACAATCTTAAGGGCTTTCTGAGACAAGCACATA
This sequence comes from Calotriton arnoldi, assembly GCA_963921515.1. NCBI lineage: Eukaryota > Metazoa > Chordata > Amphibia > Caudata > Salamandridae > Calotriton > Calotriton arnoldi. The sequence continues at coordinate 209,438 of CAWUFW010004862.1, read as the reverse complement.
GATGTTTCAAATGAAGCTTGGTTAAGAAAAAACACTAAATTACTCTTCTATACAGCAAAAGTTACAAGGCACGAACACAAGATCTTACTAATAAAAAACTGGTCTCAACCAGTTTTCCTTGTTTTTGATTTAACGTCGGACAAAACAAGACATTTGTGATAGCTTACCTTCAGTATAGAAATGCATTCCTAGCAGATTACCAAAAACACACCTTATCCTGCCTCAAAACCATTCTACACTCCACAGCTAGAATGAACTGGTCACTGGTACAAGAAAGTTCAAAAGTCTTATACCTGCCCTTAACTCTCTTCAATGGCTCACTCCGAAACTTATTCTTCTTTAAGACAGAATGTCTCACCCACAAAGTCTTATCCTCTCCTCTCTACCTTCACTTAAAAACGAACTGCCTGGCAATAACAGAACATTAACGAGCTGCAAAGCACACCTGCAAAGCACACCATCTCAACATACCAGTCATCAGAAAGACAACCACCCCTAAACACTGCTTCTCCGGGAATGTCCGTTTCACAGACATCATACTAGCTTCTACACTCATATCCTTCACAGCCAAGCTGAAACACCATATACGGAGACAGACTTTAAACAGTCCAAACTGTGTCCGTACTTGCCGATGACCTCGTCCAGTGCATGTGTGCATGTATACGGTACTTTTGTATGTAACCTCTCTGCTTGTCTCTTATTGTATTATGCTTCTCTTTGGCATGAGAACCTTTAATCTACAGCACACTTTTGCCTTTTTTGATTCTAGTAGCACTATAACAAAAAAATACAAATAATTAAATAAATGCCTATCAGTCTGAATAAACTATCCTGACATACAGCACTGCAATGTTTTAGACCCAAGACTCGCCCGTTCTTTTACATGGTTAGTATTGTAGTAGTTATGATAAAGTAGCTTAATGCTAGTCCAGAGCAGTACTTGAAACACTACATGCCATATCACATTGGCATCCTGATCCTTTCAGAGTGTGGCAAGTAGCTCAACCCAAATGGCACATTGGAACACTTACTCTCATCTTGAAACAGGAACCCATGAAGCCACACTGCCAGCAGAGTAACGACGAGGGTCGATGCGATTAGCTGCCAGGGCTCAGCATCTTTGCACTTTTCGTTCACAAAATGCCTGGCCTCCTCCAGGTACGTTAAGGCAACTTCTTTATAAAAAATTAAATGTTCCTGTAAAAACAACAAGTCACATTGCACAAATGAAAACTCAATGGCCAGCTAAACAGTTACACTTTAAGAACAAATACAGACCAGGGCATAGTTGCAATTTAATCACTTTTATCTGGCAGACGCTAGCATTATGTTTTGTTTTAACCCTGAATGCATGCATTAAAAATAGTCAAGGATAGTAGGTAGAGAGGATTTATGAAGCTCAAACAATATCTTAGTAGGACTTGATCAGAATGGATCTAGACTTCAACACAGCATGTAAGACCATATAACCCCTTACACCCACAGGGTGACATGATGCACTACATCATCAGTTTGGAAGAGCACACATAAAAGGCAAGTAGATGCCTTGTCAGCTGGTAAATCAAACAGTGATAACACATACATGGAGTAAATTCCATTCTTATAGGATGTAAAGTTCATGGTAAGGCGCAGCAATGCCGGGAAGAAAATTAGGTAGTGGGGCTCGAGGTCATACAATTATAATGAGCATTTGATCGTCTGTAGGTGAGATTTCAGGGTTCAACTCAATACTTTAATGAAGGTATTAGCCACCAACTTGGCTGGAGGTAAGTGGAGAAAGGGCGTAGACTGGAATAATGAATGCTGGATTCCATGCCCAGAGGCTCAGATTATGCTTTTCTTCCTTCACTTTACTAAGTATACAGAAAAAACAGCTGCCATTTTACAACATTTAAACTACTCTTCCCATGAACACCAGGGAAAAGAGAATCACACAACACATTAGTCCTTCCTTCATGACCGTAGCCATGCATCCACATAGTCCTTTGTTAATGTTTGTCTGCCTTTTTTATTCGCTGCTCCGCAGCCAGTTAAGTTACCTTTCTAGTTTCTCTCTTTGTTGTTTACAATATTTGCTTTTGTATTGCAGTGATTGACTTTGTGTTTATTCACATTTTCCCCACGATCGTGGGAACGCGTTTTTGCACTCTTTACGCAATCTGCCAATTGTGTTTAATTGTGGTGCGGCCGTCCGCACGCGCAAGGGCACTGTCAGTCAGTGTGCCTCGGAGGCTCCACGTCGCACGTCTCTCTCATCTCATGAGTTAGACGTGTGCCGCGGGAGCCTTATGCATGCCTGAACCGTCCCTCTGCTGTTCAGGGTGACGCCTGGTTCTTTGCCAGGTCTGTAAGCCCCAAATTTCACTTCTTTTGAACACCCAATCTGGGGTCTGTATTTTGGAGCCCCTAAGCTCCCCTTAAGCCCTGCGGGGTCAGTATCCACCTGTGAGGCCCTTAAAGCACCGGATTGTGGACACAGCTCCCGGACAGCATTACCCCTGGTAAAAAAACGAACTTGTTGGGGTGCCTGTGTCCCAGGGTACCAACCCTCCAGCAGTGTGCCTCAGGCCACATAAATATCGCTGGACTCTCCCAGCCGAAATAGTACAAGCTTGCATGTCTAGTGCATGGAGCCCTTCTCCAGAATCCTGGGCTGAGGGTGTTCCTCTCTCCTGTGCAAGTGCCCAGCCCGTGTCAAAAGCGCTCTAAGCTGCCTCTTGGCACGATGGACCAGGTTACTTATGAGGAGGAGGACTCTCTCTCGTTCCTCCAGTGGGAACACGAATTCTATGAGGCTGTAGACACCTCAATTTATAGGGCAGGTAATGATCTCATAGCCCCAATGGAGCAGCGTCTCTTGGAGAATATCGTGCAAGAGTGCACGAAAATGGCAGCACGTCAGGGCCCTGCCCCAGTGACCCCCCGCACTGTCCTACCTCAATCCAGAAGCCTGCCCCGAACAACAAATGTGTTGAATGGGTGGATCATGACGCATTCGCACGTCACAAACAGGCATTCCTACACCAAATCTCTCCCCAAGCCACCCATGCTGAACCCCCCCACCCCCCCTCCCCCAACACTTCCCCTGGTCATTTACTCTTGATTGGCAAGATAATCAGATGCATGCGTCTTACAAACTGTACAAGGTTTTCAAATAAAATTTTACGGCAACTCTCAACAAGATTCCCATTTGTTTCTCCAATCGCGATGCGGCCTTGATAGACAACGAAGTGTCAGCCCTTCTTTGGAAGGGGGCCATATGCAGGTCAAGGGAACACCCTCATGGTTTCCTGAGCAACCTCTTTCTGGTCGACAAGACTGATGGGGGACTAAAACCAGTTATCAACCTGAGGGACTTCAACGAGTGGCTGGTTTACCGCCACTTCAAAATGGAGGGGATTCATCTTCTCAGGGACATGCTGCGGACCTCGGATCGGATCGCACGCCTGCACCTGAAAGAAGCATACCTGCCCATACCAATGTTTCCCACCTAATCATCGGTTCCTGCAGTTGAGGTAAGCGCTCACAGATATTCGAGTTCACCTCCCTCCCTTTCGGCCTGTCGTCAGCACTGTGGTGCTTCACAAAGGTCCTAAAACCGGTGATAAGAGTTTTAGGGCACAGAGAGTACGCCCGATTGTGTATTTAGACGAGATGCTCCTCATGGCCAACTGCCCCAGAAAGCTTGAGGCACAATTTTCAGTCTGTGGTCAATCTCCTTCAGGGACTGGATGTTGTCATAAACGAGGGCAAGTCCCTCCTGATCCCTTCTCAACAAGTGGTTTTCTTGGTGGATTCCACTTTGTCGACTCTGAGCCTTCCTTCTCAGAAGATGGCGAAGATAAGGAACGGGCTGAGGCAAATTATGGCCAAAACACACACGTCGCTCCGACAGATTGCCCGCTTAGTAGGACTCCTATCCTCCTCCATCCAGGCTATCTTTCCGGGTCTGCACCACTACAGGGCACTTCAGCGCCTCAATGCATACCACTTGCGGAAGGACCTGAAGAATTCTCAAACAGTTAAACCGAGAGAGGAGGGACAGGGGAGATAAAGGTCCAGCATACGTGCCCCCACAGATAATGTGCCAAAAAACGGTATGCAGTTCCTGTCAAGAGAGAAGATCAAAGGGTGCTGGAGGGCAGGTGGGGGGATATGCTCCCTTAGGAGCAAGGGCCCTCACACACCCCGAAGGGGTGTCATGCTTCATCATCGGGCAGCTCCTTGTTACGCTGGCGCTGCAATGCCAAATGGGCCCACAGGGGGGATCTTTGCTGGAGTGCTTTTGTTTTTGCAGATGTGAAGGGTGAAGTGTGATGGTGTGTGAGATAAATGAGAGTAGATTAGTCAAAAAAATGTGCAGTAAAAATAACTAAAAGAACCCAAAATGCTATTTAATGACTGGGTTTCGTTGTTATGATTAAAAACGTAAAGTCTGGCAAGCGATGGATATAATGATCCACTCCAACACTAGGTGGTGTTTTTGAAGAAATAGAAGGTCAACAGGTTTCATGCCTATTACCGTCAAAGATTATGGCATTTCATCAGGACCGAAATGCTAATCTCCTCGTGCAGGGATGGGAAATAAGTGCATGTAGATATTACCATATCCTAGATAGATCACACCGTTATATAGTATACCTTCAGGGGGAGAGAAAAGGAGAATGGGGGGCAGAGAGCCGCAGTTGTATTAGCCGAACGGACGCTCCCTGGCGTACCGAAGGTCGGTTGTTTTCGTGCTCGTCTAGCGGCCAACCTACCCCTCGTCCAGCCGTGTATTCTCAATCAGTGCCATTAACGGACCAGGCGAGTGAAGAAATCGTCTGGTGGTTTGCCCATATGGTGGCTTGGAACAGGAGAACAACTTTTGGTTGCAGTCCTGGCTTAGTAATCAAATCCGAAGCCAGCAAACTAGGCTGGGTCACTCACTGTGGGGACTTCTCCACAGGAGGAAGCTGGCTACAACAAGAACAGAGTTTACACATAAATTGTCTTGAACTCCTGGCGGGGTCGTTCCCTGTCCAGTGCTGGACCAAATCTTGAAATCAAACGTGCGTCCTCCTAGAGATGAACAATGTCTCAGCAGTGCAATATATCAACCATCTGAGAGGTACCAGGTCACGAGCACGGGGGGGGCACGGCAAAGAGCTTCTGGAACTTCTGTCTGAATAACCAGATCTCAGTAACCACGGAATTCCTCCCGGCCAAGCCAATCAGGTGGCGGACTGGCACTCCATAATTTTTGAGACTCAAGTTCTTGGAAGCTGGACCCTCAGATCTTTCAGGATCTGCAGTCGAGATGGGGTCTGTTCTTGATCGACCTGTTTGCGTCCCGCCTCGATCACCAGCTACCGTGCTTTTACAGCTGGAGGCCGGATCCACAAGCAGAAGCGTCGGAAGCATTTCTCCACGACTGAAGCTAGGAGACGGAATATGCGTTTTCCCCTTTCGGATGATCACTCATGCAGAGGCTCAGGTGCGCAGGCAAAGAGCGAAGGTAGTCCTGATAACACCAACCTGGCAATCTCAAGTGTGGTTGTCCAGATCTAAAGACGTGGGTCCCGTGCTGTGCTCTCCATGCCACTGGAGTCAAGCTAGCCTGGCTGAGGAGGGGCAATACCCAGACACCGGTGCCAGGATGCTCGTTTACGGTCCAGAGAAGACCTGGCTTGGCAGTTCGGGTTGGACTGTTCATATGAGGAGCAGGGTCAAGACTGATTTGCATATGGCTGGGTCTAAACTGGGGTGGCATGGTGAGCAAAAGAATGATGGAGTTAACCCAGATCTCTTGACGGGGTGAATGTATGATTTATTCAGCATTCTGTCCATCTTTTGTTTGCGTAGGACCAACAAGCAAGGCAGGTCAAAGGGAGGAATCAATGAAATAGACAAACAAAAAAAGGTGGTGCAGACAGGGTAATGCTTGTCAGAATGAGTCACCAACTACTCATGCAGTGTCAATCTCTCAGATAGCCTGTCTTCATCAATGGTGCAGAGTACCAGGGGCTCAGTAGATGTTCATGAACATCTGTGTCCAGTTAGGATGAATTCTCAGCAGCCCACTTCTGTCGCCTAGTGAGGGGAACTATCTTCAGGTTATCTGTGGCAAAGCAAGCCTCATTGGGCTGGCTGGAGACTTCCAAGCTAAGAAAGCGCAGCAGCGGGGCAGACAAGCAAAGCTTCAGCTGGGACTTGACTTAGCCCCTAACGAGGCAGTGGGAAGCATGCAGCTGTGTTTCTGCAGGGGCCTGTGCAATGACTCCGTTAAGCCTTTTCGGCGTTTAAGTTGGGAAGGCATGAGATTCTTTCCTAACGACTTAATCGAAGGAAGAACAGGAAGAAAAAGTAGTAAATGGTTGGTGTTGTCCTCTAGGGGCAGCACTTTTCCTCAATCTTGCAAAGCCCATTCTAATAGTATTGGAAATGCATTTTGCAGGTAACCTAAAAGACATATGTGGTAATGCTCATGAAGTCCTTAATCATAATTTGTAGACAGTAACATTTATGAAGGGTTATGTCAGCGCTTGACACAGATAATGGCTGCGAGCATTACGTTTAATGAAAACAAATAAATAGACAGAGCCTTCAACGTAATTTCTCAAGGGAAAGCCAGCATCAACTCCACTAAATACACCTATGCACCTCTTAACTATGAACACCTGCTGTCAGTCAGGACTTACACACAGTGGGAGATAAGTGAAGTTGTCCCCTTGAAACTACATCCGGGTGGAATCAATATGGGCTCTTCCCATTCTTGAGGCAGCATAAGGTTGACCACCATGGTCAGCAGTTTGAAAAGTCCCTAGGAATTAAGGACTATACATTCTCTGCCCAAAAAGGAAACATGTATGAAAACAAATGGTAGGATAGCACAGTTGCTTTGTTGGTACTGGACTTTAGTCCGCAGTGGTATGCCTCAACAATGATAAGAGGACACAATGATAACTCAGCTGAAGAGTGCCAAGTTGTTTTCTGTACGACACAGATGGATGAAAGGAATACTTTCACCAGTACCAAAGTTCAAGGCATATGTGCTTGACAAGTTTCTCCTGAATTTATGAAGAGCATGGGCAGAATAATCAAATTTATACAAATCTCAGGCATAACTTTAAAGAACTATTCAAAACCATATTATGCAGTTATTTCTGCAGATTTTGCAGGCGGCTCCTGATGTGAAGCGGAAGGACAACCTCCAGGATATGCGAAAAATACACAAATCAAAAAGGTAAATGAGGTGCGTTTTCAAAAATACCTTTGCGTTAGCAGTGAACTCTGAACACGTTATGCATGATACACTGCCCTTACATTCTAAGAAAATACCTCATCTTTTCAGCAGCGTTTTAAAAAATCTGTGAGTACACCAAGTGCCCTCACAAACTGAAAAAAAAGTTCTCTTTAAAATAGGGGGCAAACACAAATTACTTAAAAATGTGAAAAGTTCTAATATCAACAAAGTCTTTAACTATTTAACCTTTTTGAATTCCAGGCAAGCGGGAAGGTTGTTTTCAGACAGATCTCACACTAAAGAGTTCGCTTCTAGACAAGATACTGAGGAGGACTTAAAATTCCACATTACTACCAGAGATTAAATTACTCACTTTCTCATAATGCATTAAAATAAATTCAGGCAGACTCCTTTTATTTAATAAACTATAATCTCAATCACAACTAGAAGGAAACAGACTGTATGAACTCAAAGTGGACAACACTCGAAAGACAATGGTTCAGGAACTGCACTGCTAATGTCGGGCAGTGATGGGTGGATGAATCCTTCGAAGAGTAGTGGTTCACAGTAAATGTAAATCCAGTATTTGTAAAGCGCGAACAGCTAACCGAAGGCATCCCGGCGCTGGGGGCCGTCGGGAAGATTAAGCAAGCTATTGCCCAGAGTCACATGGTGCAGGGCTGACCTGCCGCCGGTGCCGGGGATCGAACCGTGAGCCCCAGATTCCAGCGTCAGTCGCCCTGGCCGCGGCGCCACAGTACACCGATTTAGGTCCCCCTTTACCTCCACACCCCAACAAACTTATTTTCAAAAGCAGCTGCTATGAAGTGTGCATTTACTGTTCTAAATAGGAAATGCACTTGGCCTCAACATTATACACTGCACCTATGTAAACAACCCCTTGGTAAAACATTTTTTAAATACATGCTGTTTGGTAATTAGAAAGCAAAGTTCATAACAGGTTACCAAGGCTATCCTCTTAGTGACTCACTTCCTGGTTGGATAGGAGGTGGTCCACATAGTTTGCTTTCTTTGATCCACAAACTATATTTTCCTCAGGCATCGTTTGAGTGTTTTCTTCATGTGTGTGAACCATTCTTAAATATTCAGGAAACATCCTGATCACTAAGTTTTATTAGGCGTAAATGTGTCTCTGACTGACATGCAGTGTGCTGGTGTAGATGACTAATTGTATTTGTAACTTCACACATCATTATGTTTCCACAGTACTTTAGACTTCAATGTCACAAACAGAAACAACGAAGAGAACAGCATCAATTAGTGTGCCCATTTCAGCATCTGTTCTTAACTTCATTTCCAAGGTCAGACTGGACAAAGGACTGTGCAAATGCACACAAATGTTTGCTAAGCCTGTACCAACACCAACTGTACACTTTTAGCAAGCCAATTTCAAGAGCTTATACATTACAGGAATCGTGCCTGAGGCAACACAGTAAACTGCACATTTGTAGCTGCAGGTGCTATATTGAAGTAAGCCACACTTACGCTTATCAAGAGATAAAAGCAAAACTGCTTGTGTGCCTGCCCCACCACGAAAAACTCAGAGGCTCCTTAATAACCAATGAATGTTGGTATGCCAGTTTCTGCCCATGCAGGTGTAAGAGCAGTGAAGCATCAGCACCCCTCACTCATGTTTCTATTTTCACTCTGGTGTGGGAACAATTGCAAAGGAGTCTATCAGATTTGCCTTGCCATGTCACTGCACAAAAACAGGCATTCCAAACTGCTATTTTACCTGTGGCATAATCAATCAGTCTGGATATGCAGCTGCACGAAAGCCGAAATGCACATATTCCAACCAAATGATTCTCCTTAATAAAAGTGAACCACTCGTAAGTGGGCACTCGTTAGCAGCAGACTAGACTACGGAAACGCCCTCTACGCTGGAGCCCCGACCAAACTCATCAACAGATTGCAAAGAATCCAGAACGCCTCTGCACGCCTGATCCTCGACGTCCCACGCCACAACCACATCACCCCCCACCTGAGAAACCTACACTGGCTCCCCGTCGACAAGAGAATCTCCTTCAAGCTCCTGATCCACGCACACAAGGCACTGCACAAAACCGGCCCAGCCTACCTCAACAGTCGACTCTCCTTCTACGTTCCCAACAGGAGGCTCCGCTCCGCAGACCTCTCCCTGGCAACCGTTCCACGCATCCAGAGAACCACCACCGGAGGCAGATCCTTCTCCCATCGCGCCGCCAAGACCTGGAACACCCTCCCCCTCAACCTACGACAGACCGAAGACCTGCTGACCTTCAGGAGACAACTCAAGACCTAGTTATTCGACCAGTAACAGCAGCACCCCCCCGGCGCCTTGAGACCCTCGCGGGTAAGTAGTGCACTTTACAAATCCTATGATTGATTGATTGATTGGCCACAGTAACTAAAAAGACTAAGAATACAATAGAACAAGACATAACGTAGGGTAGGAGAGGGTGGGCACGTGACTTAAAATACAAGTAATGCATAATGTGGTTAAATATTTAAACATTACTAAATTTTCAAAGATGGTATTGGATTGAAAAATACAAAACCACTAGCAAAGCCATTAGGTCTTGCCTTTGGGATCTCCTAGCTTTACCAATGGGTTTTAGTGATGATGTACAGCATCTCCGAAGCTATGCAGCATGGCTAAAGGAGGATTAAAAAAAAAAGCCTATTAGGAGGCCGCTGCGTCATTCTGTAGGCGTGCGCATCACATGTGCGCCCATACAGATGATGTGGAAGATTTTTTTCTTTTTACTTACCAATCTGAGTTGATTGGTAAATAAAAAGAAAAATGCACAAAAGCATTTATTTATTTTTAGTATTAAATCAGTTTTTATTAGCAGAACACTTTGCATGAAAATACATTACATCGTCGCCTACAACCCTGTGGGCCGTCTACTGCACAATCAGACCAGGAAGGCGAGACAATGGATTAAAGGCTCACCTATTCAGGTAACTAACACAGCATGTCGCCTACAACCCATTCAGGGCCGGCCACGTTTGTTAAGGGGAGGTAACAGACAGTCCTAGCTCCACGAAAAGTGGATAGTAGCAAAGTCCAATGTGCTGCTGGCATGCGTGTGGCAACAAGTCGAGAGCCTGTTTCTGACAGCTGAATGCTAATGAGTGTCTGCCTTTTAAAAGAAGGAATGAAAGAACATTTGAAAAAACCCCAATACCCACCCTCCACCCCCACCCCTCCTCTCTCCAGGTGAGCAAGAAACAAAGGAAGATGTATTCTAGAGTACAGGTACTATCCAATTCGATAGTCAACAATGTCATGAGGAGCCAGGGAACCCATGTGGGACCGCTTGCGCTATGCACCTTCGCGCCCTTCGGGAATCAATTTCAAAATCCGGAGATAAGATAGGACAGGACAGTTCCCGGAATTCAGTGGATAGAATTGAAATAAAGAGGGCCCAAATCTTGGCGTAATCGGATTTAGTCCCAAGGGTAGCCATAGACAGCCTCTCCATGCCCAAAAGATACCACAATTGATGCAGCCATTGTGTATGCTCCGGGATCATGTCAGACTTCCACCCCACCAAAAGCACCCGGTGTGCGGCGTTCAGTGCCAGCGCCATCTGCCTGCCTTTGGTAGAGCGCAAGGGGAAGGTCAGCGCATTGGGCAACCCCAAGATCGTATTAGCAGGGAGTCTGGGAATGGTGGTGTCAAACGCCCTATCAATTTCGTCGAGTATTTTCCCCCAATATCTCGTGAGCTTTGGGCAATTTCATACCAGATGGAGAAGAGTACCAGGGCTACCGCAGCCGCGCCAGCAGAGGCCATCACATTGAGAGTTCCACTTGGCTAGGCGGGCCGGGGTGTGGTACCAGTAGGATACAATTTTAAATGCAGTTTCAGCGTGGCCCATGGAATGCGCAGTGTGATGGGACCTATAGAATACATCCTCCCACTCCTTGTCTGATAGAGTGCATCCTAATTCTTCCTCCCATCGCCTCTGTCCAGCTGTGCAAGCTTTCTTGACGCCCTGAGTGAGGAACGAGTATATTTCGGAGATAAGTTTGCGGTCATCTTTTTTAAAGAAGAGCCACCTCTCGAACGGCAGCATCGGTCTACCAGCCAAGGGTCGTATTGCGGTACCAGTCACCCAGTGCAACATTTGGGTATGCAAGAAGAGGTCTGAGCCGGCAAGGCCGTAATCCTCTTGGAGCTCCTTGAAGGAGATATGACCCTGAGGGTCGAACAGATGCCCCAGGCGTTTACACCCACCCTCCAACCACCGCGAGCCGACCCCTTTATCCATCCCAGGCGGGAAGTCAGGGTTTGAGAAGATCGGTGTCATTGGAGAGGGGAAAGTGGTAAGGTGGGCCCGCGTGGACACCCTATCCCAAGTGAGCAGAGTGGGGCGAGTAACCGGCGAGGAATATAGTCCCCAGGAGCGTGCGGACTTAGGCAACCATGCCTCCCTCCAGATATGGTGGCCCTCCACTGTCTGGTCCATGAAGACCCAATACTTCTCCGTCATGGGACGGTTCCATTCCACGAGGTAGCGCAGCAGTGAGGCTTGGAAGTAGCGTGTGATATTGGGCAAGGCAAGGCCGCCCTACTTCTTAGAGCGCTGCAGCAGCGTCTTCTGCAGCTGGGGAGAGATCGGGCCCCAAATAAAACGTTCAATCTCGGTTTGTATGTGTAAGAGCGAGTTCGATGGGGGCTGTAAGGGAAGCGTTTGAAAAAGATACAAGGCCCGGGGAAGTACATTCATTTTAACAGCGGCCAACCTCCCAAACCACGACAAAGGCAAGCGCCGCCCGCCAGTGGGCTAGGTCATTGCGGATGCGAGAGAGCAGGGCCGTATAATTCACTTCCGCTGTCTTAGCCAAACTTTTTTAGAGAACCAGCCCGAGGTATGTTATGCCCTCCGTCTCCCAGTCGAAAGCAAATTGGGCACGCAGGGCATCTGCTGTCTCTTGTGTTGCAGTAAGATTCAGCATTTGAGACTTCTGCATGTTTATTTTAAAACCGGAGACCTGGCTAAAGACCTGCAGGTCTTCCACGATCGCCGGCATGGAAGTCAGAGGCCGGGCTACCGAGAAAATGACGTCATCGGCGTAGAGGCTAATGAGATGGCGGTCTGCTCCAAACGGGACACCTTGCACCTGTGGGTTGTCCCGGAGCCGCTGAGCAAAGGGCTCCATATATAAAGCGAAAAGTAGAGGGGAGAGAGAGCAGCCTTGTCTGGTCCCCCTCCCCACCGGGAAATCGCTAGAGAGTAATCCGTTTGCCCGGACCGCTGCCGACGGAGCGCTATATATGCTCGCCACCCATCTGCGGAACCTGACCCCCAAGCCGAAGCGTTCCAGAGTGGCAAATAGATATGGCCAGTGCACGCGGTCGAAGGCCTTCTCAGCGTCAACCGCCAATAGTAAAGCCTCCTCCTTAGAGCGGTGTACCTTGTCAATTAAGTGGCAAATCCTTTTAGTGTTGTCCCCGCATTGCCGATTCGGGATGAAACTGGACTGGTCCGGGTCGACCAATCCGGGCATGAGAGGTTTCAATCTGTGAGCCAGGATGCTAGAGAATAGTTTCGCATCAACGTTCAGCAAAGAAATCGGCCGATAGGAGCTGCAGAACTCCGGGTCCTTCCCGGGTTTGGGGATGACCGAAATAGTTGCTCGCAGCATGGAGGCCGTAAGAGTGCCCGTGTCAGCAAAGGAGTTAAACAATCGGGTGAGCAGCAGGGCCAGTTCAGCACAATAGGTCTTATAAAAAAGAGCACTGAAGCCGTCGGGGCCCGGTGCCTTCAGGGGCTTCAGACTTGCAATAGCGGAGATCACTTCCTCCATCCTTATCGGGGCCTCCAGCCCGTCCGCCTCGCTGGGTGGGAGAGGAGTGACCGCTGCGCCAAGGAGGTACCCACTGGGATCAGCCAGATTAGAGGACTCAGCGGAGTACAGATTCTTGTAAAAGGATCGAAAGGCCGCCACTATCTCGGCATCATCCGTGATCTCAGACCCGCGCTCTCTCCGTATTGCCTTAATAGCCTGGGCCACACGTTGACTGCGGAGACAGTGAGCTAACATGCGACCTCCCCTATTAGAGCCCACGTAATATTTGTGCTTCAGCCGAACCATCGCGTATTCGGCCAGATCGAGATCTAAACGCTTCAACTGGAGCCGCTCCCTCTCTAACTGGTGCCATATTCTGGGGGCACCTGTGCGCTTATGGATAGCCTTGAGTTCCCTTACTTTAGCTTCTAGTTCCTTTAGCTTCTAGTACTGCCTAGTTTTGTTCTCATAAGCCGCTTTGGCGATGAAGGCCCCCCTCGCCACTAGTTTAAGCGCCTGCCATACAGAGGCCAGGGGTGTGGAGCCAACATTGTTAAGTGCTAGGTAGTCGACCAGTATACGCCTGATGTCTTCCACTATCAGCGGGGACCGTAGCAAGAAGTCTCTCAGGCGCTAGTGCGATGGGGTGATTGTATGAGTGGTAAACGCAGTGTCAGGGTAATGTGCGCGTGATCTGAGAGGGATCGGGCCTCAATGTTGAGTGGGAAGTATTTTTGAATCGCTGCCGGGGGCTTCACTCAACACGCTATATGCAGGGGCCGTGTGGATTGCGCGCTATAGAAACAAGTACGACTCTAGAGTCGCCCCGCCTGTCCTGCTAACGGCGGCTGTTTCTCCCTCTGGCGGTTATCACTCGACATCATGCGCTCCCCCTAAAGACATGCGGACCCTGGCTCTGCTCATCATGCCGATCCCCTGATTAATCTGCACCCCCTCTCATCCGGAGTATAGAAAATTGTGGGGATCCTCTGAATTCGTACATCAAGGACTCATCCCCCTGCCTGCCTGACCTCAAGATGGTCGCCTCGGTCATTGACTCTGAACTCTCCATCGACAGCTGAGACCCAGACATTTTGACTGATGCCCAGTGGAGCTACCTCGCGAGCTAAAGGGGAGATGGGCTATGGATTCCCTCCTTGGCCATCACCTACCCAGCCGGTCCTTGGGCAAACTCTCCTGCATCTCTCCTGACCTTATCTCCCTCCTCCCCCTTCACCCTACCCCCTACCGCTCTACTCTTCTCTTCTTTCCAACTATTGACCCCTGCCCTCACCCGTCCTTGCTCACAGTTCCCACCCTGTTTATCCACTGGACTTTCTTACGTGAACTCTCCCTCATCAGTTTGAGACCTAGATATTTGACTGATGCCCGATGGAGCTACCTTGCTTAGCTAATGGGGGGAGACGGGCTGTGGATTCCCTCCTCGGACGTCACCTACCCAGTCGGTCTTTGGGCAGACTTCCCTTCGTCTCTCCTACCGTCTTTCCCCTCATCCTCCCCCCTCACACTTCCCCCTTCCCCCCCTCCTCCCTACTTTCTTTCCTCTTTCAATGTGTTGCTTATTTTTGACGTAATGTGTAATAGTTATCATTTTCTGTAACTTTGTGTAACCGAAAGTAAAGCGCTCTGTTACCTACGGGTCTAGCCAGCGCTATATAAAACTCATTAAATAAATAAATAAATAAATAAATGTTGGAAGCGCTGGTACATGCCCATGCGGCCTGGGTGACTAGGAAGTGATCCAGGCGGGCATAGGTCTTATGGGCCGCCGAATAGTAGGAATAATCTTGTACATCAGGGTGTAAGCAACGCCAAGCATCTTTGATCCCACCATCGCTCAACCATTCACTACCGCTCCCCGATATAGCCCCAGCCCCTCCGGATCGTGAGCCAGAACGGTCCAGCCCCGCATCCATAACTAGGTTTAGGTCACCCCCCCCACCACCACCATGGGATCGGGCGTGTGAAGGACCTCAGCCAATGCATCCAGCAGGAATTTCTCTTGGTGTTCGTTTGGGGAATAGATTGAGGCTATAGTGATATATGAGGACCCTGTATGGAGCCGCAGCGCTAGGAGACGCCTCTTGATCTCTGCAACAGGACCCACCACAGACCCCCTAAAGTGTTTGGAAAGCAGGATAGCCACCCCGCCCCTCTTACTTTCTCCCCCCCCCCCCCCCGAGGACCAAAACTGCAGAGGAAATCCTCTATGCTGCATGCGATTAGTGTCGCTATGGAGAAGGTGGGTTTCCTGAAGGAGGCACACATCACCTCCCGTGTGCTCAAGCAGAGAGAGGACTGCCTTCCGCTTAGTGGGGTTGTTAAGACCTCGGACGTTAAAGCTAACTACCTTGACTTCCATTGGTGAAAGACGAACCAACTGAAGCTGCTACTAAAGCTGCGAGGAATGTGCTGAGGAACAAAGCTCAGGAGGGGCCCCTTGGACACGTGCAATGGGACATAGCTTGATAGAAAGGCGTTAAATAAAAAGCTCACCAGAGAGAGGACCCCCCCCCATCCCATAAAGAGAAAAACAAACCCCTTAACAACAAAACATTAACCTGGGCAAGCCCATGAAGTCCATCGTGACGCTGGTCAGTAGAAGGTGGAGTCCGCCAAGGGAGTGAGCGCGCTCCTATCTAGTGAAGAGAAAGAATTCCCCCCGCCGGGCCAGAGGTGGATAAATCAGTCCCAAAAGCACATTACACTCAGTCATCAGAGTCCAGATTGTCCCCCTCTGCAGGGGACTGTCTCTCCGCTGGGGACTTCACTCTAAAATCCACAGACACCACAAGGTTATGGTCCCCCTAGGGCGGCCCTTAATGCAGGCAGTGACCGCAGCACCGCAGTGTCCCGCTCTGGACCAGCTATCCGGAAGGGCCTAGAAGAATCAACAGGGGGAAAGGCTCCAATACCCTCCCCTCGCGGCAGGCCTCACCTGCAAGAAGGCCTGACGGGGCTCCACAGGTCCAAGTGCGTTCAAGCAGCCTCCCTTGCTGCAACGACGCTCCGCCGGGGGGCCACCAGAATGCTCAGAATTGCGCTGTGTCACGCCGTCTTCACAGCGCTAGTCAACAATGCTGCAGTGCCCGGGCTCCAGCCCCACTCCGCAGGCCCCAAGTGGGCCGCTGCCAGTAACCGGGCGTACCGGAGTCTCCCTCCGGCCCGCGATCAGGGCCAAGGGGCACCAGCTGTGTCCAGGGCTCACGTCGAGTGCTGCAGAGCTTCAGGAGAGACCCCGCTCTCCGCAGGAGGCCAGAACAAGCGCCTCCAACGAGCCCGCGGGCTCGCGTGAATTCCCTGGCCCGGAGAGGCCGCGCCACAGGCCCGGGGCCAAGCACCCGCCCACCGGTAGGCGTCTGGGGCGAGGTGCAGGAGCGGGGGGCTGATCCCAAGCCAACGGGGACGATATGTTAAAGGCACCCTCTAAGGGCCCGCCGGCAGATACTGCGGGGGTCCGCTGCACTCGGAGAGCTCTCCGGCGGTCCGTGTGTTAGGCCCAACGTCTCCTCGCTCTCCACGCCGGAGCCCCGAGGCGGCCGGCGGCCGTCCAATACGATCTTTCCGGGCAATCAAGAGGCCCCGCTGTTCACGGCCCCCAGGCGCCGTCTCGCCGTGAATCCACCGACGGGGAATCCGGATGCTCGGGTTGCCGTAGGCGATGCTGTAGGCCCGGCGGGAGCGGAGCTCAGGAACAACGCGTCCGCTCACTCCGCCATCTTGGCCACGCCCCCCATTTATTTATTTTTAAGGCAGACGGTGGAAGCAATACATGGGACCCGGGGGTGAAGTAACACTGGAGTAGTGGGCGCTAAAGCAAAATGGGGGCTGGGTGGTGGAAGCAAAATGGGGATGCGGGTTGGAGGAAGCAACAGAGGGAAGGTGTGGGGGTGAAGAAAAGCAAACATGTGAGAGAGAGCGAGCAACGTGGAGTGGGGGAGAAGCACATGGGCATGAAAGCAATGCAGGGGGAGAGGCCCATTATGGGGAGCGTGTAAGAGAGAAGCACAACGGAGAGAGAGAGAGAAACATGGAGCACGAATGGGAGAAGAGAAGCACACTAGCAAGGTAGCTTGAAAACATCTATGCTCTCAAGGAGTGCTTAAGACAAAAGAAGACAGTTTTCTAAAAGTGAGCAGTGGTGGCACACTACTAAACTGGCGATGCTCCAGTGGAGGGACAGCCACAAGGTAAGCCATCGAATAAGAAGCAGTCAAATGAGAGGGACAATAAAAAGCCAAACAATGGCAAGCAATGGACAGGCTGCAAGCCCCTCTGTATTCTTGGTAAGCCCACAATATGTCTTTTGCAAACAGGAAGCTGTGTTGTCTGGTAGGGGACAAAGAGGAAAATAAGTGAACAATAAAGGAGAAAGGTTAACCTGGTCAAAACATACAGGGGGCGCTCAAGCTACAAATGATTCAGGAAGGCTATGCAAATCTTAAAATCTTCAGTCAAGCCCCTGGACTGACTGCACAGTCTTTTTAGGTTGAGCCTATGGCAGCGCACATGCGCTGCTCGCTCTGCGAGGCATGCTGTATTGGAGTATGCCCTGGAAGCCCCGCCCACTCTCCACCCATATTTGTCATTGGCTTGTGTCATTGTCCTTCGTAAATGCTGACTTCGGATTCCAAAATAGGCTGGTTAGTCCCTCCTTAGTACCGCCTTGTCTTCATTTGTGACCTCCCATGAGGACTGGCCCTTTTACCTCTGTTGTTACATGGTACGTCTTCTTTAGTCTGGAAGCACTATTTTATTTAATGTCTTTCGCCTGCTGCAGGCACGACATGCTTTCCTTCGTGCCATGCGCGCTTTCACTTTTAAAGCAGCTGGGGACAATCGCGGCTGCTCCATTTCAATGAAATAGGTCTCGTTAAAAATGCTAGAGGCTTTACCTACGTGTAATCGACATCTCCGTTTCAGTTTTTCCTTAGGTAAAGATGGGCATGCGTCGCTCAGAGGGTGGTGAAATGATTTAAACAAAACCGGTCTAGCCACAACCCGAAACTCCTGGCCCACTTATCAAAGCCTTGAAGTGAAATTACGAATTACATAATTCCACTAATGCTACTTTTTAATGTAGCAGCAGCAACTTCTCGAAACTGCCTTTCCTACGGAACTCTAGGAGCAGCTTGCGGTACTGCACCTAGACAAGCAGTGCTGTTGCCTTGCTCACTAGGGACCTCTAGGAGCAGCTTGCGGTACTGCACCGAGAAATACATTGCTGGTTCCTGGCTCACTACGCAAGCATTTGCAATGCACTAGGTCTGGCATTACTAAAAGTATGAGCTATTAGCGTTGCATTATTATTTGCAACACCAATACCTCAAACTATCAGTAATGCGAGACCTATTGCATTGCAAATGCTTGTTTGAGAAAGGGACCAGGCTACAGACCACCAAGATAGAAAGTAAGTGTTAGAAATTGATGTTTCTGGTTGGCATTGTATAAACCCTGTCCAAGCAGGAGCCGCAATCCTAGTCAGGGTAAGTCAGATACACAACCTAAATTAACCTGTGCTCACCCTCTGGTAGCTTGGCACAGAGCAGGCAGGCTTAACCTAAGAGGCAACGTGAAAAGTATTTGTACAACACTTAAATTACAGTAACAGTGAAAACACCACAAAAAGACTCCACACAAGTTTAGAAAAATAGAGAATATTTTCTGGAGTAAAGCAAGACCAAAATGACAAAAATCCAATAAGTAGAAGTCGAGATATGATTTTGTAAAGATTAAATCTAAAAAACACTGCTTAGAAATCAATAGAGGGCAGACTCGCTGCAGGACTCATGCAAGGCCTGCTGAAAAGTACCTTGTATGGAGCAAGCTTTGGCATCGAGGACTCCCTGCATCGGTTCCGATTCACGCAGTTGGGTCGATGCATTGGAGTCGAGCCTCGCAGTGGGTGTCGAAGGATTGGTGCTGCGTCGAAGTCTAGCCTTGCAGCGGCGTCTTCAAATCGGCTCACCCCCGAACCTCACAGTCAGACCAGCATCATCGTTGAATGGGCACTGCGTTGGCATCGGAGGGCGCTGTGTCGGTTTCGATCAGTGCAAAGGGGTCACTTTGTGGATCTTTGGAGAAAACGGATGCAGAACTCACTTCTGAGGCCCAGGACTGGAGCAGGCACCTCAGGCAAAGGTAGGATCTACAGAAGGCAGAGTCCAGCAGAGTTGCAAGAAGTATTTTGTGTCCCTGAGACTTCAGAAAATAGGAGGCAAGCCGACAAGCCCATGGAGAAACTTGGGTTGAGGATGTAGAGAGCAGAAACAATCTCTCTCACTCCCAGACAAGGAGCAGCAGGCCAACACATCAGAGCAGGTAGCTAAGTGGCAGTCCCTCCTACCGCACAGCAATCAGCAGGCAGCAGGCAACCACAGCAATGCAGTTAGCAAAGTGGCAGTCCCTCCTACAACATAGCAGCTCTTCTTCCAGGCAGAATGTCCTTCGTTCCAGCAAAGCTCTGATTGGTGATGTCAGGGGTCCAGTACTTATACCAATACCAATATGTGCCTTTGAAGTGGGGGAGACATCAAAGAGGCCTTTGAAGATCACACGGTCCCTTCCTTTCCTGCCCTGGCTCCAGACTCACTACAGAGGGGGTGTGCAGCTCTTTGTGTCCCCTATTCAGGTGCAAGTGTCAACCCCTCCCTCCCAATCTACTTAAGGAAGGCACATCAGCCCGGTGATGAACTATCAGGATGCAAATGTCACACCCCTTCTCCCTTTGTGTGACTGTCTAGAAGGAATGAACAAAGCCTAGCTGTCACCAAAAACAGGCATGTATTCTGAGACAGGCAGAGGCAAAGAATGGTTAAAGTAAGAAAATGCCAAATTTAAAAAAAAATGTTTAACAAAGAAAGAAGCGGTTGGGCCCGAATCGGTCAACAAAGCTCGGCCCTACAAATTGTGTACAAGAAAAAATGCCAATGCTGATTGTCATTTAACACACACAGGCTTTGAATTTCGTGAGCGCTTAAATCAGTTAACGCAGCCACCATTTACTTTTTATAATATTCAGAAAAAATTAACGGGTCATGTATCTACATCAATATCATACACAGTGGACGAGCACACATTAGAGAGCAATCTGTCAATCCTTTAACAGGAACTTACAACCCACAAAACATTTCATAGTACATCATATGTAACAAAAAACATACTGCAATACTATTTCACCTATGTGTAAACATATACCAATGTCTGTATCCCGGTTCTGAATTAATCAGAAAAGAACTGGACCAATTCTAAAAACATTTCATAGTTCATGCATGGAGGGCCTATACTAGAAGCGAAAAAAACAAATTCAAATAGTGGCACATAACAGGGATATTTTCTTTACACAATATACATCATTCACCCTGTAAGCCCAAGTTCACTTATTAACAATGCTCTTTGGGTTGTGCCCTTGTCAACGCGTTTCAAACCCTGAAACACTTGGGGGTTCTCCTCAGAACACATTGATACTCTTCAGCCAAAGGTGAATTTGTGTGTTTTTAGTCTTCAAATTCGTCTCAGGAAGAATGGCTCACAAATCGTTTTCTCTGTTATGGTAGCCTCTTACTGCTGCATGTCATCTTCAGGACTCTTTTGAATATCATGAATTTTGTCTGTTTGGCGTGGGTGCTCACTTAGCCAGCGCAAAGGCTGGAGGGCGATTCCTCATGTGCGCTCCCTCCTGCTTGGGAGGGGAGTTATAGAAAGAATGTACGAAGGAAAGCGCAGCAGCAATTGAGGAATCCACCCCAACCTTCATGCCATGCTGGCTAAGTGAGGGCACACAAAATTGTGTAAAGAGTTAGCATTGAGTCATAGGTGCAACAGTTAACCTTAACCATGATCGTCCCCTATATTTTTTTAAAATGTTGACTCCTCTCCACCGAAAAGCGTCCACAGAATACTGCACAAAATATTCATCAGACAACTCCACATACAGGGAAACAGAAGGCCAAACCCACAACAAAACAACATTTTATGAAAGCAAAAAAGGAACTAGCTACCAGACAACGAATTTTGTTTTGAAGTACCAGACGTGTAAGCAAAACAGAACTTGACCACAATATTAGTCATAAGTCAAATGATATGCAAGCACACAGTCCCAGCACAATGACAATGCATTAAGAGCCACAAAAGTGAGAAATATTAAAAAGGTTTTCAATGAAGACCGAGAGGAATAATAGTGGGTACATTCAAACTTGCTACTCTAATCCGTTCAGCAGCAAAAGAACCGACCTAACTCTCATAGATATAGCCAGCAATATGGTTAAGTTACCAAAATATTTGCTGCCGACATCTCCTCTGATGTGCAGGTTGAAAGTTCAAATTCTGGCAAGGTCAACTTAGCTATTATAAATGGATATAAGAATAACATTCACAGCAACATTTAATAGATTCAAGATAAAAGTGACCAATAAGCTATGGCATGGTTGGCATCCTACCTACGTTTTGTGGAATATAAAAATAAGAATTTTTGCCAAATCTACATGTATTTTGGGGTGACAGAAGAGACATTCTGAATACATGGTGCTGGGGATGTTGCTGAAATAGATAAAATAAAGAATCTTGTGAACTTGCAGCACAGGAGTAGTGAAAGAGAAAATAATCTAAGTTTTAACACAGGCCAGAATAGTAGAACAAAACCCCATTTTGGAGACTTTAAGCACCAAAATAAACAATACTTCGAGGAGAATAAAAGTGTACAAAGCATTCGATGGCTTGCAAGGCGAGTGGGAAGAAAAGATGTGAATGAATTGTGACAAACCTGTACCTTTCCTTCTTTTAAATGTGAACAGGAATATTGGAAGCACCCCCTTACACATTCTAACAATTTAAGACAGAATTTGTGTGTGATCCCGTCCTGAGAGGAGGTGGGGGTCCCACGTTGGGTGTGGCTCCAAAGGAGAAGCTGATCACGCCCTATGTTACCTCACTAGGTTTGTTGGGGAAGGGGTTGTTTTGACGGGTAGATTTATGCCCCTCTAGTATACTCTCCATCCTACTTTGTGCTGATCCTTTACTGTTATCACTGCAGCGATATGCAAGTACGATTTGCTTGACTTCAATAAACAGAATTTCAAACAAAGGAGAAGCTGGTAGAATGCATGTTGCTGCGACATACATGCTACAGCTTCTCCCGTGGAGACGGAACCAACAGAATCAAGCAATGCATTCCGTTTGAACCTACAGGGTTGCCCTGAGTTTAGGAATGCATTCCTCGCAAAAGACCAGCAGTAGATGCAAGTAGAGAGACTCCAAGAAGTGCTGTTGATTTTTATGTCCTTTTGTCACATCTTGAGGAGACCAGACTTGAATTACCGCAACTTATCAACCTTTGAACAAGAGGAACTCCAATTCAATAAATACAGCAAGTACCTTGATTTGCTCACAGAGAATTTGGATTGTAAATTAATTATTCAGTTCCATCTGGAATTACCTCCGGGTGTATTTCGAACTTTAAAATGAATTAGGACACACCATACGAACTTTAAAACAAGGACTGTGCAAATGAATGGATAAATAAAGTCAACCTTCAAGTGGGTTTAAATACATTTGCCTAAGAATTTCATTGTTCCTCTCATCTTATTCATCATCTTTGATTATCCAATTGAGAGCTTTGTTATAATGCTCTGGGAATTCGAAGACATATTGAATATGTAGTTGGAATTAATTGCGACTTGCGTTTCAATAGTAAGATGTTTCCTATATTGTTGAACCAATCTAGATATGTATAAATAGCCCCTATGGAGAACCAAATGTTTTCATTATAGATAAGGCCCAAGTTTCAATACGTTTATCCAGGCAATCCCTTGTTATAACCCTCACGTTTCATATGCAAATCATTGTGTCATTTACCTCAGGCATCCAGAAATGGAAATAAAGTAAAAATGCTGATAAATTAAAAGGGCAAAGCTGACTACACCTATTTCGATATATAGACAAGAATGGGTGTTGGAGCCATCATGGTGAAAGTTACATCTGACCGTGGCTGATAGCCTTCTGGGTTTCAGACATCACACACTGCACTTTATAAAGGATGCTTTAACTGTGCACACGTGCTTAGTTCAAAAATCAAACTCTGTGCTTTGAAAAACAGTTGAGCTGGCAGTCAAGATCCATGTTGTCCTATGCAACACCTCAAAACCTTGCCCAATCCATCATAAAATTTACAAGGATCAGCGCAGGTTCCCACTCTATCACAAGCTCAAAGCTCAGAGTCAAGCACTGCTGTCCACCATTATCAGTACCTTTACACATTCTCCACCAAAAAACACTGTGGTAAGTACACTTTGCCGTTCCAAAGAGCATTTCAGATAATAAACCGGAAGGACGGGGGTAAAAATATTGCCTCCTGTAACTATACTATATGATTATTATAAGGATTGAACTATGGATATTCAGAGACATCTTTCTGAATCCTATCATTCAAAAATACAAACAAGGTGCAAGATTCTTCCGTTTTTGCAGTTACTGCCTAGCAGACAATGTAAACAGCTTAAACATTGGTCTTTGAAATAAACAGTGATTGAAGCAATAGTAAAAAATAAACTGAAAGCTACAATGGGGCAGTTGAAAATGAATAGGGCTGACCTTGTATAACAGGCCAGCACTTCACTCAACAAGCTAAATCAAATCAAAAATATTTGCAAAACCCACAGGTTCTGCAGTGATTGCAGTGTTTAAAGTGAGAAACAGCCTGCCAGCTACAAATGGCTACCAAGCACATTTTCCAAACCTTGATGGATGACTGGATAACCCACCAGTAGGGCAGAACTGCAGCCCTGATGATAGCCAATACAGAAATGCCAATTGTAATGATGCTGCACAAACTACTATAGCTTCCTCTTCCTTGCTCAATTGACATACTTTCCCTGATCCACAGGTCATTTACATATTTGAAATAGATCTGTGCGTATGATTAACATGAGTTTGAGTGAAAGACAGCGGGCAGAGGGAGAGAATTAAGATTTTTCCCTTTAATATTTTAAGACTGGCATAAAGGACAGTTTATATTCACTTCTGATTTTGTGCAGCTTCCTTTCATTTTTACTTCAATCCCACAACACCCCTTCCTTTGCACTCACATACTATACAGTTCCCAAAATTTCCGGCGATCCTTACACGATTTGGCTACCTTTGCCGCTGGGACCCAATCTGAAGAGCAGGGTGATATATTTAATTGGGATTTAACATATCAGAGGGTCCTGCCAGCCCTAGTGGGGAGGCATCACTGTCGTCATCCATCCTGAGATGTTTGGAGCAAGGGTCTCTACTGTCGACTGGGTCCTCCTCAGAATTCTGATTGTCGGAATCGCCCCCGGCATCTGGATCATCTCCCAAAGTGGAGTCAGTATCATCATCGGGGGTATTCCCAGGATGCTCATCCTCCCAACTGCCTTGGGGGTCCGCCCACCTTTTTAAAAGGGCTTTACGAAGTCTTTCAAATGCGTCTGAGGGCAGAGACATAGCTTGTGCCTCAGATATTGTTTTAACGCCACCTTTGACGGAATGGCCGCCCTAGTGTCCCCAGGGGTGATGCCACCCGATTTTTCCGTTCTGGGGTTGGATGCTGCGCTTGGCAGTCAGCATGATAATCTGCCTACTCAGGAGCTCGAAGGCGGAGGATATGGCTCACTGTAAAGATGCATCTACAAGCTCCTCATTAACAGGTAGTATCACCTGTTCCTCCTCAGCCATCTCAACAGAATATTAATTTAAGACGGTCATGGCAGCTAAAGGTCTTTGGATTATACTGGCTATCAGACATGTGGATTGTTGTAGTCCTACCTGGGGCTATTGGGGCTACTATTTCTGGCATGGGAAAGATTTATGGATAATATTGCCCTCTGTTTGAAAAACAGGCAAAGGTCAAAAAAGAAACTTGGCGATCGCTACACCGCTGAACCTGGAGGTATTGTTGCGATTCACAGCTAGCTGCCGTATGCTCATCAGAAAGATCAAAGCCTTCCTTCCTGCAGCAGACGCTTAGGTTAAAGAGACACGGGAGGCTGATTTTATTTTCAAACGCCTTCTAGTGGCGTCCTGGAGTCACCGCGTCTATCACAGCAAGAGATGCGGTGACCTACTCTGCCCCCGTGGCCGCACTGGAAGAGTGTTCCTCACTCTGCAGCCTTGATCAGAAAGATACCGCGGGTCACCTCGAAAAAGTGTTGTTGGACAGGAAATTGCATTTAAACCATAATGATTCGAGAAAACTGATTATGACACTTTCTGAGAGAAAAATGACAACCGTGCACCAACTACATGATCAAGAAAACATGACAAAATAAGAGAATTCTTTTAGTTACTGCATCGTAAAAGCATGCAGAAAGATGTAGCCTAGATTATATTGTTCGTTTAACTAATATGTGTGGTTCACAAACTGGCATGAAGTTTATTATTATTCATTCCTTAAAATCATTCATGTGTATGAAAAACTAATGAGTTTTAAATCGTGAGTAAACTTATTTTAATAATGAATTTTACTAAAATCTATCTTTTATGTGTGTAAACATGTGCACCAAAATCACAAAAGAAAAGTAGGTGTTACACATTTCTCCTTAACAATACATCTGTGAAACTTTTAGAGACTGTATTTCGTAGATATATTAATCATACTTATATGAAACGAGATTCTAATTATATAAAATAAAAAATATTTACATGTTGGTACATACAGAAATCCATCATACTGATATGAATTATTTGCAACTATACTAGATGACCTCAAGTGCATCTCGTCATCCTAGAATCATGAATGTTTTTACATTTGCTATGAATGTATGTTTAATAATTCCATATATTCTACGTTATATTTGCTTAATTTAATATGGGCCTGACTGCATACGTGAAGTTTCTTGTCTTGCTGAATTCACTGCTCATGAGAAAATTTCTCAGTATAACTAATAATGTGAAACAGTGTTTTCTTTTCTGAGTTTTCATGTACTGTATGAGATATTAGCTACACTTTCACTACAACCCAGGACATCTGCCTGGGAAATTGTCATCTTAAACTTGATTATGTGCTCTTGCTAAAAGAGCATTGTTCCAAAGCTTCACATACTGGATTGCTTAAGGACTGTGTAATTGTCCCACTTATCTCTCGACATTTTGTGTCTTCTTTATGTCGCCTGACACTCATCCTACACGAACTGACCAATGGGTAGAGTGTTCTGACCAGATGAGGTGATTCCAGGTCGTATCACCCCGGAAACTTGTTGAATATAATATTGCCTGATTGAATTGACAAGGCTGGCTGGATCTTGCATTCTCAGAGAGAGAGATTACCACAAACTGGTTGCTGATTATCGAGTTCTGCATGTTCGAATGAGAGATCTTTTGGAACTTTGCGGAACTTCTCTGGCAGTCTTGATGTGCCTGATGCACTCACCTGGCTTTCCTTTCGGACTGACGCATACAGTGTGTGCGCCTGGTGGTGTCTTTCTTCTTGGAAGACTGTCTGAACTGGCATCTTTCATGTCCCTTCCTGAACTCCTGAGCTTTTGGTATCCTATTCGAATTTGATTTATTTGTAATTTGATGCTGATTTATTGATGCACTTATCTACTAAAATTTATAAACTAAAACTACACTTCTAAATTGACTCATTTGTCATGATTCATTCTTATCCAGGTGAACGTGCATTCTTTATTGGGGTTTACTAATGACTAGAGGAAAACACAGAGAGATCTCAGAACATCAAATACTAATGTTATTATTCTGTATAGCTTCAACTGAGATTTTGGTGTGTATGATTTTGGCTCGCCTACGTTTCTTCAGGAGATCTGGGCTTGTAGTGATAATATTTTACCTTTACAGTATTGTCTTGAGATTAATTTACAGGAGTCTTATCTCTAGTCTATAAAGTCCAGTTATCCAATTCCTGGTCCTCATTGGATGACTGTTGGGACACTTTATATCCGACCCCTCTTGGCAGAAAACAAGGTCCATCGGAGGACCAAGAGAGTGGTATAAGTATCCGTTCAGGGCCCAGTAAAAGCTACAACAGTGTGCATCACCCTGCTGCGGCCTCTGACCAAAGGAGACATTGCGTCGGAAGGGGAACATGTGCAGAGGGGAGCGGACCCTCACCTTTAGCTAATGGTTGTGAGCGCCAAAGTAGAGCAACAGCACAAAGCCTAAACAACTATCAAAATTCTACCAACGCATGGTCATGAAAGCATGGAAAACACACTGTACCCATGTTAAATCGTCAGTCAGAAAGGAAAGGCATTTATTTGGCTGCTAAGCTATGAAAAAGGAGGAAGTGCCTTTCAATGGTTGATGACTATATAGAACTAGTAGCTATACTACTGGTGTGCGTTAATGTTCAAGTTTAAAAAGACTCATGGGATATGTATGCAGTCTTTTGGTTATAGTTGTGTTGTTGGCTGCTGATCTAAATAAATGGAAAGATAAATGTATAATATGAGCTTCCAGTCCTGACACAAAACAACTGGAGAACAACTGGCACATTGCTTAATTCATTTGAAAGTCAGTAGTTGACAGTGAAGTACATAGACAGATCTCAGGGCAAAACATTAAGTTGTTGAGTTTCATTCAGAAGCAAATGTGGAATTGGAGAATATGTACAATTTGGGACGGCCCAGAGTAACTATTGTATGCGATCCTGGTTTATAGCTGCTAATGTGCACAACTGTGCTTTTAATTCCTTTTTTGAAATATTTCCCTGTTTGTAATCACACAGTTTATTGGCAAGCCTAGAAAAAGAGCTCATGCATTCATGGCTATTTGTCACTGGTTTGTTGAAGTAGGTGAACAGTACCTGCATGGGAGGCATTGTTGTTCATTGTAAGTATGATCATCAGAATACATAAAAAGATCTCTATCTCTCAAAGTATGGCAGAGGTAAACATTGGTAAGACTCTTGTGATTTTAGGAATAGCTGGCTTATAATTACTGTAAACAGTCTCTGAGACCTAGTAAAAATGTGCATTGAAATCAAGATGCTATTTGGTGCCTATTTTGCACGTTTGTTTAACACTCTGCATAACTGCTATGTATGTATAAATGGTGTTTCTGCCTAAAAATACAAGTTTTAGTGACTAACACCTCAATAAATGGAGTAAATGAACGGGTACAAAAAATAGCACTAGAAGGTATGGGATCTACGCTAGTGTGTCAGTTTCTTTCAAATAAGGTCTGAAAAGTGGCATACTGAAAAAACAACAGTAACACCGGGCAGTGTTGGGTTCTCAGAAGTGAAGGGTGCAAGTAAACACGACAAGAAGCATAAAAACCCTCAATGCAAAGAAAAAACTGCTGCAGCTGTTACTTAGTATTTCAACATAAAGATTTGTCATACACTCTGTGGATGTGGAGTCGATGGTTCGACTCTGCCTTCTTGTTTAGGAGATCCTTCCTCGCCACAGAAAAATAAAGAAAAACAGGCCAGTGTTTAGCTATGTTCCCATAGTTGCTCACAGAATAAGAAGGTCTTAAGTCATTGAAACCACCTTACAATAAAAATCGTAGCAAAATGACTGACCTTGAAAAACATATCTTGAGGGCAAGCATAGCTCCCAATGTTGGCGCTGCAGAGTAAACTCTAATGACTGGTTTTATAGCACCTCAATGACGACCCTTCGGTATGTAGTCCTGGAAATTATTGTAAAATGTACTCTCTCATTGTGCTCACTCACTTCTGTTTCAGTATTAAGTGGATGGGCAGTCACTATCATGATGGCTCAAATAAACACATTGCTGCTTTACCATGCACACCTGTTTAACTGTAACTGAACGCCACTCCTGTTCTCCGGAGCTTTCGGACCCATTTTTGAAGGGAGTTTTCGTTCCTGCCTACCTATAACATGTTCATTCCTCTATACACATGGCTCACTGTCAATTGTTAAGGTTCTGTATTTTTCTCAATACAGCTTTATTTACTGGTTTTCCTTTGATGCCTTTACTGTTGAGTTGCCTGCTAAGCCAATGTTTTGTGATATTCCCTTAAATTTAGTACGTACTGTATGTCCACTCACCACTGCTTACCCTTATCTTTAGGACCGAACATGCTGCACTGCCCCAAGGGTAAAATTATTTTTTTATTGCCTAATCCACTCCCAGTTGTTAAATTCTTGGTAACTTTAGGTTGCCCCTTCCATAGCAAGTACCTTTTAAACACCTGCATGAGGTAGCTAACAAAGTGAAGAGAGTCAAAATGTTTCATTTATCGTTAACTTGCATATATGAGAACCATGCATACTTTTATTACCCAATTTCCATTTTTAAATCATTTTTCAATTTTCAAACCTACCTTGGGTTACATGCTTCTATCTTCTTTACGTGCTTTTGTATGGAGCACTAGGCGACTTGCAATAATGGGGTTCTTAATGCGCTGCATTAAATACTGTAGGTTTTCCTTTTAATGTGCATCGTCTTGTTATACCAAATCATTTGCATGCGTTCCATCAATGGGCAGCGAGACCACAGCATGTATGGTTCACTTCAAAACTTGATGTGCCTTGTGGACTTGTGAGAATTACTGCGCCAAGCAGCAGTGTCATATTCAATAATTTGATTACATTAGATTAGAATGGTTTTAATTTTAAGTGGTAAACACTTGTCACGCTGTAGAAAATGCTGCTAAACCAGAGGAGGGGTTGAAATGTTGACGATAAAGCTGCAGACTTTTGAAACAAATAGTTACATTGAAATGTTTTAACACCAGTGGCTCTGTTGTGGTTTCACTGACTTGTGCATAGGTTTGTTAGTACTCAATACCATGTTTGCTGGCAACCTTCACTGATTTATACTATTTTGTTATCTACAATTAGCCACTTTTCTGACCTATTGTATTAACTAAAATTTTGTGTTACACTCAATTACACCTCGGGGCTTTTTGTCAGTTTAATATGAATTTGTTTTCTCCACCTACTCTATCAACTAATCGATTAGTTGGAATGCAGACTACAGACACCCAAATTTATTTATACACGTGGAAAAAGTGTGATAAATCATTTCGTATGGAACATTATTCTGCTAATCCTGCACACGCAGGTTTCTGTAAGACATGGAGGGTAGGCCTATTGATTAAGCTACACTAAATATCACTGCCTCATTAAAAAGCTGCAAAACCATCATTTCAGATAAATGGTTTGTAAGATTGGACAGGGTCGTCATGTGCACTGGCCACCTTAGAACTTAGATGGTCTGAATACTGCGCTGGTGACCACACTGGCAGTCCGCCTGGGATTGAAAATCAGACCTTTGAAGCCAATGAAGTGTTTGCTTGAAAACTGGGAACACGGAAAATATAAGAACGCTCATACAAAACAATTACTGAACATATATAGTTTTCCAAAGCATCCCAAGTTCACCGAACTACTGATTTTATCCTTGGCGGGGTGGTGCTTTAAAAACCTTACACTGCTTTAACCAAATAACTTACTTTACAAGGATATGTTTACATGGATGTAGAAACGATGTATGGTTAGCAGCAAGAATAAGCTTATTTGTTGAATATTTACTAATATATACTTGAAGCAGCAATTACCTACGAAATACAAGCATGTACTTTTAATATAGTTCGAAACGGGTCCTTACTGTAATCATTTTATGTACATGTTTGCACCTCTGGGAAACACCCTGCATATGCTATGTATCTATGGTTGCTTCTGCCTAAAATTAAATAACATTCTGGTACTCCATTGCTTCAGTGCGATTCATTGAATAACCCCAATAAATGCAGTAAATGAATTCAGACACAAAAATAGAATGTATTTCATGTAGTCCTCAAACCGGTCAAGCTTACCACATAGGTCGAAGGTTCAAAAGAAACCACTGCTTATGCTGTTTTTGAAGATAACGTGCACTGTCAGTGACTGCCTGATAACAAATGAGATTACTTTATCAGCAGTGTATTTTTACTTTATGAACTGCTTTTATTTACACACACACACACACACACACACACACACACACACACACACACACACACACCCCCCCCCCCCCCCCACCTACCTTAATGAGAGGTATCTCTCACACCAACAATATTACATTGGAATGGAGAAAAACTGATAGTGTTTGCATTGTACTGTGCAATATGGTGGGAAATTACATGTACCACTCCCCCTTCTCTCCACTGCCGCACTCAAGAGTAACGCCTGTGTGCCCATCAAGAGCCTAAAATACTTTACCATTAATAATGTAGACCCTCCAGCTCTCTATCATGCAGAGCCTCTTTAGTAAAATAAATGCATGGAAAGGTAGATCAATCGGAAACGAAAAAAGCTATAAAAGCTTTTGTGCTTATATGTGCTGGATAGGGAAACAGACAATAGTGGAAAAAGCTCACGTATGCCTATATCACTGACTCAGAACACCAGGCTGAAAAAGAGACAATAAGACCGGTGTCTGTGATTTGTTTGTATAGGTTGTTTACTATGAAGACAATGTCACCTGCAAACTCCTCACATTATAATAATTTAACATGTTAGGGGCGAGGTCAAAGAAAAAAATGTTTAGTCTTTCCTGGTGGGAGCCCTGTCGAGTAGACTCCCTTTGCAAGGTGTGAGGAGATGGCTGCTGCACTGTTCGGGTTGTTGCTTGTGTGCAGGACGAAGTCGGCGACCCTCATATGCCAGAGGAAGGCCACCGTGAATTGAGCCATGTTTATCACTGCGCCGATCAGGTTGGAGCCTGTGCGTAGTGAGGAGCCATAACCCCCATTATGCAAGAAGCGGCAGCGGCGTGAAGATTGCTGTGCTGCGAGTGCCGTAGTTCTTGAGCTGGGGCAAGCCAAGACCCCTTATGCCAGGAGGTGCCGCAGGTGAGGACTTTGCTGTGCCGAACAGGCTGGAGCCCGTGTACAGGCAGGATACAGTCACCCTGTATGCCATAGGGGGTCACTAGGATCAACAAGATGTGCGACCTGATCGACACCAATCGCCGGAGAAATGAGACCACTGTGGAAGCACCTGCACACCGTCATCAAAGCGAAGGACCCGCTTCAGGATCATAGCATCAACCTTCCCCCCCTCGCCCACCCTCAACATGGGATGAATCAGATCCTTACCCTACGAGGACCAGCAAAGAACCTCCAGTCGCTTTGGTGGCACATCAGAGTGTGAGGAACTGTGTGCCCACTAAGTGCAGCTGGCCTGGGCCGCGAGCAGTGAACTCACCTGACTAAATTGCTGCCGCTTTTAGTGCAGGAACTTTGGAGAACCCAAGACTGCAGATGCGGGTAAGACTGATTTTGGGACGGTTGGCCCCAGGGGAACTGGCCTGCTAGTTAGCGTGCAGCGCTGGAACACTGTTAACTTCAGAATAGAGTCAGAGTGGACTCTTGAGATTCAGACTACTAGTTGGGCTTGTCCTGAATGTTACCTATAGTAGATGGGGAATAACCACTATCACTAGGAGCAAGGGGGGGTTGGACGCAGAGAATTGCCTAAAGAAACACCAGAGGCCTGACTGACGTAGGCGAACTGTGTAGTTGTTTGTGAATGTCATATTTCTCCTTTGTGTTGGCAGAGGTAAAAATTAAATGCTTCTCTTTTTTTTTTTTTATAAAGTGAGCATTTGGCTAGACAATGAAATATTGCTGCTGCACGCATTTTGAGTTGTGAGCTCCTGTTCACTTCCCTGTATCCACTTCCCCCTTGAGGGAGCCTTGGACTGTTCAACCACGTTACTACTGAGAGTCAAGTGCAGAAGGGGTACTTGGGACAGTTGCTCAGAATCCATAGTATGTCTGGCCCCGGGACATCAAGAATAACGGACCTCAACACCCACGGCTGGGCCCGGTAACCACTGCTTGCACTGTGGCCCTCTGAAAGGGGTTCTGACAGTGTCAAAACCATTACAAGTAGCTATAGTTCAGTGGGAGCAATGGTTGAAATACTTTATTTCACAAGAAAAGCATTTTTAGGTTTGGTGTTAGCCAATAACTTTTGAATTTAGTACAATTATCTGTAAAATATACTTACAAATCGGAGCTTTCAGCAAGCCCTCTTTTTTTGTTCTGTCCACTAGAGCGTACAGCAATGGGTGTCTACATGGCACCCCTCGCCCACGTCGCCCGACAGCACAACCTCAACATCATCTCCTACGCCGACGACACCCAGCTGATCCTCTCCCTCACCAAAGACCCTCACACCGCCAAAGCCCACCTCCACGAAGGAATGAAGGCCGTCGCCGAAAGGATGAGGACCAGCCGCCTGAAGCTGAACTCGGACAAGACGGAGGTCCTCATCCTTGGTTCCAACCCTTCAGCCTGGGACGACTCCTGGTGGCAAACATCACTGGGAACAGCCCCGCCACCCACCGACCACGTACGCAACCTAGGGGTCATCCTCGACCCCACCCTCTCCATGACTAAGCAGGTCAACGCCGTTTCCTCATCCTGCTTCAACATCCTCCGAATGCTCCGCAGGATCTTCAAGTGGATCCCCACCGAAACAAGAAAAACAGTCACCCAGGCCCTCGTCACCAGCAGGCTGGACTACGGAAACGCCCTCTACGCAGGAACGACGGCTAAGCTCCTGAGACGGCTGCAACGCATCCAGAACGCCTCTGCACGTCTTATCCTCGACATCCCCCGACGCAGCCACATCACACCCCACCTGAGAGACCTGCACTGGCTCCCTGTCAACAAGAGGATAACCTTCAAGCTCCTCACCCACGCACACAAAGCACTCCACAACTCCGGACCAGCCTACCTCAACAGACGACTCAGCTTCTACACCCCCACCCGCCAGCTCCGCTCGACCAGCCTC
This sequence comes from Calotriton arnoldi, assembly GCA_963921515.1. Classification (NCBI taxonomy): domain Eukaryota; kingdom Metazoa; phylum Chordata; class Amphibia; order Caudata; family Salamandridae; genus Calotriton; species Calotriton arnoldi. The sequence goes on along the minus strand of CAWUFW010004862.1, from coordinate 175,649 downwards.
GCCCTCGCCACAGTCCCCCGCATCCGGAAAACGACCGCCAGCGGCAGATCCTTCTCCCACCTCGCCGCCAAGACCTGGAACACCCTCCCCACCAACCTCCGACAGACCCAAGACCTACTGGCCTTCAGAAGACTCCTCAAGACCTGGCTCTTCGATCAGTAGCAGCACCACCCCCCTCTTCCCCCAGCGCCTTGAGACCCTCGCGGGTATGTAGTGCGCTTTATAAGTGACATGATTGATTGATTGATTGAGCCCACATCAACCACTTGCTAACTTCATATTAGGTGATGGCATTATACTTTTTCCCAGAAACAGATTCACACACTAAGTAGCTCTCTACAGTACCTGGGATAACAATGGCAATGTGTCCCATATGAGATCAAACAATATTTTTGTTTTAAAGATTTTTAGGTCGCAGCCTACCAGACAGTGCAGCTGTCTGGTTTGCAAAAAGACGTCTTGGGTACTTTCGGAAAGTTGACCTAGGAATGTATTCCGTTCGTTGACTACAATTGGCTTTGTGGTTTGGTTTGTAACTCACACTTTCTGGCTTTCTATTTGCTAGCTTTATTTCCTTTAGGCTCTCCAGGCTCAGTTCATCCCTCACTTTGCCTAAACCGTGTTTACTGCATCCTTCCACAAACTCGCTTTCTGTAAACAGGCCTTTAAATCTTGTTCTTATCTTGTCACATTTGCTGTGCATTCAAAGACAGAGGTCATATGTCATGCTCTCTCTTCCAAGGAGATTGGTGTTTATTCTTCTTTCTCTAACTTTAAAGTGAGATAATATATGTGACAATCCTGCTGAGTACCCTAGTAAGACAAAAAGGGTTGTTGATTTTTTTTGTTGTGTGCTAGAAAAGAACTGTACTGATGTCTCAGAATATATCAGAATTAGTATAAATGAAGCACATTTTCTTCATAATTCTGAAGTATGGTGTAAACAAATATTTGAATAAGATCAAAACATCAATACACTAGGTGATGACATTTGCACACATTATTGTTTGTGTCAAGTAAAACCGTATTTCGATGCAAATTTAATGGTCATTACAATTGAAATGTGTTTCTATAATGGCAGTGCGCTACCACACCATGCATACTTTACACTACGCCACTGCCCTTAATGTAACCCACTGCACTCCACTGCACTGCACTGCACTCCAATCTACTGCACTCCACTCCAATCTACTGCACTCCACTCCAATCTACTGCACTCCACTCCAATCTACTGCACTCCACTCCAATCTACTGCACTCCACTCCAATCTACTGCACTCCACTCCAATCTACTGCACTCCACTCCAATCTACTGCACTCCACTCCAATCTACTGCACTCCACTCCAATCTACTGCACTCCACTCCAATCTACTGCACTCCACTCCAATCTACTGCACTCCACTCCAATCTACTGCACTCCACTCCAATCTACTGCACTCCACTCCAATCTACTGCACTCCACTCCAATCTACTGCACTCCACTCCAATCTACTGCACTCCACTCCAATCTATCACACTCCAATGTACGTCAATTCAACACATTGAACTCCAATCTACCTCACTCCAATCTACTCCAAACCAATCTATCCCACTCCATTCCAATTTACTCCAAACTCCACTGCAATCTATCCAACTCCTCTCCACTCTATTCTACCCCACATCCCCCACAATCTACCACACTCCACTCTACCCAAATCTACCACACTCCACTCTACCCAAACTACCCCAACCCAATCTACCCCAACCCAATCTACCACACTCCATTCTACCCAATCTACCCCACTCTACTTCACTATAATCTGCCATATGCCACTCAAATCTGCCCCACTCCAGTCCAATCTAACTCTTTCCATAATATGATACCCCACTTCACCCCAATCTACCCCGCTCCATACTATCCCACTCCCATCTATCTCACTCCAATCAACCCCATTCCACTCCAGTCTACCCCACTTCACTCCAATCTACCCCACCATAATTCACCCATTCTATACCACCCCAATCTGCCCCACTCCACCCCAACCCACACCAATCTACTCTACCCAATTCTACCCCACTTCACCCCACCATGCAGCATCTACCCTACCCCACCCCAATCGCCCCCACTCCAATCATCGCTATGCAATCTACCCCACTGCATTTGAATCTACCCTACTGTAATCCTCCCAATTTACCCCCACTCTACCCTACTACACTACACTTTTACCCAATCTTTCTCACTCCACACCAATCTCGACTCCAATCCAAATCCATCTAACTCGACGCCACCCCACTCCACTCTACCACACTCCAACCTATCCACTGCAATACACCCAATCTACCCCACTCTACCACAATCTACCACACTCCATTCTACTCTACACAATGTACACCACTCCATACTAACACATGCCACTCAATTCTACCCCACTCCAGTCCAATCTAACCCACTTTACCCAATCCACCCCCTCCAGTCTACCTTACACCACTCCAGCCAAACTACCCTACTCCAATCTACCCCATTCAATCCACTACAATGTCCCTAACCCAATCTGCTCCACTCCAGTCTACCCCATCCAATCCAACCCCACACCACTCTATCAAGCTCCAGCCCAACCTACTCCATTCCAATCCACCTCACTGCACTCCAATCTACAGCAATCTACCTCACTACTTTCTATCTCATGCCAATCTACCCCCACTCCAATCTACCTGACCCCACTAACTTTTAGCCATGCTGAACTGCAGCCACACTGGTGTACAACATGGCTAAGCATAGGTGAGATCTGTTGGCTTTGTCAATGCTGGTTTTATATTGGTCCATGACAAAACAAGTGCTGACAACGCAAAAAAGGATGGCAGCCAACAGCAGACCTAGTGGTTTTGCCAATTCTCATTTTAAATTGATAATAACTTTGGCTTGTTTCACAAATTTGCAATTGTTTTCAGTTGGGCGGGATAACTGTACAGTACACAAACCAATATTTCAATCGGACTAGGAATCTGACTGGCTGAGAAAAACTCTAGCAACTATAATACAGCTCATGGAGTGGTTCCTGGGCAGAACATTGTAACATATATCTGTGGCTATGTGGATGCTCACTCCAAACCTACATCACAAATCATATTGGTTGAGAATCGTAAAATAGCACTATCACATAAAAAAGTTAAAATTTAAGTGGGGCGGGGGGCTTAAGGAGTTCAGTTTGTCACTTGGTAAGCGAAGAAAAATGAAATCTTTTTACACTTAGGGCCTCATTACGATGTTGGTCGGAAAGGCTTGGAACGGCATTCGGTTTGTCTGAATCCATGTTGGAACCCGCGTTTCCGACCGACTCGGAAACATTTCCGACCGACCAATTACGATAGTAGGAAACCGTTTGGTCTTTCCGACTCGGATCCGATTGGCATTCGGAGAAACAGAGTCAGTCAGAGCCGACTCGTACAGCTCAACGGACCGTGTTTCCGACCCATGTAGTACGATGTCAGATTCGGACAGCCTTTCCAACTCAGTTTGACCGACACAAATCGGCTGTCAGAAACAGACTTTTGGGGCTCGTAGCAGGCCCCCCCTTCACCCGGAGTCCTCCAGTTGGGGCCCGTGGGGGTACCCATGGGTCCTCTCTTTCCAACCATGCATGGTGTGGCAGGCACCATGGGGTGCCCGCCACAGGGTGCAAGGTTTTCCGCAACCACCCTGTTTTGCAATGGGAGCCTGTGTTGTGCGTCGGAACACAGGCTCCCATTGAAGTCAATGGGAGTCCGACCGAACAGTGTTCGGAAACATCGTAATCCGATTTGGTCAGAAACCATTCAGACACCGAGTCGGTCGGAATGCTTTCAGACCGACATCGGAATGAGGCCCTTAGGGTCCCAAAAACAACAGTCTTGGAGGTACTTTCAGAAATCGAAAAAGTAGAAAGGTTTAGGAACATTGGGCACAAGGCATAGCCAACAGCCACTCTCTATATCCAGTACAAGTCGAACAGCTCTGTGCATGAGCAAAGGTCTTGAGCCTTGCCAAGCTGGTAACAAGTGCATGCCGTGCCAAGAAGGTACTAGGGGTAGATGTATGGGGCGGAGAGCCTGGGCAAAAGAGTAGTCATCATGGACGTCATTTAGGAGTCACAGCTGCGATCCCTGGATTGTCCCTTGCTACCCCAGGCACTGTTTTTGCGACCCCTGGCCACAGAGGTGGCAAAATCAGTGCCTGGAACACAGGAGCAGCATTTCCTAATGGACGATAGTTGGAGCTCCACTTGCCTGGTTTCTGTCAAATTTTTTATTATACAAATAGTGAATAATGATTCACTTTTAGTTTAATAAAAAAAATGGAGTAGATTTGCTGAAATATATCCCTATCTGGAAGGTAAGGTGAGTAAACTATGCTGTTAAATGTATGTTGTATGAATGCTTGCGGATGAGAGTGTGTTTATGTGCACAAGAGTGTATGAATATGTTAGTATGTGTAGGCATGTGTGTGAGTCAAAGTAAAGGTCAAATGGCGTGCGATGTCACTTCCGCTACCCCAGGCATTTTGGTGAATTGATGTCCATGGTGGTCTTGTGCACCAAATCTACAGGGCACACTTGGAGGTCAAGCCCAGAGGGAACAGGGACAGGAAGCTGCTTGGCAAACTAAATGTCCAAGTTTTCTATGGATAAACTTCATCCCTGTAAACAACCTGTGTTTGTGGAAAGAGCTTCAAAATGCCCGGCTAATACTTATACGATCTTCCTGTAACTCTATTGCAACAACTTGAGTTTTCCTTTCACCTTTTAGATTCTTCTTTATACTCTGTTGTTGTGCTATCCTCTGTGCATAGTACGACTGATATTTCTGGAACTGGAAACAAATATGGCTGTGGATAAATGTATCCATGGTGCTGCCATCTCGAGTATGCAAGCATTTCTAGGTGTTATCAATAAACCTTGTCTATTTTAGCCACACAATATGAACCTCATCTATATAATGGCAACAAGCGACCTTAACACACATATAGAATTTGTATATCTCACATCGACTACCTTTGAATATATGAAGTTTATGGTAACTTTTCCCCAGCCAGGAAATGGTGATGGGTACAGGAGATATAATTTACTGCAGGAAAAGCTATATAGGACGTGTTTATGGTTACAAAATGGGTACCCTGTCTGATTAGTAGTGTGACATTACTGTTATTTCACTTGGCTTCACTGCTCTGAGACAGTGCGTGATGTGAGTGGTGTTGCCTGGATGCAGCAAGTGCACTGGGTTGCATTCACAATAAGCGCAATGCATGGACTAGTATGCGTCCAGGAAGACGATAATGGCATGGTCACGAGATATGTCATAACCATGGAGAAGTCGTTGAGCTAACGGATGAGATGAGGCCTGAAGGTGCTTGCATGACTGCTTCTCTAGGTGCTATGCTGCGAGAACTCCTAGACTAATAAATCTGGACGTAACAGCGAACTATGGACGGCCCAGCTGATGGTATATGTATGTGTGTATATATATGTATGTATATATATATATATATATATATATATATATATATATATATATATATATATATATATTTATTATTATTTTTATGTAAGGGGCCAACTAATGGTAGAGTGAGAAAATCCAGTAAAGATGGTGGCTAGCAAATCATCACCTCTTAAGGGAAATAAGCATTACCTCTTAAGTGAAATGCCTTCTAAATGTATCAGGCATGTAAAAGGTGAAAGTTATATAAATGTTGCAGAAGGATAACGATAAGAATATATTTTCTATCACTATGACGAAAGTAGGGGTGGAATGCAAAGGAATAGGGTGTGTTACAGGTGTGGTCATTTTAGATATTCAAGTAACGTCAAAGAGCATCCAGCTGTGAAGATTTCATGTCACATGTGGGGTAAAGCATATTCCTTGCGTATGAAAATTGGGGAAAAAATTGAGAGTAAATCTGGTGAAAGGTGGGAAGGATGAGGTGACCAGTAATGTGGTTTTTAATATGAGTGATTCTTATATGTTGTGAATGACCCCAAGAGGTAAGTAATGATAGGCTGAGTGGGGGTAGATGCTTTGGTAGATTCTAAGTCACAATACACCATCATTTCAGTTGAAGAGTATAGAAGAAATGTAAGAGGAAGAGAGAGCTCTTAAAATCATTATGTATCAAAGCAAGAGCGTAGGAAGGAGAACATTTCCCGATATATGTGCATGCTTGGCTAGCAATCTTGAAATGGGTTGTATATTAAACAAAACCCATTCCAAAATGGGCATCAATGTGCACAGGTCACAACCCATGATAATGTGTGCATCGTGAAATGTGCAGGTGCATGCATCAGCATGCGGGTGGGCATTTATTATTTACCTTTTAAACAGGGTGGGTCGCCATAATAGAATGAAAATTGAAAACATTTTGTGCAAGTGGTCATGCAGCACTCTGCAGCTAGCTGGCCATCGTGGAAAAAAAAAAACTGACATTCAACTCTGGGGAGCAAGATGGGGAGCAAGATGGTGAGCAGGAGAGGAGAGAGTGGTGAACTTTAGGCAACGTGGGATGAACGAATGAAGATGGAGCCAGGAAAAAAAGGGTGATAGCGAAAGAAAAAATGTGCACTCTGACAAAGTACTGAAAATAAAATTTTAAAAAGTCCAGTAGAGTAAGAATTGGAAGAATATAACTCATCCAATCAGAACACTGTGAGACCAAAATGGTCCAGAGTGGAGCAAATACAGCATGGAGAGGAAACCATTGCATCAAGAGCAGACTACCGAGGCAACAAAGCCATCCAATCATGAGCAATGAATTGACCCAAATACCACTAAGTATAATTGTATGTATTAGAAACAACAGACCTGGCAAGCCAAAAGCTAAAGCCGTACATAGCCGTAGCAGAGACCTAAAAATGAAGACAAAAGAGTGCAATAAATTGTGTATGTAGCAGATAGAGAGGTATTGATTTTGGGTGTAGTAAAACAAGGAAGATTTAGAATAGATTTCAAATGGCAAACCACTGAACAGTGGGTTGTCATGAAGAAGAATGAAGAGGTATATCCCAAAGTCTTTACCACCAACTGGGAACATTTTATAAGTGTGTTTTACAACTGTAGGTAGGAGCAAACAACAATGTATGTCAAAATATAGCGACTATGCAAAATGGGCGTTCTAGAATATGCAGAGTTATCAGAGAGGCCTTTGCTGATGCTCATGGTTCGCAAAGTGGAGTGCTTGATAAAAACGTGCACGAGCATTAGGGGCCTCTCTAGCCAACTTTGGGTTGATAGGTATCCCATGCTGATATCAGTAAGCTTTAGCCAATGGTTGAAAAGCAGTGCATTTCTCAACACTGTATTTAACATCATCATGCCACATGAGTGAGTTACACAAATAATTGTCATTTAACATAATTTCTGATCCTATTTGAGGATTATCAATTCAAATATACAAATAGTTTTAGTTTGGTTTGGCATCTGTCTCACCAGTGCTTCAATGAATGATGCACAAGATATTTTGGGAGTTGATAGATAAGAGTTATTTTCAGAAGGCCATCCGGCTTATGGTGCTACTGGGGAGGAACATTATGTTTAGTTTCACAAACTGTTTAAAACATTGAAGAAGCAAGAACCAGCAATCAAGAGGTTGGAGTGTCAAATGAATGTTAGAAGTTTAACATAGCTGTGTCCTGCCATTGGCGTGATGGTATTCTCCCTAGAGAGAAATTGGAGAATCAGTTGTCAAGGTGATACCACCCATCACTTATAATAGTTCCTTAGGTTGATAGAGTTTCACTGTTAATTTATCTTGAATTTTGCTGTGAAAGTATAAATGCAAATAGAGTTTGATGAAAAAAGATTTCAATTTGAGTTGTACGTAGAATTTCAAAACGTGATAGTTTGAAAACATAAGCAACAGAATTATGCACATTTGATCTGCCAATGGTGTAGGAGCAGTGTAAAGTCAGAAGAGGCAAAGGGAAGAGGTGGTAATCTCCTCTGCTAAGAGAGCTATGAAGGAAGCTGAACAAAGATATACTGTGGTGGCATATTAAACATTGCCATTTATTGGGCCTCTGTTCGCTGTAGTTGGTATTTGTGTATGGGGTGAGTAGTGCCATAAATAGTCAAAACTGATCATAAGCCACTGATTCATTTATTTAGTACTGGTTAGCATGTCCTAGGATTGCACAAGAACTACATACCTCACAGGATTTGAATTTTGCAGCGAAACATTTGGCTGTGATGGGCAATAGCCTTACAGAATGATTACCAAGGATAAACGCTGAAGGTGAAAACGTGGCTTCTCTCCTTCTCAAAAAAAAGGGTGCAGACCTGAAAGTTGCTTGCCAATGTAAGACTTAAGTTTCTTCTTTCTTTCCGTGCCAAAGTAGCTGAATTGTTTGTCAATCAACAACTTTTACCCCTTTTTTTGCAGTTACACTATCATCTTTCTGCTCAAAATTCTGTGATCTGAAGTGTGGTGTACTTCAGGGGTTGGCACTGAGTTTTACTTCATTTCACATCTACAAGACTCTGCTGACTGCCCTTATTCGATCTTTGATTTCTTATTTTATTGGTACGCTAGAAGTACATAGCTAACTCTTCAGCCACCAACCTCTTCCAACCCAGTCGTGTTACTATTGGTGTATGCTGGATATTCTTCAATGGCTTTTTACGAACCATCTCAAGCTGAAAATTTCAAGCTGAGCAGCAACAATACTGAAAAGGTAATTTTGTACTTGGTTAGCACCATTATAACACGTGCAATAAAATGCCTTCAGTCATTCAAGGTTGTACGACGGTACAACGCAGGTAATTACTTCGCATGCCTTTGCCACGCATTTTTTAGCGTGCATGTTTTTACCGCAAATATGCATTTACAACGCATGCCAATGCCACGCATTGTTTTTAGATTTAAAAACAATGTATTTGTGGGGGGAGACCCCCCCCACGCCCGGCATTTTACCTTGAATGCGTGGTAATGGCATGCATTGTAAATGCATATTCGCTGTAAAAATATGCGTGCTAAAAAAATGCATGGTAAAGGCACAACGAGGTAAAAACCTCGTTAGTAAAGGCTGTTTCCCGTCATTCAAAGGGTGGGCATGGAAGCTTACAGAAGTGACAAAAACTGGATACCTTCCATCTCAAGATGTGATAATGTGGCAGGGAAGGTGGAATTGAGAAGTGTACAAGGAGAATCTGGAACTGAAGTACTTGGACATGTGAACTAATAATGCATTGGACATCGGATAGTGAGAAATGAAGGGTTATCATGCAGTTAGGCATTATAGGAAGATAAAAGGTTTCGGAGTGGTAAGTGGGGAATATTCATACTGTTAAACTAGATTATTTGATCTATCAAAGGAGGGACGTTTTGTAGTAAATATAACAAACAGGAAATGAAAGGGTTTGTTTTGATGATTACTACCCCATTATCAGTACAAATGAATGCCATGTACTGGTATCATTATTAACCTACCGCTGAAATTTGCAGATGTGCAACCTGGAGATAGGTTCATAGCTTTCTTAATAATTATGCTTAAACCTAGGACAGACATTTTACTAGATGAAGCTTTTCTGCCTAAAGTGTTTGCCTAACTTCTTCTTCCCTGGCCATTTTTACCTATTCTTTCTTTTAGGGAACTAGTACATAAGGAACTATGTTTGCTATTCTAATCTTTAGCCTTCAGTGGCTTGCATACTTTGAGTACATACAACAGTAATTCAGGGATTTAGAACAGGATATATAATACTCATTTTCAAATCAGTATGTGCAATTTGCACACTGACCAACGTGCTTCTAAGTCGCATCACTAAATGTCCAAAAGAAAGGGGTTTCAAAACGACCCCAATTTGCAATCCTGTGATTAGCTAGGAGTGCAAAGACGCCGGCTTAGTAAGGACAGCATACCTCACATAATGCTTTAGCATTCCCAAGCTGAACACATTTTATTTTTAAAGCAACCCGTGTTCATTAAAGGGGTATGCGATACTGAAAAAAACAAATTGTGACTTCAGGGGCAGCAGACAACGACGTCCCAGAACCCCAAGGCCGCCAGACACTATTCCCAGAAAAGAAATCTAGACTGATAGGATATTTCCCGTTTGCAAATCAGCTACCGCCACAAATCAGGGGTCTGTAACTGATCAATGGTTTATGCCCGCAATTGCGGTCACAAACCATTCATGCATATATTTGCAACTCAATTAGTAGTGGGCACCCCTTTCATGCCCCTTTCTATTTGTGATTCAGAGAGCTTCCAAAAACCCATCTACAACAATTTAAAAGACATTAAGTTCATCTGAACCACGGCATGTAGCTTTTGTGTTTTCTCTGGCTCAGAAGAACAATGCAGGACAGCAGTGATGCTCTCACACACTCGACTCAACAAATTTGAGTTTAAGGCATGACTTCATGACACGTTTTCATGGGTACCGGATCTGGAGCTGCGTTGCTGGTTTACATGAATCTTGTGTGGCTTTTGAAGCCGCGCATGACTCAGGGTTACACGGTTGTTATTCCAGATCTTAAAAGAGATGAGCACCAACACACACTCATCTCATTTGTGAAGAAGCCAGAAACTGATTACATGTAAAGTTTTAATATCCTTGTAGAAAGGTTAGTTTGACAAATATGTAACTGATTTACTGTAAATTGGCCTCCACGGTTGGCCAGCTAATGAATCTAAACAGTGTAAGCAATGGAAGAACTTGCTCTCCTATTAACTTCTCATATCTGGTTTGTCATCTTCAGATTTGCAGAACTGGGTAGGAGGGGATAAAAAAAAGGTGGGGAGAGGATAAAAAAATAATTGTGCTTACAGAAACTATTGAACATGGCAGGAATTCAATCATTTATTAACAGAAATTAAACATTTAAAGTTCTCCTGGTAAATGACTTGTGCATAAAAAGGGCGGTTCATGCTAGCATGATTAGTTGGAAAAATGGTTCCTCTGCATAATTCATGGTTTCATCATGTTTATGTTTTGCAAATTCCTTCAATGCACTTGCACCATCGCCATTGCATTATTTGAGTCGCATTTATTTACACATGTATCTATTAACGATGTACAACATGTAGGATCGATCACATGCTTCTCCAAATTAACTGAAGTCTGAATTTAGGGAATCCCACTAGCCTTATCTAAACAAAGTTTTTAATGTTCCATCCACAATCGTCCCTCTAAAACTGTTCTCAATCTTAACACATTTCACAGGCACATCTGGTGAACACGGGGCCTGCAGACATACCATAGTCTATTTTGTATGTCAGCTGACCGGCAGCACACTATAATAGCCAAGATACATATTTATTGGCTATGTAGACTACTACTCAGCCAATTCTGCTCATGTATGCCAATATACCGATTCCTAAACACATACATAAAATCACATAAATCTAGAAATATACTTTAAGAAAGAAGGGCAACAATAAATATGCCCTTTTATTTTTTGATATTCTGAAAACAAAAGGCTACTGTTCCCCTCTGACTCCCTGGATTTTATATGAGATTACAGACTAACTCGCATTCCTCATATCAAACCTGAGGCCAAGTGTTATTTCTTCCCTCACTTTCTCACGTAAATTAAATACATCCCAATTTGTAAAAGAAAAAGTAGCAGACGTCTCCCACGTTTCAATGTATTGTATTCCCTGGGTTATGGTACACAAATATAGTTATATATGGTACTGGCAGATGCCTTTCACATGTTCGAGACATCTGGTTCTTTGCAGCAATATTTTATTCCATATGCATTGAATTTTTGATTCTTTCCCAAAATCTAAGGTTCCAAATCTGTAGTCAAAAAATATTTTGCCATCAGTAACACTTAAGCTTGGTTCCACTACAAGACTCATATAAAAGTAGTGTGATGTTGGATATGTGGTTGGATTGAATTAGGTCAGTCTATTAATTGGCAATGCTGTCTGTAAAAAGAAATACCTTGTGATCAGTGTAGCACCATGCAAACTGGTCATTATCTATGAAACAGCCAGTACAAGATGCTTCTGATGTATACTTTTAACCACAGATTCCTCACCTTTAAAATATTCGCCAGGCGCCAGAATAGATCCGAAAACTGCGCACGCTATGTGGTGCCTTGCAGCTTCGTGTTGGCTTTGTTCTGCCCCATAAGTGACGGGGCTGAGTTGCATATAAACGCCATCCCTGCGCAATGACGTCAGTTCTTTTCTTTCCACACCTTCAGACACGGGACAGGAGCTTTGCTCCCTTTTTCGTCGGTATTTGACAATTTTCAAATCTAAATCCTGTGTGCAAGGGAAAAAAGTCCCCAACTAAAACCACATGCTGTGACTTCAGAAAACAGATTTCACCTAATGACCCGCACAAGGTGTATCTTTGGTGTTTGGGCTTAGGACACAATTCCAAGTTGTGCGATCAGAGTATCCTCATGCACGCAAAGGCGATCTGGGACTGGGAAACGAAGATGTATGTCATCTAACAAATGAACAAGTCACGGGCCTCGCATAAGTCCCACTTCAAGTCGAGGGCTCAGACCCACAAACATTCTCGAGGCTGCACCCGTGACATGCTTTTTCCATAAATTGAAGTCCAAATTGAAGAGGAAACATAAGAATGCGAAGCTTATTTGGGGCTAGTAGTGGCAAAAAGGGATATAGCAAAATATTGGGGGGCCCCTCAAGTACCAACACTGAAAGAGTGGAGGGCGTGTCTTGATTTATACATGGTGGCGGAACAGGTGACATACAAGGCCAGGGGTTGTCCTCGGAAGTTCCGGAAGATATGGGCACCATGGATCAAGTACTATGGCCTGGAAGTAGTGGGGGAGGAAGAGGGAGGGGGATTGCAGTCTGGAGAAGTGAGAGAAGAGCCTTGACAGATACATTGCTAGTTCCTATTGTTTGTACTCATGCGCAGTGTAACCATGACCCTTTATTTTTATACGCTCAGGTGGCTCAGACCCCTCCGTGGATTCAACTGAGACAGACATTTTGTTTATACAATTGCCATATACGTCATTGCGATTTGTCATTAATGGTGCATCATGTATACATGTTTTGTTGGAAGTTTGTTTTATTTTTCAAAAACGAAATAAAAATATTTATAAAAAAAGAATGCGAAGCTTGACCAACCCCATATTCTCTATCAACAGAGAAGTCATAATGGCATCAAGGTGCCAATCAATCGCGCACCCGATTGAGGAGCACATTCTGTAATTGATCCTGAGTGTGCCCAGAGTTTCCTGGGCCATTGGTGACGCCGTAGCAGATAGAGGCCTTTAAGGAGACCATGCTACATATTTTTGGGCATTCCCTGGCTCCCTCTGGCACACCTTTGGGTCCCAAAGATCAGCCGGGGGCTCCAGTCAGGTTTCTCCTGGAGAGCCATCCTTGCCTCTGCCTGAGCACCTAGAACCAGTCTCGAGTTCTGCATCAACTCCAGTGCTGATTTCCATTCCGGATCCAAGAATGGTGCTGGTCCCTCTTTCAATGAGCCCGATATCTCTGGCACCAGAGGGGAATCCAGTGCCAACTCCGATGTCTGACCCCGAGCAGAAACCATTTCCACCCTGACAGCAGTCACAGTCCGTCGCCTCTCCAGAACACCCGAGTCCCATACAGCCCAATTCAGACAATATACTCCCACTACACCAGATCCGTCATCAGACGCTCCATCATCTTTTTGGTTCCATTTCTGACCAGTGTTTAGCACCACCTGGAATGGTGACGATTTATCCACACATTATGATGACAGTTTACACATGGACTTACAGGAGGCCAGAAGGCCTGATACAGAGCCACCAGCTGAAGAGGGTGCTTCCTTTGCGGTGGCAATTCAATATGTATGTATGTATGTAGGGCATTTGTAAAGCGCAGGAATCACCCTCGAAGGGGTATCTCCGTGCTAGCATAGAAGAAACAGGTTCAGTTGGCACAAACTTCCAGAGCTCAGTATATGAATAATTCCGTCTTCAATAGTTTTCTAAATCGACCAAGACTAGCACATTTGCGTAGCTTTTCTGGCAAGGAATTCCAGTATTTAGGGGCCAGATAGGCAACCGTTTTACCTCCCGATCGAATTTTCTTAAAACGAGGGACCACCAGCAGCCCTTTGCCTTCCGATCTAAGACAGCGGTTTGGACAATACAATTTAATCTTATCCGCCATATAGCTTGGGCTTGTACCAAAAACAGCTCTACGAGCAAAGCAACAAAGTTTGAACTTTATTCGCTGGCGGATAGGCAGCCAATGAAGAGATTTTAATAAAGGACCGGGGGAGGTGCGGGCGGTTTATTTAAGACTAAGGGGCCGATTCCGATCTCGGCCAGAAGCTCACCGAACGGGATTCGCCCGGGAAAAATACGAGCCGTGCGCGTTTTTACCGACCAACTCGTACAGCTATCCGAACGAGCTAGTATGATGCGAATGTACGCGTTGATTCCGACCGACTCGTTTCCGGCTCTGAACCGCTCCGACCGACCCGTACGGACACGACTTGCACCACGCAATGGAGACGTTACCCGACCGAGCCAGTACGATGAGCGCTTCGAACAGCCCGACCGACTTGTACCGTCCGGCTCCAAAGAGCTGTCGGAGCCGGACTTCGGGGGTCCGTGTCGGACCCCCTTCACCCGTAGCCGCACGAGTCGCACACAGGGGGGACCCATGGGTCCCCCCTACACATGCATGTACGGTGTGCGTCGCACCAACGCGTACCCGCTGTAGGGGGCGCCCTTGTCCGCGACGTACCCATTCAGTCAATGGGAGCCCGTGTACGCGTTGTACGACCGGCTCCCATTGACTTCTATGGGAATCCGACCGAATCGAGTCCGGCAGCATACGGCCGCATCGTACTCGTTCGGTCGGACTGCAGGAGTCCGGTTCGGTCGGAAATCTCTCCGGGTCCGGCTCGGTCGGAGAGATTTCCGTCCCAGATCGGAATCGGCCCCTAAGCGTGCGGCCACGTTCTGAACGATCTGCAATCTGCTAAGAGAGGCCACGTTCTGAACGATCTGCAATCTGCTAAGAGAGGCCTCGTTCGCAGAGATCAGTAAAGCATTACAATAATCAAGGCGACCTATAATCAGTGCCTGAACTAGGGTTCGCCGTACTGAAAGGGGCAACCAAATAAACACTCTTCGCAAAAGGCTCAGGGCATGATAACAGGTCCCGGCAGTAGTCATTATTTGATCTTTCATCGATAGCTGAGTATCCAGCCGGACCCCTAGATGTTTAGCCACCAAGGTAGGTGAGGGGGCGGGGCCCAACACTGTCGGCCACCACACTGGGGACCATGAAGTAAGTGCAGAACCAAACAGCAAAATCTCTGTTTTGGCCGCATTTAGCTGCAAACAGTGTTTGGTCATCCAATCAGCTATGGCAGACATGCCTTTAGCAAAACGCTGATCGACCGCCTCCATATCCTTATCAAAGGATAGGAGTAACTGTGTGTCGTCAGCGTAGGAGAACGGCGTGAAGCCGTACTCTCGGATGACTTTAGCAAGGGGGGCCACATAGATATTAAATAAAGTCGGGCTCAAAAAAGAGCCCTGGGGCACCCCCTTATTTAGCTTCATAGTTCGAGATCGAAAAGGGCCCAAATTTACAGTTTGCGTGTGTTGGTCGAAAAAGCTAACAAGCCAATTGAGCGCCATCCCCTGCAGACCGGCCTCTCTCAGTCGACATATCAGTATCTGATGAGAGACCGTATCAAAGGCTGCTGATAGATCTAACAAGACCAACAACACTCCTTTGTTATCATCCAAGGCCATTTTAATATAGTCCGTTACTCCAATGAGAGTTGTCTCAGTGGAGTAGTTGGATCTAAACCCGGATTGTGAGGGATCAAGGAAGGCGTTTGTCTCAAAATAGTCCGTTAACTGCATGTTAACATGGCTCTCTGCCAGTTTAGCCATTAGAGGGAGGAGCGAAATGGGAAGCGGAATGCTGCGGAAGTCCTGGACCTAGAACTGCCTTCTGCTGAAGTTAAGACAAACTTCAGTCTGTTTCCTCTAAGCCTTCCCTCCCATTCGACAAAGCCCTGACTGACACTCTGATAGGCACTTGGTCTAAGCCTTGCTCTTGCCCACCCGTGAACAGGCAGGTGGCCAGACAAGACAAAGGCATGCGGCGACGGAGATTTTCTTACACAGCATCCTACTCCTGTGAGTTTGGTGATTTAATCTTCCACCAGCAAGGTGAATTCCAATTCTTCTTCATGACCCCAATAAGCATGGATTCGAAAAGGATTGAGGGGTTCACAAAATGAATATCCTTTTTGGCCAGCCTAGCCTTCAGGTCGGTCAACTTTGTTTGCCTGTTAGACTGATATACACACATCCTCTGGGACATGGCAGGCAAGATCTTGCCAGTGGTCCTGGAGTAACTTAAGGCCTGCCTGGCTCAAAAATTCAGGATGTGGCCAAATACATAATCGTGGTGGTCGGAATACTACTGATTGCTTGGGGCTGAAGTCAGCACTACTAGTGTAGTGCTCCATCACCATTCGTGGATTCGATCCACAGGTTTTTCAGGAGATGAGCAGGCATCCATTATGCCTTTTGATGGGTCTGCCTATTTAGCTAAAAATCTGACTCCGCCTTAGAACGCTCTAAGGAAACTCTGGCTACAGCACCTTCTTTGGTCCTCTCGACCTCTGCCACATAGTTTCCACATTATTTTCTGCTTTTTCAAGGCTGTTCCAGAGGGTTGGAGCACAGGCAACGGGCAGGGCTTCCCACCCCAACTGCGTAGAGAAGGCTCAAGCAGGCAACTTGCAGGTCACCAGGAGCACAGATTTTTTAGCAGTCCCCCTCCCCTGTGGCATT
Organism: Calotriton arnoldi; assembly: GCA_963921515.1. Lineage (NCBI taxonomy): Eukaryota > Metazoa > Chordata > Amphibia > Caudata > Salamandridae > Calotriton > Calotriton arnoldi. Next base: position 158,884 of record CAWUFW010004862.1, on the reverse strand, counting down.
CGCATCCAAGCTACTTTAATTCACCCTTAGAAGCACACAACCACCCTGTGGGAGGCATCATCCAAAACGTTCTTCCAGGGTGGCAATATATCACATCCAACAAATGCATCCTCCAGATTGTTCAGCAGGACTATGCACTTCCATTTCTTTCAGAGCCTATGCAGTTTCCTCCTACAGCACAGCGGCTCTCAGATGAGAACTTATTCATTTTACTGCAAGAGGTGGAGTTCTACTGTCCAAAGGGGACATTGAGAGGGATCCAGTCTCAGAAATGGGGACGGGTTGTTACTCCCGCAATTTGCACACGCTGAAGAAGGACGGAAGCTTTAGTCCTATTTTAGATCATTAACCTCTAATTTGCTTGCTGCAGAAGAACAAATTCAAAATGCTCATGGTGGCCCAGGTTCTTCCTGCCTTGGATCTGGGTAGCTGGATGGTGGCCTTGGACCTGCAAGATGCACACTTTTATGTACCCGTCTTGAAGTCCCTACGGACAAAAATTAGGGTTTGTAGGTTGGCCAACAGCATATTCAGTTTGCCGTGCTCCCCCCTGGCTTACCAGCACCCCTTGGGTGCTCACTAAAGTGATGGAAGTGCTAGCCACCAATCTTTGGCAGTTGGGGATACCAGTTTTCCCCTACCTCGATAATTAGCTGTTGAAGGTGGGCTTGCCTCAGTCAATCGCAGACCACTTCCTGATGATGGCGAACCTCCTGAGATCATTGGGGTCCTCAATCAACAAGTTAAAGTAGCACCAAGGATGGCCTACTACAGACCTCATTATTCCCCCCACTCACCCTGATCTGCGCTGTACGGGGCTCTTTCGTACAGCTCTGTCCGGTCTCATCAGAACCCGTAAACTGACCAAGGAAGCAACAACCTATCTTCCCTCCATCCCTCTGATGTGCCTTCCTACTGTCCACCGCTGGACTATCATCAGTGGGGGGGGGGGAGGGGGGATCAGTTTAATAATGGTGTGTTGCTGGACTTTCTGGTGCTTATGACAGATTATGACATTCTTTTGGGTCAATTCCTTACCTATGAACATGTTAAGCAATCACTTAACACCCTATTTCGCATCCGTCACCTTGCACCAACCACACACGAGATCTATCAGATGCTTCACACTGCAGGGACTGGCATCAAATTGATAAAATTGTTTTACAGAGCTTTCCTGCAACAAGGTGACCAATCTCCAGAGGGCTTCTATCCAGACTATCCGGGAGACAGACCTGACCCAGCACGATACTGACTAGGCTAAGATGTTGAATTATCACCAAAAAGTGTTGTGTGGCTCTTGTTTTAACCCCTTCTGTGCCGAGGACGTAATGGTTACGTCCTCAGCAATGTGGAGCTGTGCCGAGGACGTAACCATTACGTCCTGGCACTGGCCCGAGGGGGAAGCGCTGGCGCTCCCTCCCCCGTGGGCCACCCCCCTACATGCCCCCACTAGGGATGGCAGCGGAAGAGCTTCCGCTGCCACCCCCAACCCCTCCCTCGGCAATCGGATGATGTCGGCGTGCTCACGGCGCGCCGACGTCATCATAGGCTGCCGGGACGCGCTGGAAGCCATTTGCTTCCAGCGCGTCCGGAGAGAATGTCCATCGGGTAAGTCCTTCTCTTGGGGGGGGGGGGGTATTTTGGGGAAAACAAACACAGGGGGAAAGGAAAGAGTTTTTCCTTTCCCCCTGTGCCTGTTTCTAATGGATTTCTGCTCCACGATCGCAGGTGAGGCCCACGATAATGGAGCAGAAACCATTCCACTGGACCACCAGGGATGTTTTTAAAGTTTTGTTGGGGGAAGTGTTGCATATGCATCTTCTGTTTTTCCTCGTGCTTGCATGCACTCTCTTGCCTGGTTGTGTTTTCCTTTGAATCCCTTGGCTCATGGCACGATCACGATGTTCTAGAATAGAGCATCTGATCGGGTCTGAGCCGAGATGGTCAGTTGCCTGGAGCCTGCCGGTGCTGGAAGAGTTGTAGCCGGTGGTGCTTCCTTTCGTGAGATTAAACTTCTTTTTCTCTACAAATTGCTTGCGCCTCCTACTTAACAATTTGCGACGAGTTGGAGGAAGCACCACATTCACGAACCCTACGCGTGGATTGTTTTGTTCAACTTTCGGATTTTTGGGAATTTCTTGGCTTTTCAATTTCTACCTACAGACTCCGCGTTGTCATCGCATTGCTTTGTTTTACTCTCTAAGTTACGACAACATCTACTTTCAAAGTTTAATTATTTTTTGGGGGGGAAATCTTAATTGGTGGATTATTGTGGATTACTGTGTTCCTACTTCTGCCTTCAGATATTCCACCAGCTATACATTTGGGAGTACCTGTGTTGCCACTGGAGTTCGTCCTTTGGAGCGTGTCTTCTGCACTGTCTCGTTTACTTTTCGTGGTCCGAGATTGTCAGTTGCCTGGAGCCTGCCGGTGCTGGAAGAGTTGTAGCCGGTGGTGCTTCCTTTCGTGAGATTAAACTTCTTTTTCTCTACAAATTGCTTGCGCCTCCTACTTAACAGGGAGCAACCCATTAGGCAAGGGTTGATCCCCTGGGGGCATTTGTATCGGATGTTTCGGCCCCCCGGGGGCTGATTCAGCCGATTTTAGGCCAATAAGCCTCCCGGGGGGGGGGGGGGGGAGGGGCGTTGAAACCCACTAGGAACCAGAGAATTTATATTTACGCATTTTGAGAGCGAACCCTTGGGCAAGGGTCGCTCCCATGGGGATGATTTCTTTTTTTGTCCGTGTTTCGGTCTCCCTGGGGGCTGATTCCGCCATTGTTCGGCCGATCAGCCCCCCCCGGGGGGCCGAAACCCACTAGGCACCGGGGATTCTATTTTTAAGCTATTTGGGAGCAACCCACTAGTTGCCAGGGATTCATTTTTTAATAATTACGGGGAACGATCCCTTGGGCAAGGATTGCTCATCTTTTGGGGATGAATATTTTGCCCATTTCTGCCCCCCCCCCCTCCCCCCTTGGGGGCAGATTTTATATTTTTAGGTTGGTGTGGTGAGCAAAAGAATGATGGATTTAACCCAGATCCTTGTGACTGGGGGTGAATGTTTGCATTGTCCAGCATTCCGTCCATCAGTTGTTTCTTTTGCATTTGTCGCCCTAAGTGGGAGGGGTATGCCCAGACGTGGGTCCCGTGCTCACTACGCCACTGGATTCGAGCTAGCCTGGCTGAGGAGGGGTGATGCCCTGAGGCCGGTCCTGGGATGCTTGTTTCCGGTCCAGGGAGGACCTGGCTTGGCAGTTCGGGCTGGACTGTTCCCACGGGGAACAGGGTCAAGACTGATTTGCATATGGCTGGGTCCAAACTGGGGTGGTGTGGTGAGCAAAAGAATGATGGATTTAACCCAGATTCTTGTGACTGGGGGTGAATGTTTGCATTGTCCAGCATTCCGTCCATCAGTTGTTTCTTTTGCATTTGTCGCCCTAAGTGGGAGGGGTATGCCCAGACGTGGGTCCCGTGCTCACTACGCCACTGGATTCGAGCTGGCCTGGCTGAGGAGGGGTGATGCCCTGAGGCCGGTCCTGGGATGCTTGTTTCCGGTCCAGGGAGGACCTGGCTTGGCAGTTCGGGCTGGACTGTTCCCACGGGGAACAGGGTCAAGACTGATTTGCATATGGCTGGGTCCAAACTGGGGTGGTGTGGTGAGCAAAAGAATGATGGATTTAACCCAGATCCTTGTGACTGGGGGTGAATGTTTGCATTGTCCAGCATTCCGTCCATCAGTTGTTTCTTTTGCATTTGTCGCCCTAAGTGGGAGGGGTATGCCCAGACGTGGGTCCCGTGCTCACTACGCCACTGGATTCGAGCTGGCCTGGCTGAGGAGGGGTGATGCCCTGAGGCCGGTCCTGGGATGCTTGTTTCCGGTCCAGGAGGACCTGGCTTGGCAGTTCGGGCTGGACTGTTCCCACGGGGAACAGGGTCAAGACTGATTTGCATATGGCTGGGTCCAAACTGGGGTGGTGTGGTGAGCAAAAGAATGATGGATTTAACCCAGATCCTTGTGACTGGGGGTGAATGTTTGCATTGTCCAGCATTCCGTCCATCAGTTGTTTCTTTTGCATCGGTCTCCCTGGGGGCTGATTCCGCCATTGTTCGGCCGATCAGCCCCCCCCGGGGGGCCGAAACCCACTAGGCACCGGGGATTCTATTTTTAAGCATTTTGGGAGCAACCCACTAGATGCCAGGGATTCATTTTTTAATAATTACGGGGAACGATCCCTTGGGCAAGGATTGCTCATCTTTTGGGGATGAATATTTTGCCCATTTCTCCCCCCCCCCCCTCCCCCCTTGGGGGCAGATTTTATATTTTTAGGTCCATCTAAGCCGCTAGACCACCAGGGATTTTATTATGCATGCATATAAAAATGTTTTGGAGAGTGGCCCCTTGGGCAAGGGTCACCCCCTTTTGGGGGTGAATATTCTGGCTGTTTATGCCCCCATAAGCCTTGTATTTTTAAGCCCATGTGCCCCCAGGGAAAGTTTGTGTGTTAAATGTAGTTCGGCTGGTGGTCTGCTTGTTTTGCCATTATTTATGATCATAACGTTTTATTCTCTCCTTTTCATTTTAGTGCAAAGCTTTTGTTTTACTTTGGTGTAACTTATGCTTGCGGTTTCGGCACTGGTAGAGCTGCAGTTTGTTTAGCTGCAAGTGCTTGGTAAGGAAACTTTTTTATATTGTTTACTACAAATGTGTATCAATGACCTGCATGAATGTGTTTTTTGGAAATGTTGTAATAATAGCAGCCTATATAGCTTCTGTATGAACGTGTGTGACATTTTCCTTGTATTTGTGCACAATGTGTATTGTGTTGCTTTGTGTGTCATTTTGTTTTGTTTTCTTTTTTAGTGGGATATTGGCGCTTGCTGTGTCTGTGCAGAGCAGGTGCTGGTGAGTCTAGCTGCCTCTGGCAAGTGAGTGGTATTGTTTTACAGTATATAGGTCTGTGTGTGCTTTGTGTTGATTGACTTTACCTTACAACTGCTATATGCCTGTAGTTTTTCTTTTTGTTTTATAAATCCACACTTTATTACTTTTTTTACACAGTGTTGGGTACTGTTGACTTATTTGTCAAGTTATTTGTATAACTAAGGATTATGGCTAGCCGCAGGATGACCGCTCAGCAGGTTGTTGGGATGCTTTTCGAGTCTTCTTCTTATGAGACCGACTCTGCATCTGAAGCAGAGGAGGAAGGCCAAGATTCTGGCAGTGAATTTTCTGTCAGAGAGGAATCATCTGATGATGAAGCTACTCTCAGTGCGGAGAAAGCTACGGATGAAGTGCCTGTTTTAGAGGAGAACACTGATGTGCCGACAGTGCAGCATCTGGATTGCAGCTTGGGGCTGCAAGGCTTCGCATTGGAAGTGCTGGACTCTGGGTTCACCCAAACATGGTGCAGCCGATGCTGCCTGTCTTTAGTGGTGTTGCAGGGTGTAGATTGAATTGTGAAAATGTTTTGCCTATAAATTTCTTTCAGTTGTTTATGGACAATCTATTTTTGGCTGAGATTGTTGAGCAGACTAATTTGTATGCTGAACAGTATTTTAGGGACAACAGTGCCAGAGTTAGGCCCCACTCTAGAGCTACCCGGTGGACTCCCATAAATCTGGATGAGCTAAAGAAGTTCTTGGCTTTAACCTTTTTAAAGGGCCTGATTAGGAAGCCATCGCTGTCTTCATACTGGTCTACTAATCCCTTGATGGCAACAGCTGTATTTTCTGCAACCATGAGTCGTAATCAGTATTTGCTTCTTCTTCGGATGTTGCATTTTGTTGATAATGCTTTTGCGTTGCCCCGAGATCACCCTGATTGTGACCGTCTTTTTAAGTTTCGGCCTGTCCTTGATCACCTTGTTGATCGATTTTCAGAGATCCATGTGCACGGGAAAGAAATAGCTGTGGATGAGTCTTTGGTCCTGTTCAAGGACGATTGTTTTTTAGGCAGTACATTCCTAGCAAGAGGACACGTTATGGAATTAAGATGTATATGCTGTCTGAGAGTAGTACTGGATGCGTCTATAATTTCAGGGGCTACATTGGTAGGGATTCCAGTATTGACCCCCCCTGGTTGTCCGTCCACTTTCAGAGTTACAGAGAAAATTATGTGGGATCTGGGTAGAGGACTTTTTCACAAAGGTCACCATTTATATGTAGATAACTTTTACACTGGTGTGCCATTGTTCAAGGAATTGTTCAAAGTGAACACTGTTGCTTGTGGCACAATCCGCTCTAACCGTAAAGGTTACCCAAAACAGCTGATTTGAAAAAAACTTGTGAAGGGACAGTGCAGTGTCTTGCTTAGTGATGAGCTTCTAGCTCTGAAATTTTCTGAATGGAGAGATATCTATATGCTGACTACCATCCATGACGAAAGTACTTCACTTGTGAGTGTTTGGGGTCAGGTTGCTGAAGTGCGCACACCTGACTGCATTTTAGACTACAATAAGCACACGGGTGGTGTAGATCGAGTAGATCAGAGGTTGGAACCTTACACTGCTGTTCGTAAGGCGTACATTTGGTATAAGAAGTTGGCTATCCATTTATTCCATTTAGCAAGCTACAATGCCTTTGTTGTATTTAAGGATTGCTCTCCAGAGTCAAAGATGACATTTGTTCAGTTTCAGAAGTCTTTGATAGGCAGCCTTGTTTTAGTGGAACAGGCAGGAGTTCCTAGAGAAGCAGTGGTGGAGGATGTGGCTAGATTGAAAGAGCGACACTTTCCTGATCACCTTCCTCCCAAGGCCAAAAAAGACTTTCCCGCTAAAAAATGTAGAGTCTGTGCCCGAAGAGGTGTGCAGAAGGAGAGTCGTATGTACTGCCCCTATTGTCCTTCTAAACCTGGGCTGTGTGCGCCCACATGTTTTAAATTGTACCACACACAACGGAGTTTTTGGTTGCAACCATGAGCATAAAAGTAAACTGAATGGTCTGTATCGTTTAATTTTTTATTCAGATTTCATGGTTGGCATAAGTGTGATGTATTTAGTTAGAGCTGTTGTGCTTGTAGTTTTAGTTTTGTATCTATTTCCAAATGGTTTGTGTTTTTTTTTTTGCATAAAATATGTGAGGGCTGTGTGTGTGGACTGGCGCCTGGCTGGTGGCGTGTGTGGACTGGCGCTTAGCTGGTGGCGTGTGTGGACTGGCACTTGGCTGGCAGCGTGCGTGGACTGGTGCTTGGCTGGCGGTTGGCGGTGTGCGTGGACAGGCGCTTGGCTGGCGGTGTGTGAGTAGTGACTTGCTGCTGGTCACTACACACACTGCTAGACAAACGCCAGTCCACACACTCCATCAGCCGGTGTGGTTGCTGTGTCAGGCATGTGGGCGTATGAAAGTATGGGTCCTTGAATGGCACTGCCTGTTGATGTGAGTGTTGTAATGTGCTGGGCCCGCGGCTGGCAGTGTGAATGGTCTTGTATGCGTCACGAATGAAAGGTGTGTGAATGGCCTGTAAAGAGGTTAGTGCCTTGCCGTAGCTTTATAGCTCACGAGCTGTGAGTCACTGGTTCAGGGTTTTAACCTTTTAACTATTGACAGTGCATTTCCTTTTTGTGAAATCTCTTGTTAATACAATTTTAGATACTGAACCATCACTCACCCTCGTGCCAAATCCAACCAGTATGTGTGTGTACTTAATGAATAGTAGGTTGTGAAGTAATATTTGCATTTTCTGGCTTTCTCTGCCAGGGTGTATTTTGTCTCTAGGGAATAGACATACTATAGAAACTGAACGATGACTTGGAGTATATTTATAAACAACTTCAAGCATACCATTACCTTATGGGGTGGAGATTTTAACTTGCGTTTATGCAATGCACAGTCAAGTAAGATATGTGGTATGATAAATGCAGAAGACGCTGACCAAACCCATTTTAATCATAATGCTCTTGGGGATAAGATCAACAAATTATTATTCAAATTTGACTTGGCCTTTGCAAACGAAATCGCCTCCCCTCATGCCCCACGTTTATTGACCACATCTTGTTATCTAATAGGTGTGCTGACCAGGCATATAACTTTATTACTCACTCGATTTCACTAAGTGATCATTATCCTTTCAGTATTGATATATTGTCAAATCTACTTTTTGAGCAGCAGCACAATAAAACAGTCTCAAAAGTAGAGGAAATCGAGTTAACAAGCCTTAATGGGTATACCCTGCGTTGGACACAGATTGTCCCAGAGGGGTTCCTTAAACAACTGGTAGCTAGCAAAAGAGAGGACTTTAAGATCTGTTTAGATGATTCAACAGAACCTTGTAATATCATTAAAGCCTTTTGTCAATCGCACAGGGGGTGAAGGAGAATCTGTCTGTTATAAGTAAAAAAGCCAGACAGATGAAAAAGGGCTGGTTTGATACTACATGTACTAGGGCCCATAAACGGTTAAAAGAGACTCTTCATAAATCCCCCAGATGTAACCTCGAGGTCCAGACCTGTAGAATTGATTATAAGAAGGCACTGAAGTTGAGAAAGTCACAGATAAGGGAAACGGCTAAGGAATCTTTATGTGAAGCATCTGCCAATAAGGATAACAGAAGATTCTGGAGAATAGTTAACTCCGCACCACTGATAGCAGAGGAGGCTCCCAGGATAGAGATGGTCATTACAGAAGAAGATTGGATAGAGCATTTTACCACCATTTATTCTCTAGCCAAAGCGGCACCTGCTTTAGAGGAAGGACATAATCACATGGCAATATTAGACTACCTCAATGATCCTCTTTAGTATGGAAGAAGTTAATGATGCAATATTGTCTAGTAAAGGTGATAAAGCCCCAGGTCCAGACGCACTCCCAGTTGATTTGTTTAAAGCGAATATTGCTCTATGGGAGCCTCTATTGACCTTAGTTCTCAAAGTATGCTGTACAGCTGGTTTCTTGCCAACATGGGCCGAATCAATTATCGTCCCCATTTATAAAAAGGGAGATCGATCAAACCCGGCCTGCTATAGACCAATCTCTCTACTCGATTCCCTGGTGAAGATTGCAGGATGTATCACCTTGAATAGATTACAAGACTGGGCAGATACACACAGGATCCTCTCAGATTTACAATATGGATTCCGTCCCGGAGTTGGAACAGTAGAACAGAGCCTCAACTTAAGCATGCTACTTGAGAAGTACGTTAATATCAAAGAGGGGAATATGTATTTAGCTTTTGTTGATCTCTCCTCAGCTTTTGACTGAGTCATACATGCCAAACTGTGGTCAATTATGAAAGAGCTGGGGGTAGAAACATCAATCATTAGCTTTTTGAGGGGCCTATACTCGGGATGTAATGCAAGGGTCAGATATGGTATTAGAGGGGAATGCACTGAACTCATTCAGGGTGGAGAGGGGGGTGAGACAGGGCTGTGTCCTGGCCCCCTTTCTGATTATATATATATATATATATATATATATATATATATATATATATGTGGGGGCGTAGTGGTTGCTGCATCGTCTAAAGATCTATAGCAAGTAGGGACTCGCCCTGTACCGGCACTTCTCTACGTCGCCAACACTGTCCTCATGGCATGCACTCCACTTGCTCTTCAGTCCCTGCTGACAAATTTTGCTGAATACATGCAGGATCTCGGGCTTTTAGTAAACCAATCAAAAAACTTATGTCATGAAATGTGGGAAGAAAACCGCTAATTGCCGAGATCTAAAACTACATGGTAAAACTATAAGCTTTGCTAATACTTTCTCCTATTTGGGGATTTTATTTGATAAAGAGTGTCTATGGAATAAGGCAATCTCCAATAGGAAGCTACAATTCAGTAAAGCCTGTATGGCACTCAGAGGGTTTGCCAGATGACTGGGCTTTAATCCACCAGAGCTGATGATGTCAATTTATAAAGCTAAATGCCTCAGTGTTGCACTTTATGGGGCGGGTGTGTGGGGACACAAGAAATGTGCTGATATTCAACTGGTTGAGAACAAGTTTTTTAGGTGTCTTCTTACCACCCCCAAAAGTGCCTCAGTACACGTATGTCATGCCTAACTCGGAGCCCCGTTTATCACAGACCTGATCATGCTACAGCCCATTCTACTCTGGTATAAAGTATGGACTTCTGCACATACCGATTTAAACCGTGCCATAATTAAGGACTGTCTTAAATCTAGCCTATACCAGAGTATTCTGTGGCTTGTCTATATTCAACGGTTTTGTAATGATCTGGGCCACGCGGAGTTTTTTGAGAAGCCTGAACATTACAACTTATTAGAAGGGACTCTCTAAAAACGAAGCCATGACACTTCTGGAGAACATCCGAAATCTGTAAACCCAGTGTTCTGAAAAATCAAATGATTTTAACAACTTTTGACATGCAACCCTATCTTAAAAGACATAGGTTTGAAAGTACAGTCAGTGAAGACATAGGTTTGTCCTGACTCGTCTAAGACTAGGCACCTTTCACCAGCTGGTCAGTTTTCCAAACAAGAATTACTGGTCCACAATTTTAACCAGTTGCCTTGTAGTGATGTGATGGCCCAGAATATTATGCATGTGGTGTTTTTTTGTACGTTTTATAACCATCATAGGAAGCGCTACATTAATCCGATACTAAGAGGTGCACACTACATGCAATGTCGACCTGCGTAGTTATACTTACAATCCTTGCCTTCTCTGGAGATCTGCTGTAGTATGGCATATTTCATGTGGGCGGTCTTCAATGTTAGAAAGAAAATCCTTTTAACTCTCCCACAGTAAAGAGATTAGAGTGCAATCTCTATGGTGTTTCGCCGGGTGGCGATATGTGTTCCAAGTACACATCATCTACTGTATTTTTATGTTCCTATAACTGATTAGATTAGAGTATGCTTGCTAGGGCATGTGGGGAGCACATGGCGGACCCAATATGAGGTTTTTGTCCTCCTTCTCCACCCTAGTTTTGCTGAATTATGCTCAACTCCGTCATAGAAACTTTGTGTTAACGCAGGAAAAACGATCCACCCAGTTGCGAATGCCTTTTTGAGTGCTGAACACCGACTTTTTTTATTAATATACTCTAAACCCCCTTTTTATTATCGTGTTTTTGAGGTATAATTATGCATATATTCTGAGCCGGTCCAATGAATTGTATCTTTTTATATTTGTATTGTTTTATATATTGCTTTTATGGATGGCTAATTGCCTCCGAATAAAGTTATTAAACGAAAAGACAGTGCATTTCCTTTTTGTGAAATCTCTTGTTAATAAAATTTTAAATACTGAACCATCACTCACCCTCGTGCCAAATCCTACCTGTGTGTGTGCACTTAATGAATAGTTGGTTGTAAAGTAATATTTGCATTTTCTGGCTTTCACTGCCAGGGTGTACATTGTCTCTAGGGAAAATCTGCCAATACTCAATATTTTCATAAAGTAGAAACCCAGGGGAGTACAGGGTGGTGTCCCTTTTGTGGATTCCACCAAGATTTCTTGCCCAAAATGCCCTGCAAACTTCTAATTGGGATTACAGTCAAAACATTTTCCTTGTATTACTGTGCCATTTTCTTCCAGAATCAGAAAGAATCCCCAAATTTCCTACCGCCCAGCATTCCCCCAGGTCTCCCGATAAAAATGGCACCTCACTTGTGTGGGTGGGCCAAGTGCCCGCCACCGGGAAGGGCCCAAAATGTATTGTGGAGGCATCAAAAATGAGCAATCACAAAACGACCTGGTTTTGCAAGGGGGTCACCTGCATTTTTGGCCCCGGGCTCGGCGGCCATAAAGGGAAACCTACCAAACCCAGACATTTCTGAAAAGTAGACACCCGGGGGAGTCCAAGGATGTGTGGCTTGCGTGGATTCCCCAAAGTTTTCCTAACCAGATACCCAGCAAACCTCAAATTTGGCTAAAAAAAAAAATCATCTTTTTCTGACATTTGTGTGTGGGAGAGTTGTGGAATCATCAGGCCAGCACAAATTTCCTACCACCCAGCGTTCCCCCAAGTCTCCTGATAAAAATGGTATCTCACTTGTGTGGGTAGGCCTGGTGCCCGTGACAGGAAATAGCCCAAAACATATTGTGGAGGCATCAAAAATGATCAATTACAAAACGACCTGGTTTTGCAAAGGGTTCACCTGCGTTTTTGGCACCGGGCTCGGCGGCCATAAAGGGAAACCTACCAAACCCAGACATTTCTGAAAACTAGACACCCGGGGGAGTCCAAGGATGTGTGGCTCGCGTGGATCCCCCCCCCCCCATCAGGTAACGGGTTGTAGGCATGGCACACAGGGATGGGTGCAATGTCGACTCTTCACTTTTCTCTGCACCAAAAGACGCAGCCTGCAATGGCAGTGTGTGGGTGTTAACGTAGAGGGCCTCGAAGGGTGGCGCAATAGGTGCTGCAGCCCTTAGAGGCCTTCCCTGGTCACAGTGCCCTTGGTACCCATGGTATCTTTTACAAGGGGCTTACCTGTGGCCAGAGATGTGCCATTTGTGGGTAAAAAGGTACAGTTTTGGGAAAGAACACAGGCCCTGAGAACCTGATTGGCAGAGACCTAGGGCACATCAAGTCAGGCTGCATCAGATGTCAGGCAAAATATGGGGGGTAACCATGCAAAAAAGGGGCACTTTCCTACAATGGGTGAAGAGGATCAAATATTTTATCATTGTAACAAGTGCTACAAGTCTATACAATGGAAAAAATCCTGGAAAAAAATTGTCAAAAAATAGCAGAAACCAGTGAATCACAACAAGAACCCAAGTCTTCTAAGAAAGTGACGACAACCAAACCCAAAGCCCATCCACTTAGAAGATCGATGGCTACCCCTCATCCACCTCCAACAACTGATCAGAAAGCAGAGATCTTCAATGCGTTATCTGTGGTTTAGCCAGAACAAGGTCCAAAGGGATTGGCGAAAGAACAATGTACAGAGTTTATGAGTCTCAAAGGGCAAACGTGTTTTATCTGCAGCTAGTTTCTTCCAAGATGAAGTTTTCAGCCGAGCAGCTGATATAAACAGTGAGGTGAATGTATTTGCAGTGGAAACATTTGAAAATATGAATGTACAATGAGTTCCCAACAGCGACGTAACCGTCAGCCTTCAGTTTCGTTTGCACTCTTTGAAAAAGCAAACAAAGCTTTAAAGCCACTCTTGAGTGATGGCTACGGGTTCACACTCAGTTAGATCAGAGAAATAATGGTCAACATTGATGAAACTGTATTGATCCATAATAATGAAATTAAGATTTTTTGGGTGAGAATGTACAATGAAAGAATTAGTTTTTGTCAGTCTGACAAAAAGAATGAGCCACTTATGGTGTTCACAGCTAATTTGACTCCTGACGTTCTTGCTGCCAAAATAAGATCACAGGATGCAGTAACATCAGAAGTGAACCTTTTAAGAAATTCCTGAAAGATTTAGAACTTAATGACAAATTTTGTGATTCTCCAGAGCTCTGCAATTCATGGGAGTCAACGAGAAAGACTGTGTTTTCTTAACATTTTTTACATCATTGTTTAATATAAGCAAAGCAAAACTGTTACAAACTAAAGTTCTTGAGTTTGGAACAGAAGTAGACAACATTGATGATGGTTTTGAAGATATAAGACAAGAAGTGGAAGACAATCCCATAAACTGACATGCTTATGCTGTGCAAATGTACTACTTTTTCCAAATCATGTTTTTTTTGTGTCATTTTTTATTGAAGGAAGTTCCACAACATCATAGCAAAGAATAGAACAATCTGTGTCATACTATGTAACAATAGGTGAAGGGGGGGCACTGCCAAAGGGACACATGTCACATGTAAAGTTGAAGAGGCTAAGCAGACAGTTCAGTGGCGGGTGCGGGACGACCACCCCAGCCAGCAGCAAGCGCTAGCCCTGTGGGCCATGGCTCCACGCAGAGAAAGGGGGGGGGGGAGGGAGAAGATAATAGTCAAAATGATATGGTAGTAGTAGAGACCTGGGGGACGAACAGGGGAGGGGAGGAGCTTTCCAACAGTGAGGGGAGAAAGGGGTCCCTGGTGGGGGAGGTGTGGGGTCAGGACAATGGGTGTCTATTTAGAAGAAGGGCATGGCATCCACATACCTGCCTGACCGGGGGGTAAAGGAGAGGTTCATGATCTAGATAGGAAGGGGCAGAAGGGTGAATGAGAGAGAGAGGAAGGGTGGGATGTAGGAGGGGGGTAGGGGGCGGGGGCAGGGAGAGGGGGCAGGGCTGTGGCTAGGGGTGGGATGCAGCAGTACGTGGGTATCGTGTCCGGAATGACAGAGTGCAAGTCTACCGAAAGAATACCTAGGGTCCTCCGATCTGGCCATGGTCTTCTAAACGAATAGTGGAGGAGGGAGGACAGCAGAGGCATCTTTAACTTCAGGGGGTATCCCGCAGGAAGGGTGCCCATGTCCCAGTTTGGTCCTGCATGCTGTAAATAACACTCATGCAAGGCTGTCTGTATCATCGCCACCATCCAGTTCTCCTGCAAAGGGGGCACGGGCGACCTCCACTGGCGAAGGATACAGATTTTAGCTGTGGCCAGGACAGTTTGAAGAAGGCAGCGTTGTGGGCGGGAGATATCTGGGACGTCTCTGGTGTCGTGAAGGAGAATGGCGGGGGTGAGTGGGAGAAGCTTGGAGGAGTATGAATGCTGCTAAAGTGTCTGTGACATAAGGCCAGAAGGGCTGGTTCGATGGGCATTCGCAAAGGATGTGTATAAAATCGCAGTGGAGGTCGGAGCACCTCTAGCAGTTCGTATGGGGGGAGTAAACTGGCCCGGTTCAGTTTTGTCGGGCTCCAGTGCCATACGTGAAGCGATTTGAAGAGGCAGAATTTCAGCCGGGCTTCTAGGGTGCCCCTGTCCAGGGCCTCCAAAATGCCGGCCCATTCATCATCCTCTAAGGTAATCTGTAGGCGGGCTTGCCACTTGCTACGAAGACTGCGTGAGAGGGGTTGGGAGAAAAGATGGCTCAAGAGCATGCTGTAGAGTCCAGACATTACGCCCTTGTGTCTGCCCCATGTGGCCAGGTAGAACACTACTGGTGAGGATAGTAAGGTCCAGGGGTGAGGTCCGCGACAGCGTCCCAGGCAGTGGCACAGCTGCAAATACTGCCAGGCCTGTCGTGGGTGGAGGCCAAACTCCTCCTTCAGACAGTCGACGGGTTTCAGGGCATCTTCGTGCAGAATCTATTCTAGGGTATGCATGCCTGCCTCCATCCAACTTCTCCAGCGGAGGGCCTGGTCGTCAATGCGGACACTATCCTTTCCCCACAAATGTGCATTGTTGTGCAATCAGGAGTCCACCCCCAGTAGGCGATGAGCGCTTTACCAGGCCCTGTGCATAGCCGGCAGTACAGAGATCGCGAGCAGGGGATGCGGTCCCCATAAAGGAGGCTAAGATAGTCGCCACTCGATAGGAGTGACCGTTCTGTGTGGGCCCATTGAGGAGTATCCGGGGTACCCAGGAGCAGATACGCCAGTTGTGAGAGGTTGAGGGCAAGAGCATAGTGCTCCAGAGATGGTAGGCCCAGGCCTCCATAGGAGCGACGTGCCATGGGTTTGGACACGGCTAGGCGAAGGTCGCATGGAGCTGCATATAAAGGACCAGATCTGAGAGTCAATTGAGAATAAAATTGATAGAGGTACCACAAGTGGCAGCATGCCTAGTGTGTAGGTAAAGCGCGGCAGTGTGATCATGAACACCCTCGGCTTAGAGCAGCGGATTTTATCCGCCACACATATTGCCAATCACACGTTAGATTGTATCTGCTCCAACCTCAAAACTCTTAACGTTAAGCCTCCAGTGGATTTAACCTGGACTGACCATAAGCTGATCCATTTTGAAGTTGTAACCGAGAGTACACAAAACATAAAGGGGCACGCCAGACTCCCTCAACTAGACAAGCCTAGGTGGAAGGAGATGACAACCCACCCTGACCTTCTCCCAGTTGCGCAAGCCTGTACACCTAGCCTGTCAGGAGATCCAACAGTAGATAACCAGCTTTTTACACAGTGGATCCTTACCCTTAGAGACCGCTTTGCACCTTCTGTCCCACAAAACAGCCGCCCCAAAAAGAAGCCCTCCGCCCCATGGTACTCGCAAACTCTGAAAAATCTACAAACCCAGTGTAGAACACTTGAACGCAGATGGCGTTGGAATTATGAGCTTACTGAACTAAGCAATTTTAAAAAGGCCCTTAAAAAATATCATATCCAAATCAAATTAGCTAAAAAAGCATACTACGCAGAAGTAATTAATACTACCAATTCTAACCAGAAAGCCATTTTCAAGATTGTCAACACCTTCACTAATCCTAAAGCAGTACAACAAGAGATTCCCCCCTCGCAGTCCCTCTGTAATAGCATAGCAGACTACTTTGAACAAAAAGTCTTGACATTACAAAAAGATTTCACACCTCCACTCTCTCTTCCCATCAACAATGACACTACTCTTGGCAAAGAGAGGGTGACCTTACAAACTTTTAAACCAATTACCCATGAAGAATCACGGCAGGTGATCCTCACCTCTAATTCAGGATCCCCTTTTTGATCCCTGCCCCCCTGATCTTACATGTCATAATTGACATCGTAAATCCCATCATAAACCAAATAATAAATACCTCTTTGGCAACTGCTAAGATCCCTGCAGAATGGAAGCTCGCAGCGGTAAAGCGACTACAAAAGAAACAACTTGCGTACCCCTCTACTCTCTCTAATTTACAACCGATTTCTCTTCTACCTTGTCTTAGCAAGATCACTGAAAAAGTCGTCAACCGCCAACTTACTACTTTCTTGGAAGATGCAAATCTGCTTCACCCCAATCAATCCGGCTTTAGACCTCAGCACTCCACTGAGTCGGCCCTACTGTATATGGCTGAATCCCTCAGAGCAGCTCTGGATCAAGGAAAAAATGCTGTACTGGTCTTATTGGACCGGTCGGCAGCGTTCGACACGGTCTCACATGTCATTCTTCTAGACCGTCTCGCTTCCTTTGGCTTATCGCACACAGTTTTGGCCTGGCTAAAGAATTTCTTACAGGACCGAAGACAAATTATCACTCTAGGTCCATATAAATTATTATTATTATTATTATTAAAATTTGTATGGCGCAACTAATCGTCCCCAAGGGGATCTCTCGGCGCCTGGGTAGCAGACAACATATTAAAATACTCATTAAAACTGCCAGGTTTTAAGCAGTTTCTTAAACTGTGCCAGATTGGAGCAGGCTCGAATATCATCTGGTAGTCTGTTCCAGTGTGCTGGGGCTAGATGAGAAAAAGCACGACCGCCCATCTTGGCTTTCCTGATTCTCCGAGTGCATAGCAGATTTCGGCTGCTCGATCTCAGTTGACGCACGGGAATGTATGGTTCTAATTTCTTCATTAGATAGGCGGGACCCATCCCCTGCAGTGATTTAAACACTAGACACAAGAGCTTAAAGACTGCTCTTTTCCTGATAGGGAGCCAATGCAGTTGTCGCAAAAGAGGTAATGACGGAGTTTGTGCGGGTTTGTTGAGGGCTAGACGCGCTGCTGTATTTTGAACAACTTGCAACCTTGATAATAAATCTTCCCTAATCCCTACCAGTAGCGAATTTCCATAGTCTAGTCTACTGACTAGAAGCGCCTGTATAAGGGTTTTTCTGGCCGAAAGGGGAATCCAAGGGAAGACGAAAGAAGAAAAATCACTGTTCTCCGGTGTCCCTCAGGGGTCTAGTCTCAGCCCCACTCTTTTTTATGCCTACATGGCCCCTTTAATTAGGCTGATATCGTCATTTAACATAGAGACTATATCATATGCGGACGATACGCAGCTAATTCTGGTTTTAGAGAATAATACCACTCAGGCAAAAGAAAATCTACGCCTATGTCTCACGGCTACTTTCAACTGGATGAAGATTAACCATCTGAAGTGTAATTCTGAAAAAACAGAAATACTACCGCTAGGGAAAGGGAATTCTTTCTCTCCCAAGACCTGGTGGCCAGTTGACGCCACCCCCCCCGCCCAACTCTGTCCGAAACTTAGGAATTAAATTTGACGCCACTCTCTCCTTTAAACAACAATCACTGGCAGTTGCTGGTACCTGATTTCACATTATAAAATCACTTTAAAAATTCTTTGACCTGCTTCCCATTTCTACCAGACAGTCGCTGTGGCCCTAATTACGTCCAGACTGGACTACTGCAACAGTCTGTATGCAGGTACAAATAAGTCAGTTTTCCACAGGCTTCAGATGGTCCAACATGCAGCTGCACGTTTAGTGTTGAAATGGTCTAGGAAGTCGTCTGCATCAGCAGCTCTAGAAACTCTTCACTGGCTGCCAATTCACAAAAGAGTCCTTTTCAAGGTCCTAATAATCACTTTCAGGACAGTACATTCCACAGGCCCCCACTATCTCCGAACCAAATTCAGGCATTATGTACCCACTCGGACCCTTAGGTTGTCCAACGCCAATTTGCTGAAGGTTCCAGCGTTCAGACTTGTTTCAAAAGGAGGGAAATCACTTGCAGTAATAGGGTCTAAGGCCTGGAACAAACTCCCATACAAGCTTCGTCAAATCCAATCTGAGCCTCTCTTCAGGAAAGCCCTAAAAAGTTGGATTTTCACAACATCTGACGCCGTATGCAGAACTCTAATCTAATACCTACTCTTCGCGTCCCCATGTCATCTGGTATGGGTCCATCAGCCAGGTTCTTTTTGTTGCCGCTTAGCGCCATGATGCTCCTTGGAGTGACAGCTGCGCTATATAAGTGCTCAATTAAATTACATTACATTACCATCCTCACAGCCTGCAGCCTGCACCCTGCCCCACATAGAGAATTCCAGGGGGGACCATTTCTGGAAGTCAAGCTTCATTCGAGTTATCAAGTGGTTCCGGTTGTTCATGACCATCCCCGTCCAGGCCTGTTGACCAGTATCCCCAGATATTTAAGTGGGGAGGGCTTCAAATGGAAAGGGTTGCCATGGATAGCCGATTTGTGGTGCCAGACGAGAGTGGGAGGGCCACGCTCTTGTTCCAGTTTACTTTATATCCAGACAAAACCGCAAAGTCATCAATGACTTCCAGTAATGCCGGCAATGAGCGGTGGAGATCAGGGAGGGCGAGTAAAACATTGTCAGCGTAGAGGCCACCCGCAATGGATACACTCGCTACATGCGGCAAGTGACGAATGACAGAGACCAGTGGTTCCATGGCCAGAAGGAATAGGAGGGGGGAGAGTGGGCAACCCTGCCGGGTGCCCCCCGTATCTGTAAGAGGTAAGAGAGGAACCCCCACAGTTGACCTGGGCCATCGGGCAGTCATATAGCAGCCGCACCTTAGCGATTAATTGGTCTCCTAGGTCAAACCATTTCATGGTGGCGAAAAGGTCTCCCCACTCGATGCGGTCGAATGCCTTTTCGGCGTCTAAGGAGAGGGCCACTGCATCGGTCGGAAGATCCTTAGCGAACCAGAGGGCGTGAGCCAGGGTGCGGAGATGGTTCCTAGAAGATAATCCCGGCACAAAGCCGACCTGCGTAGGGTGAATCAGGGAAGGGATAACCTTACCCAGACGCACCGCCAGTATGCTAGCGAGGATTTTAATGTCGCTATTCAAGAGAGATAGGGGTCTGTAGCTACCGCACAATAAGGAGTCCGTCCCGGGTTTGGGTAACACTGCGATCACTGCCTTGTTAGAGAGGGGTCCCAGAGAGGCCATTCGTTCCCCTTCCTGGAAGGCGGTGTGTAAGGAATCGATCACCACCTCCCCCAACCACCGGTATAATTCCGCGGGGGAAGCCATCCTCCCCCGGGGACTTGTGATAGGGCAATTTTGAGATGGCTAGCACCATCTCCTCTTTGCTGATCTCCCCCGTTAAGAGCTCCCTGCCTTTGTCTGATAGGCGCAGGAGGTCGACCCTCTCCAGGAAAGCGACTACGTGGTCAGCCCTAGCCAGAAACTCTAGGGTGTACAATGTTTTGTAGAATGACACAAACTTGTTGACGATGTCCTGTGGGTGGGTGAGGACCTCCCCGTTCACTGAATGTATGCCAGGAATGGCCATAGCAGCCTCTAGTCTCAGTTGGGCCGCTAGAAGGTGACCCACCTTCTCCCCCTGCTCATAGTGTCTCCTTTTCAGGCGTTGGAAGGCGTATTCAGCTTTGGAGGTAAAGAGGCCATTAAGGTCCATGCAGGCCTGTTCTAGGTAGCAGCAGTGGGGCACAGTGGGGTGGGCGGAGTAGAGGCAGGTAAGGGAGGCTTCCTCACCTTCCAGTTCAGTCTGGCGAAGGAATGTCTGTCTGTTGCACATGAGTCTACCCCGTATGGTCGCTTTCGCGACCGCGCAATACACCCTATGGGAGTCCACAGAGCCTTTGTTGTCCCAAAAAAATAAAGACGGCCTGGTACCAGCTCTTTTTTTCTAAAGAAAGTGAAACAGTATCAGAACTGCAGTTCAAGCCCTCGTACACTCACATCTGAATGATTGTAAGGTCCAACTCCATAGTCACCCAAACTCCCTATGGGCTCCCTTAAGGCCATCCTGCGCACACAACATGGCTCATCCAGGGCCTGAAGGTATATGATCACATCACTGCCATCCTAATGGAACTCTATCGGCTGCCCCTGCCTGCCCACACTATCCTCAAACCAGTAACATAGTTTACAAAGCTATCACGACCAGCACCCTGCTTATCTTGCAGACAAGTTCATCATCTCTGGAGGATTGCGGCACACCTACAGACTGGACACAATCAAATTGCAGACTAAAAAGTGCATCAGGACTGCCTCAACGCTGCTCCAATTTAGGAAAGAGTTACGACTCACCTCTTTAAAGAACACTACGTCACAATGTTTTAACCATCCTTAGCCTAGCTCCAGCTCCTCTCACTCTCTGACTTTATGCTCGTTGTTAGAAATGGGATCTCTGGTTGGCTAAGGCTTGCGCCAAAGCCAGGCAGAGACCACCACTCTAGTCAGGGCGAGGGAGTTACACGCCAAAGATAACCCCTGCTCACCCCCTTGGTAGCTTGGCACGAGCAGTCAGGCTTATCCCGGAGGCAATGTGTAAAGCGTTTGCGCACGCGCACAGCAACAACATCCCAGGCACACCACAAAAGGAACTCCACACAAGGTTATATCAAAAATAGCCTTTGTATTCTCATAACACATTAGAATAGTAATCACATAATATACATGGTGCCAACTGGCACTGGGCAATATCTACAAGGGATTATTTACACATGACAGGGCCACGTGGACCACAGTCAGAACCATCACTTAGTGAACATATCATAAATGTAGGACATATCATAAACGTACAACCAGTAATCACTGGTAACCACTGTACTCAGCATCCTCCTGTAACATAAACCACATTATGCACAGTATCACATTAGGCGCAAAATACCTTATACGCCAACCTCATAAGCCTAAACACATTAGACCAGAACCTCCTAAGCATAACTCACGTTAGGGGCATAACTCACAGTAGAGAATAACTCACAACCTAAACGCATTAGGTAATAATAAAATCACAAGCATAAACACATTATGCAAAACCTCATAATCATGAAAGTACATTAGAGGCATAAAACAGGGTGCGTAAATCATAGTAAATGCATCACATTTCCTAGCACCACATATTAGGACACAAATCACATTAGCACATAACCTCACAGTAGAAACCATAGTAGAGGCATAAATCACATTTAGGGCCTGGCGCCCTATTAACCTCACATTCCCCTGGGCCAACTGGCCATCTCAAAAAGGGGCTCAAATGCCCTATGTCCAAGAGTCAGGGCGCGCTGCCAATGCAGCAGAATCCAGGCGCGCATTTGCGCAGACCTAAACATAGCAGCTGGCTCCAAGTGCTGCGCAGCTGTGAAGAAATAGGGGGAAAAAAGGAGTGCATCTCACTCCTTACTCAAAAGACATGCCCCCAAAGAATGAACGGCCTAAACGATGCAGCTGGCACTAATTGCTGCGCAGCTGTAAATGAAGGAAAGGCCTGGGCACTCAATGTGCCCTTTGACTCGATATGCAAAACGTAGCAGCTGCCCTCTAGCAAGCGGGGTGGCTGTAAGACTGGCCAAACTGGTAGGGACACGGGCCCTTGGAAACAAATCAGGCCCCACGTTGGAGC
This sequence comes from Calotriton arnoldi, assembly GCA_963921515.1. Lineage (NCBI taxonomy): Eukaryota > Metazoa > Chordata > Amphibia > Caudata > Salamandridae > Calotriton > Calotriton arnoldi. Next base: position 136,838 of record CAWUFW010004862.1, on the reverse strand, counting down.
GGCCCGCTGCCAGACGGGGCCGCTCTGACTGTCTCTGTGCCTCACAAGGCACCACGATGTGCGCCGGGAGCCCCCCCCCCGGGGACTCCTAACTTCAACAAAAGGCTGCCTCCCAATCGGCCCCCACATCGGAGCGGCCCGCAACGGCGGGTCCGCTCATGGCAAATAGGTACTGGCACCTCTGTGCCTCAGGGGAATAGCTCTGGGGGTAGGCACCGATAGCGTGCCTCGACTCACACCCCCCTCCCCACCAGGTTCCACTCACCGGACTCTCCTGGCGGGGACTCTTCTCTTTTTCTCGCCGGCTCCGGGACTCCCAACAGCTCATGGGAGCCCCGCTGGACATTTCCTGTCTCCCGGGCGTCTTCCTCGCTTCACCCGGGCCCCCTCTTGGGACCCGGGACTTGGATGTGGAGCCCGCGAGGCTCCAGATGGCTTTTCCGGCGGCGGGCGGGACTTCCTAGACGTGTCCCGCCCCATGCCAGGCAACTCTGCCTGACTTCCGGGTCGCGCTGAGAGCGGCCCGGAGAGAAATTATTTAGCGGCTCGGGCCGCAGCGGTGAAACGCGGGGTGGGCTCCCGCCTCCATTTACGACAATGGCGGGGTGGGCACCCGCATAAAATACACGAATAAGCGGGGTGGGCACCCGCAAAGGCTCACAAAGAATGCGGGGTGGGCACCCGCCCATAAATAAGGAAATAAGCGGGGTGGGCACCCGCAACAGGCACAAGGCGGGGGGAATCCCTACGCTGGGGATTCCCTCTAGCACCAAAGACGGCAGCTGAGCGCTGCGGAGCCCACGCGCTCCTCCTGGGATAAAAAATCCAATGTAGCGCTCCCCAGGCGCTAGATGCAATCACAGGGCATCAAAGGTCATCAGCACACAGCGTTCCCAAGGCGCTAGATGCAGCACAAGCTCCTCCAAGGTCCTGGAGGATCACAAGCAAGGCAAAAGGGGTCCCAAAAGCCCTTTCAGGCATCCAGGGGCAATACAGGGCCCAGGGAGGCAAGCCCTCATGGCAGCCCCCCCTGGGCCCCAGCAGCAGCACGCCCCGCAGGAACAGCAACCAAGAACTGAACAGGAACACTGAACAACATTATGGGGTCACAGCTCCTTCTTTTATACACAAGATCCCTTTGTGTCACAGCACAGGGCTTGGGGATACCAGTCAGAACTGGTATAGGCGGGATTTGGAGCACTTTGTTTTGGCAAGCTCCTCTTCCCTTTCAGAGTGTAGGCTAGGGACATCAGACGCACCACAGGAGGTGGAGCCAGCATTGTAGAGGGAAGGCACAACCCTTTTCAGGTCCCAGGTGCAACTCCTCCCACCCATCTACATGGAGATCTCTCCATTCAGCCCTGCGCTGACTCACCCTGCCCCTCCTGGAGCCACACACACCTCCCAGCCCCTGTCACTCACAAGCCAGACATGCAATTCACATCAGGCAGGCAGGCACAGAGCACACAAATGCCAACTTCTAAAAGTGGCATTTCTACACCAGCCATAATAAATCTGCGCACACCATTGCGCAGCATTTATTCTCACGAGTTCATACATACTAAACTCGCCCCTGTACTCCTCTCATACCAGGAATTACCACTGGCACACAGATCCCCAATGCATTCCTATGGGAGGCAGGTCAATCTCACTAAATGTGCACAGAGCGCGCACGCACTTTCCACTGGACCACAGTGCGAAAGTGCCCAGAGGCCTAAAACCACCAACACTAGGTTACAGACCAGGCAAAAAGTTTAGGGGTTAACCTGCCAAAAAGGGCCAAGTCCAACACTCGTCTTTGACAATGTTCAGTGCTCCGCTGCCTTTTGGCTAGGTTAGCGGTATAGAAGTACCATATACATACAACTGTTCCTTCTATGAGCAAGGGACTCAAAGTGGCAGCCTTAGATAAATCATTCAAAGCCTGTGCTACACAAGAGATTTCAAAGCTCACAAACCATTCCAAAATATCTTGGCCTTCCACATATATGTGCACAACTCATTTTGGTACTCTGTAGATACACCTGTGGCATTGGAGGTGGAATTACATTTCACAGATGTGACTGCTTATGGTGCTATCCTGAGCTTTTCCTTCTTTGAGGGATATCCTCTCTCCTTCCAAATCTTCTTCCTGGCAAGCTAATCTGAATTTCTTCCTCTCAAACAAGCTTGCCTTCCCCTCTTTCTTAGCCTAAGCTTTCTGGAGAGCGAACTGAAATTTCATTGTCTTAGCTAGGATTAACCCACCCGAGGGAATAACTCCAAAAGTTGGTGACAGTGGTAACCTTACAATCAATGCGTGAGGAACTGTCTCAGAAAAATAGTGGAAAGCAAATTTGGGGACACAAACAATGTGCAATTGCCACTTGTGACACACAGACACACAGAGTATCATGTACACCACTGATTTGGGCAACAATAAATACTTGTAATTCAGTTCCAATATGCCCCAAGGGGAGAACATGTGCTTTACAAAAACACGTTATGTTAAACATAGGTGTGTCTGAGCTAAACTTGTACTAGGGGGTCGATGAGCCTGACACTAAAGCACTGGCTACCCAAATTCTTAACACTGTATGCTCCCCAGAGTCCATTACAACCACACATCTTTTCTAACTGTTCCTTAATAAAAAATAAACAGCGATCACCCTAGTCTTGCTCCTAGGAGCCCTATTCGACCTTTCCAAACATAGATCATTAAACAGATCTAAGGACAGTGTCTCATGGTCTACTCCCACCAACCTTGTATCTGACATTGTACTGTGCCGGTAATCCTATGCTCAAACTGAACTTATTCTTCTGTTCAAGAAAGTTGAAACCGGGACTTTCACATCCCACCACAGCCATCAAATGTCAGAACCCGTTCGAAGGGGGCACAGGGCAGACAGGGGCTATTCAGCCTCCACTGTGGCAGTTGAGGTATTTTACCACTGATGTCCTGCGGTCTGTCCTATTATGGCTCTGCAAACTGGGCGAAATACAACCCTTTCCACACTTGACTCTTGGAGAAGTGCGTCGAAGGTAAAAAGGATTTCTTTGACGCAGGCAGTGGGGGAGTACTGTTGAAGTCCTTGTTATGGTCATTGCTTTGTAAAGGGCACAGTGGAGACATGGGGACAATCTTGGGAAGACATTACGCTACTGCTCTAGTGGAAGGTTATATAACTACTTTCAACTCAATTTCAAAAGAGGTATACAGCGTTTCGCTTACAAAATTAATAAAGTCTTCATTGAGGAACTGTCCGTGTTGTACAAATAGGAAACTGTGGTTCTTGACGACACGGTTGCTTTAACAGGACTAAAACGATTTTCTTAAGTGCGGAAGTGAATATTAAAATAGTTTGACTGCTCCACAGTTTGACAACCAGCTACTGGATTACATCCTTGCTATGGACAGTGTAGGCTAGGAGTTACTGTCCTTAAGAAGGGTACACTCACCTGCATCGCTTTGATGAAAAGAGGGCTCCCATCTTCTTGTTCTGCCATGGTCCCTCTACTTCAATCTAAGCGAGTGCACCCAGATACTGGCCGGAGGGCTGCACTCCCTCAGAGTATCGCGCTGACCTCAAACTCGTGCAGCTCTGTCTGCCGTGCTGTCTTCCGAAGCTCGCGCTGTGTCCTCTCTTGCTAGTGATGCGCTTCAGCAAGCTGTCCTCGCTCAGCTTCGGCTCTAACTGCCAGAAAAACCACCCAGACCTCTTCAGCCGGTTGCCCGAAGCCTGATTTCTCTTCAAGCTGTGCGACTCACTTCAACCCTTGGCAGATCTAACAATCGATGCCGGAAGCGACTGCCTGACTCCGCTTATCTCACAGTCTCAGCTGGCCTCCTCCTCCTCCCTCCCCTTCGGCACACAGCGCCTCCCTGGATACCAGCGCCAACGAGTGACAAGGAGGCAAGAGGAGCACTCAGCCATTTCTAAATCGCCGTGGCGCGACACCTTGTGGGAAAGGCTCGGAACTGAGTTGTTGACTAACTAGCTGAGAAAGAAGAGAGGCCTGACTGATTACGGTGAGTAGTACAGCGCAGCGCATGTTAACAACGCTTGCCATGTACCACGCACACCTGAAACCCTGTTGACTCTTCGCTCCAGTGATGGAGGCGAAATTTGCTGTTTATGAAGGTAATCCCATTTAAGTGAGCGGAGAATGAACAATTGTTATAAGTGATATAAGTTTGATAAGAGGGTGACCCCGTTGAAGTCTTGGAATGATTTTGTTTGTCAAGCGGGTGAATATAAGTGGAAAGAGATTGACGCTCAGCCAGTGAAAGCGATTTGAACGGTATGAACTTATGAACGCTGCCAACTTCTTCTTTCCTGTAAAAGGAGTAAGGCTTCTTCCATAACATATTGAAAGTGGAAAGAGGGAGATTTTGAAAAAAAAAGTCGGGGATTGTATTTTTTAGTTAATTTATATTGAAGAGGACGCAATTCTAGGCGGGAGACTGCCATAATAAAACCGTTTTGGGCTTAAACAATCGGGAGACTCCCGCCTGAATTGGGTCTGTTGGCATTTATGCCAAATTTGCCCATCCTATCAATTTCCTAGGTAGACTATTGTTTAAAATTGATCCAGCGTGTTACTAGCAACAAGCATTCATACATCAAATACTCACTTGGGCCCATACATTCATACTACGCTAGCAATTTCCGCTGGTGGGTCAGTTGTACTCTTTATCAAAATCCCTGCTACCAATTACTTTTCTGATTGAAGAGTAATGACTTACCAATGGACCTTTTGATAATTGGGAAGTTTAAAATGAGTGACATTCAATGCAATTCATAACTCCTGAAATAATCACTGAGTCAGGAAGTTTTAAAATAGTTATCTAAAGATTTAGCAGAGTAAAATACAGAACCACATGATACTTAAATCGCATATCAAGGATGAAGCATAATAATCAATTATCGATCAATGACGGTCAAATAGGAAAGGAGAAGATAGAGACAGCAGCGCAACTAAGGTTTGCATTTATTTTTACCTAAAGTGCGAGAACCAAACCCCTTGGCCAAGGAGTTGGAAAAATAGGACCCTGGAAGGATGAAGAGCAAAGACCTCCTCCCGGATCAGGACAGGACCGGTGACCTCTCTATCAACGACGCCTGCGTCGTTCCCCTCTCTGGTACTTCGCTTCTCCTCAAATTCTCCTGTGACTTCCTTCTAAGGAACTCCGCCGCCCCCACCTCAGGACCTCTCTGGACAGCGGTTCAGTCTGCAACCGATCAGCTTGTACATCTGGAGCCTATGCCTGTCAGCGTCTAGTCCCGAAGAACCCCTGTTCTCGTGCTTGATCTTCTCTGTTTGTGCGCTAACTAATTAGCTAATTCTATATCTATTATACCCTTCTACGCCCATGTACCTCCCATTAATGTTGCAAAAATATGGGGCCACTACTTCTGATTGGACGGGGACAGGGGGTTGATCCTCACACCATATTGATTTAATTCATTTTTCTTAAAGCCCATTGTTTTAAAATACCGCCCCTCACTTTTAATACATTTGCTTTATTTCCCACCCGTCTCATGACAAAGTTTATACATTCTTCATGTACATTGTTGCATATTAGTAGGGACATTCATGAATACAGCAATATTGGCCATCAGGTCACGGCCTTGGCCGACGTCCAGGTTGACTTCATCCTTTTCTTTCTGGGCAGCCATTCAGGGAGCATGCGCAGAACCATTGTCACACGAGTTTTCAGTTCACCAACCCCAGGCCCAATTTTACGAACTAATAAAAGTCAAAGAAGAAAATATTAAAATCACAAATAAAATGTTTCACTGTATACCCACTCTTTCTACTCTATTCCCCTTTATTTATAAACTCTATTCCGCATTAGTAGCGCTAGAATACCACAGTTTAATTTCAACTCAAAGGCAAGCTGTAGCACGTGAAAACATAAAGCAGCCATTTTAATGCACACTGCGCAGAAGCAAGAATTTTCCCACCAAACAAAGAAAGACGTCACACCACGTGATATGGTTGAGACATGCGCAGTAAAGTTCCCGCGCTTTAGCGGCCATTTTAGAATAGACAAGCGTTACTTGTTAGTTAAAACACATAAGCAAGCTTCCTTGCTACTTATATTTGTGTGTGCAGTTGTTAGTCTGAACAATACAAGTTTAATACATTAATACTTATGAGAAGATTGCATCCGAGCAAGTCTCATTTGTGAGTCCTTGCTCCATCAATCCCCTCTCTGATGGCGTTTCTGAGCCATCAATTACTACCCACAACCAGATGCCAACTTTTAGCATAATATAGTTTCACTTTCATTTTTACACTTTCTATCTTTCACATCTCCTTTCAGTTTCTTGTATAATTCACTTCTCAAATCTTCTAATTCAATTTTGTCAAATTTTCGCTTCTTTCCTTTTTCTGTCACATTATACGATTCATTCTTTCTACAACATTTGCACCATATTATTATTGACAGTACTATTATTGCTATCCTGCTAAGGGAACTAATATTTTACCTATAAGTCCTTTCCCTATATTAGCAAACCAGGTACCAATTGACCTAATACTATTGGTCAATCTTTCCCATACACTATCAACTTCCAGTGGTTTTAGTTCCTTCTCAAGTTTAGTTATATTCTGTATATATGTTCCAATTTCTGTACTTTTATCAGGTATGTAAGTGCAACAGTGTTTCGTCTTCAATAATTTACAGACTCCGCCCTCTTTTGCCAGTATTATATCAAGAGCAAGTCGATTTTGCATAACCATAGATCTAATCGCAACCATCTCCACATTAATCATTAGAAATCCTCCAGCAGTGTCAGTTGATAAACGATCAACCACTGTAGATAATTTACATATTTTCCTTGAGTTCAGAATTATTCCCACTGAAGGTATCAATGCACCAAATATATCACCTACAATTTCTGAAAAACTAGCTCTTTTTCTATGTGTTAATTCACTAGTATTTTCATTGCTGCCAGTGTTTCTTTTTACGTGGTATATTTTTGGAAATACTATTCCAAAATAACAACTTCCATACCACCGTGCAGGAAGCCTAAAGTATGCCTTATTCCCACACACATAATAGATTCCAGGAAAAACTGAATCTGTTCCTCCTTTAAGTCCCCAACCTCCAAGAATTAAGAAATTGTGTTCACATTCACTGGTACCGATGAAAACATTGTTAAACTCTGTCTTTAACCTATGTAGACAAATTTTCCCTGTTTTTACAAAATCTAGAGCCATAGCAGCTTGAGCCTTGCCAGGTGTGTAACTACCTTCTTTCTCAGCCCAAGGTGGCAAATGAGCCTTATGCTCAGAAGCTTTCTTTTGGAAATCTTGTCTTCTACTCTCCACTACATTCAAAAATATCTTTTCTTCTTCATGTAAAGAACATGTTAAATTGAGTCTATGTGCGTGTGTTATGTCTATTGATTTCATTGTTAAGAAAAATTCTCCCATAAACTGTGCATCTTTATTACTCAGCACTGGATTCATATTCTTTCGAATCGGAACCTCAGAAAATATCACATCTATATTTGAATAATAATACTGAAGTCGTCCTGTTCTATAAACTAACTAGTCAGTACACTACATGATATGCCATAGGTTAATGGCAAATGATGATACGTTAACCCTTCTGCTACTGATTCAGGTAGTTTCATACAGACATAACAATTACTAACTTCCATGGTATCAACATATTGAAACAATAATTTTGTGAAAACGTTCAAACTAGTGTCGTTATCTGTTACATCATGATGAAATTCTGGTTCATCTTCTGCCTTTAGTTCTACTCTATTATTTTTCAAGTTGTCTGTTCTTTCCTTTGTTTCGTTGTTAATCTTTTTGTCTATTATCATGAGGTAAGGAATTGCTACGATCACAACTAACCATACTATAAGCATTACTACCAGATTGCATATGCATATAGCACAACATCTTTTACAACCTTGCTGCTTTGGTCTCCCAGTAACTCTATCGTCAGACATTTTTGACAAGGAAGATTGCTCTTCTTATAGTATTCTTCAAGTCTCTTTACGTTCTCAAGGTGGTTCTATTTCTTTTTCATATGTCAGTTCTGTTTTTGTTCCTTCGTCACCACTTTCACTTGATTCTGAGCTTTCGTAATCCTCGAGAATAATATAAGTCCAATCAGGACCTTTAAATTTGTTATTCACAAGTTTCAGTATTTTGCTTCTTCGTTTTTCACTTTTATTTTCTTGTCCCGTTTGGCTTGTTACTTCGTTCACTTGATCTGGATCTTCACTTCTGGTTGTTATGTGGTATTTTACTCTTTTAATGACACTAGGCCAATGATCACCTTTTCTTGTTTTCTCTGTTTGCACTGTCTCTTTATTTCCTTCTTCAGAAATTCTTTTATTTTCAGGTTGTGTTACAATTTGATGTTCTTCAATTTCTGTTTCTTCTACTATTTGTTCTTTTCCGGTCTGATTTGTTTTTCTTCAGCTGCTCCACTGTGGGTCTCTAGTAACTGATTTTGTTCTTGATTTACGTTTTCATGCTCGAGATTGTCAAGATCTTCTTCTTCTGTGTACTTTTCTTGATCTAACTGGTTCTGATCAGGGCTTATTGCACTTTGTACTTCTGCAGCCTGACCATGTTCTTCTAGACCTGTCTGTCCCTGCTCAAAATCTGTTGGTTCTTCTTTAATTTGAGCCCAGTTTCCTCTCCCTATCTGTTCCTGCTCAGGTTCTCTTATTATCTCTTCTTCTTCTTCCTGAGGTGCTTCTTCTTCACCTATCTGATCTTCTTCAATTTCTTCTAAATTTACTTGACTTCTTGTTCTGTGGTAAACTTCAGGAATTTCCACCACCGGTATCCAGTCCTGACTTGTGCTCGGTTGTTCTTCTTCAGCTTCCTTCGAATCTTGTTCCTGAGATTCTTCAGCTGGGCAACCTTCAGCTTTCTCAGCAATCGATACTGTCTGAGTATTTTCTTCTTCAGGATCTGGTATTCTTTTGGTGTGGCTTACATGAATCCAATTAGGAAATCCTGCACACTTCACTGCTGTGTTTGTGACCAGTATGACCTGACAAGGTTCGCCCCACCTAGGTGATAGACACGTTTCTCTGGTGTGATTCTTCACTACAACCCAGTCTCCGGGACTCAGATCATGTTCTTGTTCAGGCTGCCTGGAAACTGCGTCTTCTCCAACCTGGTGAGAGACAGAACGCACTAGGTCAGCCAATCCTTTGCAATAATCCAGAACCATATCATCAGATATATTCAGCAGTTTATTCGTGGGAACATGTGCTTGTCTCATTGCTCTTCCCATTATTATCTCGTGCGGACTCAATCCGGTGTTTCTATCAGGAATGCTTCTGAGTCCCATTAAAACAAGAGGCAATGCATCTGGCCAATCTAATGATGTTGATGCACACATTTTTCCCAGTCTGGATTTTATCGTGCCATTCATTTGTTCAACCACTCCAGAAGCCTCTGGACGATATGCACAGTGCAATTTTTGCTCAATTTGGAATGCTTCACAGATTATCTTAATCACTTCACTGTTAAAATGCTTTCCTCTATCTGATTCCAAAGTTACTGGAAAACCAAATCTAGGAATGAGTTCACCTAGCAACAATTTTGCGACTGTAATACTGTCATTCCTTCTGGTAGGGTATGCCTCCACCCACTTTGAAAACAGACACACTATGACTAGTACATATTTCAGCCCTCTACATGGTGGTAACTGAATGAAATCAAGTTGCAATCTCATAAATGGACCCTCTGCCTTTCCAATTTTTCCAAATCCAATTACTGTTTTTCTTCCTGGATTATGCATTTGGCAAGTTAAACATCTCTGACAAAGACTCTCTGCTACCGCCCTAAACCTTGGATTGTACCAATTTTGTCTAAAGAGCCTAATCATTGCATCTCTCCCTACGTGTGTGTCTCCATGATACATCCTGGCCATTTGTGAAAGCAGACAATCAGGCATGACTGGTCTGCCATCGGCACAAATCCATACATCATCGTCTGTCTTTTGAGAACATCCCGTTTTAATCCATGTACTCCTTTCACTCTCATCAGCATCATCTTGCAATCGTTTTACATCATTCCATGTTTCCGGAGGTGCATACAACATAAGTTGGCAGCTGATTTCCATTCTTTCCACCCTTTTATTTACTGACAATCTGTTTTTGGCACAATGATGAGCCACAAGATCTGCGTATCTGTTGCCGACTACCACCCAGTCATCTCCTGACTGGTGTGCGGCACATTTCACCACAGCCAATTCTTTTGGTGATTGTATTGCTTCCAGTAGTTCTTTTACGAACTGTCCATTTTTAATGGGGGATCCTGAAGAAGTCATGAAATCCCTCTGCATCCATAATTGGCCAAAATCATGCACAACCCCATAACCATATTGGCTATCTGTAAATATAGTTACTTTTTGATTCCTCCCAATTTTGCAAGCCTTTATCAATGCAATCAATTCAGCTATTTGTGCAGATTTTACTCCTGGTAAATAGGATGCTTCAACTATTCCAGTTAGTTCACACACTGCATATGCTGCAGTTAGTTTTCCATCTTCATGCCTTTGGCATGAACCATCAACAAAGAAGCTCCCTGTCTGGCTTCCTGAGGGGTAGTTCCTGAATATCAGGACGTGGTTTCGTGCACAACTCTGTGACTTGTAAACAATCATGTTCTTCTTCGTCATCTTTAACTTCTTCATGATATGGGTCTGGAAGTAAGGTAGCTGGATTTACTATTGTGCACCTTACAATGGTCACATTTTCAGCACCCAGTATTATTCTTTCATATTTAGTCAGCCGACTATGAGTAAGATGCTGAGTTCGTGTTCTTGTCAACAAAATCACAACCGCATGTGGAACGAACACTTTTACAGGGTGTCCCATTACAATTGACTCACTTTGTTCAATGCTCAAACAGGTAGCCGCCACTGCTTTTAAGCAGCCTGGCAACGCGGCTGCCACTGGGTCCAATGTAGCAGAAAAATATGCTATAGGACGTCTGTCTAAACCATGTCTCTGGGTTAAGACTGAAAGTGCACAATTTTCTCTTTCATGGCAGAATAATGCAAATTTTCTCTTATAATCAGGCATGCCTAGGGCAGGTGCTGCACATAAAGCATTTCTTAATTTTACAAACGCACCTACGCTCTCATCATCCCACTCAACTGGGTCCTTTGACTTCTTTTTCGTCATTTGAATTAATGGCTTTGCCAACAGGGAAAATCCTAGTATCCATTGTCGACAATAACCTACTATTCCAAGGAACATTCTCACTTCTCGTTGAGAGACAGGCATCTGCATTTTCTTTATTAATTTTATTCTTTCAGCTGTTATTCTCCTTTTGCCCCTCTCAATCTGGTGTCCTAGGTACTTAACTGCTGTTGTACAGAACTGCAATTTTTCAGGTGAAACTTTATGCCCTTCTTCAGCTAAATGATTTAATAATGCAATGGTGTCAACAACACAGTCCTCTCTGGTGTTAGATGCCACTAGTAAGTCGTCTATATACTGCACTAAGACTGAGCTTCCTGGCATCACTAGTTTCTCTAGGCACTTTTTCAATATCTGATTGAAGATGGAAGGACTTTCCCTGTACCCCTGAGGAACACGATTCCATACATAGACTTTGTTCTCAAATTTAAATGAAAAAAGATGTTATGTTATGTTATGTTAATTGGGCATTTATAAAGCGCACGGCTACTCCCAGGAGTGTCCCGGCGCTAAGCAAAAAACCACGTAAACAAACACAACAGAAGAAAGCCAGACGAGAAACCTGCCAAAAACGGGAATTAAAGTTGGAAAAGCCACGTCTTAAGTTTTTTCCTGAAAGTAAGGAGGTCCTGAACCTGTCTGAGGGCCAAAGGGAGACTGTTCCATAGGTGGGAGGCGATCACTTGGAAAGATCGACCTCCGACCCGAGCAAGAGAAATTTTAGGAACAGGAATCAAGAGTTGAGATGAGGACCTCAGGGTACGTTGGGGAGTGTAATGAGGAAATCTTTGTCTGAGATAAGGGGCTCCAATCTGATTAAAAGCTTTGAAAACCAGAATCAGTGCTTTAAAATGGATTCTTTTCTGAACAGGGAGCCAATGCAGGGATATCAAGAGAGGGGACGAATGAGTTCTAGGGCCAGCCAAAAAGATGGCCCTAGCAGCCGTGTTCTGGATCACCTGCAAACGGGTGATTAGATAACTGGGAAGTCCCAAGTACAGAGAGTTCACGTAGTCCAATCTCGAGATAACCAGAGCCTGGACAATGGTCTTTCTGTGAGGGACAGAGAGCAGGGGAAGAAAATTCCTCACCATTTTTAAAATCCCGAAACAAGTCCCAGCCACGGATTGAATCTGGGACTTCATAGAAAGTGTGGCATCCAGCCTGACACCAAGGTTCTTAACCAAGGTCACAGACGACCTGGGAGGGGTCAGATCCTGCGGCCACCAGTCATACCAAGTCTCACATGGTCGAGAGCCAAAAAAGATAATCTCTGACTTATCAGGATTGCATTTCATTTGATTATCCTTCAGCCACAAAAAAACTGCTGAGAGACATGAGTTTATTGCATGTCCATCAAACTCAACACCCTTCTCGCAAGTGAACAACAACTGAGTATCGTCTGCATACGAAACGATCTTAGCCCCGTGTTGTTCTGCCAAAAGGGCGATAGGGGCCATATAAAGATTGAACAAGGTAGGGCTCAAAATAGAGCCCTGCGGGACTCCAACATCCATGGGAGGAATAGCAGCAGAGAAAGGGGGGGACCATATAGTTTGCAGGCGGTCGCTGAGAAATGACTCAATCCACCTCAGGGCTAGGCCACCGACACCACCCTCCACCAATCTTTGCACCAATCTATTGTGGGGCACGGTGTCAAAAGCCGCGGAGAGATCCAAAAGTACCAAGACCGCGTTGCCTCCTCGATCTAGCGTGGTTTTTATAGTTTCCACCACTTCCAAAAGGGCCGATTCAGTACTAAAATTAGCCCTAAAACCTGACTGACTAGGATGCAAGAGTTGATTGGTCTCAATATAATCGGTAATAATAGAATTAACATATTTCTCCAAAACCTTGGAGAAGAAGGGTAGCAGGGATATAGGGCGGTAGTTACCGGCTATCTCCGGGTCAGCCGTAGGTTTTTTTAGTAAAGGAAGAATTTTAGCATGTTTCCAGCAGGGAGGCATATAACCCTCCCGCAAAGCATTGTTTAAGATCAGATTAACCGTGGGATTAATCACCTCAGCGATTGCTGATAGCACCTTGGCAGGACAGGGGTCAGTCGGAGAGCCTGACTTCAAGGACTTCATAAGGATTAAGGATTGATCCATCGAAATAGCAGGAAACTGCCTAAGGGAGAATTCAGAATTTACCACCGCACTAAGGGAATCAGGATCAGCAATATGCGTCGATGGCTGTATTTCAAAAGAGTCCTGTATTTTCTTAATTTTGTCATAAAAGAAAGAGGCCATCATATTCGTCCATTCACTAGTTGGTGCAAACGGGCATTTAATAGCCGCAGGTGATGAAAATTTTTTGACAATATTGTAAAGTTCCCTACTTTTATTGCCAGCCTGGTCGATTTTCTTGGAGAAAAAAAGTTTCTTGCCCTCGCGAACTTTCCGATACTGACTATCTGGATGTAATGGTATGGAAAAGAATGCTTGGCATAAATCAATCACAGTAAACCATCCTGCACCCCAAGGATTCTGGTATAGAATCACTGCAGGATTTGGCACTATAGGACAACAGGGTTCCACAATCTTGTTTATTTTACGTAGGTCTTGAACAATCCTATATTTTCCACTAGGTTTCTTCAGACCCATGATTGGTGAGTTACAAGGGCTACTCATTACTTCTTTTAGTATTCCTTGTTTTACCATTCTGTTAATTTCTTCAATGACTCCTGCCTTTACCTCTGCACTCATTTTGTACTGTCTAGTATTTGGGAAAATTACACCTTCTTTTACAGTAATCTTAACTGGGTCTATTTTTGCAATAAGTCCTACTTCTTTTCCCGTGAAATCCCATACCATGGAATTCACTGTAGTTTTCAGTTCTTCTGGTAACTTGTCTTTTGTTATCAAAGAAAACATCTCATCTACCTCTGTACCTTGCTTTGCAATCATAAATTTATATACATGGTCTTCATCTGGGGTCTGAACTGCCACACCATCCGGCGTGCAGAAAATTGTGCAATTCATTTTGCATAACAAATCCCGGCCCAATAAATTTACTGGACTGGAATCACACACTACAAATTGATGCATTTCTCTAAAGTTTCCAATTTTTACTTCCATTGGTTCAGTAAGAGGTGTTCTAATCTTCTGATTAGCCACCCCCACAACTTGGATAGCTTCTCCAGAGAGAGGAAGGTCTGGGATGTCTGCTGTTCTCACAGTAGACCTGGTAGCACCAGTGTCCAAAAGGAAAGTAATATCATTACCTTTCACATTCCCTTCAACATATGGACCTGACTGATCTACCGGTAAGGATGCACCAAGTACGCACTCCTTCTCCCCCTCTCCCAGGCACCGTCATTGGCTATAGGTACAAAAGTCGTCCTGCAAAAGAAATTGTGATGTTACATAATCATTCTTACCACTTCCTCCTTGATATCCGACGTCTGTACCGTACTTTGCTCTGCTTACATTACCCTGTATAGGTGCAGGTGGCAACTGACTCTGAGGATTTACACCCTGCTGTGAGTCATTCTGCGTCTGTGGATTTAAATTTTGATTTGGGCCATTATTATTCCGAATCTTTTACATTCATCCTTCCAATGCCCCAATTTTCCGCACCCGTGACAAGGAAACTTCTTTTTAGCCTCTTCTCTACTCATTCGTCCTTTCAATTTTCCTCCATTTCCAGTGTCACCATTCGTTCCAGAATCTTTTCCCTGATTATCATTTGGATTATCCAAATTAATTCCCTGTCGCTCAGCCATTTTCACCTGAGCCCACATCACCTTCTCTTGCAATTTCTTGTGCCTATCCTCAATGTCATCTCCACAATATTTCGCATATTTCAAAATTTCATCTATTGGCTTCCCTTGCCAACATAACATATGCTGCTTAATCATCTGACAAATCTCTGGCTTCAGACCGTAAACAAATCGGTAAACAAACTGACTCATGTTTTTATCTCCAATGTCCTCAAATCCACTATACTGCTTAAATACCTGCAATAAACGTTCGTAATAGGCATGTACCGATTCACTGGCTTCTTGGGTAGTTCTGTCTATTTTCACCCAGTCTGTTTCTTTTGGCGGTATTTTCCCTTTCAGGTAAGTTATCACTTGCTGATACTTTTTCATTACATCATTTGACGGGGCACCTGTCTTTGGATCCCTAGGATACTCTTCACTGGGCCAATCAACTGTGATTTTGCAATCTGTCCACAAATCGGCAGGTACCACTATATCGAACAACCCATCCAAATCTTTCAACAATACCTTTGACACCTTCACAAACCTCTCAACCTGCTTGTACCATTCAATTGGCTTTTCCCTCAACTTTGGAAAATCATTCGTAAATGATAAAATATCCTGTCTGCTCCATGGGACATGTACATATCCCCCTCCTGGAACTTCTCGCATCGGGTACATTTGATCTCCTTTCCCTGTTTCCTTCATCAAATATTCAGAAGTTGTTCTACTATATCGTGCCTCTTCCTTTTTCTTTGTCCATCTAACTTTCCATTTATATAGCTCTCCCCATTTCTGCAAAACTGTCATTAATTCTTTTACTTGTAATTTTCTTCCAGAGGCATTCATATTTTCCAAATCCTTGTCTGAAAAATCTGCTCTATAGGGTTTTTGTAACACTTTTGACTTCCCTATTTCAATTCCCATCTGCAGAGCTAAATCTGATAATTTCTCATGGGATATTTTTACATTTCTTGTAATGCTTCTGCATACAAACAATAATTCTTCTTCATCGTAGGTATTTAGACGATCTACCCCTACATTTCCTGCTATCATTTCTTCTAACTCGACCTTTAATTTGTAAATGTCCATAATCTTTGGAGGTGAACTCTGTTTGTCTGATCCTTGTGCCCATCTTTCTAAGTCTTCTGGTGTAACTACAGTGGCACTTTTCGTTCCTGACGATGTTATTATGTTTACGTCTTTGGAGCAACCAGGTGTTACTCTTCTGGGGGTACTATTTACAGAATCTCGAATGGGCAAGTCCATTAATGAAATCGTAGACTCGCAATCACTAAAGTGATCCTCAACCATTACTACTGCTTCAGGTTTAGGAACATTCACAGGTGTAGGCATAACTAGAGGTTTGGGATAAGTTACTTTGTCACCATATAAGGGAACCACTGGACCAATCGTTACAGGTATGGTCAATGAATCAGGATGAATACTCAATTGTGTTACTTTCTGGATTAATTCTGCTCTGTTTTTATCTATCGCTTCTTTTTCTTTATCGTGAAGTACTCTACTAACTGGTGAATCATGCAATACTTGTGGTACCAAAGGTGTTCTTAACAAGGGTGCACTAGGGGTGCATCCACTTGTCCCTTCCTGATATGGTGGCGGATTCTTTAATATATCCTCCATAAATTCATCTTCGGAATCTCCAAATCTAGTCAAATGTTTTGTCTTTTCTGTGCATTTACTCCCTACTGAGTCTTCTGCCATTAATATCGGATACAGACCCTCTGTAAGCATTGCTCTTCTCCACTGTTTCATCTGACCATCCCTCGACTCATTTTGGTATCTGGGGAAAAATCCCCGATAACCCCTATTACTTCTAGATCGGTCACGTTCAAATGCCTCGGTTTCCCATTCCTCTAAGGCTTCGTATTGAGTTAATCTAGGTCTGGGTTCTAAGTCATTCATTCTCAATCTCAAATTTTGAAGAATCCTCCCATTGAAAGTACCATTCTCAGGAAAAGCTAATATTCCATCATTTTTGGTATATTCCATCCAATTTTCTATCCATACACAAGTATGATAACCTCTCTCCATCATCATGAATGAAGCGGGCGTTTTAGCTGGTGGAATGATAATTCCTTCCCTAGTTTTGATTGGTTTGTCCTTTTTAAAATAATTCTTAATCTTTTGTAGGAATGACATTTTCCTCTTTTCTCCGTTCATTCTGGGTAAATCTCGATGTATGAAATTATATTCGGCAAATCCTAGGAATCTCCTATCCGGACGAACTCCTATTAAAGTCGGATCACGTTTAAACATACAATCTCCACTATCCACTAGGACTTTTTGCTTCTATGGTAATAACCAATCAGATTCCAGCTAAGTTTTGTCTCTGAACCAATCCTAGCGCGGCCTTTCAGTGACGTCTTTTCTGACGACCCCTCCTTTACAATCTGCGCTTCTCTGTCCTTCGCTGTTTCAACCAAATCCCAGCGCGACACCTGTGACGTCAGTATTGCTCCTGACTACTGACCCCTCCTTTACAAGAGTCGTTCTACGCCCGCGGTTTCGACCAATCCCAGCGCGGCGTTTGTGACGTCAGCTTCCTCTCCGGTAGCTGACCCTCCCTTTACAAAATCGTACGTAAAACTTTATTTTCTCTAAACTTCTTTAAAATTCAGTAACAACATAAAACATTCGCTATCGTGCCAGTTTCTCTAAATTGGAAAAGATAGTTTCGTTCGCACTTAGTAAAACCTTTCTGTTTACTATACATATACTACGAGTAAAACCCTTCCATTTACTCTTCACACAAGCTTCAGAAATACCTGCTACTTCTTCAATGTTACCCTTTCTAGGTGATATAACATCAAATTTTCACTAGCATATTCCTTTGCTTTTATTCACACACATAGAGTCCCTAACAAGTACTGATAGCCCTACTTAACTTTTCAGTACTATTTCTGCCTGGCAGATAACCTCACTGCAGTATGGCTTCCACTTACCATCCGCTATTCAATTTTCCCAGGGGATTTCTGGACAACATAAAACAAACTTTAAAAACACACGGATGTTAGTTCATAAAAATAAAATTCTCATTACCCAATTAACAAAATGCAACCATCCTCTGATAACCAGAAAACTGATCCAGCGTGTTACTAGCAACAAGCATTCATACATCAAATACTCACTTGGGCCCATACATTCATACTACGCTAGCAATTTCCGCTGGTGGGTCAGTTGAACTCTTTATCAAAATCCCTGCTACCAATTACTTTTCTGATTGAAGAGTAATGACTTACCAATGGACCTTTTGATAATTGGGAAGTTTAAAATGAGTGACATTCAATGCAATTCATAACTCCTGAAATAATCACTGAGTCAGGAAGTTTTAAAATATTTATCTAAAGATTTAGCAGAGTAAAATACAGAACCACATGATACTTAAATCGCATATCAAGGATGAAGCATAATAATCAATTATCGATCAATGACGGTCAAATAGGAAAGGAGAAGATAGAGACAGCAGCGCAACTAAGGTTTGCATTTATTTTTACCTAAAGTGCGAGAACCAAACCCCTTGGCCAAGGAGTTGGAAAAATAGGACCCTGGAAGGATGAAGAGCAAAGACCTCCTCCCGGATCAGGACAGGACCGGTGACCTCTCTATCAACGATGCCTGCGTCGTTCCCCTCTCTGGTACTTCGCTTCTCCTCGAATTCTCCCGTGACTTCCTTCTAAGGAACTCCGCCGCCCCCACCTCAGGACCTCTCTGGACAGCGGTTCAGTCTGCAACCGATCAGCTTGTACGTCTGGAGCCTATGCCTGTCAGCGTCTAGTCCCGAAGAACCCCTGTTCTCGTGCTTGATCTTCTCTGTTTGTGCGCTAACTAATTAGCTAATTCTATATCTATTATACCCTTCTACGCCCATGTACCTCCCACTAATGTTGCAAAAATATGGGGCCACTACTTCTGATTGGACGGGGACAGGGGGTTGATCCTCACACCATATTGATTTAATTCATTTTTCTTAAAGCCCATTGTTTTAAAATACCGCCCCTCACTTTTAATACATTTGCTTTATTTCCCACCCGTCTCATGACAAAGTTTATACATTCTTCATGTACATTGTTGCATATTAGTAGGGACATTCATGAATACAGCAATATTGGCCATCAGGTCACGGCCTTGGCCGACGTCCAGGTTGACTTCATCCTTTTCTTTCTGGGCAGCCATTCAGGGTATGCGCAGAACCATTGTCACACGAGTTTTCAGTTCACCAACCCCAGGCCCAATTTTACGAACTAATAAAAGTCAAAGAAGAAAATATTAAAATCACAAATAAAATGTTTCACTGTATACCCACTCTTTCTACTCTATTCCCCTTTATTTATAAACTCTATTCCGCATTAGTAGCGTTAGAATACCACAGTTTAATTTCAACTCAAGAGCAAGCTGTAGCACGTGAAAACATAAAGCAGCCATTTTAATGCACACTGCGCAGAAGCAAGAGTTTCCCACCAAGCAAAGAAAGACGTCACACCACGTGATATGGTTGAGACATGCGCAGTAAAGTTCCCGCGCTTTAGCGGCCATTTTAGAATAGACAAGCGTTACTTGTTAGTTAAAACACATAAGCAAGCTTCCTTGCTACTTATATTTGTTTGTGCAGTTGTTAGTCTGAACAATACAAGTTTAATACATTAATACTTATGAGAAGATTGCATCCGAGCAAGTCTCATTTATGAGTCCTTGCTCCATCAAAATATTTACATGTATATATCACTCATGCAACAAAACAGGTTCTGGCACCTCATCTAAGCTTTATTATATTTATTGAAGGCTACCGCAACGCGTTTCAGCCTCGCTAACAGCCTTGATCACACAATAGGAACGCCATTTTTTCGAACTTATATGTGTTTATGTGATTAACACAATCATAAACATAGAAAGTGAAAAATAATAACAAAAAGGAAACTTCCCTGTGCTTACCACACGCTCTTTTCAATTTGATATAATTAATATGCCACATCAAGAGTATTAAATATACAACAATCTTATGGCACGGGCTCATGATTCTCGCCGTTTAAACATTATCTACAGTATAATCTCAAAAGCTTTTAAGATGTAAAATCTTTTTGCAGTTTTGTATGATAATTCATTGTAACAGAGAGTAATACTGGGAATTATAGTACTGTGCCTAATGTACACTAATACAAATTATCAAATTATCTCATCATAATCATTCGTAAACGTCTTACACCACCATTACTATTCTGTGTACAGGCTATCAAATCACAATCCAGGTGGTTGCAATACCGCTATGATTATCATACTTTTTTTTGTTTCTCTCAATACTCCATCATTCGGAAACTGAACTAACAGTTTATCACTTATTAATATTTGTCATGAACGCCATCACACATTCTCTATTTTTTCCTAGTGGGAAAATTCTTACCAATTTTTCATAGAGTTTGTTACACCAAGCAGAAAAAGCAAACCAAAAAGACCTATAATATAAATAAACACCCTTTGTCCTTATCCATTCCTGAAGATTTCTGACCATTAGAGGAAAGTATACAAATCCTCTTCCATATTCAAACCCTTTGGGGTCTTCCTGTCTAGCTCTAAAATATACTTTGATTCCAGTTGTCTCAGCATCTTTTCTCTGCCCCCGTAAGATCTAGGTATGGAATCTATCACATAATATTGTAAGACCTTATCATTTCCTACCTGAACCTCATTGAAGTGACGTGCTACTGGGTATGTTTTATCTTTATTCCTAATAGCCGGTATTTGTTGTAAAACCCATTTATGTACCTGGTGTACTGTGCTCCCTACATAAATAAAAGGGCATGACTAGGTAAGGATGTACGCTGCAAATTCTGTTTTACAGTAATAGGTGCCTCTTATTTTCAATGGCTTCTTTTGGAATGGCGACATAAATTCTGCCTTGTTTACACCATACTGACAAGTCTTACATTTTTTCCACTTAATGAAACCTCAACTCTCTCCAAGCCAGTGAGTTTTACTAGCTGTTTCAGGATAAGTATTCACTAACATCCCTCATAGATTTCAATCTCATATAAGTTATTGCCTACTTTTTTGGTACTTGTTCTCCAATAATTGGATCATTATTAACTAGATGCCAGTGTTTATTCATTATTCCTCGAATTTGCCTTCATTCAAAACAATATTCCGTTATGAACCTCCTTTCTGAAGCTGTAACATTTTTTTTTGTTTTTACTTCCAAAAATCATATATTTTCTTTTAATTGAATTAGCCCTGTGTTCTGCTGTTTCTAATATTTGTTGTGAATAGCCTCTTTTCACAATCCTCTTGGTGAGCTCTGTGCTAGAATTCGCTCTTCATGCTCACTACAGTTTCTTCTCTTAAGTTTTCCCCATATGAAATATTTATTTTCAAATTCTCAGGATGAAAACTCTTTGCATGCAGGAGTATTTTTCCTGCATTTGGTGTTTTAGCTATTCTTGAATGTACTTCATTATCTTTAAAGTAGATTGTTAGATCCAAAAAATGTACCTCTGTTGTACTTATTATACTAGTCAATTTTATATTTAAATAATTATCTAGTTGTTTGGCATACCTTTCTGCACTTTCTTTGGAACTCTTCCATTTAACAAGTAGGTCATCAACAAAGAGGAACCAAAGTATTAAATAGTGTGACCATTCCTCTTCAAATTGGTACTGTAGCACCTGCTCCTCCCACCAGCCCATATGCAAGTTCGCACAGCTGGGGGCGAAGCAGCTGCCCATCACTGTACCTTTAACTTGCTGGAACATCTCCTTGTTAAACAAGAAAAAAATATTTGTTAAACACCATCTTATCATACTTAAAAGCATCTGTGTGTGTTTAAATAGACATAATGGTCTTGCACTCAAAAAGTGCTTGTCTGCTCTTAGCCCATCCTCATGGGGTATACTTGTATAAAGAGATGTTACATCTAATGTCATTAAAACAAAACCACACTCCCATGTTATATCATATATCTTTTTCAAAAAGTCCCCAGTGTCCTTTACATAGAAAGGCAATATTTTTTACATAGTCCTGTAGGAAATGGTCAATGTATCTTGATGTATTTTCAAACATTCCTTCTATTGCTGATATGACTGAGCGTCCTGGTGGCCTCTCCAAATTATTATGGATCTTTGGTATAAGATAAAAGACTGGATGCTTAGAGTAGTCTTTTCTCAGGAATAGCTATTCATCTTGACTGAGCAGTCCCAAATCTCTCATTACATTAATTCCTTATGGTAATTTTTTTTAGCCTCATGCATTTTGGAACTCGTAGATCTAATCAGCCCTTGTATTTTTTTGTCCTTGTCCAACACCTTTTTTATGTGTCCTAATCTGTGACATAGTGATTTTAATTCTTGTGTTACCAATTCTGAATATATATCTATTCCATCTCTGGACATTTTTGGATAGAAGGATGAAGATGGTTTAAATTGTGTAGGAGAATCTCTAAATATCCATTGTAAAGACTGTACCAGACTCTCCTTAGTTACAGTCTCTGATATTCCCGTAATCTAATTTTCCAATTCCTGTAGTTCCTTGATTAATTTCATATTCGACACCTTTAATAGTTCGTTCACTTCACTTTTTTCTACTCTCTTCTCTCCCTTGATGTTTATTTGGTTAGAGGCAATTATATTTTAGCAATTTTAATGTCCTGATACATTTATATACATCTTCTCGTGTTTGAGCATAATTTGTGATTTCTTCGGACCATATAACAGCCCTAGTGACAGGATTTGTTCTTCAGCCTTTGTGAGAGTTATGTCTGATAGGTTTATAATGTTGGAGTATCCACTATTTCTTACGTCTCCATTTCTGTTTGGTCGATGTTACTGTTGCCTTTTTTCCAGGATATTCTGTGCCTGTTCCTCCTCTTGGATTCTTTTGTTGCTCCCCTCTGGGTCTCAGATTCCACCGTCTGTCCAATTATAAAAAATGTATTAATCTATCACTGTTGGTATTCCTGATGTTGAAGATTTTTCTCCTGGTGATTTTCCTTCTTCTAGGTCTGTGTCAACTTCTTAACTCAGTTCTGAACCTGTTTCAGGTATGTATTTATCCTGCGGATGTCTGCTGTTGTGTGATTTACATTGTCTTCTGATGATTTTAACCCCTTCGGTGCTTCGGGACGCACCAGTGCTCATGTGCGTCGGACTGGTCCCGGCCGTCCGCGCACATGGCACAGGAAATCCCTCTGGTGTAGACACCAGAGAGATTTCCTTTTTGTCAAAACACCCTCGGGAGCTGGGGAAGAGCTTTCCCAGCTCCCAAGGGTGTTCTGATCATTTCTCTGAAATGACGGTTGGCAGGCACGTCTCACTGACGTCATTTCGGAGAAACTGAAACTCAGTATCAGTTTCACTGCCTCGGTGCTCAGGGGGCTATCTCAGCCCCCTGAGCACCGAGGCAGACGTGAGAGGTGTCATTGGAAAGCATTGGAAAGGGAAGAATCTGCCCTTTCCAATGGTACCCCTCCCTAGTTGATCCCTGCTTGGGATCACCTCAGGAGGGCAATCCCCAAGCAGGGATCCACCCACCATGCACCAGGGAGGGGGGGAGCAGCACCTTTGGGAAGGGCTTTTGCTACCCCATTATCTTGGGGGACAGATGGGGGCAATAGCCTACAATCTGCCCCCCGGGAGGGGGCGGAAAGCACACTAGCCACTAGGGATTTTTTGTTGTTAACATATTTTGGGGTGGGAGCTGCCCGAGATGGGCATGCCAATGTCCCCACCCGCTTAATTCCACAGTCTTTCTGCCCCCCCCCCCCAGGGGGGCAGAAAGCGCACTAGCAACCAGGGATTTTTTTTTTAGTACATTTTGGGGTGGGGGCTGCCCGAGATGGGCATGCCCCCACCCCACCTAATTCCACAGTCTTTCTGCCCCCCGAGAGGTAGATGGGGGCAATAGTCCCCAATCTGCCCCCCGGGGGGGCAGAAAGCCCACTTGGCACCAGGGATTGTTTTTTATTTATACGTAGGGATGGGGGGCTGCCCGAGATGGGCATGCCAATGCCCCCACCCCGCCTAATTCCACAGTCTGATAGGGGCAATAGCCCCAATCTGCCCCCCCAGGGAGGCAGAAATCGCACTAGCCACCAGGGATTTTTTTGTGTGTACATTTTGGGGTGGGGGCTGCCCGAGATAGGCATGCCAATGCCCCCACCCCTGCCTAATTGCACAGTCTTTCTGCCCCCCTGCAGGAGGCAGATAGGGGCAATAGCCCCCGATCTGCCCCCCCGGGAGGGTAGAAAACCCACTAGGCACCAGGGATTGTTTTTTATTTATACGTAGAGGTGGAGGCTGCCCGAAAGGGGCATGCCAATGCCCCCACCCCCCAAAAAAAATTGCCACAGCCTTTCTGCCTCCCCGGGGAGGCAAATGGGGGCAATAGCCCCCTACCTGTCGCCCCGGGAGGGCAGAAAGCACACTAGGCACCAGGGATTTTTTTTAAATGTATATAGGGGTGGGGGCTGTCCAAAATGGGCATGCCACTGCCCCCCCCCAAAAAAAAAATTCCTGTCTTTCTGCTCCCCTAGGCGGAAGATGGGGGCAATAGACCCTGATATGCCCCTCAGGGGGGGCAGAAAGCCCACTAGGCACCAGGGATTGTTTTTTTTATACGTAGGGGTGGGGGATACCCAAAATGGGCATGCCAATGCCCCCACCCCCATAAAAATTTGCCACAGTCTTTCTGGCTTCCCCGGGAGGCAGATGGGGGCAATAGTCCCTTATCTGCCTCCCGCAAGGGGCAGAAAGCCCACTAGGCACCATGGATATGTTTATGGGCATGCCAGTGAGAAGCCCCATGGGCAAGGGTCGCTCCCTTTTTTTAGGCACACATATTGGCTGTTTAATTGATATTTTTATTCTCATCTGCCCCCAAGCGGGGGCAGAAAACCTCTAGGAACCAGGGAGAGTTTGTGTGTTTGTAGACTGGAGTTTGGCTGACGGTTGCATGTACTGACCTTTGTCTGGCATTTTGCTGGCGGTGTGTGTGGACCTGCACTTGGCTAATGGTGTGGGTGGAGTCGCACTTGATGACAGTGTGTATAGATTGGCACTTACCTGGTGGTGTGCGTGGAGTGGCGCTGGGCTGGCGGTGTAGGTGGACTGGTGCTTGGCTGGCTGTGTGCATGGATGGTGCTTGGCTGCAGGGCCAGACTGGCCGTAGCGGGCACCGGGCGTTTCCTCGGAGGGGTGGGGGACGGTTTTCTGTCCCTGGGGAGTGGTTTTGTCACTGGGGGTTGGTTTTGCAGTAGTGCTGCAATATCAGGCTCCAGTAACAAAAGCATGAGCGGTGCTTATTACTAGCACGCCCCCCCTGGGCTGGTCGAGCAGCAATCTGCCAGGGCTGGTTGCTTTTCCCAGTCCGGCTCTGCTTGGCTGGCGGTGTGCGTGGATGTTGCTTGACTGACTGTGTGCATTGATAGCATTTGGCTGGCGGTGTACGTGGAAGGCGCTTTGCGGGAGGTGTGCATGGATGGCGCTTGGCTGGCAGTGTGTGTGGATGGCACTTGGCTGTCGTTGTACATGGATGGCGCTTGGCTGGTGCTGTGCGTGTCCTACTCTTGGCTGGCGGTGTGGCTTGCATGGATCCCCCAGCGTCTTCTTACCCAGAATCCCCTGCAAACCTGAAATTTACTTACAAAGTCACATTTCTGTGTGGGTAAGTTGTAGGATCACCGCGCAGGCACAAATTTCCTACTACCCAGCATTCCCCTTGGTCTCCCGAGAAAAATGATACCTCACTTGTGTGGGTAGGCATAGTGGCCGCAACAGGAAATGCCCCAAATCGTACTGTAGAGACTTCAAAATTACCTATCATAAAACGACCTGGTTTTGCAAGGGGGGTCTCCTGGGTATTTGGGCCCGGGCTCGGTGGCCATCTAGGGATACCTACCAAACCAGCACATTTCTGAAAACTAGACAGCTGGGGGAGTCCAGGGAGGTAGGGCTTGCGTGGACCCCCCAAACGTTTTCCTACCCAGAATCCCCTGCAAACCTCAAATTTAGCTGAAAAAATCCAATGTTTCTCAAATTTCTGTGTGGGAAAGTTGTGAGATGACCGAGCTGATTCAAATTTCCTACCCCCCAGCGTTCCCCCAAGCCTCCCGATAAAAATGGTATCTCACTCGTGTGGCTGGGCCAAGTACCCGCGACAGTCAAGGGCCCAAAACGTATTGTGGAGACATCAAAATTAGCTATCACAAAACAACCTGGTTTTGTAAGGGGGGGGCACCTGGGTGTTTGGCCCCGGGCTCAGCGGCCATCTAGGGAAACCTACCAAGCCCACACATTTCTGAAAACTAGACACCCTGGGGAGTCCAGGGAGGTATGGCTTGTGTGAATTCTCAACACGTTTTCCTACCCAGAGTCCCCTGCAAACCTCAAATTTAGCTGAAAAAAAATCACTTTTTCCACACATTTTTGTGTGGGATCACCGTGCCGGCACAGATGTCCTTCCACCCAGCGTTCCCCTTGGTCTCCCGAGTAAAATGATACCTCACCTGTGTCGCTGAGCAATGCAGAATCGGCTAAAAACTTATTTTTTCAAAAATGTAGTGCTTAGAATTGCTGTGTTATACCCTTAATCCCTATGTTTTTGGCCCTTCCAAGTCACAGGCCCTTGGCTCACCCACACAAGTGAAGTATAATTTTACTCGGTAGACTGAGGGGAACGCTGTGTGGTAGGACATTTGTGCCGGCACAATGATCCCACACAGAAATGTGTGGAAAATGTGATTTTTTTTTCAGCTAAATTTGAGGTTTGCAGGGGATTCTGGGTAGGAAAGCGTTGGGGGATCCATGCAAGCCATACCTCCCTGAACTCCCCAGGGTGTCTAGTTTTCAGAAATGTGTGGGTTTGGTAGGTTTCCCTAGATGGCTGTCGAGCCCGGGGCCAAAAACCCAGGTGCCCCCCTTTGCAAAATCAGGTCATTTTGTGATCGGCAATTTTGATGTCTCCACAATACGTTTTGGGCCCCTGCCTGTTGCGGGTACTTGGCCCCCCCACACGAGTGAGGTACCATTCTTATCGTGAGACTTTGGAGAATGCAGGGTGGGTGGAAGTTTGTGGATCCACGCAGATTACAGAACTTTGCATCACAGAAATGTGAGGAATGTGTTTTTTTTACAAAGTTTGAGGTTTGCAAGGGATTCTGGGTAACAGAACCTGGTGAGAGCCACACAAGTCACCCCATCCTGGATTCCCCTGGGTCTCTAGCTTTCAAAAATGCATAGGTTTGCTAGGGTTCCCTAGGTGCCGACAGAGCTAGGGTTCAAAATCCACAGGTAGGCACTTTGCAAAAAAAGGGTCAGTTTTCACTGTAAAAATGTGGTGTGTCCACGTTGCGTTTTGGCCCATTTCCTGTTGTGGGCACTAGACCTACCCACACAAGTGAGGTATCCTTTTTATCGAGAGACTTTTGGGGAATGCGGGATGGGTGGAATTTTGTGGATCCATGCAGATTTCAGAACTTTCCATCACAGAAATGTAAGGAAATGTGTCTTTTTTTACAAAGTTTGAGGTTTGCAAGGGATTCTGGGTAACAGAACCTGGTGAGAGCCACACAAGTTGCCCCATCCTGGTTTTCCCCGGGTGTCTAGTTTTCAAAAATGTATAGGTTTGCTAGGTTTCCCTAGGTGCCGGCAGAGCTAGGGTTCAAAATCCACAGCTAGGCACTTTGCAAAAAAAGGGTCAGTTTTCACTGTAAAATTGTGGTGTGTCCATGTTGCGTTTTGGCCTGTTTCCTGTCGCGGGCACTAGGCCTACCTACACAAGTGAGGTACCATTTTTATCGGGAGACTTTGGGGAACGCAGAATTGTAGAGCAACTGTTATTACCTATTGACTTTCTATGCATTTCTGCCTTCCAAATGTAGGACCATGTGTAAAAAAGAAGTCACTTTGAAAAATGTCCTATAAGTCACATGCTAGTATGGGTACCCACAATTTCGAAGATGTGCAAATAACTATTGCTTCTAAACTCTATATTTTGTTCCTATTTCTAAAATACATAGGTGTCCTTGATACCTTTTTTTCTCTCTTTATATTTTACCAAATGAATTGTAATATACCCGGTATACAATGAAAAACCATTGCAAGACATAGCTCAGTTATTGGCTCTGGGTTCCTCGGGTTCTTGGTGAACCTACAAGTCCTATATATCCCCACAACCAGAAGGGTCCAGCGGATGTAACAGTATATTTATAAAAATCTGTCATACTTCGAAGAAGTTACAGGTGAAAACTTTGGCACAAATGGCTGTTTTTTTCAACTCATTTTCAATATTTCTTACTTTCAACTGTTAGTTTCTCAAAAAAAAACCTGGAAGGATCTACACAAATAACCTCTTGCTTAATTCATAATTTTGTCTACTTTTCAGAAATGTATAGCTGTCTGGGATCCATTATTGCTTTCACACCCATTTCTACCCCTAACTGGAAGGAGGTTGAAAGCTCAAAAAGTAGCAAAAATCGACTATGTCCCAGTAAAATGCCAAAAGTGTGTAGAATATTTTGGTTTTCTGACAAAAGTCTGCCTGTCCCTGAAAGCTGGGAAGATGGTGATTTCAGCACCACAAACAAACCCTTTGCTGATACCATTTGCAGGGAAAAAAACAGACTCTTTCTTCGCAGCACTTTTTCCCCATTTTTCCAACAAAACCCAAAATTTAGCTGTATTTTGGCTAATTTCTGGGTACCCTCCAGGGGAATCCACAAACCCTGGGTACCTTTAAAATCCCCATGATGTTTGATGAAAAGGACGCAAATTTAGCGCGGATACCTTATGTGGGCAAAACGTTACAAGGGCCTAAGCGCGGACTACCCCCAAATAGCCCAAAAAAGGCTTAGCACAGGAGTGGGGGGGGAGGCCTAGCAGCGAAAGGGTTAAACCTTCTTGCAAATGTAAAAATTTGCCCCCACTGATAGTCAATTTTATCACTTCTGAACGTTATGACTTTCCGATTTTAAATAGTGTCTTCTTGTTTGACCAGTTTCTCTTTAATTTCAATCATGCAGCTGTTAATATATTTCTGATCTTGCTCTTTTTTGGCCTCCTCCATTGTTCGATCTATTTCCGTTAAAATCCTTTGACCGTCACTATCCTCATATTTGATCAAAATTTGCATAAGTCTTATAGATGCATCTGTGTTACTGGCATATATATATCTTAATAGATATATATAATATATCTATATAGATATATAAATATATATATCTATATAGATATATATAATAAAGATAGCTATATATATTTATATATATATAGCTATCTATATATATTTATATATATATATATATATATTTGTTGTATGTATTGTATTTATGTTGTATTTCTTTTATTTGTTATGCTACTGTGTCTTGCGCTAAGGATGCAGAATGTTTATGTTTGACGGTTTCCCCGCGTTCTGCCTTCTCCGTCATTGGTGTTCTTTGGAACAGCTTCCCATTCCTCAGAGACACTGGCGATGTGAGAGGTACTGTAGTGGGCTCTTCTCTCTCTCAGGCTTAATAAAGTCTCCCAAATCTACCTGTTTCTTGTGATGATTTCCCACGCTACAATCACCTACACATTTTTCCGAGTCATCCTACAACTTTTAGGTATGTTGTGATGTAAATCTCTTAAGACATATAGGCCGACATTTGGAACTCGAAAAAGCGATATTTAAAACAAAAAATGTGGTGAATTTCCCCCTTTAATTTGCATTTAAGTAGTACAGAAGCGGGGAAAGTTTAATGAAGTAAAGCTAAATTTGTTTTGAAATACCAAGGGGCTGTTGTCTTTACCCTGGAAAGGTGGCATGTTTGGCAAGAGATGACTGTTATATCCTATTTACTTTTGTATGGTTGCTTAACATTTATTGCATTCTGCTTTTGCATCTTTTAAATATGTATGCAGGGACTCTGTCAGCTAGTCTTGTTTTCTGGTTCCAGATCTCAACTGTTGGAGATCGGTATCTGTAAGTGTTTCACTTATCCTACACTGATCTGGAATAAAACTACAAATTGTTACTATACTACAGAGTCTTTGTTCCTTTCTTTATCCCCACTTCAACCACAAAATAATAGCGACAAGTGGCAAGGGAAGTATTATTACTTCAATCGCCGTCTTCAGCGGGGAGCCCTTCAGTGTGTCCTTATCATTTGGTGCCTACCAGATTGTTGGAGTGTTAGTTATGTGCCGGAAGCTTGCTGCGTGTTGCTGTTGGATTGCAACACAGCCTCAGGGTGTTGTTCCGGCATAGACTGTAATGTTGCCTAAGTGCATGCTATACCACATCAAGTCGTGACGTGCAGGTCAGGCAGACACATGACATTGACTACAATCATTGTCTGAAGTCATCATGCTGAGGGACATAATGTACATGTAGCTGTTTTGTTTCAAGGAAGGATACTTTTTTTTAAAATAAACTATCCATCACATCGGTATCGGCATTCCTTGTTTGTCATAATAGATGTGACATGGTAAATTATTAATAACCGACAAACGAACAACTTATAATAGATAAACCTGGCACCGTTTAACGGTAAGAACATTATTTACCTTTGGATTCATATCAGTAAGTCAGTAAAACTTTATTTCGGCACTAAGCCCAAAAAGCACAAAAAAAGATATAAACAATAGGTAGAAGGTAGTATTATATGCAGTGCAAAATGTGCAATGTTTAATAGTACATAGACCGGTTGTTTCAACCTTCATACAAGGCAGATCACATAAGCTATAAGCAATAAATACATTATAACGGAGTAGGGTGAATTAGGCGGAAATAGAAAAAAAACACTAGGATCCACTCTCGCAGATGGTATTACACTTGCTACCAACATTTACACGGCCAGCAGGACATATAAACACCAAGCTTTAAATAACAAGCAACAAGAAGTTATAATATATGACCTAAAAAAAGGTTTCCTATGCTGTCATCTGAATATTGCACGTCCTTTTTGCCTGACACTAATTTCAATTGTCATTTGGCGAGTCACCAATGTACAAATTTCCATGAGAAAATCTCAATTTTTGCCTTACTCTGCCCACACCCATCAGAAATCGAGAGAGAGCAAAACACCATCAATCTACAGCTGTCATATCTCAGTATCCTGAGAGCTACTTTATGCTCCCTAGTTCCTAAGCTACGACATGACGGGATGATCCAGCACCTCCTGTAGCTCGCGTAGACTGGGCGGAAGAACATAACATGCTCTATAGTTTCCTTTGTGACACCACAGGCCGGGCACTGCAGCTCACTGACCTGTGGCACTCTAGCCCACCTAGTAGTGAAGGCATTGAGGGGCAAGGAACCATACTGAAATTGCAAATACAATAACGTAGCTAGCGGGGGCTCAATTTCATCCAGAAAGTCCACCTTTTTAAAGGAGTCCTTGACTATAGGAAAGGCATTTGTTAATGGGCCATACCTCGACTCGCAGTGTCTGACAGTATCTCTATGTTGCCAATATGCTGTTTTGATTTGTGATTTAGAAATAGCCCCAGCCTGATCTGGAGCACTGCATAAACTAGGGAGGTCTATCTCTGTCAGTGTGCCTTTCACATACTTGAGCCAAGGGAATTTACCTTAGCCTACCTGAGACAATATTTCCTCTAGGCCTTGTCAGTAGGATACTAGCTTGGAATGAGCCCAAATCCTTCTCCAATAAAGTAAGGGGCACAGCCCCAGTCTATCAGAGAGCTCTCCTATCCCAAAATCCAGCCTCAGTGGAAGCAGAGGAGTACTTACAGGTACGCCCACCAGCTGACTCATAAAGTGATTTTCACCATTACCAAATGTGTCACACCCAGATACCCCCACAGCTCTGCACCATAAATGTCTGTCCCCAAGGCCTGAAGTTAATAAGTCTACTGGGGCGATACTGCAAGCTACGCAACAACTTTGAAATGCTTCCCAGCACTTACTCCATTTTTAATCATCGCTGCATTATGTGAGCTTGCCACCCTAGATGTTCAGTCAGTGTTATGCCTAAGTATACGAATGTGCACACATGTTCTACTGGAGCCCCTGCTAGAGTTAAGTGGGTCCTGGTCGAAGGGCCAGGGTTCAAAACCATGTATTTGGTTTTGCTTACATTAATCTCCAATCCTTTCACTTTACAAAAACACATAAACTGGTCCAACAACTTCTGAAGTCCCAGTGGGGATTTGGAGATTAATAAAGTATCATCAGCAAGCATGAGGGCAGGAACCCTCATGTTTGTTAATCTGGGTGCGTCATTATTGCACTGGTCAAGAAATTTTACAAAGCCATTGATGTACAGCGTAAACCGCGTGGGGGCCAATTCGCACCCCTTCCTAACACCTCTGGTGACGTGGAAAGAATAGTTTAGCTCCCCAGCGCTACCATGCCTATCCTACGCATAGTTTTTAGTGTGTAATCCGACTATAATATCTAGTAAATAACTGGGCACTCCCATCTCTGAAAGGACCCGCCAGAGTGTTGCTCTTGGTACTAGATCAAAAGCAGGGCAGAGGTCCTCAAACATGACATAAAGTCATCCTCCCTCCCAAGGTGACAGTCTTCCAGTACATTGTTTGTAGACGGAACACTTGATCAACTGTACTTGTGAACTCTCGAAAGCCTGCCTGAGGGTTGTCAGAATTTCATTGCTATCTACCCAATCCTGCAATCTGCCCAAGATCACCTTACTAAAAACCTTTTGTGCAATATTGATGAGACTTATCTGTCGATAGTTCGCAGGCTGATCACGTGAGCCCTTTTTGAATATGGAGATTATTTCTGCCCCTGCCAAGGTAGGTGGGATAGGTGCCCCCTTCATAATAGCTGTAAATAGCATTGCAAAGCAACCACTACAGATGTCTATCTCACTAAAGAATAAGGCTCCAGGGACTTTATCTTCCCAGGGGCTTTGTTGGGTACAGTTGCCCGTATTGCCATATTCAATTCCTCCACTGTGATATCTTTAGCCACCACTTCTTGTGTATAAATTGTGTGCCCGGTGGAGATAATCTTGGTGCTCAGGACCACCTCCACGTGATCACTATTTAATTGACTCGGTTCCCTAGGACCCGGCAGATTCCCCATGCTATCTTGCTGATCTCCCTCTTGCATGTACAAGCTGTAAAAGTGTGCCACCCAATTACTAACTGCTATGTTATTCTCTATGGTGCTGAACCCATCCCCGCGGCTACCAAATTCCAAAAAGTACAGTGATCTTTCAGTTTCCCTGCATCTAGGAGGGCCTCTCACATTCCCCGCTCCCATTCTTGTTTTGCCCTGGATAACGCTTTTTTGTAGGGCCATCAGCTGCCTGGATGAGTGGTCTATTTCTCTGTTTAATTGCAAGAACCAGATCCGTCTTAGATTCATCACAATTTATTATAACAAGATTGAGGGCGCTTTATCTCCCCAAGGCGCCCAGTTTTCAATTAGAAAGTGGTTTCTCAGATCTTTATATAACCAAACCTGGATCTCAATGATTGCCCCTAGTGTCTCGGGAGCATCCCCTGCACTAACCAATAGTAACATACCCTCCATGCCAATGGCAACCAATCTATAGATCTAACATATAGACTCCTGGTAATGCTCCATTTGACCCTACGCCTATTACTAGTAACTTCCAGTCTTCTGTTGAAAGGCTCCCCTAAGGTGTTATGCTGTCCACTAATGAGCAAATTTAACTGGAGAATCTAGGCGTTGTGGTCACTAGAGGAGCGGGAAGAAACAACCATATCCACCAATGATGGCCAAAGTTTAACATCCAACAGTATATAATAATATATTAGGCTAGTGTGATTCGCCCTATGGAACGTGTTTGCCTAGTTTGTCAGAGACTGCCCTGCCATTGCAGGCACAGAGACCCTGGTTTAGCATAAAAGCATTGATTTGGACTGCTAAAGGGGACCATCTATTTATGGGGGCGATTTCCAACTCAGGTATGGATCACACAGCATCCTCATCAGCTTTTACAGCAAATATATCAATAGTCAGATGTTCAAACTGACAATTAAAGTCGCCCCCCCCCCCATAATTTTCCTAGCTTTAGGTAATAGTGCTGTAGCTGACAGAGTAGCCATGTGCCCATTCAAGCTATCAACAACAATGGATTCAATCTTGTTCCCAGAAGGTCTACAGTATACTTTGAATATATAATATATCATATCCAGAGAAGCAGCCAAGCTAAGGCATATGATGTCAAGAGTACACAGTAATCTCCTTTAGCATGCCAGACATGGTGGTTCTAACCTATAACGTTAGACCTCCTGATGGGATACCCGCCCCTGAGAATATGCCTGCGTTATGAAAATTCACACATCCTACACGATAAAGGGGGCTGCAGGGACTATTTCTCTTGAAAAAAAAAAACATCGAATTGGTCAATGAAGTCACACCATTCTGGGACAACTAGTTTAGATGCCAAACCCGCTACATTCCAGGATATGAGCCTTAATTGTGGGGGGGGGGGCGCAGTGGGGGCAGACCTGGCTGAATAAGCAATTGGTGATGGTAAGGGAGTGCAGAGAGAGGACTCAGTTGGCTCTAGTAAGTCTGGTGGAGATAGCTGAGTGACTTGAATACCTTGATTACTTTGAACCAACCCTGTACAAAATGAACCGTCAGACCCTTTACGGGCCACAGAACCTCTATAACCCCTGCTGAACCCCTGTCCATATCCTGTACATCGCTAAGAAAGAGTCAATCATTATTATACAAGCCTGATAGCTGCAAGAATCTATTACTGGTGGAGACAGCATAATCTCCTACAACATTTAATCGTTGGCATGTGGACCTTCCTCTGCTTTGCTCGGTGGGAAAATTAGGTCTATAGAAAAACCCAAGTGGGACAATGCTGGTACCAGCACCTAGCACGTCAAACCTGGGGCCAGTTTTGATCAACCGATGAGCTATTATACCCAAAGTATACCGTATACCTGAAGTTTATGAACACACAATCCCCTTCAATGGTTTTAGGTGTTTGGCCGATCCACCCAATTCTCCTTACTAAAAGTATGTCATCATACTCCGTAATGGAGAATTTAGTGTTCCGGGCCAGCCAGTGGCAGACTCTGTTCTTCAATTCCCAGTGGTTTTCTTCTCTATGATGGGTTAATGGTGGTACCCCGACCAAAACTGCCACATAGGGGCAACAGTCCAGAGGTAGATCAACCGGCTCTATTGACTACTTCTTACTCCCCTTACCATCTGGGGCCCTGGTAATTGCAGGGGGAGACACAGGCATCATGTCTGGCCTAGATAAATTGGCTGAGGGAACGGGGAGCACAGCGGGCAGTTGGGGCCTCTGATCACCTTGGTTGTTAATAGCGTTATCGCTATTCCCAGAGTTGTTGCCCACTTGCCCGAGGGGCCTGTTGGAGGCTGATGTTGCCAATAAGAACTCGATTTTGGAGGACAAGTCCCAAAAGGCCCCTTCCAAGGTTTGCAGCCTATACAATAAGGGGGCAATGGTAGTACTCACTACAGTTTTTACTTGATCCAGGACACTTCCCCAGCCCAGGTTTTTTGCCCCATCTTTCCTGCCAAGATGAAGGGCTGATATTGGTTCGGTCTGAAGAGGGCTTAGGTCAGTGAGCTTGCTCGAACGAGTGAAGGGATGAGCAGTAGTCCTCCATTTTTTTGAGAAGCCAGTTATGGGACCTTGTCTTGCTTTCTTCTTTTTCTTTGACCACTGATTCACTAGGGGTATGAATTGCATGGTCATTCAAGGGTGGTGCACCTTCTGAGACCGCTAGATCACCAGGGCTGTTGGCCTCAAACTATTCTAAAGGTAATTCTCTTTCCTTGGGCAATGGTGGAGAATTTCCTGTAACCTCAGGAACAGATGGACTGCTGCTGCCTCGCAGGTGAACCATCAATGGCAGGACCCTGCTCAATATGGGTAGATTATATGCCTCCCCTAAGTCAGGAGATAGTCACCTCACCACCAAGTCAATCGCTTTGACGACTACACTCAAAGCTCGGGCCAAAAAAGAGGTCCAAAGTGGTACCCTTTCGAGATTTACTGATCGTGCTGTTGATAGTGCTATCTTTCACACTGGCCTCTTTTTGCTTACCTATTCCTCTAGATCAAATAAGGTAAGTAGTGGTCAATGCTGATTACAAACCGAGGGTACTCACCAAAGTTCACCAAAGCCAAAGGGGGGTGGCCCAGCCCAGCTCCTTCCGGGCGATCACGGGCGAAGATGGGCCTTTCTTGGCCCGGTCTTCTCCTGGGTGCAAGCCTGTGTGCGTCCCGCACTGCTGGACTCTTCAAGAGCTTAAGAGCGTGTCACGTCCTGGGCCCCGCCTTGCCACAGAGATGTCTGGGGGACATAGTCCAGTGGCGGCTCCTCCGCTAAGGCAGAGGAGCGTTGCCCACTGCTCCGCAGCAGGAAAAATGAAATGATAATAACTCACATTATTATCATTTTATGTTTCCTTCTGCTGCGGCAGCTTTCTGGGCGGGGCTGCACAGAGGAGCAGGTGAGGAGTGGTTTGCCCACTCTTAAGTGCACATGACTGTTTGGTCAGCCCTCTCGAGCCGGCCAAACATTCATGCGCACTTCCCATCTTCTCCATGCAGGTTGCATTACAGCCTGCATGGAGAACATGCCCAGGCCACCATTCCCTGGCTGAGCGCCGATCATCGGCGCTCAGACCAATCACAATGCATTGCAGCGTTGTGATTGGCTATCGGGAGCCTCGGAGCTGGGTGCTTCCTGCTGCTTCCTGTATCCTGCTGCAGGACCAGAGCAGAAAGAAGAGGACGGAGGAGCCGCCGCGCTCGGCCGTCACAGGCAAGGCAGCCTGCATGGAGAACATGCCCAGGCCACCATTCCCTGGCTGAGCGCTGATCATCGGCGCTCAGACCAATCACAATGCATTGCAGCGTTGTGATTGGCTATCGGGAGCCTCGGAGCTGGGTGCTTCCTGCTGCTTCCTGTATCCTGCTGCAGGACCAGAGCAGGAAGAAGAGGACGGAGGAGCCGCCGCGCTCGGCCGTCACAGGCAAGTGTTTTTCTTTAAAGCTTTTTTCATCCCCCAAGCCCCAACTCCACCACCCGATTCCGGTAGCAGCCACTACTGACATAGTCCCACCCCAGACCGACTGGGAAAGCAATTCAAGTGGGCAGGGAAACTGCAGGGGAGCCACCAATACATTCGCGCTGCAGGACTCTTCAAGCGCTTAAGAGCGCATCCTGTCCTGGGCCTGGTCTTGCCACAGAGATGTCTGGGGGACATAGTCACTCCCCAGACCGACCAGGAAAACAGTTCACACTCAATTCATATAATATATAAGCCTTTTCGAAACATACATACTTTTTTATGTCCCTCTAGCATACTTTATGCAGGGTATTCGCCCTAATTAGAGGAATATTATCTAAGTCCCTTTAAACATACCATTTAGCATCAAGGCTAGTGGGGGCCATATTCAACAGCCGCCATATTTTCCACAAAATCCTGGACAACCTGCACAGAGATGGAAACGCTGGATTGTGTATTCCAGAACTATCTGGTAGCCACAGATGCAGCAAATTACGCACCTCCTAGGAAATGTGCTCTCCCATTTAACTCTATTGGTCCTGAAGCACAAAAAACCTTTGACAATGTGTTAAAGATACAAACCACAAGAGGGGAGTCAGGAGACTCAAGAAGTTAGAACGTGTATGTTGAGGCCTTGAACATTCTATTTACATTTCTCAGATGAACCAAGTGTGGTACTAGAACATTTACATTTTTATTCGCTGAAACAATCTTCTATTGAGACCATCAATCAGTATGTTGCATTGCTAAGACTATTGGCCAGTACATGCAGTTTTGACAATAGTGTGGTTCAATGCATCAGAGCTAATATATTTTTGAACTGTGCATCTAAAAAAAGTACAAGAACATTTATTGTGTTTCACTGTTCCCACATTAGATGAAACTGTCAAAATTGCGAAGGATATTGTACGATTGATTGAGTCTGTGCATGTGATTTTAGGTGAAAGTGTAAGTGCTAACCATGTTGGAGGGAATGTTTTGAGTAAAGTACCTGAAACTAGTAACAAAAAGAAAAAAAACATTTTTGCGTGGTGTCATGCGTTATAGGTGTGCTTTGAGTAGCTCAAATTATCCAGCACATGGTAGTGCAATAAATGTTCAAAAGTTGGTCAAGTCATGCATGTGTGCAAGAATACTGGCTTGGTTAAAATTAATTATGTTCAGCAATCTGCTAGCCAAGAAATATGTGATGACATGACTAAAGTTGTTTTAACAGTGAGAGTAGAGGGTGAGAAAAGTTTACTGTTGGTAAGAAATGACCTTACTGTTGGCTACATAATGGAAAAGAGAAATTAAAAGTTATGGCTGATTCGAGATCGCTTATTACCATGCTATCGGAAGCAACTTTTAGTCCCTTTGGCCTAATACATTGCTAAAGGGGAGAAATATTAGAGCTGTGGCCATTGCTGACTCGGAAATTGAAAAGTTAGGGTACTTTGTAAATACATAACTTTTGGTCCTGCAGGTAGATCTATTTCAATTCTACCACAGGAGACTGGGTCCCAAGTTATGGCAAGGGATGATGATTTGAGCAAATGGTCCTGGTTGGCGAGTGTGGTATTTGTCGGGCCTTCATCAACTTACCCAATACAGTGCAATCTTTAACAATTAACAAAAAATTATCTCTTGGAATATGGTGGGAAATAAAAGGGATAATAAAAAAATTGGATTTTCTCTCAGAATTGGTAGCTGATACAATTTGCATTCGGGAAACCTGGAATTTAACCAATATTACTTCTGATAATTATCATGTGTTAAATTGCCCTGGGAATGTTTCCAAAAGAAGCCATTCAAGTGGTGGGATTGCTATATTACTGAAATGAAATCTAACTTGTTCGATTCATAGTATTAGACATCCCACTAATCTAGTGGAATATATTAAAGTAATTCAGAACAGAACTGTGAATTCGACCAATGGGACACTTTTGATATTTTTAGTTGTACATACCTCCAGGAATAAAGAATAACATGTTGGCAAGATCTCTAATTAGCTTTACAGCCCAGACTATTGAAAAAGAGAACTGTTAACTCAGATTGAATTACTAGCTGATTTCAATCGAAAGATTTCCAACCATGTAGTTAGTGTGTAAGCGGATTTAGTAAAAGGAGAGGTGCATAATATTCCAGGTCTAGTCTTCCCAAATAATTCTAAAGTTGACTCCCGTGGAAAATTATTGCTAGAATTTGTAAGAGAAATAGACTGTATAATAGTAAATGGAAGAAAAAGAAGAGACTTTCCAGCCCAAGCTACATATGCCAGGGTTTTCGGCTCATACATTCTTCACTATATAGTTTATTCCTATGATGTGTTTGGCCTAATATCAGACCTCAACAGTATGATCTCCCCGATGAGTGATCATAAGATATTGTCCCTTTCTACGGAGGAGTCTTTAGTTAATTCTGACACCTGTAATCAAACTGAAGGCGTTCATTCCTTAAATAACAGCAATGGTAGCACTTTCTGGGGTGAAAGGAAAATAGCTGACCTAACTACAGCCTTAGAACTAGCAATAGCAGAGATAATCGCTCCTAATATTAACATTATTGAAAAATTCGCATTTTTAATGGGCGGGCTGCTAGAGAAGAATCCAATAGAGATGAGATTAGATAAGATAAGGACTAAGAAGAAAAATGCCCTTAATACGGATGCTAGCTTGTCACGAAAAATTTATGTTTTAATTAGGCGGCAATGTAAATTTTACTCTAGGGAAAAGGGAATAATAATTAAATCTTTGAAGAAAAAAGAAGTAAGCAGAACGCTCTGAATAAAAAGATATTGGCAGATCATAAATGAATGGCATTACGTGAGGCTTCTAAATTAAATGATAACAGTAGGTTCTGTAAATTAATTGCAGAAGCTTCAGCAATTAGACAAAAAGCCTCTCCATATACCATTAGTGGAGATTTATGGATTGATTATATCCTTGGGTTGTGTGCAGCTAATGGCAATAACGGTTAAAACTTGCATGCTGAACTAGCTATCAATGCTGGGCCAATGGAGGGTTATGACCCACCGACGACAACAGAGCTAAAAAGCTATATTTTAAAGTTAAGATCTTCAGCTGCCATGGCCCCGATGAAATACCAATCACCGTAATAAAGAGAGAAGCCCAGTGCTGGACAGTCTTTTTTGACCCCTGTTTTTAAATATTGTTATATTAGTGAGACTATCCTGTCTCCTTGGAGGGGCAGCATAATAATACCCCTCTATAAAAAGGGAGACAAGTCCTTGCCATCGAACTACAGGCAAATAGCACTATTTAATGTAGTAGGGAAAATCTTCAGTAGGAGTGTATTGGAACATCTTCAGGAATGAGTAATGGAATGTGAAATCTTGCCTTTGCATCAAGCTGGTTTCAGAAAAAAATACTCAACGTTAGATAATATTGGAATCATGCAAGTAATATTGGAAAAATATGTGGTGATCAGAAGACAGTTTGTGTATGCAGCTTTTATTGATTTTGCCACTGCTTTTGATTGTGTCGACCGCTCCACATTATGGAAGAAAGTTAGTGTATTAGGAATTCCACCTGCCCTTTTACATTTAATAATCGCCCTATATCCTTCAACCTGATGCCAAGTTCTTATGGGGATGGTGAGGTCGCAAGGAATCACACCGTAAATAAATATAAATAATGGATTAAAATAGGAGTGCCTTCTGGCCTGGTACTTATTTTCACTATACATTCATGATTTACTTACGGTACTTTCAAAATCTTTAGGTGGCCTTCCTGCAGTCAGTGGCCAAAAGTTACCCTGTGTGCTTTATGCCGACAATATTGTAATGCTTGTCTTGACTCTCATAGGATTACAAAGAAGACTATATAGTTTGACCCTCGTTCTAGGTCCACTCTCTCCCCGCAGCTCCCCTGTGCCGTCTCTTGCCTCCAGACCCCGACCTCCTCCTTGGGAGGTTCGAGGCTGCTGCCCGCTCCTGCGCCTGCTGCCCGCTCCAACTGGGACCAGACTGCCTGCAACCACCGTAACCTTTCTCAGCCGTTTTTTTCTTAACTTTTCCCTGTTGTGCCACTGTTGTGCCCATCTGTGTCTTGCTCTAAATTCTACCACTGTTTTTATTTTCTCGTGCCTGCCTGTTCCTTTCGCCGCTGCTGCCCCTGCGGCCCCTCCCCCCGGAATTCCCCCCCCGGAATTCCCCTCCGGAATTCCCCCACTCCCGCCTCCCAGCCTCTCCTCCGTCCCACCTCCCCTACTTAATGGCGGCCGCTGCGCGGTTGCGCCGAAGGCGCGCCAAAGGCAAGCCCGTCTACGCCCGACCGCGGCCAGCGCCAGGAACTCTGGACCTCTCACTACCCATCGCTGCGACACCACCACCCTCCTCGCACTCAACCCTCGAAGACTTAGAGAATGCCAACAGGCCTCGCCGAACACGGCCCACGGCCAGTTCTCCTGCCTCCACTGCCGCCAGACCCTCACCGCCATCCCGGCCTCCAACACCGCCGACGCCAGCACCGGGGACACCCTAAAATGCATCCTCCTCAACGTACGCTCCGTACACAAACACGCCATGGAAATCTGGAACCTACTCGACTCTCTCTCGCCCGACATCGCCTTCTTCACAGAGACCTGGACCAATGCATCCTCTGCCCCCGACATCAGCACCGCC
The DNA here is from genome assembly GCA_963921515.1 of Calotriton arnoldi. NCBI lineage: Eukaryota > Metazoa > Chordata > Amphibia > Caudata > Salamandridae > Calotriton > Calotriton arnoldi. The sequence continues at coordinate 95,313 of CAWUFW010004862.1, read as the reverse complement.
ATCCCAGACGGATACAAGATCCAGAGGAAAGACCGCCCCAACCACCCAGGAGGAGGCCTCGCCATCTCCCACAAGAGCACACTCCGCCTCACCACCTCCAGCGAAACCTTCCCCTCCGCCGAACACCTGCACTTCCAGATCCAGACCACCCCCAAAGCCACACTCCGAGGAACCCTCATCTACAGACCCCCCGGCCCCCGAACACCCTTCGCCATCACCATCACCGACTTCATCGCACCCCACGCCATCGCCTCAGCAAACTACATACTCATTGGAGACCTGAACTTCCACCTCGACAACCCCAGCGACCCCAACTCCACTATCCTTCGTGACAACCTCGCCAGCATCGGACTTAAACAACTCGTCAACACACCGACCCACAGAGCAGGACACACCCTCGACCCCATCTTCGCGGCAGGAAACAGCATCCAATTCAGCCACACAACGCAGCCGCCATGGACCGACCACCACTGCGTACACTTCGCCATCAACAAACCCAAGGCACCCAAACTAGCCCCACGCCCACCTTGAAGGAACTGGAGTAAGGTTACCGATGAGCAACTTAACTCCACCCTCACCCGAGACAACCACACCTGGGCACCCGACGCAAACGACGCAAACAATGCAACCAGAGAACTCCACACCTGGATCTTCAACTGCGCAGACGAGCTCGCCCCGCTACGCAACCACGACAGACAACGCCCCAGGAAAGCCGTCTGGTTCACCACCGCTCTCCAAGAAGCCAGACGCCTGGAGAAGAACTGGAGAAACACCAAGACAACCGAAAACCACACCACCTACAAGGACGCCTTGACGGACTACCATAACCAGATCAGAGCCACCAAGAGGAACTAAATCCACAACAAAATCCTGGCCAACTCCACCAACTCCAAGGAACTTTTCAGTGTAATTCAGGAATTCACCAACCCACGCAGCGAAGCAACAGAGATCACACCATCCCAAAACTTCTGCGACAAGCTTGGAACCTATTTCCACCTCAAGATCAAAAACCTCTACGACAACTTCATCGACCATCCACCAGGTGCCACAGACGGCCCCCCAGAAACACCAACCAGCCCACCATCTCCAACTGGACACCGATCACGGCCGAAGACACCGCCTCAGCCATGAAAAGCATCCACTCGGGGGCCCCCACCGACCCCTGCCCCCCTCACATCTACCACAGAGCTGCGGCCGCCACCGCACCCGAATTACAATGCACCATCAACACCACCTTCAAAACAGGCACCTTCCCAGACGACTGGAAGCGCGCAGAAGTCAGACCCCTGCTCAAGAAGCCCACAGCTGACCCCACCGACCTCAAGAACTATCGGCCCATCTCGCTCCTCCCCTTCGCAGCCAAAGTTGCAGAGAAAACAGTCAACAGGAAACTGACACGATTCATTGAAGAGAACGACGTCCTCGACCCGGATTCCGAAACAACCACAGCACAGAGACCGCCCTACTCGCCACCACAGACGACATCCGCACCCTCCTGGACCAAGGCCACTCCACAGCCCTCATCCTACTCGACCTATCAGCGGCCTTCAACACCGTCTCCCACCGCACACTAGTCGCCAGACTACACGACGCAGGCATACAAGGAACAGCCCTGGACTGGATCCGATCATTCCTCACCGGAAGAAGCCAAAGGATCAGACTCCCACCCTTCCTCTCCGACCCCACGAAAATCACCTGGGGCGTCCCGAAGGGTTCATCACTGAGCCCCACCCTTTTCAACATCTACATGGCCCCCCTCGCAGCCATCGTCCGACAACACGGCCTCAACATCGTATCCTACGCCGACGACACCCAGCTCATCCTCTCCCTCACCAAAGACCCCACCACTGCCAAACGCAACTTCCAGAAAGGAATGCAAGACGTCGCAGTCTGGATGACCAACAGCTGCCTGAAGCTCAATGCCGAGAAGACAGAAGTCCTCGTTCTCGGAACCACCCCTTCTGCATGGGACAGCACCTGGTGGCCGACCGCCCTTGGAAGCCCACCTACCCCCTCAGACCACACCAAGAACCTCGGCATCGTACTCGACTCATCACTCACCATGAACCGACAGGTCAATGCCGTCACCTCCAGCTGCTTCAACACCCTCTGCATCCTCCGCAAGACCTTCAAGTGGATCCCCCCTGAGTCAAGGAAGACAGTCACCCACGCACTCATCACCAGCAGACTGGACTATGGAAACGCACTCTACGCCGGCATCAACAAGTCCCTACTCCGCAAACTCCAAACAATACAGAACACCGCCACCAGACTCGTCCTCGGCATCCCCCGACACGAACACATCAGCCAACACCTACGAAGTCTCCACTGGCTCCCCGTGGAGAAAAGAGTCACTTTCAAAATCCTCACTCACGCCTACAAATGCCTACACAACAACGGACCCAAATACCTCAACAACGGAATCAACTTCCACGTACCCAAAAGAAACCTCCGATCTTCCAACCTCGCACTGGCCGAAACCCCGCGCATCCACAGAGCCAGAGCAGGCGGAAGATCCTTCTCTCACATTGCAGCCAAGACCTGGAACGAGCTACCGGCAGACATCAGACGCGCCCCCTTCCTGAACACCTTCAGGAAGACCCTTAAGACCTGGCTCTTCGGCTAAACAGATCTGCGGACCCCCCCCCCCTCAGCGCCTTGAGACCCTCACGGGTGAATAGCGCACTTACAATTCCCTGATTGATTGAATTTTTTTTTGCTAATCATTTTTTTTTTTAAATGAATACGGCGAAAACTAGTATCTTAATTTTTAAGGGCAGAAAACATAAGAAAAAAACACATTCTAGCTGGTTTGCGGGGATAGAGCCACTGGAAATAGTAAAAGGGTTCACATACATGGAAAAGATCTTTAACTCTGTATGTAGGAATTCAGAAAAGTGGTTCAGAGTGGCCTTAGGTATTTGGGTGAAGAACAGCATGTGGCTTAAGCGAGTGCAGTTTGGGGAAAGTATGTTTGGACTTCATAGGTCCATTTGCTTTTCTTTCTGAACAGGAAAAGTTTGCTGCTGTCATGGTAGATGCCAAAACCAAATGGGTTGAGTTCGTGTTTATGAGGTGCATCAGCACGAAGTCTACCCTTGCAGTCTTAGGAGAGGTATTTAGGAGGGAAGCCATTCCTTCAGTGTTAGTAATGAACAATGCGATACAAAAGGGGATGATGGACGGAACGTTTGAGCCAATCAAACACTCACCCCCAGTCAACTGATCTGGGTTTAATCCATCATCATTCTTTAGCTCACTCCACCACCCCAGTTCAGACATGGCCATATGCAAATCAGTCTGACCCTGTGCCTCATGGGAACAGTCCAGCCCGAACTGCCAAGCCATGTCTTCCCTGGACCGGAAACAAGCATCCTAGGACCGGTTTCTGGCATTTCAGCCGTCATCAGCCAGGCTTGCTTGAATCCAGTGGCAAAGTGAGCAAGGGACCCACGTCTGGGCATACCCCCGCCAACTTAGGGCGACCAAGCGATACAAAGGGGATGATGGACGGAACGTTTGAGCCAATCAAACACTCACCCCCAGTCAACTGATCTGGGTTTAATCCATCATCATTCTTTAGCTCACTCCACCACCCCAGTTCAGACATGGCCATATGCAAATCAGTCTGACCCTGTGCCTCATGGGAACAGTCCAGCCCGAACTGCCAAGCCATGTCTTCCCTGGACCGGAAACAAGCATCCTAGGACCGGTTTCTGGCATTTCAGCCGTCATCAGCCAGGCTTGCTTGAATCCAGTGGCAAAGTGAGCAAGGGACCCACGTCTGGGCATACCCCCGCCAACTTAGGGCGACCAAGCGATACAAAAGGGGATGATGGACGGAACGTTTGAACCAATCAAACACTCACCCCCAGTCAACTGATCTGGGTTTAATCCATCATCATTCTTTAGCTCACTCCACCACCCCAGTTCAGACATGGCCATATGCAAATCAGTCTGACCCTGTGCCTCATGGGAACAGTCCAGCCCGAACTGCCAAGCCATGTCTTCCCTGGACCGGAAACAAGCATCCTAGGACCGGTTTCTGGCATTTCAGCCGTCATCAGCCAGGCTTGCTTGAATCCAGTGGCAAAGTGAGCAAGGGACCCACGTCTGGGCATACCCCGCCAACTTAGGGCGACCAAAGCGATACAAAAGGGGATGATGGACGGAACGTTTGAGCCAATCAAACACTCACCCCCAGTCAACTGATCTGGGTTTAATCCATCATCATTCTTTAGCTCACTCCACCACCCCAGTTCAGACATGGCCATATGCAAATCAGTCTGACCCTGTGCCTCATGGGAACAGTCCAGCCCGAACTGCCAAGCCATGTCTTCCCTGGACCGGAAACAAGCATCCTAGGACCGGTTTCTGGCATTTCAGCCGCCATCAGCCAGGCTTGCTTGAATCCAGTGGCAAAGTGAGCAAGGGACCCACGTCTGGGCATACCCCCGCCAACTTAGGGCGACCAAAGCGATACAAAAGGGGATGATGGACGGAACGCTTGAGCCAATCAAACACTCACCCCCAGTCAACTGATCTGGGTTTAATCCATCATCATTCTTTAGCTCACTCCACCACCCCAGTTCAGACATGGCCATATGCAAATCAGTCTGACCCTGTGCCTCATGGGAACAGTCCAGCCCGAACTGCCAAGCCATGTCTTCCCTGGACCGGAAACAAGCATCCTAGGACCGGTTTCTGGCATTTCAGCCGTCATCAGCCAGGCTTGCTTGAATCCAGTGGCAAAGTGAGCAAGGGACCCACGTCTGGGCATACCCCGCCAACTTAGGGCGACCAAAGCGATACAAAGGGGATGATGGACGGAACGCTTGAGCCAATCAAACACTCACCCCCAGTCAACTGATCTGGGTTTAATCCATCATCATTCTTTAGCTCACTCACCACCCCAGTTCAGACATGGCCATATGCAAATCAGTCTGACCCTGTGCCTCATGGGAACAGTCCAGCCCGAACTGCCAAGCCATGTCTTCCCTGGACCGGAAACAAGCATCCTAGGACCGGTTTCTGGCATTTCAGCCGTCATCAGCCAGGCTTGCTTGAATCCAGTGGCAAAGTGAGCAAGGGACCCACGTCTGGGCATACCCCCGCCAACTTAGGGCGACCAAAGCGATACAAAAGGGGATGATGGACGGAACGCTTGAGCCAATCAAACACTCACCCCCAGTCAACTGATCTGGGTTTAATCCATCATCATTCTTTAGCTCACTCCACCACCCCAGTTCAGACATGGCCATATGCAAATCAGTCTGACCCTGTGCCTCATGGGAACAGTCCAGCCCGAACTGCCAAGCCATGTCTTCCCTGGACCGGAAACAAGCATCCTAGGACCGGTTTCTGGCATTTCAGCCGTCATCAGCCAGGCTTGCTTGAATCCAGTGGCAAAGTGAGCAAGGGACCCACGTCTGGGCATACCCCCGCCAACTTAGGGCGAACAAAGCGATACAAAAGGGGATGATGGACGGAACGTTTGAGCCAATCAAACACTCACCCCCTGGCTGATGACGGCTGGAATGCCAGAAACCGGTCCTAGGATGCTTGTTTCCGGTCCAGGGAAGACATGGCTTGGTAGTTCGGGCTGGACTGTTCCCATGAGGCACAGGGTCAGACTGATTTGCATATGGCCATGTCTGAACTGGGGTGGTGGAGTGAGCTAAAGAATGATGATGGATTAAACCCAGATCAGTTGACTGGGGGTGAGTGTTTGATTGGCTCAAACGTTCCGTCCATCATCCCCTTTTGTATCGCTTTGTTCGCCCTAAGTTGGCGGGGGTATGCCCAGACGTGGGTCCCTTGCTCACTTTGCCACTGGATTCAAGTAAGCCTGGCTGATGACGGCTGGAATGCCAGAAACCGGTCCTAGGATGCTTGTTTCCGGTCCAGGGAAGACATGGCTTGGTAGTTCGGGCTGGACTGTTCCCATGAGGCACAGGGTCAGACTGATTTGCATATGGCCATGTCTGAACTGGGGTGGTGGAGTGAGCTAAAGAATGATGATGGATTAAACCCAGATCAGTTGACTGGGGGTGAGTGTTTGATTGGCTCAAACGTTCCGTCCATCATCCCCTTTTGTATCGCTTTGTTCGCCCTAAGTTGGCGGGGGTATGCCCAGACGTGGGTCCCTTGCTCACTTTGCCACTGGATTCAAGTAAGCCTGGCTGATGACGGCTGGAATGCCAGAAACCGGTCCTAGGATGCTTGTTTCCGGTCCAGGGAAGACATGGCTTGGTAGTTCGGGCTGGACTGTTCCCATGAGGCACAGGGTCAGACTGATTTGCATATGGCCATGTCTGAACTGGGGTGGTGGAGTGAGCTAAAGAATGATGATGGATTAAACCCAGATCAGTTGACTGGGGGTGAGTGTTTGATTGGCTCAAACGTTCCGTCCATCATCCCCTTTGTATCGCTTTGTTCGCCCTAAGTTGGCGGGGGTATGCCCAGACGTGGGTCCCTTGCTCACTTTGCCACTGGATTCAAGTAAGCCTGGCTGATGACGGCTGGAATGCCAGAAACCGGTCCTAGGATGCTTGTTTCCGGTCCAGGGAAGACATGGCTTGGTAGTTCGGGCTGGACTGTTCCCATGAGGCACAGGGTCAGACTGATTTGCATATGGCCATGTCTGAACTGGGGTGGTGGAGTGAGCTAAAGAATGATGATGGATTAAACCCAGATCAGTTGACTGGGGGTGAGTGTTTGATTGGCTCAAACGTTCCGTCCATCATCCCCTTTTGTATCGCTTTGTTCGCCCTAAGTTGGCGGGGGAATGCCCAGACGTGGGTCCCTTGCTCACTTTGCCACTGGATTCAAGTAAGCCTGGCTGATGACGGCTGGAATGCCAGAAACCGGTCCTAGGATGCTTGTTTCCGGTCCAGGGAAGACATGGCTTGGTAGTTCGGGCTGGACTGTTCCCATGAGGCACAGGGTCAGACTGATTTGCATATGGCCATGTCTGAACTGGGGTGGTGGAGTGAGCTAAAGAATGATGATGGATTAAACCCAGATCAGTTGACTGGGGGTGAGTGTTTGATTGGCTCAAACGTTCCGTCCATCATCCCCTTTTGTATCGCTTTGTTCGCCCTAAGTTGGCGGGGGTATGCCCAGACGTGGGTCCCTTGCTCACTTTGCCACTGGATTCAAGTAAGCCTGGCTGATGACGGCTGGAATGCCAGAAACCGGTCCTAGGATGCTTGTTTCCGGTCCAGGGAAGACATGGCTTGGTAGTTCGGGCTGGACTGTTCCCATGAGGCACAGGGTCAGACTGATTTGCATATGGCCATGTCTGAACTGGGGTGGTGGAGTGAGCTAAAGAATGATGATGGATTAAACCCAGATCAGTTGACTGGGGGTGAGTGTTTGATTGGCTCAAACGTTCCGTCCATCATCCCCTTTTGTATCGCTTTGTTCGCCCTAAGTTGGCGGGGGTATGCCCAGACGTGGGTCCCTTGCTCACTTTGCCACTGGATTCAAGTAAGCCTGGCTGATGACGGCTGGAATGCCAGAAACCGGTCCTAGGATGCTTGTTTCCGGTCCAGGGAAGACATGGCTTGGTAGTTCGGGCTGGACTGTTCCCATGAGGCACAGGGTCAGACTGATTTGCATATGGCCATGTCTGAACTGGGGTGGTGGAGTGAGCTAAAGAATGATGATGGATTAAACCCAGATCAGTTGACTGGGGGTGAGTGTTTGATTGGCTCAAACGTTCCGTCCATCATCCCCTTTTGTATCGCTTTGTTCGCCCTAAGTTGGCGGGGGTATGCCCAGACGTGGGTCCCTTGCTCACTTTGCCACTGGATTCAAGTAAGCCTGGCTGATGACGGCTGGAATGCCAGAAACCGGTCCTAGGATGCTTGTTTCCGGTCCAGGGAAGACATGGCTTGGTAGTTCGGGCTGGACTGTTCCCATGAGGCACAGGGTCAGACTGATTTGCATATGGCCATGTCTGAACTGGGGTGGTGGAGTGAGCTAAAGAATGATGATGGATTAAACCCAGATCAGTTGACTGGGGGTGAGTGTTTGATTGGCTCAAACGTTCCGTCCATCATCCCCTTTGTATCGCTTTGTTCGCCCTAAGTTGGCGGGGGTATGCCCAGACGTGGGTCCCTTGCTCACTTTGCCACTGGATTCAAGTAAGCCTGGCTGATGACGGCTGGAATGCCAGAAACCGGTCCTAGGATGCTTGTTTCCGGTCCAGGGAAGACATGGCTTGGTAGTTCGGGCTGGACTGTTCCCATGAGGCACAGGGTCAGACTGATTTGCATATGGCCATGTCTGAACTGGGGTGGTGGAGTGAGCTAAAGAATGATGATGGATTAAACCCAGATCAGTTGACTGGGGGTGAGTGTTTGATTGGCTCAAACGTTCCGTCCATCATCCCCTTTGTATCGCTTTGTTCGCCCTAAGTTGGCGGGGTATGCCCAGACGTGGGTCCCTTGCTCACTTTGCCACTGGATTCAAGTAAGCCTGGCTGATGACGGCTGGAATGCCAGAAACCGGTCCTAGGATGCTTGTTTCCGGTCCAGGGAAGACATGGCTTGGTAGTTCGGGCTGGACTGTTCCCATGAGGCACAGGGTCAGACTGATTTGCATATGGCCATGTCTGAACTGGGGTGGTGGAGTGAGCTAAAGAATGATGATGGATTAAACCCAGATCAGTTGACTGGGGGTGAGTGTTTGATTGGCTCAAACGCTCCGTCCATCATCCCCTTTTGTATCGCTTTGTTCGCCCTAAGTTGGCGGGGGTATGCCCAGACGTGGGTCCCTTGCTCACTTTGCCACTGGATTCAAGTAAGCCTGGCTGATGACGGCTGGAATGCCAGAAACCGGTCCTAGGATGCTTGTTTCCGGTCCAGGGAAGACATGGCTTGGTAGTTCGGGCTGGACTGTTCCCATGAGGCACAGGGTCAGACTGATTTGCATATGGCCATGTCTGAACTGGGGTGGTGGAGTGAGCTAAAGAATGATGATGGATTAAACCCAGATCAGTTGACTGGGGGTGAGTGTTTGATTGGCTCAAACGTTCCGTCCATCATCCCCTTTTGTATCGCTTTGTTCGCCCTAAGTTGGCGGGGGTATGCCCAGACGTGGGTCCCTTGCTCACTTTGCCACTGGATTCAAGTAAGCCTGGCTGATGACGGCTGGAATGCCAGAAACCGGTCCTAGGATGCTTGTTTCCGGTCCAGGGAAGACATGGCTTGGTAGTTCGGGCTGGACTGTTCCCATGAGGCACAGGGTCAGACTGATTTGCATATGGCCATGTCTGAACTGGGGTGGTGGAGTGAGCTAAAGAATGATGATGGATTAAACCCAGATCAGTTGACTGGGGGTGAGTGTTTGATTGGCTCAAACGTTCCGTCCATCATCCCCTTTGTATCGCTTTGTTCGCCCTAAGTTGGCGGGGTATGCCCAGACGTGGGTCCCTTGCTCACTTTGCCACTGGATTCAAGTAAGCCTGGCTGATGACGGCTGGAATGCCAGAAACCGGTCCTAGGATGCTTGTTTCCGGTCCAGGGAAGACATGGCTTGGTAGTTCGGGCTGGACTGTTCCCATGAGGCACAGGGTCAGACTGATTTGCATATGGCCATGTCTGAACTGGGGTGGTGGAGTGAGCTAAAGAATGATGATGGATTAAACCCAGATCAGTTGACTGGGGGTGAGTGTTTGATTGGCTCAAACGCTCCGTCCATCATCCCCTTTTGTATCGCTTTGTTCGCCCTAAGTTGGCGGGGGTATGCCCAGACGTGGGTCCCTTGCTCACTTTGCCACTGGATTCAAGTAAGCCTGGCTGATGACGGCTGGAATGCCAGAAACCGGTCCTAGGATGCTTGTTTCCGGTCCAGGGAAGACATGGCTTGGTAGTTCGGGCTGGACTGTTCCCATGAGGCACAGGGTCAGACTGATTTGCATATGGCCATGTCTGAACTGGGGTGGTGGAGTGAGCTAAAGAATGATGATGGATTAAACCCAGATCAGTTGACTGGGGGTGAGTGTTTGATTGGCTCAAACGTTCCGTCCATCATCCCCTTTTGTATCGCTTTGTTCGCCCTAAGTTGGCGGGGGTATGCCCAGACGTGGGTCCCTTGCTCACTTTGCCACTGGATTCAAGTAAGCCTGGCTGATGACGGCTGGAATGCCAGAAACCGGTCCTAGGATGCTTGTTTCCGGTCCAGGGAAGACATGGCTTGGTAGTTCGGGCTGGACTGTTCCCATGAGGCACAGGGTCAGACTGATTTGCATATGGCCATGTCTGAACTGGGGTGGTGGAGTGAGCTAAAGAATGATGATGGATTAAACCCAGATCAGTTGACTGGGGGTGAGTGTTTGATTGGCTCAAACGTTCCGTCCATCATCCCCTTTGTATCGCTTTGTTCGCCCTAAGTTGGCGGGGGTATGCCCAGACGTGGGTCCCTTGCTCACTTTGCCACTGGATTCAAGTAAGCCTGGCTGATGACGGCTGGAATGCCAGAAACCGGTCCTAGGATGCTTGTTTCCGGTCCAGGGAAGACATGGCTTGGTAGTTCGGGCTGGACTGTTCCCATGAGGCACAGGGTCAGACTGATTTGCATATGGCCATGTCTGAACTGGGGTGGTGGAGTGAGCTAAAGAATGTTGATGGATTAAACCCAGATCAGTTGACTGGGGGTGAGTGTTTGATTGGCTCAAACGTTCCGTCCATCATCCCCTTTTGTATCGCTTTGTTCGCCCCTAAGTTGGCGGGGTATGCCCAGACGTGGGTCCCTTGCTCACTTTGCCACTGGATTCAAGTAAGCCTGGCTGATGACGGCTGGAATGCCAGAAACCGGTCCTAGGATGCTTGTTTCCGGTCCAGGGAAGACATGGCTTGGTAGTTCGGGCTGGACTGTTCCCATGAGGCACAGGGTCAGACTGATTTGCATATGGCCATGTCTGAACTGGGGTGGTGGAGTGAGCTAAAGAATGATGATGGATTAAACCCAGATCAGTTGACTGGGGGTGAGTGTTTGATTGGCTCAAACGTTCCGTCCATCATCCCCTTTTGTATCCCCTTTTGTATCGCTTAGTAATGAACAATGGCACATAACTCACCTCGGTGGAGATTAAATATTTCATGGACAACATAGGTGTAAATCATGTGTGTACGTTTTTGTACAATCCACAGAGGAATGGCTTGGTGGAAAGGATGAATTGTAATATGTGGCAACTGCTGAATGATGTGTACAAACTTTGTCACATACTTCAAGGTGCACTAGTCATGCCCAAAAGGTGCAATAGAACATAACTTATTTGGGATTGTTCTTCATTTTCAATTTATTCCAATATATCTCATTATTTTGAAAAATACAAAAAATTATCACCAATGAAAGCAAATGTATAAACCATTGATCTTCAACAGTTTCTAATATCATGTACAGTGTTCATATTAAATTCTTCACATTGAACCGAATTGAATGTATAATCAAGGAAATAGCAAAGTTTTCAATGCTGTGCTCCCAATGAATTTCGGGAAAATCCCTTTGTTAGGGGAATTCTGCAAGTGACAAATGATACAAATGTTCAAACATGCTAAAAAACAAGAAGTTTGTGAACAAAGTCGGCTGTTCCATCACCATCAAGTTGATGTGATTGATGCATGCTGTTGCTCAAAAATATTTTAAGTGATGTAAAGTGGTGAACTGTGTAAAAGCTACCAGTGTCCCAATGTCCTATCACCTAATTCTCTGCGTTTATAACCTAAATCATGCTTCACCTTATAAATTCCAAGATGTGTTAGTTACCGAAAATATATACCCAGCGTGCCGCCATATTGCATGCTCAATCGCCTATAAAAACGTGTGTACCAATGTGCCCAAGACGTTCCTGAATCCTAAATAAGTTATGTTCTATTGCACCTTTTGGGCATGAGTAGTGCACCTTGAAGTATGTGACAAAGTTTGTACACATCATTCAGCAGTTAGTCTTCCTGACAGGAGCAGGTCAGATTTCAAGGAAGCACACAACAGATATAAGTAGTTTAACTATAGAGTAACTTCACTCTACAGAACACTAAGGTTGTTGTATTCCGCTTTAGGTGTCCGTATATAGGCTTTCCTGAAACATGTCCTTATATAGGCACAATTCGCATTGCCCTTATATAGGCATAGAATCCCAGTCCTTATTTAGGCATTAGCCGTGCACTCCAAATACAGGCATGGTCACCGACATCCGTCCACCCTAATGTCACAACGAGTTCTTAGAAACCAGACCCTTAAGCTCTTGGGAGTTCCCCTAGCACAGGATTATTGATTTCTCCAAGAACTCATTTATCATGCATGAACCGCTATACCTTAAGGGTTCATACCTGACGTCTTCCTCTGTCCGACTTCACGTCAATGCTAACATTCCAAGACACCTACCAGGTATAAATATACCTTCCCTTGCCCAAGCAAGTTAGGAGGAGACCTCGACTTTAGAGGAGCCCGTGTCCCGGCCTGACGCACTGAGAAGACGCTGTCATCCCTGCTCGCAGAGAATCCAGCTTCCAGTGTTCTGACTCCCTTCGCGGGGGTGTTAGAGTTCCTGATCCGGAAAGAGATTCCCACCTCTCTCATTCTCAAGGTATGGAGCTGACTAGAACCTAGAGGGACTCTTGGCATACTAGACTCTTGGCATACTAGACTCTTGGCATACCAGACTCTTAGTATATCATACTATAGAATAGTCCACCTATTTCTTACCTTGCACCACACTTCGGTTAGGTACACTGGGGTAGAACTAGCTTAGAGAAGCATCTTATGAGTACTCGCATTTTTAGCTCATGTTATTTATGTACGTGAATATATGCTAAAAGATAATGCTAGCGCAGTATTATTTCTTTCTACTGCTTACGCTGTCCATTATATATCTTGCATATTGTCTTGTGATCATAACAGCTCATATCTCTTACACGAGAAACAAGACTGTTCAATAAATCCTTTTATTGAAACGCCCGTCTATTCTTTCTGTGTAACTCTGAGGAAACTAAGCATGCACGATTAGCTGAGTGAAACTGTTATCTATTGTTTCCACGATTCTGAGACGTGTTCCAATTCTAAAGGGAAACAAAGTTGTCATGTTATGCGGTTGCCAGAAACTATTCCCTTCTTGTTTACAAGGAGTTTCTAGTGGCCTCTGAGTTAGCTGGCACAAAGTAATTAAGTTTAATATACTCGATAGGGACATACTGACCTCAGTCCTATGTCAAAACTATAGGGTATATTATTCCAATGCGCAGAGCCTATTAGGGAAATAGGAACTACACTACATGGCGCCCAACCGTTTGGTAAGGCAGTAATTAAACGCTAGATACTGAGTAACTCAGTCGTGCTTTTCTCTCAGAGACCCCTACTCACATACTCCATAAGACTTCTGGAGTGGGTAGGGTTAAATATCCGCCAAAGCTAAATAGGACAAAAACCCTATATATATTAGCTATTTTGGTTTGTTCAACGTTGAAGGATACAGTGTTCCAAAATATTGTGCACCTTATCTTTTTGTTTCCTTGAAACTTGTACTACATTTTTCAAAAAACAAATGTCCAATCACGGGGACGATAACACCGGAAACGGTGTAGCTGCGGCTGAACCAGTCGTAACAGCTTTTAATTTTACCGGTTTAAATGAAACCGAGGAGGGTGGTATAGACATCGCTCCAAACTTAAGAAGAGCAATCACTCTAAAACTTATAAAACATGGCCTACCACCAAGAGGGGGTAGAGCAGTTTTCGTGATAGAGGCACACGAATCCTTTCAGACAGAGGTATTCTATTCATGGATAGTATTCCCAGAATCAAATCCAGTAACAAAAGTGTTTCACATCTACAAAGAAGATGAACCACCAGAGGAATATATTCCTTTCGAGGATATTGAAATTCCACTCACATACCAGGAGCATCAGCTCTGGTTTAAAGGCGCCCTAAAACATCACAAAAACATTACCAGGCTCGGTCCACTAGGTAGACCAGGAGCAACATGGCCGATTCTAGCCGGCTACACACCTCATCCTGACATTGAAGAGATGTCAGACGAGGAATTACTTACTCAACTTACAGAGTTCATAAAAATTTACAGACAATTAGTCTAATATGTCATGCGGACTTTTACAGTCCAACCACCATTGACCATTCCAAATCAAACCCCTCAACAGGGGAATACACTAAAAATGACTCCACAGACTTTACAAGCAGTCATGGGTAAAATGCCCACAAAACGTTAGCAAATTCCATTCTGGATAGCTCAAAGAATTACTCAAATCGAAGCAGTATTTCCTAATACTAGCCCTTATGAGAAACACAGAATCCTAACAATCTGTTTACCAATGGGGATCACACCACAACTGGAAGATTGCACCACTTGGGGCGCAGTCTTTGCTGCCATCTATACTAAAACACATGGTGTTCCATCAATTGCAGTAATACCAGATATCCTGAAACAAATTCAAAACGAATACGGGGCAGAGCCTACTCTGAATTTAGGTATGAAATTACTGAAAAATTTCGACCAGGTCTCAACAATAATATTATCTAATATTAAAGGGGAGGCAGCATCAGTGGCGATCCGCCAACGCTTAAGGGAATTTGATGTAACAGAACATCAACATGAACTACCCAGAATAATAGAACAATCTTATGCAGAATTAGGCAGAGATAGTTTGGGTGGAAAACCTTTGAAGCCAAAACTATCTGAAAGTCCTGAGAAGGACTCTATTAAACAAACTCCTACATCTTCTAAAAAGAAGTGGGAAACTAATAAACAAAATTCAAACGAGAAACGTTCTCAATCCCGAGGTAGGTCTCCTCAAAAGGAGCCCTCTGAAAGGAGGTATAACCTCAGGAATAGGGATAATTTAAGAAAACCTGACAGGTATCAAGATACTGATACACGTTCCTCTCGTACCTTTCAGATATCCTCACAGACATCGGAAAGAAGAGGACGGTCAGAACATAGAGAAGAACGCGTGAACTCCAAAGACGACAAACACGTTCAGAAAAATAAATCAAAACCTCAATTCTCAAAAAAGAAGGTAGCAGGTCTGAAGATCAGACATGCCGAGAATACTGAGAACACAACTCAAGAACGGAGAATGGGCTCAGACAATGCTGGACAGTGCAGCAGAAGTCACAATAGCTCGCCAGAACCTGAAGGAACTTCTGGAGATAGTGGACTTGAATGAGTACATCACAGTAGAAACTGTAGACACCAGGGTTAGTTCTCCACAAAAGTTATATGAAATAACACTCCGAATGGAGGGAGACATACCAAGAAAAGTGAAAATACTCTTTTGGGAAAAACTTTCAAGGGGTTATGATATACTTCTAGCAGAAAAAGACTGGCCACCACAGTTTGTCAGGGAGTGCCCACATGGCGAGGACATTATTATGCCTGCCTTCTCCAACCATATTCCAATTCACCCAAAATATAATTATGCCAGGAAATGGGCAGTTGCCCAGGCCCCAGCATTATACACAAACCATGTAGGATGGGATGAGGACTCACCTCACCACAAAATACAGTTAAAAAATCAACCTACTGCACAAAGGCAGTACCCAATAAAGCAAGAAGCTAAAAACAGGTCAGGGAGATCTTAGATCAACTTGAATACCAAGGGGTGTTTGAAACATGCACCTCCTCAATAAACAATCCTTTGTTTCCTGTCTCCAAACCAGACAATACATATCGTCTAGTTTTGGATTACAGACACTTAAACACTTGTTCTAAAACATTTACAGTGCAAAATGCACATAGTACAGCATTAATGAATAACGTGCGTAAAAAATATAAAACCACATTGGACATCTCAAATGGTTTCTTTTGTCAAAACATAGCACCTGAAAGCAGGTACTTAACAGCTTTCTCAATAATGGGGACCCAGCGTCAATTTTGTAGGCTCCCACAAGGGTTCAAGAACAGCCCGGGGTTATTCTCAGCGAGAGTAACAGTTACTACAAATTTATGATAATGAGGCATTGTCATATGTCGATGACATCTATCTGACAGACGATGACCTGGACAGGCACTTGAACAGGGTGAGTACCATTATATTGGGCTTCGCCTCTGAGGGCTATAAATTCAACTTTAAAAAATCCAGAATTGCCCATCTCAATGTCCTTTTCCTAGGATATGAGCTTTCAAGTGAAGGCAAGAGCCTGGCAGCCAACTTTTTAGAAAAGTGCGCGCTGCTCCAACCTCCAAAAACTCTGAAAAATTTACAATCCATCTTGGGTTTCCTAAATTTGGGAAGAACTTACATTCTAAATTACGCAGAAAGGGTTAAACCTCTCTACGAATTAATCAAACCTGATTTTTCAATCAAACATTGGACACAGGAACACACAGAAATCCTGCGTTCACTCCAAGCTAACATGTTAGCAACAAATCACTTACAAACACGCGTAAGTCAACGCAATTTAGTGATCCGAATAATTTTGGGTCAATGCGGATTCACCTATTTAACATTTAATGAGGGTGAAAAAGTACCAATAGCATACAAATCACATTTGTATACACAAGGAGAAATGCGCTTCACTTCAACAGAAAAAATATTGACAGCAGTTCAAACTGCAGTAGCAAAAGAAAGAGCTCTAGCCCAAGGGAAACGCATTATTGTCGTAACTCCAGTACCAGCCTTAGAGGCGGTCACAAAAGCGAGCATTCCAAATGCAAAAGCTTTACATCCTAGATGGATACAATGGGTTAATTCTCTTGCTGCAACAGATGTTGAATATGTTTTTGATCCTGATTTAAAAACACAAGCGTTCCTGCAATATGAACATGAATATCCTCTGCCCACTGAAATTTTGCCTCTCGATCAGTACGAATTTATAATTTACACTGACGGATCCACACAACCCGCTACAGGGAGTAAGCAAGCTTACAGTGCAGCGTGCGCAATCGTTAAAGGTCGCATGCAAGATGGTAACTTTAGACCAATGGTCACTAAAACTCATTCTCTAGGAGATTGTACAGCTCAGCGAGCTGAACTACAAGCATTCAAACTAGCACTTGAAAGTACAGATCGTGAATTCCCCACACTCATAGTGTGCGATCCTTTTTACTGTGTTCAGTCGTATAATGAATATATACAAAATTGGCTTGAAAACGTGTTCAAAGATGCAAAAGGTGGCACAATAAAGTATAAAACGCTTTGGGAACAAGTAGTTCAGTTGAAAAACGAACTACCAAAGGCTCACGTGATACACACGTTGAGTCATCAACGTGATGACATTCACGTTGCAGGGAATTCATTGGCTGACGAAGCCGCAAAGGGGGCTGTTCAGACGGCTTCCGTAGCTGCGATCACTCGTTCAAAAACGAGAATAGACAGTGAGATATTGTTGGCTGTCAATGCTACAAGCAAAGGCAGTGGTGCAGCGTTACCTAAAAAGTTTCCACTCAAGTACTCTTATGTAATTGATGCGAACAACGTTCCTTTTGCTCGAATCCCTGGAGTGGGGGATAGGGTAATTCCAAACATGGAACGTAGAGCAGCTTTGATTTATGAAGCACATCTGGGGGAGGGTCTGTCACATCAAGGGATCTCTAAAACAATATTAACATTAAAAGAGATGTACTGGTGGCCTGGAATGAATACACAGATTCACATCTTCATTGATGACTGCATAGACTGCAATAAACAGCGTGATGCAGAACTCCACCAGACACCATGCTACGAAGTAGCCTGCCCAGTACAGACACCATTGTTAGACAGCATTAGACTATCTACGCGCAGGCGTCCTTATGGACAAATGCAATCCCACAAATACTAAGTCAAGGTTCCTATGGATATGGCCTCAGCGCTCGGCTGACGCTCGAACTGTTATAAAAGATTTGCGAGTCTTTATCGGCACATACGCAATAGGCACACTACATTCTGACCAGGGCCCTGCGTTTAGCTCTCGGGCTTACAAAGAAGCCATGGCCAGTTTGGGCGTTGCATTGCTGTACTCCTCTCCGTTTCATCCTGAGGGAAATTCTGTTGTGGAAAGGAAAAACCGGGACATAAAGCAGTCTATAACAGCTAGAGTATTCGGTTCGGGTGATGGGTGGGTCAAACATCTTTATGGGGTCCAACGCTCATTAAATAATTTGCCAAGAAGTTCTCTAGGGGGTCACTCCATATGAGGTCCTATTTGGGACAAGAATGTGGGTTCCCGATCTCGAATGTAAAGGCACAGTGGTGGAAAATAAACCCTTTGATATCAAAGATCGTTTGGCTGTTTTACAGGATCAAAATGAACTAAGATCGAAACAAAACAACGTGTTCCTTAAGCCAACCACCACTGGGGAAAAACAGGCAGTCCCAGCAAGGCCTGTCTGGATCCCAAAAGTTGGGGATCTAGTCAGAGAGAAGATTGCGGACAAGAAGGAATTTGGACCTTCTTACAGACAACCAGTACCTGTCCTAGCCGTCCACGGAACAAGAACAGTACTTCTGCCGCCCCTTGCTGGAAAAAAGGAGAAAAGATTTGTGTCAATCGAACTCATCAAACCACAGTATGTGGCCAATACTAAATAGTAGGCCTCGTGGACTCCGACCTAGTAGCAGACGCACTCCCCTCGCTACTATCCAAGAGGTACAGACTGAAAGACTGATAACCATCGAGAATTCAGCAGTAACAGATGAAGGACTACGCAACAATGCTATGGAACTCATCCCTCTTGAAACTCAAGTAACAGTTTGTCCAAATACACCTGTCTACACCAACGTAACAAGTGATCAACTGGTTCCAGCGATTTCAACAAATCCTGATGCAATTTCAACAATTGACCGAACTGCTTCTGGCTATTTCATTAACTTTGATACGTTTTCTGAGGATCCCAGTGAACCTGAAACAACGCCAGCATCAAAAACTTTCAAGCAACAAGTACAAGACCTTTTTCATTTCCTGAAAGAGACTTATCTGGTTTCACCATGGATTGAACAATGGATTATTTCTGGAATATTTTTCTTTCTGCTTTGTCTAGCTTTGGTTATGACTATCAGCATGCTTATAAATGGCAGATACATCCGTTTGGACATTGAAAGTAAAAATGTGAACTTACTTTTAAAACCACACAAATCTTCCCATCGTGAAACAAGAGACTTGTCAGCAGTGAACATCACAGCCGTTCCTATACAGGATGGTATAGTGTGGGACAAAACCGATTTCGATATCTTCGGCCCGACTGAACTTTTGAACATTCCACATTTATTTAAAATTTCAGTAAGTGATTTTATTACCTCCAGTACCTATTCTGATGATTGGGACTTTGAGACTGTAAATGATATGATGTCTGACCTAGAAAGGTCTGCTGCGTTCTCTAACAATGAATACTTAGAGGGTTCATCAGACTATGAACAGCTTTATTGTTATAACCACTATGGTCATCATTTCTTGCATAAATCTGCAACACCTAGAAATGTGTTTATGTTTAAACAATGGGAACATTGTCCTACACCACCAAAAGGTAGTTCAAAAACGTTTTCTAAAAAGTTTCCCTATTTTTCAGGGTACAATACATCTGATCCAGAATCATTTTACTATAAAAATATAAACAAAACAGGACAGAAAATTATGTTAACTAATACAAAACAAATTTATTCTGCAGCCTTTATTACCCAACTGTCTAGACGAGGATTTGACTTTTGGAAAGACACAATCGACACAAAATCTGTCTGGGGTTATAAAGATTGGCAAGTACAGGGGATTGAAGCTTTGTTTAGAGCATGTATCATCCCACATCAAATAATGTTTTTGAATGACACTGTGCAACAAACGTCTTGCCTTGGTTTAGCCAAGATCAAAGATATGAATACACCTTCTGTACCAACACCTGCAAGTAATAGCACTACACAGGGAGCGGTCACAGTAGACACAATACTACAAACCAACAGAACAGATCCTGATTGGAAAAAATGGTTACTCTGGCCCACAGACACAAACATCTGTCAAGAAAGATTCCTGAACAAAACACGGGTTTACTATCCATAGGCCAGACCCACGATATGTTCAGAGACAACATCCAGGGGTAGTAACAACATACAGTGTAGGGAAATTGTGCCTTGACTGGTTACAAAAATCTACACTCGAGGATGTGAAACAACACTTATCTTTACTTAAAGAAGACGCAGACCTTAGGGATTTCTTGCTAGGACCAAGAAAACCGCGTCAAAAACGTTTCATATATGCCGGCATCTATGCTGCTTATAATGAGATATGGAAGGTTTCACAGGCAGAGGCCGCAGAAAGAATACGTGAACTTGATCGTATTAACTTAGAGAAAACTCTCTCTGTGGTCGACAATGGGTTAACAACTTTGTCATCCAGAATTTATTCATTGGACAACATTGTATCCTCTGCTATTGACATACTGGAACAGGATTTAGCCATGTTACAACAAGGCCAATCTCAGTTACGTTCTATTATGTTATTAAGCTGGACGCTGCAATCTTTGCGTGCCGGCTATGTGCCTTGGCGTTTTATCAACACGTTGTCTCTGTTTTCGGAATACAATCTAACAGTTAAACAGATCGAACTGGCACAAAGGGGAGCAAAGTATACAGTGCTGAGCATTGAAAAACTGGAAAAATTACTATTCACAGTAGCAGAAAAACCAGCTACAGAATGGCTTATTCATGGCAAAATCACTCTGCCTGTCACTACTTTTCAGTTTCAGTATTGCCTAAAACAAATGCAAGCAGGCAAATATGAAAGCTTGGGTAAAGAATACATTAAGACATCCTGGGATTTAACTTACGATTACAGATATTGGAGTGGGGATCGTGAAGTGTTTCTAAGCGGTACACACTGTGAAAATGCACTAAGCTGTTCACTCATATGTCAGGACATTTCTTTACACGGGGCTTGTAATGGTTCTGTGGCAAACTTGTCCTGCCACCAGCAAGGTACACCAGCTGCTGTGATTAATCCAACGTTTGGCCAACTTTCTAACGGGAGTTACCTCATGTTGAATGATCAGAGTTGCTGTGGCATGTTTCCAGGCATCCCATATCTGGTAACGGTCGACTCCAGGGTTACTTGCTGTATGCAAGTATTGTTCCCCAAAACTGAGACAGTCAGGGAATCGCCGCTATGGCTTTCATTGAATGTTTCTGTTATACGATTTGATACTTTAAGCAGAAAGAAAGCCATGCTTTTACAACAAACCGTGCCTTTGACCTCGGCCAAAGAAATCTATGATTTACAAATTGCAAGGACTTCGGCTGAGATACAGGCTTTAATTCGTACAAACTGCCTTATACATTTCGCAGAAATGATGGGACGTATCTTTAACATGTCTGATACGAGCGGAATTGTACATGTATTTAAGACCATCTGTTCAGGACTGTTAGCACCTTTTCAGGCAGTCCTCGGAATCATCCCAAACTTCGCACATTCGGTGTTTGGTGGTGTGCCATTAGTTCTAGCACTTGTTGCAGGAATCCTATTTCTATTCCTACTATTACGCTATGGCAAGCCTATTCACCGGCATCACTCCCAGCGATGTGGAGAAAGCTCTCCTAGAACGGAAGTGCCGTGAGCGCATAGTGCAACTTTTGGCATACCTCGTCTACGGGAACTTAATACAACATGGTTTCTGTCATTCAGACCAATCTGGCAAGATTGCATCTTACCTGTTCTACGCTGCCTGCGTTGCGGTGAAGAATGCGTGCTAGACACCTGTCTAACACTCCCATCAGTCATGCCAACGGATATCGATACTCTGCTGGACCCGATAACGGCCTATGCTCTGTGTTGTCCCCAGAGGCTACCAATCCTGATGACAGCATTTATTGAGATCTCACAGACGCTTCCTGCTGCTGCTGAGGTACGAGATGGATCAACAGGCACACAGGTAACAACGGACGCGAACATTGCTGCGGCATCCCATGCTGAAGGCGATGCTTCTCATCTCTGTGCGATTAACCTTCTGAACGAGGTGTTCCAAATGTCACCAACATCGGTAGACGATATTTTGTCTATAGAAATAGATGAATTCATGTTTACACCAGACCCATACACTGACTTTGATTCGGCTCTCAGTGTACCAGGGACGCAATGAATTTGGCCCTCATATTTTCAAAACTTGGAACTCTTCCTAAAATTTAACTTTTCCTTTTTTCTCTATTTTTTTGAAAATACATGGCAAATCAATCTGCTTACAGTAGAACTATTCTTATAAAACGGACTTCTTTGAATACTTCCAGGGACACATTGTCACCTTATCTGTCTGAAATTTCATTTAATTCCATGATATGCAATGGCTTTGATTTTTGAAAACTTATCAACCATTTCGTCATATGTATATATTTCTGTTTATTCATTCATGTTGCATTTTATGTATAATATATGCTTAGAATGAAAAAATGCTTTAAAATGTACAGTACCAATTGCATTTAACAGTTTACTTTTAAACTTCTTTTTAATATGCTTTGAGAAATGTTTTTAGCAACATGTGGTACTCAGTTTAATGTTTAGCATTTCATGTTTAGCATTTAGTACTATCTTTCATTCGAAAGTGGAGTGGGTGTTGTATTCCGCTTTAGGTGTCCGTATATAGGCTTTCCTGAAACATGTCCTTATATAGGCACAATTCGCATTGCCCTTATATAGGCATAGAATCCCAGTCCTTATTTAGGCATTAGCCGTGCACTCCAAATACAGGCATGGTCACCGACATCCGTCCACCCTAACGTCACAACGAGTTCTTAGAAACCAGACCCTTAAGCTCTTGGGAGTTCCCTAGCACAGGATTATTGATTTCTCCAAGAACTCATTTATTATGCATGAACCGCTATACCTTAAGGGTTCATTCCTGACGTCTTCCTCTGTCCGACTTCACGTCAATGCTAACATTCCAAGACACCTACCAGGTATAAATATACCTTCCCTTGCCCAAGCAAGTTAGGAGGAGACCTCGACTTTAGAGGAGCCCGTGTCCCGGCCTGACGCACTGAGAAGACGCTGTCATCCCTGCTCGCAGAGAATCCAGCTTCCAGTGTTCTGACTCCCTTCGCGGGGTGTTAGAGTTCCAGATCCAGAAAGAGATTCCCACCTCTCTCATTCTCAAGGTATGGAGCTGACTAGAACCTAGAGGGACTCTTGGCATACTAGACTCTTGGCATACTAGACTCTTGGCATACTAGACTCTTGGCATACTAGACTCTTGGCATACTAGACTCTTGGCATACTAGACTCTTGGCATACTAGACTCTTGGCATACTAGACTCTTGGCATACTAGACTCTTGGCATACTAGACTCTTGGCATACTAGACTCTTGGCATACCAGACTCTTGGCATACCAGACTCTTGGCATACCAGACTCTTGGCATACCAGACTCTTGGCATACCAGACTCTTGGCATACCAGACTCTTGGCATACCAGACTCTTGGCATACCAGACTCTTGGCATACCAGACTCTTGGCATACCAGACTCTTGGCATACCAGACTCTTGGCATACCAGACTCTTGGCATACCAGACTCTTGGCATACCAGACTCTTGGCATACCAGACTCTTGGCATACCAGACTCTTGGCATACCAGACTCTTGGCATACCAGACTCTTGGCATACCAGACTCTTGGCATACCAGACTCTTGGCATACCAGACTCTTGGCATACCAGACTCTTGGCATACCAGACTCTTGGCATACCAGACTCTTGGCATACCAGACTCTTGGCATACCAGACTCTTGGCATACCAGACTCTTGGCATACCAGACTCTTGGCATACCAGACTCTTGGCATACCAGACTCTTGGCATACCAGACTCTTGGCATACCAGACTCTTGGCATACCAGACTCTTGGCATACCAGACTCTTGGCATACCAGACTCTTGGCATACCAGACTCTTGGCATACCAGACTCTTGGCATACCAGACTCTTGGCATACCAGACTCTTGGCATACCAGACTCTTGGCATACCAGACTCTTGGCATACCAGACTCTTGGCATACCAGACTCTTGGCATACCAGACTCTTGGCATACCAGACTCTTGGCATACCAGACTCTTGGCATACCAGACTCTTGGCATACCAGACTCTTGGCATACCAGACTCTTGGCATACCAGACTCTTGGCATACCAGACTCTTGGCATACCAGACTCTTGGCATACCAGACTCTTGGCATACCAGACTCTTGGCATACCAGACTCTTGGCATACCAGACTCTTGGCATACCAGACTCTTGGCATACCAGACTCTTGGCATACCAGACTCTTGGCATACCAGACTCTTGGCATACCAGACTCTTGGCATACCAGACTCTTGGCATACCAGACTCTTGGCATACCAGACTCTTGGCATACCAGACTCTTGGCATACCAGACTCTTGGCATACCAGACTCTTGGCATACCAGACTCTTGGCATACCAGACTCTTGGCATACCAGACTCTTGGCATACCAGACTCTTGGCATACCAGACTCTTGGCATACCAGACTCTTGGCATACCAGACTCTTGGCATACCAGACTCTTGGCATACCAGACTCTTGGCATACCAGACTCTTGGCATACCAGACTCTTGGCATACCAGACTCTTGGCATACCAGACTCTTGGCATACCAGACTCTTGGCATACCAGACTCTTGGCATACCAGACTCTTGGCATACCAGACTCTTGGCATACCAGACTCTTGGCATACCAGACTCTTGGCATACCAGACTCTTGGCATACCAGACTCTTGGCATACCAGACTCTTGGCATACCAGACTCTTGGCATACCAGACTCTTGGCATACCAGACTCTTGGCATACCAGACTCTTGGCATACCAGACTCTTGGCATACCAGACTCTTGGCATACCAGACTCTTGGCATACCAGACTCTTGGCATACCAGACTCTTGGCATACCAGACTCTTGGCATACCAGACTCTTGGCATACCAGACTCTTGGCATACCAGACTCTTGGCATACCAGACTCTTGGCATACCAGACTCTTGGCATACCAGACTCTTGGCATACCAGACTCTTGGCATACCAGACTCTTGGCATACCAGACTCTTGGCATACCAGACTCTTGGCATACCAGACTCTTGGCATACCAGACTCTTGGCATACCAGACTCTTGGCATACCAGACTCTTGGCATACCAGACTCTTGGCATACCAGACTCTTGGCATACCAGACTTGGCATACCAGACTCTTGGCATACCAGACTCTTGGCATACCAGACTCTTGGCATACCAGACTCTTGGCATACCAGGACTCTTGGCATACCAGACTCTTGGCATACCTACAGACTCTTGGCATACCAGACTCTTGGCATACCAGACTCTGGCATACCAGACTCTTGGCATACCAGACTCTTGGCATACCAGACTCTTGGCATACCAGACTCTTAGTATATCATACTATAGAATACTCCACCTACTTCTTACCTTGCACCACACTTAGGTTAGGTACACTGGGGTAGAACTAGCTTAGAGAAGCATCTTATGAGTACTCGCATTTTTAGCTCATGTTATTTATGTACGTGAATATATGCTAAAAGATAATGCTAGCGCAGTATTATTTCTTTCTACTGCTTACGCTGTCCATTATATATCTTGCATATTGTCTTGTGATCATAACAGCTCATATCTCTTACACGAGAAACAAGACTGTTCAAAAATCCTTTTATTGAAACGCCCGTCTATTCTTTCTGTGTAACTCTGAGGAAACTAAGCATGCACGATTAGCTGAGTGAAACTGTTATCTATTGTTTCCACGATTCTGAGACGTGTTCCGATTCTAAAGGGAAACAAAGTTGTCATGTTTATGCGGTTGCCAGAAACTACTCCCTTCTTGTTTACAAGGAGTTTCTAGTGGCCTCTGAGTTAGCTGGCACAAAGTAATTAAGTTTAATATACTCTATAGGGACATACTGACCTCAGTCCTATGTCAAAACTATAGGGTATATTATTCCAATGCGCAGAGCCTATTAGGGAAATAGGAACTACACTACATGGCGCCCAACCGTTTGGTAAGGCAGTAATTAAACGCTAGATACTGAGTAACTCAGTCGTGCTTTTCTCTCAGAGACCCCTACTCACATACTCCATAAGACTTCTGGAGTGGGTAGGGTTAAATATCCGCCAAAGCTAAATAGGACAAAAACCCTATATATATTAGCTATTTTGGTTTGTTCAACGTTGAAGGATACAGTGTTCCAAAATATTGTGCACCTTATCTTTTGGGACATACTGACCTCAGTCTTATGTCAAAACTATAGGGTATATTATTCCAATGCGCAGAGCCTATTAGGGAAATAGGAACTACACTACAAGGTGTGCAGTCTATTAACATTGTTTGAAGTATGTGTCAACTGCCATATCATACTAGAGCTGTCTTCTACCAATGGTATACTTGAATTAATCCTGCTCAGCCACTTTACTGAGAGTTCAGGGCTTGAAGAGTAGAAGGTCAAAAGAAATCATGTTGCACCAGTGAAGAAATAATGGTTAGCTAGCTACACAAACCAGTCGCTTGGATCCTGTGGCTGAAAGAACTTGCTTCAGTGTTGTATTCAACCAACCTCCCGATATTGGTTGGTGAAGGGTACCATTAAGTCGGCGAGTAGTGCGGGGTTGTCTGTCCAGGATGCCATTAAAGGCATGTTGTGGGTTTATCGAAACACTGTGAGCGCCAGCACTTGGAAAACACCTTTTTAAAATGATGGATGGTAGGCAGCCTGGGACAAAATTGGTTCCCTCATGGATGCATGGTATAGATTCCAAAGAATTTGGAACCGGGGTGCCGTAGAATCAGCATTGGCATTTTATCAATAAGGGCGATCGGATTAAGGCCACACCTCGTGGGGTTGTGTAATCCCATGCCGTTCCCGGGCGGGATTTCCAACATGGCGACGGAGCTGCGGTGTCAGGAGAGTGAACATGGCGCTCTAGCTACTCCAGGAGACGTGACGCGGACGAAAGGCGGCAGAACACTGGATAGGGGCGCGCGGAAGTCTGGAGAGGTGGAAGACGACGCCACGGACCATGAGGAACCAGAATCAACCGTTGGTTCAGGAGGAGAGACGCCGCCGCTACAGGAGAGAAATAGAGGCCCCAGGGAGCAGACAGGAAGCGCCAAAGAAGAAGGAACTGCGGAGCCCAGAGAATTGACGCCGAAAGGCACTACCAGCCAGGCAAGCCGTCCCGGAGGAGAGAAGGGTGGTGTGACTCCCTCGGCCACGACCCCAGAGGGCCGTGGCTCAAGGCAAGTACCCTTCCTAAACTTCTTTACGTTGGATAGGTGGAGGAATGGGCACAAATAGGGTTTTACCTCTCACTGGTGTACTGAGCATGCCACACTGACAAAAGAACGATTACAACCTGGGTGACGGTGAAGGATTAAAGTGTGCGTTGGAGTAAGACACAGACGCCTGACCTTGTCTTGTATTCGCTTATTTTGAGGCACATATGTCAACCCCCATCTTCTGATGGGACACGAGGAAGCAGGAGACGACTGACCAGGACCTCGGGAGAGAAGGAACCACCCTGCTGTACAGTGAGGGAACTGACACCGCTAAGACTGTTTATTTCCCGTTCATGCTTAAGAGATATCCCTTCCAGGACTGTCCTTCCTCCCCTTTTCTTTTAAATTATTAAACTATACAGTAACACCACTCTCGCCTGAGCGTCCTATATGTCCGAGTAACCACAAGTGGTATCAGAAGTGGGACTTGGTCATTTAACACTGCCATGACCCAACCCATTACCATGGAGGCTATGGTCACTCAATTAGCAGAGGGCCAACAACATTTACAATTAGTAATAGAGTGACAGAACCAGAATGCACAGAAAGAGAGAGAGGCATTCCAGACTGCCCTTAAAGAACAAGCAATCATCCTGACACCCAATCAACAAATACAGGACACCGCCATTTTGTGCCTGACAGAGCCCATTTCCACGACCTGAGTTCACCCAAATATCCCCAGTTCAGTGCTACAGAAGTTCCAGGAAGGGGATGACCCTGACTATTTTTTTGTGAACTTTGAAAGAGTAGCGACAACTGCTACTTGGCCCTAGGAAAGATGGGGTCAGTACATAGGTCCCCTCCTGTCGGGCGAACTGCAGCCCGCGTACCAGGCTGCTAACCCCGCAGGACTCACTCCTTACCCTGAAATCAAGAAAGCCATCCTTGAAAGACTAGGACACGATACGGAGTATTACAGGGCTAAATTTTGTAAAGAGAAGTGGACAGCTCTCTATTATCGCATCAGGGATCTGGGTGAGAGATGGTTACAACCCAATGCATCCCCTATAGAAGAGGTCATTGCCAAGGTTTATCTTAAACAATATCTGGAGTATTTACCCAGCAATACTCGAACCTGGATAAAGCAACATCCACACTTAACGGTGCAGACCACAGTAGAATTGGCATGCGCCTACCATAGGTCCCCAAAATTTAGGGTACAGGCCCTAAAAATCCCTACAACTACTCAGAAGTCCTATCCCAGAGTAGTAGAGCCGAGAAACTCCGGGGAAATAGAAACATAATTAGACCCCCTTTGAACCCCTTTCCTACCCAGGCAGGTCCTCAATGCTTCAGGTGTTCAGAGTGGGGACATATTGCAAGGAACTGCCCAGTCAAGGGAGATGGGGTGGAACCCATGGAGGTAAAGTGGTCCCGGGGTAGGATTTTAGCTACAGAAGGAACCCAGGGACGCTACAAGACAACCATCCGTTTTAACGGTAGGCCCGTAGATGCGCTGTTGGATACAGGGTGCCACCACCCCATTGTTTCTCGAGAGTTGATATCTCTCAGTCAGATTTCCGATGAGGCAAAGATACAGGTCTCCTGTGTGCATGGAGATGTACGGTTGTATCCCCTAGCTGAGGTCTTCATAGACGTAGAAGGAGACCCGCAGGTACGCCAAGTAGGGGTGGTGCCAGCTCTAGCGGAAAAGGTCCTCCTGGGCACAGATCTGCCCGCTTTGACGAATACTTGTTAAAAAAAACTAAAAGAAGTCCTGGATCCGAATGGCTACATGAGGCCCCCTTCTCCGCCTTGGACATACTAAGTACGGAAACAAAAATACTCAAGACCAGTTCAGAGAAAAGAAAGAGCAGTCTATAGGTCAGCGGTACTGTCACCTGTTACCTGTCTCCTTTCCTCCCCAGATGACAGACAGACGCCGACTCGGAGTTTTAGAACAGCACAGTGGGACGACAGCACATTGATCCATGCTTGGACTCAGGCCCAAGAAGAAGACCCCGACAAGGTAGGACCATATTTTTGTGTAAATAGAGAGCTCCTATACAGAATTAGTGGGGTATCTGACCGCAGGGTTGAACAACTTCTGGTGCACGTAGCTTTTCGGGACCAGGCCCTGCACATAGCGCACAGTCAGTCTGGGGCGGCTACTATGGGCAAGAACATACTCTCAAGTATCTGTTAGAGAAGTTCTATTGGCCCGGGATATATAAGGAAGTTGCCAGGTTCTGTGTGTCTTGTCCCAGGTGCCAGTCGGTAAACCCCCCCACAGAGAGGAGAGCGCCTTTACGGCCTTTACCTATAATTGATGTCCCCTTCAAACGAATAGGGATGGATTTGGTAGGACCCCTTCTTCCCTCAACCCGAGGACATCAATATATCTTGGTGTTAGTAGATTATGCCACTCGCTACCCCGAGGCTGTACCACTGACGAGTATGACAACCCTTTCGGTGGCCCAAGCAATGATATCCTTTTTTTTTCTCGAGAGTATTGGGTTCCCTATCGAGATACTAACAGACCAGGGAACTCCCTTTATGTCCAGACTAATGAAGGAGATCTGCACTCTCCTTGGAGTTCAGCAGATCCGAACGGCGGTTTATCATCTGCAAACAGACGGATTGGTGGAGAGTTACAACTGGACCATAAAAACAATCTTAAGGAAGTGTATCAATGACTCTGGAAAAGACTGGGACTTCAAACTCCCTCTGTTGTTGTTTGCGATCAGGACTCATGAACAAAAGTCTACAGGGTTCAGCCCTTTTGAGTTACTATTTGGGCGACGACCACGTACACTTTTGTACATGGCAGCAGAGCAGTGAACTGAGGAAGAGGACGAAGGAAGACCGTTGTTAGGATACACGGCTTCCCTAAAAAACACCCTGTCTAGCCTGTGGGAGGAAGCCCATCAGAACACGGAAAGGGCACAACAAAAACAGCCTATTATGACAAAGGTACAAGCTTGAGGGAATTGACAGACGAGGACAAGGTATTAATTCTTCTACCCTCCTCGAATAAGAAGTTCCTAGCGACCTGGCAAGGCCCTTATCAGGTGTTGGAAAAAGTCACACCTGTTACCTACAGAGTAGCAGTTCAGCGAGCCGGGCCTAGGGGCCAGGTGTACCATATCGACCTATTGAAGAAATGGAAAGACCCCACCCTGCAGAGAGGAGATCCACCGGTGTCTGTCAACCACATCACCCTTAAGAAGCGTATTGAGATCCCAATCCAACCCTTTAGAGAAGCATCTGGGGAATGACCCAATACTGGGGAAGCCCTCACTCCTGATCAGAAACATCAGTTGTATGACCTACTAGACTGTTTCCCAGGCCTGAGCTCTAGTAAACCACGGCGAACCTCGTTGGTTGCCCATGACATCAAGACAGAGGCAGGGAAGGTGATAAAGCTGAGACCCTATTGCATTCCAGCAGCAAGAAGGCAGGCCGTAGAACAGGTAGTAGAGGCAATGTTACAAGCTGGCATCATTGAGCCGTACCATAGCAACTGGTGTTCACCGGTAGTCTTGGTGCCCAAACCAGATGGGAGCCTCAGATTCTGCATTGACTTCCGCCAATTGAATTCACATTCCAAGTTTGATAATTATCTCATGCCAAGAGTTGACGAACTAATAGAAAGACTGGGAGGAGCGCCGGTGATGTCCACTATTGACCTCACAAAAGGGTATTGGTAGATCCCCCTCAACCCTGCCGCTAGGGAGAAAATGGCATTCTGCACACCATCTGGTTTGTATCATTTTAAGGTTATGTCCTTCGGCCTACATGGTGCCCCGGCAACCTTTCAGAGGTTAATGGACGTGCTGTTACGCTCCCATCAACAATATTCAGTGGCATATCTTGACGATATTGTTGTGTATAGTCCAGATTGGGAAACGCACAAACAACACTTACAGAGCCTCTTCTCCTCGCTTCACCAGGCTGGCCTTACCCTGAACCCCAAAAAAACGACCCTAAGCACTGATCATATAGAGTACTTGGGCTACTCCATACAGGCAGGAACACTACAGCCACAGCATAACAAGCTAGAGGCTATTCAGGAGATACCGCGGCCCACAACAAAAAAGGACATGCGAGCGTTTCTGGGTCTAGTAGGCTACTATAGGCGATTTATTCACCAATTTTCTGACATAGCATGTCCTCTCACAGATTTGCTGACAAACCGACAACCCAACCACAGAATAGAATGGACTGCTGCTCAAGAGCATAGCTTCCGGTTGCTGAAGACACTGTTGTGTTGGGCTCCTGTCCTAATGTGTCCCGACTTTGATAAACCTTTTGTTTTGCAAACGGACGCATCTGATCGAGGCTTAGGGGCCGTGTTGTCTCAGCCTGACCCACAGGGAGATCTTCGACCTGTCCTTTACCTTAGTCGAAAATTGTTCCCGTGGGAGGTGCACTACGCGACCATGGAAAAAGAATGTTTGGCCATTAAATGGGCCATGGAAGCCTTGCAGTACTATTTGTTAGGACTTACTTTCTTCCTGATATCAGACCATGCCCCTTTGACATGGCTTGCCACCCATAAGGACACGAATCCAAAGGTGCTTCGCTTGTTCCTATCTGTAAGAAAGTGGCTCTGTATATACTGCACCAAAGTGAGGTACAGTGTGTACAGAGTCCAGCAGTCCCCAGATGTAGGCAGAGGTTAAAGTTAGATAGAACCTTACTCTCTATTTGTGGTAGTGTGGTCGAGCAGTAAGGCAGTATCAGAGGACAGTGTTAATGCATTTATTGTACCCACTCAATCATCAAATGAATTCAAACACTCAGAGACTGAACTCGAGACCAATTGTTTTTGTATAAAAAAAAAAATACAATTAATTTATTTTAGAGCCAAGTAAGCTTGGTGCAGTTGAGCATAAAATGCTTTACAGGTTTAAGATGCTGTTGTTGAATACTTTCAATATACAGTAGACTTAGTATGCAATTCGAGTTACAGGGGTTGCAAGGCAATGCAATACTTAGTACACTCAATACATATGAATCAATATGCTTTTTAAGAAAAATGCAGATAATTACATTTCGGATTACTTTTTCTACCACAGTGCTGGATCCTAGATTCAGCACCGGGACATTTCCTGAAAACAGTTGAGAAAATGCGTTTTGGTTAGAGGTACGATTTTTAAAGAATATTCTTGTATTTCAAAAGTTGACACTTAGAAACTTTTTCACAGAGAACCACCAATGTTATCCTATGGAAGGAAATTCAATTCACAGGTAAGTTACTTTTACGTTACTTTTCCTACTCAGTGCTGGGTACCTAGACTCAGCACTGGGACCTTTCCTGCAAACAGTTGAAAGAATACGATTTGGTTATTTGTGCGATTTTTAACGAATATTCTTAGTTTTCAAAAGTTGACAGAAACTTTTTGGGAGAAAAAGTGTAAATGTTATCCTGTGAGGAAAAACAGGTCATCGGTTTCGAGGTAAGTACTCGGTCTTTGGAGTTAGGGTTCTGGGGTTAAGTCAAGGGTTCCCCTAGGGTCTGTGATGCACTGAGATTGCACCCTCAGCGGCACTAGGGAGGCCGGGTGCAGAGTGTTGAGGCCCAATGTTATCCTATGGAGGATAGGGGGCCTCCGGTTGGTGGCGGCTGGCAAGCAGGCCACACGGCTGTGGGAGTAAAGCTCCTAGGGTTTAGGTCAGGGAAAATGAAGAAACAGTTGGGCACCAAAAGTGCACCCTCAGCGGCAGTAGGGCGGCCGGTTGCAGAGTGCTGTTTCGACATCGGGCGCCCTGTTATTTTCTATGGAGAGCCTCCGTTTTGCAAACGCGCTGCAGGCAGGGAGACGAAGGGCTTCTGGGTGCGACCACCACTTCGAGAGGTAAGTTGGGGGTTGGCTAGGCACCGTTGGTTGGGGCACACCAGGCCGTGGGGCGTCGGGTGCAGGGGTGCCTTTTGGGGTCGGATCTTCTCACCAGCTCCGGTCGCGGTTAGGGGGGCCTTCTGGATTTCGACTGCAGGCGTCGGCTGGAGGCTTGAGGCAGGTCAGGAGTCACCAGGTCTCGGGTCAGGATCGCCGGGGGGACCTCCTCGGTGTTTTTCCACTCGAGCTCGGGCCGGGTTCGGCGGGTGCAAAGTGGGCTGGATTCGCGGTCTCGGGCTGCTGCCAGAGGTTGCAAAGGTGAACAGTTCTGCTGTTCTCAGGAGACACAGTCTTTAGAAGTGAAGGCAGGCAGGTCCTCCGGGTTTGTTGAGGTTGCTGGCTGCAGGACACGCCGGGATTTCGCAGTAGGCAGGTTCGAGGGGAGACAGGCCGGTAGGGCTGGGGCCAAGTCAGTGGGCGTCGTCCTCTTGTTAGCTCTGCACGGCTCTTCGTCCTTCTTCTTATCTTCTTTCTTGTTTTTGTTTCTGGATCTGAAGAATCCAGGTTCAGGGTGCCCCTAAATACTACATTTAGGGGCGTTACAGGTAGGGCAAAGGCAGGGACCAATGGGTCCCTTCCTTCGGGGGAGTACACCCCCCTACTCTGCCACTCTCCAGTGGGAGGGGGGCAGGATCCTGTCCCTGGTTGGCTAGGACTCCCCATCTTCAAGATGGCGAGAGCCCGGAGTTGTGCTTCATCTCGCCTCCCCCACCTGAGGGGTGGGGTTGGCAAAGGCTGGCACACCTCCTTTCCTCACTTGTTTTTCCCGCCGATTCTCCCGCCCAAAGTGGGGGTCAGAACTGGTGGGGACCAGTTGCTGAGTACAGCAAGTGGTCTGGAGAAGCTCACAAAGGCGGTAGGCCTTTGAAGCTTCCCTTGCCCATCCTGGGGGAGGGGGCCTAGCACCTTGTCCCAGGATGTGCATTGTTGCAGGCCCTCGAGAGCGGATGGCTCTCGACCCAGGGGTCCAGCAACATGTCTGGTGGGTGGCAGCCTAAGCAGCCACTCAGTCGGGACACTGGTTATGGGTCGAGTTCAGGGGGCATTCCTAAAATGCCCTCTGTCGTGCGTTTTACATTGAAACCCACACTGGCATCAGTGTGGGTACAATGTGCTGAGAAGTTTGATACCAAACTTCCCAGACTTCAGTGTAGCCATCATGGTGCTGTGGAGTTCGTAATGACAAACTCCCAGCACCATATACTCTTTAATGGCACACTGCACTTACAATGTCTGAGAATGGACTCAGACACTGTAGGGGCACAGGGCTCATGCCTCTGTGCCCTCACCACTGACATAGTGCACCCAGCTAGAGGGGTGGCTGACCTAGGCCAGGGCAGTGGTTTGTGGGCATGGCACACAGGGATGTGTGTCAGGTCTACTCTTCACTTTTGGTCTGCACCAAGACACGCAGCCTGCAAGGCAGTGTGTTTGTGAAAAGGTGCAGGGCCCCTAAGGGTGGCACAATTCGTGCTGCAGCCCTTAGGAGCCTTCTCTGGTCACAGTGCCCTGGGTACATGGGGCACCATTTACCAGGGACCTACCTGTGGCCAGAGTTGCCAATTGGGTTTAGGCATCAATGCAGTTTTAGGGAAGGAACATAGTCCCTGGGCTCCTGATTAGCAGGAACCCAGGGCACACTCAGTCAAAGAACATCAGCAATTCAGCAAAAAGTGGGGGCATACCATGTGGAAAGATGGCGCTTTCTCACACTATCTCTACAGCCTTTCTCTTTACAGGCCCTCCACGCCCCAGGAAGGTCCCAAGGGAACGTGGACTTTTTGTTACGATGTCCAGTATCGGTATGGCCCGATCGTCCATAATTGGAGGAAAGGCAGTGTAATCCCGCACCGTTCCCGGGTGGGATTTCCAACATGGCGGCGGAGCTGCGGCGTCAGGAGAGTGAACGTGGCGCTCTAGCTACTCTAGGAGATGTGAAACGCACGCGTCACAAAGGCGGCAGAACACTGGATAGGGGAGCGCGGAAGTCCGGAGAGATGGAAGAAGACGCTACGGACCACGAGGAACCGGCATCAACTGTTGGGTCAGGAGGAGAGACGCCGACGCTACAGGAGAGACATAGAGGCCCCAGGGAGCAGACAGGAAGTGCCGAAGAAGAAGGAACTGCGGAGCCCAGAGAACTGACGCTGAAAGGCACTACCAGCCAGTCAAGCCGTTCCGGAGGAGAGAAGGGCTGTGTGACTCCCTCGGCCACGATCCCGGAGGGCCGTGGCTCAAGGCAAGTACCCTTCCTGAACTTCTTTACGTTGGGTAGGTGGAGGAATGGGGACAACTAGGGGTTTACCACTCACTGGTGTACTGAGCATGCCGCACTGACAAAAGCACGAGAACACCCTGGGTAACGGTGAAGGGTTAAAGTGTGCGTTGGAGTAAGACACAGACCCCTGACCTTGTCTTGTATTTGCCTATTTTGAAGGACATATGTCAAGCCCCTTCTTCTGATGGGACACGAGGAAGTAGGAGACGACTGACCAGGACCTCAGGAGAGAAGGAACCACCCCGCTGTACAGTGAGGGAACTGACACCGCTAAGACTGTTTATTTCCCATTTATGCTTAAGAGCTATCTCTTCCAGGACTGTCCTTCCTCCCCTTTTCTTTTAAACTATTAAACTATACAGTAACACCACTCCCCGCCTGAGCATCCTATATGACCAAGTGACCACGGGTTGGCAGTGGTGTGTCCCAATTTCATGGGTCCTTCAAGGTGAAGGCCGTTGGGGGTAATTGGGTGAAATTGGAGAATGGTCAAACCTGGAATCTGAGGAGAGTTGCTTTGTATCAGAAGAATGGAAAGGAGGAGGTGTTGCCTGTTAGTGAAAAGAAGTGTTCAGGTTGGCTGCTTATGAAAGATAGTGAGTTTCAGTGGGTAGAGGGTAGTAGAAGTGAGTTGGTGCGTGAGGGTGGAAATGTTGGAGACTTGGGGCTTCCAGTTGTTGGAAGGATGGTGAGGTCGCAGAGACCACCAGGATATTTGGGTGATTATGTGTGGGGGAAAACTGTTTCTTTGTAGGGTTCTGGTCTGTGGTTCCAGTTTGTGTCGGGTGTGCTGTGTATACGTTTTGTGTGTCTATAGTGGTTTGTTTGGTTGTGTGTTCTGTAGTTTCTGAGTTGGGTGTTGGTAATGTTTGTTTTTTTGTGAAGGAAGGAGAATGTGTAATAATGAGCTCCGTGTTGTTATGCCCTGTGATGTGCTATCGAATGTTACCTATGTATTGCATTCATGGCATTGTGTTCTGCTGTGGTTTTAGATATGCAAAGGTCAGTTGCTGGCTGTGCCTGGCTTGGACGTGTCATGGGGTTTCTGCCGACGGAATAAACTTGTGTTCATTTCAAATTCTCTGGAGTTTACCACAGTCTCCCCAAAGAGTAAGGGATGGCATCTTCTGGTTTTCAAGTGTGGATTATTTATTTTCAAACACACGTTACTGGTTCCCAACTTGCTTACCCTCTCAAATATTCCTTTATTCTAAATGACTGAAGGGACAATGAATTCCTACTCTTTTTTGCAATAACATTGATCTTTCACTTGTATTTTTCATCTTGGTAGCATGTATTTGCGTAGTGAAAGATTACCTGCAGCCAAGTCTCTCCAAGAGTCTTTCGCTAGCCTAGTCATGTCGTTCTATATGAGTTACACAATCCTTCCTGAAGCGTCATTGATGTCAAATAGGTCTAGCCAAAGGTATTGGTTGTGAGCCTTGTTTGCCATTTGTTTCCTCTGGAACTGTCCCTGCTTTCCTGATATTAGGAGCCATTAAGGGGCACTGGCTTTAATAATCATGATCACCTTTGCTTGATCCCTCAGCAGCAAAAAGGAGATTGTTGAGGACTGAATGGATGGGAAAGGGGTGATCAAGTGATGCGTCGGGTGGAAAAGGGTACTTGATATCATTTCTGCTACCCTTAGTATTTAAGTAAATTGACATCATTGGGAAACATTATTGCTACCAAAATATTTACTGAATGTATACAATGACAAAAAATGCCTAAGAAATGAATACAGCAATAGGGAATACACATATTCTACAGTGAATGAGTTATGTAAATGAAGTGCAAACTCTTCTCATCCAGGATTAGCACTTCCAAATCCTGGGCTAGTACAGCAGAATACTGTGTTTTCACAAGTTGCATTGTCATCACCCCAGAAGTTACCTCACATTATCCCAGTATTGCTTTTGATCAAGCTAGACCTAAATAAATTATTATGCTTTTTCTAGATCTAAACTTACAACAGACCCTAATTTGACAAGTGTTCTCTACCACTAACAAATGTAAATCCAGCCTCAAAGACAGCTTTGATCTCTTTGGGTGAGATATATTGTAACTCTGGCCCAAACAGGCGAACCAAAAAATATTGTTCAGTCCAAAATGAACAGGTGTCAACAAAGGTTGCTACCGGCCTAGTATTTTACCAGCTTGGCTGGTATTTTTATGTCAAGGCCAGGTAAAAAATAATAAGGAAATCAGCAAAATCCACTATTTTTTTCTTTAACATATAAACTGAAAACAAACATCCTTAGTGAGACGTGAACAGTCGGAAAGTGAATACCATAACATATATCTTAAATCTTAAAGTGTCAGTGTTAATTGTGGGAACTACTATAGAAAAACAGTTTTGCTTTCTGCCAATAGCGTACTTGAATTGTAATATGGGGCAACTGCCATATCATACTATAGCTGTCTTCTACCACTGTTATACTTGAATTGATCCTGCTCAGCCGCTTTACTGAGAGTTCAAGGCTTGAAGAGTAGAAGGTCAAAAGAAATCATGTTGCACCAGTGAAGAAATAATGGGTAGCTAGCTACACAAACCAGTCGCTTGGATCCTGTGACTAAAAAGGACTTGCTTTAGGATTGTATTCAAACAACCTCCCGATATTGTCTCCAGGAAGAAAGCTGCCTTAGTCTCCTGTGGGCAGACTGCTTGACCTGCTCAAAACATTATGCGCAACATCATGATCACTCCTTCATCTCTAATTTCTTGTTTCCCTATTTCTTTCCTTAGTTCCATCACTTCCTGCTTTCCTTCCTTCTTTCTTTCCCGTCTTCCATTTTTTATTTCTTTCTTCCTTTTTATCTTGAAGCTCTTCTTTTCTTCCTTCTACAAACCTATTATAACCTAATTTGCATAAGAGTGTTCTCAGAGTGGAAACCTTAAAGCAGGTAACTTCACACGCAGATGCAAATCCCATAAAGAAATTTCATTATTCCTGTAGGAAATCCGTCTTTTGTGCATGGTCACTTCAGATTTTTTGCCAATTGCTTGACTCTATATTTTTGCTGGCTTTTAAACCCTGTGTACCCCAGATAATCAGTGTTAAAGTGTCTGTGCTCACCCTTTAAGCACGGTTAATTGGCTTATTTGTGAATGGCACATTTAACTTATCTGTAAATCTCTAGTACGTGGTGTAGAAAGTGCACCTAGGGACTTGAAGTTAAATGGTACTTTTGCACTGCAGCACTTATTGTGCCATCCACTACAGTGGCAGTGCCAAACTGGCAACAGGCCTACCTGTTAAAATAATCCTTATTGACAGGTAAAAAGCTCCCTTTTAAGTATTAGTAAGCCACCCCTATGTAAGCCTTGGAGCCCCAAAGGTAGGGTGCATTGCATTTAAAAGTGGGAAAATTAAAATTACCATGTCCCTACAGTGACAATGCTCAAAAAGCTATTTTTACTGTGGCAAGCCCAGCATTCCCATGTATCAAGTCATAGTACAGATTAAAATACTAATACACTAACTCAGGAATTGGACAAGATACAAAAATAATGAAATTATTTTTAATAATTACTAAGAATCTAATTCAATTTTGAAGTCAGAGTTTTTATAAATATTAACGAAAAGTAACTTTTAGAAAGTTACCCTTTACCTGCCTGAAGTATTACAAGGCTAATTAGCATAAGCCTCTGCCAGTTCTGAGCCTGTGAGTAAGCCTTGAATAGGTGTGAATGAGGTGTAAAATGCCTCCCAGAACCAAGCAATAGGTGCACCTGAATGGGCAGATGTGACTACTCTGAGCTCAACAGAATATGTGGGGTGGGGGCAGTGGGCCTCCTTTTGACAGCACAGTGTTAACTCCTGCTCAACAGGTCTGTTGGGCCAATTATAACACAAGGGGCACACATAAAAGGGAGATAACAGGTAGCCAAGTCAGTTCTTGTGTATCCACTCTCTGGTAGCTGAATGACCCTGCTTTTGCCCTACCAGACTTCTGTGTCTGGGTTTGTTGTTTGATACAGTGACTACTTCACACTGGATTTTGGTTTCAGAAGTGGGAGGGCACTAGAACTACCCCACTCACACCTTCAGATTCAGAGTCCAAGTTTAGCATGGCCGAAGACTTTCGCCATCTTGAAAATGTTTGGCCTGTTTGCAGTAAGGCAAACATAAACTACTGCAAAAGTGGAAGGTTGGCCCGAGCAACTTTTTCTCCAAGGTTAGAGAGGGGCCATGAGTCACCCACCACCAAAGGTCCTTCTATCTTTTGCGAATATGGATGCGGCGATGCTTATGAACCCCCTCTTGCAGGACTTGCCTGACAAGAACCCTCCAGATCTTCTTGTAATGTGGATTTACATATAGAGTATAAAGTACGAAAAAACATATATTACTAAAAACGTTTCCTCATAACACAGTGTATAGATATGTTTAATTACTAACAACTGAGAATGGTGTTGAATGTCAATTGCTTTTGTGTTTGTTTGACACTATAGTGATAGACATACAGTCCACCTTCCTGTAAGTACATGATGCGTGATGTAGCATTTGTTCAGGTGAATGTGATATCTGTTACCTTTCAAGACAATTGAATGTTTATTATTATAGAACATAAGTCAAATCATATTCTTAACATTTTTTGTATTGCAAACGTTTTGTAACTTTGTATGTGGCCATAACACAATGTATTCTAATGACATTTATGGGAAGAATAATGCACATGTATTCATTATTTTTTCATTGTAATTGCATGATTACGTGATGGAAGGACACTACAACATAGTACTTGTGCCTTCAAAAATTAGTACATTTGTTTCTCTGCATTGCCTATGTCACATTGTGATGGAGTAGGCCTTATGTCTGTAAATAACTGTAAACCATTGTGTTTTTTTGCATAGGGTTTTGCATTTTAAAATGTCTGGGACTACAAAGGACAACAAGCATTTGCAATGCGATAGGTCTCGTAATGACATTATTTTGAGCTATTGACCTTGTAAATGGCAATGCCTTTAAAAAATTAAAAGCGATACAAAAGGGGATGATGGACGGAACGTTTGAGCCAATCAAACACTCACCCCCAGTCAACTGATCTGGGTTTAATCCATCATCATTCTTTAGCTCACTCCACCACCCCAGTTCAGACATGGCCATATGCAAATCAGTCTGACCCTGTGCCTCATGGGAACAGTCCAGCCCGATCTGCCCTTGCCCTTGCTCACTTTGCCACTGGATTCAAGCAAGCCTGGCTGATGACGGCTGGAATGCCAGAAACCGGTCCTAGGATGCTTGTTTCCGGTCCAGGGAAGACATGGCTTGGCAGTTCGGGCTGGACTGTTCCCATGAGGCACAGGGTCAGACTGATTTGCATATGGCCATGTCTGAACTGGGGTGGTGGAGTGAGCTAAAGAATGATGATGGATTAAACCCAGATCAGTTGACTGGGGGTGAGTGTTTGATTGGCTCAAACGTTCCGTCCATCATCCCCTTTTGTATCGCTTTAAAAAATTAAAAGGCATTATTATTTACAATACCAAAAGCAACACCTATTGCATTGCATAGCGCGGTGTCCGTGAAGACGGCGCCGCGCCTAATAAAGTAAAAAAAAAAAAAAAGTGTGTGTCTTGGGGGGGCAGAGAGCATTGGCATAGCCAATAGGTCTCGCTTTTGGGACCTTATAAGTTTTTAGTTATGCAACACAATATCCTTGGTGCAACACCATCAACTGTTGCATGGCTAAACACTTATAAGGTCCCAAAGGCGAGACCTATTGGCTATGCCAATGCTTGTTTTACTTTCTTTTCACACCCACACAGGAGCTCTTCTGCGGTCCTCCCCACACATCCTTCTCTGCCCCCACCCCCAACATTTGCCCCTCTCCCAAAATGCATTTAATTAACTCCCAGCTCTTATCCGCTCACTATGTGAGCTCGTAAAAACGTTCTTTAAACACAAATGTTGTGGCTGACATCTGACAATTAATTAACCAACCCCCCCTCCTGAAGACGAGAAAACCCTGATTTAGGAGCAGATAAAAAAGATGTTTAATGTGACAGAG
This sequence comes from Calotriton arnoldi, assembly GCA_963921515.1. Classification (NCBI taxonomy): domain Eukaryota; kingdom Metazoa; phylum Chordata; class Amphibia; order Caudata; family Salamandridae; genus Calotriton; species Calotriton arnoldi. The sequence continues at coordinate 53,939 of CAWUFW010004862.1, read as the reverse complement.
GCGACATAAATTCCTCCAAAGTGGCACGAAAAGCTGCCAGTCAGAGGGCGAGCGCCCACCCGTCAGGGCTGCACTGAGAGCGCCTGGGGGGCGGGGTGGGGCGGCAGACACCCATCTGCGCCGCTCGGAGGACGTCTCAATGAGTTGCTAGTTAATGCTCATTGAGGTGCCTGGGATCGGATGGTCACCATAAAACATAAACATTTCCAAACTCCCCTTTGTGTTCCCCCTCCCACCCCTCATGTCTACGCTCCATTTTGTGGTGACTGTGGGGCTCGAGTTGGTTTGTGGGAAATTCACAAAGGTGACCCCCAAACGTCACTGCATGACCCTTGGACCATTATGTTCAGAAAACGTCAATTAGAATATAGGTCTCAGTGCAAGTGGCGCAAGGCTCAACAACTCAGCTACATTACAAGGAAATGAATCCTAGATATTTGTCTGACTGAAGAATCGTCGGTAAAATGCCCTCTTGCACCAGAAAATGGCAACAGACTGAACCTGAAGTAAGATACCGTGCCCACAATAAAAGATAGCCTCGTCGATGCACTGATGAATAGCCGTAGCAGCCGCCAGCAGAGGGTTAACCTCCCCTCCCTGCCCCCACTGCCTCCCACACTCGGATCTCCCCGTGGCCTAGCACAGACTCGGACAGCTTCTGTAGCCGCGCGAACCCGCCCAGGCCCCCAAAGAGCTTGGAAAGAGCAGCGCCAGCTGTGAACATAGCTAAGAACTGAAAACACAGCTGTCTGTCACAGAAGGCCTGCATGGCCGGAGGGGGGACCGGCAGTAATGAAAGACAGGCACCCGTCAACTGCTACACACAGGCCCGTTTCCGACAAAAGGGCTCGCGCGCCTCTCGGTCGAAGAAAGCAGAGCTTTTGTTGTGGTCCAACGCGGCAGGTTCACAAAATGAGCGAAAAATAATAGGGCAGCGCCACTGCCCCCAATCTTCACCTTGACCCCCTAATATTTACCACTAGAAGGGAAGCCCATCTTACGGCGACGACGCCCTCTGAGTTAAAGGACGCGGCGTGCTCTATTCAACTGTGCACAACTAAAATGTAATGAACAGCGCTCCGTTGCTTCCTGGCTAGGTGGGCGCTATGTAATATCAACATAAACATACACGTAGTGGCGAGGATATGGACGAAGTGTTTTAACCTCGTAATGGACATTGCACTATGCTGCACAGGGTCCACTTCACATTAAACGGCGCAAGCTTGCTATTCAGAAAAGAAACGGAGAAACACAGAACATAACATTGCCTGACCCCCCCCCCCCACCCCACCAAGACTGGGAAAATAATTTCTTACATAAAGCAAAAGCGAGGCTTTGAGACAACCTAGCAGCAACAGCATGTTGCAGAACGTGGGCAGTTCCAATGCAAACCCTTCCCAGAGTGCACTGCTTCGAGAGGAGCTAAAGAGCAGAGAGGGCGCTGCCATAGGCATTTGTGTGGAGCACTCTACCCTTGGTATGGCTTTGCGGCGCTGGTTGACTCTCAGAAGGGCAGACGTGCAGCGAGGGGAGGGAACAGTGAACACCCGAGCTACCTTTTTCAATTAGTGCTAGTAAACCTATGACACTTGGAATACAGTTTACAGAGATGTTAAAAAGATGCACGATATTGTTGTGCCACATCTAAGGCGGAAACTGTTCAACATTGGCCAGTACTTCAATGAAGTCTCCCACACAAACTACAAATGCGAGAGACATGAGGGGCCTTTAGACCCCACAAGATGACATTATTCCATGGGGTTAGCCGAGCTTTCTCCAGAAGTGAAATGCAGCACAGGGTTAGTGCTGCGAGAAAAAGTACTGACTAGAGGTTACAATGACTCCAGAATCGCTAACAGGGTATTTTTAACTCTTTGTCTTCAACAAAAAAAGTGCTAGACAGTTTGCAGCATAGGTGCTGAAACGAATTCACTATTCACTCAAGTCACTAAACAAACAAGCATTGATCTCTTGTCTTTATGGGGCCATGTGTTTCTAATTAGAAACACATGGCCCCATAAAGATAAGAAAGTGCTTTGCGACAGCAGCAAAGCAGGCGACCCAGTCCGGATCGGAGGCGAAAGGGCGTCAACAAAAAAACCCTCATTTCCAATGGCAGGCCACCGTTTAGCATAAACGGTGACGCCAGCCAATGAAAATGAGGGGCGGGGCTTCAAGTCCCTTTCTCAAATCTACTCTCCTACAAAATCTCTCGCCCAGCGAGCAGCGCTTTGCGCTGCAACGCCAGGCGAGACCTAAAAATGAATGCTTGCATATCCTTTGTTTAAGTGGAGTGTACAATTTATTTTGCCTGGCACAATAAAAATGATGCGAAGTAGCATAAACTCTTTTACCCCAACCAAGTTAGCATGACGTTGCTTGGCTTATGCCAAGTCATAAAATTTCTATCTAATTTGAACAATATTCACAGTTAAATGTGCTAAAATATGTAACACCACGGATGTTCCCATACGCATGACTATTGTAGCCATTGCACATGTAAACCACAACTATGTCAAAGGCTGGCCCTCCATGGTCTCTACAATGATCTAGTGCTATCATCAATACTAAGTTTTAGATTTACATGATTTTTAAACAAATTTAGGTACTGGACTATATTAAATTCTAGAACAACAAGCACTTATTTTATATATATATATATATATATTTAACCACAAGAAAACGTTCCAGTAAGCGCGCTCTCAGGGTGTAAAAACACTCAAACCAGGTAGAAGAAATGCAAACTGTTTATTACACTACGCGTTTCGACTGCCCTGCAGTCTTGGTCACGTGTAAAGTGCATACCCAATGGGTGCCTTAAGAAAGCATGGTAGAGACAAATGATGGTTGCGTAATCAAATATTCATCGATTGGCCATATTGGAATGGGTACACAATTGCAAGAAATCGTATGTGATCATAGCATTTCAAATGTAATCATAACATTTCAAGTGTCATACCAGGGTGAAAATGCCTGTGCCAGGACAAACAATAAATGGCAAGCAAATATACATATGCGCATGGTCGCGTAATCAAATGTTCATAGATCGGCCATATTGGAATGGATACACGATTGCAAGAAATCATATGTGATCATAACATTTCAAATGTAATCATAACATTTCTAGTGTCATAACAGGGTGAAAATGCCTATGCCAAGACAAACAATAAATGGCAAGCTAATGTGCATATGCGCATGCACTCCTCCAAAACTCTAATGAGCAGGTGCGCACTGACATGGCAACTCATAATGAATGGAACGAATAATAATGTAATCCAAAAGCTGGAAATCCAGCAAGCACCCATAAGTGATCTGAACAGTATTGACATAGTGTCCTATGTACCATAAACATATGGAAAACCGGGCAGCCTTAGCTGGGTATAGGGACACCAGAGAGTAAGACACATGGAAATTCCAGAGAGTAAACAGATTCCTACTGGACATGCGGTATGTGGACAGGTACATCCAGTGTCTGTATATCAAAAAAGAGTAATAGTGCCATGCTAGTACTAAAAAAGAGAGAGACAAGACCACTAGTAACGGCATAGTGCCTGACTAGTCCTATAAACTTCATTTGAACAAACAAAATTCTCTAAGCAAGCGCGGTTATTACAAATTGCTCGCCTGCAGCCTCCTAGTGGCCAAAGTCCCTAACATTGCCACAACCAGGATGGAAACAGTGTCCAAATAAGAGTAGGCAGAGCCCTGCCTACCAACCAAAAAGCGACATCAGACCATAGTACTCCACACCATGCAAATAAATTCTTAGCTGAGTGACGATCCTGAAGTGATAACAAAGAAAAGGGTAGGAAACCCGTGATGGTGGTGCCAGGTGGGTGGGCCCCTTCCTTTCCTCCTGCAAAAGAAACAAAAAATAAATAAAAATATAGTGAATAACAACATAAAATTCTTGTATATCATAATAACGATACACATAGTAAGAACATACTCAAAAGTTTAGTTTCTAATGCACTCTATGTGGAAGCGATATTAAAAGGATACTAAAACGGATATAGAAAAGAGGTTGAGTCTATTCATCTCTGAGATGTACAGCAAGTTCCTCATCTTGGTTGAGTCCCCCCGGAATCTTAGTTTGAAAGTCTACAATGTACTTTGACTCTCTTTTCCTCAGTTTTAAAACTCTGTCCCCTCCTCTGGGATCACTAATGATCTGTTCAAGTGCAAAGTAACTCAATTGGGTGGGATCGGAGAAGTGTTTATCCTGATAGTGGCGGGCTACTGGGTACCTGGGATCCCTATTGGAGATGGCCCTCATGTGCTCCAATATTCTTTTCTTAGCCATCAAGGTGGTGCTGCCTATATACCATAGTTTGCACGGACACTCAATGATGTACACGACAAACGTGGTACTACAGGTAAGAAACTGAGTGATTACTTTTTTATTGGTCTTGTGTGCGAGTTCCTTGCGGAAAACACTGTTCCTGCAGGCCTTGCAATGACCGCAGGGAAAGAATCCCTGGAGACCATGTTCGTTCCTAATCGTCTGAACTGTAATGTCGCTGTGTACTAGCATGTCCCTGATGTTCCTACAGCGCCTGTACGTGATATATATATATATATATCCTATTGACGGACGGTTGCCACTAGGTAATTTATAGTTAGGACCTAGTTTCCATAGGAAAAGTGCTTTTTGACTTGCTTATAACTTTGGCTCAGTTTGATGAATCTTCACTAAATTTTCTCAAAAAATTGCCCACCTGTGTTTAGTTGTGCATGGATAATTTCGGGATGATCCGTCAAGCGGGGGCCAAGAAAAGGAGGGGTCAAAAACAGTGCGTTTCCTATGTTAATTCACATAGAAATTTCAGACACAACTACAGCCCAAACTGTTGAACAGAATTGCACCAAATTTCACAGAAAGCTAGATCTTGGTCCAGAAAGAGTCCTTTTGTGATGTGGTATAAGTCCGTTCAGTAGTTTTAGAGATAATGAAAGAAAAACAACTTTGTATATCTAGAAGCGCGAAGCCTTCGCGAATCCATCGCAGTGCTTCGCAAATCCACTCGCCAACAGCACTGCCGTGATTGGCTGGCCGGAACCTGAGTAGGAAGTTGCAGCCACCATTTTATACATGGGGGAACAGTCCCCAGCATAAAAAATAGCCATAGCCATGAAATGTAGTGGAAGGGGGCAGGGTAGAGGTACCCTGACCCCCTAAGTGCAATATAGGAGTCTGTGAAGGATCCCTGATGGGCATGAAAATACCAAGAATCTTTTTTTACATGTGCGAGGGTTCGTGATTCTGCCGTGACGCTCAACAGGCCCCCTTGTAACTTCACGGCAGATTCATAAATTCTGCGGGGAAAAAAAATATATATACTCATGCCCCCACTCGGAGACCAATTCAGACACTTGCACACCCACTCAGCCTACTCAGACACTCATGCATCCACTTACAGACCCACTCACACTCATGCACCCACTCATATACCCATTTAGACAGTTACGCACCTACTCGCAGACCCACCAGCCACTCACACACCCCCTCACATACCCATTGAGGTACTCATGTACCCACTCACACACTCACTGAGACACTCACACACCCACCCACCTACTGAGACACTCATACACCCACTCACACAGACACTCATGCACCCACTCACAGACCCCACTCAGATACTCACGTACACACTCAAAGACCCACTGAGACACTCATGCACCCACTCACAGAGCACCCACTCCCTCTCAGACACTCATGCACCCACTTATACACCCACTGGGACACTCATTCACCCACTCACAGACCCACTCAGACACTCATGCGCCCACTTACAGCCCCACTGAGACACTCATGTGCCCACTCACACACCCACTGAGACACTCATGCAGCTACTCACAGACCTACTCAGACACTCACGCACCCACTTGTTAGATTTGGGGGTCTCTAGTTGGCAGAGGTAGGTACCTTTGTCCAAATAGGGACCCTTGCGTCTAGTCAGGGAAAGTAGGTACACTCCCGAAATAACCCCTGCTCACCCTCTTGGTAGCTTGGCACGAGCAGACAGGCTTAGTTCAGAGGCAGTGTGTAAAGCATTTGTGAACACATACAGTAATCAAGTGACAACACTACAAATGGACACCACACAGGTTATATATTTATAAAAATAGGTATACTTTATATAGATTTATCACAAGACCATAAACGACAAAAATAATCCACAATACTGTTAAGAATACTTAGTTCTGATCAAAAAGGCTTAATTCAAGGTTCTGTGCGAGTCGGTAGCCTCCTCCGGCTACGGCGATGTCGAGAACAAACAGAGTCTAACAAATCCAGCTGACCGCGTCGAGACGGGCCAACACAGCGTAGACAGACTCGGTCACAGTACCTTTTACTTGAAGCGGCAGGCACGGGCGTGCGAGCCGGATGGCTGTTCGTCGCGGTCGCGATGCAAAAATGGAAGCGTTGCAGGACGCGTTGTCCCTCGATGCGGTGCAGGCAGCGGCTCGTTGACGTCGTCGAGACGGAGTCGGTGAGACCAGGGCCGTGCGTTGCAGGGCGAGACGGTGCTTCGATGCGGTGCTGGCAGGTTGCGGTGCGGCGACGGAGCCGGATTCAGGAGCTGGCGTCGATCAGTCCGGACAGCGGTGCGAGTCGGGCGGTGCGTCGCAAAGCGTGCGAGCGGTGCCCAACTCCGGTGCGGTCACAGGACTCGAACTCAGCAGCAGTGACCGTGTCGGTCGGACCAGTTCGATTCGGCGTAGCGAAGCGTTGCAGGACGCGTTGTCCCTCGATGCGGTGCAGGCAGCGGCTCGTTGACGGAGTCGGTGAGACCAGGGCCGTGCGTTGCAGGGCGAGACGGTGCTTCGATGCGGTGCTTACAGGACACCGAGTCGGTCGTGAGAGTCGGTCACAGCTCCCTACCTCTGCAGCCACTGAAACAGAGTTTCCAGCAGCAGTTCACAAAGGGGGTGAAGTCCAATGGTCCTGGGACTTCGGTCAGGGGGCAAGCTCTCTTCCAAGCCCTTGGAGATCCTTCACAAGTTGATGAAAGTCACAGCAAAGCAAAAGTTCCTTTCTCCTTTCTTTGGCAGTCAGGCAAACCACTGCAGGCCAATCCCCCAAGCAGCACTTCAGCTTAGGGATAGTCTCTCCTCAGTTTCTTCTTGGTTCCGCTCCTCAGCAAAGGTTTCTTCTTGTTCCCAAAAGTGATCTAATCTTCCTGGGGTCTGGGTGCCCCTCTTATACCCTGATTCTCTTTGTTCTCTGGAGGCAGAGAGGCCTCTGCCTAGTCCAAAACCAGTTCTGGTCAGTCCTGGAGCACTTTGTTTTTCTGACTCCTTCTTTCCTTTCAGAATGTGGGGCAGAGTGCTCAGCCGCCCGGCAGGAGGTGGAGCCAGCATTGTGGAAGGCAGGCACAGCCCTATTCAGACCCAGGTGCAACTCCTCCCTCCACTCTGGATGCAGATCTTTCTATTCAGCCCTGGGCTGACTCACCCTGTCTCCTGTAGCCACCCCCAGCCCCTGTCACTCAATCTCCAGACAAGGAATACACAACCTAGCAGAGGCAGGCTTGGATAGTTAGGCAAGAAAATACCCACTTTCTAAAAGTGGTATTTTCAAACACAGAATGTTAAAACCAACTTCACTAAAAGATGCATTTTATCATCCTGAGTTCAGGCATACTAAATTCGTTTTTCTACCATGTTCCCTGGGTCAGTTCTGACTATAAGGTGTAATAGTCAGTCTGCCCATTCTGGCCTATGGGGAGCAGGTAGCCTTGCAATAGTGAAAAACGAAAATGGCTGTAATTCACTATTAGGACATGCCACACACACCAGGGCATGTCCTACCTTATACTTACAATGCACCCTGCCCTAGGGCCTACTTTAGGGGTGACCAACATGCAGTAAAGGGAAGGTTTAGGGACTGGTAAGTGGGTGTACTCACCAAGTCGACATGGCAGCCCTAGGCTGCACACAGGCTCTGCGATGGCAGGCCTGAGACACATTTTACAGGCCGCTTCTGTGGGTGGCACAACCAGTGCTGCAAGCCCACCAGCGGCATTGGATTTACAAGCCCTGGGCACACTGAGTGCACTGTACTAGGGACTGACAAGTAAACCAATCATCCAATCATGGAGTCACTAATACATATATCAATTAACGATAGGGAGCACTTGCACTTTGGCACTGATTAGCAGCGGCAAAGTGCCCATGAGCATCTAGTCCAGCAAAAACATATCGGCAACAGTGGAGGCATTACGAAAAAATGGAAGGGAGACCCACGCCAAGGATGCCAGGTCTAACACGTGTCCCCTCCAGCTGAAATGTGGGGAGAACTATCCTACCCCTAGGGAGTTCTCATCGCTAAGGCGGAAAAATCTGGACAGACCATCAGCATTGGCGTGTTCTGTACCAGGGCGGTGTTCCACCGTAAAGTCCATCCCCTGTAGGGAAATGGACCACCTCAACAGCTTTGGATTCTCACCCCTCATCTGCATCAACCATCTGAGGGGCCTGTGGTCTGTCTGAACCCGGAAGTGAGTCCCAAACAGGTATGGTCTCAGCTTCTTCAGTGCCCAGACCACAGCAAATGCCTCCCGCTCAATAGCACTCCATCTCTGTTCCCGGGGAAGTAACCTCCTACTGATGAAGGCTACAGGTTGGTCTAGGCCCTCCTCATTGATCTGTGATAGAACAGCCCCTACACCATGCTCTGAAGCGTCGGTCTGAACAATGAACTCATTGGAGAAGTTGGGTGCCTGGAGCACAGGCGCCGTGCACATGGCAGTCTTCAAGGTGTCAAAAGCTTTTTGACAGGCGTCAGTCCAAATCACTTTCCTGGGCTGCTTCTTGGAAGTCAGCTCTGTCAAGGGGGCAACAATGCTGCCATACCCCTTGACGAATCTCCGGTAATACCCGGTGAGTCCTAGGAAGGCTCTCACCTCTGTCTGGGTCTTGGGGGCTCCCAAGCCAGAATGGTATCAATTTTCGGTTGGAGGGGCGCCACCTGGCCGCTCCCAACCTGGTGTCCCAAGTACACCACAGAACCCTGCCCAATCTGGCACTTACTCGCCTTGATTGTGAGGCCTGCCCTCCGCAGCGCCATCAACACTTCCCAGAGGTGGCGCAGATGTTCTTCCCAACTGGCACTGAACACTGCGATGTCATCCAGGTAGGCGGCACTGAAATCCTCCAGTCCAACCAACACCTGGTTGACCAACCTCTGAAAGGTGGCAGGGGCATTCTTCATCCCAAAGGGCATCACCCGGAACTGGTAGTGCCCATCTGGTGTGGAGAATGCTGACCTCTCTTTGCCCCATCAGTCAAGGCGATCTGCCAGTACCCAGACGTTAAGTCAAACGTGCTGAGGTACCGCGCAGCCCCTAACCGATCTATGAGCTCATCAGCTCTGGGGATGGGGTGGGCGTCAGTCCTGGTGACGGAATTGAGTCCCCTGTAGTCCACACAGAACCGGAGTTCTGGTGTGGCACCAGGCGCGGCAGCCTTTGGAACCAAGACCACTGGGCTGGCCCAAGGGCTGTTAGAGGACTCAATGACCCCTAGCGCAAACATCTTGGAGACCTCCTCCTTGATGCAGGCTCTGACCCTGTCAGTCACCCTGTAAGCCTTGTGCTTCACAGGAAGACTGTCCCCAGTGTCCACATCATGGACGCACCAATGAGTGACACTGGGAACCAGGGAGAACAGGTCAGGGAACTGTCCCAACAGTTGGCGACAGTCACCCTGCTGCTCAGGTGTCAGGGAGGTAGAGAGGTTTACTCCCTCCACTGATCCATCTTGCTCTCGGGCTGACAGGAGGTCAGGAAGAGGCTCGGTCTCCTCCTCCATTCCATCATCTGTAGCTAAGAGCATGCCCACTTGGGACCTCTCCAAGTGGGGCTTCAGGCGGTTCACATGCAGGACCCGCAAGGGGTTCCTGGGAGACTGCAAGTCCACCAAATAGGTAACTGGACTCTTGCGCTCCACCACCGTAAAAGGGCCGGTCCACCTGTCCTGGAGCGCACAAGGCTCCACAGGGGCCATGACCCACACTTTCTGACCAGGCTGAAGCTCTACCAGAGTGGCATTCTGGTCGTACCACCGCTTCATCTCCTCCTGGCTGGCTTCCAGATTTGCCTCAGCAAGTTCTCTGAAACGCCTAGTCTGGTTCCTGAAGGCCAGCATGTAACTGTATACATCCTGGGGAGGTTTCCTGGGAGATTGCTCCCAGCCTTCCTTGACCAAACTCAGAGGTCCTCGCACCGGGTGTCCATAGAGGAGCTCAAAGGGACTGAACCCTAGAGACTTCTGTGGCACCTCCCGGTATGCAAACAACAGGCATGGTAAGAGGACGTCCCATTTACGCCTCATGGGTTCTTCCAGACCCATAATCATGCCCTTGAGGGTCCGGTTGAATCTCTCAACCAGACCATTTCCTTGAGGGTGGTAAGGAGTGGTGAACTTGTAAGTTACACCGCACTCCTGCCACAGGGACTTCATGTACTTGGACACGAAGTTGGTACCTCTGTCAGACACCACCTCTTGAGGGAATCCCACACGTGAGAAAATTCCCATCAGTGCCCGTCCCACCACGGGGGCCGTCACTGTCCTCAGAGGGATGGCTTCAGGGTACCGGGTGGCATGGTCCACCAAGACCAGGATAAACCTGTTGCCCATGGCTGTCTTGGGGTCCAGTGGCCCCACAATGTCAATACCCACCCGTTCAAAGGGGGTGCTGACCACAGGGAATGGCTGGAGAGGAGCCTTGTGCTTCCTCCCACTCTTTCCACTTGCCTGGCAAGTCTGGCATGTCCTGCAGTGAGTGGCGGCACTCCTGCGCATCTGGGGCCAATAGAAATGGGTAACAAGCCTGTCAAAGGTCTTGTCCTGCCCCAGATGTCCCGCTAACGGTACATCATGAGCCAACCCCAGTAGGAAGGCTCTGAAGCGCTGGGGTACCACCAGCACACGGGCTGACCCAGGCTCAGCAACCTTAGGCTCTGAATACAGGAGACCATTCTCCCAGTAAACCCAATGTGATCCAGACTGATCACCTGCTGCCTGGTCTGTGGCCTGTTGCCTCAGACCCACGAGAGAAGGGCATGTGTTCTGCTCCTTGCAGAACTCTTCCCTGGAGGGTCCTCCTTCTTGCTGCCAATGGGTCAGCTCAGGTAGGTCCCCCAGTTCAGCTACCTGTTCCCCTGTAGGCTCCAGGGCATCCCCCTCAGGGTCTGCCTCCTCCTGGACCGTGGGAACTTCGGGGGCCGGTTTCCCGCGCCCCCTGCCTCCTCTCTCTCCGGCAGGCACCTGGGCCTCCCTCTCAGGCTCCAGGTCCTCTTGAACACCTTTAGCTGCCATTGACCGGGTGGTCACACATGCCCAATCAGGCAAGCCCAACATTTCTAAATGCGCACTCCGCTCCACCTTAGCCCAAGGTGAGCTCTCCAAATCGTTCCCTAACAAACAGTCAACAGGCATGGCTGGCCTCACAGCTACTTGAAGAGTACCCGAGACCCCCCACTCAAAGGGAACCTGAGCCACCTTGCAGTGACTCTCTGTGTTGTCAGCGGCAACAACCGGATAGAATGCATCAGGGATAACCTGCTCTTTAGACACCAGGTGACACTTGACAGCTGTCACACTGGCTCCTGTGTCTCTCAGAGCCTCCACCCTATGGCCATTGATGGTCACCCACTGCCTGTATTTCTTAGTGTTCTCAGGCAGCGGGGTCCTAGGGACCATCTCAGAGTCTCCTAATGAGACAAGGGAAAACACTGTGGGATCCCCCCACCTTGGGCACCCAACTCCTCCCCCAGGGCTACACTAGCCAACTGCCGGGGGACTGCACTGGTGGGTGCTGGTTTTCCATGCAAAGGGCAACGAGGATCGTTTGCCTTGTGGCCAGGGGCGCCACACTTGTAACATACCAGTGGTCCCTGGTGAACAGGGGGGCCTGTCAGGGCCACTGGCTTCTTCTCAGGGGGAGGCTGGGAACCTTTCCCTTGGTTCCCTTGGGGTCTACTTTGGGGCCCTTTATGGAACTCCTTCTGTTTACCCTTGTCCCCCCCACTCTTCTGCTGGGGACCCTGCCCACCCTTGGCGGAGTCTCCCACGTGACCCTTGTGGACCCGGGTACTCACCCAGCGGTCCGCCTCCTCAGCAAGCTGCCTAGGGTTAGTCAGCTTACTATCAATCAGGTGCTGGCGTAGCTCAGGAAAACAATTACCGGACAAGTGCTCCCAGGCAATTAAATCAAAGAGCGCCTGAAAATCAGTCGCTTTGCTACCCTTTACCCAACCATCCAAGGCTCTGCAAAAGAAGGTCACATATTCAACCCAGGTACTGCTTTCAATCTTACTACAGTTCCTGAACCTTTGCCTATAAAGCTCAGGGGTCAAACCATACCTAGTCATTAAGGCATCCTTCATGTGGCTGTACGAATTATAGACTTCAGAGGGCAAATCCAACAAGGTATCCCGCCCTTCACTGAGGAACCGTCCCCACAACCCCGCTCCCCAATCCTTCTCAGGGACCCGGTGGGAAGACATGGCTACCTCATAGGCTTTGAACCACTGCCCTATGTCATCATTTTTAAAAAACTCCTTCACCACATCTTTGGGAATATACACCCTAGCTTCAACAGGCACAGGCGGTACACTGCCACCAGAGGGAGTAATCTCTAAGCTCTTGGCCTTCAATTCCAACTCCCTCAAAACTTTCTCATGTTCAAACTGCATTTTCTTTTCCTCTAGGGCCAATTTCCTAGTTTGCATTTGGAATTCTAACTGCCCATTCAGCTTGAGCTTGGTCAGCTCCATTTCGTGCATCCTACTCTCTTTCCTGTCCTCCAACTCCTCTGGAGACAGTCCTCTGGCAGAAACACTGCTACCTACTGGGGAAGGTGGTCTTCTATCCCCTAGACCCAATAGCCCCTCCAGCTGCCCTTCTGCATTCTCAGCCCCCTCCACAGGGGCACTCCTTGATTCGACCCAGGCCCTCAGCGCCTTTTGGAGGTCCTCCTTCCTGGAGAGTCCGGTCATGGAAACTTTAAACTTTTTGCAGAATTGCCTGAGCTGCTTAAGGGTGTAGCATTCTAGCCTCTCTTCTTCCCAATCACACTCAACAGAGGCTACTGATGCTGGTTTCTCCATAGTGACTGAACTTGGCATTTGCAAAAATAGGAAATCCCAGAAAAAATGCTATAAAAGTATGTGGTTGCGTTTTGGTCTGCACTCACTAAGTAGTGTTCACCAATCACTGTACATGAGTCACAAATGCAAGTCCAGAATCCTCACCGCTGACCACCAATGTTAGATTTGGGGGTCTCTAGTTGGCAGAGGTAGGTACCTTTGTCCAAATAGGGACCCTTGCGTCTAGTCAGGGAAAGTAGGTACACTCCCGAAATAACCCCTGCTCACCCTCTTGGTAGCTTGGCACGAGCAGACAGGCTTAGTTCAGAGGCAGTGTGTAAAGCATTTGTGAACACATACAGTAATCAAGTGACAACACTACAAATGGACACCACACAGGTTATATATTTATAAAAATAGGTATACTTTATATAGATTTATCACAAGACCATAAACGACAAAAATAATCCACAATACTGTTAAGAATACTTAGTTCTGATCAAAAAGGCTTAATTCAAGGTTCTGTGCGAGTCGGTAGCCTCCTCCGGCTACGGCGATGTCGAGAACAAACAGAGTCTAACAAATCCAGCTGACCGCGTCGAGACGGGCCAACACAGCGTAGACAGACTCGGTCACAGTACCTTTTACTTGAAGCGGCAGGCACGGGCGTGCGAGCCGGATGGCTGTTCGTCGCGGTCGCGATGCAAAAATGGAAGCGTTGCAGGACGCGTTGTCCCTCGATGCGGTGCAGGCAGCGGCTCGTTGACGTCGTCGAGACGGAGTCGGTGAGACCAGGGCCGTGCGTTGCAGGGCGAGACGGTGCTTCGATGCGGTGCTGGCAGGTTGCGGTGCGGCGACGGAGCCGGATTCAGGAGCTGGCGTCGATCAGTCCGGACAGCGGTGCGAGTCGGGCGGTGCGTCGCAAAGCGTGCGAGCGGTGCCCAACTCCGGTGCGGTCACAGGACTCGAACTCAGCAGCAGTGACCGTGTCGGTCGGACCAGTTCGATTCGGCGTAGCGAAGCGTTGCAGGACGCGTTGTCCCTCGATGCGGTGCAGGCAGCGGCTCGTTGACGGAGTCGGTGAGACCAGGGCCGTGCGTTGCAGGGCGAGACGGTGCTTCGATGCGGTGCTTACAGGACACCGAGTCGGTCGTGAGAGTCGGTCACAGCTCCCTACCTCTGCAGCCACTGAAACAGAGTTTCCAGCAGCAGTTCACAAAGGGGGTGAAGTCCAATGGTCCTGGGACTTCGGTCAGGGGGCAAGCTCTCTTCCAAGCCCTTGGAGATCCTTCACAAGTTGATGAAAGTCACAGCAAAGCAAAAGTTCCTTTCTCCTTTCTTTGGCAGTCAGGCAAACCACTGCAGGCCAATCCCCCAAGCAGCACTTCAGCTTAGGGATAGTCTCTCCTCAGTTTCTTCTTGGTTCCGCTCCTCAGCAAAGGTTTCTTCTTGTTCCCAAAAGTGATCTAATCTTCCTGGGGTCTGGGTGCCCCTCTTATACCCTGATTCTCTTTGTTCTCTGGAGGCAGAGAGGCCTCTGCCTAGTCCAAAACCAGTTCTGGTCAGTCCTGGAGCACTTTGTTTTTCTGACTCCTTCTTTCCTTTCAGAATGTGGGGCAGAGTGCTCAGCCGCCCGGCAGGAGGTGGAGCCAGCATTGTGGAAGGCAGGCACAGCCCTATTCAGACCCAGGTGCAACTCCTCCCTCCACTCTGGATGCAGATCTTTCTATTCAGCCCTGGGCTGACTCACCCTGTCTCCTGTAGCCACCCCCAGCCCCTGTCACTCAATCTCCAGACAAGGAATACACAACCTAGCAGAGGCAGGCTTGGATAGTTAGGCAAGAAAATACCCACTTTCTAAAAGTGGTATTTTCAAACACAGAATGTTAAAACCAACTTCACTAAAAGATGCATTTTATCATCCTGAGTTCAGGCATACTAAATTCGTTTTTCTACCATGTTCCCTGGGTCAGTTCTGACTATAAGGTGTAATAGTCAGTCTGCCCATTCTGGCCTATGGGGAGCAGGTAGCCTTGCAATAGTGAAAAACGAAAATGGCTGTAATTCACTATTAGGACATGCCACACACACCAGGGCATGTCCTACCTTATACTTACAATGCACCCTGCCCTAGGGCCTACTTTAGGGGTGACCAACATGCAGTAAAGGGAAGGTTTAGGGACTGGTAAGTGGGTGTACTCACCAAGTCGACATGGCAGCCCTAGGCTGCACACAGGCTCTGCGATGGCAGGCCTGAGACACATTTTACAGGCCGCTTCTGTGGGTGGCACAACCAGTGCTGCAAGCCCACCAGCGGCATTGGATTTACAAGCCCTGGGCACACTGAGTGCACTGTACTAGGGACTGACAAGTAAACCAATCATCCAATCATGGAGTCACTAATACATATATCAATTAACGATAGGGAGCACTTGCACTTTGGCACTGATTAGCAGCGGCAAAGTGCCCATGAGCATCTAGTCCAGCAAAAACATATCGGCAACAGTGGAGGCATTACGAAAAAATGGAAGGGAGACCCACGCCAAGGATGCCAGGTCTAACACCACTCATATAGCCACTCAGACAGTCATGCACCCACTCAGACACTCACACCCACTGACAGACCCACTCAGAGACTCATGCACCCACTCACAGACCCACTCAGAAACTCATGCACCCACTCACAGGCCCACTGAGACACTTCCGTACCTACACACACATCAACTCAGACACTTATGCACCCACCCAGATACTCATACACCCACTTACAAACCAACTGAGACACTCATGCACCCACTGAGGTTCACTGACAGAATATCGAAAACAAAATATCGTGTGGCCAGAATATCGTATCCAAAATATCGAGGACAAGAATATCGAGTAGGTAAGTGCAAATAGATAGGTATTAATTGACTATTCTTAACTCCAGATCTACGTACCTTGAAGATATATATATCGTCAAAGTACATATATGTGGAGTTATATATAGTAAAACTTTACTTACCCATAAGAAATGACCTTCACGATATTCTTGTCCTCGATATTTTTGACACGATATTGTGCCCGACGATATTTGTGTTTTTGATATTTTGTCCACCCACCACCCACTGACAGACCAACACCGGTACTCATGCACCCACTCACAGACCAATTCAGACACTCATGTTCCCACTCACAGACCCACTCAGAGATTCATGCACCCACTCACAGGCCCACTCAGACACTCATGCACCCATTCATAGACCCACTCAGACACTCTCACACCCACACAGACACTCAGGCACCCACTCACAGAGTCACTCAGACACCCACACACCGACCCACTGAGAGACTCACACCCCCACTCATATACCCACTCAGACAATCACGTTCCCACTCACAGACCTACTCAGTCTCTCGCACAGCCACTCACGGACCCACTCAGACACTCACTTCCTGACTCACAGACCCTCTCAGACACTGACACACCAGATGCACAGAGTCACTCACACAGTTCTGAATACTAAATGTGCTAGTGTGTATTGAATTTGTGTCTTTGTATTGTGGATTTGCGACAGAGTCCCGAATTCAAAAAAGAAATTTTAAAAAGGGATTTAAAAAGAAAATGCAGTGTTTTGGGCAAAGGGGTGGCTCTGAGAAGAGCCTTTGTGTTTATTGTGTGTAGATGATAACTACACATAAAACAGGACGCAGTCTTTCAAGTTGTTGAGAAACACCCTGTTGCCTTTCTCTGTGAAATGAAATCCATCACTTCTATAGACATTGTCCATGTCAGAGGGTAAATTGTTGTATATAGAGCCCATGTGATGGTCTCTGAGGAATTCAGAAACAGCTTTATTGACATTCTTCCTAGCTTTGACCATCTGTGGACAGAACTCATGTGACCACTTCTATTTCTGCCTCTACCTTTGGCTAATGTTGGAGAACCCCAAGGCAGTGTGAGGGAAAAGTGCCATTAATTGACCAAAAGGTATCCTTCATTAGGATTTCCAGTCCTACCCTAGTACGTGTGCCTAGGTCATTGCCACCACAGTGCACAGTCATGAGGTCTGGTTGTTAGCAATCTGCAATATTTCAACCAAAGGCAGCAATTGATGCTACTTTAACCCTCTCTGGCAAACCCAAGTAATGTCTACATTAGGCAAACTCAAGGCCCTATCAATGTCGCTCTTTCTAGCACCCTCTCTGGCCAAAAACACACAGCTATGATCCACAATCCGCACTCAAACCATTTTGAAGGCAAGGAGGAGTTGTACACAGGAGGAGGCTGGCGCTGAATGAGACAGTTTTCAAAATGAAAGGTAGTTGAAATGGTATGCAACATGTAATTTAAAAAAGAACATATTTCATTGGATGGTGTAAATATGTAGGTAGCTAAAATTAGGTAGTATTTTTTTAGCAGAAAGTAAGTAGATCTGTGATTGGCTCTGGAAAAATAAAAAATAAAATTATGCTATTTTGGATATGCTTATATTTCTAAACAGTCAACCACACCTGCTACAGTTGAACTTGAAGCTAGCATGCTGCTCACAGAAAGTGTTGTGAACTTTTGACCTATGGCACAACAGAGTGTTCCAAAGCAGGTTGATATGGAAACTGAGGTAAAACAGTGTGGGGGGAAGGGTTCTAAATAGACAGTACTTTCAAAGTTGAAAGGAGAGTGGTTTAGACACATTGCTTATTATGAAATACTTATTTATTTTCTTAATCATTACTATCTTATAAGGTAAAATATACATGCAAAGTCATAGTAGTATAATGTTAAATGCTTTAACAGACTCCTGTAGAAATTCACGAATCCATTGCAAAGTTACATGGGGGGCCGCCCTGAGCTTCCCGACAGAGTTGCGAACCTGCCCACAAACTGTACCAAATTGGGCTGCTTAACAGAAGACTAAGAAAGGGTTAAAAAAAAAAACTGACCATTGAGAAGTGGAATAAGGAAAAAAATTAAACAACGGTTATGATTAGCTAACTACATCAGTATCACTGAATGCACAGTGGGAAAGATTGCCATTATTGGTTCTTTTGCACTGAGAGCGGTATACCATTCTAGTACTTTAGACCTCAGATTGTGCCTGATAATACATTTCAAATAAAACTGCCTTAAAAATTGGAGAACAACAAAGAGATTTCACAGGTATATATATACACACACATATACTGAGTTATGAGTGAATGTTAAATAAAAGGAAGTGTGAAGGTCAGTTACATATCCATTTACATATCCAAAAAGTCACTAATATACTCAGTTATATATAAAGTGAAGTACTGACACTAGTAGTTACCCATTTGTACAGTAAGAGATATATGCATGTATACAATCAGCTTTATACCCATTTGGACAATGAAACAGTCACTAACAAATCTAGATACTTACTGGGACATTTACTTGGATTTCGTTGACTAAAACGTTTAATAATAGTACATAGTGGCAAAGTGATTGTTTATGTCCCCTAAATATGGTTTTATTGACTTGTCCATAATTGGTATATTTAGTTTATCTGTAAACCCCTAGTTCAGTCCCCTAGCTCAGCCCAGAGTCTGTAAATTGAATAGTACCAGACGCATTGTAGGTCTGATTGTGCAACCTAGAGAAGTAGCCCTTCAAATAAGTGCTAGGGGTGCTTCTCTTGAACCTGTGTGTGCAGTTCACACTTCCAAGTTAAATTGCCATTTATAACGTCTTGTCAAGTCTTAAGCTTTTCTTTTATTAAGTATAAATCACAGCTAAGGAAAGCTGTATATATCCAGTAGCCCAGGATGATATGTTCAAAAGGTAAAAACATGTAGTTTGAAGTTTCAGTGAGTTCGAAACACACTTACAGACCAATATTCCCAGTTATACATCCACTAAGCTATCTATATACCCACTGAGATACCTATTTACAAAACTAAACAGCCACTCACACACCCAGTCAGACAGGGACAGAGGCACTTACACATTCAGCGACATGCCCAAAGAGTATGTATGTATCCAGCAGTAACAGAGCCAGTTGCACGCACAGTTACATACCTCAACACTCACTAACACTGGCAGTAAGGAGACCATTCAGCCAGTTAGATACACTTATACAGACCCATAGAGATATTAACTAACAGAGCCAGTCATATGCTGACATAGTTACTTACGCCTCCAGTGACACACTCATACAGTGACTGATACACTTATTTAGATATATACTCAAGTACAGAGAGTTCTAGTCACCAATCCAGAAAAGCAGCCCTTTAAAAATGCCTCCAACCTGCTACTGCAAAGTCTGTGAGTGCAGTTTTACTGCCAAACCAAGTTGGCATTTATAACACCTTGCAAGCCTTAAACTCCACTTCTACTACACATATGTCCCCCTAAGGTAGGCCATAGGTAGCCCGTAGAGCAGGGGGATATATGCTTAAAAGGTAAGACATTTACTTTTAAGTTTCAGTGAGTTACATGTGCACTTACAGACCGATATGCTCAGTTATACATGCATTCTCACCCATAATGTGAATTGCATACCTATTTTAAAAACAGAGCGCCAGTCACACACCTAGTCAGTCAGCGACAGCACTTTCACATTCACGTATACACCCACAGGGCACTTATATATATTCAGCAGTAACTGAGCCAGTTGTACACAGAGTTATATACCCCAGCAATCACTAGTACAGCCAGTAAGCAATCCATACAGTCAGTTGCCAACACATTTAGCGTCCCATAGAGTTACTAACAGAGCCACTCATATACTGATGTAGTTATTTAGACATCCAGTGCCACACACACAGATGGACTGATACACTCACTCAGATATGTAATCAAGTACTGCTACAACCAAGTCCCCGTTCCAGACAAGTAGCTCTTTAAACATGTCTCAGGCCTGCTACTGTATAGCCTGTGCATTCAGTTTTACGGCCAGGTCAACTTAGAATTTTAAACCCCTTGCTAAGTGTTAGACCTGGCACCATTGGCGTGGGTCTCCCTTCCATTTTTCGCTGTTGTCTCCTCTGTTTTTGCTGGTGTTAGATGCTCTGGGCGCTGTGCCACTGCCCTTCAGTTCCACAGCGCGAATGCTCCCTGTGTAAATATGACATGTGAATTGGTATATCCATGATTGGCTTATTTGGTTTACCTGTTAGTCCCTAGTAGCGTGGCCTGTGTGTGCCCAGGGCTGGCAAACCAAATGCTGCTGGTGGGCCTCCAGCGCTGGTTTGCGCCACCCACAGAAGCAGCTTGTAAAGTGTGTCTCAGACCTGCCACTGCAGAGTCTGCGTGCAGTCCAGAACTGCCATCTTGGCTGTGAAGTGCACCCACTTCCCAGCCCCTGAACCTTCCCTTGGCATCATGTAAGTCACCCCTAGGGTAGGGTGCATTGTATGTGTAAGGTAGGACATGCCTTGGTGTGTGTAGCATGTTCTGGTAGTGAATTACACCCAATTTCGTTTTTCACTACTGTAAGGCTACCTGTTCCCCATAGGCCAGAATGGGCAGTTTGACTATTACAGTCTATAGTCCTAACTGACCCCAGGAACATGGTAGAAAAACGAATTTAGTATGCCTGAGCTCAGAATATTAAAATACGTCTTTTAGTGAAGTTTATTTTTATATTCTGTGTTTGAAAATACCACTTTTAGAAAGTAGGTATTTTCTTGCCTAAGCCTTCCAGTGTGCTCTGCTGTTATGTGTATTGGCTGTCTGGTTTTGGAGGGACAGGGCAGGCTGAGTCAGACCTGGGTTGAATAGAGAGATCTGCATTTGGAGTATGGGGAGGGGTAGCTCCTTGATCTGAATAGGGCTGTGCCTGGCAAGGTGAATGATGGCTCCACCTCCTGCTGTGCGTCTGATAGCAGACCCCCTCTTTCTGAAAGGAAGGATGCAGCCTGGTAAACAAAGTGCTCCAGGACTGAGCAGAACTGGTTCTGGCTAGGCTCAGTGACTTGTAGCTTTGAGAACAAAGATTTTTGGGGTATAAATATCTGTGCTGAAACCCCTACAATGTGTATTGCTCCTGGACATCAAGACGAACCTCTGTCCGTGTAAATGAAGGAATCTGCAGGAGGTGACTATCCTTGTGCTTGTGTGCTGTTTCTTGGATTGGCCTGCAGTGGTTACCATTGGACTTGGAAGAAGAGGGAAAAGGACTTTGAGAGAACTTTTATTAATCTTGCTAAAGCAATCACCCAAGGGCTAGGAGAGAGCTAGCCTCCTGTTGAAGTCTCAGGCACATCAGACTTCACCACCAGCCTCCTGATTCCTCCCAGCGAGGATTTCTATCTGCAGGTGAGGCTCTTGTGAGTTCCAGGGCCTCTAGTTCTACTACAGAGAAGAGAGTGCTGAAATCGTCGCTAACGCCCGTTTGCGAGCCGCTGCAGCCGAAAGCGCCCAGAAATTCATCGCGCTGCTGCCGCTGAGCGCTCGCAACCAAAGATCGCACCGCACGTTTGCGGGCTTCCAACTGCTCGCTAACTCCAAGAGATCATCGCTTCACGACATCGCAGCGCGGACGCCGGGCGTCCGCCATTTTCATCGCATCGCATCAGGATCGTCGCTCCCTCGCGGAGCGCCATTTCTTCGCATCGCAACCTGATCGCACACACAACAGGATCGTCGCATCGTCTCCTCCCTCGCGGCAAGGAGTCTTCGCATCAACGGCCTAGCGTGCAGAAGTTTGTCGCATCGTCTCCGCACGCATCAGCAGATCGGCGCATCATCCTCCCTCGCGGCAAGGATTTATCGCTTCGCGTGCAGAAAATCATCGCTACAGCTTCTTTGCGACAATTTGTTGGTTTTGCTACGAAATCCAGGTACTTTGTAAGTAAAAGGGTCGCAGAGACCACTGCTTTGAACTGAACTCCTCTTGGCACACCTTGAACTATTTTTGCCGCATTTCAAGAGTAATCCTATTTTACAGTATTGTGGCTTTTTTTAAAATCATTATTGGTCTTGTGTTAAATCTATATATAAAGATACTTATTTTTTATAACTACTTGTGTGGTGTCCCTTGTAGTGTTCCTCACTGTGTTACTGTGTATGGTCATAAATGCTTCACACACTGCCTCTGAGATAGGCCTAGCTGCTCGTGCTACGTTACCACAGGGTTGAGCAGGGGCTGTCAAAGGGTGTAGCCCTCTCACTCTGACTTAGGGAAGAAGGGTCCCTACTTGGACAGTGGTCAGCCATTGCCAACGAGAAACCCCCATTTCTAACATTGGTGGCAGCGGTGGGATCTGGACTTGCATTTATGATCGCATACAGTAATTATAATATACACTACTAGTGAGTGCAGACCATAACGCAACCACATACGTTTTTGAGTTTTTTTTAAAATTCTATTTTTGATTAATATTGCCAGTTATTGCTACAATGGGCAAGCCCGGATCCAATGCCTCGGAGGATCTCTCCTGGGAAGAAGAGAAATTAGAAACCTACAATGCCAAGCAGCTCAAATATTTTTGCAAACGCTTCACAGTCCCTATCACAGGTCTCACTAGAAGGGAGGAGTATTACAAGGCGCTGAAGGCCTGGCTAGAAGCCAGGGATGCCCCTAAGAATATGGGAGAGCCTGTGGAGGGGGAAGAGAATGCAGGAGAGCAGCAGGGTGAAGTAGTAGACCTGGTGGGAAATAAAGCAATTTCTAGCCCGGGCACTAGTGTGTCCGCCAGGGGTCTGTCCCCAGAAGAGATGGAGGACAGGGAGAGAGATAGGCGGCATAATATGGAGATGGCTAAGCTTAAAATGGATGGTCAGAGGGACCTAGAGAACAAGAAGTTAGAATTTGAGATTATGAAAATGAAACTTGAGCATGAGAGAATATTGAGGGAGTTGGAGATTAAAGCAAAGAGTGTAGAGATCTCCCCGTCGGTTGCCGGATACCTTTAGTGCATACTGAGAATAGAGTGTATATACCCAAGGAGGTTATTAAGGATTTCCACAAAAGTGAAGATATTGGGCAATGGTTTGCAGCTTATGAATTAGCCATGGTGTCCCACTGGGTCCCTGAGAAGGATTGGGGAGCGGGGTTGTGGGGACGCTTTGTGAGTGAGGGGAGGGATACCTTGTTGGACCTGCCCCCAGAAAATCGGATGGTTTATGGCCACATGAAGGAAGCTTTGATGACCCGCTATGGTTTGACCCCTGAGATGTATAGGCAGAGGTTTAGGACCTGCAAGAAGCTAGAGGGTACCACGTGGGTTGAATATGTGTCTTTTTTTGCAGAGCAATGGAACGCTGGGTAAAAGGTAGCAAAGTAGAAACTTTTGAGCAGCTTTATGATTTGATTGCATGGGAGCATTTATCTAGTAACTGTTTTCCTGAGCTACGCCAGCACCTGATTGATTGCAAGCTGACTAACCCTAGGAAGCTTGCTGAGGAGGCGGACTGCTGGGTGAGCACCCGGGTTCGCAAGGGTCCAGTGGGAGACTTCGCCAAAGGTGGGCAGGGTCCCCAGCAGAGAAGTGGGGGGACAGGGGTAAACCAAGGGAGTTCCAAAGAGGGCCCCAAAGTAATTCCCAAGGGAACCAAGCAGTGGTGTCCCAGCCTCCCCAAGAGAAGAAGCCAGTGCCCCCGACAGGTAGGCCTGTTCAGAGGGGGCCCCTTACTTGTTATAAGTGTGGTCAAGTGGGCCACAGATACTATGATCCCCAGTGTCCTCAGAGAGATACTAGTGCACCACCCCGTGCACCACCCCGCCAGCTTGCTAGTGTAGCCCTGGGGGGGGGGGAGATGGGTGCCCAAGAGGGGTGGGATCCCGTAGAGTTAACCCTCGTCTCATTAGGAGACTTTGAGATGGTCCCTAAACCTGCACTGCCTGATAACACTAAAAAGTACAGGCAGTGGGTGACCATCAATGGCCATAGAGTGGAGGCTCTAAGAGACACAGGAGCCAGTGTAACTGCTGTCAGCTCCCGGCTGGTGTCCAAAGAGCAGGTTGTCCCCCATGCATTCTACCCAGTAGTATCCGCAGACAACTCAGAGAGCCAATGTGAGGTTGCTCAGGTTCCCTTTGAGTGGGGGGGGGTCTCAGGAACTCTTCAGGTGGCTGTGAGGCCCGCCATGCCTGTAGACTGTCTGTTGGGCAATGATTTAGAGAACTCCCCGTGGGCTACGGCGGAGAGGAGATCTCACTTGGAGATGTTGGGTCTGCCTGAGTGGGCGTGTGGTACCACTCGGTCCATGGCAGCCAAGGAGGGTGTTGAGAAGGACCTGGAGCATGAGAGTATGGCCCAGATCCCTGCCTTAGAGAGAAGGGGCAGGGGGCGCGGGAAGCCGGCCCCCTTGGTTCCCACGGCCCAGGAGGGAGCAGACCCTGAGGGGGATGCCCTGGAGCCTACCGGGGAGCAGATCACCGAACTGGGGGACCTGCCTGAGCTGACCCATTGGCATCAGGAAGGGGGACCCACCAGGGAGGAATTTTGTGAGCAGCAAAGAGTTTGCCCTTCTCTTGAGGGTATGCGGCGTCAGGCTGCAGCCCAGGCAGCAGGTGACATGTCTGGTTCACATCTGATTTACTGGGAGAACAGTCTCCTGTATAGCGAGCCTAAGGCTGCTGAGCCGGGGTCAGCCCGTGTGCTGGTGGTACCCGAGTGCTTCAGAGCCTTCCTACTGGGGTTGGCTCATGACATTCCTTTGGCAGGACATCTGGGGCAGACCAAGACCTTTGAGAGGCTGGTCACCTATTTTTATTGGCCCCAGATGCGCAAGAGCTCAGACACTTATTGCAGAACATGTGCGACTTGCCAGGCAAGTGGGAAGAGTGGGGGGAAGATCAAGGCCCCACTCCAGCCCTTTCCAGTTGTTAGTACCCCATTCGAGTGAGTGGGCATTGACATTGTGGGGCCTCTGGACCCCAAGACAGCCATGGGCAACAGGTTCATCCTGGTCTTGGTGGACCATGCCACCCGGTACCCTGAAGCCATCCCGCTCAGGACAGTGACGGCCCCCGTGGTGGGACGTGCACTGATGGGGAGTTCCCCAGAGAGGTGGTGTCTGACAGGGGGACCAACTTCATCTCCCAGTACATGAAGTCTCTGTGGAAGGAGTGTGGGGTAACTTATAAGTTCACCACTCCTTACCACCCCCAAGGTAATGGTCTGGTTGAAAGGTTGAACCGGACCTTGAAGGGCATGATCATGGGCCTAGAAGAGCCCCTGAGGCGTAAATGGGACGTCCTCTTGCCATGCCTGTTGTTTGCCTACCGTGAGGTGCCACAGAAGTCCTTAGGGTTCAGCCCCTTTGAACTTCTCTATGGCCATCCGGTAAGAGGGCCTCTGAGTCTGGTCAAGGAAGGCTGGGAGCAATCTCCCAGGAAACCTCCCCAAGATGTATTTAGCTACATGTTGGCCTTCAGGAACCAGACTCGGCGTTTCAGAAAAATTGCTGAGTCAAATCTGGAAGCCAGCCAGGAGGAAATGAAACGTTGGCACGACCAGAATGCCACTCTGGTCGAGTTTCAACCTGGTCAGAAGGTTTGGGTACTGGCCCCAGTGGAGCCTTGTGCGCTCCAAGATAAGTGGACCGGTCCATTTGAGGTGGTGGAGCGCAAAAGTCCAGTTACCTACTTGGTGGACTTTCAATCTCCCAGGAACCCCTTGCGGGTCCTGCATGTGAACCGCCTGAAGCCCCACTTTGAGAGGTCTGAAGTGGGCATGCTTCTTGCCACAGATGCTAGGATGGAGGAGGAGAGTGAGCCTCTTCCTGACCTCCTGTGTGCAGGAGAGAAGGATGGGTCAGTGGAGGGTGTGGTCCTCTCCACCACACTGACCCCTGAGCAGCAGAGAGATTGTCACCAACTGTTGGGGCAATTTTCTGATTTGTTTTCCCTGGTGCCTGGTGTCACTGATTGGTGCGTCCATGAGGTAGACACCGGGGACAGTCCTCCTGTCAAGCACAAGGCTTACAGAGTGACTGACAGGGTCAGGGCTTACATTAAGGAGGAGGTCTCCAAAATGTTTGCCCTAGGGGTGATTGAGTCCTCTAGCAGCCCTTGGTCCAGCCCCGTGGTCTTGGTACCAAAAGCTGCAGCGCCTGGTGCCACCCCTGAACTTAGGTTCTGTGTGGACTACCGAGGTCTCAATTCGGTCACGAAGACCGACGCGCACCCCATCCCCAGAGCTGATGAGCTCATAGATCGGTTAGGGGCTGCCCGGTACCTCAGCACGTTTGATCTGACGTCTGGGTACTGGCAGATCGCCTTAACTGATGGGGCAAAGGAGAGGTCAGCATTCTCCACACCAGATGGGCACTACCAGTTCCGTGTGATGCCCTTTGGGATGAAGAATGCCCCTGCCACCTTTCAGAGGTTGGTCAACCAGGTGTTGGTTGGGCTGGAGGATTTCAGTGCCGCCTACCTGGATGACATTGCAGTGTTTAGTTCCTCCTGGGAGGACCACTTGCGCCACCTCTGGGAAGTGTTGATGGCGCTGCGCAGAGCAGGCCTCACAATCAAGGCCAGTAAGTGCCAGATTGGGCAGGGTTCTGTGGTGTACTTGGGACACCAGGTTGGGAGTGGCCAGGTGGCGCCCCTGCAGCCCAAGATTGAAACCATCCTGGCTTGGGAGCCCCCAAGGACCCAGACCCAGGTGAGGGCCTTCTTAGGACTCACGGGTTACTACAGGAGGTTTGTCAAGGGGTATGGCAACATTGTTGCACCCTTGACTGAGCTGACTTCCAAGAAGCAGCCAAAGATTGTGAACTGGACTGACACCTGTCAGAAAGCTTTTGATGCCCTCAAGACTGCCATGTGTACAGCACCCGTACTCCAGGCACCCAATTTTGCTAAGGAATTTATTGTCCAGACAGACGCTTCAGAGCATGGGGTGGGGGCCGTTCTGTCACAGATAAATGAGGAGGGACTAGACCAACCTGTAGCCTTCATCAGTAGGAGGTTACTTCCACGGGAACAGAGGTGGAGTGCAATTGAGAGTGAGGCATTTGCTGTGGTCTGGGCACTGAAGAAGCTGAGACCATACCTGTTTGGGACTCACTTCCGGGTTCAGACAGACCACAGGTCCCTCAGATGGTTGATGCAGATGAGGGGTGAGAATCCCAAGTTGTTGAGGTGGTCCATTTCCCTACAGGGTATGGACTTCACGATGGAACACCGCCCTGGTACAGAACACGCCAATGCTGATGGTCTGTCCAGATTTTTCCGCCTTAGTGATGAGAACTTCCAAGGGGATGGGTAGTTCTCCCCACATTTCAGCTGGAGGGGACACGTGTTAGACCTGGCATCATTGGCGTGGGTCTCCCTTCCATTTTTCGCTGTTGTCTCCTCTGTTTTTGCTGGTGTTAGATGCTCCGGGCGCTGTGCCACTGCCCTTCAGTGCCACAGCGCGAATGCTCCCTGTGTAAATATGACATGTGAATTGGTATATCCATGATTGGCTTATTTGGTTTACCTGTTAGTCCCTAGTAGCTTGGCCTGTGTGTGCCATGGGCTGGTAAACCAAATGCTGCTGGTGGGCCTGCAGCGCTGGTTTGCGCCACCCACAGAAGCAGCTTGTAAAGTGTGTCTCAGACCTGCCACTGCAGAGTCTGCGTGCAGTCCAGAACTGCCATCTTGGCTGTGAAGTGCACCCACTTCCCAGCCCCTGAACCTTCCCTTGGCATCATGTAAGTCACCCCTAGGGTAGGGTGCATTGTATGTGTAAGGAAGGACATGCCTTGGTGTGTGTGTAGCATGTCCTGGTAGTGAATTACACCCAATTTCGTTTTTCACTACTGTAAGGCTACCTGTTCCCCATAGGCCAGAATGGGCAGTTTGACTATTACATTCTATAGTCCTAACTGACCCCAGGAACATGGTAGAAAAACGAATTTACTATGCCTGAGCTCAGAATATTAAAATACGTCTTTTAGTGAAGTTTATTTTTATATTCTGTGTTTGAAAATACCACTTTTAGAAAGTAGGTATTTTCTTGCCTAAGCCTTCCAGTGTGCTCTGCTGTTATGTGTATTGGCTGTCTGGTTTTGGAGGGACAGGGCAGGCTGAGTCAGACCTGGGTTGAATAGAGATCTGCATTTGGAGTATGGGGAGGGGTAGCTCCTTGACCTGAATAGGGCTGTGCCTGGCAAGGTGAATGATGGCTCCACCTCCTGCTGTGCGTCTGATAGCAGACCCCCTCTTTCTGAAAGGAAGGATGCAGCCTGGTAAACAAAGTGCTCCAGGACTGAGCAGAACTGGTTCTGGCTAGGCTCAGTGACTTGTAGCTTTGAGAACAAAGACTTTTGGGGTATAAATATCTGTGCTGAAACCCCTACAATGTGTATTGCTCCTGGACATCAAGACGAACCTCTGTCCGTGTAACTGAAGGAATCTGCAGGAGGTGACTATCCTTGTGCTTGTGTGCTGTTTCTTGGATTGGCCTGCAGTGGTTACCATTGGACTTGGAAGAAGAGGGAAAAGGACTTTGAGAGAACTTTTATTAATCTTGCTAAAGCAATCACCCAAGGGCTAGGAGAGAGCTAGCCTCCTGTTGAAGTCTCAGGCACATCAGACTTCACCACCAGCCTCCTGATTCCTCCCAGCGAGGATTTCTATCTGCAGGTGAGGCTCCTGTGAGTTCCAGGGCCTCTAGTTCTACTACAGAGAAGAGAGCGCTGAAATCGTCGCTAACGTCCGTTTGCGAGCCGCTGCAGCCGAAAGCGCCCAGAAATTCATCGCGCTGCTGCCGCTGAGCGCTCGCAACCAAACATCATCGCACCGCACGTTTGCAGGCTTCCAAGTGCTCGCTAACTCCAAGAGATCATCGCTTCACGACATCGCAGCGCGGACGCCGGGCGTCCGCCATTTTCATCGCATCGCATCAGGATCGTCGCTCCCTCGCGGAGCGCCATTTCTTCGCATCGCAACCTGATCGCACACGCAACAGGATCGTCGCATCGTCTCCTCCCTCGCGGCAAGGAGTCATCGCATCAACGGCCTAGCGTGCAGAAGTTTGTTGCATCGTCTCCGCACGCATCAGCAGATCGGCGCATCATCCTCCCTCGCGGCAAGGATTTATCGCATCGCCGGCTTCGCGTGCAGAAAATCATCGCTACAGCTTCTTTGCGACAATTTGTTGGTTTTGCTACGAAATCCAGGTACTTTGTAAGTAAAAGGGTCGCAGAGACCACTGCTTTGAACTGAACTCCTCTTGGCACACCTTGAACTATTTTTGCCGCATTTCAAGAGTAATCCTATTTTACAGTATTGTGGCTTTTTTTTAATCATTATTGATCTTGTGTTAAATCTATATATAAAGATACTTATTTTTTATAACTACTTGTGTGGTGTCCCTTTGTAGTGTTCCTCACTGTGTTACTTTGTATGGTCATAAATGCTTCACACACTGCCTCTGAGATAGGCCTAGCTGCTCGTGCTACGTTACCACATGGTTGAGCAGGGGCTGTCAAAGGGTGTAGCCCTCTCACTCTGACTTAGGAAGAAGGGTCCCTACTTGGACAGTGGTCAGCCATTGCCAACTAGAGACCCCCATTTCTAACACTAAGCCTTAAACTCCCCTTTTTCTACATATACGTCACCCCTATGGTAGGCCGTAGGTAGGCCATAGGAGAGGGTGATATGTGCTTAAAAGGTAAGAGATGTACTTTTAAGTTTCAGTGAGTTACACACGCACTCACACACACATACGACCAGTTATACATCCAACCTGCCACCGATACTGTGACTCACATACCTAATTATGAAAGCTTAGAGGTACCCAGTCAGACAGCGACAAAGGCAGTTGCAGATTAACTCACTCACCCTCACAGCATTTATGTGTCCAGCAGTAAGAGAGCCAGTTGCACACACAGTTACTTACCCCAACAATCACTGACACAGCCAGTAAGCAATGAATACAGCCACTTACATACACATTTACAGACCCATATGCTTACTAAGAGAGCCATTCATATGCTGACATAGTTACTTACATAATTAATAACACACAAAAGAGAGCCTGAGGAGGTTTAAAGACCTGCAGGGACCAACTCCCCAAAATTAGAAGTAACGAAACATCGAGGCCCTAGAGTTAGTTTTATCTCACACACACATCTATCTTTCTTTTCTTTCCTAACCACACCCTGCTCTACTATTGGTTTTAGGAGACCTCTTTTGAACCACTGAAAACATCCCTGAGCTCCTCCCTCTCAGAGAGGGGGTTGTAGCCTGCAGTGCGACTAGGTTCGTAATGCGAAGAGGTTTCCCAATGATGAAGCATGCCTCCTATGGGTGGGTGAGGGGAATCGTCCTGTAAAAGGGACACTCCAGCACTCCCTTGTTCTATTTTCTATTTCTATTTTAGACCCAGGGGCCTTGCTTGTATTTGATACTTACTTACATATCCAATGATGCACCCACACAGGGACTAATACACTCATTCAGATATGTACTGAAGTACTGACGCTACAAAGTCGCCCATCCAGACAAGTCGCCCTTTAAACATGTGTTGGGCCTGCTACTGCAGAGCCTGTGTGTGCAGTTTTACTGCTAGGTCGGGTTGCCATTTAAAACTCCTTACCAAGCCTTAAACTCCCCTTCAACTACATATAAGTCACCCCTAAGGTAGGCCCTACATAGGCCTTAGGGCAGGATGATATATACTGAAAAGGGATGACATTTACTTTTAAGTTTCATTGAGTTACATGTGCACTCAGAGACCCATCCACCCAGTTATACTTCCAGTGTCCCACCCACACTTTGAGTTATATACCTATTTAGAAAAGCATAGAGCCACTCAAACACCCAGTTAGACAGAGACAGAGGCACTTACACATTCAGTCACATCCCCATACAGCACTTATGTATCCAGCAGTAAGAGGACCAGTTGCACACACATTTACATACCCCTAGACTCACTAATACAGCCAGTAAGGAATCTATACAGCCAGTTACATATACATTTTGAGACCTGTACATATACTAAGACAGCCAGACATATAGTGACATAGTTACTTACTCATCCAGTGACACACCCAGAGAGGGATTGATACAATTATTTAGGTATCTATTTAAGTACTGACAATCTAAGTCACCTAGCCAGACAAGTAGCCCTTCAAACATGTCTCGGGTGTGCTACTGCACAGACTGTGTACGCAGTTTTACTGCCTGGTTAAGTATCCATTAAAACTTGCCAAGCCTTAAACTCCCTTTTGTCTACATATGTGACCCTTAGGGTAGGCCGCAGGTATAGATACACTGATGCATACACTGACACACCCAGACACACTCTAATGCATAACGTAGCCCACCCAGGCACACACTGATGCATACACTAACACACTCAAGCACACACTCATGCGAACACTAACACACCCAGGCATACACTGATACATACAGCAACACATGACAAACACACTTATGCATACACTGATGCACTGAGGTGCTCACTAACACAGCCAGGCACACAATCATGCATACACTAACACACCCAGGCACACACTGATGCATACACCCACACACTCAAGCACACACTCATGCGTACACTAACACACCCAGGCATACACTGATACATACAGTAACACATGACAAACACACTTATGCATACACTGATGCACCGAGGTGCTCACTAACACGGCCAGGCACACAATCATGCATACACTAACACACCCAGGCACACACTGATGCATATAGTAACACAGCCACACATACACTAATGAATACACCGACGCACCCAGGCTCAATCTGATCCATTCAATAAGACACCCAGGCACACACTGATCCATACAAAGACACACCCAGGCAGACAGTGATGCATATGCTGACACACCCAGATACACTCTGATGCATACAGTAGTACACCCAGGCACACACTGATATATATTCTAACATATCCAAGGAAACACTGATGGACACAATGACACACCCAGGGACACACTTATGCATACACTAACACAACTAACAAAACACTTATGCATAAACTGACACACCGAGTCACACACTGATACACATACTAATTTACCCAGGCACAAACTTATGCATACACTAAGACACCTAGCATATAGTGACGCATATGCTGACACACCCAGGCGCACACTGATGCATATGGTGATACACCCAGGCTCACACTCCTGCTTACACTGACACACCGAGGCAGACATTGATGCATACGCTGACACACCCAGATACACTCTGATGCATACAGTAGCATACCCAGACACACACTGATATATATACACCTACACACCTACCAGACACTGATGGTTACACTGACACACCCAGGGACATACATATGCATACACTAACACACTCAAGGACATACTTATGCATACACTGGCACACCAATACACACACTGATCCATACCCAAAGACACTCAGGCACACACTTATGCATACACTGACACGCTTAGGCACACACTGACACATATGCTGACACAACCAGTCAATCACTGATGCATACTGTGATACACCCAGGCACACACTAATGTATACGCTGACACACCCAGGAACACACTGATTTAAACATTAAAAATAACAGGCCATAACATAGTGACATAACTGTTTATGTAGGTACTTAAATGCTTAAATTATGTAATTGAATAGTATATAATGAAACACTAAAAGTATTGACTTATTTTTTCTTTCCATACATCTACTTGTAGTTAAACAGAGAGTTATAATGCCAAAAAAAGAAAGAAACAGAAGAAATGATACTATCTCCTTACAACTGAGAGAGAAAAGGGACATAATGCAGAGAATGGGTTAAAGAGAAAAGAGCTGCTGGTAAGAAAACTAAGAAGCTTCTTAAAGTAGATTGTGGAAAAATGCAAAGCGAGCAAAACCATGCAAATAAAAAGCAAGGCATCAAATCTGATAAGAAAGGAGATAAACTAAGTGACAATAATAGTAAATCTTATAAGAAAGCAGATAGTTTAACAAGAAGACAGAAGGAATATAAGGTAATGAAAGTCAGAACGGCGGCCATATTGGGAGAACATTTTAGATTGACCGGCCCCTGACAGAGTAGCGGACACAGCGAGGTCCATCGTTAAAAGAGACAGCCTGGAGCCGATCTCAGAGGGAAAACTGCTAGGAGCGGCAGGAGTAAAGAGGACTACAACTCTGCGGCTGCAGTTCATTTTTCTGCAATCACCATTGTCTTCTTTTAAACAAAACAAATAGAAACTCTTCAAAATAAACGAAAATCTTTACGCTTAGGGCAACTCTACAAAAACTAACAGTGGCACACCTCTTCCAAAATGGTAGACTACGTGGGAGCTGCATAGTGCAATACTAATTGTCTACCCTGCTTCGAAGAAACTAATACACCGGTCATTTTCTAAACGGCTGGTCTGCCAATTGTGAGTGTCATCCTTTGTAAATTCATCTGTTAATCTGACATCAAACTCTGGCTCCCATCGCTTCGAAAACAGTGCTCACTGTTGAAAAGGAAAGCAAGAATAGAAAAATGAAGCATCAGCGCCATCTTCTGGCCCTTTTTTATACATCTGTCAGACAAACATTTCTAAACCAATTTAAACTTGATAGAGCCTCCTTCTTGCACCCTGCCCATAAATATGACAGAAAACAATTCTCAGTGAAGCTACATGAAGACAATTGTGATAGAGAGAATGTATCTTATTTTAACTGAACTGTTCCTCAGAACCCCTTCATTACTGATCAGATCACGTTCATCCCCTATCCCCGTTGCTCACATCAGGGTCTCCACAGCGCAAAAGACTAGCAATGGGACTGTTTTCTACACTTAGTCCTACGACAGCCTCACTCACACCGAGAGAATTGCTTGGGGCAACAGCTGAGTGCCCTACAACCCCGGGCCTACACATTCTATACGCCTTACCTTAAGATGGCTGTCCTGGCCTGTGCCCTGGAAGCACTGCTATCGAGTGCATATCAACCGTACAGTAAGTCTTAGCTTCCCAGTAACTCCGGGATGGGTGCTGCCAATTGATCTATGACGACGCCCCCCGGACTGAAACCTTGAACATTGTACACACCATGGAGCCGGATCAACATGGCCCATGCCCGGTGGAACTTTGATGGAACTTTCGATGGACCTTTGACGATGCCCCCTGGGCGGATACCAAAACTGTTTGTACTTACCTCGGTGCACGAGCAACCTTGGCCGATGCCCGGTGGAGCTGTCATATGCAGATATAGAGTAGTCTGGCCCTGGTTTCACCCCCTCGGTTGTCACCTACCCAGCCGGTCATCTGACATTGTTTTCCTCGTTTCCCCGTTGTGTTTCCTTCCCTCCCCCTCCTCCTCCCTCCGTGATTCTTTGATTTAATTGATGTAACTATGTAACCTGTAACTCTGGGCGGATACCAAAACTGTTTGTACTTACCTCGGTGCACGAGCAAACTTGGCCGATGCCCGGTGGAGCTGTCATATGCAGCTATAGAGGAGTCTGTCCTTGGTTTCACCCCCTTGGCCGTCACCTATCCAGCCGGTCATCTGACATTGTTTTCCTCGTTTCCCCGTTGTGTTTCCTTCCTTCCCTCCCCCCTCCTCCTCCCTCTGTGATTCTTTGATTTAATTGATGTAACTATGTAACCTGTAACTCGCTGATCCTCATGTAAAGCGCTCTGATACCTCCGGGTCTAGCCAGCGCTATATAAAACTTTTCAAATAAATAAAATAAAAAAAATGTTTCGTAGTAGGGTAATACAGAATTTGGTATGAACTATGAGGCAGTATAAAAGGAGAAGAGAAGCAGTCAAACAAAAACAACATGTAGTTGATAAGGCATTTGCCCTGAAGAGGAAACTATTTATTTTGAAACTGAACAGAATAATAGCACTGGATAAAACAGTAGTGTCTATGAAGAGAAGAAGCCAGAAACAAAGACTTGTGAATAGAAGTAATTTTTGTAACATTTTCATAGGAGAATGAAAGCATTTGTGTAGTACTAAGCCTTTCTTTAATGAAGAAAGTGAATTCCAAGAGAACACATTAGTGCATGCAGTTACAACAACTGGTTAATGTTATGAAGTGAAAGATGATCCACCCATTACAAAAGAGGAGATGGTTCCTAGGAATGTGGCGGAAGTGATAGCTGAAGAGGTACAAGGAAGACGTAGACAGGCCCCTGTATATAAATGGAACTGTAGCAGTATTTGTAGTGTTTGTCAGGAATAAATTGATATATTGGCAACTTTCCTATGTAAATTTCCATGCAGAAGTCTGAAACGGAAAATTGGCATTTTGCAAAGCTTAGATCCATGCCAAGTAAGGAAGTATACTAATTTACATGGACATTCACTGGCATGTTATTCAAAGAAAGTGTACAGATGCACCTTTCATCACTTCAGAATGTTAACTGTTCATCACTCTAAAATGCGAAATTTAGTTAGTAGACTTTACTTTGCGAAAACTCCTGCCTTGTGTTTAGGAGAAATTAATAGAGCATTATTACATGATACAGTAGCAAACGTAGGAAAAATTTGTGAAGATGTTCAATTTTGTTTCTTTGATCCTGAAGAGGAGTCTAGGGAAAATTAGTAGTTGGTATGTGCAGGTGTAGAATAACAGGACACGGGTATTAGTATTGAAAACTTTACGCAAGAGATTGCAAAGTTTAACACAGTTTCTTCAGAGAAACCAAACTGTGTTTGTATTTGCTGTCAATACAATTACTACAGAAGCCAAACTCACCATGTTGTTTTTTTCTCAAAAGCTGAACAAGAGAACAGAGATAAGTGGCAAAAATTTCCTGTATATTGATTTTTAGAGGAACGCTTTGATTTGTCAACATTGCAAAGTATATGTAAGTTTTAATATGATCAATTAGAGGATAACAAAATGCCAGCCAGAGCAGTACATAACAAGTTAGAATTGGTATCAATTCCAGAACAACTTCGAGAATTAAATATTTATGAATCAATTTCATACAATGTATGCACCCTTCTCAAGCAATAGTTCGTATGGAGCCAAAGACTGGGAAATTACCACCAACAGAGCTACAGAAAGGCCTTAAAGGAAGAGTTGTCTACTTACTTTTAGATTTTAAACGGAATATTAAAACTGGGGGAGTAGAGAGAGATATTGATGAACCACTTATTCTTGTAAATGGTGTGCCTACCAAAAACAAAAAATCTGGCAAGAGTTTGTGGATGTTAATAAAGTTAAAAAAAACTATGTTGTAGCTGAAACAAAATAATATTTAGTACAAAAATGTCAGTGTTCTTGGAGATGAAAGTTTTTAATGGAAGATGAAATATTACCATGAAGTGGACTGATTGAAAAAGTGGATAGATCCAATTCAGAAGAAATAAATAAACATTCCAAAGAAGTGATTGGCGATGCTATTGATCTCTTTCAAATGAAGCAAGCAAAAGGGAGCTCCAAAAGTGTGTGGGAGAAACGTTTGGAGGCTTGCTGTTTAACACAACTA
Source organism: Calotriton arnoldi (assembly GCA_963921515.1). Taxonomy (NCBI): domain Eukaryota; kingdom Metazoa; phylum Chordata; class Amphibia; order Caudata; family Salamandridae; genus Calotriton; species Calotriton arnoldi. The sequence continues at coordinate 17,526 of CAWUFW010004862.1, read as the reverse complement.
TTTCCCACTGGAGCAAATAACCGGGATGTTGACCTTCCCGTACAAATACCATCAGATGAGTACAGGTCAACCAGATTATATTCAGAGGACGCTAGATTTCACCAGTGTATTCCATACACATTGCATCTATTATTTGAGAATGGCTTGTCTGGACTATTATATGCTGTAAACCACATATTGAAGACAGGAGTTAATCTACAAAGTCGCTCTGTAAAGGAATTTGTTGCCAAAGTTCATTGTAAAGATGAAAAATTGGAATACAATTTGATTAATTTGATGTCATGCCAACGTGGGACCAATCAGTATTGGTATCGTCTTCATGGAGAACTGAAATGTATGTTGCGAAATTTAGGTGTACCTACTTGGTTTGTGGCACTAAGGGCCGGACTGGCTGTAGCGGGAGGCTGGAAGGGTGGGGGCCGGTTTTGTTACTGGGGGCCGGATTTGCAGCAGTGCTGCAATATCGGCCCCTAGCAACAAAAGCAACAGTGCTGGGAGCTGGTTTAGTTAAGCAGCAGTGCTTCACACTTGCACCCTCGCGCACCCCCCCGGAGGCCGGTGTGATAAAATTGCCATGGCTGATGTGTGTTCTCAGTCCGGCCCTGTTGACACTCAGCTGTGCAGAGTACGCATGGGGTGGCTTACTTGAGTTTTTGAGAGAATCAAACTCAAATATTAAGGACATCAATGTGAAGACAGCAGGAGAACTTCGTTCTTTGGATCCTGCTAATGTTTGTAGATATTTAAACCACATGTTTCAAGCCATGCTGTCTTTTATCTGCAACAAAACAAATCCTCCTCTTGACGAAGTAACTGATTTCTTTTGCCGTAAAAAGTACCAAGCTAGAGGTGCTCCTCATATTCACATGCTATTATGGATAAAAGATGCACCGAAATTTGAAACAGATAGTGATGACTCTATACTCTCTGTCATAGAACAGTATGTGACTTGTCAACCCAAAAAACAATGGTGTAACAGTAAGTTCTGTGCTTTCAAGCACATAGATGTGGCAAGTAGTGTCGTCGAAAATACAGGGCTAAAAGAACGTTTTACAGAAGGTGTCATTTTGGATTTCTAAGATCTGTGATTTCCAAAGGAAGAGTGAACAGTTTTTATCTGCAATGAGACATACACTGACTCATAAATATCACCAAAAACACAATCTCAGACGAACAGAGGCCTCCAAATATATTAATGACTATAATCCTGTGATTCTCAAAATGTGGAATGCTAATAATGATCTAAACATAACAATATCCCAGCCCTATGGTTTCCGCCGAGCTTAGACGCATAAACAAAACTGTCGAAGACAAGAGAAGAGATGGAGGACTGATTATAACGATGAGGAAAGAGCCAAATATAAGGTGTGCCTAGCTATCTATAAGACTTTAATCGTTAAGGAAAAGGCCTAATATTTTACCGGGAAGATAGAAGAAGCCATTCTACCAGAGAATTGTTTCAAACTGTCACCATTCTAACTAAGGACTCTTCTAAAAATCTCAGCCCTATTAGCCAATCCTTCTGTAACTCTTTGGCTAACTTTTTCCTGCAAAAGGTGGAGATGATATTTAATAAGTTTACCTCTTCCACCTCTCCTACTTGCAGTGATAGGTCTCTTGCTTCCTACTGTGCAGGAAAGCTTTAGTGAGTTTACCTTACCCCCTTAGAGGAGGTTACCAATCTATTGAGATCCATATCTTCCCGTTGACCCTTGCCCTTCAAGGGTTATGTTATGTTATGTTACATAGGTTTGTAAAGCGCACTGTTACCCAAGGGTGTCCTGGCGCTGAGCAATGTATACCTGGTAACCTCCACCCCTGAGCCCAACTGAGACTAAGCTGAGAACAACCAGGTCTTCAGACCTTTCCTGAACGAGAGGAATTCCGTACCAGTCCTTAGATATAACGGAAGGTCATTCCAGGGTGGCCAAGCTACTGGCAAAGAACATCGCCCCTCAGCTCACAGCCATTTTTCATCTCATGTTCCAGTCCGACTATTTCCCATCTGCCTGGAAGAAAGCCTCTGTGCTTCCCTTGCTAAAAAAGGCTCCTTGGATCGTAAGGATCCAAATAACTACCGTCCTATCTCTTGTCTACCTTTGCTCGCAAAAATCGTAGAGAAATTCATGAATATCCAACATGCTGAGCAAATCCAATCTAATAATCTCTTGGACGCCACCCAGTTTTGCTTACGTAGTGGCCATAGTACAGAGACTGCCATGATCAAGCCTACCAAGCGGATCAGGCAGGTGCTCGATCAGGGTGGTGGAGCCGTCCTCATTCTGCTTGATCTCTCGGCAACCTTTGACACTGTCAATGACAGGCTGCTGCTGGATCTACTAGCTAAAATCGGGATCACCGGTTCTGCCTGGGATTTGCTGAAATCTTATCTCTCTGACTGTAAGCAGTCGGTGCGGAGGGGTGTACTTGTCTTTCACCCTTTTTTCGCTCCCTTGCGGGGTCCCTCAGGGGTCCTCGCTTAGTCCAACACTTCAATATCTGTGACACCCATCTGGCGAATCTAATACAAAGTTTTGGCTTTTCCTTAACATCTTACACCCAGATCGTCGTCTCCCTAGCCAACGATGATTCAGGCGCAGGATCTAGATTCTGCAAATGTATGCAGGCAGTTAACAGCTGGATGGACAGGAACTGTTTAAAATTGAATACAGGTAAGACTGAAGTGATTCTATTCAGTGACCAATCACCCTTTTGGACCCAAACCTGCTGGTCATAGGACATGGGCTCTTTACCCATGCCTGTCAGGAAGGCCCCAAAATTCGGATTTCTCATTGACGATAAGCTGAGCTACATCGACCAAGTCAACCCTGTGTCTTCCTCTGCTTTCCTCATGCTCAGAACCGTAAAAAAGATACTTCCTTACATTCCTGTACATCTTCAGAAAATTCTTGTCACTTGACTGGCGGTGGCCAAATTAGACAGCTGTAACGACCTCTTCCTCAATGCTCATCAATACATTTGAAAGAAATTGCAAACCTTGCAGAATGCAGCCGCTAGGCTCCTTCTAAAGATCCCGAAATACCATTCTCTGTCTAACTCAATCCTTAAACTGCACTGGCTCCCCATTAGACAGAGGATTTCTTTCAAATTGCTTTGTATTGCATACAAAGCTCTTCAGGGTTCTGGTCTTAAATGTCTACAACATAGATTTAGCTGGTACTCCCCAGGCAGGACCTTACACTCAGCTAGTGCTAAACTCATAGTTGTCCCCAGGTTTAAGCGAGCATCCTGGGGTGGGAAGACTTTCTTGCTGGGAGCTACGAACGCTGGAATGCACTTCCCCTGCAATTAAGAATACCCCCAACTTACTGGCCTTCAGGAAACTAATGAAAACCTGGCTTTTTAACACTCTTTAGCTTTCCAGTCTCCTCTGTGTCTTCCACTGCCTTTCTAGCTAGCACCAAGACACCTCCAGGCATTCACTGCACTTTAGAAAACCTCATAACATAAACAATTTAAGGCTGACAATTCCATGGCTGTTGCTTGATATGTGGCTTCCTACATAACAAAATCTGAGACAACTGAGATGAAGGCGATGTCGGAGGAGATTTCTGCTGAAAAGTCCTTAACCAAGAAATTGTACGAGCTTTAGTTTGAAGATGCTTTCTGGTAGGGAAATTGCTTCTTATGAATGCTGTGATCGGTTGAGCTCAGCCAGTTTGTACTCGAAGTCAAGGGGAATTGTTTGGGATAATCTAGGCCTCACAAGCATGCAAAATAGAGTGTTGAATTATTTTCTGGAAATTCAGTACCTAGCAGAGTTCGACCTGGAAAGTACAGACATATGGAAATCAAATATGTTGCACACTTAGGGGTCGATTCCGATTCGGGCCGGAAAAAGCACCGACCGACTCGGAGCCGGAATTTATTCCCACCGACACGTACCTGTGGCGCCCAACACGCCAAGTACGATGCAAGGCGTGCAAAATCCGACCGACACGTACCGAACCCGAACGACCGAGCCGCACGGAAAACAGCAATCCGGCCGGAAAAACACGCGAATCGAACCGACCAACACGCCCCCTGGAACAAATCCGACCGAAACGTACACGCGAACTCCAAACCGCAAAGTACGATGCAAGGCGCGAAAACCACGACCGAGTCGTACGGAGGACAAGCCGTACGACCGACACGCATACAAAACCGAGCCGAAGTAACACAAAACACCGCGACCGACGCGTACGCAGCATAGAAAACTGCACAAACACAGCGTGAACGAAACGGAGAAGACCGTACGAGACAAATGCAGGGTCCGACTCGGTCACAAGAACGTTTCCAACATGCACAGACAGTACAAAGGAAAAATTACACAAAAAAAGGCCAAACAAGCAATTACAAAGCCAATAAATACTGGGGGGTGGGGACAGAGAACAAAGACACACCCACAACTCCACCCATATAAAGGACACAAATCCCAACCATGATCCTTTGCAAATGCCATTCTACTGCCAGCACCCAACAGACAGCAACCACACACCCACAGCTCATCCCTCACACAAGCCACACACCATCAGCACACCAACAAATACCTACCTCACATACACCCAGCAAAACACACACTCACACACCCTCACCTGCACACCAACACACACATCACTCACCATCACCACCCATCACCATGCCCCCCAAGAAGAATCACAAGTTCCTAGATTGTGAATTGGAAGTCCTGGTAGACGAGATCCTCAGGGTAGAGCCACAGCTGTTTGGCACACTGGTCCAACAGACCCCCATCTCCCAGAAAACCAAGATGTGGGAGAGGATCATCAACAGGGTGAACGCACAATCACCATGTCTGCGCACAAAGACCGACATCCAGAACAGGTGGTATGACGTGCGCAGGAGGGTCCGGGAGCTGCTCAAGAAAGACTACCTCCTGAGCCAATACACCGGCAGTGGCCCTCCTGCCAAGCCAGTATACCCCAGGCCCTGGGAGGAGAAGGTGCGGGCCATCCTTCCACCAGTGAGCGTATATGGACTAGAGAACATCCCAGAGCCTGGTGAGTACACAACAAATGTACACAATATTCTGCCACAATACACACACACACATCACTGTCAAGGGGAGAGTCAAACCATGCACTCATAGCAATTACACAGCAACCAGAACAGAATCATCCCAAAATGTGTATGTCAGTCAGATAAACACAACACATACCATCTCAAAGTTACATTTAACCGTGTCATCACATGTACAAACACAACTACAACTACAGCTAGGCAGTGGCACAAATAGAACTAACAAACACATCCAGACATGTAGCCACCACTACAACACCAACACACAGTGAAGACCACTGAAAGAAAGGAATTCTGTGTATGCTGGGCAAGTCAGTGTAGCCAATAGCATCATGGGAGTCGTAGTCACACATATTGCCCCCCCCACAACTGTCCCATCAACACCACCATGAACCATGCGCACATCACAGGGAGTGGAAAAGGACTCACAAGATGGCTGACACTGGCTACTGCTGTGGGGAGCACAAGGCCCTGCTGGCAACTGTGCAACAACCAACAGCAGGACACCACTGACTGACATCCTGAGAGACAACTTCCACTCCCTGCAATGGAAGCACGTTCCATGGTGGGATATCTGGCTGGCTGGGTGGGAAGGAGGACTCGCACCACTGACCATAGTCACAAGCACCTCCCCTCACACACACCCTCAACACATACTCCACATAACCCACCTGGGAGAATGCAATGCCACACATCCTAACTCAAGATCCCACAAAGAACCTCCACCCTGGGTTATGTCGTGTGAAGCACAGGGACACTCTTGGGACTTTCAGCCAAACAACTGCCAGGACAACACTCCCAGCCATCCTGTCAGCACAGGCAGCCCACCCCACAGGGAAGCAGAGTCAAAAGGAAGGAAGGATGGGCATGCTGGGAAGGGGGGTGGAGGCAATAGCATGATGGGAGTCAGTAGTCACAGCTCTACATCCCCCACCACATGGCCCAGCAAGCTCACACTCACGCATGCACATCCCACAGGGAGTGGAAAGGCCCATCAAAGATGTCTGACACTGTTGCTGTGTCGTGGGGAGCACAAGGGCATGCTGGGAACTGAACACCAACCAACAGCAGGACACCACTGTCAGCCATCTTGCCATTGCTCTCACACCCACACACACTGAACTCCCCACAAAAGCAAGTAAGTATGGGAATGCTGGGAAGTGGGGTGGAGGCAATAGCATGATGGGAGTCACAGTCACAGACATAGCTCACCCCCACAACTGTCCCATCAACACCACCCTGAACCATGCTCACATCACAGGGAGTGGAGAAGGACTCACAAGATGGCTGACACTGGCTACTGCTGTGGGGAGCACAAGGCCCTGCTGGGAACTGTGCACCAACAAACAGCACAACACCACTGACTGACATCCTGAGAGACAACATCCACTCCCTGCAATGCAAGCACAGTCCATGATGGGACATCTGGCTGGCTGGGTGGGAAGGAGGACTCGCACCACTGACCATAGTCACAAGCACCTCCCCTCACACACACCCTCAACACATACTCCACATAACCCACCTGGGAGAATGCAATGCCACACATCCTAACTCAAGATCCCACAAAGAACCTCCACCCTGGGTTATGTCGTGTGAAGCACAGGGACACTCTTGGGACTTTCAGCCAAACAACTGCCAGGACAACACTCCCAGCCATCCTGTCAGCACAGGCAGTCCACCCCACAGGGAAGCAGAGTCAAAAGGAAGGAAGCATGGGCATGCTGGGAAGCGGGGTGGAGGCAATAGCATGATGGGAGTAGTAGGCACAGATATTGCTCAGCCTCACAACTGGCCCATCAACACCACCCTGAACCATGCTCACATCACAGGGAGTGGATAAGGACACACAAGATGGCTGACACTGGCTACTGCTGTGGGGAGCACAAGGGCATGCTGGGAACTGTGCACCAACAAACAGCACAACACCACTGACTGACATCCTGAGAGACAACATCCACTCCCTGCAATGCAAGCACAGTCCATGGTGGGATAACTGACTGGCTGGGTGGGAAGGAGGGCCGGCTGTCAACCAAATACAACCAATGCAGACCATGTTCACACCCCAACAAATACATAGAAATGCCCAAATAATGCAGGACAATGTGCCACACCAATATCAACCCCTGACTGTGACGACTTAGGACAATGCAATGTACAGGCCCGCACCCAGAGGCACAGTCACAACTGTCAGGTGTGTCAACCATTGATGCCTGCAGAAACATAACATACATTGTGTGTGTCTCCCAAAAACAGGTGATGATGGGGACACAGCAGCAGACGCTGAGGAGTCCCAGTCCCAGGCTCAAGAGGATGCGGAGCTCACTGGTGTCGTACAGCCTCTGCCCACCTCGGACGAAGAAGACCAACCTGGCACATCCGGTGCAAGTCTACATGCAGCACCAGCAGGACCACCAGCTGCAGCACCAGCAGGACCACCAGCTGCACCCCCTGCACCCACCCCTCCAACGACTGTCACCACAAATACCATCCCTGCCGACATGGACAGAACAAGGAGCAACACCAGCACAGGGACCCTGGACCAACGTGGGGCCATGGACACCACCACCACCACCAACCCCAAGGTGGACCAGGGTCATCTGTGCGTGCCACTGCACGCACTGCACATGTCGGCAGGGGTGGTGGGAGGGGTGGGAGACAGAGGTCGCTGCTTGCAGAGGTTGCTGGTGTGCATGATGACCCACAACTGGTACGCATAGCCGATGCGTACCAGTCCAGCACCGGAGATCTCAGCCAGGTAGTGGGGCTCCTCAGAGACATGAAACAGCAGCAGGCTGCCCATCATGCCCGCTTGGACTCACACATGTCCCGCGTGGAGTCCAAGTGGGACGCACTGCAAGAGATGACGGCGGTGCACAGGGACATTTTACAATGCCTCCGCCAGATGAACAGCAACCAGTCCACACCTCCCTGTGTGCCAACAACATCTGGTGCTGAACAAACTGCAACTGCCACAGGGAGGGAGGATGACTCTGGCGGAGAGTCCCCTGCACCGCAGCAGCCTGTACTTGAGGGCCCCCCCAAAGAAGAGGGGTCGTCCGAGGAGGGGCAAGTGAGAGGCCGATGGCCAAGCGCAACTCCCAGGAAGCCTGAACCTGTTCTGGATGTTCACCTTTGTGCACAGACTGTTCACCCTGTTGACGGCAACACAACTCCCACACATTGCATGGGGAGTACAAGTTGGACCAATGTCTCAGACAACTGTGGCCCCGATACTGGGGATTTTGTCTACCAGGACTTTCAATTCACCTAGGAACTTCTGATTGTAAGATATATGTACAGCACTACCCATCCTATGCACTATTCACACAAATGTATCACAATAAACACACTAATACACCATACTTGCCTCTGTTGTGATTCCAACGTGGGTGCTGTTATGGGGATGATGAACTGCAAAATTACACTGTGTATGCGAACTGCAACAGCAAGTACAACACAGGCATGTGAGTAAAGGCAACGTGACACATATGAGGGAGACACACCACCAGGGCTACACAACACATACACACCTAGGCCATCTGACTCATTGCCTACACTGATGTTGCCAGGGAAGACGGTGCAATGCACAGACACCACACCTATTCCCAGTTGTAGTCAAGTAGCCCACAGGTGCAGTAAGCAAATGGCAGTCAAATGTGTGACCACAGACAACGCACATCACAAAGTGAAGCACAGGTTTATTACACAGTTGCAACATGTCGTAACCACTACAGATGCAAGGTAATCCCACCTGGCAGCGGGCACACAGTCAACAACTGTAGAAGGAAGGAAGTCCATGGGTGTGGCGCACATCACCTGTAGGGACACAACAGCTACCACCCTGGAAGTACAATCACGTCGTCGGTGGACACAGTTGACCAAACGAATCTGAAAGTACCCTGTGAAGGACAGAAATGACACACAGTCAAAAGCAATGGAGAACAGGACAGAACAGCAAAACTCATGCACAATACATGTTACAAGATACCCACCCAGAACCAAGTTAGCATGTCAACACTGTTGGGGAGTACAGACCACCTGTAAGCACACATCGCTACACACATCCAGTCAAGTAGCCCATGGACACACTCCAACAGCACCAGAGCACCACCTACACATATCATGCCAACTCACATCATTGACATGACACCTCAGGATACTCACATTCAGCTAAAGAAGTTGGTGATGAGCTGTGTGCGGACATCACCCTCATCATCATCATCATCACTGGCATCGTGGTCCAGGCCAGGATCCTCCACAGGTGGCGGATGTTGGTCATTGTCATCCTGGATGAGAGGCAACTCCTTCCGCACTGCCAGGTTGTGGAGCATGCAGCAGACGATGATAATCTTGCACACTTTCGCAGGGGCATATGGGAGGGACCCTCCGGTCTTGTCCAGGCAGCGGAAGCGGCTCTTCAGGAGACCAAATGTCCGCTCAATCACTCTCCTGGTCCGACCATGTGCCTCATTGTAGCGCATCTGGGCTGGTGTCACAGGGTTCCTGAGGGGTGTCAGCAACCACGGCATGTTGGGGTATCCCGAGTCACCTACGGACAGACAAGTGCACATTAGCTGACTTGGAAAAGTGGGCGGAATACTACAGATCAGATCACACACAATGGCACAAAGTCAGTACACACCGACAAGCCAGGCACGCTGGTTCTGCATCTGTGCCATCATCCTGGGGATGCGACTACTCCTCATCACAAAGGCATCGTGTGCTGAACCAGGGAAACGGGCACACACGTGTGTGATGGTCATATCTGCAAGACACACCACCAGTGCATTGACCGAGTGGTAGTGCTTGCGGTTCCTGTAGGCCTGCTCCTGGGCCTGTGGTGGTACCAAAGCCACATGTGTCCCATCAATGGAGCCAATGACATGCGGCATCCTCCACAGGGCATAGAGGTCACTCTTCACGTCAGTGAGTCGTTGCAGTCTAGGGAAATAGATGTACCGGTTCAGGAATAGCAACATTGCCACCAAAACATCGCGGAGCACACGGCTCAACATGGTCTGTGACATCCCACCAGCAGTCGCCACAGTATGTTGGAAGGTACCGGTGGCAAAGAAGTGTAGGGCTGCCATCACCTTCACCTTGGGGGTCAGCGCTGTAGGATACGGCCGGCCAGGCTGCAAATGTGGGGCCAACTGCACTGCCAAATCCTCAATCAGCTGCCTGGTGAAGCGGTACCGTCGGATGCTGTCCCGTTCCACCATCGTTGCCAGGTCTGGGAATGGTCGATGGACAGCAGGAGCCCTGCAGTGCAGAGGAGAAGAAAGCAAGATTGTCAGTCAGCCCACATATGCGGCATTGAACACACTCAATATCCCAACATACATCATTATGAGGCACAACTACATGAAGTGTGCAGTTCCGTAAGGACATGTATGGTACATACATGGCCAACATCTGTCATCACGGTTCAACAAGTGGCATCAATAAGTCCCAGGTTGGCCCATTGGATATCATGAGGCCGTGTCACAGTTCCCATCTCCTGCTGCCGTGTCACAATCACCCCCACAGTGACATGTGAGGACAGATGTGCCCCAGGCATCACAGCTCAACGACAGGTACATTCCCAGGGACCCTGTATTGCCACATGGACACTGGCATTACATGGAGTATCATGTATACACCACAGCAAAACAACTATGACCCCCACAGGTAGTGGTCCCACTTGCCACTGCAGGACAGACATGGACGTCTGTGACACACACACGCACAACATCAAAGTCCATGCACACACAACGTGGATGTGGAGACTGTCTCCCATTGTGCACATGAAATCAGAGACATTGTAAACACTACATGCACACAGACTGTGGAGGACCATCACTATTGTGCCACTGGGACACCCTGGCTCAAACATACCGTCCCACATGGGACTCACGGGGTATGTGACATGACATACACATACACCACCGTGAAATGTGACCATGGCACATGCACAGATATGAACAGTTGCACATCACAGTGGTCATGTACACGTAACACCCAGGATCCTGTCCCCATGAACACGTGCACAGCCTGGGGGTGGCTGCCCCCAGGTGACACCCACAGGACAACATGTACACCAACATACACACAATAGGAAATGCAGCCTTACATGCCTTATCATACAGTTTGGACAGGCTGTCGTGTTGTAGGTGTGCCCCTCACTCCCTGGGAGCTATCTGTGGCTGGCATATGTCCATCTGAGACAGGCATGGTGACATATGCCAGTCACTTGTACAGGGATGCGTTGATCAGCAATGGACCGATCGGTGCCCCCGGCCGGCCCATTGCATTCAATGTGTGCGGGTACGCGTTGTACCCCTGTACGCGTTGATCAGCAATGGACCGATCGGTGCCCCCGGCCGGCCCATTGCATTCAATGTGTGCGGGTACGCGTTGTACCCCTGTACGCGTTGTACCGCAATGGACCGATCGGTGCCCCCGGCCGGCCCATTGCATTCAATGTGTGCGGGTACGCGTTGTACCCCTGTACGCGTTGACCGCAATGGACCGATCGGTGCCCCGGCCGGTCCATTGCATTCAATGTGTGCGGGTACGCGTTGTACCCCTGTGCGCGTTGTACCGCAATGGACCGATCGGTGCCCCCGGCCGGCCCATTGCATTCAATGTGTGCGGGTACGCGTTGTACCCCTGTACGCGTTGTACCGCAATGGACCGATCGGTGCCCCCGGCCGGCCCATTGCATTCAATGTGTGTGGGTACGCGTTGTACCCCTGTACGCGTTGTACCGCAATGGACCGATCGGTGCCCCGGCCGGCCCATTGCATTCAATGTGTGCGGGTACGCGTTGTACCCCTGTACGGGTTGATCAGCAATGGACCGATCGGTGCCCCGGCCGGCCCATTGCATTCAATGTGTGCGGGTACGCGTTGTACCCCTGTACGCGTTGATCAGCAATGGACCGATCGGTGCGCACCCATTGACAATGGCCTAGCCTGGCAACGGACGCGTTTCGAAATTCGAACGAGTCGGTTGCTGGAAATTCAGTTGGTCACCCACAACAATGTTGCAAAATCATGTATGTCATGAAGTTGAAGATTTGAAGGATGCTGTGGGCGTGTATTGGTGCTGCTATTCCATGGATTGGCCAGATTCAGAAGATGCAAACGACTTGGACCTATCACTTTGGACACAAGAGACAGTATCTGCCTCTCCAGCACATATATATTGCTGGCTGTTCCCCTGAGAGCTCACTTGCCTGCACTACATGCTCCAGGACGACATCTGCCACTGCACTGCTGCTGTCTCTGCCCCTCTGGACCCTGCAATGGCACGTACTGTGGAGAGAGCCCCAGCCTTCAGCCTTGAGGAGAACCAGGCCCTGCTGGACAGCCTACTTCCACAGTACAGCAAGCTGTATGGGACACCAGGGGAGCAGGTGAGTGTTCTGTGCACTGCCTTTCTGAATGTGCATTTTGTCTGACTAGCAAGGCTGAAAGTCTGCACGCCACTGGCTAGCAGGCTCACTGAGTAGTTGTCACCCCCCATAGTGTGTAGTGACATGCACTGGACAGGTATGGTGCAGTGACAGTGCATTTGAACAAGGTTTTACTTCCCATGCAATGATACCATGTAGTGACGTCTGGCAAACTGTCCATGGGCAGCGTTGCACTGCCTGTGTACATCATGTGCCCCTGTGAATGAGACATGTATATACAACTGTGTCATGCACGGATATGTTGCATGTGTAGTAATGGCCTTTTCACTTTGTCATCCTGACAGGTTAATGCCCATCGGAAGCAGGAGATCTGGAAGGACATCGTCCGGGCTGTCCGGTCCGTGGGGGTCTACAAGCGCCGGATCCGCAACTGCCAGAAGAGGTGGCAGGACCTTCGGGGCTGGACCCGGAGGATTGCACGGGTCCAGCTGAAGCTGTCGCCTCCTCGCAGGAGGGGCGGAACACGGACCCTGACCCCCACATGCTCCAGATCCTGGCGGTGGTGTTTCCAGACCTGGATGGGCAGCTGAAGGCCAGACAGCAGCAAGGAGGGGGTGAGTCAAAGACTGCACTGTGAACTCTGTATTACATGCTATGTGCCCTCCTCTGGCCTGGTTAAACTGCCACAGTACAGCAGTCATGTTGTCCAGGAGCCATGTCCCTCTATTGTGCACTGCCCACTCCTCATCTGATACCCAGGTGTGGCCCTTACATTCAGGGAATTGTGTCACTTGGGACTGTGTCCTTGCAGTTTGCTTCACTAAAGGTGGGGGACAGCATCTGTTTCCCTAACTCTGTTGTGGGCATCATGGGTGGGTCCATTGTTCACACAACGCCTGTGTTCGGACATGTAATCTGCGTGTTGCTTTGATATGCGGTCCACTTGCTGAGCTGAGCCACCACATGTGCCTGGGGTATGTGGCACACACCCATGCAGCGGGTGGGAACAATGTTTGGGCCCCAGGAGTGTGCAGATTACGTGTGTCACACATACATAGCCAGCTATCCACTGTCCAGGGCTCATCCCTCATTCATGTGGGGCAGGACAGTCATGCCTACTCCAGGCCATGCAATGCACTCTGTACTCCCACTCCCGTGTATCAGCTGACACATTGTGCGCAGTGATTTGACCCCTCAGGTGTCTGCCTCTGTGTCAGTGTGCTGTGGATTTGTTGCCAGGACTGCTGGGGTGTTTCTCGGTAGGGGCTCAGCATGCCACTGGAGATGTGACCATAGGAGACGATACTTGTGTGTCACATAGGTGTTTGATCAGCTGCCCGTGCAGACTGGGGTATGCGAATGTGAAGTTCAGGCAGCTGTTCCCCATTCACAGCAGATTGTGAGGGGCTCAGGTTCAGAGGGTAGTGTCACAGGTCTCCCATATGTCCAATCGGTATGACCTGGACAGATGAGGGTTAAGATGATGTGTTGTGTGGGGGATGTACATGTGCACTTGTGCAGCTCCAGGACTTGCATTCCCCATGACCTACTATTGTGACACAGTGCAGAGTGTTGTTGTCTGGCTGCCAAGTCATACATCACTGAGACAGTGATGTATGACTTAGCAGTCATGCCTCCGCCATGGCATGTGTCTACTTATTGGTGATCCTGCAGGGGAGTGACATGTGCTACATGCACACCATTGTGGCGATGGCTATCAGGACATGGGTGCATCATGGTGTCTGTCGCTGGTATGCATCACATGCATTTCCTATTTGACTCTGGGCGTCCCTTTCATCCGGAAACCTGTACTGACTCAGTGGCAAGAGTTGTGATGTGTGCATGTCCACATGCTACACCGTGTCCTCTGCACTGTCCAACTACTGTGTAGTTGGTGCATGTGTCCACACTGGGGTGTTGCTATCCAACAGACACCAGACAGATGGGTGCAAGGCCATGTGGGATGTGAGTGCCATGGTTGGCATCAGACTGACAATTGGCTTCTCCTGTTCAGTTAGGGCACTTTTAGCAATGTACAACTAATGATGCCAGGGCTTGCTCTGTAATGTGCTGTGCTCACAGTGGTGTGTGCGTTTGGCGGCAGGTGACTGATGTCTGTCTGTTTCCCCATTGTTTGCAGATACATCCACGGCCACGGAAGGGGACAGCTCCACGGACCAGGAGGAGCCGGAGAGCCAGACTGGGTCAGCAGCCGAGGAGTGGTCGGAGGGACCCAGTGGCACGGAGGGCGAGGGGAGCCACACCGAGGAGTCCTCAGCACCATCCACCTCAGCTGAGGACCAGAGCAACTCGGAGGATGACTCCCTTATGGAGGCGGGTGTCAGCAGCCACCACACCCCAGCTAGTGTTGCTGTCCCCGCCACCACCAGCACCACCACCGCCCTCCCATCGGCTCCCATTCCCCAGGTCCGTGGAGGCTCCCATGTTCGGGAGCGTGTCTCCTTTGGGCCAGGCACCGCACCCCCTGCCCCTGTGTCCCCTGCTGCCCTGAGTGAGGAGTCTGTGTACCTCCTTCGCCAGCTCCATGTAGGGCAGACAGCCATGCTGAGTGTCCTCCATGCGCACACCGCTCTGTTGACTCAGCTGGTGTCGTTCATGGAGGGCATCTCATCGGGCATGTCTGACCTACAGAGGGGCAATAGGTCCATGGACTCCTCCCTGACGGCAGCAGTGTCCCTCCTCAGACAGTCCCTCACCCCTCCTGCCTCTGCTCCATCCACACTCCCCAGCACCTTACCCGTCCCAAGCACACACACACCGGCACAGGCACACACCAGCACACACACATCCAGCACACAGACACACACGCCACAAACAAAAACCACACGCACGCACGCACAGTCAGGGGACTGAAACCAGACTCACAGGGGATGGGGCCCTGGAACACACCCACGCATCCACGAGCACTGCGCAGTCCTCAGTTGCCTCTCCCTCCAAAGCACCCTCCCTTGCCTCACCTGCAACCCCAAAGACCCAGCGGCTCTTCCTCAGTGACCTCGGCCTCTTCCCCTCCGATCCAGCTGATACAGCATTCAGGGGGAAGAGGAAGCCCACCCACACGGAGCAGAGTGCCCCTCGCCCCGGACACCCTCCCCCAGGCGCAGACAGACTGAGGCCCCCACCCGCAAGTCCCCCCGGAGTCGTAAGAGCAAGACCCCGCCGCCGCCCTGCAGCTCAGGCACCAGGTCTCCTTCCTCCATCCCTCAGGCCCCCACTCCACAGGTGCCCCCACCACACCCTGCCCCAGGTTCCCCCACCCACAGATATACCATCCCCAAGAGGATCCGGCCTTCTCCCCCTGCCACTTGCTCTCCCGGCACCACACCCCCGCTGCGCTTGTCTGTGCCACTGATGTGGTGAGGGTGTCCTCCCCTCTGTCCAGCCCACCTTGCCTGTTCCCCATTCTCCTCCCCTGGTGGTAGGCACTGCAGTGGAGTCCACTACCACCCTGTCTGACTTGGGCACTGCAGTGGCGGACCTGTCCACTCCATCTGCAGGGTCCACTGCAGTCGTGCCAGCACCCACAACATCTGAGTCATGCCCCCCAGTTGTGCCGGCACACACCATGTCAGACACCTCCACTGCAGTTGTCAGTGGCTCTCCAGCACCCACCACCCCTTCCCTGCTTCCTCCTGGTGAGCCCTGATCCTGTCCCTGCGGTGCCTGGCCTGCCCCCCCGGTTGCCCCTCCTAGTGGATTGTCCCTGGTTTTGTGCAGGCATGCGTAGGGTGACATCTGCCACTGTCACCCTGTTTGGACTTTGACAATGGACTGGCCATTGGCCTTTGTGTTTTTTCTGGACTTTCAGTTTTCATTGCACACATATGCTGAATAAAGCAACTTTCTGTTCTCTAGTGCTTATGCTTCTGATGTACATGTTGTTGATGATGCTAACCATGCCCTTGCTGCAGTGATGGTGATATTTGGTCTCATGATAATGAAGTGTTACTGTGCAGGAACCCATGTGGTCCAGGGGGAATGTGTCCTATCCTGTGGTGTATCCATGTCATCCATAGCAGCATCTGAGGGTGTCATGTGTTCAGTATTTGGCAATGGGATTTCCTACTTACATTAGCTATTTCACATCTGTGGCTTCCACCCCTGCACATCTGTTGTGCCTGCCATTGTTCAATTCGTCTACTTCCCTGACCGTGTGGCCATCTCCACTGGACATGCAGGTTTGGGCATCAATGGGGAAGGACTCATCTGTGTTGTCAGTGCAACATTGCTATACAAGTGTGTTGGATCTGTGCTGATGATTTCGTTGGCACTTCCATGACCAGGCTGATGTGACGGGAGCCCTCATTTGGTGCTAATTGTTGATTGTGTGACCAAGTGCTCAGCTGACATGATGGGGCCCTACTGAGGCAACATATGGCACAGCTTTCCTCACACAGGAGTGGAGTCCCCTCATGGCAGTGTGTACTCCTGTGACATTGCCTGCGCCCAAGGTGTGTGTTGTATGTGCATGTCTGTGTGTTCACTTCCGTTTAGCTGTGCATGCTGTGATCCCTAGTGTTGTACCTGTTTGTGATGCTTGCTGAGTTGACCTATGTTCCCCCAAAGTCTTCTCCCTGGGTTCTCTGTGATGTGGGTGCATGGCACATTACTGGTCATCAGGGTGTCACCCATAGGTGTGTTTGCTGTCAGGGCTGAGTTTGTGTGCAGACGCAGATGGGTCACAGTCAGGTTTCCCCTTGGCACTTGTTGTTTGCCCCTGTCATGTGATTTCCAGTTTGTGTTATCTTTCAGTGATTGTGACACGTTGTGTGTGTGACTGCTGGCACTCCTCAGGGTCCGGGCTGCAATGTTGGTTGTTGTCTATGTGTGTTCTTTGTGGGTGACCTTGGCTTCTTCATTGGTGTGTGACTGTGGCTGGGATCCCATTGGTTGGTGTGGTATTGCCGTCATGTCCATGTACAGCGTAGTGTGCAGTGTGTCAGACATTCAGGAGTCTTGTTGAGTGGCCATGTGTGATGTGTTTCTGCACCTTGGTTCCCACCCACCACCCTGGAATAGTCATGGGTGCATGTGCAATGTCACCAGTGCATGTGTGCTTCACTGCTGCA